>OW052213.1:4400000-6800000 GCA_932527185.1 Ecliptopera silaceata | reverse complement strand
GGAAAGAATTATAGTTTTAGAATGTGGTATAAATAAATTAATTTTAATTATACAACGTGTAACATATTACCCCTATAAGTCCGAAAGGGGTGTATTCAAACCGAGCACATGAATACATTGGTGAGGTCAAAGGTTCAAAACATCCTATT
The DNA here is from genome assembly GCA_932527185.1 of Ecliptopera silaceata. NCBI lineage: Eukaryota > Metazoa > Arthropoda > Insecta > Lepidoptera > Geometridae > Ecliptopera > Ecliptopera silaceata. Next base: position 6,799,851 of record OW052213.1, on the reverse strand, counting down.
TGAAAATCCAATACAAAAATATAAAAAAATAATATTAGAAATGTGTCAACCTTATGCACGAACGCGTGATTTCGCACACACATAGACAATTTAACGCGAGACGCTCCAGATTAAATGATAGTTACCTACTAGGACCACCGATTCTACGATGTATTTACATAAACGTCATTTTTTTAATGTATAAATAGCACATAAAGAGCGCGGCCTGTAGTTGTCTATAGAAATAGTGTATGTAGAAACATAAGACTTATCATACTAATTATATACCTTCAGAAAAGAGACAGGTATTGGCCGCACATGTCAATTTCGGGAGGCTATTATGTACTCAGTCTAGCTATTCTCTGTGTATGATATCTGTGCTGTGAGTCGTGGGTTCAATTCTTCTAAGAACAAACAATTGTTTCCAATAAATATTTGTTTCTTTCTTAATAAGAGTTTGTAATTCAATTAATTAGTCCTCAATAAAGTTTTTTTTTGTTTACTGACTTATTGAGATTTGTTCGTTTATGTGACGTCAACTGAGCTGTAACACCTGTAAAATATTTACCTGTATTCTCACAACAATACAAGCTTTCTTGATGTTCGCTGCGAAATCTCCACATTGTCTCACACTGTCAACAAACACTTCTTCTTTGCCTTTGTAACGTTGGATCACGTAGATATTCTTCTCACCGTCAAAGTAACTGAAATAGAAATTGACACATTAAAAAACGGCTTATTCCCAAACGCATTTTTATGTATTCCTATCCTAGGTATTTATTTTATTGTAGTAGGATTAGATTACAAACTTCAAATTCATTTATTCAATAAAATCACAAGGATCACTTTGAAACGTCTTACATACTAGTAGATGATTCTATGCGCCAGTTCGTCGCGACCAGAGTTTAGAAGAACTGGCAAGAAAGTAGACCTGGATTCTAGCGTTTTTTTTATATGATCCTTCTTAGATATTTACAACTTGTTTTTTTATAACACGCCACATCTTTCAGCACAGGATGACTGGCAGACAATGCTCTTAGCATTAAGTCCTCCTAGCACTAACGATATGTGTGAAATTTAAAAATAAAATAAATAAACGCCCCTCCCTAAATCCCCTTCGCATTTCTATAGTAAGTTTCTAACGCCTGTCAAGTACCATACTTCTTACAAAATAAATCATTTCATTTCTAATAAATAATTCAAAAAATGTTCTAAAGTGATGGACACTTTAGAACATTTTTAAGTAGAAGGTACATCATTGAAAATACGACTTTAACGCACCAGCAATAAGGATCATCCGGGGTCTAGCTTTAAAGTGTAAATTAAAAAAACGTTTTAATGTATCTTGACACTTCATACAAAATAAGACTTTAACGAACCAACAATAAGGGTCATCCGGGTTGATTCTAGCCCCTCATGACTGACTTACTAGTCTAATTGATAAATGTTCTTAAAATCATTCAAAGTAAAACTCTAACGACTAATTTGACGACCAATGTGGCGCGGTGGGCGAAGGTACGCCTGCGACGCGGAGGTTGCGGGTTCGATCCTTGGGATAAATGTTTGTACGATCTGCAATTTATTCTGGGTGTTCTGGGTATATTATATATATAATCAAAAATATCTATGTAATGTATTGTATTAAGTATGTCAGTCTTCTAGTACCCATAACACAAACTCTGCTTAGCTTGGGGCTAGATGATTGTGTGGATTGTCCAGCATTATTTATTTATTTCTACATCATTCAAAATAAGACTTTAACGTACCAGCAAAAAGGATCATCCGGGTTGATTTTAGTCCCATACCACCTTTAGTACGCTATAAAAAAAGTTCTTAAACATCTTTCTAAATTAAGTATTTAAAATCCAACTCTAACGCACCAGCAATAAGGATCATCCTGGTTCTAGCCCAGGGGTCACCAAATGGCGGACCGCCGACCCATTGTATGCGGACCGAAAAATATATCCCACGCAGTATTTTTGTTGACGTTAATTCGAAAAATTCCGGGCGAAGTAACGAGTAATGTCAATAGTTTGCACCAATTCCACTCCAAACATCAAACAGATAATCAACAATAAAAAATGTCACTATTCTCATTGATATGTAAATAATAATACCTTTCTTTTCCGTAATTACCTATGTTCAATACTTTTTTTTATAAAATGTGCGGACCGCGAAGGTCATTTTATTTCTTAAAATGGACCCCGAGCGAAACTAATTGGTGACCCCTGTTCTAGCCTTTCGACGAATATCTGACCATATAAAAACGTTATAATGTGTCTTTCTACATCATTCAAAATACGACTTTAACGTACCAGCAATAAGGGTTATCCGGTTTGATCCTAGCTCCAACATACGGTAGACCATCCTCGTCCATATAGTCCTTAAGCTCGGGGCGCGTGTCGTCTCTCGCGAAAAAGGACATTTGGTGTTCCAACACGATGAATTCAGTTTTGTACACGGAGCCGGCTGCGAACCCGCGCTCGTATGCCGACTTGTTTATTATCATAGCGTCTTCCATGTCGTAGCCCTGGGGATAAATATATATACTTAAGTTATTTACGGCCGGTTTCTCGAACGATGATCAACGAAAAAATCAAATAATTACTATGTGTCAAACTCGGATCAATAGTGATTTGGGTTTCCAGAAACCGGCCGTTAGTGTACATAATTGGCTAAGGCCGTTCTAATTAAATAAATAAATATATATTCACGGACAATTCACACATCAAACTCTAGTCCCAAACTAAGCTAAGCTATAGAATGGTAGATTAGTTTATTATGTTAACTTCAAAATAGGTTTTTTAATCAACAGAATGTTTTTATTTGTTTATAACAAATAAATAAAATCAACCCTGATAGGAGACAAAACGAACATCAGTATTTGACACATCATATGAATATAAATAGCGTCACAGCTCAGTTGATAGAAGCTCCTTCCATGCTGTGGGTCGTGGGTTCGATTGCTACCCAGAGCAAATGTTTGTGTGATGAACACAAATATTTGCCCGGTATGTTACTATGTAATCTAAGTATTTATTTACAAAAATATGTATAGAAGTATTCTATCAGCAATCTAGTTCTAATAGTACAAGCTTGGTTTAGTTTGGGACTAGTGTGATGTGTGATTTATTATTTATTAAAATTCTTGGGACTAGAGCAGGGGTCACCAAATGGCGGACCGCCGACCCATTGTATGCGGACCGACGCAGTATTTTTGTTGCCGTTAATTCGAAAAATTCCGGGCGAAGTAACGAGTAATGTCAATAGTTTGCACCAATTCCACTCCAAACTTCAGACAGATAAATCAACAATAAAAAAATACACTTTTCTCATTGATATCTAAATAAATAAATAAATAATAATAAATAATGCTGGACAATCCACACAACATCATCTAGCCCCAAGCTAAGCAGAGCTTGTGTTATGAGTACTAGAAGACTGACATACTTAATATTATACATTACATAGATAGATATTTTTTATTATACATATAATACCCAGAACACCCGGAATAAATATTTGCAGAACATACAAACATTTATTCCGAGGCGGGAATCGAACCCGCAACCTTCCGCGTCGCAGGCGGACCATCGCCCACCGCGCCACATCGGTCGTCAAAAAATAATAATACCTTTGTAATTTCCGTAATTACCTTTGTTCAATATTTTTTTTATGAAATGTGCGGACCGCGGTGGTCATTTCATTTCTTAAAATGGACCCCGAGCGAAACTAATTGGTGACCCCTGGACTAGAGTGTGATGTGTGTACGTGAATATTATTTATTTCATCAAAAACACATTATAAACCTTACCGTGTAAGATATAACGGCTACAATCGCGTTAGTGCCCATGGGAAAGTCGTCAATGCCGACATTATCGTAATGCATGGGGCGGAACAATGGCGTCGCGGGGGTTTGCAGACGGTACAACTTGGTGTCTGCATTCGTCGGCCATGTGTGGATGGGGGTACCCATCGTCTGTTTACCCATCTGACACTGGTACATATTACTGTAATAAATAATATTTTTAATAACTAACTAACGACTTTTATAGTATTTACAAAAAGTACGTAACAAATAGTTGCGCTATCTACAGTCCGCTGCTAACGATCTACAGATAGTTCAACTGATCCAAATCAGCACTAAGCGTACCCAAGATACTGGCTGCATTGCAATAGCTGAATAGCAATGCTGAATTGCTGATACGCTGGGCCAGATACTCACCAGCCCTCGGGTCACGCGTCGATAAGACCAGAAACAATTAAAAATACCCGGAGAGCCACGGTTCTAAAGTCTCGACCCAAGAAATATTTCCTCAGTCGCGCGCTGTGCAACCTTGCGTTTGCACGTATTTCACTTTGTTACAATAATTGCATTTTATAATAATAACTACTAGTTTTTGTTCATTAACGATGGACGAGGTCCAGGTTGGACCTCAGTCCAAGGATAGTGTACAGTGGATAGAGGACATGAGTGAACAAGCTATCCAGGAAATTTTGAATCAGGAACATTTGGAAAAACAAGGAGGCAGTGAGTCGCCCGCCTCGGTAATACTCCGACCGGGAAAGCGATACCGCACTGAGATCGATGACAATGACGAGCGAGATCAAGCCGACAATGATGGGTTTACGGTTGTACAAAGGAAAATAAGACAAAAGCGTTTATCGAATAACACACCATTGCGGGTAGACACAAGTAAAAACCAATTTGAAGTTTCTATTACTTCCCATCAACTATTGCCGAAACAAATCGGATTTGCGAAGTTATTAAAATCTGAGGGTATATCGAGTGTGACTCGTATTAGATATAAAAATGCATACAGAGCTTTGGTGTGCTTTGAAGATAGAAAGGATGCGTTGGAGCTGATTAATAATACGAAATTGTTTGAATTAGGGTTCCGTTGCCACTTTACGAATGAAGTTGACCTTACACATGGCATTGTAAAATACTTGGAGGTTGAGTTGAGCGATGAAGAATTAAAGAATGCTTTTACGGCAGAGTACCCAATAGTTTCTATAAAAAGATTAAAGAGATTGACAGATGACGGAGAATGGGTTAATAGCGAGACAGTTCGATTTGATTTTAAGAGTGCAGTATTACCACCATATGTTTATGGTTATGATTGTAGATTCAAGATAGAACCTTTTACATTCCCGGTGTCTCAATGTTCAATGTGTTGGAGGTATGGTCACTTAGTACGCAGCTGCCCATCTAAGAAACCTATTTGTCCGAAATGTGGTAAAAATCACTCCAACTGCGATACTACAGATTTCAAATGTGTTAATTGCAGAGGACATCATATATCTTTTGAGAAAACATGCCCTACGTTTTTAAGGGAAAAAGAAATACGTAGAATTATGTCAGTATATAATATAACTTACAAGATGGCGTTGTCTAAATACTCTGAAGATAAAGCAGAACGAAGTTATAACTACCACAGTCAACATCAAAATTACGATGCTAGTTTCCCGACTCCATCGTTTGCAGAAAGAACAGAAACAAATATGCCGAAGCCTTCATATAGCAAAGTGGTTCAGGAAGAAGAGGAAGAAACTGAATATAGCAGCGACGACTCTCAAGGAAAAGGAAGGGAAACCCCAAAAAAGAAAAAGAAAAAAAGACAAACACGAACAAAGAGTAACGACAACGGCAGCTTTCCAAGTTTCTTTACATCAACTACGGCAGGAGATAAAAATGAGAAGCAACATGAGAAAAAAAAAGAAGAAGACAGAAAAACGAAAGATCAGTTTAGTTTTACTAGAATATTGCGAAAACTGAAAGAAGCATTGTTATCAGAAGTTAGTTTTGTAGAGAAAATACAAAATGTGTTAAAATTAGTCCTTGAAGAAATAGTGTCATATTGTGTTAGAGTGTTCAGTCATGGAGATGGCCTTAGTAAACTGTTCGGCTTCTTCAATGATGGATAACACCAGTTCTCGAAATAACGATACATCGGCGTCGGACCCTGTGGGTTTAGTTGCGCAGTACATAAACATTGCGCAATGGAACTCTCAGAGTCTGATGCCAAAACGTCAAGATTTTGAACTTCTATTAAGCCATGGTAAGATTGGCATTTTCATAGTTTGTGAGACGTGGCTTAACCCGGATGTTGTTCTTCGTATCAACAATTATAACGTTTACAGAAAAGACAGGTCAGACTCATATGGAGGCGTAGCAATAATAATCCATAAATCTATAAAGTCTCAAAATTGTTTCATGGAAGTGGGAAATACGAGAATAGAAATATTATATGTCAGGATTTTGAATTGTAAGTACCTAGAACATGTAGTAGCTATTTATTGTCCTTCATCCGTAACAACATCTCAATCCGATTGGGAAGAGATTTTTGCAAAATTCTCAGCAAGAGCTATAGTCGCTGGAGATTTTAACGGACACCACACAAATTGGTCAAATAAGACAGATTCAAGAGGTAGACATTTATTAGAAACATCGTTAGAAAATAATTTTGTTACGATAAATAATGGAGAATTCACTCGAGTTAAGTTAGTCAACGGAGTTTTACAACAATCTGCCCCTGATATTACCTTTGTTACATCTGACATAGCTGTCTATTTCGAGTGGAAAGTGACGCAAGAATGTTTAGGAAGTGACCATTTGGTTGTAGGATTTAAACTGCAGTATCGTGACATACGCAGTTTTGTAAAGCGTCGTAATTTTAAGCTAGCAAATTGGCAACTTTATGCTGACACTTTAGATAATAAATTTAGCGATCGAGTAGTAAATGAACACAATATTCAGGATAGTTACAATTTTTTTTTGAATATAATTAATACAGCTGCCGATAAGAGTATACCTATGATTAGAAATAGTACAGATCCACAACAAAATTTTCAACCTAAACCATATTGGTGTTCAGCCATTTCACAAGCTATAGCCGAACGCCGGTTAGCGCTAAAATCATTTAGAAAAAATCCAACACCAGCTAATTTAGACAAACTAAACGAAAAAGTTGCGGCTGCCCAGCGAACACATAGGCAGTTTCGAACTAAGAATTGGCAAACCTTTTGTGACAAGGTCGATGAATCCACGTCAGCCTCGGACATGTGGCGGCAGATGCGTTGGATAAAGGGCCTTAAAAAACCGCAGATTCACGTTCCTTATGAGAAGAAGGATGAACTCTTACGCGACTTAGCCCCAGACTCTGTACAAACACAACCACCCTTGTTTTCATCTAAAAACGATCAGCTAGAAAGTAAATTTACAGTACAAGAATTAGAAAATATATTAAAAAAGAAGGACACAGCGCCTGGTGATGATAGCATTACATATACAATGATTTATCACTTACCAACTGACGGTAAATTATATCTACTTAAGATATACAATGCTGTTTTTAGATATTACATAATACCAAATCAATGGCGTAAGATTAAAATACTTCCAATACCTAAAGCTAATAGTAATCCAAATGCAGCACCTAAATTTAGACCTATATCATTAATATCCTGCGTGTGCAAAATATTTCATTGTATGTTGTGCAAACGAATAGAATGGTACGTTGAAAGTAATAAGATTTTGGCCCCCTTTACTACTGGCTTTAGAAAGAATCAATCGTGTTTGGATTGCTTAACTCATTTAGTTTCCCAAGTTCAAATAGGATTTACGGAGAAGATGTCGACTTTGGCTGTTTTTTTGGATGTAGACAATGCATACAACAATATTGATATTAATTATCTAATGTCAACAATGGATAAGTTAGGAATGGGTTATCGGGTTTGCAAATATTTGTGGAACTTTTTAAGCGAAAGAAATCTTGAAATTGAAGATAGTCAAAACCTTATAAGGTGTACAAGAAAAGGCTTAGCTCAGGGAGATCCTATCTCACCTCTTCTATTTAATGTTGCAACACACAAAGTTATCTCAGATTTAAATAACGTATTCGCTTTACAATACGCGGATGATTTTGTCATATATACACAGAGCAAAAATGTACAACTAAATATTGTTAACATACAGGTTGCGTTAAACTCTGTTGTTAAGCTGCTCGAACAATTAGGTCTACAAATATCATCAACGAAAACAAAGTTTTGTCAATTTAAGAAAGGAAGAATTAGGGATCAAATTATATTGCAAATAAACGGTAATAACATACCATCAGTAGATTGCATCAAATACTTGGGTATGTGGTTGGACAAATCTTTGACATGGGGTAAGCATATTAACGAAACTATAGAAAAAACATCTAGAAACTTAAATCTTCTTAAGGTTTTGGCAGGTTCATCGTGGGGGGTACACCCAAAACACATTCGCCGGTTGTATATCTCTATTATACGTAGTAAGATAGATTTCGGAAGTTTTCTGTATGACGTAGCGGCTAAAACACATTTGAATAAACTGGACAGGGTACAGAATTGCGCCATGCGTATTATAGGCGGATTTATAAGAACAACTCCAATACATGTAATGGAAGTTGAGTTATGTTTATACCCATTACATTTGAGACGTCAATACTTAGCTACAAAATATTGTTTAAAAGCGCAGTTTTCCTTTCCAAAGACCATTAAAATTATCGAAACTCTTGCGAATTCATGTAATTCTACAATTTGGAACAGACCGAAGAAACCCTTGTTGCCTTTGGTTTTTGCTGAGACTAAACTAGAGAATGTAATTAGTAAAAGTTCATTGAATATGTTTATGCTACATGTTTGGGTATCTCATATTAAAACTGATTTCATTGTAACGTCTGTGGAAGGCATACAACATCCAAAGAAACAATCTGATCCAAGTTCATTGAAGTTTAATACATTACATATGATCAACGTTGTGTATAAAGGATGGTATCATTTATATACGGACGGATCCAAAACAAACGACGGTATTGGTGCAGCAATATACGACCCTCGACGGAAAACAAACGAAATGTTTAAAATCGTATCAACGCAAAACTCGATAATGTCAGTGGAATTACTTGCGATTTCTGAAGCATTATCGCTAGTAAATGGTTTAGGTATAAGAAAAGCTGTTATATTCACAGATAGCCTAAGTGCGTTACAGCATATCGCTAGATCCGCTTCTGGATTCAGAAGCTCTTCGGTAGCGTATGAAATTTTAAGGAAAGCTTTATTTATTTTTGAAAGTGAAGTGATTTTGCGGTTGCAATGGATCCCGTCCCATGTGGGTGTTATGGGTAATGAAGAAGTAGATCGTCTCGCGAAAGAAGCCATTGAAATTGGATCAGAAGTTTATGTTATGCCGGAAATCTCAGAAATTTTAAGTAAATACAGATATAGGATTTTCGAAAAGTGGAAATCAGTTTATAATGATACTTCGGTTCAAAAAGGAATTTGGTACAAAATTTTACAACCACAACCTTTTATAATTCCATGGTTTGTTAACTGCAAGCTAAAAAGAAAATTGATTGTATTAGCTCATAGACTTCGCTCCGGACATATTCCACTCAACAAATTTAATTACCTAATGAAAAAGTCAGATTCGCCTAATTGTCCAACATGCGGAACCCTTGAAGACGTTCACCATCTCCTAGTGGAGTGTGTGCGGAGCGAATCTATGAGGGTAGATTTGCGGAGCAAGTATGGTGTAAACAGATTGGATGTTGGTGCTATTCACCTTCTCTTGTCCGCGCCAATGAGTGACGCAGCCAACACATTGTATAAATTAGTATATGATATTTTAAGATGTTAGATATGTAATTTTGGCTTAACGAGGCTGACATAGTCAAACTGTGACTCAAAGTCTCATAAATAAATTATAAGAATAAAAAAAAAAAAAAAAAAAAAAGAAATATTTTTTTTATCAAGCACGATTTTATTATTAAGAGGAAAGTCATGACATTTGAAGGAGCCTCATTTGGTTCAATCAAGGAAAAACAATTCTAATATTTCTATGGCCCACAAAGACAGATAAAAAAAAGGTAGCACTCCGGGAGTGCCAGCAGAAGTGAAAACTTCAATATTAACGTTGTGTTTAATTATAAGTATAAAAGTACTATCATTTATGAGGTAGAATACAATGTTTATGTTTTTATTTTTTATTATTTTTCGCCCTGTGCCGCCTAAACAGAGCAGCACACTCAGGCACGGTAGAAAGAGTGGGAGATACTAGTTCCTCTCCCTTCCCCTCGATTTTACGCTTTTTCGATCAAAGTCACGTGACCCTGACGCGAGTTTGAAAGTTTTTACCCACCCAGCGCCGCTAAAGAAGTTTTCACTTCAAAAATGTAATAAACCACAATTAGTGTACAAATTTATGATGAAATCTATTGAAAAATGCAACCTATAGGCGAGAACAGACAGATAGAAGGAATAATTTTTGGCCTTTGCTCGCGTGAGGTTATTATCTTACCGTGGCGATTGGTTGCAATCCGGCATAGGTACTAACTGTGCCAAGTTGCTCATAAAAGCAGATTTTGACAGCTCCAAATGTGTTGTTTTACCTAAAATCAACAAAAAAATAATAAGTTTAAGTTTTTGGTGGGAATCGAACCCACAGACCACAATAGTAAAGTTAACATTTATTAATAAAAACAGTGTTCTGGCAGGTACAATGGTAGGTTTCAAAAATAATTTCAGTAAGTATTTGTAAATTCTAAAAAAATATAAATACAATATTTATGACAGATCGTATACCAACTCTGTGTCTAGAAGTTACTATGCCTTAAATATGTATTAAAACATAGTAGTACATAAGTATTACATTTTCACAAATATTCGAATCAGCAATCTAGTACAAGATTTATGACTAGATGGCGTTGTCTTTCAATCGAGTACCCATACTACAAAGATTACTAAGTTTTTAACTAGGTGGCGCTGTATTATATTCATAACTATATTACTACCTTTGATTATCTGTTTTTGTTTACTTAGTTTTAAACTAGATGGCGCTGAAATATATTCATAAATAGGGTTTACTAAGTTTGAAACTAGATGGCTATAATTTTACCTTTGATAATCTCGTTTTGTGCCACAGCAATGTCCAAATACAGTTGTTCTAAAGTGCCAATCAGTTCTAGCTGTCCCGTCGCTAGATTTATAACGGGTCTCATCATCCTAGCTTCGTGTGTCATTAGAAATACACCCGGGTATTGGGCGCATATCTGAAATAAAAGAAACATTATAAATCTATACTCATATTATAAAGAAGTAATGTTTGTGTGTTTGTTAAATTGTAAGGGGTAATCTCGGGATCTACAGAACCGATTTTAAAAATTCTTTCACCAATAGAAAGCCACATTATTGCCGAGTGTCATAGGTTATATAAAAAACCGAAAAATAAAAAGGCTTTTACGTGGTAGTCCGTTTTGCTAAGTGAATCGGAGAAAAAACGGTCGAATTACGCCCAACGAAGTGGGCACGGGTCAGCTAGTACTAGACAATAATAAAATAGATTCAGTTCAGTTACCAATAAATTAAATATTCAAGGATATTGACAGGCGTCACAGCTCAGTTGGTAGTAGCTCTGACTTCTATGCTGTAGGTTGCGGGTTCTATTCCCACTTAGATCAAATACTTGTGTGATGAACATAAAATATTGGTTCTGTGTCTGGGTGTTACTATGTATTCTATGTATGTATTTACAAAAAAAACATATATATGTATTCTATCAGCCTAGTTCCCATAGTACAAACTTTGCTAAGACTAGAGTATGATGTGTGAAATGTCCATAAATATCTATTTATTATTTAGATTTTACCTGTTTCCTAGGAACAACAACGATTTCCGTAGTAATAGGTATCTCGACCCCCTTCACTTTGATCTGGCGGAGATGCGAGGCGGTCTTATGAGCGGAGTCTTCTGGAAGATATCCCACCAGACGGCCGTCTATGAACACCGGGTATAGAAACACATCGCGGGACAGAGGCGTCGAACCGATCGATGATACTGGCTCCATACCTGTAAAATAAAAAAATATGTATACTTAAGCAAAAAAAAAAAAAGGTAGCACTCCGGGAGTGCCGGCAGAAGTGAAAACTTCAATATTAACGTTGTGTTTTCACTTCTAAGTTTTCACATAAAAATATAACCACAGACGTCATAATGACAATGACAATCACAATGACACAGACACATTCGCGCAAGCGCCCTGTGCCGCCTAAACAGAGTCAGCACACTCAGGCACGGTAGAAAGAGTGGGAGATACTAGTTCCTCTCCCTTTCCCTCGAACTTACGCTTTCGATCAACGTTACGTGACCCTGACGCGAGTTTGAAAGTTTTTACCCACCCAGCGCCGCTAAAGAAGTTTTCACTTCAAAAAAACTTTGTTTGTGACAATTTAAACACAAACTATCACGGTTCATGAGTTATAGCCTAGTGACAAACAGACAGACGATTAACTTAAATTAAAATATCTTAGGTATTTATTGAAAGTGATCAAGTTATATGTATAGATTTACCCCATTTTTCTAAAACAGAAGGCAGGTTGGCAACTATTTCTGGATTCGCTTGTTCTGTAATCTGTAAATGAAATATTTGTTAGAGTAGAATAGTAGCTTTTATTTAAAAAAAAAAGTATCTATCAGCAATCTACTTTCCATAGTACAAGCTTTGCTTAGTTTGGCTCCTAAACTATGCAAAGCTTGTACTATGGAAACTTGTACTCTAGTGAGTGTAATGTTTGAATTGGCCATGAATATATTTATACTTAATTAGATTCTTGTGCCTAATTGGTAAGATGGTTGAGCAGTATACATTTGCAACATAATTTTATAATTGGATTCTTGTGTAAGTATTGAGTAAAGGTAGTGGTATACCTGAGTAGGGTTACCAGATGCAAATTTCAAAAGTCCTGACAAAATTCCTGAGTTTCGGCCAAAATTCCTGACATGAGCTCAATTGGGTTTTTGAATATATTTTTTTTGTAGTAAATGGAAAGATTTTATTCTATTTAACCGCAATAATTCAAAAGTTTCAAAATAAAAATTAATTTTTGAATCCAGTATGTTTAATATTATAAATGTCAATGTTGATTGTTTGATGTCAAAATCGTAAAAAGTTAATTACGATTAATGACCATTTCCTTTTTGTTATTGTAACTAAAATAATAGTTTAAAGTGTAAAAAAAAAATATTGTTTCTTTTATTTGCCGAGAAATTCCTGTCATTTCCCTTTTCCGGCCGCATTCCTGACATATGTCTAAAATTTCTGACATGTCAGGAAAATTCCTGACATATGGTCACCCTATACCTGAGTAGCAAGCTTTTTTTCATTCTTGTTCCTAAATGATGGGTGTGTAAGTATTTACAATACAATACAATTCTTTATTAATAACGCCAAGTTACATGTCAGTAGTACATTTAGACAAGGTATACCTGTGCTTGTGTGGTGAGATGGTTGAGCAGACCGCAGGGCGCTCCGTCGGGCGTGTGCACCGGGCACACGAAGCCCCACGCGTCCGGCAACAACTGGCGCGCGTCCGTCGTACGCATCTCCGTGAAGAACGAGCCGCGGTGGATCGATCTGAATCCAATACACGTATTTTTTTAGGTTGTTTTGGTGGCGCCATTTTGAATTTTTTGACGTTTGTGAAGTGAAGACACGTATTTGTATTTATAACAGTGTATCTACCTTAGGTTGTCACAGTAAAATCGCCTGACTTTACTACAGTAGTTACGTCAATATTAGTATGACGAATTTTAGTACCCAACTATCCGCTAGAGGCGCTGTACAAATCTTCATACATTTTTTAACTACAGACGCTAGCGAGTATAGTAAATATAGTATAGTAAAAACTCATGGTAGAGCCACTGTTGTGGGATAAGGGCAGGGGAATGATTATAAGATTTAACACATCACTCTAGTCTCAAACTAGCATAGCTTGTACTATGGGAACTAGATTGCTGATAGAATACTTATTACCGTTATATTTTGTATAATTCGCACGATAAATTTATAAACTAGCTTAGGTGTTATTTTGATGTAAAGTTTAATAAAATCTTTAATAAAATCAAATGCTGACTGCAACATACCGACGTTGGGTGGAAATTGCCACCTAAAACTAGTAGATAGGTATATACCTATTCTGCAATTGTATTTAGTTTTTTAGTATTTTACATTTAATTTTTAATTTTTAATTTTTGTATGTGCCAATATGGATCTCTTGTGTCTGCAATAAAGAATTATTATATTATTATATTATTTGGATTAAAAAAAAAGACGTGTGGCACTCGGGGACTGCCGCGGTAAAGCTATTGCACAGCATTTTTGCTGGATTACGCATGCGCAGTGTTAGTTTATTTTCGTTACGTAATTTCTGCATTCGGTCTCCACGCTTAAGGCCCGCGATAGAAGCTATGCAATAGCTTAAAATTTTTACCGTGTACGAGTAACATTAAAACCTTCAAGTTTATAATATTTGTAGGATATTTGTGTAGTGCTTACTTGAAATGCGACATGTATCTCATCCGATTGATATTCTCAGCGACGATGGTCAGTCCCTTATACTGCGGTAATGTGACGTTATTCGACGGTGCATTGCCTGTCGCGAGAAATGTCTCCATCCGGGACTCGAACCCGCCCGTCATGCGCAGCAGTTGGTTCAGTTCTCTCTGTAAATCGAAGGACTTTATTCACCAACAAAGTAACAACTATTATAGTATTTACAAAATGTGGTGAGGTTTATATAAATACATAAGTAATGGTTGTGTTATCTACAGACCTCTGTATATTGATAAAACTCAAATATAAGTATAAGTAAAATCATAAAGATCATTATTATCATCATTTATCAATCTCACCTAAAATCACCTATACTCAATAAGTACATATAGTACTAGCTGACCCGTACCCACTTCGTTGGGCATAATTGAAGTTTTAGTAAGGAACCCTATTTTTTTTGAAAATATAACATAGCCTATGACACTCAGCAATAATGTGGCTATCTATTGGTGAAAGAATTTTTAAAATCGGTTCAGTAGATCCCGACATTACCCCTTACAATTGAACAAATATACAAACTTTACCTCTTTATAATATTAGTATAGAAGTATAGATTGAGTATAGGTGATTTTAGGTGCCAGTTCCAAAAGACCATAGCCTAGATTTTTTTTTTTTTTTTTTTTTCATTTTATACTAGCTAATCTTAAAAGCTATATTTCAAATACGATTTTAGTTAAGTAATTGTAATTTAATATATACTTTCCTCTAACTAATATTAGTGTAGATATGTAATAGGTATTATAATAAATATGTAATGTAAGAGATTTTTAACATACCTCTCCAAAATTAATGCTAGGATTGATTCTAGCTTTCTTCAAAATTTGAAATTTAATAAAAGCCAACATAGTCTGCAGTCTATCTTTAAGCACTTGTAAGTAAAGATGGCCCCCAGTCAGCACCTCTTGACACATCACACCATCACTGCCTTCCATCTGTCAAAATAAACGTCTGTGTCAAAAACTGTTTGTCGAACATTATGTACGCGACCGATGGGGCGGGTTCGATTCCCGCCTTGGGATAAATGTTTGTACGATCTGCAAATATTTATTCCGGGTGTTCTGGGTATTTTATATGTATAATAAAAAATATGTATTGTATTATATGCCAGTCTTCCCCATATCATAAGCGATACGAAGTTGCACACGCTACGTACACGTTGCGTTGGTGAACCTTAGCTGCTTAGATGAACCGTTTACGTTACAATTTAACACAATCGAGGCCCTGTCCATTCTCTGTCCATATAAATAAATAAATAATGCTGGACAATCCACACAACAGCCCCAAGCTAAGCAGAGGGCTTAGTCCGAGCCTGCATTTTAAAACTCCCTACTCTCGAGTCGAGAGTCGTCTCTCGGATGTTCTTATATTTTTGTAAGAAGTAGAGAGAGAGATCCGAGAGACGACTCTCGGCTCGAGAGTAGGGAGTTTTAAAATGCAAGCTCGGACTAAGCCCTCTGAGCTTGTATTGTGGGTACTAGAAGACTGACATACTTAATACAATACATTACATAGATAGATATTTTGTATTATACATATAAAATACCCAGAACACCCGGAATAAATATTTACATGTACAAACATTTATCCCAAGTCGGGAATCGAACCCGCAACCTTACCTTGCATTTATTCTGCACAGTATCGAACATCTTTTGGCACATATACACAAGTCCGTGGAACTTGTCCTTATTTTCTTTCAAATGTATCATAATACATCTATCTAGGAGGAACTGAGCTGCTTCCAGATCAGTTTTCCACTGAGGCAGGTCGAGCTTAGGTCTGAACATCCGTCCTAGGTAGTTCAGGCATTCTGTAGATGTGTGTAGGTTTTCTTCATGGAGTTCGCGAAGCATGTTTTGAATACAGCTGAGATAAACAGAAAAAAACTAGTTAGCGTAAGATTAAGCCTGGATTAATAGGTCACAGTTCAGACAAGGTCTCATCGTTTTGTTCTTTGAGCTTGAGCGTCTAGGTGTAAGGTATTTCGAATCTAAATATAAAACCATAAAGCGCATTTTTAACTAACTTCAAATAAGAAGTTTCTCAATTTGATTGTATAACTTCTAGGATAGGATCTCGCGATCTAGGAATCGGCAAGATGGGGCAGCGCCATCTAGTTGTGAAATTGGAACTAAATATGTTACGATTATGAACATATGATATGATCCGTTGGAGCAAACGGATACTGGAGTGTAGACCGCGTTTAGGTAAGCGTAGTGATCTGCGGAGTGTAGCTGGCAAACACAACATGAGAGGAGTCGAAGACCGGGCTCAGTGGCGCGTCTGCAGAGAGACCTACGTCCAGCAGTGGACTGACACAGGGTGATGATGATGATGATGATGTTACGATTGAAGTCTTCATTTATTTTTACAAAAAAATATATAAGCTGTGCTTGATAACTTACTTGACATAGTACAGATCATTTTTCTTGCCATGCAGCATAAGCCTGTATATGTAGTGATCGGGCCAGTCCACCAGGCACTTCAGTATGAGTAGCAGCGGTGCGTAGTACATCGTCTTGCGGAATGAAAACATCAACTTTGCTGTTCCGTTTGTTAGGAAATGTACTACATTGTTCTGTGAAAGTGTAAAGATTGTATAATACATCAAATTCTTTTTAAATTCATCATTTAATTGACAATTGACAAAGTTAATAAGATCTACATTCACATTCCATTATCTACGGTGTAAATCAAAATAAATATATAAATAAAAATAATTGTGTCACTGGACGCAGTTCACGCACGCCTAGCGAATTATCGAAAAAACTCTCGCTCAATGCCCAAAGGGCAGGTCGCAAGAAAAGTAGGAATTAAAAAAAAACTGTGTATAGCCCATCCGAGGAAAAGGGGGGAGACCTTTGCCCAGCAGTGGGACAGGTAAAAAAAAAAAAAAGTAGCCCATCCGGGCTTAATGGTAGAAACCTACTTTCAGCAATGGCCTGATAATAATAATGAAATCACCCGTAACTTACAGTGCTAGTCTGATCAGCAGTGACACATCGGATCAGCACTCCATAGTCGGAGAACAGATTGCCTCTCATTCTCCAGTTGGGTCGCTTGATGGCGATGGGGAAGTTCCGTCTCGTCACTAAAAGCATGCGGGCTAGACGCTCGTGACCCTGTTGGAATTCTTTGATTAGTAATAAAAAAAATGGATTCTTCTTCTATTATTAGGTAAAGTCAAATATTCTTATTTATGTTAATATAATATTGGGTGCATGGAAAGAACCTCTTCGTGGCGCACACCGGTAACAGCTAGGCACAGTAAAGCAGTGTCTAGTCTGGCTAATCTTTCTAACATGATGCTACAACAAAATACAGTTGTAGCATAGACACGATAAGAAGAAGAATTATGTTAAATCACAAAGATCACTTATTTATGACTATGGTTGACTTTATTTACCATGCTGTGATTTTGCAGAATTGCAGCAATATTGCAGCATGGTTTGTAACAACTATTCATGGTCATAAATTCTTTATTCAGTAAAACCACAAGGGTCTTAGATTCATCATATATACTAGGACCTAGTTTAAATGATTGTGAGAAAATGACACCAAGAATCACCGAGTAACCAGGTGATTCTTGGTGCCATTTGCTCATCTTTTAGATTCATCATATATACTAGGACCTAGTTTAAATGATCGTGAGAAAATGGCACCAAGAATCACCTAGTAACTAGGTGATTCTTGGTGCCATTTGCTTATCTTTTAGATTCATCATATATACTAGGACCTAGTTTAAATGATTGTGAGAAAATGGCACCAAGAATCACCTAGTAACTAGGTGATTCTTGGTGCCATTTGCTCATCTTTTAGATTCATCATATATACTAGGACCTAGTTTAAATGATCGTGAGAAAATGGCACCAAGAATCACCTAGTAACTAGGTGATTCTTGGTGCCATTTGCTTATCTTTTAGATTCATCATATATACTAGGACCTAGTTTAAATGATTGTGAGAAAATGGCACCAAGAATCACCTAGTAACTAGGTGATTCTTGGTGCCATTTGCTCATCTTTTAGATTCATCATATATACTAGGACCTAGTTTAAATGATCGTGAGAAAATGGCACCAAGAATCACCTAGTAACTAGGTGATTCTTGGTGCCATTTGCTTATCTTTTAGATTCATCATATATACTAGGACCTAGTTTAAATGATTGTGAGAAAATGGCACCAAGAATCACCTAGTTACTAGGTGATTCTTGGTGCCATTTGCTCATCTTTTAGATTCATCATATATACTAGGACCTAGTTTAAATGATCGTGAGAAAATGGCACCAAGAATCACCTAGTAACCAGGTGATTCTTGGTGCCATTTGCTCATCTTTTAGATTCATCATATATACTAGGACCTAGTTTAAATGATCGTGAGAAAATGGCACCAAGAATCACCTAACCAGGTGATTCTTGGTGCCATTTTCAAACAACCACCTACTAAACTAAATATTATACCTTGACAATGAAATATCCGCCCCACTCGTCAGCATGCTCATTGTGCTCCACCAATTCTTGAGGAGACAGCTCATCCAAGTGGCACATTTTAGACTGAAAATATCATATTACATTTAACAGATGTTTAATTCCTGTGTGAATTTAAGGTTTTAACATAATGGATGATATTATTGTTCATACTTTAAAAATGAAATTTATTACCTACTATTATCAAGAAATAAAATTTGTAGTAAATAGTAAGCAAAGCTTGTACTATGGGAGCTATATTGCTGATATAAAACTTAGATATTTTTTTTTTATAAATATGTACATACAGGGTGGCGCAAAAGAAATGACCCTATTTGGTTCAGCTATAACTTTTTTTCTAAATTAGAAAAATAGATTTAGGTTTTTTTAAATGTATATTTGGTTCATTAAATTTTGTACCATTAGGATTTAAAAATTATGTCTTTTAAATAGTGACCTCCAGAGTTGATGCAAGCTTGAGCCCTTTTTATGACATTTTGATAACTTGCCGTAACACTTCCTGCGATATGTTCCTTTTTTCTTGATGAATGATTTCTTTTAGAGTTGCGATATTCTGTGGCTTGTTCACATACACCCGAGATTTCAAAAAACCCCAAAGAAAGAAGTCTGGACTGGTCAGATCGGGTGATCTTGCAGGTCAAGGCAAATCGCCAAAACGAGAGATAACTCGGCCTGGAAAAGCGTCCCTAACTAAGTCCATAGTGTCGCGCGCTGTGTGTGCCGTAGCGCCGTCTTGTTGAAACCAGATGTGCTCCAGCCTCAATTCGTCCAAACTGGGTATCAAAAACTCACGTAACATGGTTCTGTAGCGTTCTCCAGTGACGCAATTGCGTGGCACGTTGCCTCGTTGATGTTTCTGGACACTCTTCCACATATTCGCGCACAGCATCGATATTTTCAGCTGAACGGCCTGTTCTTGGTCTCCCAGACTTAGGTCTATCCAATGTTGAATCCGAATTGAGCGACCAATCGGTGCCGGACGGTGGGGAAATCGTTGACGAAATTCACGTTGTGTTTTTGACACTGATGAATTATTCCGTAAGAACATTGACACGATTATTCCACGTTCTTGAGGAGTAAAACGGTCCATGTTTATTTTCAGTGTGTTTTACATTTGTTCACTACACAATTTTCAACAATAGAATGACAGGAAATGTCATATAAAAAAATAAACAGTGTTTTCTTTAGTGCCCTTACTTTTGCGCCACCCGTTACATAGAATACATAGTGACAATCTGGGTGGGAATCGAACCCACGACCCACAGCATGGAAGGCAGAGCTACTACCAACTGAGCTGTGACTCCTTCTTATTAGTGCAGATAAAGGTTAAAAAATTACAACAATTAATAGTTCAGTCTCCTTACCTTGACCATGATTGGGATACATCCAACAGATCTATCAATACTAACAACTTTGCCATTCACAGTCAATGTCAATCTCACTTTGAAATCTCCCTTGTAAGTTGAAGCTCTTTGCCTACATTCCGTCGGTAGAACTCTCAAATTTCGTACACCCACCATCTCCATCGGGACAGTAGGCTTCATGATAGTAGCATCTTCGACACAAAGCTTTATTCTATCTCCATTTGTCAGCTGAAACTCAACCGGTAGCAAGTCGTCTACAGCAGCCTTCAGACCATCTTTGATCATGTAGTTGAAAGAATCTACGTGAGGTGCACCCAGGCTTTGCAGATACTGGAAAATTATGATAATATTTATAACAGGACAAGCAGAATATCAATAAAAACAAGTATGAGGAGGTTATGTACCGGGTTAGCGATTTTAGGCGGTTTCCGATAATCTGGATGACTGGTGTACGTCAGAGTTGGCGTTTTATTTGTGATTTTCTTTACGTCCATGTTGCTTATCTAATATATAAGCAAAGCATTTAAAATTAAGAATAAATTGCAAACATTGCACGTGCGGAGATCGAAACAATAATCACCAACATAAATAAGAATTCAATCAATCACTAGTAGCTTCTGTCAAAGTAATATTACAATTCTGTCACTGTCAGATTATTTGTGTCCGTCGTCTATATTTATTTTTTTAGTCTGTGCGTTTAACTTGCGCGCCGTGCTTGAAAATAGGAAAGGAAACAATTACATTCAGCCAGAGGTAGTTATTTCATTACATATTTCACATGGTGGTGGTGGAGGAGGTGCATGGAAAGAGCCTCCTCGTGGCGCACACCGGTAACAGCTAGGCACGGTAAAGCAGTGTCTAGTCTGGCTAATCTTTCCAACACGATGCTACAACAAAATACAGTTGTAGCATCGACACGATAAGAAGAAGATATTTCACATTCCTTGACAGAATCCAATCGATACCATCCTCTCATCTCTCTCATCTCAGCCTATCCACGGGAATGTTAGGTTACGAGCGCGAATGCGGAGTTTACAAGCTGCACCTTTTAAAAGCTCTCCCACCGCGATTTATAAGTGCACGGAGCTACCAGATTTCAATCTAAGTCCTTATTATGTATATCAGTAGGTAAAGGTAGGTCAGCTACTTGTAAAAATTATAAATATTTTAACCTACGTACGTTCATCAATGCATGTTGTGAGGTAAGTTCTAGGCACGTACTTACCGACCTAAGTACATTTATGACACAAGGAAACAAGATATAGGTTGGTAGATATTGTGTAATGTAATGTTATCTGAGTGCTATCCTGGTTGTCAGCCGGAGCCAAGCCAGATGCGGCATCCTGTTTAGTTAAAAATACTAGCACGGAGCCAATTCCGCTACGTCACTGGAGGCGTGGCTTTGTCTAAGGTCATTCATACCTACAGCCCCAATGACGTCAGGACCGTGAAAACAACACTCACGTTGTGAAATATTTCGGGTCATAGTAAGGACATTGAAAGTCTTCGTTCACTGATATCGCATAAACGGTGTAGGTAACCTACAATGATCCTCATTTGATATGCAGAAAGTAATGCATTATTTAAAATAAAAAAAGAACATTGCACAGACAGTTTTTAAAAATAAAAAATCAGTTGCGTATTATGCAAACGCACAAACCAACCGTACGGTAATTTTAAAATTATTTGGCCAGTGTTCCGAAATCCGTTGGACGTGCGCGTGGCGTTTGGTCGTCCCGTGCGCATATTTTTATCAGCGTACGCGTTATATAATTAAAAAATCAAACGTTATCTATTATTTTTCTATTAATCAGTTCAGTGGCCGCTGTTATTTCAATTGTGACTCCGTACATTTTTGGTAAGATTATGTTTGAATAGTTTGACTGGGGAAATTAACAGTTTTCGTATTACCCGAAATCAACAATAAATTATAATATAAGTAATTAAAACTTTTTATTGTGTTATATGCAATGCATAGTTTGTTTCTGACTCTGACGGCCGGTTTCTCAAACGATGATCAACGAAAAAATTCAACAATTACTATGTGTCAAACTTGGATCAATCGTGATTTGGGTTTCCAGAAACCGGCCGTTAACTTAAACATTCACAAGGTATCTTCAAGGTACCTATTATGTAGGTACCAAGATATTTGACAAAATGTTTATCGCACCACCACATTTTTTGTAACTTTGTACTTCTAAGTTTACAAGTTTACAAACTTAAGTTTATGTACTGCTTATTTAGTAGATAGCCTTATTTCAAATTAAATAATAATACACGTACACAGTCTTGTCGTAAGTTTATGAAGTTTATGAGAAAATATTGTACTTAATCAATAAAAAGAGTATTATGTATTTTATGCATTTTAGTTGTAGGCAATACGCTTATGAAATGTTGCAATAAATATTTTACTGTTTTTCCTGACTACCCGCATTTTTAAAAGGGCATATTTAAATTCTTAGAAGGATCTTTGATGTGTGCCAAAACGTTTAAACATGGTTTATTTTCTTTGGCTCGGATACAAAACCTATTGGTTTTGCGAAATAACTTGGCTTTGATGAATCCACCGCCAATATTGTGATATATTTATGTAGACCTATTATTTTGTCGGACCACAGAGTAGGTATTGTATGTCTTACCACAGAGTATAGTATCGTCTGACATTCATTTCCAAAAGTAGAATAATCAATATTTCACACACGCACTCTATCTAATTAAAAAGTATAAGCAAACTTTTTAAGTATTCCCCTGTCTGCTTACACAATTTACGGTTAAACATTTTTTTTTATAAATTTTATACGATAATTTAATACGGGCGAAGATCCGCCTGCGACGCGGAGGTTGCGGGTTCGATTCCCGCCTTGGGATAAATGATTTACGATTTGCAAATATTTATTCCGGGTGTTCTGGGTATGTTATGTATTACCTACTTAAAATAAAAAATATCTATCTATGTATAGCCATAATAACAAGCTCTGCTAATAAAGCTTGGGGCTAGATGATGTTGTGTGGATTGTCCAGCATTATTTATTTATTTAATTGTCACATTAATTCGTGCTAACCCTTCAGAATAGAGTTGGTTATTTTTTATGGTTGAGTCACTGTTGCGTCTGCAAATTTTTTGGGCATCGACATACGTGCCTTCTTGAACGTGGACGTGAACGTGAGTTCAATGTGCGATCATGACGTAGTATGTAGGTTCTTCATGGTCACACAAACAAACTCACAGGCACGGAACAAGCAATACGGAGTTCAAATATTTGATGTTGTCTTTACTTATTGGTCAAGTCTTGGTGGTCAAGGTGCAGTCTTTAAAAATCTGGCATCATATTGCAGAATACCTACTTACTTAAGTACATATAATTGAAATAATATTCTATTTTTGTAATAAAAGTTAGGGCTGGTGAGTATCCGACCCAGCGTATCAGCATTGCTATTCAGCGCGACAATGTAGCCAGTATCTTGGGTACGCTTAGTCAACTGATTTGATTTACTTAGATCAGTTGCGCTATCTATAGATTGTTTGCAACGGTCCGTATTATATGTCATTTATATATTTTGTAAATACTGTTATATAGTCGTAAATTTGTGAATAAATATAAAAATCTTTTAGGAAAAAACTGAACTGAACTAATTTTTCAATTGATCAAGTTTATTGAACTCTCTCAGATTCAATAAATTCTCGTCTTGTTTTTCACTCAAAATGCAATAGGTATATTTCCGAAGTCAGACCGTCCGCCCGCATAATCAAACGAAGGTTACTCTCGAGGGTCGCATAATTACAACGATAATGCAATCCAAATGCAATGCAAATGCGATGCAGGTACTTTCCACAAACAAATGTCCAGCTATACAAATTAAAATGAAACCTCATGACTCGCGTCACAACTCAGTTGGTAGCTCTGCCTTCCATGCTTGTTGTGGGTTCGATTCCCATGCAGAGCAAATGTTTGTGTGATGAATATAAATATTTGCGGTGTCAGGGTGTTTCTATATATTCTATGTATGTATTTACAAAAAATAGTACTTAAGTAGGTATGTATTCGATCAGCAATCTAGTTCCCATAGCACAAGCTTTGCTTAGGCACTGGGGTATGTGTGAAATGACCAATATTTATTTATGTAAAATTTTCGTATTATCATTGCCTAATCGAACAGCACTTATCCAAACTGTTATCAAAACTGATATATTATACTCTGATAACATTAAATTATAATACAGCGTAGCACTCCATATTTATTGTGTCTGTTCATTTTATATAGGTGCTCTAAAAATCAAGTTTTATTTCTAAGTATCTATTTAACACTTAGTCTTTATCTATCTCCTAATAAAAATACGGCCTTATCTGCAGAGCCTATTACGAGCGAAATATGTAAATATTAGTAGATACATATGTCTAAATCAAGGTTATATTTATTATTTTAAAATATATTAAGTTTACGTGTTATGGGAGCATAATTGACAAGAAGCGTAGGCCTAGAATTTAAGACAGGATTATTGCATAATATTATGTAAAACATGTGCATACGACGTTGGCAACACCGAGAAAATAGGGAGAATAGTTATATCCCTGCCCATAGCCCACGCTAAGTGGGATACAACATGTTATCTTCTTCCTCACTCCTATCATTCTTCAACTACATATGTGACTAGTTCTATTAATCATTAACTACACTAAGTAATACTATAATTATTGGTACTGGTTTGGATCATTTGAGCTATCTATAGAGCGTATGCAACGGTCTGCAGATAGCTCAACTGATCCAATTCAGTAGGTACCAAACCTCGTTAGTTAATAAATATTTTTACAATAAAAAAATCCACAATACTTGTTAAATCTGTAAAAGTAAAAAAAAACTTATGTACCTATGTGTTTCAGAGATTTTAAATCTTATCTATCAGAATTTTCAATAGGATTACTATACTGTAGTGTTTGGTTTAACAGTAGTCAAACGATGTTATCTTAATCCATTGAGATAAGCTAACCAAGCTAGATTTGCAATGGCTTAGCCGTAATTTATTTTATATTCAAGGTTTACAAAATATAATGCAAAACTCAACTGTTAATCAGAAAATGCACACATTATTAAGAAATAATTATAATAATATTATAAATACTTATATAAAAGTTTTAGGTTCCTGGAAGAGATCGCTTTCAGCGATAAGGCCGCCCATTGTACCATATTGTTTACCGCATAGTTTTTAGTTATTGAGTAAAGTAGGTATTATTATTAATTCATTCATAAAATAAATAATTAAAAAATGAATTTTGACCTACTTTAAAAATAAAGTAGAATGGATAATATGTAACGCGATTACTTACTCCCCAAATTGTGAACCGATTTTGATGATTAATTTATTGTTTGATAGATAATATTTCGGAGGTGGTCTTAATTTTCATAAAGATCTGATTAGTGGTTTTTGAGTGATATTTTAAAATGCGTTTTTAGTAGGTATTGTCGAAGGCGTTTGAAGTGAGATATGTTCATTGTTGTATCATCATCATCATCCACGGCCTCTCTCTGATCTTTAATTATTGTATTGTAATTAATGATTATAAAGTAGATAGCACAATACCACGGCCAGTATACCTGACTACCAAGGCCAGCACTTACCCGCCAATCTATGCAGCACTGCATAGATTGGCTTCCTCAAGACACTTCTGTCAAGAGCCCGCTTATCAAAAGATAGCGTATTGATTTGGCGCCGATTTCATATCTGGGTTCTTAGAGTTAATGACGTCAATAAACGTTCAACTGAAATATTTAAATTTTGTACTTACTTAACCTATGCAACTATTGTCCCACCGATCACAAAGTTTTGATTAATTTATATAATTTAAAATACAGATTTTTGATGTTAATCATTTTTTGATAAGAGTAATTTCGAAGTCTAAAAATATGAATTTTTCTCTAATATTTTCAATCTTCTTCTTATCGTGTCGATGCTACAACTGTATTTTGTTGTAGCATCGTGTTGGAAAGATTAGCCAGACTAGACACTGCTTTACCGTGCCTAGCTGTTACCGGTGTGCGCCACGAGGAGGCTCTTTCCATGCACCATTTTCATTATAACCTACAAATTTTATCTACAAACCCTACCCTGAGTATTTTCAACACATAAGATACAAGAGGTGACACACACTAAAAAACTGTTTAAAGTACCTACCTACTTAAATCTGTATTTATTTCCGAATTATTAATTACTATCCGAAACCTTGTTATGCAAAAGCTTGTTAATCCGCTTACCTAAACCTACTTACATTTAAAATATATAATAAATAAAATAAATAAATAATGCTGGACAATTCACACAACATCATCTAGCCCCAAGCTAAGCAGAGCTTGTGTTATGGGTACTAGAAGACTGACATTCTTAATACAATATATTATTACATAGATAGCCATTTTTATTATACATATAATACCCAGAACACCCGGAATAAATATTTGCAGAACATACAAACATTTATCCCAAGGCGAATTATTTTTTCATACATATTATAGAGGTCATCAAGAAGTATGAAAAACATTGGTAATGATATAGATAAACTACTCTCTAGTTTAAATCTAGATCTGGTGTAAATAATAACAACAATAAATAAATATTCATGGACATAGTTATGTTACACCCTCGTCCCTCTGCCTTAGCTTAAGGTGACGGGTATAGCCAAATGCGTGTTTTCGGGAGTGTTTTCTGAAGAAGTCATAGCATGTGGAGTTGTGAAACTTATTATTTCCTATAACACATATATTGAACTAGTCAGGTAGGGAACAAAATGTGTGCTCTTGGTTATAGTTTACTTTAAAATGTAAGTTTAGTACCAACACCTTTTGCAAAAGTGTGATTTTTGATCCCATTTTTTATGGGTTTGGCAGATTTGTTTGGTACCAAACTCAGCACAGCTATTCTTATGGTTGATATCTATACATCCAAGGAAAAAAAAATCTACATTAAGGTGTTTAAAGAAGAAGAAGAGTAGCGCCTTAGGAACTATAAGTGTTCCATTGCTGTGTGCTCGCAAATATTCATAAGGCGCTGCTTAAAAGTTTGACAATCCAAACTGTGCGCGGCTCACTATGTGTTTTGCGTCGTTTTCAGCATTCTTACTGAAGTTGAAAATGCGACGTTGCCACGCTGACTATCTAGAGTTTAACCACTGCGGCAAAAACTATGCCGTGTTACAAGTTTAACGTGTATGTAGATATAATAAATAAATAATAAAGTTGGAAGTTATTGACATTTTTATTTATTATGAAAAATTTCACCCTACCCGTCGCCTTAAGATGGTTTATAATATTTTGCTGAAATGCATCTTCAATGCATTTCATAGAATTAGATTGTTTTTGCTGACGAGCCGTCTGGCGTCTGGAGAAGGGCTCATCCGCTCTTGTCATTTTAGATTCATTAGTTAAGTTACCTCTAAATCGGTATAGCGTTTAAGTTTAAATTTTAAATTTTAATTTAATAATTGTATAAGTTTTTTAAAAAGCTTTTATTACGTTCCGAAAGCAACAGTACATTTCACACATTAGATGCAAAGACTATTTAGTGTCCCTAATCATGAATCATTGTACGTACCTACTTACAATGAATCTAATTGTGGTTAGATCTAGACCACATTTAGTACCTACCTGTATGGAATTTGTTTTCTGACTAATAGGTGTCGGCTGTCGGTGTCAATTGTCGAATGTACATGTACGTAAGCTCAGATTTACAAACTCATTTTACTTATGCTGGGGCCACATTAGCGGGCTACGGCGAATATTCGTGTTAAGGTGACGGGTATAGCCAAATGCGTGTTTTTGGGGAAACCGAAAACTGTTTTCAGAAAAAGTGATAGCATGTGGAGTTGTGAAACTTATTATTTCCTATAACACATATATTGAACTAGTGTATTGTTACTCAAAATTTGTGCTCTTGGATATAGTTTACTTTTAAATGTAAGTTTAGTACCAACACCTTTTGCAAAAGTGTGGTTTAAGATCCCATTTTTTATGGGTTCGGCAGATTTGTTTGGTACCAAACTCAGCACAGCTATTCTTATGGTTCGTATCTTGTGACTCTAAAGAAAACATTTCTACATTAAGGTGTTTAAAGAAGAAGAAGAGTAGCGCCTTAGGAATTATAAGTGTTTGATTGCTGTGTGCTCGCAAATATACATAAGGCACTGCTTTAGAGTTTGACTATCCGAACTGTGCGCGGCTCATTATGTGTTTTGCGCCGTTGTCAGCATTTTTGTTGAAATTGAAATTGTGACGTTGCCACGCTGACTGTCTAGAGTTTAACCACCACGGCAAAAACTATGCCGTGTTACAAGTTTAACGTGTGTATAGATATAATAAATAAATAATAAACTTGGAAGTTATTGACATTTTTACTTATTATGAAAAATTTCACCCTACCCGTCGCCTTAACGCGATGTATGTGGCCGGGTACATCGTGTCATCGCGGAGTATTTAGACAAGAACATCGCCTATACCCGAACACGATGTTTTTGTCGCGCCAACACGGTACGAATATTCGCCCGCTAATGTAGCCGAAGCATTATAAGTATAGTATCACTGTGCTAAGAATAAATAAATAAATATTCACGGACAATTCTCACATCACACTCCAGTCCCAAACTAAGCAAAGCTTGTACTATGGGAACTAGATTGCTGATAGAATGCTTCCTTTTTTTTTAAATATGTACTTACATAGAATATACCTACTAATAAGTATAATAATTGTAATTAATATACAAATTTAAAGCTATTTGTTTTTATTATTCTAAAATCATTATAAGTAATCTAATTACAGCCCAAATCTTAGTAATTCACTCATTATTTTGATACTCACTAATGAGTATCAAAATAATCTTCTAAATTAAAAATAACTTTATTAACAAACCATCTTTTAAGTCTAAGTTAAAATATATTTCCGTTTAGTTCTTTCAAATCTGTTGGTAAATTGCTGTGTCTATATAGCTGTCAATGTCAAGTTATATTTGACCCAGACCTCTGCATATTGGATCAATCTAACCGTCATCCACCAATGAGTGCGATGACTGGTTGATTTATAAATTAGTGACTGCATCAGGTGACCTATCATGATTGTATTGTTTACTATCTACATAGTTGACGTTTTATTTCATTTATGGCAATACTAGGTGCCCGTTCTACTTCGTCCTATTATCGTTATAACTGTTTTAAGTACTTACCTATTTATTTAAAAAAAAAAAACAAAACAATTTTTTTTTATGTTATTATCGTTATATTTTGGGCTATCCAAGTTACTAATAGCCATGTCAAAAAACCGTTTCTATAATGATATAACACCATATAAGAAGTATGCAATATTTCATCAATGTTTTCTAAGACGTTATCTAAACTAATATTATATCGGGGAAAGATTTGATTGTTTGTTTGTATCGAATAGGCGCCGAAACCACTGGACCGATTTAAAAAATTCTACACTATCTGCGATGAACATAGACTATATTATATTTTCAAAAAAAATAGGGATCCTTACTAAAACTTCAATTATGTAACCCAAGGTGTAAAAAAAACACCTAAGAAATTCCTTACCCGCTAGGCCGCTACCCGTGCGAAGCCGGGGCGTACTACTAGTCACGTATATATATCGTCCGTAAACGAACTTTACAGACAACCATTACATATTTAAATTCAAATTATCGGCTACTGTTTTAGCTGGGATTGGCCCCTTGTACCTAACCTCAGAGCCCTGGGCTGCAGCCCAAGCAGCCCTTATTTATTTATTTGTTATTACTAGCTGACCCGTGCCCACTTCGTTGGGCATAATTCGACCGTTTTTTCTCCGATTCACTTTGCAAACGGACTACTACGTAAAAGCCTTTTTATGTTTCGGTTTTTTATATAACCTATGACACTCAGCAATAATGTAGCTATCTATTGGTGAAAGAATTTTTTAAATTGGTTTAGTAGATCCCGTGATTACCCCTTACAATTTAACAAATATACAAACACACAAACTTTACCTCTTTATAATATTAGTATAGATTAACAAATACATACAGAACTAACAGCCTAAGCCAAAACGTTTTGTATGCTATATAACTTAGGTATATTGTATAATCTCATTATCAAACACTTAAAAAACATAGTTTTCACTGTAAACGGGATATTTACCATGATTTGTGAGTTTGATTATTTCCCGATATTTCGGCACAGTTGCTTCAAACTCACAAATCATAGTAAATATCCCGTTTACAATGAAAACTATGTTCAAAACCGTGATAGTTTCAAATACTTAAAAAACACATGCACATAAATCGTCGTGTATTGGTAGATATTAGGTCCGGCCCTGCTGACAATGAATTTTGTTACCATAGAAGACAGACCATACATACATAGGTCCGTTATGTTTACCGATGGCACATTAGCCAAGAGTTTAGCATATTTAGCGTGTTTAGCAATAGCCAAGGATAACATTATGATCACTGGGTGTTTGTACAGTCATGTATAAAATAAATGAAATGGGCTTTTTATTTCGTGAAAGTATTTCTGAGTAGCTTGAAGAAGATGTACCAAATATACAGAGTTGATATGAATTCCTAAGTGAAGTTCAATGGGAGGCTTTAATTTAAATAAACTTACACAACAAATTGGAAAACGATGCGTTCTTGTTATCTATTAAAAATTGTTCGTGTTTAATATTGAATTTAAAATATCGGAACTTAGTTAAATATTATAATATAAGTACAATTTTGGATCTTTTTGTTAGAATAACAAATAACTAAGTACCTATAAGTTATATAAGTAATAGTTTTGTATAACATTGTACTTTAAAAGATTCAAAACTGGTTGCGCACCTAATTTTAATTGTAAATTATATTTTAGTATTTATGCTAATCTAGGTTTCTGCATTCTGTTGAAATCGTGTATTACTAGCTTGTCCTAAATAAAATGTAAGATATTACGATGTTGGCAACATAGAAATAGAAAAAAATATTAAATATTTACACCATATTACTAACATCCTACTAATATTATAAACGCTAAAGTTTGTATGGATGTATGTTCGTTACTCTTTCATGTAAAACTAAGGAATAGTTTTTAATTAAACTCAACAATCATATACTTAGCTGATATAATACATCAGAATAACACATAGGACTTAATTTAATTTGGTTAAAAACCTTATTATTAATATATATGCGATCTATCTTATAAAAAGTTAGCGCAGACTTGATGTCTTGTTTACCATACGTAATGGTGACTTAATGTCAACGCTAACTTTTTATAAGATAGGTAGGGGGATAGTCAATAAGACGAAGTCGCGAGCAATAAATAAATAAATAATGCTGGACAATCCACACAACATCATATTAGCCCAGTCATATTAGGTAAAAAAAGGGGTCAACCTCGGAATGAAAGATAATAAGCTGCAAATTGGTATGAACCTTCATTTTGTCATTCTAAATGTTGTCTCAAAAGTCACAATCGTTATCGTGTCCGCGTCTCAAGATATTCAAGGTCAAAGGTCACAAAAATCGGTTTTTCGCGAATATCTGGCTTCCTATCGGTTAAATGAGATTTGCATATTATAAAAGTTGTAGGCTATAAAATTCCCTACAACTTTTGTTTAAACTTTTTTTTCATACGACCAACCGTTTTGAAGGTAGAGCGAAAAAACTTACAAACAAAAAAAATGTGGGTAGTTGGTAAAATGAACGCCTTAAAGCAAATGCTGGTCTAAGACAAGCAGATACTGGTCCCGGACATGTGCTTAACTCATTTTGAACAAGTGTGGGTACTTGTAAAGTCAACTAAAAACATCGCCCTTCAAGAATCGAACTGTCCGGGACCAGTATCTGCTTGTCTTAGACCAGCATTTGCTTTAAGGCGTTCATTTTACCAACTACCCACATTTTTTTTGTTTGTAAGTTTTTTCGCTCTACCTTCAAAACGGTTGGTCGTATGAAAAAAAAGTTTAAACAAAAGTTGTAGGGAATTTTATAGCCTACAACTTTTATAATATGCAAATCTCATTTAACCGATAGGAAGCCAGATATTCGCGAAAAACCGATTTTTGTGACCTTTGACCTTGAATATCTTGAGACGCGGACACGATAACGATTGTGACTTTTGAGACAACATTTAGAATGACAAAATGAAGGTTCATACCAATTTGCAGCTTATTATCTTTCATTCCGAGGTGAAAGCCCTAATATGACTGGGCTATATAGCCCCAAGCTAAGCAGAGCTTGTGTTATGGGTACTAGAAGATTGACTTTGTAGGTATGCCAAAAGTTTACGATTGCCCCGTTTATTTGTGACCATCTACATCGATACAATATAATCAACGCATTTCCTTTGCAATTAATTTATCGTCTAATGCAAATTAGGTTATTTATAGACGAACTTTCGCTTCCACTCGTGTGACGCAAACGACAAACGTATCAGAATATGTACTAATTTTGTATCACGTAACTAATCAATATTTATGAACATTTTGATTAAAAATATGCGGTTTTTGATAAAAATAGGTAGTTTGTAACTTAATAAGTATTATATTAGCAATCTAGTTCCCATAGTACAAGCTTTGCTTAGTTTGGGACTTGATGTGTGAATTGTCAGAGAATATTTATTTTATTTATTTACTAGCTGTTCCCGCCGCGACTTCGTCCACGTGCCGTTTTAAGAGATTTTGCTATAACCCATTACTATCTTCTTATGAAGAAAATTTATGGTAAAGAGCAGTCTATGACGGAAAACTGAATAGTTTGGTTTGGTGTTTCTATACCGATTTATTCTGTGATTATTTTTTTATTGAATAGGTAGGTAATAATGTTAACTTTTAAAAATTAACTTTAAAATTAGGGATGAGTGAGAGTAAATGTAAGAGTAAACAAATATAATCAGAATGCTCCGAACTGCTAAGCTATCAGGAGTTACACGTGTTATTGTGAGACAACCACAAAAGATAGACATATGCTGTTGCGGGATATTTTTAGACAATTTTATGTAGAATATTTCCGTCATACGTGATTTCTATGAAACTTGAACCATTAAGGCTGCACACGCGACGGAAGCTTAAAAAATGGAGTAACTGTTAAAACTGTTAGATATAAGTACCTACTGTAGGATCGAATAAAACCAGTTACAATAAATAAACGAATATTAGTAAAGAATATATTTAGTCAAGTGAAGATAGTGACATTGATGACAATCAACAACGTTTAGGTTGCTATGGTAACATCTAAGGCTGGTGATAGATATTAAAGGAGTATCTATTCCTAACATCCACCTCTTTTATAATGCCAGCCATCTTCTTGAGACTTTCAATTCTAGGCCCATAAAGTGGTTTGGTGAGCATATCAGCAATCTGCCTGGTTGCTGGCACATGGCAGATGGTAATGCTTCCATCTTGAACACATTCTCGTATAAAGAATGATCGTATCCTTATGTTTTTGGTCATTTGGTGGAATTCTGGAGGATTCTTAGCCATCTTAATTGCTGATATCTTTCATGATCTTTTGAAGCCAAATAATTTCGCTAGCAGTTTAACTTGCTGCCACTATTTCTGCCTCGGTGGATGAAATCGCTACTGTGCTCTGGCGTTTACTATTCCAAGATATTAGACCTCCAGCATACATACAAAGAATGCCTGAGGTAGACCTTCCAGTTTCATGATCACCTCCGTGGTCAGCGTCACATTCTAAACTATGATTATTTCCTGGCTTGTAAACGATGCCTTCTTCTATAGTCCCTTTCAAGTATCGCATTATCCTCTTGATATTGATGATGTTCTCCCTTGTAGGTTTATCTAAATTTCGAGATACAACACTGATAGCAAAGGCTATGTCAGGCCTCGTGCTTGTCATCAAATAAGCTAGTGATCCATCAAATAAGCTAGTGATCCAACAGCTTGACGGTACGGGAAGTTCACAGAAACTTCATTAACATCTTGAGCATTATTTGCTTTTAAAATTGGTGTTGGCACTGGCTTACATTTCTCCATGACAAACCTTTGCAATATGCGAGCGATGTACGATTTCTGATGCAGTAAAGTAGAACCATCAGGGTACCTTAACCACGCTCTGCTACCATGTTAAAGCAGATATAAATACTGTAGAATCGAATAAAACGGTTACAATAAATAAACGAATATTATTAACGTATACTGTAAAGAATATATTTAGTCAAGTGAAGATAGTGACATTGATGACAATCAACAACGTTTGGTTGCTATGGTAACATCTAAGGCTGGTTATAGATATTAAAGGAGTATCTATTCCTAACAGTAACTTCTCCCGTTTTCCCAACATTTCCCTTCACTACTCCGCTCCTATTGATTGTAGCGTGATGAAAAGTATCCTATAAGTTGCTCAGGAGTATGAAGAATAATTGTACTAAGTTTCGTTAAAATCCGTCCAGTAGTTTTTGTTTCTATAAGGAACATACATACAGACAGACAGACAGACAGACAGACAGACAGACAGACAAAAATTTTACTGATTGCATTTTTGGCATCAGTATCGATCACTAATCAACCCCTGATAGTTTTTTTGAAAATATATTTAATGTACAGAATTGACCTCTCTACAGTTTTATTATAAGTATAGATAATGGGCTTTCCGCTTCCGTCCACTAATCCCTCTCGAAAGCATCGAGGTCGTCCCGCCATCGCCTTTTTGGTCGGCCTCTACGCTGCCTTCCGACTTAAGGCAGCCACGGTGTCACGATTTCAGCCAATTTCTCTGGGTCCATCCGGTTAATATATAGAAAGCAGAGATGAGTGGATGGATTTGGGGGAGACCTTTGCCCAGTAGTGGTATATTAGGTTAGGAAAAAAAATATATAATGATGTGGTTTGTTCCAGCATGGTGCCATAGCCAGCTGTAATGGAGAAGCCCACGATGCATATGCTCTCCGTGGAGGAGAAAGGAGGCCAGACGCGGAAGACCAACCAGTACATTGCTGCTGTAGCAGGTAAATATTCACAGGGATTCATAGCAAAATGGCAATAGACGTGGTTTTTTTGTTTTTGTTTTCGAACCGATTAGCGTGTGTTTTGATCTAAATCCAAGCATGGAGGAAGAATTCTGCGTGAATTTTTTATAGTTTCTTAGATTCTTTGTAAGCATCAGTTAATGTATCACATGTGGTGGCATGTTTGATCAAAATTTGACCAACAGTATAAAATATGTAAGTAATATTCTAATATTTCTTGTCGGCGTTGAAGTCAGTACTCTTTTTGTAATAAACATACTTGTTATACAACTATGACACAAATCATGGTAAATATCCCGTTTATAAAGAAATCTGTGTTCAATTCAAACCCTTGATAGTTTCAAATATTTACCCCCTATCTTATAAAAAGTTAGCGTTGACATTATGTCACTATTACGTATGGTAGATAATCAAGACATCAATTCTGGGTTAACTTTTTATCTTCTTCTTTTTATCTATCTTCTTCTTATAAGATAGACCGTATATTTTTACTATTTGGCTATCTATTTCGGGCACTGACAATCACCGAGCTAACATCAACAATAAACAAACATCATCCTGGACTTACAAACAACAATGTCGACCGTGCCACAGCTGCCACAACATTTACTAGTGAATACTTAAAGTATTTATAGATCGGTGGACGTACGTGCCAAATCTGTATCCTTAGCAAAAGATTCTTGTAAAGAAAAGAGTTTATTACGGATATTTATTGCGACTCTCATTTTAAAAAGTTTTTAGCTATATTGGCACACTCTGAGCGTTTTCACATTATCCGATCCGATATCGGGGTCCGACACAACAATTAAAATGTATGAAATATGTACCTGTCTTTCATATTGTCCGGCCCGATATCGGATATCGGAGGTACATATTTTATACATTTTACTTACGGATCGGATAATGTGAAAACGCTCTCATAGTGGTGTTACTATGTACAAGTTCTGCTTAGTTTGGAACTAGAGCGTGATGTGTGATATGTCCGTGAATATTTATATATTTATTTTGGTATTGTTAAATAAAAAAAAAAAATATTAGATATTTTTATTATTTTTTATTAGATATTCAAGCTACTGTTGTATATCAGCCAAGACATTTTTTGATTAGATTAAAAACACAAGTATTTTGTACTTTCTGTGAGGTTTAGATAGTATTTTAGGTGTGACTACTGTTCGCTTACCTAATTTAAATAATTGACTCATTAACATTTTGATAGCGTCACAAACTTGTGCTACCGGTATTAGAACTTGTTTTGTTAATATAAAAGAACACACCTCTTGGAATAGTTTAACGACACACCTTTTTATTTATGACTTTTTATGTAACTTATATAAGCTTCTTCTTCTTCTTCTTTCTGCCCTTATCCCACTAGGTGGGGTCGGCACAACATGT
Source organism: Ecliptopera silaceata (assembly GCA_932527185.1). Classification (NCBI taxonomy): domain Eukaryota; kingdom Metazoa; phylum Arthropoda; class Insecta; order Lepidoptera; family Geometridae; genus Ecliptopera; species Ecliptopera silaceata. Next base: position 6,763,240 of record OW052213.1, on the reverse strand, counting down.
TCGTTTCTTCCATTCTCCTCTATCATCCGTCATCTCAGTATTCTCTCCTTTCACATCCATATCATTTTTCACACAATCCATCCATCTTTTCTTAGGCCTACCTCTTCCTCTATGTCCATCCACATTCATACCTAGCACTCTTTTCGTCACATGACATTCTTCTCTTCTCATAACATGTCCATACCACGCCAACCTGTTACTCCTCATTTTTTCAGTCACTGGAGCTACTTTCAACTTTATATAAGCAAAAATCGAAATTTTTTATTGAATAATATGCACGTTTTGGAAAAATCCAGTTCAAATTATTCAAAAAAGATAATAAAAAAAATATAATCTGGGTAATTAAAAAGAGGCGGAAGGGCGGCCATAATACAAGGAACTGCAATTTAAGTAAATAAATAAATATTCATGGACATTCACACATCGTACTCTAGTCCCAAACTGAGCAAAGCTTGTACTATGGGAACTACACTGCTAATAAAATATATTTTTTTAAATACAATAACTATTAACAGATATAGTAACAATATCACATAAGACATGTCTTCGACTGTCATGTTTTTTATTATAATGGAAGCTTTGTATATCGCCATAACTAGTGTAAAAAAGAAGTGTGGCACACGGGGACTGCCACGGTAAAGCTATTGCATAGTATTTTTGCCGCCGGTCAGAGTGTTAGGTTATTTCGTTACGGAATTTCTGGATTCGGTCTCCACGCTCAAGACCCGCGATAGAAGCTATGCAATAGCTTTAAAACATTTTTTTCGAAATTAAAATAAGTTAAAACTAAATGCAACCTCTTTCTTTCCAGCTGCGATTGGAGCTGTCATTGCCGGCACCATCTTAGCATGGACTTCACCAGCACTGCCCCAACTGGAACCATTCGTCAACAAAACTGTCGTCAATGGAACCAACGCATCCAATAGCACACTGGCTAGATCTAATGGCACATTGGCTGGATTGAATGGCACGGGGATATTGATCAATTCTAAAGGAGATCCGGCTGAGTTTCTTCTTACTACTACTGAAAGTAAGTATTCCTTCTTCAATTATGCTAACTTTCGTCAATGGAACCAGAACCAACGCATCCAATAGCACACTGGCTAGAACTAATAGCACATTGGCTGGATTTAATGGTACGGGGATATTGATCAATTCTAAAGGAGATCCGGCTGAGTTTCTTCTTACTACTACCGAAAGTAAGTATTCTTTATATAATTATGCTAACTTTTGTCAATGGAACCAACGCATCCAATAGCACACTGGCTAGACCTAATGGCACATTGGCTGGATTGAATGGCACGGGAATATTGATCAATTCTAAAGGAGATCCGGCTGAGTTTCTTCTTACTATTACTGAAAGTAAGTATTCTTTCTTCAATTATGCTAACTTTCGTCAATGGAACCAACGCATCCAATAGCACACTGGCTAGACCTAATGGCACATTGACTGGATTTAATGGCACGGGAATATTGATCAATTCTAAAGGAGATCCGGCTGAGTTTCTTCTTACTATTACTGAAAGTAAGTATTCTTTCTTCAATTATGCTAACTTTCGTCAATGGAACCAACGCATCCAATAGCACACTGGGTAGACCTAATGGCACATTGGCTGGATTTAATGGCACGGGGATATTGATCAATTCTAACGGAGATCCGGCTGAGTTTCTTCTTACTAACTACTTACTACTGAAAGTAAGTATTATTTCTAAGATACAGCTTGACCTCTCTTTACCAAAAGCAGCCATGAAAGTAACGCTGTAAGAATCATTTTATAATGGTGACATTCTTCTAGGCTCTGGTCGCGTGGAACTGGCACCTAGAATCACCTAGTATGTAAGACGATTCTAAATGATCCTTGTGATTTTACTGAATAAAGTAATTTTGACTTTGACTTTGACATAATACTTATATTTTGGTCCACACATACGTCGCGAGCTTCTTTCAGCTAATACAATAATAATAATTTTTCCCTCCATTACCGGTCATTTTTGAACACACAGATCTCCGCCTTTTTGTTAAAAGATTAGTAAACATAAATCCCCATAAACTCCGACATTGGCAAAATCGTGGCATCAATCGTAGCCTGCGAAAAGCCACTAAGAAAAGAAGAAGAAGAATAATAATTTTACTCCTTCATTCTCATAATTATTATCTATCACCTTGGATTTTATAGTTCGTGTATATAGACAACTTTTACTGAAATCCAAAATATCCACTTTATTTATAAATCTGTAAATATCACCAGCTGACCGTGAACGACTTTCTGTAACTCAGCAAAACGATATAACGTTTGTGCCAGTTACATTGCGTGATATCAAGGCACAGTTTCGCACAGCGAGCAAAATTATTAAGGCAGACGCGCAATGTAACACAAATATAATTAAGTAATCGTTTATTGTAGATCCTCTGGTTATCTGATCTCGTTCGTTGTAAGATAGCTATAGTCAAACCTGATTTTAGTGATAACAGCCAATCGATAAGCACTAAAATAACTTTAATGTCGACATGGTAACGCGTACCGAATATATTTGCTTATAATCTGTTAGATATAAATCATATAAATATTCATGCACTAATTGGCAGACAGATCCAGCAATACTTTATTAAGGCCGGCGCAGATCAGGACGGCATGGCAAGGGATATTAATTTTTACTAATGGACATTCAACCGTACTGTTACAGAAATACGACATAAATTGCTATGCTTTAAAATGATGCCGTGGCATTGAACGTGAACGGAACGGCATCATTTTAAAGCATAGCAATTTATGTCGTATTTCTGTAACAGTACGGTTGAATGTCCATTAGTAAAACTTTAAAATCCCTTGCTATGCCGTCCCAGTCTGCGCCCCGGCCATTAATGACCAACTGGTGCCCGCGATTTCATTTTACTTACGTTATATTTTGGACTATTCGCACAATATCTTTATAAATTATAGTCTATGTGTTTTTCTGATGTATATACTACATTATTGTAAAGATTCATGAAGTAGTTTTTGCGTGAAAGAGTAGAAAACTTACATCTATCCATTCAACTTTCATGTTTATAATATTAGTAGGATACTTCTATAAAAATGTGTCTTCTTCGCGGTTAGATACACTCGCATGCAAAAATGGTGTAGGAACAAATACGAACCTAACATATAAATAAACTAATTGAATTTCAACTTACTTCAAAACACAAAGTTCTTTTTTTTGTTTGTTCTATTTTTTTTTCCAGGCTCGGCATCTTGTGCATTGGCCATTGTCAAGATTTATTAATTACCTACATTAGTAGTTCAGTTGCAAAAAACCTGGATCTATCGACCCAGTGCAGCAAAGCAGAACGCGCGTGCATTTACAAAATGGTTCATCTAAAAATACTTGCTTGTTTTTGCCAGATAGATAGAAATGTTAAAATCTGTGTGTCGTGGGCGCGGCACTTATTTATGAAACAAGAATATCTGTTGATTGAGATCTCTCCGAAATGTATTACCTAACAATTCATTACGTTTAGTTATTTTGAGAATAGACAATGATTTACGCAACCAAGTCTTTGGAATAGAATCTATACACACAATATTTAGGTAAACGTTTGAGTTTCAAAAAAGGAGGCTCTACTACTTAGGTACTGAATTTTGAAAGGTTTTGTATTTTATGATAACTGTTTTTTAAAGGACGATTTGAATGCTGGGGCCACATTAGCGGGCTACGGCGAATATTCGTGTTAACGCGATGTATGTGGCCGGGTACATCGTGTCATCGCGTAGTATTCGGGCGAAGACGCGAATCAATTTGTCGCGCCAATATTCGCTTAGGTGGCTACATCTACGTCAATTTATTTAGGCTAAGTTCAGATGACCGCGCGTAACCGCGCGTCGCCGCGCGTCGCCGCGCGGTTTGAGCATTCACATGACGATATTTGTATGGGAGCGCGACGCACATTGGCGCGCGGTACCGCGCGGTAATGTAGGTAGACGATAATTACCGTTTATATTGATCTTGTACCGCGCGGTTGGTAGTTCCGCGCGTTACCGCGCGGCCATATGAACTTAGCCCTAGGCTAAGTTCAGATGATCCGCGGCGTGCGGTACCGCGCGATAATGTAGACGCTAATTACCGTTTATATTGATCTTATACCGCGCGGTTCGTAGTTCCACGCGGTACCGCGCGGCCATATGAACTTAGCCTTAGGCTAAGTTGATGCAAAGGAGAATGGGCGATTCTGTATGGAGCGTGGGCCACGACTAAAAAACTCGTCCCTCAGGGTTGCCACATAATATGTTTAAAAGGGCTTTTAGAGGCCTACCTTTTACTATTTTTATTTAAAAAATCCATCCCATGGAAATCGATATATTTTGAAAAACAGTTTTTTATTTTAACGTCGTATTACTCCGAATTCTGAAGCCCCACAAAAATGCCTGCAGTTGCGTTGAAAAGGGCATGAAACGGGCTTTATTTGTCTTTAGATTGTTTGAAAATCTAACCTGTGTGATTCGAGATATTTCCAAAAAACTGTATATATTTTTTGCAATACTACCGTTTTTCAGGAATAACTTAATTTCCACAGTTTGGATTTTTAAACAATCTGAGAAATAATTAAAGTCATGTTAATGCTCTTTTAAACGCCATCACAGTTATTCTTGTGGGCCTTCAGGATTCGAAGTTACATGATGTTAAATGAAAAACAATTTCATCGAAATATCTCGATTTCCATGGGACGGATTTTTTCCGTAATTATATTAAAATATTGGCTTATAAAAGCCCTTTGTAACGTACTATGTGGTAACCTTGAGGGACAATTTTTTTAGTCGTGGCCCAAAGTGCCCATTCTCCTTTCAAAAGTCCTGACAAAATTCCAGACATGAGCTCAATTGGGTTTTTGAATATATATATTTTTTGTGATAAATGGATAAGTTTTATAACACAACTAATTTTATTCTATTTTTCCGTAATAATTCAAAAGTTATTTCAAAATAAAAAATATTTTTTGAATCTAGTACGTTTAATATTATATGTCAATGTTGATTGTTTGATGTCAAAATCGTAAAAAGCTAATTACTATTAATGACAATTTCCTTTTTGTTATTGTGACCAAAAATAAAATTATAGTGTAAAAAAAAATTGTTCCATTTATTTGCCGAGAAATTCCTGACATTTCCCTTTTCCGGCCGCATTCCTGACATATGTCTAAAATTCCTGAAATGTCAGGAAAATTCCTGACATCTGGTCACCCTATCCGGCACGATACATCGCGTCAACTCGACACGAATCTTCGCCCGTCTAATGTAGACAAGAACATCGCCTATACCCGAACACGATGATTTTATCGCGCCAACACGATACGAATATTCGCCCGCTAATGTGGCCCCAGCTGTGGCCCCAGCAGATGTTCTACTTTTTTTGTATTTTGTTTTCGGTCAACTTTTGTATATTTTAGTTTTGTTTGATAGATCGTGTTTTCAAAGGTGGTACTGGGTTGAGTTATCTTTATACATACATGTGTATCAAATTATTACATGTGCGAGCCAGGAAAATAAAAAAGTTATTACATAAGTCTATCCATGTTGATTGGAGTCGGTTTTCTTATTTTTTTAAATGTATTATTCTATGTGTCTGAAAGGCAGTCTAGTCATTGAATAGAATAGAATAAGTACCTACTTTATTTCAGTTATTATATTAATGGTAGTACACTTAAACGATATAATTATTACATGTAAAAATAACTGAAAAAGGCCATTACTCAGCTTGTGTTGGTGTAGAACCATTGGGCTCTACACCAGCGATGGTTTTCAGTAATGTTGAGTAGCAAATGCAGACAAAAAAAAAAATTGTAAACATTGCTCAAGCCGGACTCAACTACACTTGAGTTATAAATGAAAACTTAACCATTCCTTCCAGGTTCCATAGTGTCCTCGATCCTGGCCATCGGCGCAGCGATCAGCGCCCTCCCCGTGGGAGTGCTGGCGCAGAAGGTGGGTCGGCGGCCCACCATCCTCATGCTGTCAGTTCCGTTCCTGCTGAACTGGTTGCTGACCATCTTCGCGAACGGAGCCGGGATGCTTATCGCTGCGAGGTTCTTCGCTGGACTTGCCACAGGTTGGTTGTAGCTAGTTTCATGTGTAGATTTGACTGTAGGTTCTTCAATTGGTAGCTTCATCGTCATTTTCCATCATAGCTGAGTTTTGAGATAAGACAAAAAAAATCAAGATTTTACTTGATCGAGTCTCGAAAACTTATTTTATATGGAGTAGAACACTCGGAAGTCGGAATATCGCTTTGCGTCTTGAAGTATCGACAGATTTTGCGTTTTAGTTTTAGAAAACTTCGAAGATTTTATCAATTAAAATTTGACTTGGCTATTTCTAAAACAATTATAGTTTAGGAAATAATTATCCTTATTTTAAATGCACACTTTATCGTAATTGGTTTTTGATTTCCAGGAGGTATTTGCGTGGCAGCTCCAATGTATATCGGTGAGATAGCAGAGACCTCGATCCGAGGGTCTCTCGGAGCCTTCTTCCAGCTGTTCCTAACTGTGGGGATTCTCTTCACGTTCGTGGTGGGCGGATGGACGCATTGGAAGACCTTGTCCATCATATCTGCGGTCCTCCCTCCATTACTGGTCGCTGTGTTCTGGTAAGTTGTTAAATAAATATTCATGGACACTTCACACATCCCGCTCTAGTCCTAAACTAAGCCAAGCTTGTACTATAGGAACAAACTAGTTGAGTTTTTTTCCTTTAATGAATTTTTTTAAGATAAACATTTCTTTTTCGGTTTTCATGATATCCGTTTGTTACTTTTTTGGGACTTCAGCATCTTTCTAAGAAGGATGAAGGATCATGCAAAAGAATTGTAGGAAAAAAAAACTATAAGTTTGTGGCCCGTTCTTCTAGCCTCTGGTCAAGAAACTGGATTTTTCTATCACTAAAGCCAAGGATACACTAGGGGGCAAATGGAGCAACATGTTGCTCAACAACTACGTAGAACATGCCGAAGCGATTGTCGCGGAACATTGTGTGTGCGCTCGCTCTTAAGATTAATACTAAATGCTCCTTGTGATAACACCTTTCCATCAACACTATTTTGTTTTCTTTCAATACCTTCCAAATTTCCACATCCAGGTCTTTAAGTATGGTTCTGTTCTGTTGTCCAGGTGGATGCCAGAAACCCCTCAATACCTTCTCAGCAAGAACAGAAGACGCGACGCCGAGAAGTCTCTCCGCTGGCTCAGAGGACCCGATGCTGATCTGAGCGCTGAGATCGAAGATATGCAGAAAGATGTAAGTATGATACTGACATTTTTGTAAATAAAAAGTACTCAGAGACAATTCACACATCACTCTCTAGTCCCAAACTAAGCAAAGTTTCGGGAACTCGATTGCTGATAGAATACAAATATACCAGAAAAAATATTTATGTTCATCACACAAAGATTTGTTCTGAATGGTACTACTTTACTTAGCTTGATTTGAATATATAACAGTTTACTCTTTTTGAATGCCAGCAGACTTTTAGGTACATAATTGTATTAAGGTATTTGTTCCGAGACTCAATCTTAATTAGTAATTTTAAGAATCACTGATTTGCTTCTAGTTTTTTATACTAAAATACACTAGATTAAAGTATAAGCTACTGAATAGTAAAATAATTTGAATAAATAAAGTTTTTTTTTTAGTTACTTTAAACACATTTTAAACACATTATTTATTGCTGACTTAATTATTATTTTTTCAATGTTTCGTCCAAATTGCAATTGATGCAACTGCGTGTCGTATAATATGCATTGACTTTTTTTATTGCATTAGTACTAATATGAAACCCGATAAACTTGTTAATAAAATCTCTTCTAAATCTTTATCTTAACCAATCTGATTGTCCTCTTCCGTTCCAGGTTGATGATGCGTCTCGCCAACGAGCTGGTCTCCTGAGCATGGTGACCAACAAGGCCTCCAGAATGGCCCTTGTTTGCGGCCTCGGTCTTATGTTCTTCCAACAATTCAGCGGCATCAATGCTGTGATTTTCTACACCAATAACATCTTCCAATCCGCTGGCTCCAACATTGACCCGGTTATTGCTACTATTATCGTCGGCGTGGTTCAAACAATCGCCACATACATCAGCTCCTTGTTAGTTGAACGTGCTGGGAGGAGAATTCTTCTGCTGCAAAGTTGTGTGATCATGGGGGTTTGTCTTATCGTTCTGGGAGTATACTTCAAGTTACAAGCAGCAGCTTATAATGTAACGACTTTCGGCTGGCTTCCGTTAGTTTGTTTGGTTCTGTTTATAATCTCCTTTTCGATGGGCTTCGGTCCGATTCCCTGGATGATGATGGCGGAACTTTTCTCGGTTGAATTCAGAGGTACTGCGACTGGAATCACGGTGGTCGTGAACTGGTGCTTGGTGTTTATCGTCACTCTTTGCTTTCCTATTATGAAGGATGCGATTGGAATTTACAGTTGTTTCTGGTTTTTCGCTGTGTTTATGGTTATTTGTATATTCTTTGTGTTCTTTTTGATTCCGGAGACGAAAGGAAAGACCGTTTCGCAAATTCAGGCTATTCTTGCTGGTAAGAGATCATAAGGTCAGTTGTATTTAGCCTGTTTCATATCATTGGTACGTTAAATACCTACGGGTGGTGATTTGTCAAATCTTAGTCCAATACAACTTCTGTTTTTACAGTGGCTAAAATTTTATGAATTCTGTAAATCATCAACAATATAGGACCCAGATCATTACCCTGAAGTACACCTGTGAACAGTGTAAATATCGGCTAAGGAACACATGTTTTTATGTATCGATATTGAAGTAGTTAAGTTGATAATTTAAGAGGTATGATATAAATGCACTTATCGTTATCAGAACTGTAGTCATCGTGAAATTTGTTTTGCAAATGCATTGTAGCAATCTAGTTTGAGGACTCTGAAGTGCAGATACCTTGGATTTTTATATAATTTAAATAATAGACTGATAGTATCGTTGCCTGAAGTAATAGTATTCAGGGGTTATCATCACAATTTTAATTATTTTATTAAAAATGCTTGAATAATCTAGCGAATGTTATTGTGAATTCTTTTATACGTAATTTGATAATTATCACACAAAATCGAGAATTTTCTTATTGAAAATTGAATGTGTTATTAAATTATAAATTATTTTAGTATATTAATATTTGTGATCAAAATTAAATATTTTAAGAATGAATTTTATCTTATAACGAAAAAAAAATTGTAGAAAGTAGTTTTATATTATGTATGAAATATAATTGTAGGTACCTTAATATGGTTAAAAGTAAGAGAAAAAAATATTTATGATATTAATTAGAGTAAGTAAATTAGAAATATGTAAAATAAGTAGTTTTTATTATAACGAATTAGCAGTCAATGAACAATAAAACATTTAGTTTGGTAGCATTTAGTAGAAATTAATTAATAATTTAGGAGATAATAAATAAATTAATATTGCTGTAAATGTGAACAAAAATGTGCCAAAATAGTTGCTTTTCAATTGTTTGTTATTTGTTGTTTTATTTTGTGATAATTTAAATAAATAAAATATACGATACTTATTTGGTTTATTTTTTGTTCCTGTGTTGATACCGAGTAAGCGTTATTCGCTAAGTTGTCATCGGCGTAGTCAAATCACGGCTGATGAGTCACCACGTTTAGTAAACCTATTGCATTCGAGCTACACTGCGCGTCAACTCAATTGTTTTATAGATGGCAGTAAGGTAACATAAAAAAAAAATATGGTACCACATCTACGAATAAATGACAGGCTCCAAAGCTCAGTTGGTAGTAACTCTGCCTTTCATACTGTAGGTCGTGTATTAGCAAAAAAAAAATGTAAGTATAAGTATTCTCTCTGCAATTTAGTTCCCATAGTAAAAAGTATAGTACATGCGTTCCCATAGAACAAGCTTTGTTTAGTTTTGGACTAGAGCGCGTTGTGTAAAATGTCCATGAATATTTAAATAGTAAAGTCAAGGTATAAAGCAAAATTATTTTTATTCCATGCTTTGAGCCTCCGGAATTCCGGATAGTTCAGTAAAAGTGTCAAAACATTGAAGAGGTCATGGACGGGCACTCCTTGCAGATGGTCTTCTTCTCTATATCGTCCACTCTCGTCGACAGCTCTGTTATCTGTTTCTCTATAGATTTCACGTCAGTACGGAAACCTGAAAAAAAAAACGTAGTTGAATTAAAAACCTTACTTTATATAATACGATTGATTACAACAGAATATTACCTACTTCTTCGACGGAGTGGCGGATAAACGCAGGAGATCGAGATGAATGGGAAGAGACCTTTACCCTCCAGTAGAACACGATAGGTTAAATAAAAAAAATATAGGTAATGATAAAATAAATAAATATTCATGAAAATATCTCACTACAATATCTAGTACAGATAAACCATTCTAAAAATGCACGCGCCTTCGCTATTTCACATGCAAAAATGGCGTAGGTACTGAGGGCTTAGTCCGAGCTTGCATTTTAAAACTCCCTACTCTCGAGCCGAGAGTCGTCTCTCGGATCTCTCTTTCTATTTCTTACAAAAATATAAGGACATCCGAGAGACGACTCTCGGCTCGAGAGTAGGGAGTTTTAAAATGCAGGCTCGGACTAAGCCCTCTGATACAATACAAGTAAATTGGTTTTCGTCATTAGTTCAGTCACCGTCTAAACACGTTACCATTACTAAAGAATGACTTGATCTGTTGGCCAACTAGTGCATTCATGAGCCGAAAGCGCGTGTATTTTTCAAATTGTTTATCTCATAAGATCTCTACCATTTCCAGCAAAGGTAGGTACATAACTATTATTGGAACTCTAGTTGGAACTAGAGTCGTCTCTTGGATATCCATACAAAAATATAAGGACATCCGAGAGACGACTGTCGGCTCGAGAGTAAGGAGTTTTAAAATGCAACCTCGGACTAAGCCCTCTGTATAAAATTTCTACCTGTCACAGTAGCATCCAATTCTGTCAGGTATTGTATCTTACTGCAAAGCTCATCGTATTTCTGCGATATGTACTCCCGAGCGTTGCTAGAGTCGCTCAATTCTTTCTCAATTTTGTGGACGACATCGTATTTCAACTCGTCAAATTTTGACTCAATTGTGGGTCCTAGAAAGTGGGCACCTTTTATGGCTATATCTTCTTGGGCCGATTTGCCGTGCATGCATTTTGTTTCAGACATTTTATCGTTCGAATATAACACGGAATAATTTTAAGTTTGAGAAACGCGTCTTCATTTTTTGCCGCAAGTGGCTGTCAAAGTTGACAGTGACAGGATTTTTCGAGTTGTAATTTTTTTTTCTTGCGGAGATTCTTTGCGGCCAATATATTTGATCTTAGCTGTAAAAAGGTTGTTACTAAAGTTTTCTATTTCATTTTTTGTTTTTCTAACTTGTAATTTTTTTTTCCGAGATATTTTAATACGTTATCTTAGCGTTGATCAAACTGAAAAACATTTAAAAAAAATATATTAAATTTTTTTCACCATATTCGCATAGCTTCATTTACAAATAAACTTACGATATTACAGTATTCGCGAAAGGTCCCCATTTATATAATAAACAACAGTTGAGCTAGGTGCAGTCAAATTATTTATTTATTTATTATTTATAGACGAGCAGCTTTCGCTGATGTGTCTACGTCACACAGTGTTGAAATAGGAGAATAATGTTCACTGTTCATTTAGTCACTTTTTTTGATCACTGTGTTACTTGTTCGTAGCCAGTTGTCGAGTTTGTTTTTGAAGGCGTTAATAGAGTCAGCGGAAACAACATCCTCTGGTAGCATGTTCCAGTTATGGACCACTCTATTAAAATATTATTTTTATTATTTTTATTAAATAGACAGAGAGAATCAAAATAAAGTAAATCGTTGAAAACGATCGTTGTTGATCCAAACAAATCTTCTAATAGTGTATACGGCCAACTTACCGTAAAAAAACGCAGATATAGTCTCAGACTGAAGCTAGTAAAACACAAGTATGACTTAACTGTTTGGCATTTTTATGTTGTTGAAGAATGAATCACATTTTTCTTGTAACCTTTATCATCAGAAGCGTTACATTATTGTTACTCAGAAATACAGTGGTTTTGCTTGTCTGAACACTTGACATTATCATTCTGAAGTAGTTAGGCCATTTAATTATTGTAGTTTTCCTATATGACTAAGTTAGGTTACTTATATAATTTTACTAAACCTTTGATTTTTTTTTAAGAGACAAGAAGACAGAAAACACAGGTAATAAAAAACTTAATAACAATAGGCAACACAATGATCTACCTTATCGCTGAGAGCGATCTCCTTCAATGACGATTCCAGGACTAACAGAGGCGTATTTTCATCTCAAAAAATCGTAACAGAGCGATTTTTTGAGATTTCCAGGACTAACAAGGAAATAAACTATATTAATTAACAAGTTTCATCCTAATCGGTTCCCTTGTTGCGACGTCATTGAGGTCCAGACATCCAAATTACTTTCTTTCCCTCTCCTTGACATCAAAGTTTATGCGTAAAAATCTGCTACGATAGCACCCGAGCACTGTTACTCCAGTCATTCAAAAATACGCCTTATTAAGTACGTAATAAAGGTTAATTTACCACTTACCATGATAGATGGTTGCTACAGTACGTAGAGGTCGCTACGACGTAGAGGTTTGCTGCAACGGTAAGATCCTCACAACGTTCTTCTAAGTATTCGATAATATACCTTAAAGGGCAAGTTATAAAGATAACTTTCCCTTGCAAAATGTTTTTATTTTTTATTTATTGTTTATCTCAGATTACGATCTAGCCTAGATACAGGCTAATGAGTAATTATAATCTAACTTAAGTTACTATATAGATTAGATAGAGTGTGCTCAGCAGCACATTTCTTTTGAATTAAAACACATCGTTATTGTGTTCTTAGAGTGAGTGTCAAATGTTTAACTATGATATGTTATAACTATACAGTATTTACAAAATGTACATTGTCATATAAAATACATAAGAAACAGTTGAGCTATCTACAGACCGTTGCAAACGATCTATAGATAGCTCAACTGATCCAAATCAGTACCAATCGGAAGCGTATATTATTGCTACAATAAGTACTATGTACTTGTATTTTCCTGAGAGAGAATGTACTTTTAGAAAGTACCAAAATAGAGAGATCATTTCTAAAAATATTATGTTACTAAAATTATGAATATTTAGTACTGGTTTAGAATAAAACAAACGTTTTATTATAAAAGCTTAGATTATTAGATGCTAGTCTAATTTAGATGTAATTTTGAATTCACACATGAAAACATAGGAGACAAGCGAGACAAGATAGATGCTTATAATGCTACGTAAATCTAATGCAAGAGTATATTAAACAGTTGCTATGTAATGTTGTTTAGGCGTCAAACTTATAGATTTACATATAACCATAGACATAATGACAGGCGTCACAGCTCAGTTGGTAGCTCTACCTTCCATGCTGTGGGTCGTGGGTTCGATGCCACCGAGAGTAAAAATTTGTGTGATGAACATAAACATTTGTTCTGGTCTGGGTGTTACTATGTATTCTATTCTATGTGTATTTACAAAAAAAATAATTATAAGTTTTCTATCAGCAATCTAGTTCCCGTACCAACTCTGCTTAGTTTGGGACTAGAGTGTGATGTGTGTAATGTTCATGTATAGTTATTATTTATTATATTATACAGAACCCTTAAAAGCTTATCATAAAAACTCAATAACAGTTTAATGCAGAAATTCTATATTCAAAGTGGTTTATTATTTTATAGTCAGTTGATTTGTAAACGTTGAAGTAGCTGGTACGGACTTGCCTGGACTACTACCAGTAGGTAAGTTATCTTAAAAAATACAAATTCGTTTATTGACATAAATATTATTATGTTGTTAACAAAGTTATAAGAATTAGTATGAGCTGTGTTTCAGGAGCCATTGGCGTTTTAAGTAAAAAAAAATAAGTAAACATTTATTTATTCCGGGTGTTCTGAGTATTTTATATGTATAATAAAAAAAAACTATCTAAGTATGTAGGTCTTCTAGTACCCATAACACAAGCTCTGCTTAGCTTGGGGCTAGATGATGTTGTGTGGATTGTTCAGTATTATTTATTTTTATTTATTTTTTTTTTTATCTGGACCCCTAGTGTCTATTGATCAAATCTATAAAGAGGTAGTAAGCTAAGAAACTTATGGACTAGTTCCTACAGTTTCTTTTTATTTAGACCCTAGTTCTAGTGATGAAATCCCTAATATGGTATAATAAGGCGTGGCTTTATCATAATGCAACGTAGTATCAATATTCCATATTGGAAGGACGACTGAATTCATTATTTATCAAGCTGTCGTCCAGATAAGTCCAGTGCAAACTATTCCGAAGTATTTCAAGCTTTATCAGTGAGTCAACTGTGTTTTCCTTATTCCTGTAAGTTTACACCTAATTTATATTTTACATGTAGACTATTCCTATAAGTTCCGGGTGTTCTGGGTATTTTATATGTATAATATAAAATATCTATCTATTTAATGTATTGTATGAAGTATGTCAGTCTTCTGGTACCTATAACACAAGCTCTGCTTAGCTTGGGGCTAGATGATGTTGTGTGGATTGTACAGCATTATTAATTTATTATTTACATATCCACAAGAACCAAAACAATATCTATATCATTCTATATAAAACTGCAGTGTCAAAGTTTGTTGGAACATTACGCCAAAACTATTGAGCATATTTAATGTTTTATTGAGATCAAAACCTAGTTTCTATAGCTTGTAATTCTTTTTTTCTAAAAGCAACCTATAAGCTACAAGGATCAAATGGTGTTGACAGATATTTCGTTAAGTATACAAATTATACTTTACAAAATGGATTTTTTACAAGCTTTTTCAAAAGTGCAACGCGTTCTAAGACGCGGGTAACACGTAAGCTACTTTTAACCCTAAAAAAATAACAAAAGACATACGGACAGAGTCGCAGGAAGATACTAGTAAGTAATATAAAGAAAACCTTTTTTTAAGCTATTGCATAGCTTCAATCGCGGGCCTTGAGCGTGGAGACGGAATCTAGAAATTCCGTAACGAAAATAACCTAACAATGCGCATGCGTAAACCAGCAAAAAACGCTATGCAATAGCTTTACCGCGCTTCTTTGTTTATAATTTACAGCTTAATTAAAGCTTAATATGTCATTATTTTCACGAATTAACACTAAAATAAAATAAAAACATTTCTATTTATAACACTGATTGCCTAATATACCTAAACGTCGTTTACTTTCGAGTATAAAATGCGATTAATTAAAAAGATAATTATTCATTATCATCATTATGAATTAGTACCTACGTATAATTACTAATGTAACTTTAAACTAGTGATTAAAATTATAATTGTGCATACCTAATTTATTGTAAACTTTATTATATTTTACTTAATTAATATGATTTACTTGTAGTTTAAACGTACTCAATAATATTACGACTATTAGGTACAGTATTTACAAAATGTACATAAGAAACAATTAAGCTATCTGCAGACAGTTGCAAACGATCTCTAGATAGTTCAACTGATCCAAATCAGTAGCAATAGGATTATTTAACATTACTTATAGCTTTGTACACCATATTGGTTCAATAATACAGCGTGTTTTATTTATGTTTCAAAACATTCGGCTCAATTTTATCCTCAAGTAAATGATTTAATATTATAAATTATTATGTGGTTATTGTTGGAACGAAGTTCCTTATAGCGCGTTGCGAAAAGGGGCTAGACGGAAATTAAGACCAAAAGTTGTAACGACACTTTTTGCTATAGGTGTAAGCCGTGCGGCGTGCACGTGTTTCTATGTCTGTCTTTCTCTCTCATAGAAAGCAAGCCAGTTATTAAATTAAGAACTTCGTTCCATCCGGGTGTCCTTTGACACCTCTCAAGTTTTTTTCACGACATTTTTTAATCTTTGGTCATCACCGCCTCTCTTATGCTTCGGCTACATTAGCGGGCGAATATTCGTATCGTGTTGGCGCGACAAAAACATCGTGTTCGGGTATAGGCGATGTTCTTGTCTAAATACTACGCGATGACACGATGTACCCGGCCACATACATCGCGTTAACACGAATATTCGCCGTAGCCCGCTAGTGTGGCCACAGCATTAGTAGGGGAGCCCACGATCTGCCGCGCTCGAGTAAATCCCAAAATCCTTTCTTGAGCTCCCCTACTATCTCAAAAGCATTTCTGTACGAGCTGACCCGTTATACGTTGGGCATAATTCGACCGTTTTTTCTCCGAATCACTTTGCAAACGGACTACCACGTAAAAGCCTTTTTATTTTTCGGTTTTTTATATAACCTATGACACTCGGCAATGATGTGGCTTTCTATTGGTGAAATAATTTTTAAATCGGTTCAGTAGATCCCGAGATTACCCCTTACAATTTAACTATTATAAAAACACACAAACTTTACCTCTTTATAATATTAACATAGACAAAGGGCTCTTTAAAATACGAAAACAAGGTTTCCTGAATGTGTCAGAACAGTAACCATATGGCAGATATTGTTATCAAACAAAGCATATTGTTTTTAGTACGATAACCATAATATAACAATAGTGCGTTTATTCTACATAAATTCATAATATCTATTTTTTTTTTTTTAACTTCATTATATTATTTATTAGAAACAAACTTACGACTATACAGTATTTACAAAATGTACATAGTCATATAAAATACATAAGAAACAGTTGAGCTATCTACAGACCGTTGCAAACGATCTATAGATAGCTCAACTGGTCCAAATCAGTACCAATCGTCGCGTACCCAAGATACTGGCTGCATTGCCGCGCTGAATAGCAATGCTGATACGTTGGGCCAGATACTCACCAGCCCTTGGGTCACGCGTCGCTTCGACTAGACGCCCAGAAATAATTTTGAAAACGCGGTGGGCCTCGGTACCCCACGGACCTAGAGTCTCGATCCCAAGAGGAGCAAATATGTATGCCCTGTCGAGACCTGCATATTTGCGTCTCTTGAGATCCTCGGCCGAATCCGCCGCCGCACCAGCCCGAACGGATGTCTGTGACAGGTGAATATAATAATATCTAATTGTTTAATGCCTAAATTATCCTACTCATATGATAAATGGGAGAGTTTGTTAGGATGTGTGGATGGATGGATGTATGTGACCTTTCACGCAAAAATTACTGAATGGATTTTGATGAAACTTTACAGTAGATAATGTAGTTTATACATCAGAAACACATACTTACGGTCTATCTTATAAAAAGTTAGCGCAGACTTGATGTCTTGATTACCATACGTAATGGTGAAGTAATGTCAACGCTAACTTTTTATAAGATAGGGGGATAGGCTATAGTATAAAAATATATTGTGTGAATTGTCAAATATAACGATAATAAGACGAAGTCGCGAGCACCAGCTAGTAGTTACTTTATTAAGCAATGTTTTATTAGAAAATAAATAAAAATTTCGCCTTTATAATATTCATCATCATCATCATCATCAACCTATATCAGTCCACTGCTGGACGTAGGTCTCTCTGCAGACGCGCCACTGAGCCCGGTCTTCGACTCCTCTCATGTTGTGTTTGCCAGCTACACTCCTCTGATCGTCGCTCCATCTCGCCGGAGGGCGTCCTACACTACGCTTGCCTAAACGCATAATTAATTATAATTATAATATTAGTAGAATAGACTGGTACGTCTTAAATAATGTTAACACGTTTTTACAATATCTACTAAATAATTTGAGAATATTTATTCACAAACAAACTTACTACTAGATATTACAGTATTATCGAAATGTACATAGGCAGATAAAATACATAAGAAACAGTTGAGCTATCTACAGACCGTTGCAAACGATCTATAGATAGCTCAACTGGTCCAAATCAGTACCAATCGTCGCGTACCCAAGATACTGGCTGCATTGCCGCGCTGAATAGCAATGCTGATACGCTGGGCCAGATACCCACCACCTCACCAGCCCTCGGGTCACGCGTCGTAAAAACTATGTAACTAGATATACCTACATAGATATATCATCTATGTATATCTACTAACATTATCTATATATTATTATGTATTTTGTTTTTCTAACCCTCAAAAACCAATCAAAGCTGATAACACCTAAATCTAATATTATCTTGATAAGTAAATTCATATTTTGAAAATCAAAAATAATACTATAATATTGATAATAATTACTTTATCTATAATGTTAGATTGGCCTTGGATGTGTTTTTAACCAACTTGAAAAAAGACGGATCTGTAGCTCTACCATGAGTTTTTACTATACTATATTTACTACACTCGCTAGCGTCTGTAGTTCAAAAAATGTATGAAGATTTGTACAGCGCCTCTAGCGGATAGTTGGGTACTAAAATTCGTAATACTAATATTGACGTAACTACTGTAGTAAAGTCAGGCGATTTTACTGTGACAACTCATGGTACAGAGGTACTGAATTCTACAATTTTTTTAGGTTAGGTTAGTTATCTCAGAACATTTTTTTGGATATGGATCTAAATTCTACTAATTTGTTAGATTATCTCAGAACATTTATGTAATGTAACACAGATGTAAATATAGCGAACACGGAAATTATTACAACATTCCTTTTATTGTGATAAGTATGTTTTTAATTTATGTGTGTATGCGCATTCAATGTAAAGTCACTTCATTATTTTTATAATCACTATATGCTACTGTACTAACAAATGGAGGAGGCTTTCACCGCCCTAGGCGGTCCTTACATGGATTAACAACCTGATTTAGAAATTATAAATATAGGTTACTAAATTTAAATAGGTATTAACTTTCTTTTTTTTTTACTTTTTTTTTATATGTTTTTAGTACTTAAGTATGTAAGGAAATAAAAGCTATTTTTATTTTTATTTTTATTTATATGCTACTGACAAAGTGTGACTAAAACTAGACATTTTTAAACTTTCCATGAAAAGATTATAGATCGACTTTTGACTTTTTTATGGCCTAATTATATAGATAATATAGATGTATAGGTAGATACTTATAAATAATAGCGGACTAAATATGACTAGAATTTTTAAATAATAATGAAATAATAATGACTATGCTTTTTAAATAATAATAAATAAATAAATAAATAATAAATAATGCTGGACAATCCACACAACATCATCTAGCCCCAAGCTAAGCAGAGCTTGTGTTATGGGTACTAGAAGACTGACATACTTAATATAATACATTACATAGATAGATATTTTTTATTAAGTATACATATAATACCCAGAACACCCGGAATAAATATTTGCAGAACATACAAACATTTATCCCGGGGCGGGAATCGAACCCGCAACCTTCCGCGTCGCAGGCGGACCATCGCCCACCGCGCCACATCGGTCGTCACAACAAATAAATAATATTTATGAAAAATAATATTTATGAAAGAAAATATTCGCGTGTTATTTTATTTCTCAGTTAGTTACTAGCTTTGCTTGTCTTGGGACTAAATGTCGCTGATACATTTGTACAGTTAGATAAGTTAGCTCATTTTATCAGTATCCTCGCTTTTATAAGTATGTATATGTTTCTATAGCTATTGCACAGCTTCTATCGCGGGCCTTGAGCGTGGAGACCAAATCCAGATATGCCGTAACGAAAATAACCTAACACTGCGCATGCGTAATCCAGCAAACAATGCTATGCAATAGCTTTGCCGCGGCAGTCCCCGAGTGCCACACGTCTTTTTTTTTAAGTTTTAACTATTGCATTATTATACCTAGACGAGATTACCCGACTGACGTCATTCTGTCATTCAATTCAAATTGACAGTTTTTTTCAAACGTGCTTAGCAGAAAGAGTACCTATATAAATTAAAGCCTTGTACGAAGTATTACAAAACATCCTACAAATACTATAAACGCGAAAGTTTGTATGGATGGATGTGCGGGATGTATGTAACCCAGAAATCAGAAATATTTTATTGTTTAACTGTTGTATATAAAATAAGTATCTTATGTAGTACAAGTTTATACAGTTTGTCCAATCCGGACGTACAATACGAGGGTAATGAACAGAGCCATACCCAATAAATGATGAGAAGCTCACAAGATATGTCCTCAACTTCTTTAAATCTTCTTTAGTTTAATTGTAATTCTTTGTAAGAAGGATCATATAAAAAAACGGTAGGAACCAGGCCGTAAATTTCTTGCCCGTTCTTCTAGGCTCTGGTCGCGTGGAACTGGCACCTAGAATCACCTAGTATGTAAGACGATTCTAAATGATCCTTGTGATTTTATTGAATAAAGAAATATTTGATTAAATTGATTTGATTTGACTTCAAGAATGTAAACTTTAGCACGCTATACTTTTAGTCTTTATTATTTATCTTTCAAAATATCTTGAATTGTATAAAATGTCCAACTAATTAGGTTTTTAAAACTTCCAGCGTGGAACCATTGACGTGGAATAAATACGAAAATGCTACAACTGCAATCTTATCACATACCAACTTTTTGCTATCAGATTTGACAGTAAAGATACCATCAGCATTGATTTTGTCGATTAATTATATAATAGAAAGCTTTATAAATACCATTGGCATGATTTTTTGGTATTATTTTTGTGTTTGTTTGTACAAAATATATTTTTATTTATTTATGTAAGTATATAAATAATTAATGCTGGACAATCCACACATCCGCCCGCCGCGCCACATCGGTTGTCTTGTCGAAAGGGCTAGCCATAGATACTTTTAGGGACTTGAACTGTCAAGCTGAGATCTCTGGTATTGTATGACATGACAGTATGTGAAAGAAATACAAAAACGTGCTTATTTCAATGGTAAAGTATGATAATGAAAATACTTTCTAATTTACTATGTTTCGGCTTGCCCAGCGTCTGTGCCTTCCTTTCAGCCTAGTCGGTCTTACTGAAAATATTAGTTCGATTCGATACGAGCTAACGAGGCGCGAATTGGTTTGGTTTTAAAAAGGACCCTAACTACTTATATCGAAATATAACATATCGAAAGACTTATGCGAGAATCCCCTACCACTAGTAGCAGGTGGAGTTGCCACCAACTAATTGAGTATTTCTATATGAATTTGATGACTCGTTTTTTGGCACAAAAAAGGCACAATTAAAAAAAAAAAAGGCTGAAATTACCTTTTTTTCATTTTAGCATTCCAGCATATTCCCAACGTTTTACTAACTACCGATTTAGTATTTTGACTCTCCTATCATCATCATCAACCTATATCAGTCCACTGAAGACGCGCCGCTGAATCAGTACCCCAAGTACGAGTTTGTGCACACACGGATCGTAGAGACGCAATCGCCGAGCGCCACCGATTTTGTATGGAAATCCAAGCTTCTCAAGAAATCTAGGGGCGCTGCTTGGATCTCCATACTAAATCGGTGGCGCGGGGGTAGATCTTCGGCTCTTCTCATCCAGTGTTTACTACATTCCGCAAATCCTCGCTTGTTCAAGCCGGACTATATTTGCATAGATTAGATATTAATTCTTCAAGTAGGTATTTACTAAATTACTAACACATAATATCTGAAGAATATCTCTCTTCTATTGTGTTAAATAAATACTTCAGTGGAGTGGAGAGTCAACCTTCAAGATATAAGTATTACAGAGCATTCAAAAAGCTTTATTTTATGTACTTGAAGTGTTGAATTACAATTTCAACAAGTGTTTGATTCCAACACTCATCAGAAAAGATATCATTTTATAAGTACTTATATAAGTAATACATTAGACAGCAACATGCTTATTTATTGCACCCCTTACAATTTAACAAACATACAGACACACAAACTTTACTTTTTTATAATATTAGTAGATAAGATATGATGATTTCACGTCGCGCGGCGTTTTTAATAACACATATCATTTTCACAAATAAATAAAATAAATAAACAAAACATAATTAAGAACATTTTCACTAAAAAAAATTGCAAATATCTTCGATTTTCTTTCCTAACATGACATATACATATTTATTTATTTATTATTTATATTTCATATCCGCATATCCTGTGAAAATATCAATAGCAATGCTTTATAATATTTGTTACTGATTGCTATAAATAAATGACTAGTAAAGTCATATTTTTATAGTAATTTATGTAAAAGTTTTATTACTTTTAAACAGCTGATCGTAAGCATAATACTCTAAAATAAAACACTACAGAGAGCTAAGCACGAATTAATGTAACAATCGTAAACGTAATTTATTTGAGACACTGCGCGCTAACACTGCAACATTCAACAGTAAAGCTGATGTTGACGCGCAGTGTATCTCAAATACGTTACGGTTTCGATACGTTTTCGATTGTCACATTGCTCTACCTACCCCTGGCTCAAAGTTAAAATTGATTTTGTACAGACTTACAGACAGCGTAGTCCCGCAAATATAACGTCAAAAATGAAAACGAAAATCAAATATGTTTTTATTCAATAAAATCACAAGGATCATTTAGAATCGTCTTACATACTAGGTGATTCTAGGTGCCAGTTCCACGCGACCAGAGCCTAGAAGAACGGGCAAAAAACTTACGGCCTGGTTCCTACCGTTTTTTGATCCTTCTTACAAAGAATTCATCAACGCATCAAGGTTTACACACTTGACAGATTGCATCCCAGATATCAACCAATCAGGGACCTTCTTCGAACATGCTCGTGTTTTCTACGTCCTCTGATTGGTTGAAATTCGGGATGTAAGTTATTTTAGCTTAGCTATACATGGACACTGTCAAGGCTAACCTACTTGTCTTTCTGTTCTTGTTTCGTTTAAGGAAACTATAAGTGTGAGCGAAATGTTAAACAGTTTGCAAGGAAAAGGGAAGATTCGTCTAGACTTCCGACTACTTAATTTACTTACAGTGACTTTGATTTATCTTGTTTAAATGAACTTTACCGCCATTTTCCTTCCTATAAATGTGTAAGATGTATTCCGCGTACTTAACAGGCGTCATAGCTCAGATGGTAGTAGCTCAGCCGTCCATGCTGTGGGTCGTGGGTTCGATTCCCACAGAGAAATCCATTGATGCGCGACCGACTTGAACCCATGACTTTCATATCGGAAGGCGATGATACAATTAGTCCAATATTTATTATTACCTACTTACTTATTTTTTATATTATTTATTATTTACACTAGACTTATTTATAAACTAACGTTACACAGAATTCTTGTGGTTTCTGAACATATAACGGGTGGCGCAAAAGTAATGGCACTAAAGAAAACACTGTTTTTTTTTTTATATGACATCTCCTGTCATTCTATTGTTGAAAATTGTGTAGTGAACAAATGTAAAATACACTGAAAATAAACATGGGACGTTTTACTCCCCAAGAACGTGGAATAATCGAGTTAATGTCCTTACGAAATAATTCATCAGTGATAAAAACACAACGTGAATTTCGTAAAAACACTTATTTTATAAAACAATAAAGACTTAGTGAGGGACGCTTTTCCAGGCCGAGTTATCTCTCGTTTTGGCGATTTGCCTTGGCCTGCAAGATCACCCGATCTGACCAGTGCAGACTTCTTTCTTTGGGGTTTTTTGAAATCTCGGGTGTATGTGAACAAGCCACAGACTCTCGCAGCTCTAAAAGCAATCATTCATCAAGAAATAAGGAACATATCGCATGAAGTGTTACGGCAAGTTATGCAAAATGTCATAAATAGGGCTCAAACGTGCATCAACTCTGGAGGTCACCATTTAAAAGATATCATCTTTAAATCCGAATGGTACGAAACTTAATGACATATATATACATTTAAAAAAACCCAAATCTAGTTTTCTAATTTAGAAAAAAAGTTATAGCTGAACCAAATAGGGCCTTTTCTTTTGCGCCACCCTGTACAAATTCACTTTGATGTAATGTAAACCACACTACCTAATGATCTGAAGTATTTACAGTACTGTAATTTGTTTGTGTCAGTCCGTGGTAGGTACTACAAACAAGTTGGAAATACAATTTATATTAGTAGAATAGAATAGTAGTTGATAGTAGCTCTTCCATGCTGTGGGTCGTGGGTTCGATTACCTAGAGCAAATGTTTGTGTGATGAACATAAATATTTGTTCTGGGTCTGGGTGTTACTATGTAGGTATGTCGGTATTTACAACGAAAAAAATATTTAAATATTCTATCAGCAATCTATTTCCCATAGTAAAAGCTTTGCTTAGTTTGGGACTAGAGTGTGATGTGTGAAATGTCCGTGAATATTTATTACTTATATAAAAAAAGTTATAACTAGGAATTGGTTCTAATCTTTACAGAAATAAAATTAGATATTAAAATCGACTAGGAAATTTTTAACAACTTAAAATTTGTTGAAAATTATTTGATCACAATTATTATGATTTTATCTAGTGATTGAAAGATGATGAACATCCAACAACAAATCTCTTTAATCACGTTTCACTTTTCAGATTTGGACACGAATCTGTCGATCCGTGCCAAGCCATCAGCCCCCCGCGCGCCGCCATTTTTCAGTCGTGTGACGTCTGGTGACGTATGGCTGATAGGACTTACGCGTACGACCCGGTGTCAACCGGAGTGCCAGTCCACCAACAAGCGTACAGGATGGAGGCGGGACAGTTGTGGAGACAGTACATCATAGCCGGCGTCGGTACGTACCAACATCTATATAAATATTTACCATGATTTGTGAGATTTTCCCGACATTTCAGCACATGCATCAAAGTTAAAAATCATGGTAAATATCCGGTTTTTAAAGAAAACTTTGTTCAAAACCGTGATACATAATTATTGTAGCTACACATAAATAAAAACATTAAAAAATAGTGCCGTATACGTGATAGAAAACAGTGCCAAAAAAAGTGTGTTGTGGCTAAAACTCATGTTGCCAAGCCGTGTTAAAAAATAAAAAGCGCGGGAAAGTTTTGTGATGTGGTAAGTGTTTTTTTTTTCGTTGGATTCAAAAAGATTATATGAAATTTTAAATTAGTTCATAGTTCATTTATTCATAATAAAGATTACATGTCAAATTCATAAATAAATAAATCGGATACTTACAAGTTTTAATCATTAGTTAGTAAATATAAAATAAAAAATAATAATAATAATTTAAATAATCTTAATAAATTAAAGTGAAAACATAAATAAAAATACTGTAAATTTTAAATTAACCTTTTTTTAACTGTATGTAAAAGTGTATCAGTAGGTAAGTAATTTTTGTGTCTTGTAAAAATAAATCTAACAACACAACATGTTATATTAAACAATTATGTAAATGAAGTTATTTCCAAATGAACGCAAACAACGTAAATCACGTGCATCATTAATTTTAACAACTTCTCACACTTTTACACAACAATTTACATGGAATATTATAATAATATAATGTATAACTAAATGGTAGTTGTCGGGTCATCATGTAACAATGAATGTCACCTGATATAAAGTGTATTGTGTAAGTACGTTGTTCTAATTCATTAACAAATTTTAAATTTAAATTTACCACTGAATGGACAAACTTGGGGTCTACCATCGAGCCATAGAGTGTAGACTCTACACTGTAGAGTTTTGGAAATAAAAGCCACATACAAGAATGCTATGCTCCAAAACACAAATCAAGGAGGTCATTGCAGGAAAATTGAAAATGAATTGGGCGCCCAAAAACGGAGTACAACTTCCCAGCATACCGCGGTATAGATAGAGAAATAACAGATGCTTTTGTAAAGGATTGGCGTACAGAAGACAAAGACAAAGTCAAAGTCAATTAATCTTTATTCTGTAAAATCACGCAGGGTTTTTAATCTAGTCTTCATAATCAAACTCATTACAAATAAATATAAGTTACCTAGGTACAAAAATTGAAAAAAACTCTGGTAGATTAGAATAATAGGTTACGTGAACCGAACTTCCCACAATAAATCAATAAAAATGATAAACTTTTATATAGCAACTTATCAATATTATTAGCAGTTTGCCACTTCTAGCCGAATGCACCCGACTTCATTCCTATACTGTTGTTCCTTTATAACGGATGAGAATTCAATTGTGACAAATGTTGATTGATTTCAAACTTGAACCGTGCTTGAAGGTTTGATCAAGCTCTATCTATCGTGATGTTTACATTTTTTGTCATGGAACAAATAAGAAATATTTTAAGGGCATTCATCGTGATCTAGTCAAAGCAAAACTTTTACTATGGATACTATAAATATACATACATACTAATGTACCTATAGTACATACCATAGTACATACTGATTGAAATATAATTCATAGTTAGGTAAGTACATACTCTGATGAAAATCTAATTAAGTATTTCGCACATCTTGTGGAATGTAAAGTTTCCAATAAAATCAAAGTTAAACTTAAATTAATTATTGACGTAGACTGAACTGGATAAAAAACAATACTGTCAGTCACTCCTTCAGTCACAAAACATCTGTATAGAAAACCTTATCATTATTATCATTAGATATTCAAACCTCCCGTGATGATAATCACAATAAAATCGATTAAGTTAATTCCAAGATAAATTTAAGCCATGATAGTATTGATAGTGAAATTTTTGTTGTTAATTTTCATAATTCTTCCGCATTTTAAGATCTCATGTCATACGTGCTAATGTATTTACTGTATTTATTATAATGACAGAAGGATTAAAACATTTTTTAAATAAATACTTAATAAAATGTAAATACATAATGAGTTGATGACAGAAAATTTTGCCAGTTTTCAAAACTAGTTAAAGAATTCCATAACATTATGATTGATTGACTTCACTGAAAAAGTTACAACACTTTTATTTCACCTTTGCAAGGCTACGTTTTAGGCTACGACCTCACTTATTGCTTATAATTTCACCAAAATTAATTAAAAAAAACTCAATATAGGTACCTACTAAAACAATTAAAATAAATATTCTTGGTTTTCATCAAATGATAGAGCTCGAATCTAACATCTTACCTATGACTTATATTTTCTGTCAAGAACGTGACCTATTGCCATTTTTTTTTAGTTAGTCTATGCTTTACGTCATTCATTCTTACAAAGGATAAGTACATTTAAAGTAGATAATTGATAATGTAGTATGTCATTGCGTATTTACCTATTGTACTATAGATTTTATGACTTATGTTAATAAATGCAATCGCTTCCGTGTTATTGTCTTGCGAATTCCCGCCATCTTTTTTTATTATTTCGTAAGATAAATAATTATTTTCAGCTCAGTTGATGCCTGTCAGTTGAAAATGAAAATGAAATGAAAATGAAAATATTTATTTGTGTAACATATAGTACATACCTACATATTAACAAGGTTGGGACCTTCTTTTAAGTATAT
Source organism: Ecliptopera silaceata (assembly GCA_932527185.1). NCBI lineage: Eukaryota > Metazoa > Arthropoda > Insecta > Lepidoptera > Geometridae > Ecliptopera > Ecliptopera silaceata. Next base: position 6,735,899 of record OW052213.1, on the reverse strand, counting down.
GTAGGGGAGACCAAGGAGGGTTGTTACAATTTTTACTTAAAACCACATATCTCAATAAAGAAACATAGCACAGTTATCAACTTTATGTCTAAATATAGAGCAATCTTTCCTTTATCTAAAACAGTCATTACAATAAATGAAAGTTGTAAGGTTTCTGAGAAAATCCACCAAAACAGAAACAACTCAAACTGTAACAACTCTCCTAACACAGAGGTAAGTTGTGACAGGCACCAAGGTAAGTTGTTACAGCTGTTTATCAATACTATATTTGATAGGTAAGATGACTTTTTTCAGAATTATGAAACACACACCCTTTAATAATACTTCAATTATCATTTGGCATAATTGTTGAGACTACAGACATTAATATTATAAGAAATAAATATTTTTTAAGTAACTATGGTATCATGACAGTATCAGCTGCTATAAAATATGTCTGTAATCCAATCTATTATGACAGACGTACAGCAGCTCACTCCTAGTGCCATTCTCGACCAGACTTTCCACTCCTGAACTGAAACCTTTTGATTGGATTGCTAATGACATAAAATTCTAAGCAAACAAACTAAAATAGGAGAGTTGTTACAGCGTGTCACAACTCTCCTAGGTGTCGAAAATTACGACCTGGTCAGAATAAACATTCATAATTTCACAACAACGTAAAGGGTCATCAAAACAACGCCAGTATTTGAAACTTCAAAAACCCTACAGTATACAAAAAAATAACATAACCACGCACATTTAATGTGTCACGATATAAATATAACCAAAATTTTGTCAAAAAAATTACTTTTTGGCTTTTTTTTCATGCAGACGTCGTATTCGGACAATCATTTGCCTGGTGCCTGAGGCACTTGTTTCATCAAGAAGCGCATCTAAAAAGAATCAATTGAGTGGCATTGCCAGCTCACTAACGATCATAGGTTCCGAGAAATCGGCTTTGTAACAACTCTCCTCTGTAACAACTATCCTAGGTCTCCCCTACTTGTGTTAGAAGGCCCCTGAGTTGTCACGCTGAGATTCATTTAAGTGCCTATGTTATTTTTTTTTGAGATATGTAAGTCTAAAAGTCCATTGTATGGGCCCTGTTTTATTATTTCTAACACTACACGAAATATAGTTAGGTAAGTACCTACTTCTTGGTCCGAATCGTATCGAGGTTGTAGGAAAAAATGTATCGAAAAACAACGACATTTTTTTGTGCAAATCGACAAGACAGGTTTGGTAGGTGACTTGATTAGATTTTTATTTATTTATTTTATTCTATATTGCACAGAAATAAAACTATACACAGAGAGGATTAATTACTTTAATTATTAAACTTATTCATAAAGCATTCAATTCATTTCAATTTTTATATAATGGCTAATGGGGGTTAGCCAACTTCGCCAATGTCACGTTGCAAGTTAGGCCACGAAGGAGTAGTTTCCTAAAGCATTCTCTACCAGAATTATTTCAAAATGAACTTGACACTGGCACAAGTTTGTCACATTGACACACAGAAGCCTTATAAAAAGAAGAAGAGCTGTGACGTCAACATTTTCTGTTATATTGACAAATAGATGCCATATAAAAAGAAGAAGAGCTGTGACGTCATCGGTTGTTGTTTTTTCTACATGTCGATAGATGTTTTTAAACTAGACACATGGCGTTCGCTATGTTTTAATAATAATGATAACCTTTCTGATTGCCAACTGCTTGTTATATATGATACATATTTATCATCAGATATTTATATTAGAGGTCAATTAAATCGCGACATGCATTTTATAATTTTCATGATAACCCTTATAATTATAATTATTAAAGGTTATATATTTTTTATTTTAATATTTATGTTATATTTCTTATCTATAAGAATATCATATAAATTTGTTTTTTGGTAATTGTAAAAAACTACTTATTGCGATCATAATATTTATTTATTGCAAGGTTATAAAACAATATTTTATTTTTCAGCTATAATATTGTAATTTTGCGTGTTATCTAGAGGTCAGTAATAAATGCACGGACATTTCAAATTGACAGGCGTCACAGCTCAGTTGGTAGCTCTGCCTTCCATGCTGTGGGTCGTGGGTTCGATCCCCACCCAGAGCAAATCTTTGTGTGATGAACAAAAATTTGTTGTGTCTGAGTGTTACTATGTAAAAATGTATATAAGTATTCTTTCAGCAATCTAGTTCCCGTACAAGCTTTGCTTAGTTCGGGGCTAGAGTATGATGTCCTTGAATATTTATTTATTTATAAAGCAAACTAAGCAAAGCTTATATCTACTATGGAAACTCGATTGCAAGCTATATTTATATATTTGTTTTGTAAATATATTCATAGAATACATATAATTATTAATTAAATAGTTTACTCATATATCATTCTCAAAATAGGTTGTAGTTATCAGACAAATAATTTCCATATATTAATTTCCTATTTACTTACCTACATATTTATTTATATTACGTGTTATATACAGTTTAGTAAGTTAGCTTGGAATAACAGTGATTGATTAATAAGTCGAGTAGCTAAGCACCAACCTATATCAGTCCACTGCTGGACGTAGGTCTCTCTGCAGACGCGTCACTGAGCCCGGTCTCGTCATTCCTCACACTGTGTTGCGCTACATTCAAATCGTCGCTCCATCTCGCCGGGTGCGTCCTACACATCGAGTACATATTCAGAGCCCTTAGTCCGAGCTTGTATTTTAAAACTCGCTACTCTCGAGCCGAGAGTCGTCTCTCGGATCTCTCTACTTCTTACAAAAATATAAGGACATCCGAGAGACGACTCTCGGCTCGAGAGTAGGGAGTTTTAAAATGCAGGCTCGGACTAAGCCCTCTGTAGAGGCGTAATAAGGTCTTCCAAATTCTGTCGACGATCTGTCGTCTGTGTCATATAATGAGAGATTTTCTTACCAGCTTTAAAAAAAAATAGTTCAAAAAGAGTCGACAAAAACACACCACAGATAAAATATGTATAAAACTTTTTTATTTTGACAATTGACATTGACAGGAACTATTCGTGAGCGCCATCTATCGTGTATTCTAAGACCACTCCCTCGAAAATCGCTCATTGTGAACTGTCGTTTTCGGCCAATCGAGCGCGATTGCTGCCGGGATTTGGCGGAATTTTTGACTACACAAATAACTCGAGAGCAATGAATCCGGGTCACTTAAAGAATGTTAAAAATCTCGGAAACTAAAAATGATAGGTTAATGCAATAAATTGTATTTAATAGACAATGTAATACTCCTTAAATGAAAGTAAAAAAAATATGAGTCACCATACATTTTATTAACACAAAATTACATAAAGAAAAAAACTGCTGATCTCTCCTTAAAACAAAAATAGGAAACATGAAATTTTTGAACTTTATTACGATTTTCTTGAATTTTAATACTTCGTATTGCCTCCTCGTGCTTCCATTACTGCGTTTACGCGGTTTGGCATGCTGTACACCAAGTTCCTTATACGATTTTGGGGAATATTCTCCCATTCCTCTGTGAGAGCAATTTTGAGCTCACGAAGCGTGATTGGGGGAGGGTTTCGTTGTTTTACGCATCTGCCTAGCTCGTCCCAAGCATGCTCGATCGGGTTGATATCCGGGCTGCGCGCTGGCCACTCCATACGAGTAATGTTCATCTCTTGAAGGTAGTCATTCACAATCCTACCTGTATGAGGTCGGGCATTGTCATGCATAAATATAGCATCCTCACCTAAATTGACCATAAATGGACCAACGTGATCATTGAGGATTTCTTCCACATATCTTACGCTAGTTAAAGAGCCGTTTTCTATGATCACCAGCTCTGTGCGACTTTCAGAAGAAATTCCGGCCCACACAAGTACAGACCCACCACCGTAGGCTACTTTTTCTTCGATGCATGCTTGCTTGAATCTTTCCCCTGGTCTTCGATACACTCTGTGTCTTCCATCGTGCTTGTAGAGCATAAATTTTGATTCGTCGGAGAACATAACTTTTGACCAATCTTCAATACTCCAATTTACGTGGCTCTGGGCATATCTTAGTCTCGAAATACGATGCCCACGCTCCAGTTTAGGGCCGTTTGCAGGTCTAAGGGGTTTTAAGTTAGATTCAGCAAGCCGACGTCTTACTGTCCATGCACTTGGGTTACTTCCTCCGAGGCGTCGAAACTGATTGGTTAGTTCAGTTCCTGTGAGAAAGCGATTTCGAAGCATGGTGTTCACCAAGTATCGGTCTTCTCGTGCTGTGGTACACCTGGTTCTGCCCGTTCCTGGTCTGCGTAGGTTAGAACCAGTTTCTTCGTAACGTCGGAGAACTCTTTGTACTGTTGACAGCGACACACCGACAGTCCTGGCTGTATCGCGCTGACTCCGGCCGGTTTCCAGCATTGTAAGTATTCTGGTGCATTCTTCAGGCGTAAGCGACATAATTTCAGCTTGAATAATGAATATAGAGCACTATCAACATGGTTTATGTACCCACATAAATGACAGATTACAAACAAAAGCAAAACCAAATGCTGTAATTTCGTAGTTCCATCTTCGAAAGTGGCCCTTTTTCAAATTTGATTTTTTTATGATATAACTTTACAATAACTAAGAAGTTTTAATACCTTCATTTAAGGAGTATTACATTGTCTATTAAATACAATTTATTGCATTAACCTAGCATTTTTAGTTTCCGAGATTTTTAGGATTCTTTAAGTGACCCGGATTCATTGCTCTCGAGTGTAGAATATTTTGTCTCTACTGGGTACTAGATGGTCCTACCCGCTTGCCTATGCAGTCTTCACTCCAGTATCCGTTTGCTCCAACAATTTATCCGGCTAATCGTTTTTTATTTACAACACAAAGTATTTATCAACATAGTAAAAATAATAATACAAATTGGACATTTTATCAGCATTGACGCAGTAAAGATAGCTCGTGTTGATATTTTCTGTCAAATTTATTAGTTTTATAGCAGCTTAGCATTTCCGTATTTAATTATATTCTGAATAATATCTAGAGGTGCCTCTGACTCCTTTAAAGGGAATTCTGATAAAATCCTAGATTTACTTAGAATACAAACACAAAACATAATACAAAATAACACTGAGACAGAACCAACATCAATGTTTACCATCAAATCACACAAAATGTTTGTTTTCGATGAGTTTTGATCCCCATAACCAGTAGTTTACATATACATAGTTACAACCAGTCAATATAAACTACTTTTAACCGATGAAAAAAAGGGAGGAGGTTCTCAAGTCAACTTGTACCTACCTACCAATAATTTTCTTTTAAGCTATTGCATAGCTTCTATCACGGGCCTTCAGCGTGGAGACGGAATCCAGAAATTCCGTAACAAAATAACCTAACACTGCGCATGCGTAATCCAGCAAAAAATGCTATGCAATAGCTTTACCGCGGCAGTCCCCGAGTGCCACACGTCTTTTTATGTTAGTTCACGCATAACTTTCTACAGAGTAATTTGATTTTGATTCTTTTTTTCAATTTTTTCCCTACAGTTAGGATTACTACATAAAAGTAGGTTGTATATGACTAAAATTTTAGCTCATCAAATGCACATGGCGGTAGCGATTAACTAGGTGACTAATGATAGCTAATCTTGCAAAGAATCACAACAACAAATGTGTAGAAAATTACACAAAATGACAAATCAAAAGCCGGTTACTCACTCTACTGAGACAAAAAATAAATTGTCTTCTCGAAAAAACAGCTAGTCATGTCTTTAACATGATATATTTTTATTAAAAAATTACACGTGTAATACTTAAGTATAAATTATACATTTCATTTAAAAATAAATAGTTTTTTGCCATATACGATATTCTGTTAATTTTACCACTGTACTCAGAAAAAAGGAAATCGTGTCTTTGAAAAGATTATTTCATTTAAAAATTACAAGAGATCAATTGTACTTACATTTCATGTAAAAATAATTTCATAATTATTTTGCCAGTTAAAGAATACACGTATTAATTTTACCTCAAGACTTTTCATTGGTAAATAGTAAAATAAAAATAAGTAATAAGCAAACTAAGCCACTGGATCGATTCGTAACTGGTGCCACTTCTGATTTGACCCGCGTGGGTCTAGTTGTTACTGTTTGTTTTTTTTTAAATTAAATATTCTATAGTCGCCAAAGACCGGGATAAGTGGAAGGCTTTGGGGGAGACCTTTGCCCAGCTGTGGGACAATAAAGGCTAAAAAAAAAGCTAGCACTCCGGGAGTGCCGGCAGAAGTGAAAACTTCAATATTAACGTTGTGTTTTCACTTTTAAGTTTTCACTTCAAAAATATAACCACAGTCGTGATTGTGTCATGTCATTGTGTCACAACACTATTTAATTGTTTGAGTCATACGTCGCGTGACCGCAAGTGTGTTCTTTTGTCGTCTCTTGTTTTACGAGCAATGTATAAAAATTAAATAAGATCTTACGCTTTTTCGACGTCACGTGACCCTGACGCGAGTTTGAAAGTTTTTACCCACCCAGCGCCGCTAAAGAAGTTTTCACTTCAAAAATCTATAGTGTGAAACTAGCTTAACTTAAACTGACTGAGATAACAGAGCAAGTTCAATGTCGAATGATAATTGTATTCTAGGTGTTGGGAGCTCTACAATCTCTATCAACGTATTTACCATTGATAAACTATGACTACTTTTACGACTTTTTAAACACTTGTGTGTGCGTCAAAAACAAACCATTGCAAAGTATAAATAGATTAATATTCGTAATTGATGTGTGAAATGTCCAAGAATATTGATTTATTTATTGCAAAATGTACTTTATAGAAAAAATATTCATATCAATTATATTTTTTGAAAGTATTAACGATCCAAGCATATATATTTTTAATTTTAAGGGAAAACTAAATTTTTGTTTAACCATTACGTAAAATATACTTAATATTAATACGTCATGGTATTTTTATTACAAATTACGTTTCGGGCCTTTTTGCTGACCAGATAAGTAAATGGAATATTCGACGTACCTACTTAAGTAATTACTTTTGAATGATTTATGGAAAACTAGTATTTGACAGGCGTCACAGTTGGTAGTAATTCTGCCTTTCATGTTGTGGGTCGTGGGTTCGATTCCAGAGCAAAAGTTTGTGAGATGAACATAAATATTTGTTCTGTGTCTGGATGTTAATATGTATTCTACGTATGTATTTACAAAAAAAGTATATAAGTATTATATCAGCAATCTAGATCTCTAAAGCTAAGTTAGGGACTAGAGTGTGAAGTGTGAAATGTCCAAGAATATTTGTTTGCTTGTATCTATTTGTGTGTATACTTGATTATTTTTACAACTGCTATTGATATTAACAGCTTACCCACACATTTACAATTTGTAAAGCAAAGCAGGATGCCCGAGTTTATTTCGCATCACGTCTGGGATTTGCGATTGTATTTCAATTACTTACATAATAGCTCCATCTAACCATACAGCAGTCGGATAATATTGTTGTCTAACAAAATGTAGTTCAGTCAAAATAGACATTCCAGTTTGCATTAATTCCCAACAAGCTGGATTTTTGTACAGGCCTTGAATACGTCATTACAAATGATCTATTATCATTTGTAATGACAATTATTACAAATGATATAATATCTATCATTTGTGTTCATCTTATCGTGTCGATGCTACAACTGTATTTTGTTGTAGCATCGTGTTGGAAAGATTAGCCAGACTAGACACTGCTTTACCGTGCCTAGCTGTTACCGGTGTGCGCCACGAGGAGGCTCTTTCGCTCTTTGTAATATACTAGTAGTCCGCCTCGGCTTCGCACGGGTAGCCTATATAAAAAATATCATTATAATATATCCTATGTTCAACGCAGATAATGTAGCTTCACAACAGTGAAAGAATTTTTGAAATCGGTCCAGTAGTTTAGGAGCCTATTCGATGCAAACAAACAAACAAACAATCAAATCTTTTCTCTTTAAAATATTAGTATTAGATATCATTTGTAACGACAACTTTGTACATTTGTATTCAAGGCCTGTACAAAAATCCAGCTTGTTGGGAATAAATGCAAACTGAAGTCATAATTTAAGTCTTTTTTGACTGGACTAATGTCTAAACTATAAAATTATGTCTAAACGATAAAATCCCGAGATATCAAAGTTTGCAAACCTACTAACAACTTTCAGTGTTCTTTAACAACGATCTTGGTTTTGAAGGGAGTCCCACCATTTTTTCTTTGGAATAAATGGCGATTTGGTAATTCATATTTAACTGTATATTTTCAAACACTTGACTTCGGCAAAATTGTTTGTCGTATTGACAGGCAGAAGACATAAAAATGAAGAATCTCCCTTCTTCCGGTTTGTATTATATGTATACCATATATGAAATATATATAATATATATAAAATATATATATATATATATATAATATATACATATAAATATGAAATAATTATTAATTACTAGTCTATTAAGAGAGCGCCTATCTATATAAGTCAGTCAATGTGATATTGTTTGTATGTTTATAGCGTATTGTCTTTTTGTCTTTGACGTTCCCTTAATATGTAACTAACGGCTACCTCTGCTTTAGGTAAGATGATACTCTGTGGTAAGTTGTTACGTCACTCCCGAATTTTCCGATCAAAAAATCTTAACTAGTATATTGATTTATTATTTTTATTATCCTACATTTTTTTTATCATTTAGAAAAAAATATTTTAAATACGCATAGGTACTTTTTAAAATTAAATAGTTTCTAATTATTCGTGAGATAATTATCTTATCTTGATCTGATATGAAACTCACATTTGCTGACAGAAACATGTCAAGATAAGGCATCTATTTAACTACATCATAGATCAAATCTACAAGTAAAAGATGAATATATTATAGAGATTTGATTATCTAAGATAAGCAAAACAGCTTAGTTCACGTCGAAAGATAAACAAATAAAATGGTTTAGTTTCTAGTACGTGCGTGCATGCGATTACTTTTTATCAACGTGACACTTTCGCGCCAACTACATGTATCTTAAAAAATAATTTGAAAGTAAGAAGGTTACTTACCTACTATAATTATACCTTTGATAAATAATTGATAGATATAGATAAATAATATAGAAAGTTGTAGCTTTGCCTTCCATGCTGTGGGCTTGAGTTCGATTCCCATGCAGAGCTAATGTTTATGTGATGAACCCAAACAAATATTGTGTTTGGGCGTCACTATGTGTTCTATGTACCTATCATACCTATGTATTTACAAAATCAGCGATCTAGCTCCCATAGTAGGTACAAGCTTTGCTTAGTTTGGGACTAGAGTGTAATGTGTGAAATTTCCATGAATATTTATTTATTTACTTAGAAATTCCAATTTATTTATACCTACTTTTCCTTTCATATGTGTTTTCTGTTTGTGCTATCGTATTTGCCATTCATTTTTCACTGTTCCATCGTAAACATGCAATTTTACGGTATGTTTGTTTGTGCAGGGCGACTTTTAAACCCACTGTTGTGTTATGTACCTATATGTGTAGGTAAGGCATATGTGAGTACTTAAGTTACTTCAGTAAACAAAATAGAACACATCAATAAATTTATTATTTTGAAAATAACAGAATTTAATATAAAAAAAAATACATATTCAGTTATCTTCTAGGCGTAGAACTGGCACCTGGAATCACTTAGAAGGTTCGATTCTTAATGATCTTTTTGATTTTACTAAATAAAGTTTTTTGATATAAAACAGTTGAGCAATGCGACAACTTATTTCTCTTCCGAGTTTTGCATAAATACTCTGTAGACCCAAAATCTAGACGACAAATAAAAAAAAACGTTTTAAAATTTCTGTGAACCCAAAAACTAGACTACAAAAAACGTTTTAAAAATTACTGGCTTGACCTTTCCCTTCGTCAACTCTTGGTCCAGTTATGTAAATGCTAATGGAATGTTACACGTAGGTAGGTACATTATATGTTATTCATATATTATGTAGTATGTTATTTTAGTGTTTTGAGAACCTTAAAAAGCCTCCAGATTAAAATTATATGGTCTGCAGTAGACGCCATTTCATATCACTAAGTAGATAGCGTCTTAAAATTCTTACATTATTTGTCTATTTTAAATACAGCCAGTGGTTATTTAGATAAATTAGTTTATTACGTTTATTTTATTCATGTTCGCTTAGCAGCTAACGATAAGGTATTTATTTTGGAAATAAGTAGATAAATAGACAATGAAGTACGTAAATTATAATTAATTTTAAATATAACAGGCTGATACAGACTACAAAAACACAAACAGCTTTTTAATAAGAAAACCGTAGCTTAATTAAAAAACAAATAAACTCAGAATAAGTAGGTATTGCACCGTTACTATTGTATTTTTTGCTCTCTGAGCCCTTTTTTTCCATTTTCTTACTATTATTTCTATACTTATATTGTTTTATTGCTTTTTTCGAACTTGATGATATTGTAAACGTAAATATAATAGCATGTTAGTCTAAGTTTGAAAACCTTTTTATATGCCTCTGTAGTCAATAAAATTAAGAAGCCACTGGTTCCCGATACACAGTTACGACTAGTTCGTGATCATACAGATTCAAAATCTTGCTGCTATTATTTTTAAATCAAATAAATAAAACATTTCTTCTTCTTCTTTCTTACTTTTACCCATATCTTATAAAAAGTTAGCGTTGACATTATGTCACCATTACGTATAGTAATAAAGACATCAAGTCTGCGCTAACTTTAGACCGATAGAATCTATTTGAATCTTATTTCATGTTTCTAGAATCGCGATATATTCGACTAAGTACAATTAATCAGACTTAGGTAAATATATTTTGTTTCCATCGAGCGAAAATCGCGCTATCTTCGACTAGAATTAATCTGAATTTTATTTTATAATATTTGAAACTATCATGGTTTTGAACATAGTTTTCATTATAAACGGAAATATCGGGAAAGAATCAAACTCAAAAATCATGGTAAATATCCCGTTTATAATGAAAACTAGAATTTTATTTTGTTTCCGTCGAGCGAAAATCGCGCTATCTTCGACTAGAATTAATCTGAATTTTATCTTATTTCCAGCGAACATCGCGATCGCCTCGACTGGTTATTCTATGGGATGGACGTCGCCGATCAACGCGAAGTTGAACGACACGGAGACCTCGCCTCTGGACGTCATCGTCACCACGGACCAGACCTCCTGGATCGGATCCCTGCTCACTGTCGGCGCTATTTTTGGTGAGACAAAAAAAAAAGTTTTTATTTTTATATGTTTATAGAATACAAATAAAATTATTTATTTTCATAAAAATAAAATAAAAAAAGCTTTTATTGCTACTGCTTAGCTTACGTATATAAAACTAGTTGACTTACATTATTTGACTCTACGTAAGTCTAACTTATGTGTAACTCCTTATCTATCTGCATTACTACTAATGCAGATAGATAAGGAGTTACACATAAGTTAGACTTACGTAGAGTCAAATAATGTAAGTCAACTAGTTTTATATACGTAAGCTAAGCAGTATAGCCTACGCCTCCTCCATAAAAAGCAAGAGAAAGAGACGTATGGATAGGGAGATACGTCTCTTTCTCTTGCCTTCACATTACTATAAGTAGCATGCAAAATAAATTATATTGAAATTAAATGAAATATTGCGCCGCCCAGGCGTTATTTTAAGGGCTATATATTTCACCGGGACGCCATGGCGGCGCAACCAGTCACTCCCACCAACAAAATGTATACAGCTCTATAAAGAGTTGTCACACCTGGTGTACGTTTAGTTGCGCAACCAAACGTACATTTTGTTGGTAGCGGCGACTGGTTGCGCCGCCATGGTGTCCCGGTGAAATATAGCCCTTAGTAGAACATTTTGCGGCCACCCTTCATGGTAATATGCAAATTTATTACCCCCCAGAAAAAAAATCCTGGTTACAAATAAGACTACTTTTTTATATATTTTTATTTGTTTTTTACCTATCTGAATTCCAGGTCCATTCCTCGGTGGTTTCGCGGCGTCCAAGGTCGGCAGGAAATGGGGTCTCCTATCGACCACCATCCCTCTGTTCGTGGGGTGGATACTGATAGCCGCGGCGTCCAGCGTTGGGATGATCTACGCGGGCCGCATCTTCTGGGGCGTGGCTGTGGGCATGCTGTTCACAATCTCGCCTATGTACTGCGCTGAGATTGCTACGGTATTATATATACTTACTTACTACCCTGGCGCATCAACCCCAAAGTGGGTCTTGGCCTCCGACACTATAGAACGCCACCGGTCTCTGTCTTGCGTCGCTTCTTTCCAGTCCAACACTTGGAGACTATGGAGATCTTTCTCTACTTCGTCTCTCCACCGATATCTGGGTCGTCCGACTGGTCGCCGACGGTATTATATATAGACATTTATTTACCACACATAGCACACAAAAGAGAGACAAAAAAAACCTGAGAGGTGTCAATGATTATACATAGACATTTAATTATTTACCAAACATAGCACATAAAAGAGAAACACAAAAAAAAAGTGGTGACAATAGCTTTCTATGAGAGAGAGAGACAGACAGAGAAACATGCGCACGCCGCACGGCTTACAATACAACTATAGCAAAAAAAAAATTAAGACCAATAGTGGAAACGACACGTTACATTTTTTGGTCTTAAGGTGATACCTCTCGCTCTAAATACCTGTACAAAACAGTTAAATAATTAACTATGTTATTATAAAAAAACCAATCTTAAAAATTGATACAGGGTTACACAGAAAATTATTGTTTATGTTCGCAAAATAGCTTAAACTAGTAAAAGATGTAACAGTTCAGCAGCAATAAAAAAAAATCCCGCTAGAGCGAGAGGTATCACCTTAGGGTTATATTTCACCGGGACGCCATGGCGGCGCAACCAGTCGCCGCGACCAACAAAATGTACGTTTGGTTGCGCAACCAAACGGACATCAGGTGAGTAACTCTCTATAGAGCTGTATACATTTTGTTGGCGGCGGCTGGTTGCGCCGCCATGGTGTCCCGGTGAAATATAGCCCTTAATCTTTTCAGACTAGACCTCTTTCGCAACGCGCGAAATAAAATAGCACTTTCAGTCTTTTAAAAATAGCGGTTTCCGTGTAGGACGAAGACCGCGGAGCCCTAGGCTCGTTCCTGCAGGCGTTCATAACGCTGGGGTTCCTGCTGGTGTATGGCATCGGTCCGTTCATCTCGTACTCGGCGGTCGCGTACGTGGGTGTCGGCTTCGTGGCAGTCTTCGCACTCGCCTTCTTCTTCATGCCAGAGTCGCCCACTTACTACTTGATGAAGAGTAAGTTATTCACTATACATATAGACTAGATATAGAGAAAGGTAGACATGTATTTGGTTAAAAAGAAAGTTATTTATTACATAGACTATTTATCTACTAAGTAATTACTAAATAGAGTTTATGGTTGCCTGGAAGAAATCGCTATCAGCGATACGGCCGCCCATTGTACTATTTTTAAGTTAGTTCTAAGATGTAAGATGTTTGTGCAATAAAGTGTTATCTATCTATCTACCTATCTAGAGTTGTTTACTAAATGTACTAGACATGCTTCAAACTGTGCGAGTTATCCAATAACTCATGAACCGTTAGAGAATAGTTAAAGATTTTTTTTTCACAGATAGTTTTATTCTGTTTCTGCTGAAAAAAACATAAGTAATAGGTAAGTATAAAGAGTTCTCATACAAAAACTTGATTGTTTGCTGCAAAAGTTCCGTACTACGTAGCTACTAGCGTTAGTCCGACTCGCGCTTATCCGGTTTTGTTTGCAGATGACCCAGACTCGGCGGCGGATTGTCTCGCCACGATCCGAGGGAAGTCGCGTGCGGGCGTGCAAGCTGAACTTGACAAAATGCAAGCTGACGTCACCGAGGCACAGTCCAAGTCTGCTACTGTAAGTTTAATTGAAGAAAAAAAAAAAGTAGCTATAATTTTTGTTCTGTAAAAAAAATGGTTGTAAAAAAAAATATTGTAACAATTAATGATGGTCAAAGTCAAAGTTAAAACTGCTTTATTCAGTAAAATCAAAAGGATCATTTAGAATCGTCTTACTATTCTATTAGAAGAAGAAGAATGACCTAGTATCATTCTTCTTCTTCGTGTCAATGAACACATCAAAAATTCCAAACGCAGTTCATGTAGAACTTTGCCACATTTATCCCCTTGTCTGTAGGTAGGTATTGATGAGATCATACCTTGTGCAGGTATTGTGGCACGATGTTGTGTGGATTGTCCAGCATTATTTATTTATTTATTTCTAAATCTCGTGTATTAGACTTGAGTTTTCATGTTCATATTGTATTATTTGTAAATTAACTTCATTTTTTTTTTTCATTTTCATTTTTTCTCATTTTTTTTCATCTTCCAGTTCGCAGATATATTCCGCGGCAGTAACTTCAAGGCGTTCTACATCTCGTGCGCGCTCGTCAGCTTCCAGCAGCTCAGCGGGATCAACGCAGTGCTCTTCTACATGAGCAACATCTTCACCGCCGCGGGTTCTGCGCTGGACCCGGCCATTGCTACCATCATTATCGGGGCTATACAGGTTAACTACCTAAAATTAAAAATAATTTAGAAAAAAATAATAAAAATTAAAAAAATCTTAGACTTTGACTTCATGAGCAAAATATTCAGTGCAGCTAAATCTTATGCAACTCATTTAGAATAGTTTTACATACTACCTACTAGGTAATTCTAGGCGCTAGTTCCACGCGACCAGAGTCTAGAAGAATGGTCCTTGTCCGTTATTCTAGGCTCTGGTAATAATACTTAGGGCCTGGTTCCTACTGTTTTTTTTATCTGTCTTACAAAGAATTACAATTAAATTTTAAAGTTCCAGTGCATCACACTAGCTTAATTTAGAGCTAGATACGATAGATAGATGGTGTTGTGTGCAATGTCCATAAATAAGTCATCATCATCATCAACCTATATGAGTCCACTGCTGGACGAAGGTCTCTGCAGACGCGCCACTGAGCCCGGTCTTCGACTCTTCTCATGTTGTGTTTGCCAGCTACACTCCGTAGATCGTCGCTCCATCTCGCCGGAGGGCGTTACACTAGATACAAGATATTTATTTTGCCAAAATAAGTGTTACAAACGTCTTAAAAAGTAGGGAGGCACTTAAAAACTTATTCACCTTTTCCAGGTATCGCAAAAAGGGGAAGGGGGGGGCGCTACGCTTGCCTAAACGCGGTATCCACTCCAGTATCCGTTAAATAAGTAAATATGGTGTGTTCCAGGTGGTGGCGTCGTTTATAACGCCGCTGGTAGTGGACCGGCTCGGGAGACGGCTGCTACTGCTCGTGTCTTCATGCGGCACCGCCGTCGGTCTTGTAAGTTATTTTAGAACGCTCATTTTAAGAAACTAATCAAACTTCAATTGCATTTATTCAATAAATCACAAGGATCACTTTGAAACGTCTTACTCTTACATACTAGATGATTCGCCGCGACCAGAGTCTAGAAGAACTGACAAGAAACTAGACCGGGATCCTAGCGTTTTTTTTATCTGATTCTTCTTACAATTGTTCAATTAAGAAGTTGGAGCTAGTTCGTCCCAAGCTTGCTTGTCTTCTAAATAATCAGATCAGACATTTTATAATATGCCTTTGATAGGAGTTTTCGTTTTACTTATTACGTTTTTGAACTTGCCAATCGGCAATTGATAAATACTTGAGATAGGTGTGGTATCTCCTACAAAAAGGGAAGATCTTCCACGCCGAGCGACCCTTGGCTCGGGGTCCGAGGACCGATGGATACTCATCGGTTCATAACGGTTACATAGGTTCAAACTCCGTGATAACATCGTTTGCGCGATCTAGGACTTGTTTCTGCCATCTGTAGTTCTGTTGCGAATCTACGATGTAAGTAGTTCACCATGTAGCGATATAGATGGCGCTACATACTTAAAAAGCTATGTTGTAATTGTAACAATAAACATTTATAGTGCGCGTCATATAAAAAGAACGCTGGAAATCAGCGGGTGGGGTGTGTTTGCGCATGGGTACAACCGCGCACGAAAGTACTATCGTGTTGTTTGATTTTTGAACCAGTCTTTCACTAGCGGCTTTGTAAGATGTAGGGCTCCGCCCCGCGCCGCACCTCATGCCACCAAATGCACCCTAAAATGGTATACTGCGCAGCTTTACCGCCAGCGTTCTTTTTATATGACGCGCGTTACTATGCGTTTAATTTCCTAGGGTCTTCTCGGCATGTTCTTCATCCTAGCGGACAACAAGTCCCCCATCGCGGAGAGTATCGGCTTCCTTCCCATCCTGGCGCTGGTGCTGTTCATAGTGACGTACTGCTGGGGGCTCGGCCCGCTGCCGTGGGCCGTCATGGGGGAACTCTTCCCCATCGAGGTGAAGGCGCTGGCCTCGCCGCTCGCTACTGCTTACTGCTGGGGCCTCTCGTTCTTGGTCACTAGGTGAGTGTTGTGCAGTTCTATCTTACTTTCTATACTATCCTAGTATTCTATCCTAGTATACCTATGCCTTGATCACACGTACCGAGTAAACCGGCGAGACAGTGACGTATTTGAGATACACTGCGTGTCGACATCAGTTTTACTGTTGAACGTTGCAGCGTTAGCGCGCAGTGTATCTTAAATACGTCACTGTCTCGCCGGTTTACTCGGTACGTGTGATCAAGGCATTACTATCCTATCATATCCTACAATCCTATCCTATCCTACTATCTTATCCCTTAATACTATCATCTAATGTATAGGCGACAAGGAAAGTGGTTTACCACTTTTGATGACATCTCCCAATAACATAATTATTCGCTAAGGATTACAGATTGACAGATTCTGACGTAGCAGTTATTAATCTGTCAAGCGAAAATAGCCCTTGACGTTTTGTACGTGCAAATGATATTCAGTCTTAGGGTGTTACCACACCAATCGATCGATAGTCGATCGATGCCATCGATCGACATCGATCGACGTTGATCGATTGGTGTGGTAGCTTTAATCGATCGACGAATACCGGTCGACTAACTAATCGATCGATTGCCGATCGATGGCATCGGTCGACACTGGCGAGCTCGAGCAGCTCGATCGACGACGACTTATCCATTCTACCATCGATCGATGGCATCGATCGACTATCGATCGATTGGTGTGGTAGAAACTATCGATCGACGTCGATTAATCCATTGCACCCAGAGAAAATATTCGTGATAAACATACATAATTGTTCTGTGTCTGAATGTTACCTATACCTCTACCTATTCTGTAAAGTATTTTATCAGCAATCTAGTTCCCATAGTACAAGCTTTGCTTGGTTTGGGACTAGAGCGCGAGTGAAATGTCTGTGAATAATAATAAAAAATAATAATTTTTATTTCAAAAACTTTATCTAAGTACCTAGGTATACCATAAATTTTGCACTAAATCTAATAAAAACGGAATCAGATTTTTTTTATTAACTACGTAATTTGTTAATCAACACGAAAAATATGTTTATTATTATGTTTTGTGTGACAGATACTTCAACCCGATAGCGGACGCGATCGGCATGGGCGTCGCGTTTCTGATCTTCGCGGTGTTCTGCGTCATCTCCTTCTTCTTCACGCTGTTCCTGGTGCCAGAGACCAAGGGCAAGAGCTTCCAGGAGATACAGGACATGCTGGCCGGGAAGTGAGTCTTAGAACCCCCTACCCTACTCCAACGGCGGATCCAGGGGGGGGGAGGTCATGGGGGTCATGACCCCCCCCTGAGCTGGTTCCTGGACTTAGGGTGGACCACTAATTGAAAATAATTATATTATTTATATATTTGTCAACATACAGAATTAATGTAACTACATTTGTAATAACTTTGTATATGGCAAACGTTTGGGAATTACATTATCAAAATTAAATTATAAGTTCCTGACTTGACCACGACTATGTGACCCCCCCCTCGGCGCCAAAGCTGGATCTGCCCTTGCCCTACTCCCATTTCTTTGGACAAAATCTACTTTTACTCGGAGTAGTTAAAACTAGCTTGAATGCTAGGATGGCTAAACTACTTCTCAGAACTGAAAGCTTACTCACGAGAGTCACGACTAAGTTTATATAAAAAAAACATACCTATACATTTCACACATCACACTCTAGTCCCAAACTAAGCAGAGCTTGTACTATGGGAACTAGATTGCAGATAGAATACTTATATACATACATTTTTTTCTGTAGTAATAAATAAATGAAATAAATAAATAATGCTGGACAATCCACACAACATAATATAGCCCCAAGCTAAGCAGAGCTTGTGTTATGGGTACTAGAAGACTGACATACTTAATACAATACATTACATAGATAGATATTTTTTATTATACATATAATTCCCAGAACACTCGGAATAAATATTTGCAGATCGTACAAACATTAATCCCACAGAACATTATATTCCTATAGATACCTACCTAACTTACCTATTTTCATACTTATGTTGTTTTTTGTTTCAGACCATCAAAATCAGAAAAAGCTTGAAGACAAGATATTCGAATTTATTTAATTGTCGCTAGTTAGGTCATAGTATTACGAAACAAAGCTAGGCTTTGTCGTACTGTCTAGATATCTAGATATATCTAGGTACATGTCTAGATGTGGTTTTATACCGCATTGATAAGGTACTTTCATACGAGGCTCTAAATTAAGTTCATAAGATCATAGTTTCCTATAACAACAATATCACAAGAACCAGAACCATTTCGAAAAGTGACAAGGAACATATAGAATCGTCTTATACTAGGTAATTCTAGGTGCCAGTTCCACTCGACCAGAAAAACGGGCAATGAAAGATAAAAAATGTTATATAAAAATTATATGAAAAAATAGTTAAGTTTCACGGTTGGCAGGTCCATAAAAATGTATAAAATTAATTTTGATTTTAAATAACTAAAAATAGCAATTAAGTTCTTAAAAAGACTGAATTAAATTGGATACTAATTTATACCTACTAATTACTAACAGTATCAAAACTACTAAACATCATAATAATTAAGTAATTATTTATTTTGGCCTCAGAACTGTAAACTTGTAATACTTACTTAAAAATAAGTAAAAAAAACCAACAAAAATACATTCAAAAATGTGATAATCATAACGAGACGGTAATTGTAACCGATTTACACAGCGCGTCAACGCTCGATTGCCGAACGTTGCAGCGTCAACGCGCAGTGTATCGATTGTAAACATACGTTTAAACTATGAAAGTACCTATTGCCTTAAGTACGTTTAGGTGCTAAGTGTTGTGATAGTAGTGAATTTATATTTTTGTAAATATCTTTACTGTAGGTATTTGTTACAAATAAATTTATTTTTTGTACCTAAGTGTTTATTTGGTTGTTTTATTTTTGTGATTCCCTTCTTCTTCTTGCGTGTCAATTGGTACACGATAACAACTTCAAACTAAGTTGGAATGTCTAGTCGTCTGGGCGTCTAGTCGAAGCGACGCGTGACCCGAGGGCTGGTGAGTATCTGGCCCAACGTATCAGCATTGCTATTCAGCGCGGCAATGCAGCCAGTGTCTTGGGTACGCGACGATTGGTACTGATTTGGATCAGTTGAACTATCTATAGATCGTTTGCAACGGTCTGTAGATAGTTCAACTGTTTCTTATGTATTTTATATGACTATGTACATTTTGTAAATACTGTATAGTCGTAAGTTGGAATAGAACTTGGCAACTTCTTTTCCCTCGTTTATGGAATTGATGAGGTCAAGCCTAGTGCAGGTGGTAGGGCACAAGGGACAAACGAGAAGGTGAGACATCGTTTGTATGGGGTCCCCGCAGTCGCATTGACTAAGTGCAGGGTCGCGGAAGCCCCATTTATTAAATTGTGATTCCCTGATATTTAAAAATGTTTTTTAGTATTACTTGTCGAAAACGATAGAAGTTGGTTTTGTTATTTTTTTAAAGTCGCATGAAAATGGTCCCTTTAGTATCTAAGTACTAAGTAGGTATGTGTGTAAATAAAAAAAGTTGTTAATAAATATAATTTATTTAATTAAGTTTACTTACTTTACATCACATTCAGTCTCAAGATTCATTATTACATAATTACAACCATAATGGCTTAGCACGTCTTAGCTTGGCTTAGCTTGTCTTTCCTATAAGGCCGACTAGGCTGAGTTGTGAACATATTTTTGATGCTGACAGTACATTACAACACTTCACTCAAATTCCTTATAAATAACATCCATATCTTCCAATACTTCGCATATACTCTTTGCATAGACTCTAACATCGTCATTTTTTTTAATTTTCAGACTAATACAATACAATTTTTTATACATATCACCAACTTTCTCATAATCCTTATTAGATTTAGATCTGCAGTATTGTATAATGCTTTTTAAGATGAAATTTAGTCGATTTTCGAAGAGACAGAGTAGACTGTGTTCGCTTTTAATAGATTTGTCGTCTAAATCTTCCGGTTTTGGTTCTTTTGGTTCATCTGATTCTTTTTCTTTGAGGAGTTTCATGATGGAGTGGCATTGTCGGATGAGCTGGATGGCTGATTGAAGAGATTTCAGCTTCAGGTTTGGTGAGACTGGAAAGATAGGATAACATTTTTATTTTTTTAGCCTATATCGTCCCACGGCTGGACAAGATCTTTATTATCACATTAAAAATATAAATATTCACGGACATTTCACACATCACACTCTAGTCCCTATTATTATTGCCTGTTAAACCCATTGAATGGTTTTCACTTTCTTTTATTTATTTTTTTTGTTTTCTTCTTTTCATCTCATTCAAGGATTCCCTGTTCGGGTAAAGGCCTCCTCCAGTCCCTATAATACTTATCAATTTTTTTTTGTCAATACATACATACCTAAGTAGTACATAGTAGCTTGTAAATACATATAAAGATGATTTAGTATACATAGATACACCCAGACACAGAACAATTATTTATGTACGTACATCACAAAAACATTTGCCCTGGGTGGGAATCGAACCCACTACAGAGCTACTACCAACTGAGCTGTGACGCCTGTCAAGTGTTAAAATACTTACAAACAGCCTGTGTCTCTAGTACATGAACGTGTTCTAACTGTACTGTGAGAAACATCGCGGGGTCTTCGAGCGCCGCAAACATATTCGCCGCCAGCTGGTAGTTGGTTTGAGTCGCGTTCACTAGCGTGCGACGTTTCGGGCCTTCTTCTTGTGTTATACTGTAACACGATAATAAATTTGTTTAGAAAATTTATTGGAACGAATTACGAAAGTTGCAAAAGGGGGCTAGACAGAAAAAATTAAGACCAAAAGTGGTAACGACACTTTTTACTATAGTTGTAAGACGTGCGCGTGTTTCTCTCTGATTATCTGTCTGTCTGTCTGTCTGTCTGTCTGTCTCTCTCTCTTTCTCTCATAGAAAGCAAGCCAATTTGTGTTTTGTTTTTTGTACATAATGAATATTAATACTAATTAATCTTTAGGAATTAAATTAATTAAGTGTCCTTTGACACCACTCATGTTTTAGTTGGTTGCTATAAAAAAAAAATTAATAGACATGTTATATTACGCTTTGTAGTTTCTAACTAAAGATTGTACTATGGGAACTAAACTTTTAAAGATAGACACAGAACAAACAAAAATGTTTGTTTTTGGGAATCAAACCACGACCCACAACATGAAAGGCAAAGCTGATACCAACTAAGTTGTGTGAACAATTTGTAAAATATCTTATATTATATTAACTTATAATGTGTTTTATCAGCCACAATAGTTACATTTTTATTTATAGTATTCATATTCAGTGTATTCTTACCGATATTGTGAATGGTAGAGCGAGCCTAGTCTATGGTAGATCATGGCAGCTCGGAATTGATACAAGTATTGTCTGGGTCCAGGACTCAAGAGGCAGTATTTAAGAGCGTGTTTTAATGCTTCAGCCACTTCTGTTACCTCCTAGAAAAAAAAGATATTTTTGTAAAAACTATGTACCTACTTGTAGCGCCATCTATCTATCTACATGATAAACTGCATCGTAGTCTACGCAACAGACCAACAGGTGACGCAAAATAACAAGGTATTTTTATTAAAATATGTACTTGTAGCGCCATCTATCTATCTACATGATAAACTGCATCGTAGTCTACGCAACAGATCAACAGATGGCAGAGACAACTCCTAGATCGCGCAAACGAAGTTATCACGGAGTTTGAACATAAGTAATACGACCGATTACTATCCATCGGTCAGAGCGACCCCGAGACAAAGATCGCTCGGCGTAGAAGATCTTCCCTTTTCGTAGGAGAAATCGCACCTACCTTCTTATATTTTTCTTATGGGGCGTCTAAACGGGCAATATTTTACAGCAATTTGTGGCTGCAATTATTGGCAAACATTGCCCAGCCATCAATAAAACATTTTTATGGCTGAGCAATCAATTGCAGGCAACATGTTGCAATATGGCTGCAATAGTATGGCCTTTGATTCAGAACCCTTTTTCACTTAACTGGGTGTGGTGTGGATCAGCATACTGTTGTGGTGGAGACTGATAAGGAGCGGTATATTCTTGAGTCATAAGCTGCCGAGTATTTTGTCGTAGCTACACATAAAAACATTTTGACAAATCAAAAAATATGTGGCTATAATGCCGGGCCATCCTTAAAATATTGCATAGTGTGGCTGGTATTGGTAGCAATGTTGCCGGCCACAGTATTGCAGCCACAAATTGCCGTAAAATATAGCCCGTTTAGACGCCCCATTAGACAAATAGTATTTTTTAGTATCCATGGATATTTTCACACATCACACTCTACTCCCAACTAATCAAAGCTTGTACTATAGGAACTGAATAGCTGATAGACATTTAATTTTATAAGCACCGGGAAATAATGTAACTCACAAATCATAGTAAAATATAGCGTCCATGAAGAAAGATCTCTCTCTGTAGTCAGCACTTCATGTCTGAAGATCGTGACCACTAATAGATGTCTTTGTCGTGATGTAGTGAACAGTAAAGAAATATTATAGATCTTATTCATAAAATCACAATTTTATCTTCTTGTTTATAATTGTATGTATGTAAATATGTATATGTATATTTTTTATGTATTTGTTATTATTATGTTATTAAGTAAGCTAGTATGTATATCTGTGTTTATTATTATTTCATAATATATAATATGGTAGATGTAATATAATAAGTAGATATTCTTTAAAGTTATGTGAAAAAAGGTAGATGTTTATTTTTATGTGTGCCCCGTTCTTTTCTAAGCATGTTTCTGTCCATCCAAAGGTTGTCTGGAAGAGATCGCTTATAGCGATAAGACCGCCCATTGTACGTTTTATTTGTATTGTCTCTCTGTTCTGTTTCTTTTTTCTGGTGTACAATAAAGTAGAGAAGAAAAACCGAAAAGCGACGTCGGTTTACTTACGATAACGCACTAAGTTTTGATGCTAAAGAGCTATCCGAAATAAGTTTCGGTTTCGGTTTCGGCCGAATTTTGGCCGAAACCGAAACTACAGTCGAAACTTGAATTTTGGCCGAAATTTGGCCGAAACCGAAACCGAAATTTCGGTCGGACACTACAATAAAGATATTTTCTATTCTATTCTATTCTTATTTACCGGCGCATAAAGTCCAGATTCTCCATCTTGCATGAGAACAGCCCGGGTGTACAGATGACAGCTCAGTTCCCACGACACAAGTTGCCAAATAGAACATTTGTTCTTATCTCCGAGTAGTTTCAGCGCTTGGAGATATAGTTCCTCAGCTTGTTTGTATAGAATGCGTTTTTCTGTGCTGGAAATTGATAATATAATTTTGAGATTACATAATTTCATAATTTTGAGTGAGTAACTTAGTGAGTTTGAGTAACTTGGGTAATATGAACCAATCTCAAAAATTGATACAGGGTTACACAGAAAATTATTGTTTATGTTCGCAAAATAGCTTAAACTAGTAAAAGATATAACAGTTCAGCCGCAATAAAAAAAAACCATAAAAAATTGAATTTCCCACTAGAACGAGAGGTATCACCTTAATATAAAAAGTTTTAGAAAAAGTTGTACTACTCACGTAAAGCCTCCTTGTTCGCAATGCGCCTTGAATCTCAAATATCGACCTTTGTTACAGTACAGAAGAGCTAAATTCGGTTGATCGGAAACCGATCTGAAAATCTCTGTAGCTTCGTCCAAACATTCTAGAGACTTCTTCGATATCGATATGAATTGTTTATGAAGCTGTTTCGCGTTTTGATCTTTTGGGTCTTCTTCTACGTATTTTAAATAAGTTTCTGAAAAAAAAACCAAAAATTTCACTAAACAAAAAAATAAAGCTTTACATTTAACACTAGTGACTTCGTCTTGCTATCGTTATGTTTGTGAATTCGCATCATATCTTCATAAATGGCAGCATATGTGTTATTATGTTGTATCTAAAATATTGTTCATATTGTTCGTTAAAATACAGTTTCATTAAAATAGATTTAGTAGTTTTTAAATAAAAGAGTAACATACATACATCCATTCATAAAAACTTTCTCTTTTATAATATGTAGTAGGATATCACCCGTGCGAAGCCGGGGTGGGCGCTAGTGTATAATGAACAAATAAAATATACAATAGGAATTGCAATAAATTTAAATAAATTTGAAAAATTATTCTAGCTAGTTCGTAAATCGTCGCATCTTCGTAGATAAACGAATGAACGATCGTAGAAACTCTATTGTCAGAAAAGGATAGCGATACCACTATCTCTTTTATTCACTGTAATCTCTAGAATGTTCTACAGTACTTACGTTATAGTTAGAGCAGGATAGCAATATCACTATCTCTTTTATTCACTGTAATCTCTAGAATGTTCTACAGTACTTACGCTATAGTTAGAGCAGGATAGCAATATCACTATCTCTTTTATTCACTGTAATCTCTAGAATGTTCTACAGTACTTACGTTATAGTTAGAGCAGGATAGCAATATCACTATCTCTTTTATTCACTGTAATCTCTAGAATGTTCTACAGTACTTACGTTATAGTTAGAGCAGGATAGCAATATCACTATCTCTTTCACTCGCTGTAAACTCTAGAATGTTCTACAGTACTTACGTTATAGTTAGAGCAGGATAGCAATATCACTATCTCTTTTATTCACTGTAATCTCTAGAATGTTCTACAGTACTTACGTTATAGTTAGAGCAGGATAGCAATATCACTATCTCTTTTATTCACTGTAATCTCTAGAATGTTCTACAGTACTTACGTTATAGTTAGAGCAGGATAGCAATATCACTATCTCTTTTATTCACTGTAATCTCTAGAATGTTCTACAGTACTTACGTTATAGTTAGAGCAGGATAGCAATATCACTATCTCTTTCACTCGCTGTAAACTCTAGAATGTTCTACAGTACTTACGTTGTGCATCGTTCATATACCGAACAGCCAGTTCGTTGGTGACCGAGGCGAGTCTTCGGAGCAGTTCGGCTCTCTTCGCGTTCGTAGCGGTAAGTGCTCGCCGGTAGTAAGAGCAGGACAGCAACATAGCCGCTGTCTCGCTCGTTGGTAAGGTTATATCTGAAAGATGCATTTTACGTTAAAGACGGGAGCGTTGACTACTTGATTTGGTCTTAGATCGGGATACCATTGCACAATAGGCTCTGGTCGCGTGGAACTGGCACTAGAATCACCTAGTATGTAAGACGATTCTAAATGATCCTTGTGATTTTATTGAATAAAGAAATATTTGACTATGACTTGACAATCCAAAATGGTTCTGTCAAATGCAAATTTCAGCTCGAAGACGTTCAACACCGGCCGATTTTCTGCTAAAACTCCTTTATCTATAAGTATATTACATATATACTTTTAAATATTATACTGAGCTATCATAAGTATGACATTAAGTATGACTGCTCACATACCAAAATGATCAATTTCAAGTCTATTTTATTAAATTGAGCTATCCAACACTGAGCTATATAAATCTACTGCTCACCTAGATCAAACTCGTCCGTGACCAAACTATCGATTTCATCATTCATATCGTGTTCGATCTCCAATCTCAGTCTCGCGTCGATATCGTGATCCGTTTCGAATTGGATCCGGAATTGTTCTAATCTGTTCCAATGTTTGCGCATTTGGAAATAGTTATCGCCAACTCTACCTGAAACAAAAAAAGACGTCACAGCTTAGTTCTAGGGTCTCGTATTACCCTTTGGGTACGGATCCCTAAAAAGACATATAAAGGTATAAACAAATATTAAGGTGAAACGTCTCACTCTAGCGGGAAATTCAAATTTTTTTAGGGTTTTTTTTATTGTGACTGTTTTAAACATTTTTATAATTTAGTAAGTTAATATAAAGAACCAATCTCAAATATTGATACAAGGTTACACAGAAAATTATTGTTTATGTTCGCAAAGTAGCTTAAACCAATAAAAGATATAACAGTTCAGCCGCTATAAAAAAAACCCTAAAAAATTTGAATTTCCCGCATATAATCATAATCATTTTATTGTTTGTGAAACCAGGTCAAAATACATTTCAGATGATATGAAACTTAAAATTAGCGCCACTAGCTTCTGCCATTAGGTATACAAACATCAAAAATACAATTAGTCTAAATTTAAATACAATAATAATTACTTTTAGAATGTCAAATATAAAATTAAATCAATTAAACAAATATAATAATGTCACATGTCTCCTAAATTAAAGTTAAGCTTCTTCTTCTTCTTATCGTGTCGATGCTACAACTGTATTTTGATGTAGCATCGTGTTGGAAAGATTAGATTATTATTATTTTCCCGCTAGAGCGAGACGTTTCACCTTAAATACTAACCTATAAGACAGCTAGCATCAACCACCTTGCTTTTAATAATAAGATGCGTCAACAGCTGTTGACATTTGGCAGCCATGTTGACATATTTGAGAGAGAATCCGTATTGTTCGTTGGCGTAGCTGTATTCTGCTAGTGTGGCGTACGCTAGGCAAACCTTCTCGTATAGAAGAGTTTTTAGATGAAGTTTCCACGCGAAATTGTCGTCTCTGGAAATTTAATAATTTAATACTGACAGGTGACGCAGCTCAGCTCCATCTTCGTGGTCGTGGGTTCGATCCCCACCGAGAACAAACATTTATATGATTGACGCAATTAAATGTGTAATGTTCGTATTATGTGATATAAGGCATAATACATATTAGTAATATAAAAAACTGTTTAAGTTATAAAAAAAAATTGTAGACATTTCACACATCACTGATAATTTATAAGTATTCTATCAGCACTCTAGTTCCCATAGTAAAAGCTTTGCTTAGTTTGGGGCTAGTGTTATGTGTGAATTGTTCGTGAATGTATATTTTATTACCTATTATTTATTATTTATGACGACCGATGTGGCGCGGTGGGCGATGGTCCGCCTGCGACGCGGAAGGTTGCGGGTTCGATTCCCGCCTTGGGATAAATGTTTTACGATCTGCAAATATTTATACCGGGTGCTCTGGGTGTTTTATATGTAGAATAAAAAGTATCTATCTATGTAATGTATTGTATTAAGTATGTCAGTCTTCTAGTACCCATAACACAAGCTCTGCTTAGCTTGGGGCTAGATGATGTTGTGTGGATTGTCCAGCATTATTTATTTATTTATTTGTCACTTCAATATTGAATTTAAGTTAACAATAAACATACCTGCTTGGTTCTTGCAACGTGGGATATTTATTTTTATCCTTCCGAATGAGAATAGCGTTCTTATCTATAATAGAAGTGACAAGCGTATTTTGGTCAACATTTTCATCAGTCTTGGCGACATTATCATCAGTCTTGGCGGATTTTTCATCAGTTTTTATCACTTTTTCGCTGTTTTTCCTTCTTCGTCTCCGACTTCGTGAGGTATGCTCTTTAGGTATTGTCTCTTCTCGTGTTAGAGGTTCATATTCCATTTTTATAGGTTCGTACGGATTCGCCATTTTCGGATGCTGTTCTTCTATTATTATTTGTTGTTTTAATCGTTCTATTTCTTCTGCCTAATACATATGATGATTAATTGTAGCATAGTTATAAGACACCTAATATACATATAACATAATTATAAGTTATAAGACTGATGAATCTAAATATTTATATATCGAACTGCTATACTTACAGTAAATAGTGCAAAACGATATTTTGACCCGAAATGTAGTTTTTCTCTATACAAAATTGTGTATTAGTTTGCGGGAGTTTTTTTATGCCATAGCTAGTAGACTATCACATTTATTAATTGTAGATGTCACATTTATTCGCGCTCAGCCCTGTGCTTTGATTGCGTTTTAGTTAATAATTTATAAAATTTGGATATTTTTAAGAGACGAGTGAATGGGTATCTTGTAAGCAAGCGTGCTACATCGTAGACCGCATCGTCACTTAACATCAGGTGAGATCGCGGTCAAAGCTTGCCTATCTATATATATAAAAATCAACGCCACTTTTCGTTGTTATTTTATAACTCAAGAACGGGCACACCTATCCAAACCTATTTTTTAGGCATTATTCGGACTAATTAGCAGATCGTTTATGTGAAGTTTGCTTATAATCTGTCGAGTGGTTCTTCATTTATCACATTTATTGCCTTTAAGGCGGAACAAAGTTCGCCGGGTCAGCTAGTAAATTATAAATAAATATAAAAAAAAACAGTCTATGGGCTCAATCTACCAATTAAACAGATGTACCTTACCTTACATTTGTCAAAAGTGACGTTATGTAACGCAATAAGTCCTTTCAAAGCATGTGTCAAAGCTTTCCCACAACGCTCTAGCGGCGAAACGCCCAATCCTTTAGCAGTACTGCCTTTTTGTTCTTGGTCCTACAATAAATCACTAATTAGTCTACTTTCTACTTATATTTTAAGTGACAAGACTGCAATGAGACAATATGTTTGTCACTCCAGTATGAATAGTTACAAAAAAAAGGTAGCACTCCGGGAGTGCCGGCAGAAGTGAAAACTTCAATATTAACGTTGTGTTTAATTATAAGTATAAAAGTACTATCATTTATGAGGTAGAATACAATGTTTATGTTTTTATTTTTTATTATTTTTCGCCCTGTGCCGCCTAAACAGAGCAGCACACTCAGGCACGGTAGAAAGAGTGGGAGATACTAGTTCCTCTCCCTTTCCCTCGATCTTACGCTTTTTCGATCAACGTCACGTGACCCTGACGCGAGTTTGAAAGTTTTTACCCACCCAGCGCCGCTAAAGAAGTTTTCACTTCAAAAAAATATTTACATAATCTTAAAACCTAAAGGAGAATGGGCAATTATGTAAGGAGCGTGGGCCACGACTAAAAAACTTGTCCCTCAGGGTTACCACATAATACGTTTTAAAGGGTTTTTACTGGCCTACCTTTTACTATTTTTACGAAAAAAATCCATCCCATGGAAATACTGAGATATTTTTTTTAGTCTTGGCCTAAATGCTTATAGCATTAAGTCCACCTGTACATTAGCTGTAGATATTGTGCAATAAAGTGTTAAATAAAAAGTGCCCATTCTCCTTTAGTAGTACATTTGAGTTGATGCTCACTTGTTTACCCTTCGTCCTATCTCCGATATCCCTCAGCGCTAGCCCCCGTATCTGCACGGCCAATGCCTTTTCATCTTTATCGCTGTATCTGTCCGTCTCGTTGGTATCGCTATATTTGTCTCGCTCCCTCGCGACCTGACTGTCAGACTTGAATTCTGCTTCTTCGTCGAACGTTTGTCGGGATTCCTTTTCGAATTCCTCGAAATCAAAGTCTCCGTCCGAATCTGAACTTTCATCTGTAATAATAATTTTCGAAAATTACACAACGTTGGTTGAATTTCATTTCAACTTTGACAGAATTACAAAATTAAAAAATTATTTATTATATTTAACAGCAGCTTTGATAATATTTGATCATTGACGACCGATGTGCCGCGGCGGGCGAAGGTCCGCCTGCGCTTACGTTGCGGGTTCGATTACCGCCTTGGGATAAATGTTTGTACGATCTGCAAATATTTATTCCGGGTGTTCCGGGTATTTTATATGCATAACAAACAAATATCTATGTAATGTATTGTATTAAGTATGTCAGTCTTCTAGTACCCATAACACAAGCTCTGCTTAGCTTGGGGCTAGATGATGTTGTGTGGATTGTCCAGCATTATTTATTATTTACCTTTGAATTCCGGACAAGCCGGGTTGATAGTAGCTGGTATATACAAATCTGCCAACATATAATGTGACGACGCCACTATCTGCGGGTACCGTGATACTTGTAGTAACGAAACAACATGCTCTAGTAACTGACGGACGTGTTTTGATCTGTTAGTTAATCTGAAAAAAAAAATGGTTGTCTGTAAAGTCGGTTTACTGACGATAGTTGAACGTGACAACGAACGCAAAGGCCGATTGTGCTTCTTTGTCGCTCGTTCCGCGCTCTCGCTTGCACTTCATGGAACGCCTCAGAGCGAGGTAACGCCGCATGAGTCTCAGAGCGAGGTATAACGCCGCATGAGTCATGTTTTTTCGTGCGTGCAGCCGGCTCTATCGAATTATAAGACGTTGTCACGTCAAAACATAAAATTATAATTTAAAAAATCGACGTAAACACTTATTAAAAACACAATACTTAAAAACTTATTAATTAAACAACTTCAAATCTTGATTAATTTGAATTGGATATGAGAAGTTGGCGTTACGGCTCAGTTGGGATAAGCTCTGTCTTTCATACTGTAAGGTCGTGGGTTCAATTCCCACCAACAACAAAAAAATGTGTTATGGCAAATATTGATATTTGTTCTGTGTCTTGGTGTTACTACATATCGTTTGTATATATTTAGAAAAAGCAGCTAGTTCAAACTTTGCTTGGTTTGGCACTAGAGTTCGTAAGGAAATGGAAGTAAAATGAGCCATCGGTAGATGTAGAAAAATGTTCTAAAGGCCAACAAATATTGTGTACCTAGTTTCATAAACAATAAGTATCTTATCTTATCTTAAAGAACACATAAAAAGTCACATTGAACGTTAATAGTAAAACTGTTAAAAATATCCTTACCTCATATTTCTAGCAACTCGATACAACAGCATAGCGACGGGCGTCGTGAACGGATTATCCATACTATCCGGACACAGCGACGTCAGATCATACAACTTAACTACGTCATCGTCCGGCCCTTTGAACAACCAATAAGTATGCCCAGCCTTCGTAGCGTTCGACTTCAAGAAAGACAGTATATTCTGCGCCACATTCCTTATAACTTTCGGCGAGAATTTCGAGTTTTCCATATTAGGCAGATCTTCGGTCTTCATCGGTTCATATTTCTGGACTATCCCGTCGATGTGGTAACACATTAGGACCTCAGGGACGTTACACATTAGGTTATCGAGCCAGTAGTCGATCCCTGTAAGGACGTTGATAGGTTCTCTTGCGTCACGGAGTCTCAATGAAACACATGGTCTGTCTTTGTCTCCGAAAATGGGCAGGTCACTTCCTATTAGCATGTGGATGTCCTCGAAAGTCCAATGCACGTTGCGGTTGTATAAATGTTCCGTAGACGGCTCTTCGGGTTTTGTATCGGGCTCTGGGAGAAATGGACCTGGGCGAGGAAAATATTGTTAATAAACTGTGATAGATTGGCATGTTCCGATAGAAAACCACCTGTTGGTTTAGTGGTAAATTTCTCGACATTTTGCCTGTTCATCATTGGCATCGGGCCAATTGGTTGGAATAGTCAAATTGGTCTAATTTTAGGCAGTTTCGACATTAATTTGTCAATTTTATATGTATTATAATAAAAATATCTATCTATGTAATGTATTGTATAAAGTATGTCAGTCTTCTAAAGTCAAAGTCGAAGTCAAAGTCAAAACTACTGTACTCAGTAAAATCACAAGGATCATTTAGAATCGTCTTACATACTAGGTGATTCTAGGTGCCAGTTCCACGCGACCGGAGCCTAGAAGAACGGGCAAGAAACTTACAGCCTGGTTCGTACCGTTTTTTTATATGATCTTTCTTACAAAGAATTACATACTATTAAACTTCTAGTACCCATAACACAAGCTCTGCTTAAGACTAAATGATGTTGTGTGGATTGTCCAGCATTATTATTTTTTTACGTTTTATTAGTAAGTGCAGTGTTAATACTACGTAATGATGACATAAAGTCAGCGCTAACTTTTTATAAGATAGGAGGAAGTGGTACAACGGCGGATCCAGGGGGGGGTCATGGGGGCCATGACCTCCCCCTGAGCTGGTTCCAGGACTTAGGTGGACCACTAATTGAACATAATATTATAAGTTCTTGACGTGACCACGACTATGTGACTCCCCCGGGCGCCAAAGCTGGATCCGCCCTTGATCCGTAAAGGTAACATATTTAAGACGCACTGCGCGCTACCGTTATTCCACAGTAAAGCTGATATCGACGCGCAGTGTATCTCAAATACGGCACCTCAAACTTCAAATGCATTTATTCAATAAAATCACAAGGATCACTTTGAAACGTCTTAGCTGATTCGATACATTTTCGATTGGCATATTTAAACGTGCTCACCCCCGAGTATTATACTGTAATACAAGAAAGATATCCAAGAAAGATACACAAGAAAGATACACAAGAAAGACACACAAGAAAGATACACAAGAAAGATACACAAGAAAGATACATAAGAAAGATACATAAGAAAGATACACAAGAAAGATACATAAGAAAGATACACAAGAAGGATACACAAGAAAGATACACAAGAAGGATACACAAGAAAGACACACAAGAAAGATACACAAGAATGATACACAAGAAAGATACACAAGAAATACACACAAGAAAGATACACAAGAAAGATACATAAGAAAGATACACAAGAAAGATACACAAGAGAGGTACATAAGATAAATAAATAAATAATGCTGGACAATCCACACAACATCATCTAGCCCCAAGCTAAGCAGAGCTTGTGTTATGGGTAGGTACTAGAAGACTGACATACTTAATACAATACATTATATAGATAGATATTTTTTATTATACATATACAATACCCAGAACACCCGAAATAAATATTTGCAGATCATACAAACATTTATCCCAAGGCGGGAATCGAACCCGCAACCTTCCGCGTCGCAGGCGGACCTTCGCCCGCCGCGCCACATCGGTCGTCAAAGATACTTATGTACCTCTCTTGTGTATCTTTCTTATAGTGTATACGTACGAGTGATGGCGTGCGGCGTGAGGTGTGGCGCGTGTGCGGGCGGCGACTGCGCCACGCTGTGCGACAGAAACATGTTCGTCAGCTGCAGCGCGGACGCGGGGGAGGGCGCGATTAGCGACATTCGCTCCTACAACATACAGCTCAATTTTACTTCCTTGTGATATAACCCATGAAACTTAGAAAGAAGACTGAATAGCGACTTTCGCTCCTACAACATACGGCTCAATTTTACTTGCGATATGGTTATGATTCAATGATGAAAGAAAGAAAGAAATATTTATTTACACCATAAAACGTTATACATATAAGGCATAAAACATTAAAAAGAAGAGTAGTTCTATGTTCGTCCTGCAGCGCGGACGCGGGCGACGGCGCGATTAGCGACATTCGCTCCTACAGAATAGAGATCAATTTCACTTGCTTGTGATATAATCCATAAGCCTCAGAAAGTAGTGTAAAAAAGTACTTTCGCTCCTACAACATTCGGCTGTATTTCACTTGTAACCAACTTAACCCGGCGTGAGCGAGGTTAAGTACGTCATACCCGAAAAGTTTTTAAACGCAGGTATTTTAATGTTAGTGTTGCCATGCAAGTCCTGTCGTTTCAGTAGCTTGAGGTAAAAGTGCAAGGGGTAGGCATGGGCGTCCGAGTCGGGTATGTGATGCCAGCGGTGTAGTTACCAGCACGTATCCCGCGTCGTCCGAGTCGGGTATGTGATGCCCGCGGTGTAGTGACCTGCACGTATCCCGCGTCGTCCGAGTCGGGTATGTGATGCCCGCGGTGTAGTGACCTGCACGTATCCCGCGTCGTCCGAGTCGGGTATGTGATGCCCGCGGTGTCGTTACCAGCACGTATCCCGCGTCGTCCGAGTCGGGTATGTGATGCCCGCGGTGTAGTGACCTGCACGTATCCCGCGTCGTCCGAGTCGGGTATGTGATGCCCGCGGTGTAGTGACCTGCACGTATCCCGCGTCGTCCGAGTCGGGTATGTGATGCCCGCGGTGTAGTTACCAGCACGTATCCCGCGTCGTCCGAGTCGGGTATGTGATGCCCGCGGTGTAGTTACCAGCACGTATCCCGCGTCGTCCGAGTCGGGTATGTGATGCCCGCGGTGTAGTTACCAGCACGTATCCCGCGTCGTCCGAGTCGGGTATGTGATGCCCGCGGTGTAGTTACCAGCACGTATCCCGCGTCGTCCGAGTCGGGTATGTGATGCCCGCGGTGTAGTTACCAGCACGTATCCCGCGTCGTCCGAGTCGGGTATGTGATGCCCGCGGTGTAGTGACCTGCACGTATCCCTCGTCGTCCGAGTCGGGTATGTGATGCCCACGGTGTAGTTACCAGCACGTATCCCGCGTCGTCCGAGTCGGGTATGTGATGCCCGCGGTGTAGTGACCTGCACGTATCCCGCGTCGTCCGAGTCGGGTATATAATTAGATCTTATTACCTAAGTACATACCTGTTCAGACATAGTCTTCAGAATGTTTTCATAGAAGAAGTCTTTGAGCCAGGACCATTCGGATTTCATGAGGTAGTCATAAACATCGAAATCGTCTAGAAGAAGCGTGTTCTCTACTCTATGTACCATCATACTGATCTGAAAAAAAAAACAAAACATAAAATAAAATCTCGATTTCGACTCATACGCGACGGAGTGGTGAATAAACGTAGGAGATCGAGATGAATAGAAGAGTTTGGGGAAGACCTTTGCCCTGCAGTAGAACACAATAGGTTAAATAAAAAAAATATAGTCATTCGAACGATTTCTTTTTTTTTATTCGATTCAGTTCAGTAGATCCCGAGAGTACCCCTTACAATTTATCAAATATAGATATAGATAACTTACAGTGCCATTGGGTTGGTATGGCAGTTTCAATAGTTTCTTTATACACTCAGCGCCCGCTATCACGTCCACTTCGCCAACACAATCAGGGAACATATGAGCCATGCGGAAACTAAAACAAAGGTTCATTTATGTAGAAAACTAACTTGATTGTACAACTTTGCCTGTGTCAAATGTATTAAATTATGCATAGTCATATATTTCTTCCTTAATGTATAATTAAATAGATATTCTAAACATTATAAATATTCATGGACATTTCACACAACATACTCTAGTCCCAAACTAAGCAAAGCTTGTAATATGGCATCTAGATTGCTGATAGAATACTTTTATATAGTTGAAATCAGGCTTATTAATAAATCGTGAATTCAAATGGATAAAAATATTACATATTTTAATTGATTCTTGAATGATTCCCACAAACAAACAAACTTTGCAATATTGGCATAACAGACAGAAAAATATCATTCTCCGAATTAACAAAATAAGAAGAAACTTAAGAATAATCAGCTTGTCATTTACACATCTAATAAAAGACATCTTTCATATACTTAATACTTAATATACATAGTCATGTACTAAATTAAGATGGACACTAAGTTCCTACTAGTGATTGTGAAAACAGTAGACTATACACACTTTTCTGTTTTAAAGTTCTTGTGTCTCCCAAATTACTATTTACGAAGTATTTAAAAAAAAATATGTAATATATAATATCAGCAATCTAGTTCCCATAGTACAAGCTTTGCTTAGTTTGGGACTAGAGTGTGATGTGTGAATTGTTCATAAATATCTATAAGCAAATCTTTTTGTGATGTGTCTTTTACCTAGATAACCCAGTCTCCCCCGTAAGTATTTGCTTCAGCCCGTAGGAATCAATAGCAGCGCCATAGTTCGACGGAGGCAGGTTAAGGTCGGTGTTGCACTGCAGACGAGCATAGCTAACCGGACTTTGGAACGCTGTGTACTTCACCACCGCAGTAGACTTCACATCAGGAGATGGGCTCCGATCCTGGAATATAGTTAAGTAGTTTCATTCTAGTTTAGTAGTTTCTTGACCATTCTTCTAATGGTAGTGTGGAACTGGCACCTAGAATCACCAAGTATATAAGACGATTCTATATGATCTTTGTGATTTTACTGCATGCACTTGCATGAACTGCGACGGTGACCACTTCCCATCAGGTGGCCCGCAAGCTCGTTTGCCAGCTATGGCATAAAAAAAAATTTTTTTGGTTTTGTATTTTTTTTAAGTCATGTGTACCTATGAGCCGGCATCTTCAAACTGTAACACATCAATGTACCATCGATGATTAGCGGCATTAAGTAGTGGTAGTACTTCTTTGGACAAGCTCTATCACAAGTAGCTACAGCTACTAAAATAAACTATCTGGGCTATTGTGATCGTCACTTCTGTCGCTGGTTGAGGACTATGTATTATTCTTTCATTCTTTTACAGTACAGTAGACACTATAAGTTAAATGTTTATGTATGTAGTTTAATTTTAAATGCATAAGCAAAATCTATAAATCGAAGAACCAGTCCTGATGATGAGACCCTCATCATCGAATAGAAACATCTAGAACTTACATTTGACCGTTTGCGGTCGTCATTTTCAATTTCTTCCATTATTCGCAGCTAACAGCTTTTAAATACGTTACGCAACAAAGTAAGTCAGTCTCGAATAAAGCTGTAAATATGAAATTAAGAGGGAACGTGGGCTGCGAATGTTGCGATTGGAATTTCATGTATTTTCTACGAAGTTATTTATTTAGCCGACTAGCAAGCATGATAGACAAAATTAACACATGACAGTATAGAAGAAAAGACAAATGACAAGACAAGAAGACTGACAGTACTGGAAAGGTGTGTCCACGGTAGCAGGGAAGAGGATATTGAGAATTTGAATGATAATGGATAGATTTTTGAGAAAATTATGTGAAGTGTTTATTAGGTATAACGAAATATTGCAAATATACAACCGGAAAACAAAAATTGATTCTTTGTTAAAATATGTTCGTGCTCATTATACGCACATTTTCATATCAGATTACTTTTGACATTGACGTTTTTTTTAAAAAGGACAGATTTGACAAAGACAAGCCTCAAGCCTCAACGGAAATTTAGAATCAAGCACAAGCATTCGAATTCGAATCTCTCACTCAATCAATTTTTATTATAATAAAATCCGGAGGATTATAGAAAAGCAAGTTTCTCGTAATTTGTAGATCTTAACTTAACACATAATGCAAACATCTTTTTATTATCTCGAAATCTGGTTTAAGTAATAGTAATAATGAAAAATGTTTGAAGCTTTCGATTTTGTCAGTGAAGTTGAAGTGAATTGAAGTGGCCTTACAATGGCTACAATAACAATGCAGAAGGATCTTATTGTAGTTCTAAAAAAGGAGATTTCCTTGAATCTTGGAATACTCATCAAGCTTCATGGGATGCCACAGGAATGCTCCCGCAATATCCCCAAAGAGGACGCTTTCGAAAAACCAACACAGGTTATATTTAATCATCTCTCCTACTACCTTCTTAGTATTATCGATATAAATTTGGCACTGCCTTGGCCTTTATACGATTCCAAGGTTGAGAGAGTTTTCAGAAATGCGCTATCAACCTTTATCAATGAGTACAGCAGTAAGGGACTGCTAAGCCCGGTCCCGTCGTCGTATTTGGTCAATCCAGGCTGTTTCAAAATAATACTGCTCATTTTCCAAATGACACAGCTAGCAGTTAAAAAGCTGCTTGAAACCAATATGAAGAAAGACAGCCAAAAAAAGCTCTACCATCAAATGACTGAGAAATACAAGTCACAGGAAAAAGAAGAATTTTTTGAACAGATTGAAAGAGAGACTGCCACCATGCTGAATAGATTTACAAGCTATCTTCAAAAACGCAAAGTCATGGTCAAAATAGCAGAGTTATTCCAAAACCAAATTTTGAAAATGGAAGATAAGCTGAAAAGTGTTGATGGCCAGAAATATTTAGACAATCTCATTGATGGATTTATAAATAAAAAAATATTGGATGAAGAATCAAAAGAGGAAATATTAAAAATTAAAAACATCTACAAACCAGCTCAGTTATTTGAGAACTGGCTTTCAGAAACAGACCGACAGATTGATAAAATGGAATCTAAGTGGAATGAAAAGGTATCTCCACTTATATCACTCAGTTCCATCACTCGAATGCAGACTGAATCTCTGATATCTCGGTGTACCGGTGAGGCTGATAGGAGTACATACATAATTGAGTACAATCACAAAACTGATTTCATTTGCACCAAGGATCTACAGAACCAAGTCAATAGCCAACAGAAATACATCTTAAAAAACATAATCAAAGATGAGAAACTCTCTTTTCCAAACCTAATACGGGGTTTTTTGATAGCAATATGCTTTGTATTGAAGAACACCGAGATTGGTGATGAGATATACAAGTTTAATGAGTATTTGAACGGGGGAAAGCGGAGTTATGATGACATTCTGCTGGGCATGAGAGCTGTGATGGAAAGAGTCATGAATGCTGAAGCAAAATTACAGGTAATATTTTTATCTGCTGCATTTGACGACTGATATGGCACGGCGGGCGAAGGTCCACCTGCGACGCGGCGGTTGCGGGTTCGATTCCCGCCTTGGGATAAATGTTTGTATGATCTGCAAATATTTATTCCGGGTATTCTGGGTTTTTTATATGTATAATAAAAAATATCTATCTTTGTAATGTATTGTATTAAGTATGTCAGTCTTCTAGTACCCAAAACACAAGCTCTGCTTAGCTTGGGTCTAGATGATGTTGTGTGGATTTTCCAGCATTATTTATTTATTTAATTTAATTTATTTTTATTTGTTTTTTTATCACTGTATTCTTCTATTGTTTATATTAAGGTTTGACTTGATAGAATTTGATTCCGTCTTAAACTAAATTCTATTTGCTTAGTTTTTACTTTAGACATTTATTATTTTCATTTCAGCCCTCACAAAGATCCTATCATCAATCAATATTAATGAGAGACCTACTAGAAATACCACCATTACCAGACCTCTCCGACCTGCTAATCTCAAGGGATCTTCAATGTCAAGCTCTATTTGACAGCTTCACTCCGCTGAGCAAATCCAAGCACCAGTTCAACCTCCGTAGAAGAACCAACTTTAGTTTTGCTAAACCGCAGCCCAAATCCCTTCACATTACTCCGTTCTGTCATAAACCAACAGATGATTTTCTGAAAAGTGTTATATCATGCAGAGTGAGCTCATACGACCGGCCCAAAGCGTGGGACACAACGTTAAGTGCGAACTTCCATAACATATCTGAAGTATCCCAAGGGCAGCGAGTTAATGAAACTGTAGCCGAATGCTACTCAGGGTTCACTAAGCAGCAACTATCAAGGTTGCTTTCAACAAATAAATCGAGCAGTTCCAAAAAATTTAAATACAAAACAGAAAGGCATAATATAAACATTAAAAAAGGAGGCTTGTTCAATGAATCTACAAACACATCCAACGAAAGCAATGGTTTATTCAGAAGTTATTCTTCGCCAAATCTGTATGAGAACAGAGACCGGCCGTTATCTAGAACGGGAAAAAGAAAACTGTCCATAATGCAGGAAGATAGTCAGTCTCTTCTAGAAGTGTCAGGAATCGCTGCGTTAGACAAAGATAGCTTTAACACTCCATTACAATTCAATAAACTCAAAGTACCTGAAGCACCAGCCATAACAATAACTTCGGCAACAGAAAAGTATAACGAAACTCTTCGCGAATTCAAAGTCGATAGCATCGACTTCGACACACCCCCAGAAGAAACTGTAACACCTAAAAACACGCACGTAATAAAAAAAACCAACTCCTTAGAAAAAATTATAAATAGATTCAAAAAAGTTCGCGCAAACGTTCTACCGGACGCAACGGATGAATTCAGATCTATAGCGGAAGAAAAAGAAAATATCAATGTGGATACTTTCACGGCAAGTAGAGTCTTGTTACCGGATCTATTGAGTCCAAGTTGCAGTGTGCTAAGTCATAAATCTGCGTCGGAGTATCTAGATAGGATTTGTGGAGATTTAGGTGAGGTTAAGAAAAAACCTAGAGAAAGTTTGGGAACCGCGCTAGGCGTGGATCAAACATTTTTAGACCAGTTTGATTTGGTAGAATAGCACATAGAAATCATTAGTTTTTATTATTAACTAGCTGTTCCCGCCGCGACTTCGTCCACGTGCCGTTTTAAGAGATTTTGCTATAACCCATTACTATCTTCTTATGAAGAAAATTGATGGTAAAGAGCAGTCTATGACGGAAAACTGAATAGTTTGGTTTGATGTTTCTATACCGATTTATTCTGTGATTATTTTTTTATTGAATAGGTAGGTAATAATGTTAACTTTTAAAAATTAACTTTAAAATTAGGGATGAGTGAGAGTATTATAAATGTAAGAGTAAACAAATATAATCAGAATGCTCCGAACTGCTAAGCTATCAGGAGTTACACGTGTTATTGTGAGACAACCACAAAAGATAGACATATGCTGTTGCGGGATATTTTTTAGACAATTTTATGTAGAATATTTCCGTCATACGTGATTTCTATGAAACTTGAACCATTAAGGCTGCACACGCGACGGAAGCTTAAAAAATGGAGTAACTGTTAAAACTGTTAGATATAAGTACCTACTGTAGGATCGAATAAAACCAGTTACAATAAATAAACGAATATTAGTAAAGAATATATTTAGTCAAGTGAAGATAGTGACATTGATGACAATCAACAACGTTTAGGTTGCTATGGTAACATCTAAGGCTGGTGATAGATATTAAAGGAGTATCTATTCCTAACATCCACCTCTTTTATAATGCCAGCCGTCTTCTTGAGACTTTCAATTCTAGGCCCATAAAGTGGTTTGGTGAGCATATCAGCAATCTGCCTGGTTGCTGGCACATGGCAGATGGTAATGCTTCCATCTTGAACACATTCTCGTATAAAGAATGATCGTATCCTTATGTTTTTGGTCATTTGGTGGAATTCTGGCGGATTCTTAGCCATCTTAATTGCTGATATCTTTCATGATCTTTTGAAGCCAAATAATTTCGCTAGCAGTTTAACTTGCTGCCACTATTTCTGCCTCGGTGGATGAAATCGCTACTGTGCTCTGGCGTTTACTATTCCAAGATATTAGACCTCCAGCATACATACAAAGAATGCCTGAGGTAGACCTTCCAGTTTCATGATCACCTCCGTGGTCAGCGTCACATTCTAAACTATGATTATTTCCTGGCTTGTAAACGATGCCTTCTTCTATAGTCCCTTTCAAGTATCGCATTATCCTCTTGATATTGATGATGTTCTCCCTTGTAGGTTTATCTAAATTTCGAGATACAACACTGATAGCAAAGGCTATGTCAGGCCTCGTGCTTGTCATCAAATAAGCTAGTGATCCATCAAATAAGCTAGTGATCCAACAGCTTCACGGTACGGGAAGTTTTTTTTTTTTTCACAGAAACTTCATTAACATCTTGAGCATTATTTGCTTTTAAAATTGGTGTTGGCACTGGCTTACATTTCTCCATGACAAACCTTTGCAATATGCGAGCGATGTACGATTTCTGATGCAGTAAAGTAGAACCATCAGGGTACCTTAAGCACGCTCTGCTACCATGTTAAAGCAGATATAAATACTGTAGAATCGAATAAAACGGTTACAATAAATAAACGAATATTATTAACGTATACTGTAAAGAATATATTTAGTCAAGTGAAGATAGTGACATTGATGACAATCAACAACGTTTGGTTGCTATGGTAACATCTAAGGCTGGTTATAGATATTAAAGGAGTATCTATTCCTAACAGTAACTTCTCCCGTTTTCCCAACATTTCCCTTCACTACTCCGCTCCTATTGATTGTAGCGTGATGAAAAGTATCCTATAAGTTGCTCAGGAGTATGAAGAATAATTGTACTAAGTTTCGTTAAAATCCGTCGAGTAGTTTTTGTTTCTATAAGGAACATACATACAGACAGACAGACAGACAGACAGACAGACAGACAAAAATTTTACTGATTGCATTTTTGGCATCAGTATCGATCACTAATCAACCCCTGATAGTTTTTTTGAAAATATATTTAATGTACAGAATTGACCTCTCTACAGTTTTATTATAAGTATAGATTAATAAGTTTGTGCCATTAGGAATCGCGCCTATAAGTTATTCACAAATGAGAAAGGTCACTGGAGGACCGGTACTAAACCACCTATTTTAGTTATAAACTTTTAAATATCATACCTAAATTTAAGTACCTTTTAGCATTACCTTTTATTTTAGCCATCACGATGCTACAACAAAGTACAGTTGTAGCATCGACACGATAAGAAGAAGAAGAGTACCTTTTAAATTTTTCAGGTGTCTTAGTAGAATACAGAAAAAATGACTTTTATTTAAAACATGCTGATGCGATTTCGTCTTATTATCGTTATATTTTTGATAATTCACCCTGTATCTATATAAGTGTGCCTATGTCTTATTCTGATGTATAAGCTATAATATTATAAAGTTTCATTAAAGTCTATTTAGTAGTTTTTGCGTAAAAAAGTAACAAATATACATCCACACATCATACAAACTTTCGAGTTTATGAAATTAGTACACAAATTGCAAGCACAATATTTGAGAAGTTATTTATAAGACTGAATTGATATTTATGTTCCATAGTGCTTGAACTAAAAAATGAAACATTTTGTATTGTTTAAATAACTTTAATAACATATTGTAATATATTATAATTTAAATAAGATTAAAACCTAGAATTATTCAAAATCCCTCATGTTTCAAGGGTAATTAATAAAAATTATATCTTAATTTATGTACTTTTCAGTGCAATTATTGCGATAAGCAATTATTAATTTGTAATTATAATTTGTACATACCTCTGTTACTCTCAGTTTTCAATACAAATTAAAGTACTTTTAACAAGTAAAATATAGTTTCTATTAAACAACTTAATTTACAAAATATTTAGATATAGCTGCTGAGTAATGTACAAAATACTTAACATTCTGTAAGAAATCTGATCTTAGTACTTCGTACCTAAAATATTTTAAATAAGCCGTACCTACCTATAGCTTTATTCGTTTCAGCGTGATTCGATATTAAAACAGATTGATCAAGACATCTCTAATCTTTGCTAAACCAATATTTGCTTAACAGGTTGACTGTCCGGGCTCCAGAGTAGAAATGGTCCTATACGTCCAGTAATGTTTTTATTAAAAGTCGGTATATTTGTGGGTAAAATGTATATATATATTTTATAAAATATTATAAAATATTTATACTATACCGAAAATAGTTTTTTTAACACAGACTACATATGGTCTGTGGACTTGTAGCACTTTCAGTACGGTAAAAATCAGACCTCGTGAGTCCACAGACCAATAAGTTGTATGTGCTACTTTTCTTTTATTTCGTTATTTACCAAGTGATGTTGAAAAATATACACAGACATTGACAGATTGAAACATTTGAAATGGTTTGACATTTCAGATGGTAAAATTCGAATAATTTAGTCTTTGTCTTTTGTTGAATATAATACATTTTCTTTTCATTTCCCATGTTTTTGTTACTTACTTACCCATCGTTTAACTAATTCTAAGTAATGAAACAATAAAAAATAATAAAAAGACCACAAATATATTAAAATTTGGTCACTTTTTTATTTCATGCTCTAAAAAAAAAATATCGATTTTTTGTGTACGTCCCAT
The DNA here is from genome assembly GCA_932527185.1 of Ecliptopera silaceata. Taxonomy (NCBI): domain Eukaryota; kingdom Metazoa; phylum Arthropoda; class Insecta; order Lepidoptera; family Geometridae; genus Ecliptopera; species Ecliptopera silaceata. The sequence continues at coordinate 6,692,134 of OW052213.1, read as the reverse complement.
CACTTTTTATAATCCTTATGATATGTCCTGCCAAGTCCGCATTAATAAGTAGACTTTCTCCTTACGTCTACAGTGTCAGATGGTTTAGAAATTGTATAGGCGAACAGACCACGTACGGACTGTGGACTGGTAGGGAAGTCGCTCTAAAGACCATATGTGGTCTCTGGACTGTCAACCTGTTAAGCTCGTTGTTAACCGGTAGTTAACGCAGGCTAGGTATATCAAAAAGCTTTTTCAACATGTCTCTAAGCTAAGATTTTGGGGTCATTCTCTTCCAATTTGACCATCTTCTCAGAAATCTCCCAAAGTCTCCTCGCCCTGCCCATATCACTTGCAGCTGACGAAACACTGCTCTCTACACAATCAGAAAAATACTTTCCAGACACCTTTTCTAACTTCTCATCTACCGCCAACATCACTGTGGTCTGACAGCCCTGTTTAGGGGTCTTGAAGAAGCCTTTGATGATGAGAGCAAGGCCCCAGCTCAGCGGAGCAGGAACCGACCTCCAAATCCCTGTGTCGATCAAACCTGGATGGAGACAGTTAGCGGTGACCCCAGTACCTTCAAGTCTTCTAGAAAGTTCTCGGGTAAATAAGATATTTGCTTCCTTCGACGCGTAGTACAGATATCCTGGAATAGTGTTGACAGGGTTCGGGTTTTCTAAGTTGAAAGACGCTAAGCGGTACAGTGAAGACGCAACGACTACGATTCTGGATGGCGCGCTCTTCTTCAGCAAATCGATCAGGAGATGGGTTAACAGGAATGGTCCGTAGTGGTTCGTCGCCATCGTCATTTCAATGTCATCCACCGATCGGTTCTTTCTGAAGGTTTCAGCATAGCCAGCGTTGTGTACCAAAACATCTAATTTAACTTCAGTTTTGTTTATGTCGGCCGCGAATTCGCGGATGGACGCGAAGGAGCTGAGGTCTAGTTTCTTGATTAGGACTTTGGTGTTTTTTGTTTCTTCGATAATCTCATCTGGAAAAAACATTTTAGATTAGTTGCATATAAATAAATAATTGACATAGGTACTTAAGTAGGTACTACATATATTTTTTTATATGATATACCTAATATTTTCTCTTCTGATTAGGTAGGTACACTCCTAATATTATCGGTGTTCTCATCTCGATCATGATATCAAACAAACTATATAGGAAAAACGTTACAAAACAAAGGAATAAAAAAAAATGTTGGACTCAACATCATCTAGCCCCAAGCTAAGCAGAGCTTGTGTTATGGGTAGGTGACTAGAAGACTGACATACTTATCTAATACAATACATTACACAGATAGATATTTTTATTATACATACATATAAAATACCCAGAACACCCGGAATAAATATTTGCAGATCGTACAAACATTTATCTCAAGGCGGGAATCGAATCCACAACCGCGTCGCAGGCGGACCGCGGTCGTCATCTACTTATTTCGAGCTTCTACATTGCCTATTAAGAAAATAGACCTTTACCTTTGATTTTCCCGGCGGCTTCCATGTTCCTGCAAGCCATGATGACCCTGGCCCCTCGATTCGCCAGCTCCCTCGCCGTCTCCTTCCCGATGCCGCTAGTGCATCCTGTGACAATCACTGTCTTACCGTCCATCCTGAAAAATAAAGCAATTTTTGCTTAAAACTGAGGAAAAACTAAGTTTTCTGAGTATAATTTTACTTGAAGTGGCAAAGGTCTAAATGCAGGTCATGAAAGAAAGCCCTGGAGATATACTTACTACCTAAGTTTTAGGAAACAAAGCGTAGAATGAACTTCTTGGAAAGAGAAAGAGCAACGGTATTGTGTACCTAAATCAAGAGGAATTGGTAATGGAAGTAGGCACATAATATTTCTTTTCGTATATCCATGGGTATGGGTACAATGCCTACAATGGGTTTCTTCGTATATGAAGAAGTTTGTGCCTGATCAGGGGGGCCAACGTTTTGATGTCCCCCCTATGGAAGCGAACAGGGGAGCCAACGCCCTGAAGCCGTTTCTTTCTTGTTTTTTATTCATTTATGTAAAGATCTTTGAAGAAGCCGTATCTCTGCTTCAATAAAATACCTAGTTGTAAACATACCTGCTATCTAAAAACTGAACAATACTACAATAGGTACCTAGTCATTCAACATCCAATACAACAACTAACCTAGCTTTGTTGAAGAATCGTCCACAGGTGTACTGAGCGTAAAGTCTGATAATGAGCAGCACACAGCCGACTCCCACAAAGGCGAGCAAAGCTAGGATTGTGAGGAGAGGGAATAGCCAGTAAAGGGTGTTAGCTTTCCACGCTTCCGCGACGATCATGGCTGGAAACAAAATAGAGATATAAGTTAATACTAATCCTAATTAGTTACCTTCTAACCCTCAGTCTTATAAAAAGTTAGCGTTGACTTTATGTGATCATTACGTATGGTAATCAATACTTCAAGTCTGCTCTAACTTTTTCTAAGATAGACCGTAAGTATACTTAGTCCTTTTTGATTTGTTGGTGACTGAAAACAGTTATTTTTGTATCTTCTCTTTTAGGCTAGATACCCATATTAACTAAAATTTAACACATAACCCTCCTTTTGCTTCTCGAAGTCGGGTAAAAATATCACTAGACGCTCATCATTTAAAAAGTATCTATTGGTAAGATAAAACTGCGTCCACCGTTTGTGTAGTTATATTTCTGTTCAATTAATTATTTTTACTACTTTTAAAGTTTTGCATGAACAATCAGACGCGTCAGGGGATTTGTTTTGCAATAAAAATAAAGTAGTCTTGTAATAAAGTGATATCATCATGATCAACCTATAGCAGTCCACTGTTGGACGTAGGTCTCTTTGCAGACGCGCCACTGAGCCCGGTCTTCGGCTCTTCTCATGTTGTTTGCCAGCTACATTCCGCAGATCGTCACTCCATCTCGCCGGAGGGCGTCTACACTACGCTTGCCTATGTTATCATATTCTACTTAAAGTAATAATTACCAAGCTCTAAAATCGATCTATGCTAAAAACAGAATAACGTAGTGCTGTAAAAAAGGATGCTGTAAATGGAATGTCTCCCATAGCCTGCAGACTCGACCTTGGTTTCATTACATACCATGATGTTGCGAAATCGGCACGTCACAACTTTCTTATTGGTTACAAATAACTTTCTAGAAGGTTGCCTAAACGACTTGACAAAGTTCTTTGAACGTCTGTGACTCTAGACAATATTAGCAGTTTCTTTAGACACTTAAGGCCGGTTTCTGGAAACCCAAATCACGATTGATCCGAGTTTGACACATAGGTACTTAGTATGTAATTATTATCTATATTTTTTCGTTGATCATCGTTCGAGAAACCGGCTGTTAGGTTGTCGTAAGACATTGCTAGATATACAATAGCGCAAATAATATAAATACCTACTCGTAATAAGTAGGTAGGTACTATACTATACCCATACTAGGTACCTACAGGCTATGTGCCCGTTGCTTGGAAGAGATCGCTTATAGCAATAAGGCCTTTGTGTTGTTACTCACAGAACATAATATCCTAACGTTTATAACTAATGCTTCAAAGAGTTATAGGTTATCTATCTATTTATTTATATACTAAAACCTCACATAAGATAAAAATATAAACTAACGAACGGCCTCGACCCTATCGATGACAATTGATTCATCTAGGTTAAACATATTTGAGAAGCATTAATTACCAGTGACCTAGAATCAAAATTACGAAGGTACCTATTATGGTACGTAGTAGGTACCTCCGGCGAGATGGAGCGACGATCTACGGAGTGTAGCTGGCAAACACAACATGAGAGGAGCCGAAGACCGGGCTCAGTGGCGCGTCTGCAGAGAGACCTACGTCCAGCAGTAGACTATTAAAGGTCGATGATGATGATGAGGTACCTAGTGACCTTGATTACAAAGGATGAGAATAATGTGACGCACGTAAACGTATCGTAACGTTAGCACATTCAAGACACTGCGCGGTGACGCTGCAACGTTCGGCAGTCGAGTTGCAACGCGTAGTGTCACTCGAATACGACACCGTGCAGATACATTTGCGATTGCTATCGTGCTAGGCCTCCTAAGCAACGGCGGATCCAGGGTGGGGGGGGGCATGGGGGTCATGACAAATATTGCAGGTATGTAGGTAGATACATTATCTGTATGGTTACAAAATATATAAATAAAATAATTATGTTCAATTAGTGGTCCACCTAAGTCCTGGAACCAGCTCAGGGGGGGGTCATGACCCCCCATGACCCCCACCCCCCTGGATCCGCCATTGAGTAAGTGGCAACTTCAATGGCCTTATCGGATGCCCTCATAAGATCAGCATTGTCTTGATGTGCAAACATTTTTTATTTAAACAATGGTTTGCATTTTAATGAGTTAGAACTCACACCTAGCTCAGGAGTCATGGTCGACATGGTTCATTGAGCATCTTCAATGACATTATGTAAGTAGGTAAGATATCTATTTACCTTTACATTAGACTATAGTAAATCAGTCACGTTAGGGTTCCGCACCCAAAGAGTACCTACCTACCTAAACAGGACCCTATTAGGGGGCGTCCATAAATTACGTGAGATGTGTAAGGGGGGGAGGAGGTCGATTCAAATCTCATCTTATCTTACGTTGGAGAGAGGGGTCTCGGCAAATATCACGCATTTTTTTTTAATGATTGAAATAAATAATAATTATACTATTTTGGTCTATTTAATATTTTTTCTATCTTTTTACAATAACAATCCAACGCGACTTACGTAAGAAACCCACATTTTGAAAAATCTCAAGTGAGATCGGTGATTTACGGTATGTGTACCTACTTAAATACTTACATTTTTTTGAATGGATTGGAAATCCGTTTCTTATCATAATATAATAACCACAGATAAAAACTTCCTTGTTAACAATTAAGGTAGTTACGTAGATACATAATAGGTATAACCAGATTTTAGTATGACGCTATCTCACGAGCAAGATAATTGTGCTCGGAATAATAAGCAGATGAGCCAGTCATGTCAATTAACTTGGAATGTGAGTTTGTAAATATTCTACAAGTTTTCTTGAAATATACCTTAAATAATACACTCATTGGTTGCGTGAATATTAGCTCGCTTCGTGTTACTTGTACCTACCTACTACTAAATCGTATCGTACCCCTACATAGTATGACTAGTAGGTACTACCGAACAATAATAAGTAAGTATTTAAGTAAATAATAAATAAACAAACGGACATTTCGCACAACACACTCTAGTCTCAAACTAAGCAAAGCTTGTAGGTACCCAGACTGCTGATATTATACTTTTAAATATATTTTTTGTAAACACATACATAGAATACATAGTATAGTCTGTGTTCCGGTTTGAAGTATGCCCTACAGAGTATCTTACAGTAGGTATACGTAAGTCTTCCTTGAACTCACTCTGTGAGGTTATGCATTGTTTCTTATTATGACAGAAGTAACCGCTTATCATCATATTATTCCATTATTTATATAATTAAAAGAAAATGGCGTTAAACAAATCTAGTTGTTAGTATTAAAATACTTATTTCTAAACATCTAAAATAATAAATGTTGTTAAGGTTACTTAAAAAGTTAGGTTAAGTTACTTACTAAATTAAATTCCGTAAATCGCCCTAAACTAAGTCAAAAAATAAAGTAAAAAACTTACACAAACATCATATTATTCCATTATTTATATCATTAATAAAAAATTACGTTAAACAAATCTAGTTGTTAGTATTAAAATACTTATTTCTAAACATCTAAAATAATAAATGTTGTATTAGTTACTTAAAAAGTTAGGTTAAGTTACTTACTAAATTTAATTCCGTCAATCAATCTAATCTAAGTCAAAAAAGTAAATAAACTTACACAAACAAAACCACAAAATCACAAAGCACCAAATTGATCTAAGAATAAAACAATTGAACGACAAGACAACCGTTTGTTCAGAGGTCCACGTGCCGACTGAATAGATTTGTATTGTTGACTTGCTTAGATTTATTAACATAGGTAAATAGGGCTAGTTCAATACCTTTGTGTACATATTGGTTTGTATAAGTGAGTAATACATTTTATACGTAACTCGAATTGCAGAGCGTGATTTTGATAGACAGTGACCCAATCTTTAAGTAGGTCAGTACATAAATCTACCTACAGTCTAACAAAATAATCTTGTTTAAACTTTGACCGTTCACACTCAGATCAAAATATAAAATGTCCTGGTAAGCAAATTGGTTTAAGTACATATACTTATATGTATTTCAATTCATTAGCTTCTTGATACTTTTAATTACTTATTACCTACATTAGATTTTGAAAAAAGCGATCAAATTATACGAAGTAAGATATATCGTTATCAACGTTATATTCTGAAGTGTTGTGTATTATTGTATTATGTTCCGAAATAAAAAAAACATATTGAGTTTATGCTTATTTTGATTATATAATCAATTTATCAATTAACTATTCAGATCAAATACACTGGTCTACTTATTGAGATACTGCAGTAGTCTAGTGGTAACAACGCTGCCTTTTAAAACTTAGGCCGTGGGTTTAAATCTGCGCTTTTATCAAAATTCATAAAATATGCTTCGTTAAATCAATAGGTATTTCAAACATGTTACATAATAATATTTTGGGGACTTTACCTCACTAAATAAAACATATTTTTTGTTAAGTATGTTATTTCTTTACATAGACAGAGACAGGATGCTATTATTAATGTTAATGTCTAAGGTAAATAACTACCTTGCTGCCTGCGTCATACATTTGAGAATAATACGTTTTTATACGACTATCTATGGAAATTCCTAATCGGATAATAGCTAAAAAACATGTTTCTAGATGACTAGCTGACCTGTGCCCACTTCGTTGGGCATAATTCGACCGTTTTTTCTCCGATTCACTTTGTAAAACGGACTACCACGTAAAAGCCTTTTAATTTTTCGGTTTTTAAAATAACCTATGACACTCAGCAATCATTTGGCTTTCTATTGGTGATTTTTTTTTTTAAATCGGTTCAGTAGATCCCGAGATTACCCCTTAGGTACAATATAACAAACACACAAACATTACTTCATAATAATATTAGTATCTATAGAAGTATAGATATATAATAATGTTAAGAGTTCGAAGACTGATCGGAGTAGTCTGAGCCACAGTCTGAGCCAATAGTCGGGGTTGAGCATGAATAGATAATCGTAAACGTATCGAAACTGACGTATTTGAAATACATTGCGCGATAACATCAGCTTTGCTGTGAAGCGTTGCAGCGTCAGCGCGCAGTGTATCTTAAATATGTTATGGTTACGAACGTTTACGATTGTCACATTTATTTGTGCACACCCCCGGGCACTCTTAGCTTTATCGAATTACTTCACGGAAATTTTGTTAGAGCCAACGAAATTTCGAATCGAAATATCAATATGCCTCTCGAAATATTGTTTCATAAAAAAATATTACCACGTTAGGCTAATAAAAAAATATATTTGCATAAATAGTAGATAGAGTATTTCTATTTAGACATAGACAGTCAAATCTGTCTATGTGTATTTGCTTGCACATTTTGTGAGAATAAAAAAAAACAAAGAATGAAGTTAGCAAGGGCTTTACCGGTTCGACAATTTGGAAAGGTGTTTAAAAATTTACTTTCTAACAAAAATAAATACATGTTACGCTCTGAAAGTTTGTTACTAATTATCGCATAATTTACTACCTTTACCATAATTATCTGATCACAGTTATCTAATTAGGAAGTAAAAAAATAAAGATTAAGTATACTAACTAACTCATATATCAAATATGTATATATAAAAATCTTAAAAAAAACTTTAGGAACCAGGCCGTAAGTTTCTTGCCCGTTTTAAGCTCTGGTCGCGTGGAACTGGCACTTAGAATCACCTAGTATGTAAGACGATTCTAAATGATTCTTATGATTTTATCGAATAAAGTAATTTTTGACTTTGACTTTAAAAATGTCTTCAAAACTGTATAAATGATTTATACACTTTTGAAGACATTTTTAAAGTCAAAGTCACAAAAGCTATGCTAAAAACAGTCACACAAGATGCAAAAGCTATGGTAAAAACAGGTGTAGCTTCTAGCTATCGATCCAGGTCATCTCATCGAAGTCGGTTTATCTGTTACGCCGCGATTGAGTAACATTAATTCATCAAACAAGCTTTCACAACGTTATGGTATGCGATTGACGGAAGTGTTTGGGAATGTCAATACAAGAAATATATTTTAATTAGGTATCTACTTACTTTATTCACAAACAAACTTACGACTATACAGTATTTACAAAATGTACATTGGCATATAAAATACATAAGAAACAGTTGAGCTATCTACAGACCGTTGCAAACGATATATAATATAGATAGCTCAACTGATCCAAATCAGTACCAATCGGAAGCGTGCCCAAGATACTGGCTGCATTGCCGCGCTGAATAGCAAATAGAAATATACTTATTAAATTAATAAATTCATTCACAGTCATTTCACACATCACATTCTAGTTCCAAACTAAGCAAAGCTTGTACTATGGGAACTAGATTGCTGCTTCTTGTAAATAATACATAGAATAGAATACATATTAGATGGGCCATCTTTTCATTAGGAAACCTCATTATACCGTCTCGTCTACTAATCAGCTCAAATTTTATTTGTATCCCTTATAAATATTTATTTTACTTTTTTATAATGGCTACTGATGCTTACTCAATTAATTTGTATCCCTAGGATGCCCTGTGCAAATATTGACAGGCGTCATAGCTCAGCCTTCCAAGCTGTGGGTCGTGGGTTCGATTCCCACCCAGAGCAGACTTGGTGTTAATATGTATTCTATGTAAGTATGTATTTATAAAAAATACATAAGTATTCTATCAGCAATCTAGATCCCATAGTACAAGCTTTGCTTAGTTTGAGACTAGAGTGTGATGTGTGAAACCTCCATGAATATTTATATAGGTATTAAAAAAAAAACTTACTTAATTCAATAGCACTTTAGAAACCTCACAATAATCACTTTACGTGCTTTCTCTATGCCGGTCACAGTAAGACTGACGCTGCGCTTGCAAAGCGTCGGAGCCATGGGTCCATGGCTTTCACGGAAACACAAGGGGCGCATTCCATAAACCAGAGGGCTTAGTCCGAGGTTGCATTTTAAAACTCCCTACTCTCGAGCCTCTCTGGGACTCAAGAGGAACTCAAGTCTCTCGGATATCCATACAAAGAGGTCGACAAAAGCCATAAACCAAGTCAAGTCAAACCAAGATGTCAAGTCAAGGGTCTAAATAAATATTCATGGAAATTTCGCACAGCACACTCTAGTTCCAAACTAAGCAAAGCTTGTACTATGGGAACTAGATTGTTTTTCTTTGTTGTACATTCTTATAATACATAGTAACACCCAATCCAGAATAAATATTTTGGTTCATCACACAAACATTTTCTCTGGGTGGGAATCGAACCCACGAACCACAGCATGGAAGGCAGAGCTACTACCATCTGAGCTGACCTAGATAGTATAAACCTATTTTGAAAATGACAGATCCAGCATTTCATTTAGTGTCATGTCATGACGGTGACATAATCAATGACAAAAACTCATTTAAATCTCATTGATTTTTATAGATTACCTAAGTATTCAAAATAACTTGATGATTGAAAGCCGGGTTTTTTGCAAGCTTTTTTTATGTACAACAATTTTCATACCAAAGACCTAAACGCGCACTCCCACTTTACGATCATAATTTACAATAACAAGAAATTGTTATTGTAGAAAGTGTTTGTTTACAAAAGAGTTAACGAGTTCTTAGAATAGGATTCCGTTATTTTAACATATACCTACTTATATCATATTACCATACTTCAATCAAAGATATTTCAGTATTTTTTTAACTAACTTCAAAAAAAGGCTAGAAGGCTAACTAAGCTGTTTTTGAATTTTAAAACCGGGGCTTCTCTCTCATGTACCTACTTTCATTTATCTGGAAGACAAAATTTTTACGAAATCAGCCGCTGCCCTGATAAAATTACAATCGAAAATATATCGTTAGCGGTATAACGGTAGCGTATTCGATTTACACTGCGCGTCAACGCCAGCTTTACTGCTAAAGGTTGTTAGGTATATGTTTCTATTGCTATGTTTTTAAATCATTAACATGTCCCTGACGTGACTGTTTATTATTTGTGTTATAAGTAAGTTAAATTACTTACTTAATTTAGTTTAATTCTTTGTAAGAAGGATCATATAAAAAAACGGTAGGAACCAGGCCGTAAGTTTCTTGCCCGTTCTTCTATGCTCTGGTCGCGTGGAACTGGCGATTCTAAATGATCCTTGTGATTTTACTGAATAAAGTAATTTTGACTTTGACTTTTCGTATAATTATGCTCGTTACATTTATGTGACATTGCAACGTTTGGCAGTAAAACACGCGTTGACGCGTAGTGTGACTCGATTATGTTATGTTTACGCAACATGCAACTGTCAGATTCCTTATCGCTTCTCTGTATGAGTGAGTATTGTTGAAGTAAGGTGCTCATTGTTCTGAGAATAACCATGCAAGCGGCTTTCGAGATGTTCTTTGAATTTTGTATAAACTTTGTTGACTCTGCATTTTGTATCAACACATAATCAATACATTTAGTTTAAGTAAATAAATAAATAATGCTGGACAATCCACACACCATCATCTAGCTAGCCTCAAGGCCCAGTCAAGCTAAGCAGAGCTTGTGTTATTGGTACTAGAAGACTGACATACTTACTTAATACAATTAATACAATAGGTAGATACATTACATAGATATTTTTTATTATTACATATAAAATATCCAGAACACCTGGAATAAATATTTGCAGATCGTACAAACATTTATTCCAAGGCGGGAATCGAACCCGCAACCTTCCGCGTCGCAGGCGGACCTTCGCCCGCCGCGCCACATCGGTCGTCAAATTTAAGATAGTACTTTACAGTATTTAGATTGTAGTAACTCCAATACCATGTAATATTGTAACAACTGTTGGTTGACTTTAATCAATAAAATAAAAAAGACATGTGGCACGGGGACTGCCGCGGTAAAGCTATTGCATAGCATTTTTTGCTGGATTACGCATGCGCAGTGTTAGGTTATTTCGTTACGACATTTCTGGATTCGGTCTCCACGCTCAAGGCCCGCGATAGAAGCTATGCAATAGCTTGATAAAATAATAATATTCTCAGAACTGCAAATAATATCTAGGTACCTGTCAGTTCCGTCAACAATAGCCCTTATTCACAAACAATGTGTGCCTGAATTAAACGATAATACGATATTATGTAAACTACAAAATGATAATAAATATAATACGATAAAGTAAAAAAAAATGTTCATTGGTTTTACAATCTTTCTGTCCTAATTATATAAAATTACAATTAGGCGTTTATTAGTTTCAAATACCTACTTATACACTACAGCTACTTAGTGAGACTTTGTAGTTTCACTAAATAATAATCTGATATCAGGTTGGTACATTTCACAACGCCGTCTAGTTCCATGGATGCATACGAATATTACATTAAATAGGGATTACTGTAAATGCCTCTTTATATAATGCGCGCTTTACACTCGCTCGCAATTCTTGCTGTGAATTCACGCATTCACGCTGCGATTCGCGCCGTGCACTGCGCGTTTAAATGTGTCTCTCCACACTCGCGAAGCCTCGCAGTCGTGAGTCGTGAACCAAGCGAACCTTTGTCGCGTCACAAAAAATGGTTGTCTGTAAAGTCGGTTTACTGACGATAATTGAACGTGACAACAAACGCAAACGCCGATTGTGCTTTTTTGTCGCTCGTTCCGCGCTCTCGCTTGCACTTCATGGAACGCCTCAGAGCGAGGTAACGCCGCATGAGTCTCAGAGCGAGGTAACGCCGCATGAGTCATGTTTTTTCGTGCGTACAGCCGGCTCTATCAAATTATAAGACGATGTCACGTCAAAAACCGACAACGAACGGGGAACGGCGCGAAACGTGAACGTGAACGCGCGAAACCATCTACACACACGTTTCGCGGCTTTCGCGGCGAGTGTAGAGCGCGCTTTAGTAGTAGTCCAGTATTTTCAAATAGTTTGCGAATATGGCACTAATCTACTTCAAATCGAGACATTGACATGTCATTGGAAAGCTGCATTTCCAATGAAAACGGTACCGTATTGACCAGCACAAAATGATCTCCATAAATTACAATCTCAATAACATATCTCTCAAGAGATTGTACGAGACAGCTCAAGTTTTAATGGTAAGCTATTATTCGATATTATAATACGCTGAATGGAATCGCGCTTTCTATAAGAAAGTACAGTTGTGGTGAAAACTGTTTTCAAACGTTTTTATTAAGTAGGTACCTACAGTCGAGATAAAAAGCGTTTGAGCATAGTTTGAAGAGGTGAAATAAATAATGGGTTAGTAAACTTTACGAGGTTAGTTTTGAACAAAATTTTAATTAAGTATTAAAAAAAAATACTTTCGTATTTTTTGAGAGAAACAATTATATTATTTAATAGTATTTCTGGCAGTGGGACACGATAAGTTAGATAAAAAAATAATATAAAGTTTTGAAATCGCATTTTGATTCAAATTTGTTGAGTTATAAGTAAGCTTTGAAGCTTACCGATAAATCAATTAATTTAATTTATCTTAAATCTCTCTTAAGTTGGTCTTTACGATTTGCTAAAAAACTAATCAGACTATCATAAATATGCAACCTTCGTAACCACGAAAAAACCTCATTCCGTAACCCCAAACATCAATATTTAAAACCAAAATGACACAATCATCGAAATTATACTGTCAAACTATTTGCTCTGTAATAAAATAAATAAATAAAATAATCCACGGTAACTTATTGATAAAAATACACAAAATGTCGACCTTCGAATCTCCTATACCATTATCAGAAATTGAATCCGTGCTGGAGTGGGTCGATGGCTTCAAATTATCAAGACCCACGAAAAAGATTAACAGGGATTTTTCTGATGCAGGTATACCCAGCAGGTACTTCTGAGAGAAAAACTGGATGAGAAGAGCCGAAGACCGGGCTCAGTGGCGCGTCTTGGGAAAGACCTACGTCCAGTGGACTGATATAGATTGATGATGACCTCTGAGAGACAGTAGGGGCTCTGATTTTTTTTCGTAGGCCGCCCATTGTATTAAATTAAGTTAGTTTTAAGATTTTTTGTATTTTAAGTTGCGTCAGAAAGAATTATCTATCTATATATCTTTCATGGAAACACATAGTTTCCGTAAGAGTATGAACATAAGTAATAGAACCGATGACTATCCATCGGTCCTCGGACCCCGAGCCAAAGGTCGCTCGGCGTGGAAGCTCTTCCCTTTTCAAAAAAGATACCACACCTATCTCCATACAGCTAAAACTATTTTAATTTTAAAATGGCTCTTTCTCAGTACTACTAGCAGAGATCCTAAGCGTACACTATCCAAAGCTAGTGGAAATGCACAACTACCCGCCACGGAACAGCCACTCCTTGAAGCTAAATAACTGGATGACGCTAAATAGGAAGGTCCTGAAGAAGCTAAAGTTGAACCTCTGCTGCAACACCATGGAACAGCTCGCGAACTGCGCGTCGGGGGTTATAGAAAGAGTTCTTGTTATGGGTTAGTTGATACCAGTTTTGCTTTGATTAAACCTCGAGTAAAATGGGAGTTCCGCATCGTAAGTATTTAATCATGCATTGTTGCATGAACCTTTGTCTATATTTTCCTGCCATTTTGATTGTGATTATTATTAATCAGCCATGGCTGTCCCACTGCAGGGCAAACGCCTCCTCTCCCTATTTCCACTCTTTACGATTGAATGCTGCTACAAGCCAAGATGGTAGGTATGCATCGAATTCGTCGCGCCATCTCCTCCTGGGCCTTCCACGTCGTCGGGTTGCGTTGGGTGGGATCCAATCTGTAGTAGTTTTTGCCCACAACTGGCTTGGCATATATTTAGATTTTGATGCCCGCGATTTTTAGCTAGGTAGGTCTCTTACTAAAAAGTGCCTTAGCACAAACTACGAGCTACTTACCTTGTTGATCTTTTAATCTCTCTCTTTTCAGTCAGAGACAGGATCCGTCGTGATGAAGAAGCTAACAAAGGAAAGGAATCCGAACAGAACATGTCGAGCGGCGGCAGTTACTACGAAGCATGTGGGGATGATGGTAAGGTGGCTAACATACAAACTTCTCAAACAACGAAGATTCTAAAACTGGACTTTTTAAAATAGGTTTTATTCTACTTCACGAAAGAGGTAGAAGAAAGAGGTTTATATCCAGAGGATGGTGATAGAACTGCAGAGGCTAGCGCTGTCATCAGCCAACCCCTCAGCAACTTACCGCGTTACTCTTCCAGAACACGTCCTGGTGGTGCCGGTGAAGACCAGAGTCAACGGGGTCTTGGAGACGGTTCAACAGAAGGTTGTCAACTACGAGTCTTATCTGGCGTTGAAGGAAGAACTGAAGGATGCTAAGGATTCTGCTGATGTATTGAAACAAAAGGTGTTTTTTTTTATTCTTTGCGCTAGGACCCACAAATTCTACTGGCTCTGGTTACTTGCTCTTAGTATCACCTAGTATATTATACCTTAGATGACTAGATGATTATTGTTTATTCAGTGATGATAAAATAAGCAGCGGAGTTTGTTTGAGCACTGTTGTTTAGTAATTTGATGTTGTTCTTCAACAGGTGGAACATCTAGATAGTCTGCTAAAGCTGAAGGAAGAAAGAATAGATGAACTGCAAAAGCAGCTCGAAAGGAAACTAGTGAGACGCAAAGAGGCTGAAGCTTTTGTTAACAGCCTATCAGTCCCTTTTGAAACTGTGCCTAGTCCCACTCCAATCACCAATGATTACCCTCTATACCCTAATAAAACTGAGAATGCATACGTTAACAAAATAGAAAGTACCACAAATGTGAGGAATGATATTGAAGTCGTTAATCCCATAGCTAAATCAGCTTCAGTCAAGTCTATAGAAACAGTGAAAGTAATTAAAAATGAAGAATCAAAGATACCCGTTAAACTAGACTCAACTATCAAAACCCCTGGTAGTAAGCCAAGCATCACTGCTGTTGTAATAGAACTTGAAGACAATCTAGATAGAATCAAATCAGATGTTTTTAAAGAAATAGAAATTGTGGATGATAAGACTTATGCTCATGATGGAGAAGATTTTAAAGATAGTGTGCAGGATACGGTAACGACTATCGAGGAAACAATACAGAATGAAATCAAAAGTATTACTAATCCTATGGAGTTTGCTCAAGGCCTCAATTGCTAACTACTCAATGAACAAAAATTATAGAATACTATGTTGATTAAACAGTGATGTTAGATAATGTTGTGTAAAGTGATGGTTTTGTCTAATGTTTCGTGGGACGTTTCCGTAAAACCTAAAGTAAAATATTAGACTTTGATAACAGATTCAATTGTTAAAGTGTATTCTTATCTAGTGTATTATCTTCTACTCTTTGGTTGTGATTGTGTCCTATTTCTTGATTTAGGTTGATTATTACTTACCTTCAGCTCAACTATTTTGTATATGGTGTCATTGAATCTGTCTATAGGTTATTTATTAATTTGAATGGGGTTCGTTATATAACATCTTGTGTATTTAGGTAGGTAACAAAACCTTGTATTGTTATATTCTAACTTGTCACTAAACTGTGTCCTATAAATTTTCTAGTCTGTACAATATTTTAAATAGGTTTAATGATAGTGCATTCTATTTTTCATTTTTTATTAGATTTTAATCATTTGTTACGTTTAATTTAGAAATAAAGTTATACAAGAAAGTAAGATCTGGTCTATTAATACTAGATATACTGTTGCAACTATTGTTGGCACATTTTCTTACATGATTACTGCTATATTCTTAACTCTTTTGTGTGACATCGTAAACTGGTAGAAAATCTTTAGCAACGCGTGTTTGCTTGGAATATGTCCAGTAAGTCTGGGTGCTGTCTTAGCACTTTGGTTATTTCTTGAACTCGACTTCTGTTCAAATTTGATCTTGGTTTGCTCTCCCTAAAATCAATAACAACGATTATATTTTTAGACTTATTACGTTTTCAAAAGTTTGAGTGCCAGAGATCCATTTTTGTACAAACTTTATGTGGGTACAAGTTAAGTTAATTAAGTTAGTTCATTAATACTGAAGCTAGTGACAACTCATTCTGAAAAGTCAATATTTAGGGTCACTTTGTTGTTTGTTTATTACTTTAAAGTGCTTCCTGCATGGGGTCGCGGGTTCAAATTCTATCGACTATCTAAAATTTCAAGATTTTCTAATCGTTGTTATTTTTGCTGCTTTGATAATCATAGTTTTGTATGAATAACTCACATGCTAGTCTTGCTCTCTTGACCAAGGACTTTGAACCTGTCAAATTGAATCCTGTCATCGTAGAGGCACTCTTTATTGATCATATCCAAGGCTTGCTTCACGGGAATCAGCTCTTCCACTAAAATTGTTTTGTCAACAGTTAATTTGACCCTTCGAAAGCTTTCGACATGACAATTCTAGTGATGAGTACACGAAAGATACCCTATAACACCCTGAGAGCCAGTTAGGTGGCAGTAGTTCAGTGTCCATTTCAAAGTCAAAACCAAAATTTCAATTTTATTATTAAAAAAATAGCTGTTTAATGCAGAAGCTATAGCAGCGTTTCACAAGGCAATACCTTGGAGCCTTTATTCATCGAACTTTGCTTAAGTAATTCATTTAACTACCAGCTGATAGTCTATTAAAACGATCTTTTTGAAGAATGAATAATGAAGTGAACTTTGTATTATTTTGCTACTACATACATCGACAAACCTACCAACCTAGTCTTAACAGCCTACAATAAAGAAACAAAAATTTATCTTTCTCTCTATGGAAACAAAAGGTTTGGTATATTACCGTTATATATCCTTCCATCGCTAGAAACTGGTGTTGGACTGGGTACTCTGCAGTTACAAGGAGGCAGTGACACAGATAGCTCTGAAGTCTGAACCGCCACACCTTCAATACTCGGCGTCCACTCCGCCAAAGGAGATTCTTCGATAACCCCGTGTTCTGATTTCGCTTTCTTTTGTTCGATGCGCTTTTTGAGAATCTCTAGTTGCTCTATTAAAAATAATATAAATAAATAAATAATGCTGGACAATCCACACAACATCATTTAGCCCCAAGCTAAGCAGAGCTTATGCTAAGGGTATTTGTGTAATGTGTTACATTACATAGATAGATATTTTTTATTATACATTATAAGAGTTAATTATATTTAGACAGGCGTCATAGCTTAGTTGGTAGTAACTCTCTCCTCCATGCTGCAGGTCGTGAGTTCGGTTCCCACCCAGAGCAAATATTTGTGTGATGAACATAAATATTTGCTCTCTGTCTGGGATATTTATATTTATTTTTTAAATGTGACGACTTGGATACTTATGACGGAGCCTGGTGGGAAACGGTGGCTGATAGAAAGGAATGGAGGAAAAGGGGGGAGACCTTTGCCCAGCAGTGGGACAGTACAGGTTAAATTTAAATGTACCTGGCGAACATGCTTCATACTCATCGTAGGTCTGCTCAAAGTGTGTGAAGGGATTGGACCTCATGTAAGGAGGTAAAGACCGGATGAAGGAATCCACTTGAAGACGCTGACATTTCTCCATAGGGCATATCTGGTAATAGAGACATTATTATTTACTTTAAAAAGTAACAAACAACTAAAAAGTACAACAAAATTAACAATGATGTGAAAGGAGATCCAAAAGAGGCAGCTGATTAATTAATTAAGTTGAAGAGTGAAAAACGAATAAAGCAGTTTATGTAAGTAACGGCATTTAATAAAACTCAGTTATTTTAAACATACGCGAGGCAACTTATTATAGGGACCAAGAATAATATAGCACCAAGAATAATATAGGACCAAGAATAAGGACCAAGAAAAAGGACCAAGAATAATATAGGACCAAGAATAATATAGGACCACGTATAATATAAGGACCAAGAATAATATAGGACCAAGAATAATATAGGACCAAGAATAATATAGGACCACGAATAATATACTATAGGGATTAAAGAGATCTTATGTAGGCAACGGCATTTAATTAAACTCAGTTATTTTAAACAAACGCAAGGCACCTTATTATAGGGACCAAACAGGACCAAGAATAATATAGGATCACGAATGCTATAGGGATTAAAGAGTCATGAGATTTAAGAAGATTTCTTGCCTGAGGTTAATCTTGACTCTTTTTAATATACAAGTTCACTGACCTTTTCGTAGTGGATCTTATGATCCGGTTCAGGAACATGATTGTTCATGACTTGTAAACTGTCATTGTGGATACTCCTACAAAACAATTTAACGTGAATTAATAAATTAATATCACTGTAGGTCAGAGATCCCCAAACTATTTTGTCCGAGTGACCCCTTTTTCAAAATGAACTGTTACCTCAGACCCCCATGGCCAAATTACCTACTTTTAAGATCAGTATTATTCATAATGGTCCGCTAACTTAAAACAGCTGCTACAGAGTGTTACTTTTCATTCTGACTGTCAATAGAAGACAGAGTGACAATTAGCAATGCTCTAAGTTAGCAGACTAGGGTTAATACGGGTCGATTTTAGACCTCCTCGAGCCCCACAATAGTTTTAGTTTATGTCGACCCCTAGGATCACTTTGGGAATCTCTGCTGTAGGCCTATACTAGCTTCTCAAAACCCGCCAGGTTCCAAATCACGTTCAGTTTTTATAGTAACTCATCGTTATTCTGTGGCGTTTCTTGTGGACTGATGTGTCTGTGACGTTAGTATTGATAGGATTTAATACAGTTCAGTGTCAGTTCAGTCACATCAGTCCCCACAGTCAGTGACACAGAATACAGACAAGATACAAAGAAATCGAACGTGATTTAAAAGGATTTGAGAGGTTGGGATAGGCCGGGTGCCTAATTACTTGATAACGTAGTAAAATAAATATTCATGGACATTTTACACATCACGCTCTAGTCTCAAACTAAGTAAAGCTTGTATGGGAACTAGATTTCTGATTTGCATTGATCATATTTGGTGATCTTAATCAATATTTTAGCATCATCATTATCATCATCATCATCATTTCAGCCCGTTGGCACCCACTGCTGAGTATAGGCCTCCTTTTTATTATGCCATTCTTTACGGTTCCTTGCGACTCTCATCCACTGATTCCCGGCTCGCTCCATAATGTCTTTGGACCATCGGGCTGGTGGTCTGCCTCTTGGTCTACGAGCATCCCTTGGCCACCATTCCGTAATCGCCTTAGTCCACCTTCCATCGTCTCTTCTCGCTAAGTGAGAAGAGACGATGGAATGCCTATTTTAGCATAATAGGCCTTTTTTAAAATGAAATCATCGGAACACAGTAAAAACTAAAGTTCTATAACATTGTATATCTGTACAATTCAATAGCAAAAATATATTATATTTCGAACACATATAATATGTTATATGTGTTCGAAAGTATTTATATATATAAAATAATGAAATTCTACATATTTTAATGATAAAATAACTAACCCAAGAACCGATAGTTCATCTGGTTCATCATCATCATCATTTGCGTTTGTTTTCCTAAAATATACATTATAGAATTAATCAACAGTTGAACATCTATCTAATATATTAGTTTTATCTCAGAATCTATCATATACCTACTAACGGCCGGTTTCTGAAACGTTGATCAACCAAAAAATCAAATTGCAATATGTCAAAACTCGGATCAATTGTCATTTGGGTTGCATAAACGCTTGTCATCTGCGAAATATTTAACAACAGTAGCTCTACTATGAGTTTTTACAATCTATACTTACTCGCTAGCGTCTGTAGTTAAAAAATGTTTGAAGATTTGTACAGCGCCGCTAGCGGATAGTTGGGTACTAAAATTCGTAATATGTACTAATATTGACGTAACTACTGTAGTAAAGTCAGGCGATTTTACTGTGACAACTCATGGTAGAGGTACAGATCAGTAGCTCTACCATGAGTTTTTACTATGCTATATTTACTATACTCGCTAGCGTCTGTAGTTAAAAAATGTTTGAAGATTTGTACAGTGCCTCTAGCGGATAGTTGGGTACTAAAATTCGTAATACTAATATTTACGTAACTGCTGTAGTAAAGTCAGGCAATTTTACTGTGACAACTCGTGGTAGAGGTACAGATGACAAGCGTTTGAGCAACCCAAAATATTTCTTGTAATATGTTTTATTTACAACAAGAGTACTAACGATGCGTCAGGTAAGTCTTCGAGATCGTCGATAGCGTCTTTGTCATCATCAAAGAATGAGGTTCTTCGGTTGTGGTTGACGTTGATCACCACTTTACTGTGATCAGAGTGCTTATGTCTTTCACGCTTTTATGAAAAAAATAATAAGTAAGTAGGTAAATGATTGTATTATTGTGAATTACAACCTTACAATGTATATAAATAAATAATGCTGGACAATCCACACAACATCATCTAGCCCCAAACTAAGCAGAGCTTGTGTTATGGGTACTAGAAGACTGACAAACTTAATAATACATTACATAGATAGATATTTTTTATAATACTTAACAAATACCCAGAACACCCGGCATAAATATTTGCAGATCGTACAAACATTTATCACAAGGCGGGTATGGAACCCGCAACCTCCGCGTCGCAAGCGGACCTTCGTCCGCTGCGCCACATCGGTCGTCATCTATCTAATCTAACTGCTTACTCTGTTTATTTTTTTATACGAAATGTAACCATCAATTACAGACACACAGACAGATGTACAGACAGTCTGTTCAAGGCAAGAACCCATACTTCCAATAAGCAGACAAGTTCTGGGTATTATATGTATAATAAAAAATATCTATCTATGTAATGTATTGTATTAAGTATGTCAGTCTTCTAGTACCCATAACACAAGCTCTGCTTAGCTTGGGGCTAGATGATGTTGTGTGGATTGTCCAGCATTATTTATTATTTATTTATTTATTTATTTAAATCAGTTACTAGCTAAGTTACTTGCTACTTATACATTAACAATGCACAGACAAATTTGCATACCAGTTTAGTAGTAGATGCGATCTCCATAGAATCTCGTGCACCGAGCAACGTCGCTTTGTTCACCGACGGGGTCAAGTTATTTGAGGTCCTGGAATATGGATCAAAGATAGATAGATTTATATTGTATCATATTGGATACAATAAAGGTACTGACAGACGTGCTCATTACTAGCACGAAAGCATGCTTTTATTGAGCAAGTGCTCATTAGTAGCACGTGTGTAATGTAATGAGCATGCTTATTTAGAGCGTAATGTAATGTAATGAGCATGCTACCTGAGGCGCGGGTAGGTTGGGGCGTGCTCGGAGCACGTCTGAACATGCATTTGCATGCCTATTTAGGAGTACTATGCTTTAAATAAAGCATGCAATCTGTTCACATTTGCCAGAAATAAGTCTGGCAAATGTGAACAGTTTGCAGAGCATGCTAATTTTAAGCAAGCTTATTAGCATGCTTTTTTTGAGCACGTCTGTCAGTACCTTTATAGGTCTTAAATTAAGATAAGAGCCGAACATTACCCGCTCCCGTGCTCGGCAAACAATTCTAAACTAAAGACTATAAATCAACAAAGTTCCTTGTAGATACGTAGGTATTATTTTTAAAACTTAAAATCTTAAAACTCGTGTTTGCCGACTTCAAGGAGGTATGTTACACGAGTTCTTTGTACGATATGATACACTAGTGGTTCCATAAAATGCATGAAGATCGGACAAGTACTTTTTAAAATATATATAGATTAGATAGATAGATTATTAGATGATCAGATAGATTAGAGACTTTCTCTTCTCTTCTCTCTTCTCTCTCCCTCTCTCTTCTCTCTCTCAATATGAACTTAAGAACTTTCTCATTATGAACAAGTAGTTAAGAAAAAATCACTCACATGATCTTAAGAATAGAGCCCATATTTCCGCGGATATCTTCGCTTTGTCTGGTCATTCGCCGGCTGGTCAATGACTGAAATTAACTAATTATTAATTATTTATGCGAACTGCTAAACAATATAAATAAAAACAGGTAAAAAAACTTTTTAAGTTAAACGGTTTTATGTTAAACATACATTGCAATGTTTAAGATAAATGTACTTACTAAAAACCAAAAAATAATAAAATAGATACAGTCGTGGGATAATAAACATATGCATAAAATAAAACCGTGGGGCACGTCAATTGTCTACAAATTATTAACAATTGTAGACAATTGACGTGCCCCACGGTTTTATTTTAGTCTAGTACATAATTATGCATATGTTGTGGGTCGTGGGTTCGATTATCATCCATAGCAAATGTATGAGTGATGAATAAGAAGCTAACCAGTTTGGAAGCTTCTCGATCATTTTGGTGTCCATGACACTCCCACTTGGCTGTGGGGACGTGCTTCGGGTATTCATCTTTGATGACGTCAGCGTTCTCACACTCCGCTTTTATGAACATCTCGTTGAAAACTGGAAGATTAATAAATAAATATATAAGTATTGTATGTATGTATTTACAAAAAAAATTATATATAAATATCAGCAATCTAGCTCGCATAGTAGCTTTGCTTAGTTTGGGACTAGAGTGTGATTTGTGACATGTCCACGCATATTATTATTAATTTATTATTACCTATTCAATATAAATGGGCATTTAAAACAAGCTAAGTTTATGCTATGGGAACTAGATTGCTGATAGAATTCTAATATAACTGCTTACACTTACTTACATCTTTGTAAATACACACATAGAATACATAGTAACACCCAGACTAGAACAAATATATTCTTCACACAAACATTTGCTCTGTAGGAATCGAATCCACGACAAGAGACCCACGAGTCTAACCTCTAACCCCTAAAATGCTGTTGATGCCAAGCCATCGTGATTTGCAAAATACCAAATTTAAAAGCTCGTAGATTTTAAGAGCGCCTATTGAAAATTAATAGCAATTTTGATAGCGATTTGCTCTTTTGTATTGTAGCCATGAGAAATAAAAAAAATCAGACAGTTACATTACGTACCTACCTAAACTTTTTTATCTTGTACGTACCTACTTTTTGCTTTTTGATTCTTTCAAATTTATTTATTATATACTTAATAAAATAACTTAACAGACTATTTCAAGGCGTTATTCATTTTAAATCTAAATATTGTACAAGTAACGTACCTACCTATTTACAGACATACATATATAGAGAGAGAGAATAAATAACAACATATAAAAAATAAACAAAAATATTGAAATATCTAACAAGAAAAATAGGTAAGTAGTACGTAATTTAAGTATTATGTACCATATTCTTTCCACTTCCTAGGCGCAGTCTTAGCCGCTTTGACAGTTAGTAGCACCTCGCGCCTCTGTGGAGGTTTGAACTCAGCCATGTCTCCAAACATGAGGAATGGACGGCAATCCGAGTCCATTCTCTCCCACCACGGCTTCTCTTCTTCGTCTGAATTGAAGATAAATCTTAAAACAGCAGTACATAGATAGTAGATATATTTTAGGTTAGGTAGGTACATAACCTACAAAATAGTTTCATGTTACTATGACATTAGCTTAGCTATTTTATACATTTTTTCCAGGGCGTTGATATCCGCGACACAGTATTTTTTTTATTCTGTAGATGTCATCGTTTTCCATGCACGTTTTGCTAAATGTACTTATTTAAATATTTTATGACAATTCCGTAAAATCAGGTTAATTTAGAAAATACCGCCATTATTGTTCTCTTCTTCCTCTTCTTCGTCTTCAGATTCGCAAGGGTCTTCACTAGGGTTGTCAACGATAGAAGCTTTTGTTTTGAGCAAGGCAGGAATATCGAAGAAATACTGATTCGCTTCTGGAGTACCTCCCGCAAAATCGTGCACAAACATTTGAAACTAAAAATATAAACAATATTTTGTAGAAGTAATAAATAACAGTTAATTGGGTAGGTATTATGCAGATAGCATTTCTTAAAGACCTAAGTTAATAAAAAAATACCTCGGTTAAAACTTTTCTCATCTTATCTCGCCATTCATTATCTACTCTTGATGCTGTTTTGTAGCCTTTTGATAAATGCAAGATTAATGCTTGTGCTTCCGTCAAGATATCTTGCAAGCCGTAAATGTAATTTGTGTATTCTGAAAAATTCATTTCATTTCGTTTCACGCAACGGAATTCAAAATAGAAAGTGCATCGGCATCGGTGTTCTGTGGGCTGCCAGCTTGTACATCGTTTCGATTATTCAAATAAGTAGTAACTAGAATAGAATTCCAGTTCAGAGCAACAAGTTTCGTTTCTGATAATTATGTAAAAATTTAATTATTAAATCAATATTTATAAAATATATTAATAAATATAGTTAACTAAACCTTCGATAAGCCTCATTTTTTCCAGTTTGCTTCTTCTCCTCTCTGTACACATTACATACATCAAGCCCGCCATGTTTTTGCATTCCAGCTGTGTTTGTAGTGCTGAAACCTTTTCTTGTCTTTCTCTATGAGCTTCCCGTAGCATGTATGAAGCACGAACTTGTTCGTTTCTAAAAGAACACAAAGTAGAAAGAATCAATTATTTAATAACTACCTTAGTAGTTTTATTTAACATGATTATTGGGTAGGTATTTATTATTAAACTTGATATTGCACTTACTGTAGAATAAAATCACATCGTTCTTTTAAAAGCGTGACCTCCCTATTCAAACGTTCTTGAAAATCTTCTGTCAATCGCTTTTCTTTTTCACGCAAAAGTGTCTGCACAAGTTCTGGGTCCATCTTTTCTTTAAGCTTTTCATCTCGTTCTAAGCACGTACAGTCTGCACATGGATCCTTTTCTGAATCAGTTTTTTGGTTATCTATATTCATTGAAGATAAAACAGGAGAGCATTGTTCTTCTTTGATAACTTCTAGAACTTCATTTGCTTCTGGTGCGGCAACATTATCATGAGACATCTGAAGTATAGATAAAAATAAAAAAATAATTCATTTACAAACACAATCAGTCATTATGAGTGTAAGCTGAAGTTGATTCCCAAAACTATGCTACCTAGTTATATTAAAGTAAATCGATTATAATCGGTAAACTTTTAATCGATGTTTCATTTAGGTTATAGTTTCACTATGTCATCTTTGTTTGACAGCTAGGAATTTTGAAGATGGCAATTAAATTTAGTGCTGTCGGTCGAGTCGTGAAGTTCGTAACATGTGATGTTTCGTGAAAAGTGTTAATTTTTTACGAAAAAAACGTTTTTACTGTGAATTTGTGTGATCGGAGAGTGCTAAAACAATCGTGCTAGTGATATGTGTATAGTGTTTTGTTATAATAACGTAAAAAGTGCAACATAAAATTGTACATGGGTAAAGCCGTCACTTGAGGTTGTAAGGTTAGTGATTTTTTCGTCTGTTGTTTGTCCTAAAATAGATTTCTGTGCGGGTCGCAATGATATTTCAGTTTTGTTTGTGTAACGCCTTCATGTGACTTTTCAGTTTTTTCATGGGACCTTGAACTAGAAATGTAATCGTCTCCGCAATCAAGGTTAGGTTTGCGCGGGCGATTGTTGTCACATTACAATGTTTATTTTGCTTAGAGTGCAGCAAACGGCATATAAATGCATGTAACATTATATTAAAACCTAGTTACGGCGTGTAGACCTGAATTGTAACTGTAAATAGCGTGAAAATTTGCAATCGCGGACCTAACCTAAAAGTGTTCGTTTTTGGTGCATTTTTTTGTTGTAACTTGAGGAATACCGTTATCTTAGCCGAGCGCGTGTGTATTATTGCCATTACGGTTGATGGTGGTGTTTTCGCACGTGTTAAATTGAAAAATAGTGTGCAGTCACGTGATTTAGTTTTGTTTTTGTGTGCGCCGAATGTGGGACATGGTGGACACATGTTTGACAGTTCGGCGAGATATTTTGGTTGACAACATTGGACTGATCGTTATGCAGTGTGCTTAGCTGGTAATGCTCTGCCGAACCACATTTGCATTGTGATAGGATTCACAACATGATTTCAGTAGGTATCATTTATTTAGTATTTACAACAAACAACACAACATTTTTTTTAGGTTAAAAAAGAGTAGAGTTGACGAAAAAAATTGATATTTGCAACACAATCACATATTTAGTTGGACATTAAAATCACTATTAAGTATTTAAATTATAGATTTTTCTTCTTTTTATTAATGATATTTTGTTGTTGTGAAACACCACTAAGGAAGTTAATAAAAGTATGCAAATCATATAATTTGCATATGGGTAAAGAAACAATAAAAAAAAAATCTTATCAATGGCATCTCAGTGGTACCTATGTCTTACTACATAATATGGAATTAAATGAAAAATAGAATTACAGGTTTAAAGAGGGTGCTGAAATAATTAATCTCAAGGTGTATACTTAGGTTTATAGACTGCACATAGGGTTACCAGATGCAAATTTCAAAAGTCCTGACAAAATTCCTGAGTTTCGGCCAAAATTCCTGACATGAGCTCAATTGGGTTTTTGAATATATATTTTTTTGTGATAAATGGAAAGGTCATGTATAAGTTTTATAGCTAAACTAATTTTATTCTATTTTTCCGCAAAAATTCAAAAGTTATTTGAAAACAAAAATTAATTTATAAATCCAGTACGTTAATATTATAATTCAATGTTGATTGCTTGATGTCAAAATCGTAAAAAGTTAATTACGATTAATGACAATTTCCTTTTTGTTATTGTGACTAAAAATAAAAGTTTATAGTGTAAAAATCAGAAATCATCGTCAGAAATTCCTGACATTTCCCTTTTCCGGCCACATTCCTGACATATGTCTAAAATTCCTGACATGTCAGGAAAATTCCTGACATCTGGTCACCCTAACTGCACATGATCTCGCTTAACATCAGGTGAGATTGCCATCGAACTCTAGCCTATCACTTGTAAAAAAAACATGAAGGCTATCTATTACACCTTTAGATATAGATATAGGGGTAGGTTAGCTTGGGGCTAGATGATGATGTGTGGATTGTCCAGCATTATTTATATATTTTTATATTTTCATTGGCAGTCCGTATCATCCCACTGCTGGGTATATGCCTCAAATACCACTTGTTTTTATTTCATTTATTTTATTTTATTAAATAGGACACCCAACATTAGTTTACACAAAAACTAGTATATATTTAACATAGGGTTTTGAGCCTAGTGTTCCCATAATTATAATGTCGGCCACCGACTAAAGTTCCTTAAAAATTAGAATAAAAAAAATCACAGCGAAACAACCAACAACTAAGAAACTAACTAACAACTAACTAACTATCTATAGATCGTTTGCAACGGTCTGTAGATAGCTCAGCTGTTTCTTATGTATTTTATATGTAAATGTACATTTTGTAAATATTGTATAGTCGTAAGTTTGTTTGTGAATAAAGTGCTTTTTATAACAGAAAAAAAAAAAACAACTAAGTAATTGAATAGATAAAATATAAGATCACATACAAAATAATTTAAATTAATAATTCATCAATCAACTAGGTAACTGCAAAGTTATAAATTTTTGACACTGATTGTACAAACCTTGATTTCTGTTTATTTCTCGGTTTCCACTCTAGTAAAAGGCATTAATTGTATTATTGTGTATTTTTTTTAGATTTTGTTAGATTTTGTAGATTTTTGAGTTTGTTTGTTTTGGTTTTGGCTTTTGACAGTTCATTAGGTGACAAATCCTTTCAAATAATAATGACAAATAAGTTTAATTAATTAAATTGGACCTCATTAGGTTCTAAGTAGTTATATTGATTTGTTATTGATCTAACATGAAATAATTAACTAATTAACCAGAGCTGTTAATCTAAAATACACACTAATTCATAGATGTGAAAAATTTAGTACCTACTAGGTAGGTACCTACTAAGTAAGTATGTACCTACTAAGTATGTTTTCAAAATTATTTCTGGGCGTCTAGTCGAAGCGACGCATGACCTGAGGGCTGGTGAGTATCTGGCCCAGCATATCAGCATTGCTATTCAGCGTGGCAATGCAGCCAGTGTCTTGGGTACTCTTCCGATTGGTACTGATTTGGATCAGTTGAACTATCTATAGACCGTTTGCAACGGTCTGTAGATAGCTCAACTGTTTCTTATGTATTTTATATGACAATGTACATTTTGTAAATACTGTATAGTCGTAAGTTTGTTTGTGAATAAAGTCAACTTTTGTTCTAAGTATGTATTCCATGAAAGAATGCATTTCCAACAATACATTATGTAAGTAAGTATATGTGATAAATATGCTATTAGCAACCTAGATTCCTTAGTTCAAGCTTTGCTTAGTTTGGAACTGTGCGATATGTAGCAAGTAATTCGATTTTTCACATCTATGAATTTGTGTGAATCAAGTAGGTACCTACTTAAACACCCAAAAATATTCACTAATTCAGCTGCATACCTACTCCTTTTTTGTGTATGGATGTTACTACATATTTATTTACAAAAAAAGTTTATCAGTACTTATCAGCAATAATAAATATCAAGTTTTTATTTATTTATAGCTAATACCAACAGCACACACAGTTAACTTATAATTATCACTTACAGGCTAACTTATACTAAGCTTCGATCAACATCAAACTTTATTTACCCAATGCATTTCATAATTATTTCATAAACTTTTTAAGGAACACCTACTGTGGGATACAATAGACATTTATTTATTGAAACACAAAAAATACAAAAAAACTACAACAGGATCATTTCTGCTACAACAGCAAATGAGTAGGTTAAATAAAAAAAAAACTTTTGTGGTCAGAACTCAAAGTCAAAGTCAAAAATTACTTTATTCAGTAAAATCACAAGGATCATTTAGAATCGTCTTACATTCTAGGTGATTCTAGGTGCCACCAACTCAAGTAACTAAAGATATTATATTAAAGGGGATTTTATTGCGCACCTATTGTCATTTTCCTAAGTCCTTCATTTCAGCTAAGTTGCAATAGCCGCGGGCAGTCTAGGTCTAATAAAATCCCATATAATATATCTCTTTTAATGCATTTCATAATTTAAAAATATGTATTAACAATTCACACTAATGAACAGATGTTCAATGAACTAATGTTTGTTATTGGGAGTGTTAAGTTACATTTAATAATGATTATCATGATCATGGCAACACAGTTTATTGTCATTTACATGATGATAACAGTACCTCTGTAAAATAAGACAAAAACTTTTATTTAATTATCAAAATAGATGTACTTATGTAGGTAAGTGGTTTTATCCAAAGATGCTAATACACAAGTTTATACAAATTTTTATCTTAAATTTCGAGGTCTCTTCAGTTATAAATAAATAATAATAATAAAATGCTAAAATAATAAAATGGACAATCCACACATTACTTAGATAGATTTTTTATTATAAAATACCCAGAACACAATAATCAATATTTACAATGTAACGCGCTTGCCTAGATAGAACCTATTCACTCTCCTCTTGAAAACGTCCAAATTATATGTATCCGGAAACACCGACGCCGGTAAGGAATTCCATTCGGTCCTCAAAATTAATGTTGAGCCAAAGCGTTTTGTTCATACTTATTGAATAAATATTAAATGTTTATTGAGCAATAAATAAATCTAACTAAAGTCAAGACAAAGCTAGGTAGTTGGTCGTGAAAGTAATGTTACAAAATACGCTGACCTTGTATGTTATCAAATGTTATCTTTTAGGGTTTATCAGTGTAAATAAACCTGCGGGGTGGCATGTGATAAAAAAGTTTATCCAATTAAATTCACTAGTAGGTAGTTATTTCTTGGTCACTTTGTGCTAGGTCAGTTCATCGAGTCGATGCCCAGAAGAGACGATGTTCTATTATTTGTGTAGACAAAATTTCCGCCAAATATCGGCAGCGATCGCTGCGCTCTGATTGGCGATAGCGACAGTTAACAATTATATGACCCAAACGACTAATCGTCGACAGAATTAGGAAGACCTTATTACGCCTCTACTGGATCAACAAATATTCACGGACAATTCACACATCACACTCAAGTCCCGAACTAAGCAAAGCTTGCACCATGGAAACTAGATTGCTGATAGAATACCTATACACATTTTTTTTGTAAATACATATAGAATACATAGTAACACCCAGACACAACAAATATTAATGTTCATCATACAAACATTTGCTCTGGGAGGGAATCGAACCCATGGCCCACAGCATGGAAGGGATAGCCACTACCAACTAAACTGTGACGCCAGTCAAAACAACGACTTACGACAGATCATTTCTACGAAATCCTAGATCGCGCAAACAAAGTTATCACAGAGTTTGAATAATACCTTTACAGCTTATTGTATATTTTCAAATATATAATACAAATCCATTTTAGTAAGTCAGGTAGCTAAAGGTAGATTAGCTTTACCTACCTGACTTAAAAAGATTTGCTATTATTAGTAAAATTACTCTAATTACTTTATTGTATTTCTTGAATGAAAGGATTATAATATTAGTCATGTCTCCTATTGACCAAATCCTGTATTTAAGCTCCAGAATATGATCAAATATGTCATAATATTTTTGCATTTGTTTGAGTGTGGACAAGTGTTCTGGTTCCGAAGGTATAGTGGTCTTCCATATAGTAGTTTTGATCATGACTGGGCTGCCGTTAGGTGGTTATACTCAGCTGAAGTGAATTTCTTAATTGTCTATATCAAGTTATAAGTAAGCGTTTGACCGCGATCTCACCTGATGTTAAGTGACGATGCGATTGACGAATATACCTGGAAAATATCCTTATTTCTTTGGTGCAGTAGCACTACTATTTTTTTTCGCGTGGTCCCATATTTTTTTTTGATAATTTACAGATCGTTTTGGTAGGTAGGTAATTATTTTTACTGTTGTTTCTTAAAATGTTTCATTTATCATGTTACTACCTACCTAAACTAACTTGACCTATCTTTTATTTTGTTTTATCATACTGTTTTAATACTTTTTGATAAAGTACCTACCCGCTTATGTACTTTTGTACCTATTATTGTATGTTCAGCTGTAAATATGTCTTTGTGTATCATTAGCATCAAGTTATTTATGATGAAAATCATGTTTGTTCTGTGTCTGGGTGTTGTATGACATATTAGATGCTGGTGAGCTTAAAATATATATCAGTTGAGCTATCTATCTATAGATAATTTGCAACAATCTGCAGAGTGCTTAGTCCAAGGTTGCATTTTAAAACTCCCTACTCTCGAGCGGAGAGTCGTCTCTCGAATATGCATACAAAAATATAGGACATCAGAGCCCTTAGTCCGAAGGTGCATTTTAGAACTCCCTACTCTCGAGCCGACAGTCGTCTCTCGGATAGCCATACAAAAATGTATGGACATCCGAGAGACGACTCTCGGGTCGAGAGTAGGGAGTTTTAAAATGCAACCTCGGACTAAGCACTCCGATAGCTCAATTACGTTTACAATTGTCTCATTTATTCTTGCTAAGCTCTCTGGTCAGATCAACGTTTTTGGCTTCTTTCTCTTGGTCTTTTGTCCTCTAATTTGCTTGTGATTGATAGTTTTTTTATGTTGCATTATAATAAATATTTATTAAGTATTTTGGTTGTTTCAGACATGGAGTCGCACGTCCTGAACTCGTTCCACCAAGCCCGCTTTCGCACCATCGGGCATAAGATAATGCGCGTGAAAAGTGACTCTCTATCCTCAGAAGGTAATACATATTCACGGACATTTCACACATCACACTCTAGTCCCAAACTAAGTAAAGCTTGTATTATGGGCACTAGACTGATGATAGAATACTTACATGCATTAACATAAATAAATACAAACATTTTATTTCAATCATGACCATTAAAATAGATAACTAAAAAACTATGATAGTAGGACAATCACAATTTTTTTTTTTTAGATTCGAGACACAAGTTGCGCTACTTGTTTATGAACCTGTACCCAGTGTCTCATATAAAGATGACTACATATTAAGATATTCAGTAGTTATTAGTAGATCCACAATGTCCCAATTCTATGAGTCACATCTGGCCAATTTCGTAATAAAATATTTAAAAGCCTAGCGGACTCAGAAATCAGAAAAAAAACACAATCTTCCCAACCCAAGTTATATCCAATTAATGATGACAAATTAAAGATGCAATTTATCTAAACAGGTAGCAACCAGAACAGCCCAGAATATGCTCAGATTGCACTGCAGCGAGCTGCCTCAATCGCACAGAGCGAGGACAGCAATGGAGAGGATTGGTGCCAAAGTCAAGCCGTGAGTATGATATCTAACACATTTTAATTTAGATCTAGAATCTTGTAAAGTTATAGAATCTGCAACTCGTATGCACTTCATAGTATAATGATAACTATGTTAATGTAAATATTCTTTAAATATAACTTGTCTATTCTAGATCAATACCACACAATCAAGTCAAGACACAAGCTCCGATGACGAGAGCTCAGACGGACAAGACGACACGGAAGAAAACCTTGTTGTTAAATACGAGAAAACAGATGACGAAGATAATGATGACAATATTGTAGTCCAAGAAATCAACGTTGATGATAGCGATGGAAATATTGACGTGGATGACAACAGCACACACGAAGTAACCGGACCTGTCAGACAAAATGGCTACCACAATATGAGAGAATCAAATCTCGAAGACAACAGTCTAGTGGAAGGCCATGATTACGATGTTATCACTGTCTACGAAGTCAACCCCGATTTAGAACTAATAGAAGCATCTTCAGATGATGATAGTCACCAAACTGACTTTACAGTCACTGAGAAATCTGATAATTTCGATGAAGGAGAGTATTACAATTCTGAAGATAGCCTCAAGTATAAAAATGCTCACTACGGACATATACCCGCTCCAGAAAACGGCATAGATCTTAATCTAGATACACCAGTTGTTTCAAATGTCGACGAATATTTTATCAAAGAGAAAAGCATACTGGAAGTAGATGGTCCTGTCGTGAAAGACGTAGACGAGTACTTTATAAAAGACAAAGGC
Organism: Ecliptopera silaceata; assembly: GCA_932527185.1. Classification (NCBI taxonomy): domain Eukaryota; kingdom Metazoa; phylum Arthropoda; class Insecta; order Lepidoptera; family Geometridae; genus Ecliptopera; species Ecliptopera silaceata. The sequence continues at coordinate 6,659,069 of OW052213.1, read as the reverse complement.
AAGAATGAATACACTACAGTCCCCAATGTAGATGATTTCTTTATAAAGCACAAATTACCCGAAGAAGAGATTACAACGTTCCATATACCAGAAACGATACCTAACGTAGATGAGTTCTTGGTAGTAGGAAATAATATCAAAAAGGAAGAACAGGATAAGGTTATACCTGAAGATGCTAAACAGCAAAATGAAGAAACAAAAGATGTGCCTGAAGAAACGTCAGAAGAAACAGCACCAGCAGATATAGTATCGGAAAACGTAGCGCCAAAAACAGAACCGGAAAACAAGATAAATGTTTCGATAACCGAATCTGATTTGGAAGTTTTACCAAACATAGAAGATTTAAAAAGATATCTTTTAGAAGAAATGACATATACAAAATTCAAGAGTATACAAAGATCTTGCTCTTTACCGCATTCGCCGATGCACGGAGCCAGCGTCTGTATGGACGTGGATGATGCTAAAACGTGTTTGAGCTTCGAAGATCTAAATCTTGACTTGTCAGATCTAGCATTTGACAGTGACAAAGACAAATCAGACAATGCGAACAAAAGTGACGACATCCCACGCACCCTTACTGACGAAGATGTAAACAGCTTTTTAATAACAAGCAAGCCTGACACCAAATCATTAAAGGATGACGATGATTTAAACCCCCAGGAAATGGAAATTGACGATGCAGTTGAATCAAATATCACCGATATGCAACTCGATGATTCATTTAGAAAACTGACTTCTACGCCTCTTCCTGCTCTGATTCCTTCTTCTAAAGTTTTGGAATTTTGTGTAGAGAAAACCCCATCGCCATCCCGCAAAGAGATTCTACAAGAAAAAGTGTCCGTTCTACATTCTCTAGCGACTCCAAAGAAAGTGATCGTTAAACCACCGCGCAAAGCAAAAATAGTTCCTTTGAATACCAAATTCAGTTCTGCTAAAGTAGTTGATGTCAAGCCGGTCGTGAAACCACTAGTGGTGAAGTCTGTGATCCCTGTGTTAGTGAAACCTATTCCTGTAAAACCAATGGCTCCTAAAACCGTTCCTGCTACTCCTACGATTGCTGAATCTAAAGTGGCCCCCGCTGATTTAGACGACTTTGTCGACGTGGAATCGTGCAACGACTCAGTTATACCAGTTCTTGAAGCGAACAATTTGAGTTCGCTTCTAGAGCAATTCGAGGCGACAGAAAAACTTAATAAGACTAAGAAACCGTTCAGAATAGCGCCAGTCGAGGAGCAGAAGAAATCAAACAAAAGTCTAACCAACGGGATGAGGATACAGGACGCTGGTGTTCAGTTGAAGAACAACAAAATGCGGCAAATACTGGTAAGTTTAAATATCATTCTATAGGTATTCCTCAGATCCAGTTAAAGAGCAGTTTCACCGTTTATGACGTTATTGCAGATGCCGACCACGATAAACACAGCCGTCAGGCGATCTCCTTCGCCAGTCCATTCCGATCACGACTACTGCTCGTCCAAAAAGCGACTAAGTCTCCCCAATCTGAAGGGGGGACAGAGCCTTCTAAAGCCCGAAGTCTTATCCAGCAACAGCAGGATATTGAGTTCGAGGCATCGAACCTGCAAAAACAAAAAGGTTGTTTACAACCTCAGCAGTGACGACGAAAGCGACAAAAAGGAGACTAAAAACAAAAAAGTTATAAGTGACAGTGAATTTAAAAAGAAAACGTGCGTAAAGCCGGCTGTGAAACCTCCCGCACAGTCAAACTGTCGCAAAAAACTCTCCCCCACGCACAATGTCAACGAAGTAGTTCTTAAAAGCAACAGTTCTGTGATTAACAAATGTGCTTCTAAAGCAAGTGATACTCCTTGTAGTCAAAATTCAAACGGTAGTATTAAGTTAACTATTAAAAATAAATCTGAAGTTATTCTCAACTGTGATCATAAAGACTCTCAGATTAAACATAATGATAGTGTAGAAAAGTGTAAAGTTAGTAGTAGTGTTAGTCAAGTTCCGAACGTTTACGAATTAAAACAAGAAAAACATATTAAACATGACGAAATTCTAATAAAGGATGTAGGGAAACATGTTAAAGAAGAAGAAAAACATATTAAAGAAGTAGAAAAGAATATTAAAGAAGTAGTTAGGATAAAAAATAAACATGTAAGTAGTGTAGAGGCTGAAACTGTCAAAGTAAAAGAAGAGTCCCGTCCAAAAGAAGAGAAAAAAGACGAGAATTTTTATACTGCGCTTTTTAGTAATAAACAGGATGTGAAAATTCCACAAGCAGTGCAAATAAAGAAAGAATTAAATGCATTCGAAGAGGAATTGAACAAAGCAAATGATATTAAGAAGGAAGAGCCTCATAAGAGAAAGAAACTTAATCTTCAAGAGTATAAGCTGAGGCGGGGCGCCAGTTCCAATAACAGCTCCACCGCTGTTAGCCCTGAATCCATATTCCCTGACATGCCCCATCCCTTGAACACCGATAAGACTGCAAAACCCTTAATCCTCACACTTCCCAACGGCTTGATTAATAAAACGAGTAACGAAACTCCCACACAGTTTTATGACCCCATACGCGAAGCATCGAGAAAAATCGTTGCCAACGCTAAAAAGCAAAAGGCAGAAGCACTGAGAAAGAGAGACGAAGATATCGTGATGAGTAAAATACCTAAAATAGATAATCTGCAGCTTCAACCTCTGATAAGCGATGCGGAAATGCTGAAAATCGTCGGTATGAACCAGCCAGAACCAGTTCCAGAGCCTGTCATCGAAAAACCGCAGCTGCCGGCAGATTATGATGAAATAATCCTGGTCAGCGTTGGCACCAACACAGATGACAGCATATTCAAGAAACTGCTCGACGCCGATATGAAAATGGTCGAAAAAATAAACAAGAAGCCAGAAAAATCTCTAACTCCGCCAATAGATCCCAAATCGCGCATCAACTTCAAGATAAACAAATCCGAAAACATTCTTAAACATAACGTGTTTGATGTGAAGAAAGATAAGCGACACGAAGATAAGAAACACGCTGAAACCAAGATAGATAAGGAACGCTTCAAAGATATAACAGCTACGCTAAAAAGCGTTGGCAAGCAGGTTGACACTAAAATATCGAGCAATTCCTTATTTGCGAGCATTCAAGACGTGGTGATGAAAAAAGCGCCCGAAGACGAGAAACAAGAGAATGAAAAACGACAGTATAAACCCAAATCCCCAATCGAGAAACGTGAAGTTTTGAAATTCGGTAGAGCAACTATTGTAAGAGAATACGATGAGAAAGCGGACCACGGCGAAGACAAAATAATCCTTCATCTCGGCAAGCAACGCACCAAACCCATATCCGCAAACATAACCATACAAACCGACCCAGCTACAGAGAACACTGAAAATAAAGCTAAAACGATAGCTAAAGAAAAATCCTCTGTGAACAGGCGAAGAAACGACAGTGATATGTCGATGTCGAGTGAATGTAGCCCTGTCAGAGTCAAAACCAAGCCTACAGACGAGAAAGTCGCGACCGTCAAAGTCGCGCGACCCGAGAAAAGATCGCTATCTAAAGAAAAGAGATCGCGATCTAAAGATCGTTACGAAGCGAAGTACAGGCGAAGATCGCAGTCTCTTTCCCGAAGCCGTAGAAGAAGACAATCTACCCGCAGCCGATCTAGATCACGTGGTCGGTTCAGAAGATATCGCAGATCTGACAGATCCGATAGATCGGACTCTCCTTACAAAAGAAAACGTCGCACGCGGTCTAGATCGCGGTCCTACCACAAAAAGCGTTCTCCATCTAGACGGTCGCCGTCACCCAGGAGACCTAGATCTAGATCTCCGTCTAAGCTGCGATCTAAGAGTCCTGTCGCGAAGAAGGCTAGGCCTAGTCCTCAGAATGTTGATCGGAAAGTTGTGAAATCTATGACGCCTCCGTTGCGCAAACCCACCGTTTCGGAAAGCTCCGATTCGTCTAGTAGGTAAGTAATTTTGTTAAATGTGACAATTTTATAACGTATCGCCGTACACTTCGCGGTGAAGCTGCCATGTTCGGCAGTCGAGTTGACGTCGACGCGCATTATGACTCGAATAAATTACGCTAACGCGACGATGTCAGTTATTGAATATGCTGTTATCCTCATAAGTGTCTACTCAATGGGGTTTGACATTTTGATTATTTATATATAGTAGGCATTTATATATTATCAATCTTTCAATAGTTGTCTGATCTTATCAACATATTGCAAATATATCTTTAAGTTCCTAGGTACTACCTAGATCTCAGAATATACTATTATCTTGCTTGGGGACAAAGTTGAGTTTTTTTTGGAATTTACTGCGTGAATATTGAATGTGTGTAGTCAGTACTCTCATCAAAACTTAGATACAAACTAAAAAAACAGTGTGATAATTGACTATTTTTAAAATAAACATAAGACCACAAACTTCTTAAAGAATCTCATCTAGGAATACCTATTTAGTTCTGTTTTGTAACTATCTGTCTATCTTATAAAAAATTTGTGCAAACATGAAGCCTTGATTACCATACGTAATGGTGACTAACCTCCTATCTTATAAAAAGTTATCATTTCGTATCAATACATCAAGTCTGCCCGATAATGTATACGCTAACTTTTTATAAGATAGGGGTTAGTGCTTAGTATGTTGGCCGTTGCATCTCATCTAGATTTATACAGCATTACATTATAGGTCATTTTCACCCATTCCCCGATATACGGGACGCGTGCCTGGCACACTTTAATTTAGATTAAGTAGGCTTGTAGCTCCTATCTATACCATTCTCTCAGCCTACAGTCTAGTCTGATTTTGTAGGTGTAATATGTGTATAAATAAAAAATAAAATAAATGTCTAACTACATATATTGTTTTTAACCTGGATCTGAGCGAATACCACAATCATTAAACACAGCACTAAATATCCTCTCCATCATTTTCAGCTCATCATCATCATCGTCATCAGACAGCTCATCAAGCTCATCAGCCTCGTCAGTCAAGTCGAGGGCATCAGGCAGTCCTTACAAGCAGGAGGCTTACAGAAGTAACAACTTTAGGAGCTTCAGCTCGGAAGATAGGTGAGACTAAATATTATTTTATAGTTAAACTAACTGTTCTCGTGACTTCGTTCGCGTTCCGTTTTATACACCTTGGGTTACATAATTAAAATTTTAGTAATGATCCCTAATCTTTGTATGCAATTAATATAGCCAATGTTACTCAGGGTTAATGTAGCTTTCTAATAGTGAAAGAATTTTTGAAATCGGCTCAGTAGTTTTTGAGTTTATTCTTTGACGACCGATGTGGCGCGGCGGGCGAAGGTCCGCCTGCCACGCGGAAGGTTGCGGGTTCGATTCCCGCCTTGGGATAAATGTTTGTACGATCTGCAAATATTTATTCCGGGTGTTCTGGGTATTTTATAATGTATAATAAAAAATATCTATCTATGTAATGTATTGTGTTAAGTATGTCAGTCTTCTATTACCCATAACACAAGCTTTGCTTAGCTTGGGGCTAGATGACGTTGTGTGGATTGTCCAGCATTATTTATTTATTTATTATGTATTATTACAGAGAAAATAACACGCCAGTAGAAGAAAGAAGAATAGTGTTTGTTGGTAAACTGCAGAAGGATGTAACGAAGGCTACGCTGCGAAGCCAGTTCTCTAAGTTTGGACATGTTATCGAAGTTCGACTGCATAGCAAGGAGGATGGGTAAGAATTTAAAAAAATAATCTTAATTTTGGAACTATACTATACCGGTTTATCTTATAAAAAGTTAGCGCAGACTTGAAGTATTAATTACCATACGTAATGTAATGATGACGTAAAGTCAACGCTAACTTTTTATAAGATAGGGGGTAAATCTTGTCCATGAATATATATATATATACTAGCTGAACCCGCCGCGACTTCGTCCGCGTGCCGTTTTAAGATATTTTGCGATAACCCATTACCATTACTATCTTCTTATGAAAGAAATTGACGGTAAAGTGCAGTCTAAGAAGGAAAACTTAGTACATATTGGTACTTATTCTTAAAACCGGGCAAGTGCGCACGAAGATTTTCGTACCGTATCTATGGCCCGTTGCCCTTATCAATATCGAATAAATAAAATTTACGTTTATATATAAGCCCCCTTGAATATTAATTATGCGTGATAGTTAGAGAATTTAAAATAGACAGAAATTAAACACTCAGTAATACGATCTAGTTTTACCCTTTGGTTACCGAACCCTAAAAACCCAATAACGTAAACTACTAAAACATAAGTAATCAAAACTCACTAAATTACCGTTACCGTAAGTAAATAAATCAGGCCAAGTGCGACTCGGACTCGCCCGCTATAAGTTCCGTGCCATACCTATGTAAACGATTAAGAAAAAAAACATGTTTTTGTACCTATGCGAACCCTCTAAGCATGTTCTGTTTTTAGTATTTGATATCTATGCCGGACTAAAATATAATAACTATGTCCGGTTAATGTACAACCATGGAAAGCACGACCCGGAATGTACGACCACGGAAAGCACAGCCAGGAATACGCAACCAGGAATTCTCAGCCAAAATGTACATGAAATCCGGGCTGCGCATTCTCGACATGTGTTAGGAATGTCCAACCACGGAATGTAGAGCCGTGGAAAATACAACCATGGAATTGGCGTCTATTGCTCTGATTGGTCGAAATCAATTGGAATGAATTGGGTGCATGGAAAGAGCCTCCTCGTGGCACACACCGGTAACAGCTAGGCACGGTAAAGCAGTGTCTAGTCTGGCTAATCTTTCCAATACGATGCTACAACAAAATACAGTTGTAGCATCGACACGATAAGAAGAAGAAGATTGGTCGAAAGCCTAGCCTATGCTTCGTTTAGATGAAACCAAAGATTAAAATGTTACTATCCCATTTTGATAAAGATAGACTGCACAGATTATAATATGAAAAGAAAACAATTCAATTCAATAATTGTTATCTGGCAAATGGTTCAACGCATGTAGGTTCTGGCGCGGTTTTCTATATCAAACTAACGCTCGTCGCTTCGCTCCTCGCACCTACTGTGACGCATCACACATGAAAAAAAATCAGTTTAAAAATAATATTTTGACAGTGGCATAGTTAGCTACTTGTACATGATCGGCTAAACGAAAAATTCGAGTAAGCGCAAACGAAGCATATGCTATGACGTCATTTGGCATCAAATTCCCAACACGTGTCGGGAATGTACAACCATGTAATACACAGCCACGGAATGCACAGCCCGGAATTGGATGCCAAAATGGTCACCGATTCCGGGCTGTACATTCCGTGGCCGTGTCATTATCCGATAGGGCGTTCGATGGTACCGCCAGCATATCAGTGTCGGCTCCGATATCCGATATCGAGACGGACAATATGAAAGACAGGTACATTTTTCATACATTTTAGTTACCCGGATATCGGATCAGCGTCCGACACCGATATCGGATCGGATAATGTGAAAACGCTCTGACTCTCAAACTTGATTGAAATCGTTCATAAAAAACGCTACTACAAACTTCCTTTTTGCAATATTTGGTGTAAAATCAAGTCATTAATGTGCGTCTCAATTTTCATTGACTTTCGTCTATAAATAACGTTACAGAAAACTTCCCTCATTTTATTGCATTCATTAGAGTAAAATTGTCACAAAGCGCCTCTTAATAATTTGATTAAAATTCGTCGATTTTTATCGTTACAACACACTTGCCCCCTTTCCCACGGAGGAATTTTAAAATATTATTATGAAAATAGTTATATATTTTATAAAATATTATTATATTAAAAAAACAAACCATCTAAGTAAATTATGTCTTTGTATGAGACTATAAGCGCCCCTTGATTATTTAACATTTTGTTTTTAAATATTTATTCGTCATTAGCGGTAATTGGGTACGCAACCCTAGATAACTTAGCAAAATAACTCGATTCAACGAAAATATTGCTAATACCGATCGACTTACCTATAACACATTGCCAAAACGCACCGATAGCGCGTTCTAGGATTACGCCACGCATGACAGCGCCATCTATACTCGAAATCGTATACTAAATCGTATACGATCGAAATTTTAAACTTAGGGAAATTTTTACAGGGAATTTTTTCTAGAGAAATTTTTACATTTAGCAAAATCATCCCCAGATGATTTTGCTAAATGTAAAAATGCAGATCTATTTTATTTTGTGTCAACATTATGTGTATCAAGTTTCAAGTCAATCGGTTCACAATAAAGATAAACTGCACAGATTATAATATGAAAAGAAAACAATCCGATTCAATAATTGTTGTCTGGCAAATGGTTAAACGCATGTAGGTTCTGGCGCGGTTGTCTATATCAAACTAACGCTCGTCGCTTCGCTCCTCGCACCTACTGTGACGCATCACACGTGAAAAAAAATAAGTTAAAAAATAATATTTTGACAGTGGCATAGTTAGCGAAAAATTCGAGTAAGTGAGTATGACGTCATTTGGCATCAAATTCCCAACACGTGTCGGGAATGTACAACCATGGAAAACACAGCCACGGAATGCACAGCCCGGAATAGGATGCCAAAATGGTCACCGATTCCGGGCTGTACATTCCGTGGCTGTGTTTTCCTTGGTCGTGTAATCACGGCACCCATGATTGTGGTGATTTCCATACTCTTTACCTTAGGTTAAAAGAAGACCCAATCAGTTTTTTTTTAATTACCTACTTAAGAATGCCTAGAGAATGTTTCTTCGAATTACTGGAATTAGATAGATATAGTAAGTATTTCAATTTCATTTATAAAATCCTCCACATTTAAGATTCTCTGCATCTGCACCGATTGACTTGAAACTACATTTAGCAAAATCATCCCCAGATGATTTTGCTAAATGTAAAAATGCAGATCTATTTTATTTTGTGTCAACATTATGTGTATCAAGTTTCAAGTCAATCGGTTCACAATAAAGATAAACTGCACAGATTATAATATGAAAAGAAAACAATCCGATTCAATAATTGTTGTCTGGCAAATGGTTAAACGCATGTAGGTTCTGGCGCGGTTGTCTATATCAAACTAACGCTCGTCGCTTCGCTCCTCGCACCTACTGTGACGCATCACACGTGAAAAAAAATAAGTTAAAAAATAATATTTTGACAGTGGCATAGTTAGCGAAAAATTCGAGTAAGTGAGTATGACGTCATTTGGCATCAAATTCCCAACACGTGTCGGGAATGTACAACCATGGAAAACACAGCCACGGAATGCACAGCCCGGAATAGGATGCCAAAATGGTCACCGATTCCGGGCTGTACATTCCGTGGCTGTGTTTTCCTTGGTCGTGTAATCACGGCACCCATGATTGTGGTGATTTCCATACTCTTTACCTTAGGTTAAAAGAAGACCCAATCAGTTTTTTTTTAATTACCTACTTAAGAATGCCTAGAGAATGTTTCTTCGAATTACTGGAATTAGATAGATATAGTAAGTATTTCAATTTCATTTATAAAATCCTCCACATTTATATCAATAAATGACTCCTCCACATTTATATCATCCATTATAAATTACCGTTTAGAAATTTGCCTCCTTCTTGTCACCGCACTATGAACGCACTGAACTGAACACGTGGGGTTGCGACACGACGTTGCCGTCCTGCTGTCGAACGCTCGCGGTACGGACGCCGCACTGTTTCCGCACCGTGCATTTTGTATGAAAACATACGACCGTCCGTCCTTACGCCGAACGACGAACGCACCGCTTCGGCACTGCAGCGGTCCGATACGAAACGCATAAATTGAAAGAGCCCTAAGAGCGTTTTCACATTATCCGATCCGATATCGGTGTCGGACGCTGATCCGATATCGGGGTAAGTAAAATTTATCAAATATGTCCGGCCCGATATCGGATATCGGAGGTACATATTTCATACATCTTACTTACCCCAATATCGGATCAGCGTCCGACACCGATATCGGATCGGATAATGTGAAAACGCTCTGACTCTCAAACTTGATTAAAAGCGTTATCTCATTATCCGATAGGGCGTCCGATGGTACCGCCAGCATATCGGTGCCGGCTCCGATATCCGATCTTTATCTTTATCTTTATCTTTATCTTTATCTTTATCTTTATCTTTATCTTTATCTTTATCTTTATCTTTATCTTTATCTTTATCTTTATCTTTATCTTTATCTTTATCTTTATCTTTATCTTTATCTTTATCTTTATCTTTATCTTTATCTTTATCTTTATCTTTATCTTTATCTTTATCTTTATCTTTATCTTTATCTTTATCTTTATCTTTATCTTTATCTTTATCTTTATCTTTATCTTTATCTTTATCTTTATCTTTATCTTTATCTTTATCTTTATCTTTATCTTTATCTTTATCTTTATCTTTATCTTTATCTTTATCTTTATCTTTATCTTTATCTTTATCTTTATCTTTATCTTTATCTTTATCTTTATCTTTATCTTTATCTTTATCTTTATCTTTATCTTTATCTTTATCTTTATAATCTTTATCTTTATCTTTATCTTTATCTTTATCTTTATCTTTATCTTTATAATCTTTATCTTTATCTTTATCTTTATCTTTATCTTTATCTTTATCTTTATCTTTATCTTTATCTTTATCTTTATCTTTATCTTTATCTTTAATAATTTGATTAAAATTCATCGATTAATAACGTTACAAAACACTTGCCCCTTTCCCATGGAGGAATTTTAAAATATTATTATGTAAATATATATATGTACATAAATAAAAAATATTTATTTATCTATTATATATATACATACATATTTAATAAAATATTATTATATTAAAAAAACAAACCATCTAAGTAAATTATGTTTTTGTATGAGAAGACTATAAGCGCCCCTTGATTATTTAACATTTTGTTTTTAGTTTTTAAATATTTATTCTATTCGTCATTAGCGGTAATTGGGTAGGTACGCAACTATAAATAACTAATCAAAATAACTCGATTCAACGAAAATATTGCTAATAGGTACCGATCGACTTACCTATAACACATTGCCAAAACGCACCGATAGCGCGTTCTAGGATTACGCCACGCGTGACAGCGCCATCTATACTCGAAATCGTATACTAAATCGTATACGATCGAAATTTTAAACTTTACTTACTCAATTTTAGGGAAATGGGGATGATTTTGCAAAATCTAAAAATGCAGATCCATTTTATTTCGCGTCAACATTATGCGTATCAAGTTTCAAGTCAATCGGTTCAAGGGATAAGAGAAAATGAGACAGCGCCATCTATACTCGAAATCGTATACTAAATCGTATACTAAATCGTATACGATCGAAATTTTAAACTTTACATACTCAATTTTAGGGAAATGGGGATGATTTTGCAAAATCTAAAAATGCAGATCCATTTTATTTCGCGTCAGCATTATGCGTACCAAGTTTCAAGTCAATCGGTTCACGGGATAAGATTCTGCATACAAACTTCAAAGCCTTATTTTAGGGCTCCGGAGCGTTATTTCCAAAATTCCTGCCTTAGTACGCCACACAGTCACTCCAGGAACACGCCTTCCAAATTTCAAGTCTCTAGGACCAGCGGTTTGGGCTGTGGCTCGTACGTCAGCCGTCAGTCAGTCAGGACTTTGATTCTTATTAATGAGACTAGCTGTTCCCGCCGCGACTTCGTCCGCGTGCCGTTTTAAGAGATTTTGCGATAACCCATTACCATTACTATCTTCTTATGAAAGAAATTGATGGTAAAGTGCAGTCTGAGAAGGAAAACTTAGTATAGGTAGGTACTTAAACTTAAAACCGGGTACTTCAACCCGGGCAAGTGCCCACGAAGGTTTTCTTACCGTAGGTATCTATGTCCCGTTGCCCTTAACAATATCGAATAAATAAAATTTACGTTTATACTAGCTGTTACCCGCGACTTCGTCCGCGTGCTGTTTTATGTTAAACAGAGAAGTACCTACGGAATTTTTTACAATACGTGGAGATTGCGAACCCATTAAATTGTCACTTGTGAAAGAGAATTATGAGAGTAGTTAGTAGAATAATTTTAATAATATTAAATATAGTATAGGTATATAATTAATTGTAATCAACATGATGCAATAAATAAATCTATTTATCTATCCATCTAACTTTAATTTTTTTTGAAAATAATATAAATAAAGACATTAATACCACTCAACTAAATATAACTTTCTTTGAATTGTTTATTCATTTTTATAATATTTCTTTATACACAATATTTTTTACTCTTTTATCTAAAGGTGCTAGTATGACCAGGCTAGTCGGTGTACTTACTCGCGAACAAGCAACGTAAAATTGCCCATGGGAAAAACAGTCTTCTCTCAAGTCTACTCCTGCTAATTTCAATGTTTGCCCTTGAGCTTTATTTATAGTCATTGCAAAACAGACCTTGATGGGAAACTGTAGCCTTTTAAATTCAAAAGGAAAATCAGATGGAATGAGTGGAATGCGTGGTAAAAATACTGATTCTCCCTGAGCACACCCAGTTAAAATTACGGCCTCAATGATATTTCGATGTAGAGCTGTTAACTGTAACCTTGTGCCATTACACAATTTCGGAGGACTCAAATTCCGTAAAAGCATAACAGGCGCACCTATTCTCAGGACAAGTCTATGGTATGGCAAGCCCGATGGTTTTAATGAATTAAGAAATTCTACGGGATAATTAATAGCCTCATCATTGTTGCATACTGTGTCTATTGAATTATATACAATTTTTTCTCCGTCAAACATATCCAGTAAAGTGTCATTAATAATGGCGGCTTGGTCATTTTTGGGGGTTAAAATGGCACGTTCACAAAACCATTCCATAGACTTATCCTGAATTTGAGCAATACCTGGATAAATTTGTTCAATAAGGTCTTTAACCGTAAATACTACACGACCAAACTCAACAGAAATTATGATCTTATCGTTCGTTGAAGGGAAATTACCATTTCCAATAGTAAGTAAAGTATCGGCAAATTTGCTCGCAGATATATCACCTTGCAAATGAACTCTCATATTTTTAGTGAGTTTTAATAATTTTATGGAAGCCCACAGAACGGATTTCTTCAAGCAAGCTTTAATTTCGTCTGCTCGGGTTCCTCTTGACACCACTGGCAATGTTTGGCGAAAATCTCCAGCCAACAACACTGTTACACCACCCATAATGTTATTATTCTCACGTATATCTTTTAAAGATCTATTCACCGCTTCTACGCTTCCTTTGTGCGCCATTGTGCTTTCGTCCCAGACAATAATTTTTGTACTTTTTAAAACATTGGCAATATCACTCTGTTTGGATATATTGCACAACGGAGTTTCTAGACGTGATAAATCCAGCGGCAGTTTAAATGTTGAATGGGCTGTTTTACCCCCTTCGAGAAGCGTGGCTGCAATTCCAGAAGATGCAACAGCTAAAGCGATACCTCCAGTGCTTCTCACCTTAGCCAGTATTAAATTTAGGAGGAAAGTTTTACCTGTGCCACCCGGTGCATCCAAGAAAAAAATTTTACCTGCATTCATGTCAACACTATTTATTATGGTGTCATACACTAACTTTTGTTCTGCGGTTAGTTTTACCTCGTTGTCATTCACTAACCTTAACAAAGTCTCAATATTATAATTTGTTTCTCTCAGGTATTGTCGGTTTCTTACAACCTGTAGTCTATTTGGTTCCGGTAACCCATATTCTTTAAGAGCACGTCCACCTAATGCTAGAACGACGTCCTCTATAACAGATAAGCCAATATTATATACTCTGTCAGTTAGCTGGTCCGTGGCAATGTCATCTAACTCCCTTTCGAATCGTCGCTTAAAATCTTCTGTCAACTGATCTTTAAACTCATTCCACAGGCATAACGGGTCTGATAATTGACAAAAAACCAACATTATTGTAAATAGCTCTCGCATCTTGAGTGGTGATTGGTATTGTGCAGCTTCTTCCAAAGCTGTGTGCCAATGTTTGTCATCTTCAAGTAAACCCAGAATCTTACATGCTGCTTGAAAAGTAGGGTATAGTATGCCATTAACTATTTTAAGAGCTTCAAATGAAGTTGGGCCTTGAACTACATGCAACAGCATACGCAAATAATAGCACTCAGCATTATTTGGGTGGACAGCGTAAACCCTTCCCAATACATGTTCCTTTTTGACACCTGGCCAGCCGTCAACATCCACACCTCTTTTTCTCCTTTCAAACTTGCTATTTTTGTGCCAGACATAATACGCAGGCACGGCAGGATAGCATAACGTTTTCGCAAACTCATCCGATTCACAAAGATCGAAAAATGCTAGAAGCGTGGTTGTTGGTGGGTTAAACGCTTTATCAGAAATATTTTGCTCATTAAAATATACTCTCTGGCCGTTTTCTAAATGAACCGCTAGATGGTATACAGGGGGAAAACGCTCATGAATCGGGAAACCTAGTATGCGCCACGCAGCCTCTGAACTACTAATATACCGACCACTTTCATAAATACTTATCTCGTCTTTTTTATTTTCAAGAGCAAACGTTGCTTGGTCCGACCCTTTGTTAACATATTTGCAAACATATTTAATCGATTTTACCGAATTGCAGTACTCAACATTTATATGAGCATCAAATGCTTTCAAGAGGACAGGGTTGTAAGGTACTACCCAGCGGTTATCTATATCCATTCCTTTTATATTAACTGTGAAGCCACCGTCATCTGGAGAACGCCTTCTATATTGAGGATAGCCATCGTCACTGGTTTGCGTTTCACCTAAAAAGGACTTAGGGAACTTTTTAGTACATTTTTGTTCTTTCATACAGGGTGATTTATAATTTAAACTGCCACAGGGACCATGAATCATATTAGACTGAACAATTTCATACAATTTAGGGTCACGCTGAATATCAGGTATTTCGGCACAAATTATCTTATCTATATGGTCCGGAGAAATGCGATGTGTCTGCCATAATAGTATGTGTATATGTGGAAGGCCACGTTTTTGCCATTCTACGGAATACATGTAACAACGCACTTCACCAAATAATTTACCTTTAGTTAAAAGATGTATAATTTTTTTTACCCGTAAATGGAAAACTCTTGCAATGATATCGTGACGATCATGGGAGTTTTGGCCTCGAAGCAAATTGTTCGTGATGTCTTTCCATCGAGGGTTACACGTGAAAGTAATAAATAAGTCAGGGCGGCCGTAGTGTCGAACATACGTCATGGCGTCTTGAGTACACTCATGCATGTACCTCGGTCCACCTGTAAAAGACGAAGGTAACACCACCAATTGACCGATACTACCAACTTCTGCATCTTGCTTACTGAAAGCGTCTCTAAGATGTATATAATTATCTGTTCGCAGCTTTGACTGGTTATTCCTAATATAACCAAGCCTTTCAGTCTCTATTTTAGCAAACTCATCAACTAAGTACTGACTAAAAAGAGATCCATAATAAAATATATGATTATCCTCCCCTTCCCGAATCATTAAACGGTAGGCATAAAAGCTTGCTGCTGAGATAGTTTTATTTAGTGTTTTTTTTGTTATTGGGTCTCGCTGAGGCAAACTAATTGAGTAACCGTCCTCACCGCGACAAAACATTAAAGGATACTGTAGGGCATCATATGATCTATGAATTTCATAAATACGTCGTAAAGTTTTTCCACGACTTTCCAATATAATGTCACGGTGTTCATACTGATCATCAACCATTACTAAGCCTACTTCACTTACAGTCGGAGCGTTGTAACGGCCAATATGTTCCCCAGGGACTGGCTTTTCGGCACGAATTACAACCTTGAACTCATCACATGCTGTTGGTATCTTATCTATGGTTGTTTTTAAATCTCTTATATAGGGGTTTACATCATGCAGCATTTTTTGTAGCTGTGCTACTAAGCCTGGTTTTATTTCTGAAAAGTGAGAACATCTTATACTAACTTCTCTAGTGTCTTCGCCGACAAAATAAATCTGTAAGTAAATATTTTGGCTCTTCTTGCCCTGCAGGTAATATGCTTCCAATAAGATGATAAACTTGACCCTGAACTTTGAAAGTAGGATTGAATCCCGTTTGTGTGATTTGTTTACCACCAAACGATGTCATCTGAAAAGCATTGTTATATTTTCTGATCGTGTTAATAAAATGCTTATGTTCTGGGTGTAGATCCCTAAGTAAACTATAAAGTGGCTCGGGAAGATTTTTGTAAGCTTGTAACTGAACCTTTCCTGCACTACAACACATACCAGGTGGTTCATCCTTCCATTTTAGAGCATTACACCACTTGCATTTTTGGTTCATAGTTCCTATAGAAATCAAACTATCAGTGTCATAAGCTATATCAGGATTGTAGGCCATACCAGACAGTGTTTTTTTTTCCCACGGTAGTGCCCGCCTCGTTACTCGCATTCCTGCGCTGTTTTGCTCATATCGAGCTTGAGTCAATCTGTGTTCTTGAGAATGAGCACTCTGATAATTACTTGCTGCTGCTCTGTGCACTTCAGGGTGTTTTCTTTGATACATGTTTACTGATATTCTGTGTCGTTCAGGGTGCTCTGTCTGATACTTGCTCTTCAAAAAACTGCGTACTTCAGGATTTCGTTTAGCATAGTCGGCAACCAATTTACGATGTACTCCTAGATTAAGTTTATCATACTTTTTGCGTTGAATTTTTCTTGTCAATCCACTATACTTAGCTCGGCGTTTTTTTTTTTTGAATTTACACGCGGAAACCAATGAAATGAATTCCGAATCTTGAGTGGTAAATGTTGGTGATTCGTAAAATGTATTTTTTCCGATTGGGATGATACTTGAATCCAAAATACTCGAAGTAAATGTGAATGTGGGAGATATTTCAAAGTCAATACTGTCAGAATAACGGTCACATAATGGGACAGAAAACGTTGGAAAACTCGACTGAAGGCTCTCCAACGTCTCACCAACACATTCAGAATCCTTTGTGGTAAAAGTAGGAGAATCATTATTTGTATTTTTCTTGGCATCAACAATTACATTATATGCAGATGTACTTGTAAACGATTGTGATACGTCACAATCTTTTTCGATATCAAAATTATCCGAAACACATTGAGTGAGCTGTACTGTAAAGGTAGGTGAAATTTCAACATTGCTCACTAAGACTTCTTCGAAAGATTTTTTTATCGGGAGATTTTTTTTCATAGAATCATTATTTGTATTTTTCTTGGCATCAACAATTACATTATATGCAGATGTACTTGTAAACGATTGTGATACGTCACAATCTTTTTCGATATCAAAATTATCCGAAACACATTGAGTGAGCTGTACTGTAAAGGTAGGTGAAATTTCAACATTGCTCACTAAGACTTCTTCGAAAGATTTTTTTATCGGGAGTTTTTTTTTCATATGAATAATTTGTTTTTTAGGTAAATTAGGAAATCCCAGTATTTCACAGCGGCGTTTGGTTATTTTTTTATCTTCAGATAAACGTTTTGTTTCTGTAGTCATATTTTGACCATCTAATATATATGCATCAAAATGATTCCCAGTATAGCGTAATCGTTTTACAGGGCGGCCTTCAGTGCCAAACTTACCATAAAGCTTACCGTTGTAATACACTTCAAAAACAAAATCGTAAATTTGGCCTGCAGCCATCAACTCGCAGGAAGTACCCCATGTAGTTTTTTTTAACATGTCGGCAGAGTACTCAGCCGCGGAGATGTATGCATCTCCATTACAATTATTCGACATGATAGCAAATTCTTGCCAATTATGTACTACGTGATTAACAATTTGAGTACGTATTTCCATAGCGTTTTCCTGATTTCCATTCATCAAATAAGAAAGGGACCGAAACAGGCACGCTCCATCACCTACAATTGGAACAACCGTATGGTTCACAAATGAACCATTAATAAGTAAAATCTCTTGTAACATGTTCAATATTTTTTGATGTATGTACTTACAAATAATTTAGGTATATAACTACCATTAAAACCATAAAACTTAAAATAAAATAACAAGACAAACAAAAACTTGAACTTTTCAAACCAATACAAAAACTGAAACTCAAGTAAAAACAAAAAGATATCAATAGAGAAATATATTTTTAAATTAATTAAACGAACAACGGTGGAACCTAAACAATATATGAATAATCTTCTGGGTACTTACCTACCTTGAAAAGTAAGTAAGTAACCTGAATTAAGAACACAATACATTAATAATTTAGGTACTTAGATTACCTTTAAAACCATAAAACTTAAAATAAAATAACAAGACAAACAAAAACTTGAACTTTTCAAACCAATACAAAAACTGAAACTCAAGTAAAAACAAAAAGATATCAATAGAGAAATAAATTTTTAAATTAATTAAACGAACAACGGTGGAACCTAACCAATATAAGTAACCTGAATTATGAACACAATAGATTGACAAGGGCACAAGGTGAATAAATAACGAAAACAACAAATAACCGAAACTCACTAAAACACCCTAGAACAAACAATAACAATAATAATCATAACATCTGTTTACGTAGACGCCACGGGGTCCGGTTAATGTACAACCATGGAAAGCACGACCCGGAATGTCCAACCACGGAATGTACAGCCGTGGAAAACACGACCATGGTGACTATTGCCCTGATTGGTCGAAAGCCTAGCCTATGCTTCGTTTAGATGAAACCAAAGATTAAAATGTTACTATCCCATTTTGATAAAGATAAACTGCACGGATTATAATATGAAAAGGAAACAATCCAATTCAATAATTGTTGTCTGGCAAATGGTTAAACGCATGTAGGTTCTGGCGCGGTTTTCTATATCAAACTAACGCTCGTCGCTTCGCTCCTCGCACCTACTGTGACGCATCACACGTGAAAAAAAATAAGTTTAAAAATAGTATTTTGACAGTGGCATAATTAGCTACATAAACAAGATCGGATAAACGAAAAATTCGAGTAAGTGCAAACGAAGCATAAGCTATGACGTCATTTGGCATCAAATTCCCAACACGTGTCGGGAATGTACAACCATGGAAAACACAGCCACGGAATGCACAGCCCAGAATTGGATGCCAAAATGGTCATCAATTCCGGGCTCCGGGCTCCGGATTCGATTTAATTTATATACCACATTTAGTATATATTTTAAGTTATTTAATGATTATTTCAGTACGAAAAACTGAATTGAAGCAGAAAATAACAATTTTTGAACATTGAAGTTTGGCAGTTTGGGATAAAACGGAACGTTTTTGGCATTGACACAACTGACACTTGTCACTGACATTTATTCGCCGGTCTCAGGAAAGGAAACGAGTCCGTTCGTACATAAATCAAGAGAATCTATAGGAAATTAAACTTATTTCACAAACACGATTAATTAGTACACAGTTTAGTTAGTGTTAAACAGAAGTTGCTCATTGAATATGGACAAAAAACTCCGTGAACGCTCAGAAAATTGGACTACAGAAGAGAAGGTAAAACACCATGCCACATAATTACATAAATTATTTTATTATATTTAAATAGTCTTAGTAATATGTACTCTTATTTAATCCTAGGAAGTTTTCATAGAAATAATGAAAGACGCGGCACGCATCATAGAGTGCAAAAACACGGATACAAATTCTGATTGTATTGTGGAGGAAAATGAATTTGATAGTGATGGTGTTTTCTACAAAAAAGTGAGTTTATTCTGATGTCTACATAAGTATAAGTATTGGCAAACATCTTGAACAAAGACCTTGACTGGCAATAGGATATATTTAGTTTCCTTACAATTGGTTCATCATTAAATTACCATGCAACAATAGAGAGCTTAGTCTGAGCTTGCATTTTAAAACTCCCTACTCTCGAGGCGAGAGTCGTCTCTCGGATGTCCTTATATTTTTGTATAGATATCCGAGAGACAACTCTCGGCTTGAAATTAGGGAGTTTTAAAATGCAACCTCGGACTAAGCCCTCAGTCCTCCGCTATGAAGCAAGATGTCTGTTGGTTATAAATATCACAATCTTAACTGCTGTCATATATTCACATGTATTGCTTTTTCTTCTAGGAAAACACACATAGTATGGATCAAGCAATAACTAAAAATCTAGTCAACAATGCTGTCCCTAATGAGAATCTGCTCCTAAAGAGAAAATATCACCTCTACAACAAGATATTGAATTTTTATTAGATAATATGGTAATTCTCAAATCAATAAAAAATAAAAATATTTACATTATATTATTATGAATAATTATATCATTATTATTTTTACTTGCAGAATGAATCACAAAAAGAAACGTTAGAGGAAGTTATTATAGAACATGTTAATAAAATAATTAAATAAGTTAGACATGGAAATAGTTATTGCCAGTTTTTTATCAATATCCTGGAATGATTATCAATAATTTACACTTTTAGGTTACCACAAAAACAGCTCACAAACAGGACCATTATAATATGCAGACTCCACAGAGACCTAGAGTAATGGCTGATGGCTCAGAGAAGCGCAGAAACGCTGAGTAAGTGTTGTGGTGAGTAAGCTATGCTTAATCATGTATGGTCTCGGGGGCCAAGTCACCAAAGTCCATAGCATAGAACCGCAAAAGTAAATGCCTACACATGGTCCCTGTGTTTCTCAGATCAGTGGTAAAGGTCTCAAGCCTGATGCAAGAAGTCCATTTGGGTAGAGTAGCCACTGAAGTGCCAGTTGAAGGGCACTGTACCCAGTAAAATTACAAGACAATTTGCTCTATCTGATGACAGTAATGACCGTACTTATCTATGTTTATTTTTTCAGGACAAGTCACAAAGCATCTTTATAGAGTTAAAAGAAAAAACATTAAAGCTGTTGGAGGAAGAGCATGCATTAAAGATGCGTTTTCATAAGCAAGAATTGTGCCACCTAGAGCTCCGGCATAAATTGGAGGTTATATTTTAATGTTAGAGAAAGAAAAGGAGTTAGAAATAAAATTGTTAAAACAAAAATTTATGTAGCTAATGTATTAAATTGTATACTTAATTATATATTGGTTTTTTATTAAAAATGGGTTTGAATAAAGTTTCTCCACGCAATATTTCCTCTTACAGTATCTGGTGGGTTCTGTGGTCTTGACCTCTGACGTATATAGCGAAGATTGTATCTAACCAACAACTCAAAATTACTGAATGCTAAATACCGATCGACTTATAACACATTGCCAAAACGCACCAATAGCGCGTTCTAGGATTACGAAAATGAGACAGCGCCATCTATACTCGAAATCGTATACTAAATCGTATACGATCGAAATTTTAAACTTTACTTACTCAATTTTAGGGAAATGTTGATGATTTTGCAAAATCTAAAAATGCAGATCCATTTTATTTCGCGTCAACATTATGCATACCAAGTTTCAAGTCAATCGGTTCACGGGATAAGAAAAAATTAGACAGCGCCATCTATACTCGAAATCGTATACTAAATTGTATACGATCGAAATTTTAAATTTTACTTACTCAATTTTAGGGAAATGGGGATGATTTTGCAAAATCTAAAAATGCAGATCCATTTTATTTCGCGTCAACATTATGCGTACCAAGTTTCAATTCAATCGGTTCACGGGATAAGATTCTGCATACAAACTTCAAAGCCTTATTTTAGGGCTCCGGAGCGTTATTTCCAAAATTCCTGCCTTAGTACGCCACACAGTCACTCCAGGAACACGCCTTCCAAATTTCAAGTCTCTAGGACCAGCGGTTTGGGCTGTGGCTCGTACGTCAGCCGTCAGTCAGTCAGGACTTTGATTCTTATTAATGAGATTCGCTAAAGTTGATATTGTTTTGATATGTTCAATGTTGTTCGATTCCCACCCAGAGCAAATGCTTGTGTGATGAACTTAAATATTTGTTCTGTGTCTGGGAGTTTTTAAGTATTCTATGTACGTATGTATATTTACAAAAAGTACAAGCTTTGCTTAGTTTGAGACTAGATTGTGATGTGAGAAATGTCCGTGAATATTTATTTATTTTATTGACGTAGATATCTTTCAATTCTTAAATTCCTGTCCATCCAAAGGTTGTCTGGAAGAAATCGTTTTTAGTGATAAGGCCGCCCATTGTACTTATAAGTTCTGTGTAAAATTTTTGATTTCTGCATTGTATTTTTCTAATTTGTGTGTACAATAAAGTTGTTATCTATCTATCTATCTATCTATCTATCTATCTATCTATCTAAGTTACATGTGACATGTCTAAAGATAAATAAAGATTATGATTTATTGTTTAATTTTGCAGCAGTAGATACGGTTTCGTGACGTATCAGCGGCCGGCGGACGCGTGGTCGGCGGTGGAGGCGGCCGCTAGTTTCCCGCAGTACGACGTCGGCTTCGGAGGGCGGCGGGCCTTCTGTCGACAGACTTACGCGGATCTCGGTGAGTTATTGGCGACGAGGTTTAATACCTAAGGGATAATATTATTAATATACTTATAATGTCTAATTTTGCTATTCAGTTTTTCGGCGGTTTAATTGTTTAAAACAATAAATCTTTGATAGCTTCAACTTAAATATTTGCATTCTAGATAATCTAATGTAAAATCGTGGTAAGTGAAATTAGGTGCCATATTCGACAGGCGTCACAGCTCAGTTTGTAGTAGCTCTACCTTCTATGCTGTGGGTCGTGGGTTCGATTCCCACTCAAAGCAAATGTTTGTGTGATAAATATTTGTTCTGTGTCTGAGTGTTATTATGTATTATAGTAGAATGTATTTACAAAAAAAAACTTAGTATTCTCTCAGCAATTTAGTTCCCATAGCTTCCATAGCTTTGCTTAGCTTGGGGCTAGATGATGTTGTGTGGATTGTCCAGCATTATTTATTATTCTGTATTCCAGATGGTCTAGAGGCGAAATACACTGAGAGTGCATTTCACGGCGCCATCGCGCCCCCACCGCGACGAACTCAAGACATGTCCTTCGAACAGATGCTTCTAGAAATGAAGAAGAAACTCAACCAAAGAAAGAACGACACTAAACACGGCGACCCCTGACATTGGCTGTGTATTATTGCAACATGACAGCGAGACACTTACCCTCACATCTCATCTAAATGCAATTTGTGTATATATTATGATTCAATTATGGAGTGAAGGCATCAAGCGTGGACCCACACATTTCAGCTTATAAATGCAACTTGTTTAAAACAACTTGCAAAAACAAATGAACTGATGTATAAATATAATGGATTGATCATTTATTAAGTGAGTGAGGGTGTCATGTGTGCGGACACTTACCCTAACATCTCAATATCTGTATTTCACTGATGTGATGATGATGTATTTCGATTGCTGCATGTAGATAATGGATGGATGAAACAGGATGGTGTATGGCCCATACTAAAATATTGCTCCCGAGCATACATTGGCTAATAAACTAGTAGAAGAAAGGAAATGATTAATTAATACCCAGTTCTGAAGCAAGTAAGGGCGCCTGGTTTCTAGACATAAATCGAGACTCATGACTTATTGATTCTGTTAAGGACGATTATTGAATTATTGGCTCCGAGTTTCCCATTAATTCTTTAAAGCTAGTATTAGTTTATAGTAAGTGCCCTAAAACAGGATTTGCGAGCTTACCTTAGTCTTCCTGATTTCGCCAAAAATGGCCTCAAAAACGCGCTACAAGTGTTGTGTGAACTTTCTTTGACATTGACATTTAAGTGACATTGACATTTAGTGACATTTATTTTGGCGCGGTTTGTGATTTGCGTGTACGATTTGTAAATAGTGTTTTTTTTGTGTATTTTAATAGTGTTTCATTTGAAGCTGTAATTACTTAGTTTTTAAGTATGTAGGGTTGTGCAATACCCGTTAAAGATGAAGCAGCTTTACAACAATGTAAAAGACAGTTTTAGTACTGTTTATAACATATTATTGTACAACATTATTGTACAACAGTTGACATAGTTATAAGAATTCATTATGTAATATAATTTATCGTGTTGCACATAAAGCATTCATTGTTAGATAACAAATTTTTAGTTATCAGGTCTTAGTCAATACATACAGAAAGTTTCTAAAATGTCTGTCGCGACTTTATCAAACGTTTATGAACTTTCGATTAATTTTTATTTAAAACCAGCTTTGATAAATAGCAAATATTTTTGTACGAAAAATAACTTGACAGTCAAAAATTCCTAAAAATTGTGTTAGAAATTGCTCAGATTTGTATCTAGGTATGTTAAGTAAAGAGTATGAAAAATGTTAAATTGAAATTTTATTTAAGTAAGTACTTACTTATTTTGTTTTAAGTACTAGTTATACCTAGGAAATATCGTAAGCACAAAGTCAAAAAACTTTAAATTAGCATATTTATCACATTGGAGTTACACTGCGCGTTACATTTGTAGACGAGTAACGCGGCATGTAAATTCTAAATTAGAATCATATAAAAATGATGCTCATAAAAATAGCATTATAAGTATCTTAATATATACCTTACCTCAGCATAAGTTGGTTGTCCAAAACTAGATCACAGTTTTATATACTTTATTCAGTAAAATCACACAGATCATTTAGAATCGTCTTATATACTAGGCCCCTATCTTATAAAAAGTTAGCGTTGACTTAATGTCATCAATACGTATGGTAATACATCAAGTCTGCGCTAACTTTTTATAAGATAGGCAGTAGGTGATTCTAGGTGCCAGTAGTAGGACCATTGATTAGATTTAGATCTAAACTACTTTGACTTAAGGTTGAAAATAGCTCACTCAGACATGGCGTAGTCGGTTCAAATATAAAATTGCCTATTTACACCGGTTTTGTACATTTAATAAACTATACTCGACTACTGAACTTCGTCTATATTTTGTAGATATAAACCATTCTAAATATACACGCACAAGATACAAGATTATTTTCCTTTATAAGTGTAACAAACTTTGTCTAACTAACTAAAAAAATATCAAACTTGGTTACACTCAAATGCAAAAAAGCCCCAAGTACGAGTTTGTGCACACACGGATCGTAGAGACGCAATCGCCGATCGCCACCGATTTTGTATGAAAATCCATGCAGCGCCCCTAGCAGATTACTTGAGAAGCTTGGATCTCCATACAAAATCGGTGGCGCTCGGCGATCGCGTCTCTACGATCCGTGTGTGCACAAACTGGTACTTGGGGTAGAGTTACTATATAAATTGTTTATTGTCATTGGTTGTTCAGTTTCCGTCTTGACATGTTACTATTAGTCATCAGAAAATATAAATAATACTGGACAATCCACACAACATTATCTAGCCCCAAGCTAAGCAGAGCTTGTGATATGGGTACTAGAAGACTGACATACTTAATACAATACATTACATAGATAGGTATTTAAATAAATGATGATTTATGATTAGTAACGAATGACTGGATCTGTTGGTCAACTAGTTCATTATTGAGTCGAACGCGCGTGCATTTTATAATGGTTTATATCTACTTATATTATTGGTATATGTTATTTTATAAAGGCTATAAAATAACTTTATAAATCCGTAGAATACCTCAATGTAAATAAATACCAACTTAATAATCTTTATTTTTTATTGTTATTGTAAATATTTATAAAGAAGTTTTTTTTAAGTTTGAATATGTAATTAGTTGACTGTAGTGTATTAGTTAATGTAAAAATAATATTTAAGTTTATTATTTCTACTAAAATGTAGACTGAATGTTTTAGATATGGAAAAAAAAGATATCAAAAATAAAAATGGTGACTTTAATAAATAAAACTTGCTAAGTGCCAGCTCAGAAACAAAACAATTAAGTTTATAGTTGCAATGGACCGGAAGTATGGCATAATAAAAAGAAATATAAAAAAAAACCTTAATTCAGTAAAATCACAAGGATCATTTAGAATCGTCATAAATACTAGGTGATTCTAGGTGCCAGTTCCACGCGACCATTACCCCAAGTACGAGTTTGTGCACACACGGATCGTAGAGACGCAATCGCCGAGCGCGACCGATTTTGTATGGAGATCAAAGCTTCTCAAGAAATCTGCTAGGGGCGCTGCTTGGATTAAAATCTTTGCAAATATTAAAATTAGATTCAATGCGTACAAAGTTAAGATCAAAATCAATAACCATATTTCAAGAGGCTTATTATTGTAAATTTCATTTTTACTTAAGTTTGTAAATATATTAGTTTTAGTTGACTTGTGTTACCATTTTCTACCTTAATATAGACGCAATTTTATATTATAAATATATATTTTTAATAAAAAAAATTTAAGAACTGCTAAAATAGCACAAATCTCGCAAAAAAATATCGTAAAACGCACAAAATATAAAAAAACTTATTATATTTTCTAACCGATGCATAATACCGCAATGTCATTTTTACAATCATGTACTAATTAACCAATTTTGATGAGACTTTTAATGCTTATAGTTCATAGCATGGAGACAGATAATCTAAAATAACTTTACGTTGTAGAGCTTTGGCAGAACTTAGTCCAGGGAAGTACAACTACCGTATATAAAAGCTCATTTTTTGTTACATTGATGCTTGAGTATTGAAACCTGCTGAGCTAGAGTTACAAACAGCAATGTACATCAAACTTTAGTACTACTAAATAGGCTTTCTAAACCGCCTATATTTAAATGATTTTCAAAAAATGTTAACGGTAGATTTGATGAATATTTTAGTGCCAAAATAATGCATTGTTTCAAAATATTTTGTAAATAATACAAAAAAATAAAAAAAGGCTCCCGCCCCGTCATTTCAAAAAAATAGTGTTTAATTTGTGATTATATTTATTTTATGTCAAATTAAGAATATTAGTTTAAGTTTTTGAAATTTTAAGTCATTACCATTAAGAGCTATCTTAACATTAAGTTTAGAGTTTGTTATGTATAAGTTAAGTACATTTTTTTTCTTGTAATATAAAAGAATTATAAAAAACTTTTTTTCATTTATTTGATTCGTATAAAATTTAAAAACGTAGCAAAAACAAATAAAAGTAATAAAATATTATTGCTAGTGTCCATTTGCGGCGGTGACCACTTCTCATCAAGTGGGCCGCAGGTTCGACTTCCATCTAGGGCATAAAAAAAACATTCTTTCTTTTTGCATACTAATACCAAGTGTAATACCAAGATCTTTCGAAATTCACTCGGAATCATTATTTTATTTAGTACCTATACCATAGGTACTAAATAAAATAATGAAATCCACGTCTCTTAAGGCGTTAATTAGCTCCAACAATTAATAAAAATTATTAAATATGTATAAGTATTAGAAGTTAGGCCGTTTGTCCACCGCCGCCGTCACCGTCACGTCACCGAGAACGAGATTATTTCGGGCCGAGTTTAGTATGGCGGCCGGGATGACGCATGACGGCGCTCGGGTGACGGATGTGCGGTGGACACGCGGCTTAAGTAAATGTATGTACCGCTACTTCGAGACCGTCATCTCGTTCTCGGTGACGTGACGGTGACGGCGGCAGTGGACAAACGGCCTTAGGGTAGTACAGCTAAAAAGATCAACATTACATCATAGATGTAGCATTTAGAAAAAACACCAAAAAAAACTACTTTAATATGTAGCTATCCTAAGACGACTTAAGATTACTTATAGTCAAGGTTTTTAATAATAAAAAGTATTTTTTTCTTTTAAGTTATAAAAAAAATATCTTCAAACTATGTATATCCTTCAAAAAGCGGCCTTATGTAAAGCCAATACCTAAAAGTAGGTAAGTACTTTAGATTACTTATTATCAAGGTTTTTGATTAAAAAGAGATGTTTTCTTAATATTAACAAAAAAATATCTTAAAAAAATACGTGCGGCACTCTAGGACTGCCGCGGTAAAGCTATTGCATAGCATTTTATGCTGGATTACGCATGCGCAGTGTTAGGTTATTTCGTTACGGAGTTTCTGGATTCGGTCTCCACGCTCAAGGCCCGCGATAGAAGCTATGCAATAGCTTAAAAACTATATCCTTCAAAAAGCGGCCTTATGTAAGCCAATAAGTACGGAATTAGAATCAAGCCATCGGGCTGATTGAAAGCAAAATTATCGAATTTATTAGCTTCGCTTCATAATATACCTTATATTAATGTAAATAGATTAGAATCGTTGATGCCTCAGTACATTGTAAAAGTCCAAGTAGATTATTGCATATAATAGGAAGAAATGTTTTATAAGAAATGTTGAAAATAAAGTATTTTGAACACCTAATTCTGATTTTTATTTTATCTGTCGCCAAGTCTAAGTTACCTACGTCCAGCAGTGGACTGACATAGGTTGATGATGATGATGATGTCGCCAAGTTGCAACACAGGTCCTACATGGACGTGATCAGTGAGACAATGCAACTAATCTCACCTAGGGGAGCTAACTGGGAGGACAAGAAAGAGCGAAATATATCTATAGGCATCAACATCAGATTACATGAATAAACTTTACTAAGCTAATAATATGACAGGTGTCACAGCTGAGTTGGTAGTAGCTCTGCCTTCCATGCTGTGGGTTGTGGTTCGATTCCGACCCGGAGCAAATGTTTGTGTGATGAACACAAATATTTTTTGTGTGGGTGTTACTATGGCTGGATTTACAAAAAAAAATAACATAAATATTCTATCAGCAATCTAGTTCCCCTATTACAAGTTTGCTTAGTTTGGGACTAGAATGTGATGTGTGAAATAATAAAGTTAGGAAATGATTATTTGTTGATAAGGTGGGAATGAACCCACGACCCACATGGAAGGCAAAACTACTACCAACTGAGCTGTGACGCATTTCAAAGAAATATATAAACAGTGACATCTGTTATGTAAAATAGTTTCAAATGTTTGTTAGTTTCTGCACGTCTGCATCCCTCGCTAACAAACTCTTTTTCTCTTCACTAGATGGCGCTACTACTGATAGTTCCGTTTTAACTCACTAGATGGCATTATTTAATGACCGAGCGGTTATTTGGCAAAATAATTGAAAATATTTGTTTTTTTACATGGCTAACAAAGAATATTCAATTTTGTAGGCAAAGTCAAAGTCGAAATTACTTTATTCAATAAAATCACAAGGATCACTTTGAATGGCAAGAAAACATTTTTTTTGTTTTTTTTTGTTATCAACCCTTTTTTTATTATTTTTTATTCCTTAATTTTGTTTTCTTTTAAACTTTCCATTTATTTGGTAATTATTGTGGACGAAGTCGAAAGGTAGAATCAAATATTGATATAGGATTAATAAAATTGCTACGAAAATGCTACGACGAGCTACGATCGACGCTACGACATACACTCGTAGCTCAAATCGTAGCAAGTAAATCGTCTGCGACGCGAAGATTACGGGTTCGATTCCCGCCCTGGGATAAATGTTTGTACGATCTGCAAATATTTATTCCAGGTGTTCTGGGCATTTTATACGTATAATAAAAAAAATGGTTGTCTGTAAAGTCGGTTTACTGACGATAGTTGAACGTGACAACGTCACTTCATGGAACGCCTCAGAACGCCTCAGAACGCCTCATGAGTCATGTTTTTTCGTGCGTGCAGCCGGCTCTATCGAATTATAAGACGTTGTCACGTCAAAAATATCTATCTATGTAATGTATTGTATTAAGTATGCCAGTCTTCTAGTACCCATAACACAAGCTCTGCTTAGCTTGGGGCTAGATGATGTTGTGTGGATTGTCCAGCATTATTTTATCTTCCTATACCATATAATTAAATACCTACTTAAATCCTATAAACTGTACAAAATAGTCTAAATATTGGCCAACTCACCAAAAAACCCTTCCCCCCGGACAAGGGCTCGGGCTGAAGTGATCCGGTCTACAAGGGCAATTATAAGCCCTTACTCAAGTACCTCCGACGGAAGGCTGGAGGCTACCACACTAATTTACTGCCTACCCCTACCGCCTACCGCCTCGGGCGAGCAGCGGTTTATTTGTGATCTAGTGATATTATTCTATTTTGTATAGCTTATTTATAAAGCAGGGTAGTAAATGCAGTACTTTTAAAAATTAATTTATTAAAATTACTAATTGCGACGCGTGACCCGAGGGCTGGTGAGTGTCTGGCCCAGCGTATCAGCATTGCTATTCAGCGCGGCAATGCAGCCAGTATCTTGGGTACGCTTCCGATTGGTACATCTATAGATCGTTTGCAACGGTCTGTAGATAGCTCAACTGTTTCTTATGTATTTTGTATGCCAGTGTACATTTTGTAAATACTGTATAGTCGTAAGTTTGTTTGTGAAGTTAAATGTAAATTTATTTAATATACATAAATAAAGTATCGACGAACGATGTGGCGCGGCGGGCGAAGGTCCGCCTGCGACGCGGATGATTGCTATTTCGATTCCCGCCTTGGGATAAATATTTTTACGATCTGCAAATATTTATTCCGGGTGTTCTGGGTATTTTATATGTATAATAAAAAATATCTATCTATGTAATGTATTGTATTAAAGTAGATATGTCAGTCTTCTAGTAGGTACCCATAACACAAGCTCTGCTTAGCTTGGGGCTAGATGATATGTAGATTGTCCAGCATTATTTATTATTATTCGCTGTGTAAACAGCGGTTTTACTATCCACAAACCTACTAACTACTTGTATAGTTATTTAGTAGGTTTGACTGTTTCAACTCTGGTTTCAAATAGTTAAAATTTTGATATCACGCATTTGAAAGCGCCCTCAAATAAATGAAAAAAATGAAATGAAATTAAATATATTTATTTGACAAAAACAACACAGAGAATACCTACAGAACATAAAAGAAAAGCAACATAATAATAGAATACAAATACAGTCGCAAGTGAATGTCGAAAGTGTACTTATTTACAATTCTATAATTACAATACATTCGGTCGAAACAAATATCCAGCTTTTATTCTAAACTTAGTTACATATTTTTAAATAATAATAACTCTTTCAGACACAATATCCATTACACATAGTTTAAAATAAAATAACAAGTAAAAAAATAACAGTAAATTCTGGTAATACCAATATACATATATAGAATAAAATATATCTATATGTATAATGTTAAATATATAGAATAAAATAGGTTAGGTACACACTTAGTATGACAATTGCAACCAACGTCTATACACGCCTGTCTATAGAAGCCTATCTAGATAAGATAAAGTACCTACCTACTGCAAACCGCAAGCTCCATGTAAGGTAATAAGTACCTTAAAATAATAAAATAGGCTAGGTACACACTTAGGATGGCAATTGCACCCAGCGTTTATATATCGTCAACGCAACTGCAAATTGCAATACCGCGTGTTCACATAAGTCGCAAAAATTCGAAATAAATTAATATATAATAAAGATTTTTATAAAATCTTATGACATTCCTATGCTAAGGAACCACGAAAAAGTTTAATCACAAAGATTTATCCAATTGACCAAGATAATAAATAATGCTGGACAATCCACATAACATCATCTAGCCCCAAGCTAAGCAGAGCTTGTGTTATGGGTAGGTACTAGAAGACTGACATACTTAATACAATAACATTACATAGATAGATATTTTTTATTATACATATACAATGAACACCCGGAATAAATATTTGCAGATCATACAAACATTTATCCCAAGGCGGGAATCGAACCCGCAACCTTCCGCGTCGCAGGCGGACCTTCGCCCGCCGCGCCACATCGGTCGTCATACTCAATTATTTCTTCCAAAAAATTGTAAAATGATAAAATACCGATACGCGGTATTGCAAATTGCTCTTACGCGCTAATGCAGTCGCTACGATATGCCTGTCTATAGAAGCTTATCTAAATAAGAAAAAGTACTGCAAATCGCAAGCTGCATGTAAAATTCAAAAATAAAACCCAAAAACTGTTCCCACATTTTTACAACCTCCCGAAAATCAACCCAAACCAAACATTAAGCCCTAATGATCAACATTCAACAAATTTAACATAAACACCTAAGTAGTTTCGACGATTTGCCAGCTAAGTACCTAGCCTTAATTGTGTTACATTCGCGCGGTCTCACTTTTACGATCGATTATGTACCCTTAAAATTCATTTCAGCCCTTAGCGACCGTATTTCTACCCCAATAAAGCATTATTTGGCGTGAAAGTCCTCGCAAAATACCGTTGTGTTTTTGCACGAAAAGGATGGGGAGAGGTAATCGGTTGGCTGGCGGTAAGGGGTGGTTCTGCTGAAGAGTGACGCCCCAAAAGCTAAGGGTAGATGTCAGTTGAGTTAACTTAGCGTGCGACAACGGTAGGGTGGCGCGGTTTCGTACTATCGCGTTTTAAGTCGGACCTATTTGGTCGACAAGGTTTTATTTAAAGTTTTCGGAGTTTTCGACAACTTTTTTAAGTTTTGTTAAAGTGACATAAGTGTGTGATGTTTGGAGTGTGGCTGTGACGTTGAGATAATTTGAGGTATTTTTTTTTGTCTTAAGGTGACTTTATATACTCTGACCTTTAGGTCATCCTATACCTAGATAAAACTAGTCTCTGGCTATTTAGAGTAAAAAACCACCATAACACCGCAATAAAAAAGTCTAAAACTATTTGTTTTTGTTTGTGAAAGAGCTCTTATTGTTATATTTGTCTTATCTATAGATAAAAATAGATAGATAGATAAAAATGATGAGCGTAGTTACATGTATTTTGATGGTAATAAAATATCTACATTTATGCACGCAATAGGGATTAAAACAAAATTGAAAATAACATAATATGGGCGGTATTATTCTTATCCAGGTATTTCTACCAGATAACTTACGAATAGAATTCGTTTTGAAGAATATTTTACCTTGAAAAGATGTTTTTGTTTAAGATTATTAAATAAAATAGATTTAATATTGTTGCATTAAAGTTATTAGAAATAATATTTTTGTAAGTAAAATATCACCCTATTTTGTGTATCATTTTTAACGCCCTTTGCACTGTGGTGCGTCTGAATACTTTCTAGGCGCAGGTTTGATTCTCTTCTCTGGTGTTTTTATAACCTATAATTATTGAGTCTAGATTTCAGTGTAGTTAGTAGGTTAAGAAGTTTCATATACAAATATAGTTACGTATAATTATCAAATTTAGTTTGTTAGGCATGCGTATGTATGATATATACATATAGATTAGAGGCGGAAACGTACTATAGCCTAACAAATAATAGTATAAACTTTAACAAATCATGTTGCCGTTAGGTATAATCATGTAAACTTAATTGTAAAATTATTATAATGATGAAGAAGACACAATACTATAATCACTGAAGGTAAACAAAGGTAATTCAGCCATTTGCTTACAATTAATATATTTTATATGATATATCTATGTAATTTGACCTGTCATAGTTTGCATATGAGTATTTGTTAGACTATAGTCCAGTTAATATTTATTTGTGCTGTTGTTAAGAGAAAGAAGAAGAGAGAAGCCCGTTCTTCTAGGCTCTGGTCGCGTGGAACTGGCACCTAGAATCACCTAGTATATAAGACGATTCTAAATGATCCTTGTGATTTTACTGAATAAAGTAATTTTTGACTTTGACTTTGAGAAGCTATAATCTTATGAAACTGGAAAACACTGCATGAGAAGACAAGAAGACCGGGCTTCGCGGCGCGTCTTGGCGTTCCTAAAATATCTAAAATTCCGAAAATACCTACGTTCAGATAAAATCTCACTTTTGAGCGTCATTTTTAGATGTCAAACTAGAGATGCATTATATGATAGGAGCGAAGAATAGCCCAATTTTCAGCTTATTTTTAGCCCAGTTTTTAGTTTAGTTAGCAATTGACCGAAAATTGGAACCTTAAAGGGTTTACAGGTAGCCTTAATTAAAAATTGCGACCATGTTCCGTCAATGCTTTAGCCAGTACCTCTACCATGAGTTGTCACAGTAAAATCGCCTGACTTTACTACAGTAGTTACGTCAATATTAGTATGACAAATTTTAGTACCCAACTATCCGCTAGAGGCGCTGTACAAATCTTCATACATTTTTTTAACTACAGACGCTAGCGAGTATAGTATATATAGTATAGTAAAAACCCACGGTAGAGCTACAGGAAACCCTCAAGCATTGATCAAGTCAAAACCTGTCAACTGTCAATAGTTGATGTGCTGGCTGTCAAGAATTTTACTATCTTATAAAAAAAAATACTTGGCTACAGTAAGTAAATGTCAAATACAAAAATAAAAACATAATTAATGCAAATCTTCAGGGAAAACATAATGAATGACCGAAACAAGACCGCTTGTCATTCAAATGAATTATAATTTACATTTGCTTAATTAATTTAGTTCAGTCCCCCGTACATTCCTTTTAATTAATTTACGAATGTTTTTTGTAAGTGAAATTGTAAATCGTAGTTTGGTAAAATAATAGGAGTGACTTTGACATGGCTAAGCCGAAGTATTTTCACGTTTTAGGCCACCCCTTGGACAGGGGTCCTAACGAAGATTTAATATAAAAAAATACATAAGTATATTCATGGGCAATTTATACATTACACTCTAGTCCCAAACTAAGCAAATCTTGTACTATAGGAACTATTGCTGATAGAATACTTATATATTTTTGTTAATACATAGAAATCATAAATATTTTATTATAATATTTATAATAAATAAAGATTATAAAGTATTTTGGTAGTGCTAATATAAAAGGTCAGTAATCAAAGTTTTGATAAAAAAATAATATTAATGAATATGTACTTACATAAATCAAGTTTTTCGTAACTATAGTCAAAAACAGTTAAAAAAGACACAGACACAGCATAGCATTGTTTGCTGGATTACGCATGCGCAGTGTTAGGTTATTTTCTTTAGGATATTTCGTTACGGAATTTCCGGATCCGTACCCCAAGTGCGAGTTTGTGTACACACGGATCGCAGAGACGCAATCGCCGAGCGGCTCCGATTTTGTATGGAGATCCAAGCAGCGCCCCTAGCGGATTTATTGAGAGGCTTGGATTTCCATACAAAATCGGAGGCGCTCGGCGATTGCGTCTCTGCGATCCGCGTGTGCACAAACTCGCACTTGGGGTACCGGTCTCCACGCACAAGGCCCGCGATAGAAGCTATGCAATAGCTTAAAATCTTCTATCCACCCGTGCGAAGCCGGGATGGGCGACTAAATCATATAGATTTAGTAGGTACATATAAAAATGAAACCCGTTTTCCGTTGTCAAAACGGCTTGACAGATTTGGCTGAGTTTTTGTAGTTTTCTAATACTCTGTACAAGGTTCTTACGGAAAAAAATTAAGAAAATCTCTCAGAAAAAAAAACTCTCTAAGGCGAAGTTCGCCGGGACAGCTAGTATATTATAATTTTAAAATTAAATCACATTTTTTGTGCTCATTGTGGCCACACCAGCCAAAGGTGCCTCCATTGAGCCGCTAACAAGATTGGCAGATGGTCACTTTGATGTTATCAGAGCCGTAAACTTGGTGTAAACCTAACCCTTCGTATACCTAATCGGGCCGATTTACACTGTAACGAACAATTTGTTTGTGCCCAGCTCAGTTGGTAGTAGCTCTGCCTTCCATGCTGTGGGTCGTGGGCTCGATTTCCACACAGAGCAAATAAATAATAAATAATGCTGGACTATCCACACAACATCATCTAGCCCCAAGCTAAGCAGAGCTTGTGTTATGGATACTAGAAGACTAACATACTTAATACAATACATTACATAGATAGATATTTTTTTATCATACATATAAAATACCCAGAACACCCGGAATAAATATTTTCAGATCGTACAAACATTTATCCCAAGGCGGGAATCAAACCCGCAACCTCCGCGTCGCAGGCGGACCTTCGCCCGCCGCGCCACATCGGTCGTCGAATAAAATCTCATAAATAACATTGTGAGATGTCCGTGACTAATTTTAAGCTATTGCATAGCTTCTATCGCGGGCCTTGAGCGTGGAGACCGAATCCAGAAATTCCGTAACGAAATAACCTAACACTGCGCATGCGTAATCCAGCAAAAAATGCTATGCAATAGCTATTCGATTACGATTCTAAATGATCCTTGTGATTTTACTGAATAAAGTAATTTTGACTTTGACGTTGACTTTGCCGCGGCAGTCCCCGAGAGCCACGTCTTTTTTGTTACATTACGGTGTGACTGCGCCCACGAACCACAAAATAAAAGTTTAATTACTCCTGCGCATCTCAGTTGTAAAAGGGTTATTAAAAATTTGACTTTGTAATGTCATTTACAATGTCATTGTAATTTCAAATTTCGGGGTAAATTGCCATGAAGTTCGTAGTAATGTGTTAATTAGTTACTTTGTTTTATAGAAGGGTTACTTGGGTATTGCTATTTAATTATTTATATAAAAACAAATATACCTACTAATATGATATAATATGACGACCGATGTGGCGCGGCGGGTGAAGGTCCGTCTGCGACGCGGAGGTTGCGGGTTCGATTCCCGCTTTGAGATAACGATCTGTAAATATTTATTTCGGGTGTTCTGGTTATTTTATATGTATAATAAAAAAATATCTATTTGTGTAATGTATTGTATTAAGTATGTCAGTCTTTTAGTACCCATAATACATATAGGTAGGTATTGTATCAATCTAGTTTCCACAGTAGTTAGTACAAGCTTTGCTTAGTTTGGGACTAGAGCGTGTGAATTGTCCATGAGTAGATATCTATTTATTTAACAGCAAACTGTTAAAAAAAAACAAATAACCAATCTGAAAGCTAAAAGAACAAAATATTGTGAAACATTTCAAAACGCACACTTTTTAATTTAAAATGTGTTCGTAAATTAAATAAAACCGATTGAAAAGTATCGATTACGATTACGCTCCGTTGCTTACAAAACAGCCGGCTCTGTGGTGTGATTTTTATCTATCAGCCGATTACTAAAGTATTCGATTACTACTATTCTAAGGTATTGTTTACTTAGGCCAATTTTTTAACCAAATCAGTAAAAAATATGATGTAGTTTAGAAACGACTTAGGAAATGGAATCGGTTTTTTTGGATCGTGATTTTGCAATCTTTTAAGAATGGTGTGTAAAATTTGAAATTCGCAGTAGGTATCGATAGTTAAACAAATCATGTGTGCAAAATTTGACAGTTAGTGTTGCCACTACTTTTCA
The DNA here is from genome assembly GCA_932527185.1 of Ecliptopera silaceata. Classification (NCBI taxonomy): domain Eukaryota; kingdom Metazoa; phylum Arthropoda; class Insecta; order Lepidoptera; family Geometridae; genus Ecliptopera; species Ecliptopera silaceata. The sequence continues at coordinate 6,622,063 of OW052213.1, read as the reverse complement.
ATATTTAATTGTGAGATAATTAAAAAGAATCGAATGTATTTCATTCGATTCTTTTGATTCGACGAACAAGGTTAAACAAATACAGTAATTTGCTAACCAAGAGTATTGTTAAATTTATAATTATTATATTATGTTAAAATAGACTGTAACTTATAAAACTATGTATTAAGAAGATGCAAATAAAAATTAATGTAAAAAAAAATTATAATTTTTATTTTAGGTTGCGGGTTCCATTTGGGATAAATGTTTGTACGATCTGCAAATATTTATTCCGGGTCCTCTGGGTATTTCATATATATAATAAAAAATATATCTATCTATGTAATGTATTGTATTAAGTATGTCAGTCTTCTAGTACCCATAACACAATAGCTCTGCTTAGCTTAGGGATAGATGATGTTGTGTGGATTGTCCAACATTATTTATTTATTTGGTTGTTTGAGACGAATGTGAACGTCAAAGTTTACACATGACAATTTGACAGTTTTTTTATGATACGGAACGACTTAATTAATGAATATAAGTTAATTAAATAGTTAACCAGTGTCCGCAAAGGACATTATACCTAAGTGTATTTATTGTACTAGCCTACTTTTGGATATGAAGTATATTGTGTGTAACACGACAAGTTAAAATGTGTATTTTTATAGTTTACTAACGACCCGTCCCGGTTTTGCACGTGTTTAAACCTTTCTCTTGAATTATTCTATCTATTAAAATAAACCTCATCAAAATCCGTTAAGTACTTTTAAAAATCTAATCATTGAACTGTAGTGTTTTTTTTACTGTTTTCTATGCATGTATTTACAAATATTTATAATTTTGTTATTTATCAAAATAATCTATAATTTTCATTAGCAGAATTATAAAAAAAATATTTAAGTAATACATTTTACTTTTTTTTTCTTAATTTGAATATAGGTACAATTAAATTAGTAAGTATTTTAAAAGTAAGCATAAACTATAAAAAAATCATCCCTTCATAATGAGGACGAATGAAGTCTTACATTTTGTAAAACAAAACATAATAGTCAATTTAAACCAGGATCCGGTTTAATTAGTCAATTTAAACCAAGTTCTGGTTTAAATTGACCATTACCCCTACCTAATGTGATATTATGATATTTATACTACCTACATCCTACACCATAAACTTAAGTTCTTTATAACCTGCCTAGGCGTGGTCTGACGTCACTATTTATATTGTAACTAACTGACATAATTAATATTAAGTACTTATAAACACGATGCTTAGATAAAAGTGTATTTTTGTAACAGTTATTTTTATTTAGTCGACGCCTTCCTGCACGAATGTGAAACTATAAAATCGAAATCTGTTTTTAACCTACAAAAAATAATGTGAATATACTTTTATACAATATATAAATATTCAAGAAAAGACGGATGGACTGTGTGAATGATGACATGTGTAAGAAAGGTGTGAGCATTGAGATGACGTCTGATAGAGGAGAGTGGAAGAAGAAGACGTGTTTTACCGACTCCACATATGTGGGACCAGGGTAGGAAGATGATGATGATGATAAATATTCAAGAACAATTCACACATCACACTCTAGTCCCAAACTAAGCAAAGCTTGTACTATGGGAACTAGACTGCTGATATAATACCTACTTATATATTTTTTTTTACATACATACATAGAATACATAGCAACACCCTATATACGTATAATGTGATCATAGCTTTTTTTTTTATATGACTTGTAACTTAGTAAGCTTTGTTAGCACTTAAAGTAACTATCTATTCCAAAGTGGTTTATAAGTTCGTAGTTTGTACACTTCACTTTCACTTAAACAAAGTTGCATTGTACACGCTTAACGATGTAAAAGTACGAATATGTACCACAATGTACCACTATACAATTTCCATCTGACTATACCACTTTTTCCCAAAATTTTAGTTTATTATATCTATTTCTGTCTAACTAAAATCTAAACATATGTACAAACAAACTTAAGACTATTACAGTATTTACAAAATGTAAAATGTACATAGGTGTTTATAAATAAACACCTATGTACATTTTGTAATTGTAAGTGTTTGATTTTAAATTTTTATGTATTTTAATACATAAAAATCAATTGAGCTATCAGCAGAACATCAATAGAAACGATCTATAGATAGCTCAACCGATCCAAATCAGTACCAATCGAAAGCGTACCTAAATTAGTGGCTGCATTGCCGCGCTGAATAGCAATACTGAATATTAAAAAAAAAATGGTAAAACAATTATATCAGCATTCTAGTTCCCATAGTACATAGCTTTGCTTAGTTTGAGAGTAGAGCGTGATGTGTGAAAAGTCCGTGAATATTTATTTCATTTCCTAAAAGTATTACTAAAATAACTGCATTAAATGTATTCACTATCAATGCTAAAAAAGTCAGCAACCGCCATTGTAAAAATAAATGTAACTTCAATATCACTCAAATTGACATATAAAATCGCGAGTGCACGCAAAATGGCGTATTAAAACGAAATGACAACTATCCATTACCCAAAGTTTATTTTCAATGCATCAATTTATTGTACGAAGTGGCAATCGAACATCAATTTCATTCCAAAAGGGTATTTTGTGCGCGTGAATTTTGTATAGACGTGTGTTCGCCGGCGGGCGGCGCAAAAACATCATTTTCCGGGATAGCCGACTGTGAAATGATGACCGATTGTGATAAATTCATACGTGTTTTATATGTGAATTGTTTCAACAAAATATATTTTTGGACCGATGTGGCGCGGTAGGCGATGGTCCGCCTGCGACGCGGAAGGTTGCGGGTTCGATTTCCGCCTTGGGATAAATGTTTGTAAGATCTGCAAATAGTTATTCCGGGTGTTCTGGGTGTTTTATATGTAAAAAAAACAATATTTATCTATGTAATGTATTGTATTATGTATGTCAGTCTACTAGTACCCATAACACAAGCTTGGGGCTAGATGATTTTGTCTGATTGTCCAGAATTATTTATTTATTTATTTGTTGTATACATCAACAGTAAAAATATGAATAGTTGAAGTCTCAGCAGTTCAGCACTAAGAAAATAAATAAAAGTTGTACAATAAATTATTCTTATTCTTATATTATATGTATAAAAGATCAATTATTATCATATCAATCAATAAATGATGTTATTTGAACTTTTTTTTAACTATTATTGAAAAGTTGTTAATTTTATTATTTAAAAATTAATAGTATTCAATAATAAGGCTCTATTCTATTGTATTAACATTAGCGGTCTACTTTTTCCATTTATAAAAGCTAAATCCGATTTACACAGCGCGGTAACGCACCGCTATACCTACAGAGTCAATACCACGAAGTGTAACTTTCTCATCATAACTTTCACATCAATTTTTATTTAAAAAGAAAATGTTTTGAGACTATCGCGATTCGCGAGCCACTTAAAGTAACTTATAATTAGCTTGGTTTAAAATACTAAACTTTTTATTTTATAAGTTTAGTATTTTAAGCCAAGCTAATTTATTAAACCTTTTAAATCTAAGTGGGTCTAATATCTAGAGCTCCCTTTAAGACGCTGACTATTAATAATTCAGACCCGTAGAGTGCGTTATTGTTCTTAGCCTTATTTAAGGGTCCCGGGGGGAAAGCATAGAAAACTATGTGTAGATGTGAAACTCAATGATCTGCGCTAATGTCAAAACTGACAGGTGTTACAGCTCAGTTGGTAGTAGCTCTACCTTCCATGCTGTGAGCCGTTGGCTTAATCTCTAATAAAGTAAAATAAAGTAAAAAGTATGTATATTTATTTCACACAAAAATGACAATTTATCTTATAGTAACGGTCTATCTTATAAAAGTTAGCGCAGACTTGAAGTACTGATTACCATACGTAATGATGACTTAAAGTCAACGCTAACTTTTTATAAGATAGGGGGTAAGACATCATGTTAAAACAATAATAATAGTAATAAGAAACACACTCTAGTCCCAAACCAAGCAAAAATAACTTATACATGTATTATATCAGCAATATAGTTCCCGTAGTACAAGCTTTGCTTAGTTTAGGACTAGATGAGTTGTCCGGGAATATTTATGAAGTGCGTTAAAGAATTTTCTGTTTATTTATATTTATTTATTACAAAAATTTGCAAAACCAATTACACTAATTATTTAAATTTCAAGTTACAAGTCAATTAAATACAAAAATAAACATTTAATAAAAGTCATATGAATAAGCAAAATAGATAAAATACAAAAACATCAATTAAATTAACACATATTCCCTATATTCTATTAAGCTCACAGTACCGCAAGCATTGTGACATAATTTTCGTCCACCCGTCGTCTAAATGTCTTTGAGTTTGAGTTTTTAATAGTTTCACATCTATCTGGTAAAGTATTATCCTAACAGCGCCTAATAGAGGGTGGAGTGCTATTGTCTGTCTGAATAAGTAGGTAATGGATATATTTATAGAGTAATGGTTATCTACAAATGTTTTAGTTTTGATGTGAATTCAATCATATTTAGGGATAATCCAATCTTTGTGGCTTTTTTTTTATCTTATCTTATTTTGTACTTAGCGTACATGAATGTTTATATATTCTATATTTTGATAGATACAAAAACTTTATTGTACACAGACAAATAGAAAAATACAAGAGAAAAAAATCACATAGAACTTACAAGTAGGTACAATGAACGCTAAAAATATTTTTATCGCTAAAAGCATTTTTTTCTAGATTGATAAACTATTTTTTATATGAATAATTATTTGCGACTGCGAGCAATGCTGATACGCTGGGTTAATTAACCAGCCCTATGGTCACCACAAATAAATTAAATTTTTGAAATTTTTATTTATTTATTTCATGTTTACAAAAATAAGGTCCTTATAATAAAGGTATAAGTACACCTACAAATTAATGTTAAATACAATCAATGTTAGAGTTTCTCACAAATGGACCTATTATGGAGGAAAACCTCTAACCTCTGAAATAACAGACTTATCAACAGTCTCTCTCTCTTCCAGACCCCCGAAATGAACTAGCAGCACCATGGACTCCCCCGTGTCTTCCCAAGACGACCGTGACATCGAAGTGAATGTAGTCTCCGGCGCCAGTAGTCCTGACATCACTTCTTTACCAAGACATGACCAAAAAAGCCCCTACTACGACCGAACTGAACCAAAAAGTCCGTACTACGAGAGGAATGAACCAAAAAGTCCGTATTACGACTTAAAGAAGGATAAAGAAGAGAAGGCGACGGGTAGTGCTCCGTACACCAGCTTTTCCATCAGTTCTATTCTGAATCGAGCAGAACCGAGAAGGGACTCGAATGTTCTAGAAGCTGCTCTAGCTGCAAATCATTTTGGAAATGCAAATGATGCTATGCTGTCTAGGTAAGAAATATATTTATTTTAATTTGGAAAAAACAGTACCTACAATAAACAAAGACATTTTCTTTTTTATTTTCTTTTAATTGAAACAAACAGTACTTTAATAAAACACAAATAAAAACACAATAAAGTTTCCGCCATTAAAGACTTGTTGTATGTTGGTTGTAATAGATCTTGATGAACGTCACAGCTCAGTTGACTCTGCATTCTATGCTGTGGGTCGTGGGTTCGATTCCTACCCAAGCTTAACTGTGACCAGTGAGGCGTGTTAAATGCCACAATTTATCAAATAAATTATACGGTTACATTAAAAAAAAACAATTTATTTCAAATATCTTATATTTCACCATCAACTTGTATTTATAAAAAGCTTCAATTCACTATTAAGTCGGCGCTAAAACATACTCGTTACCTACTGAAGCAGGCCTAAGTGAACCAACACATTGGCCGGTTAGCGATAACCGACCGGTTAAAGGCACGCCCGCAGGTAATGCTAGGATCGATTAGTATCCGGTCATTACCCAACCAACTTAACCTACGGTGCCGCGTTTACACGAGCAAGTAACTTAGCTGACTATGTCAGAGTTACTAGGTGTCTATGTGTGAGTTTTACATAAGTCTCACGACTTAAAAAAAGAGTTATTGAAATAATAATACAAAAAAAGCTAATACTTAAAGTCAAATGTACTCTATAACTCCAAAATAAATCAGCAAAGTGCGAGTCGGACTCATGCACGAAGGATTATATACCAAAATGTCATAGTTATTGTCTCACATTTAATTGTGCTACAACTATATCAATCATTTTTTTTATTATTTTCTGTTTTTATTTACAACACGCGAGCGAGAATCTAACGAGGAAGGGATAAGATTTATAATGTAAGATTAAAGAGATAAAAATATAGGTATAAAGGTTGGGTGAAAAAATATGTCTAATTATACAATTTACCTAACAATTTGCTAAAATATAGGTAAAAAATGTTATGGTTAAGAAGATAAAAATATATTTTATTTATTTATTTATTTATTTTGTTACAATGACATATGTTACATCGAATCTTAATGCTAAGTAATTCTAACATACTGGGTAGTAGCTAAAAAAAAAACTAAGTTAAGTGAAAATAAGAAGGTAGATGTTAAACTAATAGGTTGCGAAGAGTACGCTAACTCCCACCCTAGGCGAACCTGTAAATATTTAGTATAAATTATTGTCATGCAAGTTGACTAAACAACTTACTCAGTGCAAACGGGGCACACGATCGCTTTAAACCTAGTTTAGCAAAGTATAACTTCGCTGGAATATTCAGCGGATATTCCAACTAGTTTTAAAGTTTCAGTTTGCACTTTACACGAGTTTTGTTTCAACCATTTTATTAACTTCGGTCTAATTATTTAGCTGGGTTAACTAGCTTCCGCGTCTGGCTTAGCTTGTAATATGAATGGACAATGGGCATTTTGGGCCACGATAAAAAAGAAGGTTCCTCATGGTTACTATTTAGTACGTTTGAAGGGCTTTTTTTCAATAAGAATTGTGTGGCCTGCAAAATCTCTTTCAAAAGTATGGAAATCCTGAGGGACGATTTTTTAGTCATGGCCCACGGTCTACAAAAAATTGTCCATTCTCCTTTCTAAGAAAGAAAAGGCATGGGTGCCAATGCAAAATCCATACGTCATCCATCTCAAAGTTAGGACTGAAACCTCCTGGCGTTGATCGGGCCAAAGAAATGTAGAAATTTTACTTCGAAAACATTCAACTTTAGTTTATAATAGCAATTTCCAGTGTTTGTTAATATTCTGTAACAAATATTCAGTTCACTAATAAAAATTTCATTTCATTTTCATTTCATCTTTTATACCAAAAATACCTACGATACACGCGGTTATATCAACATAATCTAACCAAATAAGTAAACAAACTACATTTACACCCGAAAAACGAAGCAAGCCTAATAAAAACAAAGCCTTACACACATCTACAGTAATCCCCGTCATTTGGCCATCTAATCAGGGTACAAGGAACCCTTCAACAGCCTTTTTATCTGCCGACAGGGTAGTAAATGAAGGGATGAGGGTAGAATGTCTTGTGAACAGCGGTCAGACTACGCTCATTTGACATTTGACAAATCTTGTCTATGTATATAGATGTGTGTTTGTCTGTGGTTTGTAAAGTTAAGGCTAATTTGAATTTTGTTTGTAATTGTGAGCAATGCGGGTCGGAATTTTAATTTGATTTTATTTTTATTTTCAGAAAAAATATATTTCAATTAAGTATATAATTTTTATTTTTGCAAGCTAAGATGATATATATTTTCGGTTAAAACAGAAACTTTGCGCTCTAAAATTGTTTTGTTTTAAAATAGTTCGTATATTTTATTCACTGGTTTGGACTTTATTGATAAACTTCAATTTTTAAAAGAATTCTAGGAGCTCTACAATTATTTCATAAAAATGCTTCATTATGCTTCGGCTACATTAGCGGGCGAATATTCGTATCGTGTTGGCGCGACAAAAACATCGTGTTCGGGTATAGGCGATCTTCTTGTCTAAATACTACGCGATGACACGATGTACCCGGCCACATACATCGCGTTAACACGAATATTCGCCGTAGCCCGCTAATGTGGCCCCAGCATTAGACTAGTTAGTACTTTGGATTCTCATTTTTGACATTACCTCACATTGACCTTTGACGTATTTTTATCTTGATAGAAAGCAAGGTTCTATCTATCTATGTAATGTATTGTACTAAGTATGTCAGTCTTCTAGTACCCATAACACAAGCTCTGCTTAGCTTGGGGCTAGATGATGTTGTGTGGATTACCCAGTATTTTTTTTTATTTAAGGTTAAATCTTTTAAAAAGAAATGTGATAAAGCTTAGGGCGTTTACAAACTCTACATTTTCCTTATTTTAATTACAAATAAAGTGACAGTAAGACATTACTTGACAATGTAAGCGATCTGTCATTTTTGCCGCGCTTTTTTTTTTCGTCTTAATTTCCTTGAGCTTGTCTAATCGTGTAATTATAAAAAAATGGAGTCTATTTTGCTCGAGGGTTTAGGTTTTTTTGTATTATTTTCCCCTAATTGGCTTGCTTTCTTTGAGTTTAAAATAAAAAGCTTTGTAATTAAGCAATAGATTGAACGATTGTTAAAAAGAGTTTATGGAAGAAATGTTTGAAACAATGAGAAATAATTAGATTATTTTGAGCAAACAAACTAAATAATAAATAAATATTCGCGGATATATATCTCACACATCACACTCTAATCCCAAACTAAGCAAAGCTTGTACTATGAGAATTAGACAGCTGATAGAATACTTATATACTTACTTACTTACTTTTTTTTGTAAATACATACATAAAATACATAGAAACACCCAGACACAAAACAAATTTCATCACACAAACATTTGCTCTGGGTGGGAATCGAACACACGACCCACATGGAATGCAGAGCTACCAACTGAGCTGTGACGCCTGTTCCATTGCTGGACGGCTTTTGGCTGTAAATTATATACAATAAAATAAAATACTTTTCTGTACATTTGAACGTTTCCTCATAAAATTCTTGATAAAATAAGCAACGCGTTGTTTCGATTGGATGTGAGTTTACCAACATCTCATCCCATCTCATCTCATCCCATCTCATCTCATCTCATCTCACGTGGATTACATTGGATAGGCTCGTAAACCAACAGCATCTTATGATCAAATAGGGGTAGATCACGAAAACTACGTATTTTTAAAACTAGTTTACAAGTTTTAAAAATACATAGTAGACTATGAAAACTGATGGGCACTAAATGATGAATAAAAATTAGTTTAGTAAACATTACAATTGTTATCTTAAAGCTTTGTACTTATATAAGTTTAATAAATAAAGGCTAAAAAAACTCATAAACAAAATATTTTTTTGTTTTGTTATTTAGCGTAAAAATATTTCAAACTACTTACGAATGCCCTTACTCAATAACATAGAAATTCGAAATCGACATGGCAAAGTCCCGTCAAATTACCTTCCTACCCCAAGCTTCGTAAAATAAATCAAAGGAGCCCTATTGAAGAAAAGTTAATAATACTAAATAACCGAAACGCCCTTCTTGGGCCCTACCCTCGTAAATATAAATAATTTAGCGCCTTTTACTTGAGGTGTAAGAGACGACAAAATGGCGGACGATTACTGGTTTTTATTTATTTGGACATTCAACGAAAAAAAAAAATTGGAACAAATAAGATATTTATTTAATAATTAATAAATATATAATGTCTTAATCTTTTTAATCATTATAATCGAAAGTAATATCTATTTAACAACATAAGGATTATACGAAAAACATATGATTTAACGCAAAAAAATATAAAACTTTTTTTGCATTAAAATGCAATCGACACAGAAGTATAATTTATTGTCTGTACATGTAGGTTACATTGACTCGTTTTCAAAATAAAATGCCCGTAAATATTTATCTATTTAATTTCTAAGATAAAATACTTATTTTCTCAAGTAAAAGTATAAATAATGAAAAAATAACTTATATCCTCAAATAATTTAGTATAAAAACGGGAAAAAAATCTTATTTTCACATATATTTATCTTAATTTTAATATAGCCCGTTTAGACGCCCCATTATGGGGCGTCTAAACGGGCTATATTAAAATACGGCAATTTGTTTACGGCAATTTGTTGCTGCAATACTGTGGCCGGCAACATTGCTACCAATACCAGCCACACTATGCAATATTTTAAGGATGGCCCGGCATTATAGCCACATATTTTTTGATATGTCGAAATGTTTTTATGTGTAGCTACGACAAAATACTCGGCAGCCTATGACTCAAGAATCTACCGCTCCTTATCAGTCTCCACCACAACAGTACGCTGATCCACACCACACCCAGTTAACTGAAAAAGGGTTCTGAATCAAAGGCCATACCATTGCAGCCATATTGCAACATGTTGCCTGCAATTGATTGCTCAGCCATAAAAATGTTTTATTGATGGCTGGGCAATGTTTGCCAATAATTGCAGCCACAAATTGCCGTAAAATATTGCCCGTTTAGACGCCCCATTAAAAAAATACATGTAGTTAGTATAAATAACGAAAAAATAACTTATCTTCTCAATTATTTGTCTTCTCAAAAAAAACCCAAGTAGTTAGTAAACTTACGAAAAAATAACACATCTTCTCAAATATTTGTCTTAAAAATACAAATAGTTAGTATAAAAACGGAAAATATACTTACCTTTTCAAATTTTTGTCTTAAAAAAATATAAGTAGGTATAGTATAAAACAAAAAAAAAATTTCTCAAATATTTGTCTTAAAAAATTCAAGTAGTTAGTATAAATAACGAATCTCAAATATTTATCTTAAAAAATACAAGTAGTATATAAATATGGAAAAAAAAACTAATCTTCTCAAATATTAGTATCCTCAAATATCTTGGACCACACCCTCTAACCTATCGAGTAGAGTACATACAGCGTCTTGGGGGATAGGTACTTACTCACTTATCGGTTTACGAAGGGCTGTTACAGGAATGTTGCTAAATATTTTGTGGTTTTTGATTCGGAAGATCTACAACTTTGCCAGATTTAAGCTTAGGGAGTTAGTTGCAAGAGATATTGACCTCTATTGTTCGTTAATTAAGGTTTTTTTTACTTATTTAGTAAATAATATTCAGTCTATCGTGTAAGAAAAACGTCGATACGAGTATTTAATAAATAGTTTTTAGTTTATCGTGTAAGAGAAAGATTATAAGAGAAAAATATAAGCGAGATTTTGCAGAAAAGATCTTTACAAATAGTCTTAAGATATCAGTTCGTAATAACAGCTTCTCAAAAGCAGCCATAACACGGCCGAGTGTCATCCACAACCAAGAAAATAGAAAAGACATGCTTTTAAACGTAGAATACCCTATCTACGGTGACAAAAGAGCCCCGCGTCGCTTGCACGGACAACGGATACAACTAAACACTTTAAACCATAAAAGAAAGCACAAATGCTATTATTACTAACAAGTGAAAAGTGTCGGGCGAAGCGTCGTGGCAAAAAGAAAGCTCGGATGGCGCGCATCGATTTTTATACTCCCCGGGGGAGGCGGGGTCACGGAGACAGCCAATCAGAGCGCGGTGAGCCGACCAATCACGTCGCGGCTGGCGCGTTTTCAAACACTGTAATGGAATTTGCGCGAACTTCGGGATTAGTCGATGCAAATTGGTTATATGGAATCTTTTTATACATTATCGATTTATTTCGGTACTTTTGTGTTAAAAGAGTTTTCGGGAGTCAAGTTTCGTGCCCGGGGGATTATGGAAGTTGTTAATGGGCTTATAAAGTAAATTGGGTTTTGTTTTTTTTGGCTATAAGATATTTTGAGAAGGTAAGATTGTCATCTTACTTTTTAGGGATTTGATTTGGTTAATGACTGTAATTGCCAAGCACGGGAGACATTTAATGGGGTGGTTGCATACATGCACGCCTATACACTACTAAAATCAAAATAAATATAGCAAATGATGATTAAAAAATGATTTTGAAGTGAAATTGAACTATAAAAATACTCAAAAAGCAAGTTATTTCTGATATACATATTTAATTTTTTCTCACATACATATTTTTATTTCCTCAGACATACATTCAACCAGCATTTAGATAAAATAACATAAAAATATTAAAACAACATAATTGCCTATAATAAATCTCACTTTTTTAGTACAAAAATAAGAAAAGATAAAAAAAACAATATCCCTATATCTCTATTAGTGGCAACGCTTTCTCTAAATAAAATACAGTCTATAAGCGCGATCGCTATTGTACTGAATATCGATAAAATAAAACTTCCCTCTAAATGGGAATAAATGAGCTTGCTAGGGATGGGACTTGTCGATGTTTGTAAATTTTTTATCGATACTTTTTTTCTCAAACTAAAATTTTATATTTTAGTTGATATAAAACAAATACACAAGATTGCGGTCAAACGTTTGCATATAATACATAAAAACAAATAAAAATTGCCAAAAAATAACCAAACTAAGCATACAAAATCATTTTTTTGTTTCTGATATAGATTAATTTATCTGTTTGTTGTTTAGAACGGTTTGCAGATAACTTAACTATTTCATGTGTATTCTAAAAATATTGGTAATACATAAAAAGTTGTAATAATTAATTAAAAATAAGTATTATCTAAAAAAAAGCCCAAAAACAATCTAATGAATGTTGGTGGTCTTTGCTACGCCGTAGCAGCTACGTAGAACAAAAGCGTAGCAGCGTAGCAACGTCGTAGCACTCATATTCTGTTCTATGTATTAGATATTTAAGTATTCTATCAGCAATTTAGTTCCAATAGTACAAGTTTTGCTTAGTTTGGGACTAGAGTGTGATGTGTGAAATGTCCGTAAATATTTATTTCTTTAATATTTTATAGTTTTCATAGTCCAAGTTATGCACAGTTTGAGACTAAAGTGTGATGTGTATTTCACATCTCACACATTAGTCTCAAACTGTGTGTGGCCGTAAATGTTTACTGATTTATTATCTAGGTCCCATAGTACCAGCATTGCTTAGTTAGGGGCTAGAAAATGTGAAATATCCATAAAAAATATTATTATCAAGTCCCATAGTACAAGTTTTCCTCTGCTTAGGATTAGAGATTAATAAAATCGACGATTTGACGACCGATGTAGCGCGGCGGGCGAAGGTCCGCCTGCTACGCGGAGGTTGCGGGTTCAATTCCCGTCTTGGGATAAATGTTTGTACGATCTGCAAATATTTTCGGGTGTTCTGGGTATTTTATATGTATAATACAAAATAATTATCTATGTATTGTATTAAGTTATGTCAATCTTCTAGTACAACACAAGCTCTGCTTAGCTTGGGGTTAGATGTTGTGTGGATTGTCCAGCATTATTTATATATCGATAAACATTTATTCGTGACTATAAAGTGTCCCAGCACTAGTTTAGGTCCCAAGAGCGCGCCTAGTGCAATCCTCTTTGTCGAGTCGATATTTATACGTCGCCGATCGGCGGTAAGTGAGAATACTTGTTTTTGTACTTCGGTCGCTCTAAACGACGTGATTTATCACACTTACTATTGTCAATTGTTGACTGAGAAAATACTATTATATTTATTTAAATTATTGTGTTCCACTGCTGGGCAAAGGTCTTTTACAAACTTTTATAGAATGGACAGGCGTTACTGCTCAGTTGGTTGTGGGTGGCCTTTCATGCTGTGGGTTGTGGGTTCGATTCCCATCCGCAAATGTTTGTGTGATAAATATAAATATTTGTTCTGTCTGGGTTTATATGTATTCTATATATGTATTTAAAAAAAATGTATGTAAGTGTTCTATCAGCAATCTAGTTCCCATAGTATAAGCTTTGCTTAGTTTGGGACTAGAGTGTGATGTGTGAGTTGTTCGTAAATATTTGCCGTCTATCTTATAAAAAGTTAGCGCAGACTTGATGTATTGATTAACATACGTAATGATGACATACAGTCAACACTAACTTTTTATAAGATAGACGGTTTATCTTTATTATTATTAAATAGCTTTAAAATAAGTTAAAAATAAAGTATTTTCCTAAATATTATCTCTGATTTTGTATATTATGTTATTATTGTGGTTTTATAACACCGTTGTATTGTAGGGGTGATTTTGGGAGGGTAGAAAGGATTTACCGCCTTGAACACCATGAGTTATGGGATTCTATGAGGGTAGGTGGCAGTAATACTTTAAAACGTCTTTTGTAACACCATTAAGGATCATGTCTGACTTCAGTACCTCACCATGAGTTGTCACAGTAAAATCGTCTGACTTTACTACAGTAGTTACGTCAATATTAGTATTACGAATTTTAGTACCCAACTATCCGCTAGAGGCGCTGTACAAATCTTCATACATTTTTTTAACTACACACGCTAGCGAGTATAGTATATTATAGTATAGTAAAAACTCATGGTAGAGCCACAGATGGTATTTTGATGGACATAATAATTGAAATAAATATTTAGGTTAGGTTTAAAGAATTTATTTTTCATAGACATGGTGAATAACATGAAAAAAAATATCTAATAGTAGGTAGATTAGTATGTCGTTTCTTTAAAGAAGGTTAGTAAAACAGTATAATGTGAAAATTGTGTAGTTAAGTAAATGTTGTAAATACAGTAGGTATACAACTCATTTTTTTTTAAAGTACTTTTCAAAAATATGTTGTAGTTTTGATTTGAATACATTAAACGAGTCTATATTTTTATAATTGTAGGTAGTATGTTATAAATTTACGGACATATTAAATAAATGAATGGATATAAGTATTATATCAGCAATCTAGTTCCCATACAAGCTTTGCTTAGTTTGGGACTAGAGTGTGATGTGTGTAATGTCCGTGAATATTTATTTGTAACTAGCTGTCCCGGCGAACTTCGTACCGCCTTAGAGAGATTTTTTTTTTCTGAGAGACTTTCTTAATATTTTTTTCCATAAAAACCTTGTACAGAGTATTAAAAAACTACAAAAAATAAATCAGTTAAATCGGTCAAGCCGTTTTCATGCTATGTCGTGACAACGGAAAACGGGTTTCATTTTTATATAGATTATGACACCATCAAAACACCATGAGATGTCACAGTAAAATTGCCTGACTTTACTACAGTAGTTACGTCAATATTAGTATTACGAATTTTAGTACTTTATTTGTAATATTGTTGCAGATTGGGTCTGATATCGCAGTGGAGCGCGCTGGCTGGCCGGTACAGCGGGTTGGTGCCCGCCCCCTGGTACTGGCAGAGGACTTCACCACCTCGAGGTAACTAGCCCATATTTGACAGACGTCATCTTTGACAGAGAATTAGCAAGCTGAAGTGGCAGTGGGCCAGCCATGTTTGCCGAAGAACCGACAACCGTTGGAGCAAACGGATACTGGAGTGGAGACCGCGTTTATGCATTGTGTAGTGTAGGGCGCCCTCCGGCGAGATGGAGTGACAATCTACGGAGTGTAGC
This sequence comes from Ecliptopera silaceata, assembly GCA_932527185.1. Taxonomy (NCBI): domain Eukaryota; kingdom Metazoa; phylum Arthropoda; class Insecta; order Lepidoptera; family Geometridae; genus Ecliptopera; species Ecliptopera silaceata. The sequence continues at coordinate 6,606,679 of OW052213.1, read as the reverse complement.
TGGCAAACACAACATGAGAAGAGCCGAAGACCGTGCTCAGTGGCGCGTCTGCAGAGAGACCTACGTCCAGCAGTGGACTGATATAGGTCGATGATGATAAAATATGTAAAAAAGAACGCTACAGCAAACTTGCCCCTCACCCTCGTCCGTTTTGCCAAAATATAAAATAATTAAATATTTACAGACAATTCACACATCATTCTAGTCACAAACTAAGCAAAGCTTGTACTTTGGAAACTAGATTGCTAATATGTATCTAAGTATTTTAGCAATCTAGATTCCATAGTACAAGTTTTGCTTAGTTTTGCTTAGCTTATAATAGTACAAGTTAAACATCACAAAGGTGTAATAAAATATAAAATGTTATACAATACTCTTAACATTGTACTTTGCACTGCTAAGGTATCAGTCGATACTTGAATGCGGTCGAGATTATATCGATTACTAGGACAATTCTCGCTTACGTTCGTATTTAACCCTTTTCAACCGACTTTAAGGAGGCTCTTATACTGTTTATTTTAAGCTATTGCATAGCTGCTATCGCGGGCCTTGAGCGTGGAGACAAAATCCTGAAATTCCGTAACGAAAATAATCCAGCAAAAAATGCTATGCAATAGCTTTACCGCGGCAGTCCTCAAATGCCACACGTCTTTTTTTTTTAGTATGAGAATTTGTAAAAAAAAATCATATTAATATTTGTGTTTTCAATCGACTTTAAAAAAGAGGTTCTCATATTTATGTTTTTTTTAATATGACTATGACAAAAAATAATCTTCTTTTATTTGTATATCAATTCTGCATAATAAGTTCCTTTTATCTTATAAAAAGTTAGCGCAGACTTGATGTCTTGATTACCATACGTAATGGTGACATAATGTCAACGCTAACTTTTTATAAGATAGGGGGGTAAAGTTAACTTTATAAAATCTAGTTTTTAATAATTAAAACAATTTATTCATAAACAAACTTGCGACTATACAGTATTTACAAAATGTACATATAAAATACATAAGAAACAGTTGAGCTATCTACAGACCGTTGCAAACGATAGATAGTTCAACTGATCCAAATCAGTACCAATCGTCGCGTACAAGACACTGGCTGCATTGCCGCGCTGCATAGCAATGCTGATACGCTGGGCCAAAGAAAACATAAAAGATACTCAAAGTTTACGAAAACAAAGCTTATAGCTCTATATCTTATGCATTTGAATCATAAAATATGAATCATTTAAAACCGCAGTAAGTTAAACATTGAACCGCGGGGTTTCCACCCGTGCCCGCACAACACAAGTACACAACTAATCGTCATCATATGGCAACCCCACTTTAATTTGGGAGAGCCTCCGCAGAAACAATGAGAGCACCATTTCGCGCCGAAACCGAGCGTGCAATGCTTTTACACTAGAGATGGGACATACTGAGCCAGTAACGGTAATAAATAGGTATGTGGTGAAAACTACATTTTTATCGACTTAAAAATAGGAGATTCTTATGTCAACTGTATGTATTATTACTAGCTGATGCTCGCGACTTCGTCGTATTGTGAATTTTGGATAATTCATACAATATCTTTATAATTAGCCCATGTGTTATTCTGATGTACCTATACATAAGTATGATGGACATTTTTGTTAAGTTTCGTTAAAATCCATTCCGCAGTTTTTGCGTGAAAGAGTATCTAACAAACTTAGGTATATCTACTTTTTTCATTCTTTCATCTTCATCATTCATCTCTAAAAACTTTTACAAAAATTGGTAAAAAAAATAACAGCAAAATTTCATTATACCGTCTGTATTTTTGTTATATGGAATCCTAAATAAAAGAAGCAGTGCCCAAAAAATACCCTATAAAGGTTAAAATCATTTGAATCAAAAATGTATCTCAATTATCTCAGTGATGGGGCGAGTCATATGAAAATATGAATAACTCCTCACTTTTCCCACAAGTCTATTTCCCGTCATCCCGGTACAATTAACGTATAGCAACACTGAAGCGTCAAACGTATAGCCGTCTCTCTCGCACTTGGCGGTAACTCTCGCTTGCTCTCGCTCGGTAAAGCTGTGTTGCTATGTGTGGGACATGTCGTTTTAATTTTCGAATGCGGTTATTTGGCGCGCCGTTTTGTGTGATTGCTTTGCCTTTTTTTTTAATGATATAGTGATGTGAGTTTGTTCCTTATTTGAATGATAGGATATAGACGTTTAATTACTTTGTAAATAAATTTTGGAACGAAGTTTTTTATCGCGCGATGCGAAAGGGGGCTAGAAGGAAAAAATTAAGCCCAAAAGTTGTAACGGCATTTTTTGCCATATATGGGTAATGGGTTCGCAATTATGGCATATCTATCTAAATATGTTATCGGTCTATCTTATAAAAAGTTAGCGTTGACATTATGTCACCATTACGTATGATAATGAAGACATCAATTCTGCGCTAACTTTTTATAAGATAGGGGTATATCTCTATTTTATGAATGTTGGACGCAGTGCAGCCTCAAAAGCACGTCCTTAGTAGACGTGATCGCTTAGTCAAATTATTTTATGTCAAGAATTATTATCATAAGAATAAAATATAACATAATACAAAAAGTTGACAGTTCTCGTAACAAAATTCGTTCACCAAGAACCCACTACAAAAAAACTTAAGCTTCTATGTATAGGTTTTCACAAAATGCTTACCTCAACAAAAATAAGGTTACCCGATTATATTTGATCTACTTAACGCAAACACCAAAATATAACGCGTCAGTGAAAAAACTAATTATTTTATAATCACATTAAGTAACAAATACATACGTTTGCATAAACAGCTTATGTAGTAAGCGTTTGTGTAAGCAGCATGGCAACACAGGATTAGGGCTCCAGGGCTTCGGAAATCAATGGAATCACGACGCGGGCGGACAACATTCAGGTCACATGTCAGTCTTTTTTTATTTAGTCTTTTATTAGCTTCTTGTCTTGGTAACTAATAGTCTTGTGCAAACTTTGACAGTTGTGAAACATGACGTTATCAAGAACCCAACTAATAAAAAAAACAAAATGTCAATACTCAATAAGAATTTTGAAACTACATTTTATATTACTTGACAGGTCGTTAAGGAATCAAAAAGAAAAGAGATTTTAAATAATTCTCAGAAGGAAGAAGAAGGGAATGGGCATTTTGGGCATCGACTCAAAAGAATGTTTATCAGTGTTGCCATATAGTACGTTTAAAAGGGCTTTACAGCCTAATATATTACTATATTTACTTAACCATGGAAATCGGGATAATCCGTTAAAGAACGATTTTTTTGATCGTTGCCTAAGCTCTATAAATAAATAAATAATGCTGGACAACTATTTATTTAATTTATATTAATGCAGCTATTTTCACCCATTCTACAATGCACAAGACAGTTCTAAAAACTTTTTCAGATTATTGATCAAAATAGCGCTAAAACTTTTTAGATTATTTAGGCTCTAAATCAGTCTAGAACTTATGAGAAATACAAGTAGGCACACCACCACTGAAACTAGACCTTTGAAATCGATACGTCGGTATGAAACAGAGGGTTCGCTTACACCAGACGAGCCTTGTCTGGAATTATGTCTTGCGATAGCCTTGACAGGATAGCTCTACCATGGAACTAATAGGTATATCTACAGACATCTAGTTGAGATGTATTCAGACTACTACACTTCTTCGACTTCGACTCTCGACTATTATACTTCTTTTCGTTAACTTATTAGTGTATCACTATTACTAAGTTAAATTGACACCGCACTGAAACTTCAGTACTTAATTTAGTTTAATTGTAATTCTTTGTAAGAAGGATCATATAAAAAAACGGTAGGAACCAGGCCGTAAGTTTCTTGCCCGTTCTTCTAGGCTCTGGTCGCGTGTAACTGGCACCTAGAATCACCTAGTATGTAAGACGATTCTAAATGATCCTTGTGATTTTACTGAATAAAGTAATTTTTGACTTTGACTTTGACTAGGATTTTTATTTTTATTGTGAAGTTTTTGAACGCTATCTAGTAATAGCTTTTGCTGATGAAGCTCTAACTTACATATTCTTTATGCCCTAAAATCACAAAGATCATTTAGAATCGTCTACTCCTACTAGGTGATTCTAAGTGCCAGTTCCACGCGACCAGAGCCTAGTAGAACGGGCAAGAAACTACGGCCTGGATCTTACCATTTTATTGTATGATGCAATACTTATATATACTGACGACCGATGTGGCGCGGTGGGCGAAGGTCCGCCTGCGTCACGGAAGGTTGCGGGTTCGATTCCCGCCTTGGTATAAATGTTTGTACGACCTGCAAATATTTATTCCGGGTGTTCTGGGTATTGTATAAGGTCAATGTGGGCAAGTCCGGCATAGTTTTCTTAAATTGAATTTCAATTTAACTTTAAAAATCGAAATAAAATTTATTAGTTACTTTAAGTAGTCGGAAAATATTGGTATTACATTTATCTTTCTATATCTATCTTAAAGTATGGTTAATTGTAATTGTCTTCAGATTTATAGCATTTTTTTGTAAAGTAGGCATTTAGACGGACTTCCCAACCAGTTTGAGGCAAGTCCGTCTAGTAGCAATAAAATCGTAACTAGTGAGCCAATATGTATGAAAACCTTATCGATAAATGATGAAAAGCTGCCGTTGAAATAAGTGTTTTAAACGTGTGACTATAAGGTATACTTTTAAAGAAAAATAAAATTATTAAAATCAAGGGCAAGTCCGGCATATCTTTGTTGATGATGTACTTTCAGTGGTTGTAAACATTTTCACAAAGTACCCACTTGCTATTTTTTTTGTCAATAACATACAAATCAATACACAAGAATCTTTATTTGTAAACAAGTAATCGTTAATAATGTAATGTATGAATTTAGAAATGGTGTGGCAAACTATTGCCGGATCTGTAGCTACATTTATAACACTTTCTGCCAGTACGAAATAAGTGAGTATGGGATAATTTTCTAAACCAGATCTTTGTTAAAACGATAAATGTTCACAAAGTTCGACATGATGTGCCATGCTACATGAGTCAGGTATAAAAAATCAGAAATTAAAAAAAAGATTGGATAGTTCCATGCTTTCAAAATATGTATTCAAAATTTATAAACTTTTAAAGAATACTTATAGGTGATGCTAGTCCTCTTGCAAACATACCAGTGCATCTTTCACTTAATTATTTATTTATTATACACAAAGTAAATACAGAAAAATAAACGTAAATAGATTAGATTTACAGAGGCAAGCTTAACTCTGAAAAGAGTTCACTTTCGTAGACAGGCGAATAGTACTTACAAGTTGAATAAACAGTATAAAATAATTATAAAATTTGAACTACTAAAAAGGTTGACAATATCTGGAATTAAGGCAAGACCGGCATATGACGGACTTGCCTTATGTATAGTAGACGGACTTCCCAACTATAACATTCGAAGCTTGGATTTTTTCTATGTGTTATAATTACGAAACTAATGCGTTATTTTTGAATCGGACACCAGATATACATTCCCGAATCTGTAAATAGCCTACGTTATCACATATACTCAGAAAACTCTTTAGATTTGACACCTTTTTTTTCATTTTTCGACGAGACGTCAAACTTCAACTTCAAGTTAAATTCGCGGAAAAAATTGGTTGTCAAATTTTTTCCAACATTAAGATGTTAGCGACATCTATTATCACTAGTTCGAACAAACTCAATGATACTGTTTTACCAACCGAGTTATATGGCTCTAGCTATTCAAAAACGGAAGTTATTGCCACTAGACGGACTTAGAGCCTAGACGGACTTACCCACACTGACCTTATGTATAATAAAAAATATCTATCTATGTAATGTATTGTATTAAGTATGTCAGTCTTCTAGTACCCATAACACAAGCTCAGCTTAGTTTGGGACTAGAGTGTGATGTGCGAATTGTCCGTGCATATAACAAACAAAACAAACAAAAGCATTTATTCTATATATAATATTCATACAAAAATATACATGACAGGTGAACAAAGAATAAAAGAATACAGAGGAAGCAATAAAAAGAAAAAAGTAAGTACGTATCTTAAAATTAAAACAGAAGATAGGTAGTATACCTACGCATATCACACTCTAGTCCTTAGCTAAATACGCGTTTACTTCAACCTCTTCCGTATTTTCGTCGGTAAAAATAAGTTGATAGTTTAATTTTAATATACTTAATAGAATATAATATAATAGAATATAATAGGGGAATTGGTGGAAAAAAGCAGAATAGAGACGAGTGGAAGGACTTGGGAGACCTTTGCCCAGCAGTGGGACGAGATAGGTTAGAGAAAAAAATAATGAACCTAAGTTGATTGACATAAATAAATGTAAAAAATTACCTAAGTATATAAAAATAAAAAAAACTGTCAAAACATTTGTTACAATGAAAAACCAAGGGTATAAGTATAAATTGCATTTTTATTGTCTCGTCAGCTTACTAATCACGGCGGCGCGTACGGCTTCCCGATCCGATTACGCACGATTGTATTAAAATCCGTATAAATACATTCAATACTAATCGAAGGATACCCGACGCCTTTGTTGGGCGATTTCACGGATTTGAATTTGGAACGTAGTTTTTTTAAAATTAAAACACAACATGTGTTTTAATTTCAAAAAAACGTTCCGTAACGTAAACTACGTTAATGGCTGTAAATAACTAGATATAAAAAAAACAAGATAGACCGATAGAAAATACTTTATTGCACACCACAAGAACGTAGTTTTTTGAAATTAGAAAATAATATGTGAATGGCTGTAAATAACTAAAAAAACGTATTTTTTTTAAATTAGAACATAATAATATGTGAATGGCTGTAAAGAACTATAAAAAAATAAGAACGTAGTTTTTTGAAATTAGAACATATGTGAATGGTTGTAGAGAACTATAAAAAATAAGAAAGTAATGTTTTGAAATTAGTTTTGAAATTAGAACATCGGTGAATGGCTGTAAAGAAATATAAAAAAATAAGAACGTAATGTTTTGAAATTAGAACAACGGGGAATGAATGTTAATCTATTTTGCAGTAAAAAAAATACATGAGTGTTTCTTTTCTTTTTTTAACAGAGTAGGTACAGTGTGTTGTAAAAGTAATACTACTACTTATAGCAAAAGTCTAAACAAATAATGTTTTTATATTGTCATATTGTTTATCAATCTAGGTATAACTACAGATTTATTCGTCTTTTTATACCTAAAACATTACTGTTATGGAATAATTAAGCAACATAACTGTAACTAATCCAATCTCTTTTGTTACAGAAGACTCCATCACCAACGAAGAGGGATCAGCTGGAGGCTCCCCGCGCCCTCGAAGCCCCCCACGGGTCCCAACTCCCCCATCTCCCTCCCGATCATCCCCCCGCTCCCCCCGCATGCACCCCGCACTGTACCCCCAGCAGCAAGACCCCCAGGACTCAGACCCTGACGTAGACGAGAGTGATGACTTCGACAAAGACGAGAAACGAGATCCCAACGCAAATCTAGGAAAGAGAAAGAAGAAGACCAGAACAGTCTTCTCTCGCTCACAAGTCTTCCAACTAGAGTCCACTTTCGATATGAAGAGATACTTGAGCAGTTCTGAACGTGCGGGATTGGCTGCTAGTTTGCATCTCACAGAAACGCAGGTCAAGATATGGTTTCAGAACCGACGCAATAAATGGAAGAGGCAGTTGGCAGCGGAGTTGGAGGCGGCTAATATGGCGCACGCAGCTCAGAGATTAGTCCGCGTACCGATATTGTACCACGAGTCGCGACCCACCTCGATGCCGCACACTCCATTGCCACTTCACCCGCAGTTTTCGAACGAATCCGGTGTGTATTTTACCCCTCAAGCGCCGCAGCAGATGCAACCGCTGCCAGCGTCTCCTGTCACATCCCGCGCTCCGCTTTCGAGCTTAGTGTAGTGTTCGCTTGAAGCTGCTTACAGATCAAACGCAGCGGACGAATTCTGAACTCTGTAGACTAGTCATTATCGCGAGTGTCAAATGCCAAATCGTTCAAAATTTTAATGTTAGATTAATTAATGTAAGAGTAGAATAATTGTAACGTACAAAGTCATGTCATTCCGTGTTGTATATTGTAAATAATATTATTGAAATTTTCTAGGGACTAAGATAATTGTTGTAAATAACTGAATAAGTTAAATTCAACGAAAAAATAATTGTATTAAAATCTTTTTTTATACATTTGACAAGCCTTTATTAACCATTGTTACTCTCATTATTACTTTTTTATCATGTTAAATAGAAAAATTAATAAGTAAAGAAAGCTCACCAAAATTAAGTTAAAACCTCACTTAATTTATAATTGTAAATATAAATAGGCTATTAATTATGGTTAGTTATATCAATGTTAAGAATAAAACTACAAATTCATTGTAAGTAAATATAGGTAGGTTTAATGCATGGATTTACGTGATTTTTATGTAAAATTATTTAAAACATCTTTTAAAAGCGAAAAATCATTTTTCTATTATATTTTGCAACATGTTGTATATTACCGTGCGATCTTATTGTTTTAAAAAAATGTTCCAATTATAAAATTACGAATGTTTTCATAAAAAGTTTAAGTTCTAATTTTAAAATTGGAAATGGAATGTCGTCGCTTGCGCGTAAATCTGTAATATTGCTAGCTAAAATAAATATTTAAAATAATGCTTATCTATATTTATAAATATTAATGTTATTTATTGATAGTAGTTGAATCTTCGTCAATGCATTGTAATATTTTATGCTGAGGTCTGAAGAGGAATAAACAAATATGGAAATTACTAATAGTTTTTTTTATTGTTTCCTGCTTAAAACAAGAGTGTTTTTCAATGAAAATTTTACAAATCAATATACCTTAACTCTGAAATTTTGGTTATGAATAGGAACTGACAAACCTGTTACAATTTTTAAAGGACGGTCTTATCGTTTAGCGCGATTTCTCATTAACTTTACTAAGTCGCTAAATATCTACAAAATTAACTTTTATTTAAAATATTTTACACAATTTATCAAGCAACAAGTCACAAAGTCAACAAGATGGTTATCGGGACAATTACCCAGAAAATAGGGTAATCGTGTAAGCGCTGGCACGCGCGGGTGTTGTAACCGGCCACATCCGGACCACTTCCGGAGACGCACGACCACTTCCGGAGACGCACGACCGCTTTCGAAAAGTCTACCCTACTAAAATGTGTTTTGTAAAATGTTTTTTTTATCTTTATTTGTTAGGGGTTTGATCAACATGACTTTAGACTTAAAAATACATACTGAGGGACTTATAGAGTTATTACTAGACTCGTAGAAGTCCCTCAGTAAGTATATCATTTTTTTTGTATTTTTTTTATTCAAGAACATTTTACACTGTCCCTCTAGTTCCAACTAAGCAAAGCTGGTACTATGGGATCTAGGTTGCTGCTAAATAAGTAAGTATATACATATTTTATAAATAATATCAGTGCTTATCAGATGTTTGTTCTCGGTAGGAATCGAAGCCACGACCTACATACACGCTGTAAAGAAAAATACCACAGTACTTATACAAAAAACAAAATAAAAAAGCTTGGTGGTAGTAGCTCTGCCTTTCATGCTGTGGGTCGTTGGTTCGATTCCCACCCAGAGCAATAGTTTGTGTGATACTTATATCATGAATATTTGTTCTGTGTCTGGGTGTTACAAAATATTCTGTGTATGTATTTTTATTTATGTATTTATTTAATAGAATTAGCAAGCTGAAGTGGCAGTGGGCCGGCCATGTTTGCCGAAGAACCGACAACCGTTGGAGCAAACGGATACTGGAGTGGAGACCGCGTTTAGGCATTGTGTAGTGTAGGACGCCCTCCGACGAGATGGAGCGACGATACAAGGAGTGTAGCTGGCAAACACAACATGAGAAGAGCCGAAGACCGGGCTCAGTGGCGCGTCTGCAGAGAGACCTACGTCCAGCAGTGGACTGATATATGTAGGTCGATGATGATGATGATTTATTTAAAGCTATGCCACATACAACGGCGCTAAAAAACCAGTAGATCAACTTCAAATGTAATTCAAAACACAATGTAAACTAACGAGTATTTTAATTGCCGGTATATTGTTAGGAGCCAACAATTAGTTGGGTTAATGGTCCGTGGAGCGAATTATATTAATAGGAATGTAGGCGCGTCTCGACATTTTTATTTTACTTATAGAATAATACATATTCAAGGATACATATATCACACTCTAGTCCTGAACTAAGCAAAACTTTTACTATGGGAACTAAATTGCTGATAGAATACTAATATTTTTTGTTATTAATCTTTAGATTACGATGGGATACCATGTTTAGCAATAGACCTAAATTAAAATTGAATAAAACAAACAAACATAGTAACACCGAGACATAGAACAAATATTTATGTGCCACACAAACGTTTGCCCTCAGTAGAGATCGAACCCACGACCCACAGCGTGGAAGGCAGAGATATTACCAACTGAGCTGTGACGCCTGTCAAATATTATAAGTGACTCTCTAACCCTGAATTGTAAGCATAGAAAAAGCATAGATAAACTATGTTTTTTACAGCTCAGGGTTAGAGCGTGATTTGTGAAATGTCCGTAAATATTTATTTATATAAAAACAAGTAGATTACATTACTATAAAAACAATGTGTATGAGTTACATTGTTTTTATAGTAATTCGATCTAAATTTAAACAAAAAAAAAACAAATTAATTTTGTCAAAAGCCGATTACTGCCGCATCTGCCGTTCCAAATTTGAATAATTACAAGTTTAAAAACAAACACGTGTGACAGCGAGCCGCCATTAGCCCGCCATTTCGTTAAAACTGACGTTTCCCGTAAATTATATATAAATTATCCGGTATCTGACTATTAATTGATATGATACCCCAAACGGGACGTAATTTTGAATTAAATGACCCAAAAGAGCACGCATGAACTTTCAAATTGGATGGGAGGAGGTGTAATGTTAGACCGTCATTTGACCGGAAGTTGATGATTGTTTGCTAACTTTTTTTATATCTTATTGGCGTATACTCGTACACTGCTATTGCCTATTTAATTTGTTTGTTTTGTGGTGTATCTAAGTCTATCAAAGTATAGTTATAGAAAAAAAGCTTTAGGATAAATTAAAATAAGGATCAAAAAATATCTATAAACTACCTCCTACTAAATTTAGTAGACATTTCTAGACCTCTAGACTGCAAGAAAAAAAAATCTTTAAAAAATTGCTCATCATTTGATACATACATTATAAGAATAAGAATCATTTATTGTAAAACTGTGTAAAGAACTTATAATATAAATGTTTCAACAGCCTACTATTATGTAAGATAATGATGAACGTTTTATCAAATAATTTTACTACTTAGAAAAACTAAATCTAAAATTGCTGTAAAATATTGATTCTTCCAAATTGTTCACAATAAAGTTAGCTACTACCTAAGAATTATAGATAAACACTTTCAACTTCAGTGCATAATGATGTGTTAGCAACTTATTAATTAAATAAATATAAATATTCAAAATGAAACATTTTCACGGATATATCAATTTAATTAAGCGATTCGCGATATTAATTCGATTATTACTCGTCGTAAAAAAGTAACAACGTTTTGCCGCGCAAACGACGCGCCATCACGGAAGGCGCTATTATCATAAAGCAATTTGAGTTTTATCGTTCGGTAATAGAGATTACATTGGTTTATCGCGACAATCCTGTAATTACCGTTGCGTTCGTGGAATCGCACGTCACTGGCTGAATACAAACTGACCGAAGCTTGTTTTTTTTTTCTGGCTGACCGAAGCTTAGAACGCATGCCACATTTTTTGAATTTCGTATTCCTTTTTTTCTATTCCAATACAAAACATACCTTATTGCAACTAACTTTAAGGTTTATTTTGTGTGTTGGTATAATTGCCATCTATCGCATATTAGATCAAGTTAGTCCGGGGAATCTCTATTTAATTAAAAATGGAGGGTTTTTTTATCTGTGATCGCGCGTGCGTCCAAGTGTTGCCACGCTCCGATTGCCGCGGATTCTTTATCTGTCACTTAATTATCGAAGTGAATTCGACGCGTGGGGCGCGGGTGCAGCTGTTTCTTTGATTGATTCCAATTTGCAAATGACTTTTGGCTTTTTATTACTAACAAAATTGAAGTTAATAATATAACGAGTAGTTTTTATGGTTATATCGTTTTCTTTTATAAATGGGATATTTAACATGATTTGTGAGTTGTAAAAGAAACTATGCTTAAAACTTCATAGTAACTTTGTGATGTTTAGAACCCAAAAAAATAATATATTTACTTATTCACAAACAAACTTACGACTATTACAGTTCTTACACAATGTAAGTACATAAGCACATATATTTAAAATACTTAAGTACATAAGACACAGTTGAGCTATCTGCGGACCGATGCAGACCTTCTATAGATAGCTCAACTGATCCAAATCTGTAGCAATCACTAGTTGAAATTGTGCGGAAGCTTATAGTAGCTAAGATAATTCTTAATAGGTATGATATGTATACTATTACATTTTCACTGAAAACTACCCTCGAAATATTAATGACTTAATCTTCCAATAGAGGGCGTTTAATGACTTCAACATAACTATAGCCATAGACTATAGATAGTGTAGATACCATAGACTATGGGGTTTTAATGTTTTAACGAGCGAATGTCGTGTTTGTGATGCAGAAGTCAAATACTTAGGTACATTTCAAAAGACATTATATACCATTTAATTAATAGGCAACAATATATAGGTATTTTATATAAAAAAGTATGTAATTTAAATAAATCTAGTTCGTAGTACAAGATTTACTTAGTAACGTAGTAACATTTTGTGCGACCTTGAATATTTATACTTAATTAAAATATATTTATTTCAACATCCAGAAACATAATATAAAAAAAAAAAAAATATTTAATTCATTTAACAAACATTAATATTTGCCATGACAGAGATGTTTGTTTTATGTGGGAATCGAACCCACGACTTACAGCATTGAAGGCTACTAACTGAGCTGTGACGCCTGTCAACTATGAATCATTTCATTATTTTTATTAAATTTTACATTTTTCAAACCCATTCGAAATACAAACACAAGCAAAATACCGTTATTACGCCACAGAATATAAATTTAATAACAGTTAAAAATGGAACATCAATTCTATTTTCAAATTTACACTTATATTCATACTGCATTTTACAAAGTATAATGAACTTTATTTTAAAGATGTCAAAGAATACTAAAACATTTTTTATTTTTGTTTGAAATAAGGTTGTATTCCAACTTTTCATACTCAGTATGAACCTTAATATAATAGAAATAAAGTTTATTTTACTAAAACATAGTTCAAAGTGACAGAAGCCTTATTCTGTTAAAAGCTATCTCGCGGTTAGATCGTTAATTTGCGATCGAATTTCGATAATGTTTTTGGGGCGCAAGCGCAAACGTTCTAAATTTGTGACTTAATTAAGGGCAAGTAGTATTATATACAATGAATTCATTGACTAAAAAATAAAACTTTATACCTATAACATTGTCGAATAATAATATGATTGGTAGGTAACTATTAAGTATTATTTAAGTAAGTACTTACTTACATTTCGACAAGTTAAAATCAATGAAAATATATAGATATGTTTTAATAGAAACTTTATTTCATAACTTATTGAAGTGAAAACTTCTTTAGCGGCGCTGGGTGGGTAAAAACTTTCAAACTCGCGTCAGGGTCACGTGACGTCGAAAAAGCGTAAGATCTTATTTAATTTTTATACATTGCTCGTAAAACAAGAGACGACAAAAGAACACACTTGCGGTCACGCGACGTATGTCAAAACCCCGATCGTGGCGCCCGCCCCGGGTGCGCCCTGCACAAGCAGCGGTGAATCGGGGGCGGGTGTCGCGGCCGAGGGCCCCAGCTCCGAGATTGGTGAGGGGGAGTTCTCGCAGGACGAGATAGACCTGCTGCTGAGCGACGCGGGGGTGGAGATTGCGGGAGGCATTTCATGTCTCAACCTTCTCTCGCCCACGCCGACCTCGGACGTGGACGAAACTATGTCGTCAAGCGGGAACTCCACCATGGACCACCCACAGCAGGACAGTCAGAATGTGTCTGTGTCATTGTGATTGTCATTGTCATTATGACGACTGTGGTTATATTTTTGAAGTGAAAACTTAAAAGTGAAAACACATTCGCGCTTGCGCGAATGTGTCTGTGTCATTGTGATTGTCATTGTCATTATGACGACTGTGGTTATATTTTTGAAGTGAAAACTTAAAAGTGAAAACACAATGTCAAAACCCCGATCGTGGCGCCCGCCCCGGGTGCGCCCTGCACAAGCAGCGGTGAATCGGGGGCGGGTGTCGCGGCCGAGGGCCCCAGCTCCGAGATTGGTGAGGGGGAGTTCTCGCAGGACGAGATAGACCTGCTGCTGAGCGACGCGGGGGTGGAGATTGCGGGAGGCATTTCATGTCTCAACCTTCTCTCGCCCACGCCGACCTCGGACGTGGACGAAACTATGTCGTCAAGCGGGAACTCCACCATGGACCACCCACAGCAGGACAGTCAGCAATGACCATCCCACGACCCCACTTAAAACCCCCCCCTAACCATCAACAATCACAATGATGCTTAACAAGGTAAATACACTAGACAAACAGATCTCGAAAACTCCGTCTTATGCGGTAAATTGTAGCAAATCAAACGATAGGTCGAATATAGCTAGGGACAACCAGCTTAGGATTATTCAGGCCAACATCCAACACAGCGTCACTGGGTTCGCCGCGCTAAGAAGAACCCTAGAAGAGCAACCACAAACAATAGCACTGGTCCAGGAACCCTACATTGTCCGCGGAAAAGTAAGTTTTAGCGCCCTTCGAGGCAATGTATTTTCTCCACCTTTGCAATATAAAACTCGTACATTAATCTACGTACCAAACATTTTCAAAGCGTCGATGGTAACACACCTATGCACAGATGACCTTACAGTAGTGAAAATTGATACCGGCTTAGAGGGCGAACTCAGCACTCTAATTCTAGCATCTGTATATATGGATGGTGGAACTCAGGCTCCACCACCCGAACTCGAAAACTTATTGAATCATTGCAAAAGACTGAAATTAGAATGTATACTGGGCTGTGACGCTAACGCACACAGCACAGTCTGGGGATGTCAAGACACGAATGAAAGAGGCAGAGATCTCCTTGACTTCGTCTTAAGACACAACCTGAACATTCTTAATAGAGGATCGGAACCAACGTTTGTAACGTCATGGGCCAGGACCATAGTAGACGTCACACTAGCTACAGAAACGATGGCAGAACTCATCAATGACTGGCACGTTGCTACTTACGAAGCTTCGTGTGCGGACCACAGGCGGATCAGATTCAGCTTGAGGATAGGTGATATGATCCCCCGCAAATATAGAAATCCTAAAAAAACCGACTCAAAACTTTTTGTCGAATATATGAACAAAGCCTTAAGTGAGCAACAGGAAACTGAACCCACGGCGATGTTAACGCCAACTGAAACAGAAACTACGCTTAAATCACTGATTAGCAGCATGATAACCGGCTATGAAAAAGCCTGCCCTCTGATAACAGAGAGCAACAAAATAGCACACCGCAAGGATAGATGGTGGAATAAAGCTCTCACCAAACTTAGAAAACAAGTTCGCCACCACTTTAACAGGGCGATGAACACGGACCATGAAAAAGACTGGGCAGATTACAGAATAATAAGACAGAAACTTAAGCTAGAAATCAGACAAAGCCGCAACACCTCATGGCGAAAATATAGCAGCTCCATCTCTGCACAGAGTGAAACGGCACGTCTGAGCAAAATACTGTCAAGTGATACCAAAATTAAACTAGGCACTCTCAAGAGGCCTGATGGCACTTACACAACAACAGATAAAGAACAATTCGAGCTTCTGCTGAAAACGCACTTTCCGGATTGCAACCTAACAGAGAACACCAGTTGGGAAGGTGATCACGCAGGTCACGTCCCCAAAAAAGAGGATTGGGACTTAGCCGACGCCATTGTCACAACGGAAGCACTTTCGTGGGCTATCCGGACATTTGAGCCGTATAAAGCGGCTGGCATAGACGGCATTTTTCCAGCTCTTCTACAATGGAATCTCAACAAAATTGAGCCAAAACTCACGGCAATCTTCAGGAGTTGTATCGCCTGGAAATACATCCCGCACAGTTGGAGGGAAGTAAAAGTAGTCTTTCTTCCGAAGCCCGGAAAGTCTGATTACACTCAGCCCAAATCGTTTCGGCCTATAAGTCTAAGCTCTTTTCTACTAAAGACTTTGGAGAGACTATGCGACCGCCACATACGGAGTGGACCTTTGGTCAAAAATCCCATAAACAATAATCAACATGCCTACCAATCAGGCAAATCAACAGAAACAGCGTTGCACCACGTAGTACACAAAATTGAAAGCGCTTTAGAATGCAAGCAATCATGCCTGGTAGCTTTTATTGACATCGAAGGTGCTTTTGACAAAACAACCTTCTCAAGCATCGACAGCAGCCTGAGAAAACAAGGTGTCGAAGACAATTTAAGTGAATGGATCAATAAAATGCTGTCAAACAGAGCAGCTCTCATAGACAGTTCAAATGCCACAAGATGCCTCGTAACTAAAGGCTGCCCACAAGGTGGAGTCCTGTCTCCTCTACTGTGGGTACTTGTTGCTAACGAACTACTGGAATCCCTCAACAAGAATGGACTCCAAACCATTGGTTACGCTGACGATTTGGCAATCATGATATCGGGGCTCTTCGAGACAACTCTATGTGAGAAAATGCAGGGAGCGCTCCGAGTTGTGGAGTCATGGTGCCATACTCACAGCCTAACAGTGAACCCAACCAAAACAGAACTCGTTCTCTTCACTAGAAAACTGAAGCTACCAAAGTTAAACCTACCATCATTGTTTGGTACCAAACTAACGCTAAGCAAAGAGGTCAAATACCTCGGGATTTGGCTAGACAGCAAACTCCTATGGGGTAAACAACTAGAACACACAACAACGAAAGCCACAAACGTGCTATGGCAGTGCAGACGTGTCGTCGGCAAGGACTGGGGTCTCAAACCCAAACTTTGCTTATGGCTGTACACTGTTATGGTAAGACCGGTACTAACATACGGTGCCGTCGTGTGGTGGCCAAGAACAAACTTAGTAACAGCTATCAACAAGCTGCAACAAGTACAGCGGCTCGCATGCTCCCTGATCAGCGGCTGTGCAAAATCTACTCCATCAGCGGCGTTGGATATAATACTAAACCTAACGCCACTCCACTTACACATACAGCAAGAGGCGATGGCTGCGGCTCTAAGGATCAAATCCACGAATCAGTGGAAAGGCAGTGGTAAACCAACAAATCACAGCAAGATTCTGGACAAGGCTACGCGGGTCATCCCGGAGGCCCTAAATGGCACTGACAGAATAGCGACAACATATATATCGAGCAAAAAGTACCAAGTAGAAAGTCAAGAGATGACGGAAGATTCCACTTCCAATGTCTTTCATATCTACACGGATGGTGCCAAACAAAAAGCAGGAGCGGGATGCGGCTTCTACTGCCCTGAACTAGGGCTATCTCAAGCGCAACCCCTCAACAATTCAACAACTGTGTTCCAAGCCGAAACTATCGGGCTTTACCTGGCAGCGACACATATGCTAACGTGCACAGCGCCAGCACCGCGGGCAGGCACTGATGGCAATCCCGCAGAATTAATATTCATAACAGACAGCGCAGCTGTCTTGCATGCCCTCAAGAGATCTGACACAAGGTCAGAGTCCACTGCAAAATGCCATGCAGCGCTTCAGAGTCTGTCCGACAACCATATTGTCAAAATAAGATGGACCAAAAGCCACGGTTCATGCTCGGGCAACAAAATGGCAGATTCTTTAGCGAAAGCAGGAACAAAACTAACGCCAAACTCAAACGACATACTTCTCTGCAAACCGTCATCAGCAGAGATAAGAAACAGACTAAAGCTGCACTCCCAGCAGGAACATCAGAAACTGTGGGAGCGCAGACCGGACTGCAAACACACTAAAACAATGCTTCCAACAATGAACAGGCACACGACATCAACGCTGCTTAAACTAAGACGTGAAGATTTGAGAATGATTGTGGGCATCATCACAGGCCACTGTGATCTTAACCACCATCTCCTTAAAATCGGAGCGACAGACAGTGACCTCTGTCGGGGTTGCCTTCAAGAAAAAGAAACTGTAGAGCATGTGCTACTGCATTGCACTGCTACAAATGAAGTGAGGTCCAAAACTGGACTACAGGAACTAATCGGGTCTTTTATACCACCATCCCCATCAACCACAACATCGGGGATACTAGAACAATGCGGCCACCAACCCAAAGTCCTTCTCCGCTACTTTAAGGAGTTGGGCTGGCTGGGGTGAGGTTAGCAGGGGGATAATGCACAATACACCCCATTGCGGGACGTCAGTGCAGATCTTATTCCCCCAACAAGAATTAGAATTAGAACACAACGTTAATATTGAAGTTTTCACTTCTGCCGGCACTCCCGGAGTGCTACCTTTTTTTTCAGTTTTTTTTTATTTGATTGATTTCCAAATAAAAGTGACTTTTGGCGCTTTTAGTTTTATTATAGCAACGTCGTTTAACACTTGAACGATAAAACTTCATTAATCAACAGTATTTAATTTACAAATATTCAAACACCCAAAAAAAACTTAAAATTAAAAAAAACTTATTTTTTTTAAGTTAATTGGTGACCCTTAAGAGCCGCACGCGCAGACGCTCCAATTCGGAAGTTTTAATTAATTCGGAACACGAGATCAAATTAAAAGCATTATTTTGTAATTTATGGTATATCAGCACGCCATGTTGTATGCGATCATCTGGTGGTTTTAGCATAAAAATATACTTGATGAATGATTTTTAACATATTTTGCGGATATAACACAGTAGGGTCTGGGTTATGAACTGAGTAGTCTGGACCATTTGATCCGAACGCTATAACAAAATACAAATTATTTATACAATTAATTATATGTGTTTTATCGAGTTAATAGGTGTCAAACAGTTTTATCAATATAAAAATACAAAATTTTTGCCTTTAAGAAAATTTATCGATAATTTATGTCTATCATAATCAATGATCGCACTATAAAACCCCACACCAAAGTAAAAACAATAAAATATTCGTAAAACAATTTAATTTGTGTACAACCATGTTTTGGTGGGCTTTTGAATATTATTTACATAAATTAGATCAGCTCGGACTATGTTTATAAACAGAGCGATAAAAGAAGCGAGTAGCGATAATGCTTGAAAAAAAACAACTTTTATACTTCATGTAAACAGAATATTATTTTTTATTTGAATTTGGAATGCAGTCATAAACGAGCAAGTAAAGGTAAGACCGGAAAAAAAGAAGTAAATTTAAAAGTTGAAAGTTTCTTGTCTATAATTGATTTAAATTAAAAAAAAAAAAAAATGGTAGCACTCCGGGAGTGCCGGCAGAAGTGAAAACTTCAATATTAACGTTGTGTTTTCACTTTTAAGTTTTCACTTCAAAAATATAACCACAGTCGTGATTGTGTCATGTCATTGTGTCACATTCGCGCAAGCGCGAATGTGACACAACGACGAAGACAACGAAGACACAGACATATTCGCGCAAGCGCGAAATAAAAGAAGTAAATTTAAAAGTTGAAAGTTTCTTGTCTATAATTGATTTAAATTAAAAAAAAAAAAAAATGGTAGCACTCCGGGAGTGCCGGCAGAAGTGAAAACTTCAATATTAACGTTGTGTTTTCACTTTTAAGTTTTCACTTCAAAAATATAACCACAGTCGTGATTGTGTCATGTCATTGTGTCACATTCGCGCAAGCGCGAATGTGACACAACGACGAAGACAACGAAGACACAGACACATTCGCGCAAGCGCGAATGTGTCTGTGTCATTGTGATTGTGTCATGTCGTTGTGTCACATTCGCGCAAGCGCGAATGTGACACAACGACGAAGCCAACGAAGACACAGACACATTCGCGCAAGCGCGAATGTGTCATGTCGCCACGACACTATTTAATTGTTTGAGTCATACGTCGCGTGACCGCAAGTGTGTTCTTTTGTCGTCTCTTGTTTTACGAGCAATGTATAAAAATTAAATAAGATCTTACGCTTTTTCGACGTCACGTGACCCTGACGCGAGTTTGAAAGTTTTTACCCACCCAGCGCCGCTAAAGAAGTTTTCACTTCAAAAAAAGTTACAATTCATACTTTTTAAATTTCGAATACTATTTATATGCAGTATGTCAGCATCACAGCTCAGTTAGTATAGCTCGTCAACTCTCGATATATGTAAGAAAAATACGTCTAATGAATATTGATAATTGAATGATGATTGAACTTTATCACTTTTAGTGGGATGGGAATATTTTTTTATTTGTATTTGCAATATACCATTAAGTAATAGTACTTACTTATAAGTAAGTATAATTTGTCTAGCTTAGATTTAAATAAACATAAAAGGAAAAGATTATTATAGTTAAATCAAGTTACTTTATTTGTAAAAGTAAAGTTTTTTTTTATTGGTATCCGCTCTGCTTGTGTTGTCGTGAAATCCTAAAATACGAAATAACGGAAGACCGATATAACATGTAATTAGGCAATAAATAAAGCGACTTATACACGAAGCGTGACACACAGCTTGTTACGGTGGCCTAATACGATTAGTTTATCTGATGATTCGATAAAAATAAAAAAAAATTGTTTTCATTATAAACGGGATTTGTGAGTTTGATTATTTCCCGATATTTCAGCACAGTTGCAAGTCATGGTAAATATCCCGTTAATAATGAAAACTATGTTCAAAAGCATGATAATTTCAAAATAATTAAAAAAGTCTATTTTAAAATATATTTCAAAAACACCTTACTCTTATCACAGATTTGTTTCTTTCCTGTCTCTTGTATGAATAAGTCTCGACAAAAAATGGATTTAAAATCGATTCAAAATCGATAAAACTCAAATTATTTAACAAAAACGTCAACATCCAAGTCTAAACGATAAAAGTAAACGTATTTTAAACGTAAATATTACTAGAATAAGGTTTTAAATGCATTTGTAAGATTTTTTTGAAATCTGAGGCGCTAAGTGACAAATTCAAGTCCCATTGACGTTTAGAATTTAAAAACATTCGATTCCAATTTCAAAGTTTATCGATGTAGGATGGTACAGGAGGATGAAACTATTATTTTTGTTTTAAACATTATCGTAAAAATATGCAAATATACTTTAGTTATTAATCAATTTATAATTTAAATTTATTTTCTTATAACACTTTTACTCTAGATGGGGAAATATATTGCTGCTAGAATAACATATAAGCGCTTTCTTTTATATACACACATAGAATACAAAATAATTATATTAAATTAGAATACTTACTTAGAATAATATTCATTACATTGAATAAAGAAAAGAGATAATTAATATGTATACAAAAATATGTATACATATTACTTATCTCTATTCATTGAGTTTCAGTGTTTAATTATTCAGTTCGTATAATTAATTATCGTGGCCGTGTGATGTCACAACTGAATGTTTTGTTTACATTTGAAATGGTGTTTTGCTAATCATTGATTACCTGTTTTATGCTAAAATAATTTGGTGCTAAATACGAAAATGTTAGTTTTACTAAATGTATTGTTGCAAAATGAATCTGAATACTGTAGATATTATCAAATGTATGATGAAGACGCCTTATGTGATAATATAGAAAAGAAATATAAGAAAAGTAAGGGTATTTCTTCTCTTTTAGTAACTAAATAAAAAGTTTATTTTTAATGCATAAAGGTTAGGTTTAATGTTATTGTAGTAAATTTTGAGTTGTTAAAATGCATAAAGACCACTTAATTTAAAATTATAATTTATTTTTTATAGAAAGCTCTGAATTTAAAATTAAAAAAATCATGATCTTAGAGCCCGTAAAGTTTCGCACCCCTGTACACTAAGGGGAGTTTCCAATGACACCTCGCTTGATATTTTGAAATAAGAATGCCGCATTCGCAATTCGAAACTACGAATTACGAGTTTAAAAAAGTAGGGAACTTTTTTTTTTGTTTGTATTTTCGGCCAGTGTGTGCTTAAAACTTTTTTTATATATTTTGAGCTTTAAATATAGGATATAAAAGTTCACTATTATATAGCAACTGTTAATATAACTTTGTAGAATTATACAAAGCAGTTTATTTTTCTTTTTGTTCGGTATTAAAGCGTCGATTTGGGCGTTAAGTTCTATTTTTAAAATGAATAGGTAAATACAGACGGGTCGTGTTACATAGATTTGAAATGATAGTTATTTTGATTTGAGAATTCCTTAACTATTTTAGACCTTATAATGTATGGAATAGAGGTTATTTTGCTTAGACAATTTTGTTTGTCAAAGAAATTGTAGATCAAACGATCGTCTATTGATAGATACAGTGACTATGGGTAAATTATTCTCCTATTAGATCAATATTAAGTTATTTATACCTAAACACTACAAAGTGAGTTAAGTACAAATATTAATTGCGAAAAGAGTTACTCGTCTCTTTTCGCAATTAATATTTGTAAGTACTTGAAGAGATGAGAGATTGTTAGATATATGTATATGTATAGTAACTATTTATTTACTTCATTAAGTAAGTACTTACTTAAATATTGTTTTTTTATTATTTTTTATGCTTCTAACTACAACTCGAAGATCCACCTGATGTTAAGTGGTTACATTTACTGAAGACGTACTCTGAGAGAGATATGATAAGTGGGCGTGTACCGGCATCCATAGCCCAGACAAGAACACTGCTTAGCAGCAAAACTGGGAATCAAACCCACGACCCACAGCATGGAAAGCTACCAACTGAGCTGTGACGCCTGTCATCATTTTTATTTATCGCAACTGATTTTAATCTATGAAATAAATCGTTAAATTGAATTAAATTCATTTTATTCCAAAATATAACATCAGTACTTCCGTTACGGACACTGCATTCGATATTATAAAAAACCATTAATTTGTAACTCGCATTAACGCAGCAATTAAACATAGAATACGAATTAGGGTGATAGGGAAGATAGTTGTCACCTATATTTTAAGTTTTTTTTATTTGTGACATGACATCTGCTATGACATTTAACTATTTGCGTTAAAAGTAGAAAGTCACATAATAGTTAAATATTAGAAAAAAGTTTTTTTTTGTGGGTTTCAAAAACTTTTTCTAAAACCAATTACTAAAACTACTACACTACTACATTGCTTAAAATTCACTTAAAAAATGAATTAAGTAAGTAAGTTATTAAAATTAATATTATCCGCACTCAACAAGATTTGAACCCATTATTCTTGTGATTTTATTGAATAAATAAATTTTTGAATTTAATTTGAATTGATAGAATACTTATATAGGTACTGTTTTTTTATCCATATTCATCACACTAATGTTACCTATCGATGGACATTGAACCCACGACCTGCATCGAAACCAGAGCTACTACCAGTACCACCTCTCAATAAACACAAATCAATACCAGACTGACCATTTGACACTGACATTGACATTTGTCCATAACAATGACAGTACAAGATTCACCAAAACTGATGCGCGGTCAGCGTAACGATCAGATAGTTATACCGAGTTAAAGTTGCATTAATCTAACGCACATTGGCCGGTCAAAACACGGGTTTAGTAATTGTATATTTATTCAAATATAAAGATAAGGGTTAATTCTAAGGGTGCGTTTTAATGCGTTTAGGCAATTTTCTTCGAAACAAAAAGTTTGAAGGGGATATTGAAGGGAATTAAACCCGTCGGCTTCTGTATGCAAGAATTTTGCGTATTTATAAGTATTCCGTAATATCTACCAAACATAATTTGATGTTTTTTAAAAAAATATTTAAGAATACACATTATGTACCTATGTGACAAATATCCCACTTTCAATTAATTAAAATTAGTTTTGGCTCAACGATTCAATTCACTCGGGCACCATGTATTTTTTTAATTTTTTTTACGGGTTTTTAGATATATGTATAAATTTATACATGTGACAGGCGCCACAGCTCAGTAGGTAGTAGATCTGCCTTCCATGCTGTGGGTTTTGGGTTCGATTTCCACCCAGAGCAAATGATTGTGTGATGAACACAAATATTTGTTCTGCCAAACAACCTGCCAAAAAAAAATGCAAGTATATAGGTACATAAGTATTCTATCAGCAATCTAGTTCCCATAGTAGCTTTGCTTAATAGACTGGAATGTGATTTGTCTGTGAATATTTATAATTATACATCAAAAGCGTATATCTATAAAATCCATGCAAAAACAAAGCTAGGTACCCCATTCATTTCAATACCAGAAAATCCAGAATCCATCATAAAAAAAGTCAAAGATAGGCGAGTGTGTTCGGACATTCGTTACGAGCACTCCGCGTCTCGTAAAATGGCGGCTCGGACTAATGACAGTACCTCTACCATGAGTTGTCACAGTAAAATCGCCTGACTTTACTACAGTTGTTACGTCAATATTAGTATTACGAATTTTAGTACCCAACTATCCGCTAGAGGCGCTGTACGTATCTTCATACATTTTTTTAACTACAGACGCTAGCGAGTATAGTATAATAGTATAGTAAAAACTCATGGTAGAGCTACTGTACGAACGTAACTGATATTTACGCGCTTTGCTGTTCGTACTCGCGTGCCAAATTCAAAGTTTGATGCGACCATAGACTGAATAGACTGTGCGATAGCCTAACGAAATTTGACATTTGCCGCCATTTTTGTAATTTTTGACATTGGATTATCTGTAGACGCGGCAGTTTTAGGAAATTGAAATATGCCGCCATTTTTGTCATTCTTGACATTGGATTATCTGTGGACGCGGTAGTTTTACGAAATTGAAATATGCCGCCATTTGTGTAATTTTTGATATTGGATTATCTATACGCGGTTTTACGAAATTGACATATGCGGTCAAGTTTTGACTATCTGCTTGGATTATCTGTAAACGCGGACACTTTATAATATAATGAAAATTAATGAAAAGTGTAAGAAAAATCAGTAGAGTTGGGAGTCTATACATATAATAAGCTTCATGATTAATTTTGTTTAAGTTATGGAATATTTTTATGTACTCACCAAGCCTTAAAGGTAATATGTAGAGCCTTAGCGGGGTCATGTTCGGCTCTAATCTAATGTCAAATGTCAATGTCAAAAGTAGCCTAAAAATGAGTTTAAAATTTAAAAATGATAATTTAAAAGTAGCAACATAACCGTAACTCGGAAGCCGTACAGAAAGTAATATTCGACGAGTAAAAAATCAGTTCTTTCACTCTTAGTCATTGTAAAACGAATTAAAAAGCCCTCGAAAGTACGGTTTCGGCAAAGGATTGGACCGAATGATGAAAAAATTGAATATGAACGGAACGAAATGTACGGATTATAGGGATGGGAGTTATCTATCGATAAGAGACACCTCTCTAAAATGTATTGATAATCACGGATTAATATATAATTATGGACATTATTGACATAAAGCAAATAATCAACTTAGAACACTTACATATCAAACTTTTCATTTCATTTATTCAATAAAATCACAAGGATCACTTTGAAACATCTTACATACTAGATGATTCTAGGCGCCAGTTCGTCGCGACCAGAGACCATAATAAATGTGACAATCGTAAACGTATCGAAACAATGACGTATTTGAGATACACTGCGCGTCGACATCAACTTTACTGTCGAACGTTGCAGCGTTAGCGTGCAGTGTGTGTTAAATACGTTATGTTTACAATCGTCGCATTTATTCATGCTGTCTTTTTTAAATTTATTTGTTTAAAAGTCTATTTTATAATTTCTTATAAATCATTAATTTTTGTTTAATGGTTTAAATTACAAACTATGACTTAATCATAAACTATTCAGAAATTGAACTATCCACAATAAAACTTTTTGAAACGTTCTTGTGAAAAAATTGGATTTGAAACTTCTGTTAACGACTGTACACTCTCTGACTGACTTTTTGCCTCCCATATTGATTGTGTGATCAATATGGTATACAAAATCTCAACAAATCAACATTTTGATCGACTTATCGATATGTAAAATACCTTTTAACGTGTACAACACTAACAAAAATCCGCGATACAGAGAGCTTCAAAAGAATTAAAAAATGGTAGCCAAATGGGAGGCAAAAAGTCAGTCAGAGAGCGTACAGTCGTTAGCAGAAGTTCCAAATTCAAATTTTTCACAAGAACGTTCCAAAAAGTTTTGTTGTGCCCATTCTAAATTCAAAATTCGAACAATAACGCTATTTGACAAGTCAGAAATATGTTAGTGCTGAACGTATTTGGAAAGTATTGTTTTGACATTTCAGCGTAAAAAAAAACAAAATAAATAAAAATATTTTACGGCAAACATTGATATTTGTATAGGTTATCATCTACGTAAATCCTACATTTATGTCGATATTATAATACTACGTAAATGTAAAATCAATAAATATTCTATCAGCAATCTAGTTCCCATAGCTATGTATCGTTCGAAACGTTATTGCAATTATTAAGATATTTTTAATAACAAATTATTCTTTCATTGACAGACATCGCAGCTCAGTAGTCGTGGGTTCGATCCCTATGAGGACAAACATTTGTATGAAGATCTTTTGTTCTGTGAGATGGATGCTACTATATTATTTTTATTTACTTATCAAAAAATCATGTATAAGTAATCTAGTTTCCTACAAACTTTGTGACCAGAGCGTCATGTGTATATATTATAATAAATAATATAATTTATTTATTCAAGCAACTTACCTTAACTTAACTTACATTGTTTTCTTTTTGTTTTTTGGTGTATTTTGTTTTGTGTGCTATGTGTAGTAAATAAATAACTGTCTATCGGCCAGATTCTGGAAACTCGATTTTATCGTTGATCATCGTTCGAGAAACCGGCCGTATGTCTATGTGTATAAATCTAGCTACTTATTAATATTTTAATAAAATTTTATCGACTTCTGCCATCGACAGTACAAAACGGATTACGACTCAGATGTGGACATCACTAGTTGATTAGATGAATTCTGTTCTTTTTTCAAATGAACTTAATTCACTATTGGAGGGTTATTTACCCGTTTTTTGATACTAATTGGGATTTTTAGCGGGAACCGAAAGAGGACGAAATATTATTTTTTTAAAACAAATAGGAGTATAAAAGGAGATGATTTATTAAATAATATGCTTTATTTTTGACGACCGATATGGCGCGGTGGGCGATGGTCCGCCTGCGACGCGGAGGTTGCGGGTTCGATTCCCGCCTTGGGATAATTGTTTGTACAATCTGCAAATATTTATTCCGGGTGTTTTAGGTGTTTAAATGTATAAGTAATAAAAAATATATATCTATGTAATGTATTGTATTAAGTATTCATCTTATCCACACAACATCATCTAGCTCCAAGCTAAGCAGAGCTTGTGTTATGGGTACTAGAGTCACTCTAGTACCCATAACACAAGCTCTGCTTAGCTTGGAAAATATTCATTAAGTAATTAAATTCTGTAGAAAATGTGAACAAATAAATAGAGCTAATAATGAATAAACAATAAGCAATGTTTAATTTCCATAATAAATCAGAAGCAGACAGACGCCACTAAAAAAAAACTAAAGATATTCCGACAAAGAAAACCGATTTTATCTGAGATAAATAATATTTCTCTACCGCCACAAATATACAAGTCACAAGCGGAAGCGATTAATTATTTAAAATTGTTTCTGTGTTTGAAGAGTAAATTCGAAGGTATTAATCTAATCTTAAAAGTATTTTGTTTTAGCCAAAATTGCCGTTAAAAACAAATTAATTCCGTTTGATTCTATTATATTTATTTATTTTGTTACAATGACATATGTTACATCGATCTTAATAATATTAATCACAGTATAAAACAGCAAGTTTTCGTAACAATTTCAAAAATCAAGGGAGCTAGTTGATTTCTTTAGTAAAGGCACTGTTTTTTTGTCTTTCTTCTTCTTATCGTGTCGATGCTACAACTGTAGGTATTCTGTTGAAGCATCGTGTTGGAAAGATTAGCCAGACTAGACACTGCTTTACCGTGCCTAGCTGTTACCGGTGTGCGCCACGAGGAGGCTCTTTCCATGCACCCGAATTTTGTCTTTACAACCCGGTTACCCGGTAATTTTTTTATAATTACCTAAGTAAACCTTATTCGATAAGGTTTATTTAATTATTAAAAAAAATAGATATTTTTAAATAGTCTTTGCAGAGAACGCGTTGATATCTTTTGTATAGCCACTAGACGTCTTTACAACCCGGAAGTTTATTTATAAAAATATAAGCTATTTTTATATATGTTCTTAGTTATCTCTTTAGTGACAAGCTGAGTGATGACCATTTTTACTTTTAGGATTAAGTAATTTGTATCTTTTTATATGTTCTAGCATTAAGTAAAGTACTGAAATAAAGATAGATAGATAACAACTTTACTGTACACACAAATTAGAAAAATACAATGCAGAAAACAAAAATTTTACACAGAACTTATAAGTACAATGGGCGGCCTTATCGCTAAAAGCGATCTCTTCCAGACAACCTTTATAATAAAGTATTCTATTCTGGCAGTGGCAGTGGGCCGACCATGTTTGCCGAAGAACCGACAACCGTTGGAGCAAACGGATACTGGAGTGGAGACCGCATTTAGGCATTGTGTAGTGTAGGACGCCCTCCGGCGAGATGGAGCGACGATACAAGGAGTGTAGCTGGCAAACACAACATGAGAAGAGTCGAAGACCGAGCTCAGTGGCGCGTCTGCAGAGAGACCTACCTCCAGCAGTGGACTGATATAGGTCGATGATGATGATGATTCTATTCTATTCTTATGCCTTGGACCACCGTCCTGGCGTGCGTTAAGGGTACTTCACACGAGCTATTAGCCCTTTTGTGGAGAGTTCGCATATTTCACGCATCGATGCCGGTAGAATAGACCGACCGCTTTGTGCCTCATTTCAAATGAAGAATATTGATTGGAGGCAACCAACTAGACTTCTGGCAAATGTACAAGATGTGCGAGCCAGAAAAAAAATGGTTGTCTGTAAAGTTGGTTTGACGATAGTTGA
This sequence comes from Ecliptopera silaceata, assembly GCA_932527185.1. NCBI lineage: Eukaryota > Metazoa > Arthropoda > Insecta > Lepidoptera > Geometridae > Ecliptopera > Ecliptopera silaceata. The sequence continues at coordinate 6,577,466 of OW052213.1, read as the reverse complement.
ACGTGACAACGTCACTTCATGGAACGCCTCAGAACGCCTCATGAGTCATGTTTTTTCGTGCGTGCAGCCGGCTCTATCGAGTTATAAGACGTTGTCACGTAAAAACAAGGCTTCGGAATTTTTAAATTTGAACTTGTAGTGAAATAAGTTTGATTTTGAAATTGGGACGAATTTGAAACAAGTATTCTATTTGTTTGCTAGATGATGTTGTACGGATGTCCAGTATTATTTATTTATTTATTTATTTATTCTTATTGGCTTGGGGCTAGATGATGTTGTGTGGATTGTCCAGCATTATTTTATATTGTACAGCGGTAGGTATATGGTTTTGTAGATGACGTCAGAGTGAAATTGAAGTTTAGATACCTACTAAGCGACGAAAAAATACATAAAATAGTTTTTAAGCCTTGCAATGGTTTATAATAGGTACTTATAGTTGTTTATTATAAACTGAATTTATTGAACCTCATTTGTCTAGTCTAGTAAAGCACTCTACACAAAATATTTTGATAATATTGGTTTCTGCCGTACAAATGATATAAATAAATTATAGGAGAGCAAAATGTTTTGTTTTCTATGAGTAGGATTTGCACTAAAATAAAAAAATCTTATTTTTACTTATTCCGCTAATTTAGATATCAGTTAATCCTTACAATACTGTTTAAAAAAAACAAAGGGTCTAAACTTACGGTTAATTTAACGAGACTGCAATCAATGGCGCGTAAAATTGCAAATTTAGTCTATGCTTCAAAATGGCCGCTTGACAGTTGCAAAACCGCGGGAAACCCTTTGGGAACTGTCAGATGGTAGCAGATGGCGGTAATTTGCGGATTTACCGATTTGTTGACAATTTTATTGTTATTTATTGTTGTGTGATAATTTGTTTGGACAGATAAACGGTAATTGTAGCATGTTGCGATGTGACGCGGCCGGCGAAGGTCCGCTTGCGACGCGGAGGTTGCTGGTTCGATTCCCGCCTTGGGATAAATGTTTGTACGATCTGCAAATATTTATTCCGGATATTCTGGATATTTCATATGTACTTACTTACTAACTTATAATAAAAAATATCTAAGTATCTATGTATGTAAGTTTTGTATTAAGTATGTGATAGAAGTTATGCAATAGCTTAAAAACTTTACTATTTATCTTAAAGCGTCCAAAAGTAACCGCTTAACATCAGGGCCATCTGCCATATACGTATAAAAAAACATAAAATCTACACATCGTTACTTAAATTAGGGTCAGTCCGGTAACACGAGCCGTCGGTAATTAATGATCACTTCAAAGCCACGCAGTACAGGGGTGAGCTCGAATATCGTAAACGTATCGAAACAATAACGTATTTGAGATACACTGCGCGTCAACATCAGCTTTACTGTCGAACGTTGCAGCGTTAGCGCGCAGTGTATCTTAAATACGGTACATTTACGAGTGTCCTTTATCAGCCCTCAGGGATAAAAAGGGTAAGTACTTAACTATTGTTGTAATAAAAGAGTTTTTATGAGTAAGTAGGTACTTACCTACTCTTGAAAATGTTATTTGTGCAAGAAAAGTTCAAATAAGTATTTTAAAATCAATAATTATTGGTGACAAATATTTAATTACTTACTTACTTATTGATTTTAATGTAACTAAGATGTATTTTAATTACTATCATCAAACAAAAAAGCCTTTTATTATTTTAAGCTAAGTAAACAATTTAAACAAATTGCAGTGTATCTATTTTTGGCTAATATAGGTACTTATTGCATTTAATGAAATACACAATGAAAAAAAAACTTTTATAAGTAGGTACTTACTGTTATATGGTATTAACGTCACTCTTAAAACTATGCACTTTTTTTAAAGTCGTTTAAAGGGTAACTAATGATCTATCTTATAAAAAGTTAGCGCAGACTTGATGTATTGATTACCATACTGATGACATAATGTCAACGCTAACTTTTTTAAATGGGGTCAAAGTCAAAGTCAAATATTTCGTTATTCAATAAAATCACGCAGATCATTTAGAATCGTCTTACATACTAGGTTATTCTAGGTGCCAGTTCCGCGCGACCAGAGCCTAGAAGAACGGGCAAGAAACCAAAAAACTTAACTTGGGGTAGTCTTAGGGTAGTTTTTGACAGTTTATATAAAAATAATCCAATAAAGTTAACTAAACATCTCAAGTACGTCTGGCACAAACAAACAAACAAATTGACAACCCCAATACACATCAACCCCCGCGGCGCGGGTAGGGTTACATGATTTAGCAATTACCCACCCCCGGTGTAGGCAGTGATTTTTAATCTGCGTCTAATGGGGGTGTATTAGTAGCTGTTAGTATTTGTCTCGTTTGATTAATAAATTTATTTTGATATTTTGTGGTAAGGCCGCTAAATTAATGAGTAACCACAATTATTTGTCAGAATCAAATATATTTAATTTTTATTCACGGACAATTCACATCTCTAATCCCATATTAAGCAAAGCTATAGGAACTAGATTGCTGATAAAATACTTATGCAGATCGTACAAACATTTATCCCAAGGCGGGAATCGAACCCGCAACCTTCCGCGTCGCAGGCGGACCTTCGCCCGCCGCGCCACATCGGTCGTCGTATATACTGAATATGCCGTTAGTATATTCAATTCAATTCAATTTTTATATAAGTAATGGCATAGGTATGGGGGTTGCCGTTAGTATATTTATTTATTCGTCTCTAGAGATATGTGTGGATGGTCTGTTTTGGTCTGTGGTGGTTATTTTTTAAAGATAAATGTTTAATATTATATACGTGTTTATAAATATATGATAAATAGAGTATGATCGAACACCACAAAGTGCATCAAATACCTCATCAAACAATGCCATCCTAATCCTAAGCATTTGGCACCCTCACCATTCAATCATTTAACTAGTGTTTATAATCATTAACCATATCCCTCGAGATATCTTCATCCCTATCCTCATCCCGGGAGACATGTGCAGTTTTGGATCTTTTTGTCAAGTTTTATAGTCAGTGGTCTGTGGTTGAGTGCTTTTTAGTGGAATATATTTTTGGGCAATTATTATTAGTCTCTAGAGATATGTGTTATTGGATGGTCTGTTTTGGTCTGTGGTGGTTATTTTTTAAGGATAAAAAATATACTTTATATTATATACATTATATACTTAGTGTTTTTCTGAGTATATTATATGTTATATGTGTTATTTATCTGTACTTACCTTACCATTTGTTATGTTTATATGATAACAATTCAAAGATTATTTGTTTTTTTTAGGAAATGAAATAAATTAAGTTAATGAACAATATTAAGTAGTGATTAGTACGCTTCCGATTGGTACTGATTTGGATCAGTTGAACTATCTATAGATCGTTTGCAACGGTCTGTAGATAGCTCAACTGTTTCTTATGTATTTTATATGACAATGTACATTTTGTAAATACTTACTGTATAGTCGTAAGTTTATTTGTGAATAAAGTAGTGATTTATATGTATATGCCACAAATACATAGCTAGCGTAAACATTTTGAAAAAACCCTGAAAAATTGTTATCAAAATTATTCCGCACTGGAACTTCAGTATTGAATTTAGTTTAATTGTAATTCTTTTTAAGAAGGATCATATAAAAAACGGTAGGAACTAGGCTGTAGTTTCTTGCCCGTTCTTCTAGGCTCTGGTCGCGTGGAACTGGCACCTAGAATCACCTAGTATGTAAGACGATTTTAAATGATCCTTGTGATTTTATTGAATAAATACATTTTTGACTTTGACTTTGACTTAATGCTCTATAGATGTTCCAAGTTATTTCCCTATAATTTATATACTTACAATCTTCTTACAAAACCCGACATAATCGATAATAACATAATATAAAACAATTACGCTATCATCGATCATCAAACTAAACGATATCGATATTTTTTCATCCACTCTACTACAATTTCATCCGTGCATTGTCCCGGACAAAGCATCTTATGTCCATCGGCAGAGTAATTACCGGCGAGTGCGCCAGGGGACTGACAGGGGGTCATTCCCCTGTCTGCAGATTACATTTGACTTTGATGTTTTCGCTCACTGTTTAGAACCACTCAACGAAAAAAAAGTGTGGCACTCGGGGACTGCCGCGATAAAATGCATTTTTAGCTGGGTTACGCATGCGCAGTGTTAGGTTATTTCGTTACGGGATCTGGATTCGGTCTCCACGCTCTAGGCCCGCGATGGAAACTATGCAATAGCTTAGAAACAGAATCATGATTCAAAAATAAAATACTTACTTTATTTACAGTGCCACCAACTTTTTGATGACCGATGTGGCGCGGTGGGCGATGGTCCGCCTGCGACGCGGAAGGTTGCAGGTTCGATTCCCGCCTTGGGATAAATGTTTGTACGATCTGCAAATATTTATTCCGGGTGTTCTGGATATTTTATATGTATTATAAAAAATATATAAAATAACATTGGTGAACCTTAGCTGCTGCTTATACGAACCGTTTACGTTACAATTTAGCACGATCGGGGCCCTAAACAATATGGTGGGATTGTACGTGTTTATTGGTTTGAGACGTCAATCCTTATGAGCGTAATATGCAATAGCAACAGACACATGCATAGTAAGACACACATGTATAGTAAGACACACATGTTTTGTAAGACACACATGCATAGTAAGACACACATGTTTTGTAAGGCACACATGTATAGTAAGACACACATGTTTAGTAAGACACACATGCATAGTAAGACACACATGTATAGTAAGACAGACATGTATAGTAAGACACACATGTATAGTAAGACACACATGTATAGTAAGACACACATGTATAGTAAGACACACATGTTTAGTAAGACACACATGCATAGTAAGACACACATGCATAGTAAGACACACATGTTTTGTAAGACACACATGTATAGTAAGACACACATGTTTTGTAAGACACACATGCATAGTAAGACACACATGTTTTGTAAGACACACATGTATAGTAAGGCACACATGTTTAGTAAGACACACATGTATAGTAAGACACACATGTATAGTAAGACACACACGCAGACACACATGTTTAGTAAGACACACATGCATAGTAAGACATGTGAATAATATTACCAGTTAAAAATGTAAAATTCCTAATTCAAATCAGCCAATCCAATCTCTTTAATCGGATACATGACACCTCTCCAGGCGGAGTGTCGAATCATAAACCATTGAATCATAAACAAACATCTCAATTCGAATTTCGAACAGGCTTATTTCGAATTCAAATAGACAATGCTGGCTGAATAGAAACATTACCGATTGGGAGGGTGGTACACTGAGCGCAATAAAATAATTTTGATTTGAGATTAACTTTTTTTTCTTTTTTGTTGTGATAATAAGTGGATCCCTCGATATGGTAGGCGACGACGTGGAAGACCCAGGATGAGATGGCGGGACGAGCTGGACTTGACCTAAGCACGTGGCCTGTCGCTACGTTAAATCACGAAGAGTGGAAGGAGGGAAGGGAGGCCTTTGCCCTGCAGTGGGACGACAATGGCTGAATAATAACTAATAAATACATGTGAAAATTACAAAGAAAAGTTACAATTAATTAATAAAGTGAATTGTAATTCATGAAGTCACAAATACATTTTTATAGGTTATATAGGTTTATTATGAAATAATGTATCGTAGTCTAATGCAAAGCTTGTCCTACATTAGTAATGTACTTATATCTTTTTTTAGAAAATCAATAACTTTGTTACTAGTAGATAGTAACTTTGATGATTTTTTTTTAATTCAAAATCTAATCAAGATCTGTCCCAGTACTTTATAATGTTTCTTTTTGATTTATCTTTAATAATGCGTTTTATATTATCTTTTAATAGTCAATAGATAATACCTACTGATAAATACATATCTAGAGACATTTTGGCCCAAACTAAGCAAAGCTATACATGGACACCAGATAGCTACTAATAGTACCTACCCCTTTTTTTTAAATGGAGAATTTATCAGTATCTCTCAAAGTTATTTGTTTCTTCCCAAAAAAAAACATTTGTAAACTAATTATACTGAGTGCCCCGCTCAATGTGTACCTAACCTAACGGGGCTATTACACGACCGGTTGGCCAAATGGCGCGAAATTCGACCCTCCCGCCGAACCGAAAACAGTGGGGCGGGCGCGGCCATAGACTAGACAAAGCATTTTATTCCTCTATTGTCTATTGTAGACTTGTACAGATAATTTGATCAAATTGGTGTTATTTGAGATTGATACTAAAGAGGACTGAATGACGACTGTTCTTTTTTTTAAACGGTTATATTATGGCACATAGTTGATGGCAATTTTGTTTGTCTTTCGAATGTTACTTTTATCATGTTGATTCTAATATCCCAAAAGTTTTTGAGTCGAGGAAATTATATAGATACTTACTTACATTTTAAAATATATATTTTATACTTAAGTGTAGGAAGCACTTTACTATACTATTATACAATTATAACTAGCTGTTTCCAACGACTTTTCGCGCATACATTTTTTTCCGTAAAATTCATTTAAGTCCACAATATTCCCAATCATATAATAAACCTATTTAATAATATATGTAAAATAAAGTCATTATTTTGTTTGTGAATATTGTACACGGTATTCCATGTTTTTATTGTCTATTTAAGTACCTACTATAAACTTAGTTTTCATTATAAACGGGATATTTACCATGATTTTTGAGTTTGATTATTTCCCGATATTTCGGCGCAGTTGCATGCGCCATGATCACGGGTCGAAATGGTAAATATCCCGTTTATAATGAAAACTATGTTCAAAACCGTGATAGTTTCAAATATTATATCTACTATAAACTTCTTCATAAAAATAAGTAAAACAAAAATGTTTTATCTGTGCACAGTATACTCTATGTCCACCTCTATGCTCTATGGTACATTAGGCCCCGGCCAGACCTCAGGGACCGAGTTATGTCCCGGCTAATGGGCCCGACACATATTTTCAATTCGTTCCTCTTATTTGCCGCTGCGGCGTGTATCGGGGCCTTTTTATTATCATTTTATTATCTTTATTATCATTTTATTATTAGGGTTAAGTTTTGTTTGTGTATAGATGTCAATTGGGCTTAGAGTAGGTAAATAATGATATTTGAAAACGTCACAGCTCAGTAGCTCTACCTTCGATACTGTGGGTTGTGGGTTCGATGTCTACGAGAACAAAATGTTTGCGTTATGAACACATTTATTTATTTTAATATACAGATAGCTTCGGAAAAACTCCGTCTAAAAAGCCTATTATTTAGTACAAATGTTTGCGATATAAAGATAGCTCTTCGGACAAGCTCCTTCTAAAAAGCTCATACCTAAAAATCATAAATAGTTTTGGTTTTGAAATAAAAAAAATATTCCAAACATTTAATTTAATTAAAAAAAACTATCCGTCATATAGCATTTTTACATTAAAAAAGTCCTTAATGGCAACATTACTTAATCCACACCTCTCGAGAATCCACAAGCAATCAACATAAAATACTGGCACTCGAATTATTTCGAACTTTGAATTTGGAACGATAGAACATCTGCTGTCACAATGGTACTTACATGTTCCTACTTTTTAAAATGAATCTTTCAAAAATAATCAATTTTCAACCCTATTTTTATTATCTAAGGTTGAAAGTTCAAAGAAATAGTAACTCTCCCCCATTTTGTGTACGGATTAAGTATAATGAATCGTAAATTCGATCTTTGACACCTTTTTCATTCGCATTCGAATGATTTCTATGATTGTAACGGGATGACTCTTTCTTTTGAAATATATGCTTTAAATCTTTAAACATAAAGCTCAAATTGATTTACAATAACATATTTATGTTTTATATTTTGTCATATGAATGTAGAACTTATATGTGGAGGGTTTTGGTTGATTTTGGCGTGAAATAAAGCTTCAGTAAATTAAAATATATTTTGGCGGGTAGGGCGAACTGAATGATTTTTAGCTTAGCGTTATTATGTTTGGAGTAATGTAATTTGTGTTAAATTTTATTGTAATAGAGAACGTGTTTGGTGATATGAGGGCTCGTGCTTTGATTTACTGATTATGTTGATTTTTTGTGGCTTTTTTAATACTTAAGTACTTACTTACTTTTTAAATTATTAATTTACTTAAGTAAGTAAGTATGTGTCTTCTTTTTATTTTGTAAAAAACTTTATTAAATGTTAATAAAAAAATATGTAATATATGTAAGTACTTAATCTTGTTAGTGAACGCTATAATACAAATAAATTAGTTTTGTTTAAAATGATATTTTATTTAATTCTCTTCTTTTTGTAAATACATATCTACATAGAATAAATAGCAACACACATACCTCAGAACTAATATTTTTATACATCACACAAACATTTGCTCTCAGTGGGAATCGAACTTACTACAGCATGGAAGGCAGAGCTACCAATTAAACTGTGACGCCTGTCCATATAGAAGTGTACATACTATCATGTCATGGCTCCGGCAATCTACAAAGCACTCCTAGTAGATAAGTGCTACAACAAAAACAAACCCAAATCAATGTAAGTAATTACTTATACTTATATGATTTTTTTTTATGTGTTTCTACCATACCTATGTGACCTGTTACAATGTTATAAATAAAATACTATGTCTATCGAAATTCAGAGAAATACATTTCGAGGTGTTGATTTGAAACTCGCAAACATGGCCGGTCTGTGTTGAGAATCAGCTTCGGGCTAAAATGAAACTGAATAAAAATATATTTGTCAAAAATATCGGGAGCGAATAAAACAAGTTTTAAAGAAATGGTTTTCATAGTTTTTCAAAGATACTGAATACACAAGGTCTATAACAATCTATAGATTGTTTGCAACGGTCGGTAGATAGCTCAACTGTTTCTTATGTATTTTATATGCCAATGTACATTTTGTAAATACTGTATAGTCGTAAGTTTGCTTGTGAATAAAGTTATCTATAGGTTGATGCATTTAGATAAATAATCATACTTATTGCAAAAATAAAGAAAACCGAATTTCAATCGTTATCAACAAATAAAATCACACTTTTTTAGTGATAAATAAAAATCATAATTGAACGCGTAACACAACAATGTATTGAATCTATGCACTGTTCTGTTCTAACATACAAAAATCGTGCAGTTAAATTAAAATGTTCCACTTTTAAGTTAAAAATATATAGCACTAGAATTGAAGATGATTAAAGTTTTGGAAAAAAAAATGTCATATTCACGGACATTTCACACATCACGCTCTAGACCCAAACTAAGCAAAGCTTGTACTATGGGAACTAGATTGCTGATAGAATACTTATATAAGTACTTACATTTATTTTGTAAGTGTAAATATATACTATTAGGAGACTAAGAAGGATTTATTGCAATTTGTGACGTCACTTGTTCAAAAAGTATAAATAGAGAGCCACGGCGAGCATAGATCTCTTTGCTCGGCTGACATTCGAAGGGAAAGGTCTTCTTCTTTGATAGAGGGCTTTTGGAAGGGAATGGTTGAACAGGTGATCGGTGTAATTTGCAGTAAGTCTGTTATTTTGTCGTAATTGTGCATAGTAATTGTTGTAAGGGAGTTATTCCCTGTTAAACTAAAGGTTGTTTGTTATGTTTCCTGATTTGATTGTTATTTGATCTTAATTGATAAATTAAATGTTTGTCAGTAATGAGGTTACTGTTTATTTTATTCTAAAACCACTTCTAGTGCTAAAATCAGAATAGGGATTAGTAAATCTGTGCCCACAATAGTTTTGCTTTTATATTTTCTTTTTGAAACAAACAGCTTTTGGTTTGACATTGTGATGTCACATTATCTTGTCCAAAATTAATGGAATTCGTTGTGCCGTAAGGCAAAGGAGTTTCGTAGTTCGTAGCAAATTGCACCGACACCGTTCTAAACCTCCTTCGTGATCCCGCCGTTTTGGGTGACATGACATCTAGTAGGTCATGACGGACATAGTCAAAACTGAGGTCAATAAACTTTAAAAATCATGAGCGTTTTGAAAAGACAAATGCCCTCAATTAGTTTCAACGTGATTATTTTATCCCATATCGTATTTTCTACGGTTAATATAGGCTGCTGTGCACTCTTTGGAAGTTAATCAAGTTGGAAAACGTTCTAGTATACTTGAACGATGTTTTGATTTCATTGATTAAAAGTGCATTCTACTCTACCTACTTATGTAGTAAATAAGTCATGATCAGGTTGGGCCGAGCTGTTGGAAAATAAGACCTATCTTCTCTTTTAATGTTTATGCTTTGCAGAGTACTTTGTCGTTAATAAAATAGGACTGAACAGCCTGATAGTAACCTTTGGCTGGAGCTTATGCAAGAGCTGAATGAAGACAGCTGAATCGCATGAATACGCGAGCTTGTAATTGGTGGTCATTGGAAGCATTGTTGCAGCATTGTAGTCACCATTTTATTGGCTAGTGATGGCCGAACGTTGTCTTATTATTTTAATTTTAAAATTATTTACAGAACAGAAACAATATTTTGTGGTGCGGTTTTATTGAGCGGAATCCATGAGTTTTGCAGATCAACCACATTGATTTGACATGGCGCATATGGCGTAACGGACTGATGATACTTCTCATGGTTTGATTTGATATAACGACAAGTGTAGGTCTTTTGTATAACCATAATATGTGCTAAAAGACTGTGTTATTAATGTGTATAAGAAGTGTAACATTTGCTGCGTTACATACCAAAAGGCTTTTACTTATTTTAATGTTACAGGCACTATCCTGGTTGACTATGTCATATCATGTACGTGTGGCATGAATGTACGAGTTCGTGCGTGTGCTAGAGCGCAGAGCAATTGGTTAACGGCGCTCTGCTCTGGACGTGCAGCACCTCTCCTGCTGCTGCACGGTGCGCTGGACGTGCAGCACCTCTCCTGCTGCTGCACGGTGCGCTGGACGTGCAGCACCTCTCCTGCTGCTGCACGGCGCTCTGCTCGTGCAGCGCCTCACCGGCGGCTGCACTGCGCTCTGGACGTGCAGCACCTCTCCTGCTGCTGCACGGTGCGCTGGACGTGCAGCACCTCTCCTGCTGCTGCACGGCGCTCTGCTCGTGCAGCGCCTCACCGGCGGCTGCACTGCGCTGTGGGCGTGCAGCACCTCTCCTGCTGCTGCACGGTGCGCTGGACGTGCAGCACCTCTCCTGCTGCTGCACGGCGCTCTGCTCGTGCAGCGCCTCACCGGCGGCTGCACTGCGCTGTTGACGTGCAGCACCTCTCCTGCTGCTGCACGGCGCTCTGCTCGTGCAGCGCCTCACCGGCGGCTGCACTGCGCTGTGGGCGTGCAGCACCTCTCCTGCTGCTGCACGGTGCGCTGGACGTGCAGCACCTCTTCTGCTGCTGCACGGCGCTCTGCTCGTGCAGCGCCTCACCGGCGGCTGCACTGCGCTGTAGACGTGCAGCACCTCTCCTGCTGCTGCACGGCGCTCTGCTCGTGCAGCGCCTCACCGGCGGCTGCACTGCGCTGTGGGCGTGCAGCACCTCTCCTGCTGCTGCACGGTGCGCTGGACGTGCAGCACCTCTCCTGCTGCTGCACGGCGCTCTGCTCGTGCAGCGCCTCACCGGCGGCTGCACTGCGCTGTAGACGTGCAGCACCTCTCCTGCTGCTGCACGGCGCTCTGCTCGTGCAGCGCCTCACCGGCGGCTGCACTGCGCTGTGGGCGTGCAGCACCTCTCCTGCTGCTGCACGGGGCGCTGGACGTGCAGCACCTCTCCTGCTGCTGCACGGCGCTCTGCTCGTGCAGCGCCTCACCGGCGGCTGCACTGCGCTGTGGGCGTGCAGCACCTCTCCTGCTGCTGCACGGTGCGCTGGACGTGCAGCACCTCTCCTACTGCTGCACGGCGCTCTGCTCGTGCAGCGCCTCACCGGCGGCTGCACTGCGCTGTAGACGTGCAGCACCTCTCCTGCTGCTGCACGGCGCTCTGCTCGTGCAGCGCCTCACCGGCGGCTGCACTGCGCTGTGGGCGTGCAGCACCTCTCCTGCTGCTGCACGGTGCGCTGGACGTGCAGCACCTCTCCTGCTGCTGCACGGCGCTCTGCTCGTGCAGCGCCTCACCGGCGGCTGCACTGCGCTGTGGGCGTGCAGCACCTCTCCTGCTGCTGCACGGTGCGCTGGACGTGCAGCACCTCTCCTGCTGCTGCACGGCGCTCTGCTCGTGCAGCGCCTCACCGGCGGCTGCACTGCGCTGTAGACGTGCAGCACCTCTCCTGCTGCTGCACGGCGCTCTGCTCGTGCAGCGCCTCACCGGCGGCTGCACTGCGCTGTGGGCGTGCAGCACCTCTCCTGCTGCTGCACGGTGCGCTGGACGTGCAGCACCTCTTCTGCTGCTGCACGGCGCTCTGCTCGTGCAGCGCCTCACCGGCGGCTGCACTGCGCGGTAGACGTGCAGCACCTCTCCTGCTGCTGCACGGCGCTCTGCTCGTGCAGCGCCTCACCGGCGGCTGCACTGCGCTGTGGGCGTGCAGCACCTCTCCTGCTGCTGCACGGTGCGCTGGACGTGCAGCACCTCTCCTGCTGCTGCACGGCACTCTGCTCGTGCAGCGCCTCACCGGCGGCTGCACTGCGCTGTAGACGTGCAGCACCTCTCCTGCTGCTGCACGGCGCTCTGCTTGTGCAGCGCCTCACCGGCGGCTGCACTGCGCTGTGGGCGTGCAGCACCTCTCCTGCTGCTGCACGGTGCGCTGGACGTGCAGCACCTCTCCTGCTGCTGCACGGCGCTCTGCTCGTGCAGCGCCTCACCGGCGGCTGCACTGCGCTGTAGACGTGCAGCACCTCTCCTGCTGCTGCACGGCGCTCTGCTCGTGCAGCGCCTCACCGGCGGCTGCACTGCGCTGTGGGCGTGCAGCACCTCTCCTGCTGCTGCACGGTGCGCTGGACGTGCAGCACCTCTCCTGCTGCTGCACGGCGCTCTGCTCGTGCAGCGCCTCACCGGCGGCTGCACTGCGCTGTGGGCGTGCAGCACCTCTCCTGCTGCTGCACGGTGCGCTGGACGTGCAGCACCTCTCCTGCTGCTGCACGGCGCTCTGCTCGTGCAGCGCCTCACCGGCGGCTGCACTGCGCTGTGGGCGTGCAGCACCTCTCCTGCTACTGCACGGTGCGCTGGACGTGCAGCACCTCTCCTGCTGCTGCACGGCGCTCTGCTCGTGCAGCGCCTCACCGGCGGCTGCACTGCGCTGTGGGCGTGCAGCACCTCTCCTGCTGCTGCACGGTGCGCTGGACGTGCAGCACCTCTCCTGCTGCTGCACGGCGCTCTGCTCGTGCAGCGCCTCACCGGCGGCTGCACTGCGCTGTGGGCGTGCAGCACCTCTCCTGCTGCTGCACGGTGCGCTGGACGTGCAGCACCTCTCCTGCTGCTGCACGGCGCTCTGCTCGTGCAGCGCCTCACCGGCGGCTGCACTGCGCTGTGGTCGTGCAGCCCTTCACCGGCGGCTGCACGGCGCGTACCACACTTTTTGTTTCATTCCGTCATTTATGCCTTTGTTGGTTGTTATCCATTTTCACAATAATCAAACCTAAACTCTTTTACAAACTCAACTGACTACAAACTTAACTGTCGTCGTCCCTAGCATAGGTAGGTAAAAATCGTAATAGTCCCTTACTTTATCTCAATAAAAACAATCCTCCTGTCAATGGATAGCGATCCACATTGTTGTATGTGTCGGGTTGAGCAAGAAGGTTGGATACGGTTACCGAAGGTGATGCGCGTAGACTTGCATATGTCTGGCATCAGTGCATACAGGTGCTGTCCTGGCAGATGCATTTCTCAATGCATATCAGGTGTTGTCCTGGCAGATGCATTTCTCAATGCATATCAGGTGTTGTCCTGGCAGACGCATTTATGCGTGCAGACTTATGTCTGGCAGACACGTGTGTAGTTAAATTGATCGGTGCGTACGTACAGGTATGAGAATGAATGTGTCTCAAGACACTTGTCAGATGATGTTTGCTAACTTGACGAGTGTTTGTGAAGGAATTACTTAGCTGTATATGTGATTGAAACTTTGAAAGAGGGCCTTGATTGATGATGAATGAATGAATAGGCAAATGCCTGTGATGTTGTGACCTAATCCTTGTTTTTGCATCAACAGACCCTGATAACGATGGTTCCGAGGCAGGTCCTTTGGCTGTTCCTGACAGCCATATCAAAGGTGTCTCCGACAAGAACACCTCCTCAACGATGCGGCCGAGGTCGGCGCATAGCAGGATAGGCCGTATTAGGAGACTAAGAAGGATTTATTGCAATTTGTGACGTCACTTGTTCAAAAAGTATAAATAGAGAGCCACGGCGAGCATAGATCTCTTTGCTCGGCTGACATTCGAAGGGAAAGGTCTTCTTCTTTGATAGAGGGCTTTTGGAAGGGAATGGTTGAACAGGTGATCGGTGTAATTTGCAGTAAGTCTGTTATTTTGTCGTAATTGTGCATAGTAATTGTTGTAAGGGAGTTATTCCCTGTTAAACTAAAGGTTGTTTGTTATGTTTCCTGATTTGATTGTTATTTGATCTTAATTGATAAATTAAATGTTTGTCAGTAATGAGGTTACTGTTTATTTTATTCTAAAACCACTTCTAGTGCTAAAAATACATACAACGAATACAAAGTAACACCCTGACAAAGAACAAATATTTATGTTCATCACACAAAAATTAGCTTTTTGTGGGAATCGAACCCACGACCCACAGCAGAAGGCAGAGCTGCTATGAACTGAGCTGTGACGGCTGTCGAATTTATTGTTTTTTTTTTTTTTCAGGCTCGCACATTTGTTGCATTTGCCATTTTGCGAGTTTTTTGTTTGAGTTAAATTTGTAAATTGCATGAATTGCATTCCAAATCATAACAACACGTTTCATAGTTCCTTTTTCAGAACTTCGTGTCTAGTACGAGTTCCCGCGTTGAGTAATCGTCGCCGCGCCGTGACGCGCGATGATTTCCCCGAGCGCGACAAGACGCGCCAATCGCAGCTTCAACAACAGGGTTGCTATACTGCTAGTTTTATTTAAGCTTTTTTTATTAAAAACCGTGATTTGTTTTACAAGTTTTACAACAATAGTAAAAAGTTGAATAATTTATGAAACCAAATACTTAAGTAGGTAAGGTACATGACATGTATTAAGTATCTACTATCAAGTGATTTATTTATTTAAATTAGGTTAAGTTAATACTTTTTTATGTAATTCTGAAAATAATGTAAGTACCTGAAAACTTGTTGTTTTGTAGAGCCGATTTAAATATCTTAATATGAAATGACTTTTCGATAGTTAATCACATAATTTAGATCATTGGTTATTTAGCAATTAGTCAAATTACTATCAATGAATTGACTAATAAAGTGATATTTTTTTAATGAAGAAATTGAATTCAATGTCATGTTTTAGAAATTAATGAATCAAGCAAGGTTTTTTTAATTAAAGCTTGATATGACCAAAAATGTGATATGTTCTTACCTGAATAGTGGTTTGTATAAATATGTGTCACCCCTAGCACCTAATACTTCGCTCGTCTAATCAACGCCGCGCGCACCTCAAACAGGCGTCTTGAGAGCTGTTTCAAATTTCACATTTCGAATACCGTGTTCTAGATCGAAAATTGAATCAAAATCAGTTCTAGAATATTTCCATTTGAATGTCTATTACATTGGTTCAACGAGTTTTGGGTTACTCTTGAAGAAAATAAATATATTTATTGTTTATTTGATAACTTTATTGTGAAATAAGTAAACGAATTATTATTTATCTTCAAATTACGTAGCACAGTTTAAAACTTGAACTTGCAACTTTCGCAAACAAAGTCAACTTTAAAAAAAAGGATGGCGTGGTAGATTCGTAAGGTTGGGTTTTTTTTATATAATATGTATAATGCTGGGGCCACACTAGCGGGCTACGGCGAATATTCGTGTTAACGCGATGTATGTGGCCGGGTACATCGTGTCATCGCGTAGTATATCGCCTTTATCCGAACACGATGTTTTTGTCGCGCCAACACGATACGAATATTCGCCCGCTAATGTAGCCGAAGCATTAGTAGTAGATGTTACCGTTGCTAATGTCAAAGCTGTTGGTGTAAGTTGGGATAAGTCCGAATTAAACAAACAATCGTTAGTCGACTCGTGACACACGCAATACTACTAAGCAGTGTGTGTCACGCTTACACACATTATGTGGGTAAGTAAATAAATAAATATTCATGTACAATTCACGCATCACACACTAGTCCCAAACTAAGCAAAGCTTGTATTATGGGAACTAGATTCATCATCATCATCATCATCAACCTATGGCAGTCCACTGCTGAACGTAGGTCTCTCCCAAGACGCGCCACTGAGCCCGGTCTTCGGCTCTTCTCATCCAGTGTTTGCCAGCTACACTCCGCAGATCGTCGCTCCATCTCGCCGGAGGGCGTCCTACACTACGCTTGCCTAAACGCGGTCTCCACTCCAGTATCCGTTTGCTCCAACGGTTGTCGGTTCTTCGGCAAACATGGCCGGCCCACTGCCACTTCAGCTTGCTAATTCTTTGAGCTATGTCGAACACTTTGGTTTTCTGACGAATAACTTCGTTGCGGATTCTGTCTCGCAAAGAAATTCCGAGCATAGCTCTCTCCATAGCGCGCTGAGCGACTTTCAGCTTGTGGACCAACCCCACTGTCAGAATTATATTTATAAGTATATTTGTCCACGTTTCAGAAGCATAGGTTATAACAGGTAGGACGCACTGGTTGAAAACTTTCGTTTTCAGACATTGAGGGATGGATGACGAGAAGACTTGACGAAGTTTCCCAAACGCAGCCCAGCCGAGCTGAATTCTCCGGTCTAGCTCTCTCTCGAAGTTGTGTCTACCTAACCGCAGAGTCTGCCCGAGGTAAACATACTCCTGCACAAATTCGAGAGGCATTCCGGCAACGGTTATTGGCTCTGGGGTAATACGATCATTAATCATGACCTTCGTTTTATCCAAGTTCATGCCCAGGCCCATCCGTTGTGAGGCTTCAGCAAGACTGTTCAGCATCTGTTGTAGGTCCTGCAACGATTTGACAGGGCCGCGGTAGAATCTTACCGGGACCCCGTGACCCTGTCAAGTGTTGGTGTGGCGCCGAACAGTTCGTCTATTGACGAGTTCGACGACGCACTAGCTCTGAGGTGATAGCGGGAAGATCGATGGGTTTTTAGTCGGTATGCCTCCGCTGGCTAGTGTCTCATTAACATTAGTCAGTGGAGGAGAGTCCGACATACCCCTGCGACTCTCCTCGGGTTGTAGGGGATGCGTCAAGCATTTTCCCATCGTAAAAAAAAAAAAAAAAAGGTCCTGCAACGATTCCGCCAATATGACGATGTCGTCGGAACTAGATTGCCGATATAATACTTTTGGAACGAAGTTTCTTATCGCGCGTTGCGAATGGACGGAAAGAAAATGTGACGACACTTTTTGCTATAGTTGTAAGCCGTGCGGCGCGCGCGTGACTCTATGTATGTCTCCCTCTCTCTTATAGAAAGCAAGCTAGCTTCGCACTGAACAGTGTAGTGTCGCGACGATTATTTTTGTTGAGTTTTTCAGGTTTTTTGTACATAATAAATAAATATAATATATAATGAACATCGTTCCATCCGGGTGTCCGTTCGTCTCAAGTTTTTTGAAGTGAAAACTTCTTTAGCGGCGCTGGGTGGGTAAAAACTTTCAAACTCGCGTCAGGGTCACGTGACGTTGATAAAAAGCGTAAGATCGAGGGAAAGGGAGAGGAACTAGTATCTCCCACTCTTTCTACCGTGCCTGAGTGTGCTCTGTTTAGGCGGCACACAGACACATTCGCACTTGCGCGAATGTGTCTGTGTCATTGTGATTGTCATTGTCATTATGACGTCTGTGGTTATATTTTTGAAGTGAAAACTTAAAAGTGAAAACACAACGTTAATATTGAAGTTTTCACTTCTGCCGGCACTCCCGGAGTGCTACCTTTTTTTTTTTTGTAAATAATACTGCAAAAGAAGCGCGAGGTGTCACAAATAAATTTAAATATTTTTCACTGTTTCTACATCAATGCAGTTGAATTGTGTTTTACGGAAAGCCGTTGACATTTCACCCGATGATTTTTCCATTTCACCACACTTGTGACTGCGTTCTCATTTAAGCAATGGCATTTTGACGGCAGACGCTTTTGTGATGGCACGGTTCAAAAAAACAACGTTCCATTTTCGATTGAAGTCACGCATTGGTGGTTTTTTTTTTATTGTGGCAAAGGGCAGAGTGATTAAAAATGTAGGCGCTTTTTATATGTTGACTATATATATACTTACTTAAGTATATATACTTATACTTATATAGTGATATATACTATTTAATGATTACCTAGTACCTATGTAAGACGATTCTAAATTACCATTTGATAGATAGATAAGTACTTAGTTATTGCACAAAGGAAAATACAAAAAATCTTAGAACTAACTTAATTTAGTACAATGGGCGGCCTTATCGCTTTATTGAATAAAGAGTCTTTTTACTTTAAGTAGGTAAGTACTTTTCTAAAATTACGAAATATTAATAAGAATTCATACATTGTTATTTTTTATGTGATTTTTAATGTATACATATATAGTACTTTTTATGAATTCTTTAAGTCTATTAATTGAAAATATAAAATTACTTAAGTATAAAGAAACAAAATATTCCGACTAAGGCAATTTATTCTGAAAAATCTGAATAAAACCAATAACATTGAAACTCATTAATATACAGGGTGGCGCAAAAGAAAAGGCCCTATTTGGTTCAGCTATAACTTTTTTTCTAAATTAGAAAACTAGATTTGGGTTTTTTTAAATGTATATATATGTCATTAAGTTTCGTACCATTCGGATTTAAAGATGATATCTTTTAAATGGTGACCTCCAGAGTTGATGCACGTTTGAGCCCTATTTATGACATTTTGCATAACTTGCCGTAACACTTCATGCGATATGTTCCTTATTTCTTGATGAATGATTGCTTTTAGAGCTGCGAGAGTCTGTGGCTTGTTCACATACACCCGAGATTTCAAAAAACCCCAAAGAAAGAAGTCTGCACTGGTCAGATCGGGTGATCTTGCAGGCCAAGGCAAATCGCCAAAACGAGAGATAACTCGGCCTGGAAAAGCGTCCCTCACTAAGTCTTTATTGTTTTATAAAATAAGTGTTTTTACGAAATTCACGTTGTGTTTTTATCACTGATGAATTATTTCGTAAGGACATTAACTCGATTATTCCACGTTCTTGGGGAGTAAAACGTCCCATGTTTATTTTCAGTGTATTTTACATTTGTTCACTACACAATTTTCAACAATAGAATGACAGGAGATGTCATATAAAAAAAAAAACAGTGTTTTCTTTAGTGCCATTACTTTTGCGCCACCCGTTATATTGAAAAAACGGTCTTTGACTGAATGCTAAACAATTTCTTCTGTAGAAGTGTCAACTTAGAAAATGATATCGCTGAAAACAATCACAAATAAACTTCTATTAAAGTCCTTATTACTTACAAAATAGAGTTCAATTTTTTAAGAACAAAATGTATAAGAATTTTGCTCAGGAATTTTCATATCAAAGCTTTTGCGGTCGATATTGAATATTGATAGAACTTTTTCATTCTTATAACGATGCAATAAAGTCTATTTTCCAACACTAGTTTGTTAAGCAAGTGTGGCTGAACAGATTTTGTATGATAATACCATTTTTCATATTAAAAGTTGAGGCGTGTCTTTCAATATATTCCCGCGAGATTTGTATCGTTGAGTTTACCGACTCGGAAAATAGGTGTTTCGAATTATGAAATGAATATTTTCATACAACTTTTGTAATCCGACGTTTTTGTTTTCAATAAGAATTTTGAAACTGAACTATAGTTCAGTTGACATTTATGTAATTGTCAATTCTGACAGTTAACGGCCGGTTTCTGGAAACCCAAATCACGATTGATCCAAGTTTGACATAGTAATTATTTGATTTTTTCGTTGATCATCGTTCGAGAAACCGACCGTAAGAGTTTCAGTGCTGATTTCCTTAGATAAATAATGCTGGACAATTCACACAACATCATCTATCCCCAAGCTAAGCAGAGCTTGTGTTATGGGTACTAGAAGACTGACATATTTAATACAATACATTACATAGATATATATTGTTATTAACATATAAAATACCCTGAACACCCGGAATAAATATTTGCTTGCAAACATTTATCCCAAGGCGGGAATCGAACCCGCAACCTCCACATCGGTCGTCAAATATTGACAAAGTATTCAAAACTCGAACGTCAAATTAATCACCAAACGAATGAGGAAACCATTAAACCAATCGGGAATCGAACGCGCACTACCCGAATATTTTGAATAGAACCTTAAGCCGACTGGAAAAGGTTTATTATGTTTGAATAAAGAAGTTTGCGTATGGGAATAGGGATGGGACCATTTGTCGATGGTAGTTATTTTATTTTATTTTTATTTATTTTATTTTTATTTTATAGTAAAATAAAATAAAAATTACTTTATTCAATAAAATCACGCGGATCATTTAGAATCGCCTTACATACTAGGTGATTCTAGGTGCCAGTTCCACGCAATCTAGAAGAAGAGCCTAGAAGAACGGGCAATGATGGCTGAAATAAATAGTGTTATAAAAACTATTTTAATTGAATATATTTTTTTTATTAAGTTAGTTGAACTAGGCTTCATATCTTCATTTGTTTAAAATGACGTAATTCTTATTACTTAAGTATTTATGTAAAAAACTAAACATATAGGTAGAAGATAAAAAAAGGCATACTTACGTCCAACGTCCATCACAAAATGGTTTAAATCTAAAATTTTTGTCAAATTCCAAAATGAGTTTGATTATTTCCCGATATGCACAGTTGCATGCGCCATGATGCCAAAAGAAAATTATGTTCATAACCGTGATAGTTTTAAATATATCGATAGTATTTTTACCGTGTACCTACTGTGTTTGGTTGTTAATTATTAGATAGTTAATTAATCAATAACCTAGAAACAGTGTTTTATATTCCGGGTGTTCTGGGTATTTTATATGTATAATTAATAAAAAATATATAAGTATCTATGTAATGTATTGTATTAATGTCAGTCTTCTAGTACCCATAACACAAGCTCTGCTTAGCATGGGGCCTAGATGTTGTGTGGATTGTCCAGCATTATTTATTTTATTATTATTATTTTTTACAAAAGGTCGTCCTTTGGCCACAAACTCACCTGGTGGAAAGTGATATTGTTATTATTTAATATCGATGATATTTTTATCGTGTATCATTCGTAAATCGCAACATCCCATCCCTACCGGCCAGTATTTAATCATCTACAAAGGCGACCGAATCGACTACACACGGGCCACGTATTCAAAACTCACAAAAGAAAAAAAAAGCAATCTTCTCAGATTGGCATTTGGGGGCGACACAAAGAACGCCCTAAGAGGATTCGGCAGCGTTTTGTCATATTTGGTAATTTAGTGTTGCACTGGGGCTGGGATTGGAGAGCTTTTAATGCGCATATGTGCTTGATTGATTGCTTTTTACTGAGCTTGAAGGTTGATGACTCATTTCACTTGAGATGCTTGAAAGAGCTGCTTGAGTTATGTTACTTAGATTTGCCGCGCGTTTGGCTTGAACATTTTCACAAACCCCTTAATTTTTTTTTACATTTCATATGATTTCCATATTATGATTGCTTACTAATACATATTTTTATCAAGTAAGTACTTACTTATAAAAATATGTAGTATTATACTTACATGAATATATTTTAGTTTTTTTTTCAAATTCTGTTAAATGTAAATACCTACTTACCTAGTTCGGAATACGATAACTTATGAAACGTCTCCTAGGAACGTTTTAGTGTGTAACTATATTAGTTATATTATAGCTACTTACATTATATATTATAGCTATAGAAGTACGACCAATATTGAACTTTCTCAACTGAAATAGGTTTTGATCACTACAATTTCAAAGTTGTCCAGTCTTATCTGACCTACAAAAGCATTAAAACTTTATGAGATGAAAGCTCTCAATAAGCTGGTTTAGTCTTAAATCCCAATTTTTGTTTTATTTATATTTAGAATTATTTCAAATATTATACAATGCACAGACTCAAAAGCCTCATATTCTGTTCTGAAAAGCTGATAAATCGTAACATCGCTCGAAGCATTCAAAAACAGAAGGTGCAGTGCAGCACACATACATTTTAAATTCCGAACGCTTTGATAGTGTTGGGACTCGGAGACTAATTAAAACAAGACTGGACTACTTCGTCTTTTATACATCCGTTACACCGATGAACAATTTTCCCAAAGCCAAGAGTTTTTTTATATTCATGGACAATTCATTTCTCAATATAAAAATATGTTTCGAAACCATTTTGAGCCAATCGTCAAGTCTGCTTTTTACTTCGAAAATTGTAAATGCTTTCAATGAAATTATGATTTCACATGCGAACTCTTTTATTTTAATTGTTATACACTCCATGCCTGTGGCCAACGGTTTGTTGAAATTCGATGAAAACAATGAACAGTAAAAAAACATTATTAATAAAACTCAAAAATATAGGATTTTATCTTACTCGTAGTTCCATAACTAAGCTTACACTTTAACTTCCATAATAAAGCATCTCAGCATGAAAATCAATTTTAATCGATATGTATCTCAAATTGAATCGATTCAATTTGATGTACCTACTTACTTAGTAGGTACATCAAATTGAATCGATTTTAAAGCCTCCATTTTTACTAAAACAATTGAACTTCGTTGAAAAATCTAGTCTTAACTTTTATCGAGCTTAGCACACACAACACTAGCATCATACGAATTCGAAATTTGTATTGAGAACAGCATTGCGTTCCGTTCTTTGCACAGACCTCCAATTTGTCTGATTGACGCGGACGGCTTCGATTTACAAACGGCTCAAAGACTTGCGTTTCGAACAAGGACGCGTGGAATGGAGCGTGAAAATGGGACGACGGTTAATGAGTTTCCCATAGACATTTTAGCTTTTGATGAGTTTTGATTTGAAGCCAGTGCTCTGAATCGTTGTTATTTTGAAAGACTGAGAAAATAATAAATAATAATAAACTTTATCGAGAACACCAATAGAGAACACAAATATTTGATATCTGTAAAGTAGACTTACACAAAAGAACTGTCCTAAAATCGGCGGTCATATCGCGGACACCGATTTTTTCCAGACAAACATTTTTTAAATTAGATTTTTTTTCAGCATTCATATCTTTATTATGCGACTTAAAAAAGTAGTTCTCAAATCGTCTAGTTTTTTAAATTACATTACAACTTTTTTCTACTTGTATCGATTTTAATGATTATTTTTTTATAAAGCTAGTCACATTTAGATCATAATCATAATCATTTATTTGCATTAAAATGTAAGTACAAAAGTTCTTGTTTATAAATTATTCGATCTCAGTACATTCTGCCTCGTCAAGGCGTGCAAAATTGTATATAAATTCATGTCATTAATTATTTAGAATTGACCAAAGACTAGTTTTTTTTTATTAGTACCTTTAATAAGTAATGCGTATTGTAACTTATCGCCGTCAATTTTCCAAGTCTAAGTTTTTATAGATGGATTTATCTATAAAAGAGTATATTCCATCAATCATACGATATTCTCGTCCAGAAATTCCATCTAAAACCCGCAGCTAAAATGACAAAATGACAAACAGTGATGGAATTCTCGTGTTCCTTGCCGAAGCCGCTCCGTTTTGATATATCTGTCATTTTGTCGAATATACAATTGTTATATGTAGCAAAATATACACACGGTCTTTTAAGCTATTTTAATTTACTTAGCATCCAGCAAAAAATGCTATGCTAATAACATGCTAATAGCAAAATAATCATGCTAATAGCATAATAACGCATGCATGTTAGGTTATTTCGTTACGGAATTTCTGGATTCGGTCACCACGCTCAAAACCCGCGATAGAATGCAATAGCTTAAAAAACTTTGTGAGTTTATTTCCCGATATCGTTGCATATCGTGGTCAAACAAATCTTAATACTAAACTACCCTCTCAAATTAGTTGAAAACATCTTCAAAACGTAAAATATAAACAGATACAAATCTCCAGGGGCGGACTGAGGTCGTAGATCGTGATTACTGCCTGATTAGCGAGCTCCTTCCGAATTACTTGTTTACTTTCTCGGAGACATTCGGAGACACTCGGAGACACTCGGCGAGGCTGAGACGATATACGTTGGATTAGGGGAGATAAGACATTTTAATCCCGCTTATTAGTATTAATATCTATCTATGTAATGTATTTATTGTATTAAATATTTATTTATTTATTTCAGTTTCTGTATGTATAGTATGTCAGTCTTCTAGTACCTATAACACAAACTCTGCTTAGCTTGGGGTTAGGTGATGTTGTGCGGATTGTCCAGCATTATTTATTTATTTATAAGTTATCTGGAACAAATCGATAAGATCACCAATTACATTTTTTTATGTAATGTTTCTTCTCGTTCTATGTGTGCAATATAGAGTTTATCAATCTATTCATCTTTAAGGTATTTACATGTACTATAGGTAAGCATAGATATACAAGTGTAGTGTAGGACGCCCTCTGATAGAGCGACGATTTGGACAATGTAGTGCGAACTAGACCTACGTCCAGATGATGCGATGTATTTAAGTGCCAATTCAAGTCTTTGCCTCGGTTGAAAACAAACAGTCCCCACGTCTAATAAGTCGTTCTATAATTACACAACTAATAAGTTGTTCTACAATTAGACATAATATTGATTCTGACTTTTAGCTTCCAAGTCAAAGTCAAGTCAAAGTTAAAAATTACTTTATTCAGTAAAATCACAAGGATCATTTAGAATCGTCTTACATACTAGGTGATTCTAGGTGCCAGTTCCACGCGACCACTACTCATGTTCCCCTACTCATAGTTCAGTGGACCAGCCATATTTACAGATCAAGGTTTACTAAAGCTTAGCCTCTCTAATCTGTCGAGAGGGCGAGTATGATTCCACATTTAAATGTTAAACAGCGCCAAATTTGCGGAGAGATCTCGAGTAGGTACTTTGTACAGGCGAGCGGGACTGTGTTTCAATTATTTTTACAACTTGTCAAACTTTTTGCTGTCACTGTCACTGTCAGTCGGCGAGTCCCTTGTATTTCTTAATAATTTGTTTTAATTAGCTTGTTGGACAGATTTTATGAAGTTCACGATAAAAGAATACAACAAAAGTGACAGAACAGTTTTATTTAACAGAAATGTTTGTAAATATTCAACAATTCTATATTCAACAGGAATGTTTTGAATAGCACTAGAAATTTTAGTACCTATTTAGTGCCTAGTAGGCTGTATAAACTACTCAAAATACTCTCATTGATACCAATACCTGTTTTCGATAAGGTAAAAACTACAGGCCGCACGATTCTTTGCTCTTTCACTTTCCTTTTTTAGTATTTACTTCAGACCTGGATAGAGAACGTACAGTCCTATAGTCCTACTAGTCCTCTAGGTTCTTGTTGTGTCAAATACATCTCGACTCTACTTTGCGCCATCTTGGTAAAAGGAGATGCGGGTAAGAGTCGAACTTACGATCTTTTCTCTAGCTTTTTATGCTTCGGTTGTGCCAACAATGGCGTGTATGTTGCTCTACCAAGTAATAAGTACCTCTAATCTTGAACCTATCGAGGTAGAGGTACAAAGAAATCGTGAGTTTCGTTTTCCGCATTCGAGTTTGGACGAGTAGGCGGAGGGCTGAAATTTTTCATTCTCTGTATATGACTAATTTCAGACATTAGGTTGACAGCTGTCAGCTTTTGGCTAAACAGTTTTGGGTGCGACTGTACCGTATATTGTAAGTTGGCTACACCTTTGAGATATTTTCTTAAGAGCATGAATAAACTCTTATACCGCGACTTAATTAACTTGATACTTAAAAGAATAATTAATCATTTATTTAATTAATATTTCGTCAACATACAGATTGTTGCAACGGTCTGTAGATAGCTCAACTGTTTCTTATATATCTTTTATTTTTACCAATGTAGTAAATACTGTATCGTATGTTTGTTTGTGAATAAAATAAATCGAATGACAAAAATATTATCAATATTTTTATAATAAACTAAAATAAGACTTTTTACTCAAACATTATTTTTTATAATGATATAAATTTATTTTTGACATGTATTTGGTTGACACGCCATGACATTACTAGGCTAAATAGAAAATAATGTCTTGATTAATTGAATTTAGTAAATTATCTTAAATTTATCGCTAAGTATAAGATTTTGGCTCAAAAACGTTCACCAGATGGTTTTTGAGTTTCGCCCATTGAACTATATTGTTTATGGCATAATTTCTAGTTTTTAAGTTACATGGTATACAATAATCAACATCATCTTCATCATTAACCTATATCAGTCCACTGCTGGACGTAGGTTTCTCTCAAGACGCGCCACTGAGCCCAGTCTTCTTAATTATTTAATGACCATTAATTAATTAATTCTATACTTATTTATTAATCAGAAAAATACAAAAACTAACAAGTATCAAGATTACTAATTCCCTATGAAAAGATTTCTTAAATGGAGACGACTCGCCGAAATAAATAAAGTTATTACGAGAGGGACTCGCTAATTACTTACTTACTCGTAGCTTGTGTGTGTGTGGTGTGCATGTGTGGGTTTTGTTAAATATTCTGTGCACTGAGTGGTGAAAGCTTAGGCGCGTTTTAGACGTTCAATTAATAAATAGTATAAAAACATCAAGAATAAAGACACTTAGCAAGCAGAGACGATGGAAGGTAGACAAAGGCGATTACGGAATGGTGGCCAAGGGATGCTCGTAGACCAAGAGGCAGACCACCAGCCCGATGGTTTAAAGACATTATGGAGGGAGCCGGGAATCAGTGGATGAGAGTCACAAGGGACCGAAAAGAATGGCATAATAAAGAGGAGGCCTATACTCAGCAGTGGGTGCCAACGGGCTGAAATGATGATGATGATGATAAATACATCAGTTTTATCAAACCAAGAAAGACATCAATTATATTATTTTTTTAGGAGAAGTTATGAAGTTTTCAGTTTACCAAGGTAGAAATGTTTTTAGCAAAGTACTTCTATTGTTTAAACTATTTTGTTGCATTAAACAGGTCAGTTGGTTTTTTTGACGACCGATGTGGCGCGGCGGGCGAAGGTCTGCCTGCGACGCGGAGGTTGTGGGTTCGATAAATTGCCTTGGAATAAATGTTTGTACGATCTGCAAATATTTATTCCGGGTGTTCTGGTTATGTTATATGTAAGTAGGTACTTACTTATAGTAAAAATATCAATTCAAGTAATGTATTGTATTAAGTATGTCAGTCCTCTAGTACCCATAACACAAGCTCTGCTTAGCTTGGGGCTAGATGATGTTGTGTGAATTGTCCAGCATTATTTATTTATTTATTCGTGCTCAGTCCTGTTAGTTTGATCGTGTAGCCGACCCCTTAGCGATGACTTGTAAGTAAACTAAGTACAGTTTCGTCCATAAGTGAGTTATTCGTCTTAAGACGAAAGTACTTATAAGCTGAGTGCAGTATATCATTCTGACGTCTGAGTTTGAGGGAATAAGTTTTGTAATATCAAAATAGTGGAATAAGATAGATAAAACCTTTATTTCACACACAAAATACAGTAGAACCTCGATAAGTTGACGACCGATGTGGCGCGGTGGGCGAAGGTCCGCCTGCGACGCGGAAGGTTGCGGGTTCGATTCCCGCCTTGGGATAAATGTTTGTACGATCTGCAAATATTTATTCCGGGTGTTCTGGGTATTTTATATGTAAGTATAATAAAAAATATCTATCTATGTAATGTATTGTATTAAGTATGTCAGTCTTCTAGTACCCATAACACAAGCTATGGCTAAGCTTGGGACTAGATGATGTTGTGTGGATTGTCCAGTATTATTTATAAGTTAGAGTCCAAGGGAAATACATTTTTTTTTAAGTTATAGAGGTTTTAAGTTATCAAGGGTAGAGGTTTTGGACTCTGATGGGAAGGGAACACATTATTTTTTGATGTAGAGGTTTGAGTTATCGAGGTTCTACTGTACATAGAAACATACATCCACTCATCCATACATCGATTCATACAAACTTCGTTTATAATATTTGTTGGATTTGCAGTCCATTTTTGCTTGAAAAATTTAAATTAAAATCTCTTAAATTATATCCCCTTATCTTATAAAAAGTTAGCGTTGACTTTAAGTCATCATTACGTATGGTGATCAATACTTCAAGTCTGCGCTAACTTTTTATAAGATAGACCGTATATAACATGTATAAATATAACATAAGTATATATATACGTAAGTAAATATAACATATCTACCTATCTTTTTATTATCCTTATATTTTAACATACTATTAAAGATTAGATATTATGAATGAATGTTAAATGATTTTACTTTATAAATAAGTACTGTACTTGACTACTTTAAGAACTGTCGAAATGCTGAACACCGAACAGTCTTGCAATGAGTTTCGAATGAAACAGTCGCCTTACCGCCAAGTATATTAAAAATCAAAATATTTGGTTCCGTTTTTAACAGTAAATGCGGGTCGTGGATTCGATCCTTCCCAAGACAAATACAAATAGTCATACATAATCTACGAAACGAATTAAGAATAAGAAGATTTTTTTATTAAGTAAGTCAGTATATTTATACATATTCCTATTATTCTAAAAAAGCAAAATATATTACTTACCTTTTAATTTATATGCTTTGGGGTATCTGTAGTTAGATATTTTTATTCAAACACATATTGACAGATTATGAACACAAAAAAATATATTTAAGTAAGTACTTAAGTAAGTATAAATAAAACGTTTATTTCATTCATCAGAAAGTAAGTACATATTTAAAGTACAGTTAGTCAAATTATGTTAATTCGTAATCAATAGATTACGAATTAACATAATTTGACTAAAAAAGATACTTACTTACTTACTTAAATCATTATTTTTTCCTTCGCGGTAAGGCTTTGATCACACGCCTTGCACTGTTGCCAACTAAAGTTGAAATTACGATGTAAAGTTTTCTTTGTTCTATGGCCGCCTATTCCATACTTATCTGCTTTTTGACAACATCACAGAACAGATATATAGAAAAGACGCAGAACTGTTACTGTGTATTCTATGTAGGTGAGTATCTAATTCCAAACAAAATGTAAGTATAATGTATTCTATCAGCAATCTAGTTCCCAAACAAGCTTTGCTTAATTTGGGACTTGAGTGTAATATGTGAAATGTCAGTGAATATTAATTGTAGTGCCAATGATATGCGCTCGGCTTAAACATAAGAAATTTTAATTAATAAAGTTAGTTTTTGAAAACGATTGTGTATAACAAGTACGTATTTTGTCGGGATTGATCGGCTTTTAATAGATAGATAGATAGATTAGAGACGAAATAATAAATGATTCTAAAATAGCGTTTTTTAGATTTTTCTGTAGTTGTACATTACGTAATTTTATTAAAACCTATTTAAATCACAACACCAACATATTTCACCCCAGCATTAAAATAAATTCCCAGCTAGATGCAACAATTCAGAAAAATATTAAAATGCCAAGTGCGACGCTAAAATGCGACAATTTCGTACGAAAATTTTCCGTTTTGCAGAGTGCTAGGAATGGTAGAATGCGAGAGACTTCCTTAGCCTGCGGGCAGCGCGGGACCAGGCTAATTATTTCCCGCCTTTTCCGTTTCCGCGCGCCAATCGAGTGTTCCGAATACGAATATGAAATTGAATAATTCGTTGGAAGTTATTTGAAAAAGGATTTACTGTCTTTATGCGAGTTTGGTGTAATTCAAATTAGATTTACATTTATAAAAAAGTAATGGATTTTTCTTAATAAAGTTTGTTATATTTTTAACTATATATGAAAATCGTAGCACTTCGTAGCACTCTCGTAGACCGTATTAATATGCATAAAAGTGACTTTGTTAAGATTAAAAGTGCAATAAGTATATTGATTCAGTGATTCTGATTCCTATACTTATCAGTGATTGAACTTGTTATTATTTTTTAATTCATGCAAAAAGAGATCTGCGATTTAAAAACAAACAGAAAAAATATTCAAAAAAACAATTTGCTCAAAAAGTTTCCTTCAAAAAGTCTGTAAAGTACCCGGAACGAAATTCAAACAAGGATCTGCTGCATTAAAAAAAAAACAAAAAAAGAAGTCCTCTCAAGAACATGGTTGCTAAAAAAAGTCTATAACAAAAAGGTATCTTTTTAAGAACTAAATGCAAACAGAGATCTGCAAAATAAAAAAAAACAGAAAAATATTAAAAAAAGAATCTCAAAAATAAGGTTGCTTCAGGTAGGTATCGGTTAAAGAACTAAATGCAAACGGGATAAGATGGCGCGAAATTGGGCACGTACTGCAGAGTATCACCATTTACGTGCGACCCGTCTTGAGGTAAACCCGGCGTCAAGGGGCGATACTCTAGAAAGTTCTGAGGGTTCTGTACAAATAAATGACTTTTTTTTTATACATTATACGCTTGACCGTGATCTCACCTGTACCTCTACCATGAGTTGTCACAGTAAAATCGCCTGACTTTACTACAGTAGTTACGTCAATATTAGTACATATTACGAATTTTAGTAAGTACCCATCTATCCGCCAGAGGCGCTGTACAAATCTTCATACATTTTTTTAACTACGGACGCTAGCGAGTGTAGATTGTAAAAACTCATGGTAGAGCTACTGATGTTAAATGATGCGGTCTACGGTGTATTGGGTTTTCCTAGATAGAAACTAATCACTCTTCTCTTGAAAATGACCAAATTATAGCTATCCGGAAACACCGATCTACCGGAATTATATAAAATCTTATTCGCTGAGATAAGTACCATACTCAAAACTAGAGCACCGCTGTAGGTAACATCTCTGCCTTAGGTACTAAGGTTCGAATCCAATCGTGCACCAATTAATTATTTTATTCGAAAATTATGTATGTAGTAAGTACAAATGCTCTTCAACGATGAAGAAAAATATATCAGGAAATCTACATGTTCAGATCCGCGCGTATTCACATTCCCCCTATCTTATAAAAAGTTAGCGTTGACTTTTCATCATTTATGGTAATCAACACTTCAAGTCTGCGCTAACTTTTTATAAGATAGACCGATTATCTTTTCTGTGGATAAGGTTGACTAGACTGAAATTATGAAGATGTCTCTTACTTAATTTAAAAATGTCTTCAGTGTTTGGTCTCTATCCTATTAGTGTTTTTTTGTAAGAGAAAGAGTCATCTATGAGTGCTTCTATTCTATACTTTTATATACTTAAGTACATTTGAATAAGTAAAATGTTATCGTATTGTGAAAATATAATTCAGGATGGTCTTATTAATATTTAAAAATATTTGAATTGTATTCACTGTATTTTTAAATTCCATCCGACATGGATTCTCCATCTACCTGCCGAAACCCAAAAACGAAAAACAGACCTGTCACAAAATGGCGCGTTATTATCTTGGCTAATAAAAATTCAGCGCGCGAAAATCCCGGCGACGCGATTGGGCGTCGCTCCCTCGGCGCGCGCTCCTATTGGCGGCGAGTTTATTCCATTTTCAAATTAACTTTCACTGTCGCGTTTTCCAGTTAGCCGAGAATTTATTTATTTCATTTCCTCCCTTTATTACGTGTTAGGTAAGTGTAGAAATGAACTCGTCTAAATGGATGCGCGGGAATATTTAGGCGGGAAACTGTTTTTCCATTTGGTTGTATTGTTTGGGGGAATTGGCGTTGGTTTTAGGAGATTTTGGGATTTGGGAAAAGGTGGCTGGTGTGATTGGGTCATATATTCGGGGATAAACGAGATGCGGGAAGCGATCGACCCGAATTTTTGTTTCATTCGATTTCGTTTGCTAAATAAAAGGTTTTCGAATAATATACGTAACAGGAGTAACTTCTAAGAGTATTAGAGCAATGATGTATGAATTATTTTCGTTTGGCTTTTATTTGCTTTTGCCGAAGATACGGAACTAATTAAAAAATATGTTACGTATAATAGATATAATAAGTAGATAATAATCACTAACCGTCTCTTATGTTTTGATTAAACGATTATTAAGTTAGTAAGAGTAAATAAGTACTTACTTACTTATAATATTAGATAATTGCATATTATCTAATATTATTTTTTTTATAACAAACTTCTAAGCAAGAAATTAAACTTACAAAAATATTTTTTTTGCGCCAAATACATGTTAAATTGCGCAAAGTATTGTTTGAAAAGCTGATTTTACAGAAATCTCTAACATTCTAAAATAAACCTACTTAGCAGAGTATTATTATTAAAATTATTTCCCATAGTACCTACCTACAAGTTTTGCTTAGTTTGGGACTAGAGTGTGATGTGTGGAATGTCCAAGAATATTTACTATAAGCACCAAATGTTAAGCGGCTTCCTAGAATTCGTTCTGACGTTTTTACAAATTCCATTTTTACCAACATTAAAAAAAACCAACACAAAAAAAATAAAATTAAAAAAGTTTAAAATATAAGTACTTAACAAACAAAACTTAAGTGGCCAAAAACCATGAGAAAGCTATAAAAAAAACTTTCATTTGTATAAAAGTTATTATAATTGCAGTAAACTAAAAGGTTTAGTTAACAAGGCTAAAGGGCGCACTACACAGTATAAGGGCCCTCTACACGAGAGAAAAGTGAAGTACATACAATGGGATTTGAGAGGTGTATTGATACGGCACGCGTTCACTCGCTCTTTGATATTAATGTAGACTTACTAATATAATAGAATAGACATTATAAAAATATATAATAAACATGGACAACGTCTATATTTTTTGTGGATAATGGAAAGAAATAAATAAAAAAAATATTTAAAAAAATCTGATACTTACATAAGTACATAAATTAGGCCATATTACGAACATATTTATGAAATATATAAATACCAGTTGAGTTATTTGCAGACCATTGCAATTGATCTTTACTTATAAAGCTCACATTTGAAATAGACACTTACTCTAAAAACTTTTTATCTATGACATCTTTTCTATAATTACTTACTTACGTATTTTTAAAATAAATTATTGCTATTCTCGACTTAAAAAAAAAATTATCAATCGAAAGCGTACCCACTCGATATACTAACTAAAAATTTAATTGCCAGTTCTAAATATCCACATGCCCACATAAAGCCTATTCACACGAGGGAGGCATATTCCCGCGTTTTATTAAATTAAGGCCGTAATGGGCGACGCGTGCGAGCCGCCAATCGCTACTTGTTTATTTCTCTAATGAATACATTTTGCGGCAGATAGCCCTTTTACAAATCGCGGGAAATCGCTCCTTTGGCTTAACGTTCCTAATTTGAATATAGGTACTTTTTTTTAATGATGTGAAAAAAGTCCGTCAATTTTCGACCTGTTTGGTCGTTTGCGATCTGTAGCTGTTTTATGCATTACGTTCCTAATTTACTTTATACTTTTTTTAATGACGTGAAAAAAGTTCTTACTTATGTAAGTATATATATTTTTTGTAGTCTGTTGCTGTTTTTGCATTACCTAATTTGAAAATTTTAATATACTTAAGTACTTACTTTTTTTAAATTTGAAGACCGATGTGGCGCGGCGGGCGAAGGTCCGCCTGCAACGCGGAGGTTGCGGGTTCGATTCCCGCCTTGGGATAAATGTTTGTAATATCTGCAAATACTTACTTATTCCGAGTGTTCTGGGTATTTTATTTGTATAATAAAAATATCTATCTATGTAATGTATTGTATTAAGTATGTCAGTCTTCTAATACCCATAAAACAAGCTTGGGGCTAGATGATGTTGTGTGGATTGTCCAGCATTATTTATTTAATGATATGAAAAAAGTTATTTTTGGACCTGTTTGCTTGTTTGCGGTCTGTAGTTATTTTGTTTAAGTGTTTTTTTTAGGGTGCATGGAAAGAGCCTCCTCGTGGCGCACACCGGTAACAGCTAGGCACGGTAAAGCAGTGTCTAGTCTGGCTAATCTTTCCAACATGATGTTACAACAGAATACCTACAGTTGTAGCATCGACACGATAAGAAGAAGAAGTGTTTTAATGATGTGTGACTATTTATTTTTCTGTAAGTAAGTATCTATTTTATTTAAGTATCCAATTTTGAGCGTTTTAGCGTAAACATCAAACAAACTAATCTCAATCTGTCCCAAATACTCAGTCTAGCGTCCTATTTCTGTCTAAGTAAGTATTTTATCCCACTCTTACTTTCAAAAGTGACAAAGATTAATCCCAAAAAAACGCTAAGTAGCCTCAAATATCTTCAGATTGTCTCATAGATGTTTTGTTAACAATTCTCACAAGCAAACAAACGTATAAAGTTACCAAATAATGGCACCGAAAGTGTTTCTGGCAACACTGATGAGGAGATAGCAATTGTTGTAGGGATGGGTGTTTATCGATAGTTTTGGTAGAGGTTTTAGATTTATCGAATATCGATTTTCGAAGTTAGATTCGATGATTTTTAATAAGACAAAAAAATACTACACAATTAGTACTGATTCTATATACTTACTACTTAAATAATTTAAAATTGAAAGCTCTAGGTAAGTATATCTGCATCTAGTAAATAGTTATGAATTAATTACCCATATATCAAAAATATCACGTTAGCACTTATTTTATAAGTATTATTTATTGCACTCGTTTCATTTTCCAAGAATATACATAGATTTCAAAAAATCCTTTACATTCATCGATAAAACTTTAAAACAAGTACCCATACAGCTCTAGCAGATTAAAAAAGAAAAAAGTTGTCATAGAAATAGCGACATTTAGCCAGTAATCTACACGAGTGCGATAGACCTTGACAATGTTTTCGAACGCGCCAAATGAACCATAGAGTGCGAGCCAGAAAAAAAAACCCATAGACAATACATAAAAACTCTTTTGGCGCGGAGTGTTCGTTGCGTCACATTTTCTAGGAAGTGTTACCATGATTAAATCTATGATCCTGCACAATTTGTATCCCGGTCGAAAGCAAATTCCAATCTATTTATTTAATAATCAATAGATTTTAAAATATATAGAGTTGAAAGTAATTTTTAGTATTTTTTCTATAAATAATAAACCTTAGTATAAAAGTAGAGCCATCTCATCATATGTTCTTAATTATTTGCTTTTGAGTAATAAATGAAATTTCATGTAACTTTCCTAAAACATGGATATACTTACTTAGTCATATTTAAAAGCTAGTCTTCAATGTTTTTCAGTCTACTTAGGTCTACTATGATTTTATGTAGGTAAGTACATAATTAGTCTATCTCATTCAGTACTTATAATTTACAATTTTGTACGCAAAAGCTCTTAAAATTTAATATAAAAACATCACTTTAAGTAATTTTATTTAAAATGTGGGTCAAAGAGATCACATCTTTGTAATCCGTGACCAGAATTCTTTTTAATACCTCTCGGTGACCGAACAAAGTAACGTTAAGAAATCCGAATAATGCGTAAGTAGCTTTATCGTATTAAAATCACACTTGAACGCTCTTCAAAATAACAATAGAACCTCTTTATGGGATCTTACAATGGTTTTTTTTACACAAATGTTGCGTAATCTATAGAAGCGGATTACTGGCAATAGTGGGGAAATTAATGTTCGATTTTGAATACAAATTCTACCTACTATGGGTATTTTATATCATCATCATCTTCCTACCCTTGTCCCTTATTATACCTACATATAAAATACTAGCTGACCCGTGCCCACTTCGTTGGACATATTTCGACCGTTTTTTCACCGATTCATTTTGCAAAACGTACTACCACTTAAAAGCCTATTTATTTTTCGATTTTTTATACATATATCCTATGACACTCAGTAACAATTTGGCTTTCTATTGGTGAAATAATTTTTAAAATCGGGTCATTAGATCCCGAGATTACCTGTTGGAACATTATGATATAATATGTAAACTTCATCTGTCAAAGTTTGTTAATGTCACTTGTAATGTTAGAAGAAGATGTCTGTTCTTCCTTCTCTGTCTACGACTGTAATGGCTGTGCGTGCGCTCCGAAATAAAGTTTCTGTATTACTCCTGAAAACTCGTCTTACTTCCCCTAAAACCATCAGGTTATGGGCCCAGGGATTTCCCAAATACTGGACGGTGTGATTTCTACACAAAACCATGGCTTCGAGCATGACGACGGGCGGATCAATTCCGATTGAAAAACTGAAAGGATTGCAAGACTTCAATACGTGGAAATTTCTTATGAAAATGTATCTGATGCATGAAGATATGTACGACTGTGTATCTTCGGCTGATGCATGTAAGGACGCGAAGAAGCAGCAGAAGGCTTTTGCAAAAATTTGCTTGTCGGTGAGTGCGGAGGTGTTACCGCATGTGCGCAATGCTTCTTCTGCATTTGAAGCGTGGAACAATTTGCAAAAAGCTTATGAAGATCGTGGATTGAGCAGGCGGCTTGGCTTGCTGCGATCACTATTTGGCTTGAAACTTAAGGAGACGGACAGCATGGAAAAATACATTACCAAGATCACTGAACTAGCACAACAACTGCGAGAAATCGACTCACCATTGGATGATGAATTTATAGCTGTAATCATGTTGAGTGGGCTCACTAAAGATTACGATCCCCTCATCATGGCTTTGGAAAATTCAAATGTACAATTGACTTCCGACCGAGTAAAGTCAAGATTGCTCCAAGAGACACAGAGGCGAGAGGACAACGTTGAGGCACCAGAAGCATCGGCTTTGACAGTGAGGAAAGCGGTGAGATGTTTCAAGTGTAAGAAACCTGGCCACTACAAGAAAGATTGCCCGACCAACACCAGCAAGGCGAGGAACACCAGCACCAAGGGGAAGGATTCCACCAAGGAGGCAATGCTGACGGCGCTTGCGGTGAACGTGAAAGACAATCAGTGGTATCTTGACTCTGGAGCTACAAACCATATGTGTAACCGAAAAGACATAATGAGTGAGTGCGTTGCGGTTCAACCTCTAGAAGTGCATGTTGCCAACGGGGCAAAGTTAGCAACAGCCGGTCTAGGAAGTGTGACAGTTAGGTTAAAAGACTGATAAATTGATTAGCAATGTTTATTATGTACCTAATTTAAGTACTAATCTTTTGTCAGTAAGTGAATTGACTAGGAAGGGTTTTACAGTTAAATTTGATAATAAACAATGTAAAATATTGCGTAAAGGTAATGAGATAGTCGCTACAGCATCATACAACAATGGGGTCTATAAACTAGACACTATTGGGGAGTCAGGGATTGCCATGAGTTCTAGGGTGAAGCCTGAGGAGTCACAGGAAGTATGCATAGGACGTGCTGCGGACAAGGTGACACAGGAAGTGTGGCATAAGAGGTTAGGTCACCTCAACTCCAGAAGTATGAACCTAATGAAGAATGGGATGGTTACAGGTATGCATTTTGATGATATTAATTACAACAAATGTGTAGCTTGTATTGAAGGTAAACAGTCTAGATTGCCTTTTCCCAAGAAATCTAAAAGTAGGTCTAAGGTTCTTTTAGGCCTTATGCACACGGATGTTTGTGGTCCGTTGCAGACAGCATCGCTCAGTGGTGCAAGGTATTTTGTCACATTCATTGATGATTTTTCTAGGAAAACGTGGGTTTATTTTCTGAAAACTAAAGATGAGGTCTTCAATATATTCAAGAGCTTCAAGGTCCTAGTAGAAAATGAAACTGATAGGAAAATAAAATGTTTGAGAAGTGACAATGGAACTGAGTATGTTAACCGTGCATTTCAGAACTTTTTGGAAGCCAGCGGAATCCGTCACCAGACTACGGTACCGCGATGCAGTTCCCAGAATGGGGTAGCGGAGAGAGCCAACCGGACAATAATGGAGAAGGCTCGGTCAATGCTCCAGGATGCGGGCTTGGAAAAGAAGTTCTGGGCGGAGGCCGTGAATGCAGCTGTCTATCTGAAGAACCGCTCGCCTACTAAGGCGGTCATGGGCGTTGTTCCAGAGGAAAAGTGGACTTCGAAAAAGGTAGACGTCAAACATATTCGAGTTTTTGGGTGCGTTGCATATGCTTTGGAGGAAAATCGGAAAAAGCTAGACTCCAAGAGCAGGAAATGCATATTCGTGGGTTACTGTGAGGACAGTAAAGGGTATAGGCTGATTGATCCATCATGTCCTAAGAAATGCATCAAAGCAAGACATGTAACTTTCTTGGAAAATGTATTTGTTAAGGGGAATATGTCACATGATGATAACAAAGACATTTCAGCTGATATATATGAATGT
The DNA here is from genome assembly GCA_932527185.1 of Ecliptopera silaceata. NCBI lineage: Eukaryota > Metazoa > Arthropoda > Insecta > Lepidoptera > Geometridae > Ecliptopera > Ecliptopera silaceata. The sequence goes on along the minus strand of OW052213.1, from coordinate 6,539,107 downwards.
CCAATTGATTTAAATAGCTCTGATAGTAGGTTGCCAGAGAACAGTCCTGCTTCACAGGAATCTCCTGATATAAATCATGTTTCTGATGACATAGTCCATAGAAGGCGAAGACAAGCCATATTTAGGCTTAATAATTCAGAACTTAGTGATGAAACAGGGGTAGTTGAAACAGATGACTCTTCGGATCCAACTTACGTTCCAGGTTCTTCAGATGAGGACTCGGAGCTGGAGTTTCAAGATGTACACGAGTACGCACAGCTGGCTGGCATGTTACAAGACGAAATAGACGTTCCAGAGACAGTGCAGGAAGCACTGAACAGCTGTGAAAGCAAGCACTGGAGGGCAGCAATGCAAGATGAGTATGATTCATTTATTACTAATCAATGCTGGACCCTGGTTGATTTACCAAAAGGCAAGAAGCCGGTTAAATGTAAATGGATTTTTACAAAGAAAAGAGGGCTAAACGAGGAGTTATTGAGATATAAAGCCCGTCTTGTAGCAAAAGGCTATTCCCAGCAATTTGGAATAGATTACTCTGAAACTTTTTCTCCTGTAGTAAGATATTCAACAATTAGAATATTACTAGCTCTGGCTGCACAAAATGACTTAGAAATGGAACATCTAGATGTGAAAACTGCATTTTTAAATGGTGATCTAGAAGAGATTGTGTTCATGGAACAGCCAGAAGGTTTCATTAAGGAAAGAAGCGAAAACAAAGTATACAGACTGAATAAAGCAATTTATGGTCTAAAACAGGCAGCCAAGTCATGGTATGAGAAGATAAATGGAGTTTTAGTCAAGAAATTGAAATTTAAAAAATTATCTTCAGAGCCTTGTGTATATGTATATCATCATAAAGGGGGATATATAATTATTGCTTTGTATGTTGATGATATAATGTTGTTTTCTTCTCGGTCTTTGGTGAACAAGAAGGAGGAGATCAAGAATAATCTCAAAGAAGAATTTAAGATGAAAGATATGGGTCAGGCCAGTCATATCTTGGGTATGAGAATTACCAGGAATGAAAATAAAATTACACTGGACCAGGCAGGCTATACCAGGAAAATATTAGAGAGATTTCACATGTCTGAGTGTAATCCAGCACCAACTCCCATGGAAACTGGATTGAAACTCAAGAAATCTGAGAATAAAAACTGCAAGCTTGATTATAGGAATTTAATTGGGTGTTTAATGTATTTATCAGTTTGTTCCAGGCCAGATATCAGCTTTGCAGTGAGCTACTTGAGTCAGTTCAACGACTGCTTCTCTGAGGAGCATTGGAAGGCTGCTAAAAGAGTAGTACGGTATTTAAAGGGTACAGTAGAGTATGGTCTCACGTTCGAGAAAGGCGACATGCAGATTACTGGCTACGCGGACGCGGATTGGGCTGCAAATGAAGTAGATCGGCGCTCCTATACCGGGTATGTGTTCCATATTGGTAACTCATTGGTTTCGTGGGAAAGTCGTAAGCAGAGAACTGTGGCTCTCTCCAGCGCTGAGGCAGAATACATGGCAATCTCTGATGCGTGTAAAGAGGCGGTTTTTCTACGTACATTTTTATCTGAATGTGTAAACATAAATTGTAATGTAACTCTGTGGAATGACAGTCAGTCAGCACAGAAATTGTGTGTAAATTCAATTTGTCATGCAAGAACCAAACACATTGATATTAGGCATCATTTTGTAAGACAATTGGTTAATGAAAAAATTGTTAGCATAGGTTTTGTTCCTACTGATAAAATGATTGCAGATGTGTTAACTAAACCATTAACTAGGGAAAAGCATGTAAGATTTGTTTCTGTGTTTTTCAAGTGTATTTCAGTTTAATGTAATTAGGCAATAAGATTAAATGTTAATATTTTATGCCTAAGAATTAATTAGCAAATAAGATTAAGTTTATGGGGTAGTGTTGGAACATTATGATATAATATGTAAACTTCATCTGTCAAAGTTTGTTAATGTCACTTGTAATGTTAGAAGAAGATGTCTGTTCTTCCTTCTCTGTCTACGACTGTAATGGCTGTGCGTGCGCTCCGAAATAAAGTTTCTGTATTACTCCTGAAAACTCGTCTTACTTCCCCTAAAACCATCATTACCCCTTACAGTTTAACAAACACCTATACAAACACACAAACTTTACCTCTTTATAATATTAGTATAGATTATAAGTAAGTATAGATAGATTTATTGATATTTTTGGGTATTTTATATGTAAGTATATTAAAAATATCTATCTATGTAATGTATTGTATTACATTGTCAGTCTTCTAGTAGGTACCCATAACACAAGCTCTGCTTAGCTTGGGGCTAGATGATGTTGTGTGGATTGTCCAGCATTATTTATTTATTTATTTTATATATAATATACAGTCAAACAAAACTTCAAAAGACGAAGAATCCGATCAATTACCCTCAAAGAGGAAAAGGCACTCAAAATATGAGAAAGCACTCGAAATATATAAAAATACAATATCTTAGATCAAAGCCGAGATAATGCCGCATTACCGAATTAGATTTGGCTCTACTACAACAAAATCACGTGGATTTACCTGACACATAAGTATTTCAAACTCAAACTGTTTATTTGCAATAAATAAAACAAATGGAACAAAAAATAATATAAAACTAATAGAAATATTTGCAAAAAGGTCCCAACTCAGCAATATTTGTTTTGTATCTGGGTGTTATGCATTCTATGTATTTTTTTGCAATAAAATATGTTTAAAAGTAGGTATTCTATAACCAATATAGTTCTCATAGTACAAGCGTTGTTTAGTTTCAGACTACAGTGAGATGTGAGAGATGTCCGGAAATTAAAAATAATTAGGAATAAATAATTTGTCTAAAATATAAATCATTATTCTACAAAACTTTTTAACTCTAAACTAAAAAACTATGGTAACTATGTAGTTTGCTGATAGAATCATCAATGTTTACAACCACAATTTTGTTTTATGGTATTTAAACAAGCCTCGAAATAAATATCTCTGTTTTTATATTACTAAGTTGACATTATGTCACCATTACGTATGGTAAACAAGACATCAAGTGTACGCTAACTTTCATAAGATAGACCGTATATAAAGTTAAAATATGTAATGATAAATGTCAATGACAAACAGACCGACGAACTAAACCACTCGTCTTAGAAAGCTACTTTCCTCCGGTTAGGGAGGTTTTGGAGGGTAGATACACTGAAATGTATGCAGGGGTAAAAGTGTGGAGTAGGCTTTTACAAAGTTCTGTGAGAATAACAGACTTGCGTACATTTTTCTTCTTCATCAATGAAGTCTGGAAGATATCGCATTTAGCGATAAGACTGGCCATAGTAGGTACATTATTTTTTTCAGATTATTGTCTAATTTGTTATGAAGTAGTTTCATTTTAAGGTAAGTATGTAGGTAATAAAGAGTTTTTCATTCATTCATCAGGTGTAGTAAGTCCTTAGTGTGCCTCTCTGATTTATGTTCATAACAAAAACATTTGCTCTGGGTGGGAATCGAACCCACGACTCACAGCATGGAAGGCAAAGACCAACTAAGCTTTGACGCATACAAGTTCAAGAAATATGATAAAGTCTCTCTCCATACACATCATACATTATAAACTCATAAAAAGCCGTCAGTAATAGAATAATCATACATTTTTCACGTACGCGGGAAAATATAATAAAAGTGACACCCTTAGTCTCTCACTCAAGGTATTTGTAGACGCCATTTTGTTTTTGACGTGACAACGTCTTAAAACATGACTTGTTCTTTTAAAACATGACTCATGAGGCGTTCTGAGGCGTTCTGAGGCGTTCTGAGGCGTTCCATGAAGTGCAAGCGAGAGCGCGGAACGAGCGATAAAGACAACCATATTTTAGAAGAAAATGGATGCAGAGGATCCATCTAACCCCCTATCTTATAAAAAGTAAGCGTTGACTTTAAGTCATCATTACGAATGGTAATTAGTACTTCAAGTCTGCGCTAACTTTTTATAAGATAGGCCGTATATATCTTTATTTTTTTTATTTTTAACATAAACAAAATATAACATCTAGAAACAAAATAAGTCACAAATACATCCTACTCCCTACTAATACAGGTATTAGTAGGGAGTAGGATGTATTTGTGACTTACAAACATACAAACTGTCGCATTTTTATTAGGTAGGACTACCTAATAAAAATGCGACAGTTTGTATGGACATGTGGATTGATGGATGATTGTTACTCTTTCACACAAAAACTACTGAATGGATTTTAATGAAACTTTACAATAATATGTTTTATAGATACATCAGACAATACATAGGCTGTAATTTATAAAGATATTTTGTTTATTATCTTAAATATAACAATAATAAGACGAAGTCTATTATGTTAAATATATAATTATGTTTGTTTTTGTGTAGGTAATCTATATAAACCCGTGCCTGCTATTTAATAAGTCGCGGGTATATACCTAAGTACCTAAGTACTTATACTTACCTAATTATATTACTTACTATCTAATGCCCCCGTTTCGTCATAAGTATTAATTGTGTATCATAGTTTCGAAGGTAAAAGTAAACAACCCTACACACCAGAGCGAATCAACATGATCCGATTTTACCTACTTACCGAACCCAATCTATAGGTAGCTTTACGAATCACTGCATATCAATAGCTTTTGTTAATAAAACGTACGAAACTAGCTCTTAATTGTATAGAAATAGGGGTGTGTAAAAAATAGGGTATTTGTTTCAAAATCAATGTTTGTATATTTTTTATTGTGCGCCGCCACCCGCCGTGTTTATTTGTGAATTTGCCGCCCTTTTTGTAAATGTATTGTTAGTTTTTCTATTATTTAGTGGGGGCTAAATACCGAAAATAATGAGAGTAAAAATTTGAAATTGTTATTGATAATGGACAATAGATAGGGGCGAGTATTGGGTGCAATTTTTTATTTTTTTTTATTTTAAATTATTGCATAGCTTCTATCGTGGGCCTTGAGCGTGGAGACTGAATACAGAAATTCCGTAACAAAATAACCTAACACTGCGCATGCGTAATTCAGCAAAAAATGCTATGCATTAGCTTTACCGCGGCAGTCTCCCGAGTGCCACACGTCTTTTTTCTTTTTTTAAAACTAGCAAACGTCTACCCTGCATATTACAATGCAATACCTCATCATAAACGTCAGCAAGGACGTATAAAATAAATAAAAAATAAAAAAATAAAAAAGCCTTACTTCCTTAAAAAATACACTTATTCTAATATGTTTTGTAATATACACTAATTATTTCTTTAGGACCCCTGTAAAGGACGTACCTTGTGAGAAATCACGCTACGTCCACTCTGAGACGTTAGGATGTTGAGGAAATGTCATGTGGCTATGATTAGATCAGCACTCTTCAAACAGCAATGCGAACATCACTATTTACCGGCGGGAATATGTACGGTGGTAGTTCTTTCTTGGGCGAGATCTTTCACAAGAAGTTTTACTATCTACTAAAAAACTAGTTTTGTAGTTTAGTATAGTCTGATCATAAAACACCAACAGCAAAGCTAGAAAGTAGGTAGGTATATACTTATCTCAAAATGATTCTGAATAGTCTGAATCGAAAATCAAAATCAGTAAAATCACAAGGATCACTTAGTCTAGTATTATATACTAGGTGGTTTCTAGGAGCCAGTTTCACAGAATTATTAAATAAATAAATATTAATAATCATTAATTAAATACAGACAGAAACATTATCATTTTATGAAATGAGCGACATCTAGTGTTCAAACTGTGAACTAATTATAAAATGCTCGCTACTGCCATCTACTGCAGAAGAAATAAACTAAAATGCGAAGTTGTTTACAGATAAGTACCATAAGTTTCTGCTAGATAGCGCTTTAGCCAAACTCAAAGACATCTATACAAAACTAATGGTTTGCCTAGTATGTGTAAATGAAACAAAAGAAATGTTAAAAAAATAGTATATTTGAATAGAAAATAAATATAAATGCACAAAATTTGTAATCACAGTAGTTTTACGTATTTATTTTAGTCTACGACTACTAGCGCCATCTCTTGGTTATTAAAAAAAATTAAGATAAAATCAGGAACTTCCTTACAGAAACTAGTATTTACTTAAATCTGAAACAGTATATTATTAAATATAATAACACCTATAACCCTATAACAATATATATTATACAAAACAAGTGTATTGTATGGGTGTGCCTAGTTAGATACTGTATCTAAACTGAAACCCAAATATTCCATAAAATCACGCACGATCATTTTGAATCTTATACTAGGTGATTCTAGGTAAAAAAAGACGTGTGGCACTCGGGGACTGCCGCGGTAAAGCTATTGCATAGCATATTTTGCTGGATTACGCATGCTCAGTGTTAGGTTATTTTCGTTACGGAATATCAGTCTCCACTCTCAAGGCCCGCGATAGAAACTATGCAATAGCTTACTTAATGGATCATACAAAAATGGGTAGGAACCAGGCCGTAAGTTTGTTGCCCGTTCTTCTAGGCTCTGGTCGCGTGGAACTGGCACCTAGAATCATCTAGTATATAAGACGATTCTTAATGATCTTTGTGATTTTACTAAATAAAGTTTATATGATTTTGATTTGAGTTTTGATTTTTTTTGTGCCAGTTCCACGCGACCAGTACCCCAAGTACGAGTTTGTACACACACGGATCGTAGAGACGCGATCACCGATTTTGTATGGAAATCCAAGCACAAACTCGTACTTGGGGTACTGAGCCTAGAACGGGCAAGAAACTACAGCCTGGTTCCTTCCGTTTTTTTTTTAATTTTGAATTTCCAAATTGATTGCCCGTTCTTCTATAATTCGTCCATTACCTACTATAGTTCAGTTTGAGTACGTTTTTTAGGAGTGATTTGTATGTTCAAATCAGGCGGAGTCCATTCTTCGTCGACTACCCTCATTTCGATAATTCTCTTGTAAATGAGAGCTGAGAGTCGCGCGGACCGAGTTTTGTTTGCGTGTGTGAAATCCACTTCGTATAAGCCGAAACATTCGCTGAAATAAAAAAATATATGTATTAAAAAACTAATATATTCGGCCCCACTAAAAACCAGGGCTACAGTAACCAATTGTTAATTATTATAGCTTATGCTGAGTGGCGGCCATTTTACACTTCTTTTTAAACGTTTAAATTTTGATTAAATAAATGTATTTTCTTTCTTTCTTTTTATGTATAACGTGTTTTGGTTTAAATGACAGGCGTCACAGCTCAGTTGGTAGTAGCTTTGCCTTCTATGCTGTGGGTCGTGGGTTCGATTCCCACCCAGAGCAAATGTTTGTGTGATGCACATAAATATTTGTTCTGTGTCTGGGTGTTACTATGTATCTTGAAAAGAGTGCTAGGTATGAATGTGGATGGATATAGAGGAAGAGGTAGGTTTAAGAAAAGATGGATGGATTGTGTGAAAAATGATATGAATGTGAAAGGAGTGAATACTGAGATGACGGATGATAGAGGAGAATGGAGGAAAAGAACATGTTGTGCCGACCCCACCTAGGAAAGGAAGAAGAAGAAGATTATATTGAATTTTTACCTAGGAAAGTAATTTATTCACAAACAAACTTACGACTATACAGTATTTACAAAATGTACATTTACATATAAAATACATAAGAAACAGTTGAGCTATCTACAGACTGTTGCAAACGATCTATAGATAGTTCAACTGATCCAAATCAGAACCAATCGGAAGCGTACCCAAGATACAGTACCTCTACAAGTTGTCACAGTAAAATCGCCTGACTTTACTACAGTAGTTACGTCAATATTAGTATTACGAATTTTAGTACCCAACTATCCGCTAGAGGCGCTGTACAAATCTTCATACATTTTTTTAACTACAGACGCTAGCGAGTATAGTATATATAGTATAGTAAAAACTCATGATAGAGCTACTGATATAGATTTACCTTGTGCCAGATGTCCATTCAACGTTATCCATCAAGCTCCAAGCAGTATATCTGCTGACATTAGTACCATCTTCGATAGCCAATAGCAAAGCAGCTAGGTAACTCTTCATAACCTCAACACGGTCCTTGTCTTCCAACCCTGGCTTAGTTGACCAGCCGTTCTCGGTTATGATAACTTCAGGATAATTGTATTGTAGGTTTAGGTAGATTAGGGCCTTGTAAATACCGTATGGTGCACTCTGGGAATAAAATTATGCAGTTAGACATATTGGTAATAAATAATGCTGGACAATCTACACAACATCTAGCCCCAAGCTAAGCAGAGCTTGTGTTATGGGTACTAGAGACTGACATACTTAACAATACATTACATAGATAGATATTTTTCATTATACATATAAATTACCCAGAACACCTGGAATAAACATCTGCTCGTACAAACATTTATCCCAAGGCGGGAATCGAACCCGCAACCTCTGCGTCGCAGGCGGACCTTCGCCCGCCGCGCCACATCGGTCTACCTGTCTATGGTTAAAACATAGTCAAATATATTTAGGTAAGTACAACTTGTTATTCTCTTTATAACACGCTTCACCATCTTTCTGCACATCCAAGACTGGCAGACAATGCTATTAGCATTAAGTCCTCCTAGCACTTGAGTTTTGTGTGAAATTTTAAAATAAAATAAATAAACTATATACCAAATGTTTATTCCGGGTGTTCTGGGTATTTGATATGTATAATAAAAAATATCTATCTATGTATATTAAGTATGTCGGTCTTCTAGTACCCATAACACAAGCTCTGCTTAGCTTGGGGCTAGATGATGTTGTGTGGATTGTCCAGTATTATTTATTATTTATTTTATTTTTTACCTTTAGCCAAACTGACTTGGATTTCTTCCACTCCGCTCCTTGGCTGAAATTGACGCCCATATCTTCAGAAAACGAAATGCTGTCAGAATTTGACATTGAATCTGTCGCTAAGAACGACGTATAATGATTCATGCCAAGAAAATCTGCTGAACCTAAAACGTAAATACGTAATTTGACAACATTTATGTGGAGATAGGTGTGGTATCTCCTACGAAAAGGGAAGATCTTCCACGCCGAGCGACCTTTAGCTCGGGGTCCGAGGACCGATGGATAGTCATCGGTTCTATTACATATGTTCAAACTCCGTGATAACTTCGTTTGCGCGATCTAGGACTTGGTTCTGCCATCTGTTGGTCTGTTGCGTAGACTACGATGTAGTTCATCGTGTAGCGATATAGATGGCGCTTCACATATATTTATTATTTTGTAAATAAATGCAGAAAACATTACCTCTAAAGTATGTCCTACCGATCAAAAAAAGTATCATCAAAATCGGTTCATTATTGGCGGAGAAATCGTGTTACATACATACAAACAAAAGTGCGTTAAACGTATTTGAGTTAAAAGTCTAAATATACCTTATCACTATTAAACTCTGTTTTTTATATACATATATGTATAAATAAATGTTCTTGGACATTTCACACATCACACTCTAGTCCCAAACTAAGCAAAGCTTGTACTATTGAAACTAGATTGCTGATATAATATGTACTTATATACATTTTTTTTAAATACATAAGTAGTATATATAATAACACCCAGACACAAAACAAATATTAATGTCAATCACACAAACATTTGCTATGGGTGAGAATCGAACCCACGACCCACAAATTTAATTGTAATTCTTTGAAAGAAGGATAATATAAAAAAACGGTAGGAACCAGGCCGTAAGTTTCTTGCCCGTTCTTCTAGGCTCTGGTCGCGTGGAACTGGCACCTAGAATCACCTAGTATGTAAGACGATTCTATATGATCCTTGTGATTTTATTGAATAAAGAAATATTTGACTTTGACAGCATGGAAGGCAGTGCTACTGCCAACTGAGCTGTGACGCCTGTCAACTTACCTTTGATGATGTTAATCTCGTCATCTGTGAAACTAGGTAGTCTAGATCTAGGCAGTCCTTGTTCACTGCTTTTTTTGGCAACTCTTTCTTTGACTATAGAGGGAAAGTCACCATTTTCAGACCATATAGGGTCCAAGTAGATACCACTCTGAAAAAAAAACTGCTCAGAAAAGCTGCGACTACAGTACCCCAAGTACGAGTTTGTACACACACGGATCGCAGCGCCCCTAGCAGATCTCTTGAGAAGCTTGGATCCCCATACAAAATCGGTGGCGCTCGGCGATTGCGTCTCTACGATCCGTGTGTGCACAAACTCGTACTAGGGGTACTGACACAATACTAATCTTTATAACAAGATAGGGGAATAAGTTTAAACAATTACTTGCGTTTCTTTGATCCTATGAAATCACAAACAGACTGACAGACCAAAGCATTTTTTAGCCAATCCCATAGTTATTTTTATAACACCACACTCAATTCCCAAACTAAGCAAAGCTGAGACGCCTAAGCCTTTGAGCACTGATGAGTGTTAATATAATCTACATTATATATTATCATGTAATCTGATAATTATATGCATGTAATCTGATGATTATATGATAATATATAATAATAAATAATATATAGCTGATGTCATGATGACGACCGATGTGGCGCGGCGGGCGAAGGTCCGCCTGCGTCGCGGAGTTGCGGGTTCGATTCCCGCCTTGGGATAAATGTTTGTACGATCTGCCAATATTTATTCGGGTGTTCTGGAAATTTGATATGTTAATAAAAAATATTTATGTATTGTATTAAGTATGTTAGTTTTCTAGTAGGTACCCATAACACAAGCTCTGCTTAGCTTGGGGCTAGATGATGTTGTGTGGATTGGCCAGTTATTTATTTATTTAAACTTTTTTCAGAATTAAGTTTTTTTAAGCATAAATAATAACTTACTGTGAATGCCCGTGCAATATCAGCCGCTTTTTTATCAGCTTCGGAATTCATATCCAAAGGATCTATCCAGTTCACGGATATGGATATCCCGACAGAACCTGAAATTGCAAAATAATATAACACAAATAATAGAAAATCCCAAATCATTAATTATAGCAGGATTTGAAGCCGCTACTTTTCCCTAGAACCAACTACGCCATCGACCACTAATTTCGAATTTTGTGTTTTTTTCTAACTACTTGAATATTTATTTTATCTATCTATACCTACTTATAATAAATCTGTAGAGTCATCATGCAGGTCACTACACCGCGGGCATCACATACCCGACTCGGACGACGAGGGATACGTGCAGGTCACTACACCGCGGGTATCACATACCCGACTCGGACGACGAGGGATACGTGCAGGTCACTACACCGCGGGCATCACATACCCGACTCGGACGACGAGGGATACGTGCAGGTCACTACACCGCGGGCATCACATACCCGACTCGGACGACGCGGGATACGTGCAGGTCACTACACCGCGGGCATCACATACCCGACTCGGACGAGATACGTGCAGGTCACTACACCGCGGGCATCACATACCCGACTCGGACGACGCGGGATACGTGCAGGTCACTACACCGCGGGCATCACATACCCGACTCGGACGACGCGGGATACGTGCAGGTCACTACACCGCGGGCATCACATACCCGACTCGGACGACGCGGGATACGTGCAGGTCACTACACCGCGGGCATCACATACCCGACTCGGACGACGCGGGATACGTGCAGGTCACTACACCGCGGGCATCACATACCCGACTCGGACGACGCGGGATACGTGCAGGTCACTACACCGCGGGCATCACATACCCGACTCGGACGACGCGGGATACGTGCAGGTCACTACACCGCGGGCATCACATACCCGACTCGGACGACGCGGGATACGTGCAGGTCACTACACCGCGGGCATCACATACCCGACTCGGACGACGCGGGATACGTGCAGGTCACTACACCGCGGGCATCACATACCCGACTCGGACGACGCGGGATACGTGCAGGTAACTACACCGCGGGCATCACATACCCGACTCGGACGACGCGGGATACGTGCAGGTCACTACACCGCGGGCATCACATACCCGACTCGGACGACGCGGGATACGTGCAGGTCACTACACCGCGGGCATCACATACCCGACTCGGACGACGCGGGATACGTGCAGGTCACTACACCGCGGGCATCACATACCCGACTCGGACGACGCGGGATACGTGCAGGTCACTACACCGCGGGCATCACATACCCGACTCGGACGACGCGGGATACGTGCAGGTCACTACACCGCGGGCATCACATACCCGACTCGGACGACGCGGGATACGTGCAGGTCACTACACCGCGGGCATCACATACCCGACTCGGACGACGCGGGATACGTGCAGGTCACTACACCGCGGGCATCACATACCCGACTCGGACGACGCGGGATACGTGCAGGTCACTACACCGCGGGCATCACATACCCGACTCGGACGACGCGGGATACGTGCAGGTCACTACACCGCGGGCATCACATACCCGACTCGGACGACGCGGGATACGTGCAGGTCACTACACCGCGGGCATCACATACCCGACTCGGACGACGCGGGATACGTGCAGGTCACTACACCGCGGGCATCACATACCCGACTCGGACGACGCGGGATACGTGCAGGTCACTACACCGCGGGCATCACATACCCGACTCGGACGACGCGGGATACGTGCAGGTAACTACACCGCGGGCATCACATACCCGACTCGGACGACGCGGGATACGTGCAGGTCACTACACCGCGGGCATCACATACCCGACTCGGACGACGCGGGATACGTGCAGGTCACTACACCGCGGGCATCACATACCCGACTCGGACGACGAGGGATACGTGCAGGTCACTACACCGCGGGCATCACATACCCGACTCGGACGACGAGGGATACGTGCAGGTCACTACACCGCGGGCATCAAATACCCGACTCGGTATCTTTTGAATGGAATGTCCAAATTGAATTTGCCCGGGATTACTTTTAACAAACTTTTAAAATTTTAAAAATATACAAACACACAAACTTTACTTCCTTATAATATTAGTATAGATAAAAATTGTATACGCACCTTTATTCTTCAACTTAAACTCCTTTTCATACAGTCTATACACCTTAGCATGTGCTAACAAAACGTTTTTAATACACAAATAGTCTCCGATTCCATTTGAACCCAATCCCGGAGCCATTCTAGTCCCACCATACCCTTCTACACAGATGGTGTTTGGCTGGTTAACCGTAATCCAATATTTAACCTTATCAGCATATCGGTTAAAGATTACTCTTGCATAATCCTCAAACCAGGTCACAGATAATGGGTTGACCCAGCCTCCAAGATCTTGGAGGGTTTGGGGTAGGTCAAAGTGGTACAATGTAATCATTGGCTGAATATTGTATTTTAGCAGCTCGGTGATTAATGTGTCATAGTGTTGCAGACCTTTCTCATTGATTTTGTTTGGAAAACCTGAAAGAAATAGAATTATTGTTAGTAAAAATGACGACCGATGTGGCGCGGCGGGCGAAGGTCCGCCTGCGACGTGGAGGTTGCGAGTTCCATTCCCGCTTTGGGATAAATGTTTGTACGATCTGCAAATAAAATATTTATTCCAGGTGTTTTGGATATTTTATATGTACAATCTATGTATTGTATTAAGTATGTCAGTTTTCCATTACCCATAGCACAAGCTCTGCTTAGTTTGGGGCTAGATTATGTTGTGTGGATTGTCCAGCATTATTTATAGGCTAGAGAAAAAAACTATTAAAAATTATACTTCAAATGAAGTTTTTTAATATAAGTTACTAACCAGTTGGTAAAACCCGAGTCCAAGCAATAGAAAACCTATAATAGTCGACTCCTAGTTCTCTCAGCATCTCCACATCTCTCTGGATGGAGTGGTAGGAGTCGGCAGCAACGTCTCCGTTCCGGCCATCTGTTATCAACTCCGGATGTGTGTGTAAAAACCTGTCCCAAATGCTCTCACTTTTACCTGGAAATGATTTATAAAGTAATAATATATAATAATAAAACATATAATATTCATGGGGATTGCATCACAGTCCATTAGTCTGTTATTATTTAATAAATAGAAGTTATGTGATAAAAAAAAATCTAGTCCCTAAGCAAAACTGAACCGGGAACTAGATTGTGTGAAAAGTCCATAAATATATGTACATTACTAGCTGACCCGTGTCCACTTCGTTGGGCATAATTCAACCATTTTTTCTCAGATTCATTTTGCAAATGGACTAATAACTAAGAGCCTTTTTATTTTTCGATTTTTTATATAACCTATGACACTCAGCAATAATGTGGCTTACTATTGGTAAAAGAATTTTTAAAATCGGGTCATTAGATCCCGAGATTACCCCTTACAATTTAACAAATATACAAACAAACACACAAACTTTACTTCTTTATAATATTATAGATAGAAGTAAGTATAGATATTAGTATAGATAAATGTTTTGCCTATCTATAATTATCTATCTATAATAAAAAAAGTGTGGAGTGCAAGATTAGAGTATTTTATATGTATAATAAAAAATATCTATCTATGTAATGTATTGTAGTCTTCTAGTACCCATAACACAAGCTTTGCTTAGCTTGGGGCTAGATGATGTTGTGTGGATTGTCCATCATTATTTATTTATTCATACCATCATCAGCCCATGCTCCTTCCACCTGGTATGCTGCTGTTGACGTTCCAAACAGGAACTTTTCAGGGAAGCTCCGTCTTTTTGTATCCGTCCATCCATTTGTATTTGCTAAGACGCTGAAATTATAGCCATATTTTTAAAAGGAGATGCAATTGAAATTTTAAGTTAATTTGTGAAATATGGATAATTTGTGCAATATTAGTATGTAGCGTGTAAATACATAATGCTGGATAATCCACACAGCATCTTCAGCCCCAAGCTAAGCAGAGCTTGTGTTATGGGTTCTAGAAGACTGACATACTTAATACAATACATTACATAGATAGATATTGTTTATTATACATAAGTATAAAATACCCAGAACACTCAGAATGAATACTTGCAGATTGTACAAACATTTATCCCAAGGCGGGAATCGAACCCGCAACCTCCGCGACGCAGGTGGACTTTCGCCCGCCGCGCCGCGCCACATCGGTTGTGTATGTGTATGGCATAGGTATCTTGTGTAAAATAATGACAGTACAGTGCACTGACTTATGAGATGTGGGTACCTGAATATGTTACTCGCGTCAACTACCGGCTATAAGTAGATCTGTTAATCCAAGTAAATTCATTACAATAGTGTTTACAAAATGTACATATTTATTAAATACTTATCAAACAGTTGAGCTAATGAGCTATCCAGCAGACAGTTGAACCACACCTTACAAGTAACCTCAAAAATAGCCTACTAGATCACCCAGTAAAGTTATGTTATGGTAGGTAGTATGTAAGTACCTAGTAATTTCTTATGTCTGTACTGTACAGTGTCTTTGGACAATTTCAAACAAGTCTGTATGTTATTCTCACTATTTAAAAAACAATCTTGTTTTTAGTTTTTTCAAAATAGCTTCGAAATCTTACCCAAAGATACAAGTCACTAGAATAATGATCATATTATCAGATTAATAAAAACAATATCACTACACACGGCATGCAATATCGTTATTACCCGACAACTAAACTATCGAATTATGTTATCTTGCTAATAATCTTGTGCAGCACGGTATATCAGTAGATAAACAAACAACATGAGACCGGCTAATGTACAACCATGGAAAAATAACCCGGGAAAACACAACAATGGAGAGCGCGGGCAGGAATACGCAGCCAGGAATTTGCAGCCAATGAGCGATTTTCCAGGGAGTGTTCTTATAATACACGATAGATGGCGCTCAACGTCAAATGCATTTCAATGTCAATTGTCAACACAAAAAGTTTTCATATTTTATCTGTGGTGTGAAATTTTTGTCCTAGAAAAAATTTTAAAACTGTTTGACAAAAGCTAAAAGTCTTCAATCGTGGCAGAAATCAGAAACCAGTATACAGTCTGTTGTCGTCAAAAGTAAAATCCACAAGAAGGTACACGAATGCTAAAATAAAAGCAAACAAAATTTATCAAAACGCTGAATACACCGAAACGGACGTGACAGGATGATAATGACAGCTACACGACAGAGCTACCAATAGATTATACAGATAAAAAAGAGAGGGATTTTGATACACTATTTGTCTACTGCCATCTATCGACTATTTTTGAACTATTTTTTTTTTTAAAAGCCATTTGGAAAATCGCTCATATGTGCATGAAATCCTGGTTACGTATTCCTGACACGTGTCGGGAATGTACAACTTTGGATTTATTCCTAGCTGTGTAGCCAGCAATACGCAGCCAGGAATTGGTGACCATATTGGCATCCAATTCCATGGTTGTGTTTTCCAAGGGTGTACCAATTCTTGGTTTCAATTCTTGGCTGCGTATTCCATGGTTGTGTAATCCCGGCACCCGTTTAAAACTTTACTTATGTTTATACAAAAAGGGGGTGCCGTGATTACACAACCAAGGAAAACACAGCCACGGAATGTACAGCCCGGAATTGGTGACCATTTTGGCGTCCAATTCCGGGCTGTGCATTCCGTGGCTGTGTTTTCCATGGTTGTACATTCCCGACACGTGTTGGGAATATGATGCCAAATGACGTCATAGCATATGCTTCGTTTTCACTTACTCGAATTTTTCGTTTAGCCGATCTTGCACAAGTAGCTAACTATGCCACTGTCAAAATATTATTTTTAAACCTATTTTTTTCACGTGTGATGCGTCACAGTAGGTGCGAGGAGCGAAGCGACGAGCGTTAGTTTTATATAGAAAACCGCACCAGAACCTACATGCGTTTAACCATTTGCCAGACAACAATTATTGAATTGGATTGTTTTCTTTTTATATTATAATCTGTGCAGTTTATCTTTATCAAAATGGGATAGTAACATTTTAATCTTTGGTTTCATCTAAACGAAGCATAGACTAGGCTTTCAACCAATCAGAGCAATGGTCGCCAATTCCATGGTCGTGTTTTCCACGGCTGTACATTCCGGGTCGTGCTTTCCATGGTTGTACATTAACCGGACCCCAAAAAGGCACTTTCGATGACATGTCTGTGTTTACATCTATTTAGAAGATTTTTCTATAAACTTAGGGAAAAAGAGAAAGTTTGTTGTAGTTTATCAATGGATTCAGAGGCACTAGGAACTTCATTTGACACATGATATTATGATGTTGCAAAATGATCGGCCTTGGCATGGTTATAATTATATGGCTTTCGAGGTCTACTCTTCTCACAGAACCACTGGTAGAATAGAAGTAACTTCGTACATAATGGCTTGTTCAGACTGAAAAATCAACAAGTAATAAGATTTTTTTCATGAAGACTGGGGCATAATTACAATTCAGTGTGGGCAACCCTGACTCACGTCGTCTGACAGTCTGACGTTTCGTTATTTTATTGATATATTATTCGTTTCGTTCGTAGATGTTGTGTTGTGTGTGTGTTCATAGGATTACTCAATCTCGAAATAATGAATTGAACTCGTAGCTATCCTATCATAAAAGAAAAAAGCTCGAAAAATTCTTTATTCAAATGGTTTAAAGAGCATAAAAAGCAAAATGGATCAGCAAATCAGAATGCATCGTAGGAGAGGACCAAATTTCACATACGTTAGTGGCTGTGTGAAATACATGATTTTCGTTCTTAATTTTATATTCTGGGTGAGTGCAATTGTATATTTTACTTATCAAACATTGTTATATCCATATAATGTGGTAGCACGGTAGATAACACCCTATAACTGTGTTAGTTACTGGTTTTTGTCATTGAAAGTTATAAATACTTGTATGAAAATGATTCATAGTTTCATTGTTTTTCGAATAATGTGTGGGAACTTGTTTTAAATGCTTGGTTTCTGTTATCACCGCATCCGTTGGTCGCTACTTTCGAAATTTACTATATGGAAAGGTTTCAAACTGATTGTTCTACTACCTCTTGATTTCTTTTGTTCTCTGAGTTCCATTTCAGTTTGACGATTAAAGGTACTGACAGACGTGCTCAAAAAAAGCATGCTAATAAGCTTGCTTAAAATTAGCATGCTCTGCAAACTGTTCACATTTGCCAGAAATAAGCATGCTTTATTTATAGCATAGTACTCCTAAATAGGCATGTAAACATGTTCAGACGTGCTCCGAGCACGCCCCCACCTACCCGCGCCTCAGGTAGCATGCTCAAAAATCAAACGTCGTTTGATTTTTGAGCACGCTCGAAATAAGCATGCTCATTACATTACACACATGCTACTAATGAGCACTTGCTCAATAAAAGCATGCTTTCGTGCTAGTAATGAGCACATCTGTCAGTACCTTTAAAGACAGATTTATTGCTTCAAGCTATATATATTTTTTTTAAACATACATAGATTACTTAATACCCAGACATATAATAAATATTTCTGTTCATCACACAAACATTGCTTGGGATGGTAATCGAACCCACAATTCACAGCATGGAAGGTAGAGCTAGTACCAACTAAGCTGTGACGCCTGACATTAAGCCTATATTATAATGTGACCCTATTTTATTTTATTAAAAAAGGTAACACCCAACACAGGGTTATACAAAAATAAACATATATTTCATATAGGGTTTCGAGCCTAGTAGTGTTTAAAAAATGTTTTTTTTTTTTTTTACATTGCCTTTATAAACTTTTTGTAATAAACTAGGTCTATTGTCTTTCTACGGGAAGATAAAGCTGTCTTTCTGTAGTATTTAAGTCGCTCATTGGAACTTGATAACTTTGATAAATTTTCTTTGTACGATAAGTGGTACCTGCATAAAACGCTTTCAATCCGTTTTGAGTAAACATCGTATTGAGGGTTCCAAACAATAGAGCAGTACATACAATATGCAGGAAGGACAATGGTTTCAAATAATTTTATTCTAGTAGACGTATGCTTGAATCCTTTGCTATTGCGTATTACAAATCCTAGTAGCTGGAAACATTTACTTTAAAAAAAAACAGCAAAGTTAAATACTAATACGACACAACAACCTCATCAATAACATCATAGAAGGAAAGCTAGAAGGTAGGAGAGGAAGAGGAAGGCCGAGGATAATCTACATGAGCCAAGTAAAGATGAAGGTTGCCCTCGTGTCGTATAGGGAGGTCAAGGAGGGCCTGGAAAGAAATAAATGGCGGGACTTGCACTCATTATGCAGACAAGAGCGTAGCTCTTAAATAAGAAGGAGAGAAGAAAGTTGAAATGAAAAATGAAATGAAATGAATTTTTACACAACTTTAGCAACTTTAGTTGTAGCTCGCCTATCTGTACATGTTTTATGTTTAAGTTTTTCTCTGTTTTATGTTTATGTTTTGTGTACAATAAAGAATAAAGAACTTTGAGTCCGCACTTAAACTAATTAGCTCTTAGAGTATTTATAGATAGGTGCGGCTGGATCACGTCGGGGTCACCACTGTGGAGATAGGTGTGGTATCTCCTACGGAAAGGGAAGATCTTCCACGCCAAGCGACCCTTGGCTCGGGGTCGTTTGCGCGATCTAGGACTTGTTTCTGCCATCTGTTGGTCTGTTGCGTAGACTACGATGTAGTTTATCATGTAGCGATATAGATGGCGCTACAACACCCTTACCCACTAGAAAGCTACTGGGACAATGTCAAATACACCATGGTTAACCACAATCAATACACATGGACGTTTTACACATCACACTCTAGTCCCAAATTAAGCAAAGCTGTACTATGGGAACTAGATTACTGATAGAATACTTCTAAACTTTTTTTATGAATACATACATAGAATACATATTAACACCTATGTGTGTGAGTTTTTTTAGTTAGCACTGTGTTATCGTTTTATAGTCATGCTTCTTAAATATAGGTACCTATATAATAGCGTGGTGGATGGTTTATCTCAATGTGTATACCTACCTAATAAAAGATAACATTTACATTATAATAATATATGTGACTCAAATTGAATGGTGTTGCACAAGTGAATTGAGCTATTTCCAAATTACTGATAAAAAGTTTTTTTCATTCACTGACCATAAACTTGTTTTTTCGTAACAATACAATACACACACAGCTCAGTTGGTAGTAGTTCTGCCTTCCATGCTGTGGCTCGTGGGTTTGATTCCCACCCACAGCAAATGTTTGTGTGATGAACATAAAGTTTGTTCTGTGTCTGGGTGTTACAAACACCAGACACTGTTATACAAACTTTTCTTTTGTTTCAGCTGATGGGCAGTTTATTGATAGCAGTAGGTTTGTATGCATTTATTGACAAATGGCAAGCTACGGGACTGATTAAGGTATGCATTTTCTTAGTATAATCAGTAGTAATAGTATAGTATCTCTTAGTTTTGTGTATCGTAAATAAATATTTTGATTCTGATTCTGGTAGACCTATGGTATATTTTTAACGGTGATTAAAAACATTGGTAACATCCATCTATCCAAGAATTTTTGGCTCAAGTTTCATTTTGAGAACCGCTCTTCAATTCGTTGCCGGCGTCGGTGTTTCCAGATTCATATAATTAGGACGTTTTCAAGAGGAGAGTGAATAAGTTCTATCTAGGCAAACGCGTTACACCGTAGGCCGCATCATCATTTAACATCTGATGTGATTGCGGCCAAGCGTTTGCCTATAATGCATAAAATAAAAATGTATATTTTTAACGGTGATCAATGGTATTCATCTATAAAAATGTCCAAGAATATATATTTAAGTTCACTGCTACAAATGAAGCGAGGTCTTAAACAGGACTGCAGGAACTGATCGGGTCTTGTTCATCACTCTCGCCATCCATCACACTATCGGGGATGCTAGAACAATGCTGCCACCAACCCAAAGTCCTTCTCCATTACTTTAAGGAGTTGTGCTGGCTGGGGCGAGGTTAGCAGGGGGACAATGCACAATACACCCCATTGCGGGACGTCAGTGCATATCTTATTCCCCCAATTAGAATGATAATTAGATATATTTAAGTACCTATATATTTTTTATATGAGAGAACTTTATTCACAAACAAACTTACGACTATACAGTATTTACAAAATGTACATTGTCATATAAATAGTAAATAAGTGCATGTTAAATTCTAAAAATGTAAATCCGTTTTTGGCTGTCTGTATTGTAAATTAGTTTATTTCTTTTTAATCTAAGAGCTGTGGATTTTGTTACACAATAAATAAATAAATAAATAAATAAATAAATAAATAAATAAAATACATAAGAAACAGTTGAGTTATCTACAGACCGTTGCAAACGATATATAGATAGCTCAACTGATCCAAATCAGTACCAATCGGAAGCGTACCCAAGACACTGGCTGCATTGCCGCGCTATATAATTTTTTTTTTTGTTTTTTTTTTTATATAATTTTAATTACTAAATAACGTTTCAAAATGTACATTCCAGTTGGAGACGATTTACGATCTGATGCTGAACATCAGTTTGTTGCTGGCCATCCTTGGAGGTCTTGTTTTTATAGTGAGCTTTGCTGGTTGCGTCGGAGCCCTGCGAGAGAATACGTGCCTTCTCAAATTTGTAAGTTTTTTATTTTTTTATTAACCTATACTGTCCTACTGCTGGGCAAAGATCTCCCCCAAACCCTTCCATCTATCCCGGTCTTTGGCGATACTCCACCAATCCCTCTCCTGGGCGTCCAGATCATCCTTCCAACGCCTCTTCGACCGACCTCGCCGTCGCCTTCCGACATCCGGCACCCATGGGGAAAGAACATTGCCCAAACCTTGTACCAGATTGCGTCACAAGCTGATTATCATCAAAATTAATATTTTATTTATACGTGTACTTTGATAATTTTTAACCCTTTTATTTAACCGGGTTTAGAAAATTAAAATTAATTATACATAACATGATTATCAATTTCCTACTTCCGAGTGCTTAGTCCGAGCTTGCATTTTAAAACTCCCGACTCTCGAGTCGAGAGTCGTCTTTCGGATATCCATACAAAAATACAAGGACATCCGAGAGACGACTGTCGACTCGAGAGTAGGGAGTTTTAAAATGCAAGTTCGGACTAAGCCTTCCGCACGTCAACTATTTTGTTCCGATCCCAGCTGTCACCTATTTTCGTGAGTGGACATTGAGCATAAAAATCTTGTTTATCAAGTAAGCTTTAGCTGAAAAGGCAAATATGATATAAAATAAAATACATTTTTAAATATTTTGAAATCCGGTTAAACATTGAAAAAAATATTGTTGGTAGCGAAAAGGTAAATAAAAATTAGGGCTTTGAGAGTAAATTCAAATTGATGCAAGTTGGTACAGATTCCCATAGCCCATTGGGCATTGTCCTTTGTAAGTTAAAGTAAATAAATAACATCATCTATTGACGACCGATGTAGCGCGGCGGGCGAAGGTCCACCTGCGACGCGGAAGGTTGCGGGTTCGATTCCTGTTCGATAAATGTTTGTACGACTAACTCTATGACTAACATCTATGGCTAACCTAGTTTTACAAACAATAAATATTTCATTTCATTTCATTTCATTTCATTACGATCTGCAAATATTTATTCCGGGTGTTCTGGGTATTTTATATGTATAATAAAAAATATATATCTATGTTATGTATTGTATTAAGTATGTCAGTCTTCTAGTACCCATAACACAAGCTCTGCTTAGCTTGGGGCTGGATGATGTTGTGTGGATTGTCCAGCATTACTTATTTATTTATTTATTTATCTGTGAAAATTTCAACTGTGTTACTATCACGGTTCATGAGATATATGGTGACAGATCGACAAACAAACCGCGATATCATAGTCTCAATAATATTTATGACTCAAAATAATATTGTAATTCACAGTACTCCCTCTGCCTATTGGTGCTGTTTCTCGTGGAAATGGGCGGCGCGGTATGCGGGTTCGTTTTCCCGCGATCGCTGCAACCTTTTATTGAACACAGCTTCTCGGAAATGGTAAGTTGCTTTAATTTTTACATAGAAAGTGTTCTGTGACTCGCACTGTCGCACTTGGCCGATTTTGGACATGATTTGGATTTTGGATTTCTATATAATAACCCCCTATCTTATAAAAAGTTAGCGTTGACTTCAAGTCATCATTACGTATGGTAATCAGTACTTCAAGTCTGCGTTAACTTTTTATAAGATAGACCGTAAATATTCTGGGACATTTCACACATCACACTCTAGTCCCAAACTAAGCAGAGCTTGGAACTAGATTGCTGATAAAATACTTTTAAGTACAGGCGTGACAGGCGTCAAAGCTACGTTGATAGTAGCTCTGCCTTCCATGCTGTGGGTTGTGGGTTCGATTCCCACCCAGAGCAAATGTTTGTGTGATGAACATAAATATTTGGTCTGTGTCTGGGTGTTACTATGTATTCTATGTATTTACAAAAAAATGTATATATGTATCCTATCAGCAATCTAGTTCTCATAGTACAAAGCTTTGCTTAGTTTGGGACTAGAGTATGATGTGTGAAATGCCCTTGAATATAAATTTATTTTTTATTTATTTTATTGCAACGCTCTGTAGATAGCTCAACTGTTTCTTATGTATTTTATATGACAATGTACATTTTGTAAATGTATAGTTGTAAGTTTGTTTATGAATAAATGTTTGTATCCAACTTTTTATTGGTTGTTTGTTCTAATATACCTACAGTTAAGGTTAATTAAAAAGTTATCTAATTATCTAAATTATATTTCAGGTAGTACACGGATATCGGGATGATCCCGATCTTCAAAACTTTATTGACTTTGCTCAAAGTGATGTAAGTACTCCATTCTATATTTATACAAAAATAAGTAAGTAAGTAAAGTTCTTTATTTAATAAAATTACAAGGATCATTTAGAATCGTCTTACATACTAGGTGATTCTAGGTGAGTGGTTGAGTGGTTCCACGCTACCAGAGTCTAGAACAAAATCAAAGTATTAAAGCGACGCGTGACCCGAGGGCTGGTGAGTATCTGGCCCAGCGTATCAGCATTGCTATTCAGCGCGGCAATGCAGCCAGTATCTTGGGTACGCGACGATTGGTACTGATTTGGATCAGTTGAACTATCTATCGATCGTTTGCAACGGTCTGTAGATAGCTCAACTGTTTCTTATGTATTTTATATGACAATGTACATTTTGTAAATACTGTATAGTCATTCAATAAAATCGGGACCAGATATTTAGTTCCGATTTCAGAACTAGATGTCGCCGCCATCTTTGATTGTATGTTACTCGATTACTCTACCAATTACAAACTGATTTCGATAATTATTTTTACGTTAGATAGATTATACTGCAGAGGTGGTCCCATATTAATTTGATTATGATCTGATAAGTACTTTTTGAGTAATCTATGTTTTCATTTTCATAATGTTTTCGTAATCAATAAAAAATAAAAAAACGCTTCGATAGTGCAATCTAGGAATCTAATGATGCAGCGACATCTAGTTGTAAAATTTTGATTAAAAATACCTTTATTAAAGTCGGTTTTGTTGATTTTCGCAAAAAACTAATTATTCATGTAGGTAGCATGTTAGCTAGCGCTATTTCTGTTCTAATGTACAACTCAATTCACACACAGTCACAATTTTGAGAGGCGTCACAGCTCAGTTGGTAGTAGCGCTGCTTTCCCAGCTGTGGGTCGCGGGTTCGATTCCCGCCTTGGGATAAATGTTTCTACGATCTGCAAATATTTATTCCAGGTGTTCTGGGTATTTTATAATATATGTATGATAAAAAATATCTATCTATGTAATGTATTGTATTACGTATGTCAGTCTTCTAGTACCCATAACACATGCTCTGCTTAGCTTGGGGCTAGATGATGTTGTGTGGATTGTCCAGCATTATTTATTTATTATTTTCAGTTCCATTGCTGCGGTCTGACCGCCGAAGGTTACATGGACTGGTCCAAGAACGAGTACTTCAACTGTTCCTCTCCATCCGTGGAGAGGTGTGGGGTTCCGTTCTCGTGCTGCATCAACTCCACCAGCATATCCTCGGGTCTTGTCAACATCATGTGCGGTTACGGCGCTCAAACTTTCTCTGTGAGTATTTGAAAGTATCACGGTTCAATTCAATTCAATGCAATTTATTCAGAAACAATTTTCCTGAATAAACATTACAAATGTGTTTGATATTAATTACATACTTACAATTTATTTATAATTAAAAGATAATAATAATGCAAAGTCAAGGCACGATATAATAATCCAAAATATCAATATTCTTAAAATGTCAATAATGCGTAGATTCACTTACTATTATTCAAAAAGTCATCAAAGTAGAAATATTTCTTCAGCAACAGTCGCTTTAAATCTGACTTGAATGTGTTTAAGTTCTTAGAGGCTTTTAGTTCTGTTCGGTTTTGAATTATCTTGGGAAAACTACTGAAATATCATCAAAGAATGTATGTGTCGTCGCCTGAAGGTTATTAATGTATAGCAGAAATAATAATGGTCCCAGGATACTTCCCTGAGGCACCCCTATGCGAAAGTTCTATCAAAGCCCGATATTACATAATACTCTTTTATATCAACGGTTTATTACGTATTATAACATAGTAGACCAGAGTATAAGCCTTAAAAAATAATAAAAAGTGAAAGAAAATAATAGTAGGATGAAACCTTTTAGAAAAGAGGAGAATATTATAAAAATGAAAGGAAAAATAATTTACTTATTTGATTTAATTTATTTTATTAGAAATATTTATTTGTTCACCTTATTTTGAATTAATATCGAAAAAACATCCTAATTTTCAATCGAAAATTCACCCGTCAAAATTTCAGCTTGTTTCAAAAAGTATATATGTATGTTTTCTGTTCGTTGAAATTTCTACTTTCCGAACTCTACATAACATTATTTATCAACAAAATTCAAAATGCTTTGTTTCATACATGGAAGAACTCGAAACAGTGACTTTAAAATAAATGATTATAATATACATAGTTCAACACTGTGTGACACGTGACGTAGAAATATCACAGTAAACCCGTCTATAAATATAACATAACTTTATTCATATAAGGTAAAATTTTTGTTTACAATACAATTACGAATCCATAAATCAAAATCTATATTATTTTATTCAACAAAATGAATATGTGCACTCATAAATCTATTTATTAATAAGTTATAGGTAAACACTGGTACTGGGTCTCTGGCATCTGATCGCGCAATCCCTTTGACGTGGAAACTGATCACAGAAAGTTTTGTACAGGTTTCTGTTGTCAGGTCTTTGTATCTTATCGCGTGAACAGGTTCCAAAATGTTTCTGGCATTCGATCACGCGATCAGATTCCAGTTCATTACTATATACAAAATGATTAATTGGGATAGGAAACAAGAAAGTTTTTATATGATTTTATTTGCTTTTAAAATAGGTAAACTGTATTAAATTTGGGAGAGACAGAGGCTGACAAGGCTATTAAGGCTATTCACTTCGCGTCTTCTTCTCATTGTCTTTGACAAAGCACAGGAGGCTCACGCCGTCAACGTAGTTTTACTGTCGCTGTCAGTGTCATTGAGCTATAGGGTAGAGACGGCGCCAACAGCGATCCTTTTGAATTTATGCTAAGTACAATGAGTGAAGACACTCACTATTTAAGTGAAGATTCTCATGATTCAAACCCTCTTCATCATAAATTCATTTCGCCGCGGATGGTGAGCACCACATGACCTGATCGGCACCACTCTGTCAAATCTGTGGTCATAAGGTGTGTCGTAATGTATGTATTTCTGATTGTTTGTAGTCGGCGTATCGTTTTCTCTCAGCAAATGGTTTGATACAGTATCGTTATCGTTATTTAACGGGATTGGAAATGGTAACCTGGCATCATTTATTTCTTCGTAAACGTGATCTCTTGTCTCGTTTTGGTTATCTAAAGGTTGTTCAACTGTTACAAGAGATATAACGCAAAATTTCTTAGCTAGGTATGACAATATTATCAACACAGCAATTAGTACAGCTAATACTACAACTAAATTTATTATTTCATTGGTATTCTTTACAGATTCTTCGTTTACAGATGTATATTTCGATAGTACTGAATTAGCTTCGTCGTTAACTAAAGCTTCGTCAGTGCCATGTGCGTTGTCTGACTTTGTTGAGTGTATACTGTTTTCAATAGTTTTTTTCAGTGCTGAATTAGCTTCGTCGTTAACTAAAACTTTGTCACTGTCATGTGCGTTGTCTGACTTTGATGGGTGTATACTGTTTTCAATAGTTTTTTTCAGTGCTGAATTAGCTTCGTCGTTAACTAAAACTTTGTCACTGTCACGTGCATTGTCTGACGTTGTTGGGTGTATACTGTTTTCAATTGTTTTTTTTTCGTATATTTTTATAAATCTAACATCGGGATGATCACAATCATCTTCGTCTGTATCTTTGGTTATGCGTTGATTTGTTACATTAAATTTAAATTCGAAAGTTCCGTGTTTAGTTTTATTGTTGTACAGATCGCAAGCCCAAGTACCGTTTAGTGAAGCGATGACAGGATGCGTCCTATTTCGCGCATTAAATATTTGGAAATACCTAATTATTTTGTGTTGTTTGTTATAGCATAATATTTCATCGTAAGAACGTTTGATGAAAAGTATTCTGATAGTGAAGTTTTCATATATTATCAGCTTGATCGGAGCATCGCAAATCATGTTTTCATTGCTGACTTCGCGCAACCATATTGTGCGTGTCATTAATAAAGCTGAAAATAATAATAAATGAAAATATTAAATAAATAAGTAAACAATGATTGTTTAAAAATGTAATTAGAAAGACGACTTTACTTTAAACAGCACAATGCTTAGTTTAATTCATTCATGTTTCTAGTCAAAGCAGGATTAAACCACCAATATAATATAACTAACTGGTGCCCGCGACTTCGTCTTATTATACATAGTACTATTTTGTACAATTCGATTATTTATTAAAATACTAGCAGCACGCCCCGACCTCGGACGGGTTCACAACGGTGAAATATTTTTTCAAATCGGTCCAGTGGTTTCGAGCCTATTCGATGCAAACAAACAAATCTTTCCTTTAAGTATATAATATTAAGTTTAGACAAAGACATTGTCTTTCAATCCTATGTATTTATTTTTTTATTAAATTAACATTGGTATTTTTCAATGCTTGACCATTATGGGTCAAGCAACAAAAGGATAAATGAATAGGTCAACCTATTCGTTTATAAATTATCACCGCTAACAAGGAATAAAATATAATATATTCATATAATGTAGTCAAGAATATCTTTGGCACAACATTAAAACCATTATGTTATATATAATATAAACTGAAAAGAAGAGCTCCCAACCCAATTTATGTACACAACACAATTTATGTAGCAAAACTAACTATCACACTTTTTAAATTGCAATAACTTTTTGAGTAAACAAGATGTAAGTAGGTACTTTGATCTCAACCCAATTGAGCACGCCTGGGACGAGCTAGGAAGGCAAGTCAGAAGCCGCAGACCACCACCTACCACCCTCAGGGCTCTAAAACAGGCCCTGATAGAAGATAATGGGTCCCCAAAATCGGCTCCGAAACCTCGTGTTCAGTATGCCAAACCGGCCTGAAGCTCTTATCAGAGCCACATGTAAAACATACTTAGCAAATGTTAGATGCGTTATTAGACACTAAGCTAAAAATGGCTATTTTATTGTTTATCATTTTTTTAAGTTAAAAATGTTACTAATGTATGTTTTTAAGAAAGCTGATAAAATTAGCTATAAAACATTTTTTATTTGAAATTTCTAACATGTATAGTTTAGAAAAAAAATTTCTATAAGTGTGATACTTCGTTTTGCAGGCCAGTTTATTTTGATTTTCGTTTATTAACGTGATATAAACAAGAAAGTTTGTATTGATGTACGTTTATTAATCTCTCACGCAAAAAACTATTACTCACATAAATGAATTTGAATGAAGCATTACAATAATGTAGTTTATACATCAGAATAACACATAGGCTGTAATATATGAAGATATTGTGAGAATTATCTAAAATATAGAGCTGGCAAGACGAAGTGGCGGACACCCGCTAGTGTTTCATATTAAAATAAATCTTACCTGGGGTAAAATTCACAAATAATACAATTAAGAAAATATAAAATCGCAACATTTTTGTAAAATAGATAATATTCGCATAAACGTGGTGTCTGGACTCGCGTCGGGGACTTTATAAAAGTATAATGTTATTTTCCTTGAACTGACTCATATTCTAACATCAATTTTGGTTTAATTATAATTAGCAAATGATACAGGAAGTACATCCATCAAAATATGTACATATATTAGTGTAGATATATTTATATTTATTTATAACTTAGGATATTATATAGTTTGTAATTTGTTTATGTGAACTTTTCTTGTCATTTTTGAACTTTTGTACACCGCCGCGCCGTCTTTCTGTTTTTGTCTATCCTCTTCATTCAAAAGTTGTCTGGAAGAGATCGCTATTAGCGATAAGACCGCCCATTGTATAAATCTGTTGTAATGTTTTCTGTTTTGTAATGTTCTTTGTGTGCAATGAAGAGTTTATCTATCTATCTATCATAAATTACATACTTACTTATACTCATTAGAGGTAAACAAAATTGTGATGTTTACATTCCCCTACAGCAACAGCTTGCCACAAGCAGAAAATAATCTTAGATATAAGTTAAATATTACCTTGCATACAATATGCAAAAACAATTTAATACATTTAATTGACTCTAACAATATAGTTAGTAAACCTTTTTATTTGACTAAAGGAAGATATTACCTTTCTAATTATTTAAAACGACAAGTAGCTGTTTCGCTATCATATTATTTTAATATTACAGCCAAGAACTTGGCTAAACATACTGCTTCTATTGAACAGTGTCCTGACATGCAAAGCATGGCTATGGAAGTTATCCCAAGTCATTTAAATTAGAACATAAGACAACAGAGAAAACCTCTAGCATTGTTCCATTAAATAATCATTTTGGAAATAATTTAAATAATAATAATAAATCATCTAGCATAGTTCCATTAAATAATCATTTTGAAAATAATTTAAATAATAATAATAAATCATCAGAGTCAAAAATTGAATGTATCAAATTAAAAAAAAATAAAAAACTTAGTAAATTTAAATATACCAGCTTGGTGCATCAGAACATCGAAGGTTTGCGCGGTAAAGAACTAGAGCTGGAACTGTACATGAACTCGAACAGCATTGACATTATTTGTGTCACAGAACACTGGCTGAAATGTCATGAGCTTATGTTTAGTTTCAGTGATCACCAGGTCGGTAGTGCTTTTTGCAGAGAACGGTTTATTCGAGGTGGTTCACTAATAATATTAAATAAACAAATAACATTTAAAGAACGCAAAGACATTGTCCACCGCTCTGTAGAAAGACACATTGAAGTAGCTTGCGTGGAGTTGGAGCAGTTCATTATTTTAAGCACTTACAGCCCACCGTCCGCCTCATTTGATATTTTTGAAAAAGTAATGGAAGAGATTTTGTATAAAATAACTAGCACAAATAAAGAGATAATAATTTGCGGTGATTTTAATGTTAATTTACTTGTACCAGGCTCATTAAATACAAGACTTTTAACTCTTTTCAAATCATTTGACCTGGATAATGTATTTTTAGAACCAACTAGAATTACAGCCACTTCGGCTACATGCCTAGATAATATATTTACAAATGTAAAAATAATTAACAAAAATCTAATTAGTCAGATTCCTTCAGACCATCTAGGACAACTTATTCAAATAGAAGCCAAAACAAAAACTAATGTAACAAAAAAAATTACTTTTGTACCAATGACCATAAGTCGTCTGGATAAACTAAAAATAAACCTCATTTCGAAGCTTCCTACACTATCCTACAACAATTATAATTCAAACATTTCCTATAATATTTTTTTTAATGAGTTTAATAACTTATTTAACAGTATTTTTACATCCAAGTCTATGATGGTCTCTGATCGAATTAAGTTCAGTGAATGGGCAACAGCGGGAATCCACAAAAGTAGACAAACCTTGTACAATCTTTATAGTGAAAAGCAATACAATTTTAGTGAAGAGTTTAAAGAAAAAATTAGAAACTACTCAAAAATTTTTAAACGTGTTTGCCGTACTGCTAAGTCTCAATATATAAGTTCAAAAATTAAAACTAGTGATGATAAAATAAAAGCTACGTGGAAAATAATCAATAATGAGACAGGGAGGGTCAAAGAACATAACACCATATCCAAACTGAAGGTTGACGACATCATCATTGACCAGGATGTTGATGTGGTCAAAGCATTCGAGACATTTTTCACTGACATTCCTGTCTCAACTACAAAATCCTTAAACTCTTCCCACATAATCGCGGAGTCATTATTGATAGAAAATATACCTAAAATTCAAAAACTGTTCAACTTCGATTATGTGCATGCAAAGGATATTGTCAAAGCTTTTAAAATGATCAATGTAAAAAAAACCACGGACCTCTGGGGCGTCTCCGTTGCCGTCGTAAAACCCGTGATTGACCTTATCGCTCAAGATTTGGCCTTTATATTTAACCAAAGCATCGATTGTGGTGAGTTTCCTGACTTAATGAAACATAGTAAAATAACACCGCTATTCAAATCAGGTAACCGTTCAGACCCTACTAACTTTCGACCGATTTCAGTACTACCAACATTTAGTAAAATCTTTGAAAAACTTATGCTTCTACAATTACAAAGACATTTTGAAAATAACAATTTACTTGACACAAAACAATTCGGGTTTACGAAGGGACGCTCAACGACCGACGCAGGCATTGAGTTGATAAAACATATTTTTGAAAACTGGGAGCAGTCAAATGACGCCTTGGGTATATTTTGTGACTTATCCAAGGCGTTTGATTGTGTGCATCATGAAACGTTGGTCAGGAAACTAAACCACTATGGTGTTAGGGGTGTTGCTCTGGAACTTCTGTCTTCTTATTTAAGCAACAGAATTCAAAGAGTTGCCGTAAATGGGAAACGTTCTCCGGGATCTGTGGTGAAAATGGGTGTACCACAAGGATCAATACTAGGACCATTTTTGTTTCTAGTTTACATCAATGATCTACCACGAGTAGTTAAAGATGATCACGAGATTGTACTGTTTGCAGATGACACTTCACTTTTGTTCAAATTGGAACGACGACAAACAAATTATGACGACGTGAATAATACAATCTCAAAAGTTGTAAACTGGTTCAATGTAAACAACTTATTATTAAACGAAAAAAAAACTAAATGTATACGATTTGTTTTACCAAATGTCACACAATCGCTAGCTAATGTCAAAATTAAAGATGTAAACATAGATCTAGTGGACACCACAGTGTTTTTAGGAATAACCTTAGATAATAAACTTCAATGGGGCCCACACATAGACAAATTATCGAAAAAGCTTAGTTCTGCAGCATATGCAGTCAAAAAGATCCGCTTCCTTACAGACGTGGACACAGCTAGACTAGTTTATTTCAGCTACTTTCATAGCATTATGTCATACGGCATTTTGTTGTGGGGGAATGCTGCAGATGTAAATACCGTATTTGTGTTGCAGAAGCGAGCTATTCGTGCAATCTATAACATGGGTCCCAGAGAATCGCTACGAAATAAATTTAAGGAAATAAACATAATGACAGTGCCTTGTCAGTACATTTACGAAAACTTAATGTATGTTCGAAAAAATATTAATCTTTTTCCTAAAAAAAGCGACAATCATAATGTTAACACAAGAAATAAGGATAAACTCGCTGTTCCCATTACTAGGCTCACCAAAGTAAATAAATCTTTTAAAGGGCAATGTGTACGCTTCTATAACATAGTCCCAAGCTATGTTTGTCAATTGCCGATTGGCAAGTTCAAAAACGTAATAAAACGAAAACTCTTATCAAAAGCATATTATAAAATATCTGACTATTTAGAAGACAAGCAAGCTTGGGACGAACTAGCTCCAACTTTATTAAACAATTGTAAGAAGGATCATATGAAAAAAACGCTAGAATCCAGGTCTAGTTTCTTGCCAGTTCTTCTAGACACTGGTCGCGACGAACTGGCGCCTAGAATCATCTAGTATGTAAGACGTTTCAAAGTGATCCTTGTGATTTTATTGAATAAATGATTTTGAAGTTTGAAGTTTGAAATATTTTTTGCTGGGTGAAAATCGAACTACAACCCTAGAATAAAAGTTAAAAATATTGTTGTATTAAGGGAACTAGACTGCAATATGATAGAATATTTAAATACATTTTTTTTGTGATTACATACATAGAAACCCAGACACAGAACAAATATTTATGTTCATCACACAAACATTTGTTCTAGGTGGGAATCGAACCCACAGCATAGAAGCAGGCTATTACCAACTGAGCCGTAACGCCTGTCAAAATGTAGATGTTATAATAAAATTGTGATACATATAAGGATAATTTAATTAAAAACTAATAAATTACCGCAACATATTGCGAACATAGTAACATGAAATACTTTCATATAATAATTATCATGTTCATTCGTACGTCATCATCATCATCAACCTATGTCAGTCCACTGCTGGACGTAGGTCTCTCCCACGACGCGCCACTGAGCCCGGTCTTCGGCTCTTCTCATGTTGTGTTTGCCAGCTACGATCCATAGATCGTCACTATATCTCGCCGGAGAGCCTCCTACACTACGCTTGCCTAAACGCATACTCTACTACACATATCTACATACTCTATAACTAGTTATTATAAATAAAACAAAGCTTAATAAAGAACAGTGACTTTATTAAATGACTAAACAGTTCATTTTCAACACTTCAAGTATGTGAAAACATATCCGTGAAAACTTGCCTAAAAATAATTTAAAAGTAACTTATCATTTCACAAAGAACTGACTTTATGCAGATTTCATTTAGAACAACTTAATAATATTGAATATTTTATTAATATAAAATCAATTTACTGATTAACAGCTACAATATTTCAACGAACTTGATACTTCGTGAAGATTCTCATGATTCAAACCCTCTTCATCATAAATTCATTTCGCCGCGGATGGTGAGCACCACATGACCTGATCGGCACCGCTCTGTCAAATCTGTGGTCATAAGGTGTGTCGTAATGTATGTATTTCTGATTGTTTGTAGTCAGCGTATCGTTTTCTCTCAGCAAATGGTTTGATACAGTATCGTTATCCAACGGGTTTGGACCTTGTGCATAATTTACTTCTTCGTAAACGTGATCTCTTGTCTCGGTTTGGTTATCTAAAGGTTGTTCAACTGTAGTTTTAACACTAAATTTCTTACCTAGGTAAAAACCTATCATAAATGCAGCGATTGCAGTAGCAATCAGTGCAGCTAATACTACAACTATAGTTATAGCTTTGGTATTCTTTACAGATTCTTCGTCTGCAGATGTATTTATCGACAGTGCTGAATTAGCTTCGTCGTTACCTAAAACTTTGTCACTGTCACGTGCATTGTCTGACTTTGATGGGTTTGTACTGTTTTCAATAGTTTTTTTCAGTGCTGAATTAGCTTCGTCGTTAACTAAAACTTTGTCAGTGTCATGTGCGTTGTCTGACTTTGATGGGTTTGTACTGTTTTCAATAGTTTTTTCCCTTTGATTTGTAGGTATATATCTAACATCGGGCTGATCAGAATCATCTTCGAACGTATCTTCGTATATGTCTCGCTCAAAATTTATGTCGAAGCAATCTATTCTGCGTATCATTAATAAAACTGAAAATAATAATAAATGAAAATATTAAATAAAAAAGTGAAAAATGATTATTTAAAAGATTAAACAACAAGGAATTAAAATATAATATATTTATATAATGTAGTCAAGAATATCTTTGGCACAACATTAAATTTATCTATACTAATATTATAAAGAGGTAAAGTTTGTATGTTTGTATATTTGTTCAATTGTAAGGGGTAATCTCGGGATCTACTGAACCGATTTTAAAAATTCTTTCACCAATAGAAAGCCACATTATTGCTGAGTGTCATAGGCTATATTATGCCCAACAAAGTGGGCATGGGTCAGCTAGTGTTATATAAAATATAAACTGAAAAGAAGAGCTCCCAACCCTAATTATGTACACAACTTGTTTAAAATAAAAACTATTTTCATTTTTGTTAATAACGTGATATAAACAAGAAAGTTTGTATTGATGTACGTTTATTACTCTAAAAAACTATTACTCACATAAATGAATTTGAATTAAAAAATCTGATGAATTTAAATTAAACAACATTATTGTAATGCTTCACATTATAATAATGTTGTTTAATTTAAATTCATCAGAATAACACATAGGCTGTAATATATGAAGATATTGTGAGAATTATCTAAAATATAGCGTTAGCAAGACGAAGTGGCGGGCACCGGCTAGTGTTTCATATTAAAATAGTTCTTACCTGGGGTAAAATTCACAAATAATACTATTAACAAAATATAAAATCGCAACATCTTTGTAAAATAGATAATATTAGCTTAAACGTGGTGCCTGGACTCGCGTCGAGGACTTTATAAAAGTAAAATGTTATTTTCCTTGAACTGACTCATAATCTAAAATCAATTTTTGTTTAATTATAATTAGCAAATGATACAGGAAGTACATCCATCATAATATGTACATATATTAGTGTAGATATATTTATATTTATTTATAACTTAGGATATATAGTTATATATAGTTTGTAATTTGTTTATGTGAAGATTTCTTTTCTTTTTTGAACTTTTGTTGCGCCGTCTTTCTGTTTTTGTCTATCCTCTCCATCCAAAGGTTGTCTGGAAGAAAGTGCTATTAGCGATAAGACCGCCCATTGTACAAATCTGTTGTAATGTTTTCTGTTTTGTAATGTTCTTTGTGTGAAATGAAGAGTTTATCTATCTATCTATCATAAATATTTTTTGCTGGGTGAAAATCGAACCACAACCCTAGAGTTAAAAATATTCTTGTACTATGGGAACTAGACTGCTGATAGAATACTTAACTACATTTTTTTTTGTGAATACATGCATAGAATACATAGAAACACCCAGACATAGAACAAATATTTATGTTCATCACACAAACATTTGTTCTAGGTGGGAATCGAACCCACAGCATAGAAGCAGGATATTAGCAACTGAGCCGTAAAGCCTGTCAAAATGTAGATGTTAATAATAAAATTGTGATCTAAGGATAATTTAATTAAAAATGGTTGTCTGTAAAGTCGGTTTACTGACGATAGTTGAACGTGACAATGTCACTTCTTGGAACGCCTCAGGACGCCTCAGGTCAGGAGTCATGTTTTTTCATGCGTGCAGCCGGCTCTATCGAAGTATAAGACGTTGTCACGTCAATAAAACACGGTATTCCAATACTTTGACTTTATTCTTTCAAACACGACTTAATGCGACTGAATAACCCTACCGAATGACTTCTCCTTTTATACCCTCTCTTTAACCCACTCTCTAGCCTAATTGGCTAGCTCGGTAATCATAATCATACTAATATAATCATAATTAACACATCAACTAATTACAAACGATATCAGCTTGTTAGTCATTTGATAATCCAACCGAGACCGCCGGAGGGCGTCCTACACTACACAATGCCTAAACGCGGTCTCCACTCCAGTATCCGTTTGCTCCAACGGTTATCGGTTCTTCGGAAAACATGGCTGGCCCACTGCCACTTCAGCTTGCTAATTCTTTGAACTATGTCGAACACCTTGGTTTTCAAACGAATAACTTCGTTGCGGATTCTGTCACGCAAAGAAATTCCGAGCACAGCTCTTTCCATAGCGCGCTGAGCGTCTTTCAGCCGTGGACACTGACAGTGGACCAATCCCACTGTTAGTGTCCACGTTTCAGAAGCATACGCCATAACGGGTAGGACGCACTGGTTAAAAACTTTCGTTTTTAGTTATTGAGACATTGACATTCGTACATAATTTAATTAAATAAATTAATATTCATGAACATATCTTATACAACATAAGAAAAGGCGCAAGATTAACGTGCTAAGAACATGTAAGGAGGGATGAAAGTCATATAAAAAAAAAGTAGTGTTGTAGAGGAAGGCTGAAAAAGAAGTGGTTGTGTGAAAGGTGATATGAATGTGAGAGGAGTAGATTCAGAGTTGACGAATGATAGGATAGTGAAAGAAGAAAACAAGTGCTGACTACACTTAGCGTGGGATAAGGGCAGGGGGATGATGATGACTATCTAGTCTCAAACTAAGCAAAGCTGTATAGACACTAGATTTGCTTATAGCATTCAATACATAACGAGTATTTATCTAGAATTAGATAGATACTACATCAAAATCACTCATACTCTACAACTAGTCAATTATTAATAAAACAAAGCTTAATAAAGAACAGTGACTTTATTATATAACTAAAATCAGTTCATATTTCAACACTTCAAGTACCTACTTACGTGAAAACATATCCGTGAAAACTTGCCTATAAAATAATTTAAAAGTAACTTATCATTTCACAAAAAACTTGCGATTTTTTTTAAATTGCTGCAGATTTCATTTAAAACAACTTAATAATATTGAATATATTATTAAATTAAAATCAATTTACTGATTAACTACTACAATATTTCAACGAACTGGATACTTCGTGAAGATTCTCATGATTCAAACCCTCTTCATCATAAATTCATTTCGCCGCGGATGGTGAGCACCACATGACCTGATCGGCACCGCTCTGTCAAATCTGTGGTCATAAGGTGTGTCGTAATGTATGTATTTCTGATTGTTTGTAGTCAGCGTATCGTTTTCTCTCAGCAAATGGTTTGATACAGTATCGTTATCGTTATTCAACGGGTTTGGACTTGGTGCATCATTTACTTCTTCGTAAACGTGATCTCTTGTCTCGTTTTGGTTATCTAAAGGTTGTTCAACTGTAGTTTTAACACTAAATTTCTTACCTAGGTAAAAACCTATCATAAATGCAGCGATTGCAGTAGCAATTAGTACAGCTAATACTAATACTACAACTATAGTTATAGCATTGGTATTCTTTACAAATTCTTGGTCTGCAGATGTATTTATCGATAGTGCTGAATTAGCTTCGTCGTTAACTAACACTTCGTCAGTGTCATGTGCGTTGTCTGACTTTGATGGAATTATACTGTTTGCAATTGTTTTGTTTCGGTTGATTTTTATTAATCTAACTTTGGAATCATAAAAAATATCTTCGTCCGTATCTTCGGATATGAGTTGATTTGTTATATTTAATTTAAATTCGAAAGTTTCGTGTTTAGTTTTATTGTAGTACATACCGCAATACCAAGTACCGTTCATTGAAGCAGTGGCAGTAGGCGTCAGACTTGGCGTCATAAATGCTTCGCCGAAGTCTGTATCTTCTGATTCTGTATGGAAATACATCGCTTGATTTTGTTGTTTGTTATAGCATGTTATTACACCATCAAATTGATGGTTTAAAAATAATGCGATAATGAAACTTTCCTCTAGTATCAGCTTTATTGGAGCATCGCTAGTTACGTTTTCTTCTTCTTCGCTGACTTCGCGCAAAAGTATTTTGTCTGTTATTTTTAAAGCTGAAAATAATAATAAATGAAAATATTAAATAAAAAAGTGGACAATGATTGTTTCAAAATGTAATTAGAAAGACGACTCTTTTTAGACAGAATAATGCTTAGTTTATTCATTTATTCATTCATATTTCTAGTCAAAGCAGGATTAAACCACCAATATAATAAAACTAACCGGTGCCCGCGACTTCGTCTTTTTAAAGAACAGTGGTTTCGAGCCTATTCGATGCAAACAAACAAATCTTTCCTCTTTATAATATTAAGTGTAGACGAAGGCATTACCTTTCAATCCTATGATTTTTTTCATAAATTAACATTGGTATTTTTCAATGCTTGACCATTATGGGTCAAGCAACTAAAGGATAAAGAAATAGGTTAACCTATTCACCGCCAACAAGGAATAAAATCTTCTATACTTAATATTATAAAGAAGTAAAGTTTGTGTGTTTGTATATTTGTTAAATTGGAAGGGGTAATTTCAGGATCTACTGAACCGATTTAAAAAAATATTTCACCAATAGAAAGCCACATTATTGTTGAGTGTCATAGGTTATATAAAAAAACCGAAAAATAAAAAGGCTTTTACGTGGGAGTCCGTTTTGCAAAGTGAATCGGAGAAAAAACGGTCGAATTATGTCCCAACGAAGTGGGCACGGGTCAGCTAGTAAAATATAAACTGAAAAGAAGAGCTCCCAACCCAATTTATGTACACAAGTTGTTTACAATAAAAACTATTTTGATTTTTGTTAATAACGTGTTATAAACAAGAAAGTTTGTATTGATGTACGTTTATTACTCTTTCACGCAAAAAACTATTACATACATAAATGAATTTGAATGAAGCATTACAATGATGTAGTTTATACATCAGAATAACACATAGGCTGTAATTTATAAAGATATTGTGAGAATTATCTAAAATATAGCGTTAGCAAGACGAAGTGGCGGGCACCGGCTTGTGTTTCATATTAAAATAGTTCTTACCTGGGGTAAA
Source organism: Ecliptopera silaceata (assembly GCA_932527185.1). NCBI lineage: Eukaryota > Metazoa > Arthropoda > Insecta > Lepidoptera > Geometridae > Ecliptopera > Ecliptopera silaceata. The sequence goes on along the minus strand of OW052213.1, from coordinate 6,499,599 downwards.
ATTCACAAATAATACTATTAACAAAATATAAAATCGCAACATCTTTGTAAAATAGATAATATTAGCTTAAACGTGGTGCCTGGACTCGCGTCGAGGACTTTATAAAAGTAAAATGTTATTTTCCTTGAACTGACTCATAATCTAAAATCAATTTTTGTTTCATTATATTAATTAGCAAATGCAGATACGGGCAGTACATCCATCATAATATGTACATATATTAGTATAGATATATTTATTTATAACTTAGGATGTTATATAGTTTGTAATTTGTTTATGTGAAGATTTCTTTTCTTTTTTGAACTTTTGTACACCGCCGCGCCGTCTTTCTGTTTTTGTCTATCCTCTCCATCCAAAGGTTGTCTGGAAGAGGTCGCTATTAGCGATAAGACCGCCCATTGTACAAATCTGTTGTAATGTTTTCTGTTTTTTAATGTTCTTTGTGTGCAATGAAGAGTTTATCTTTCTATCATAAATATTTTTTGTTGAGTGGAAATCGAACCACAACCCTAGAGTTAAAAATATTCTTGTACTATGGGAACTAGACTGCTGATAGAATACTTAACTACATTATTTTTTTTTGTGAATACATGCATAGTATACATAGAAACACCCAGACACAGAACAAATAATTATGTTCATCACACAAACATGTGCTCTGGGTGGGAATCGAACCCACAGCATTAAAGGCAGAGCTGTTACCAACTGAGCTGTAACACCTGTCAAAATGTAGGTGTTATAATAAAATTGTGATTTAAGGATAATTTAATTAAGAACTAATAAATGACCGCATCATATTACGCACATAATAACAGGAATTACTTTAATATAATAACGTATAATAAGATAACGTATAATTTCATATAATAAGATGTTTTTATTGAAAAAATATATCATTAATTCGTACGTCATCATCATCATCAACAACCTATGTCAGTCCACTGCTCGACGTAGGTATCTACAGACGTGCCACTGAGCCCAGTCTTCGACTCTTCTCATCCAGTGTTTGCCAGCTACACTCGTCGCTCCATCTCGCCGGAGCGCGTCCTACACTACACAATGCCTAAACCCGGTGACTTTATTAAATAACTATATTTAGTTCGTACTACTATAACTAGTTCATATATCAACACTTTAAGTAGGTATGTGAAAATATATCCGTGAAAACTTGCCCAAGTATAACTAATTGAAAAGTAACATATCATTTCACGAAAAACTGACGACTTATAAGCAGATTTTATTTAAAACAACTTAATAGTATTGAAAATTTTATTAAATTAAAATCAATTTACTGATTAACTACTACAATATTTCAACGAACTGGATACTTCGTGAAGATTCTCATGATTCAAACCCTCTTCATCATAAATGAATTTCGCCGCGGATGGTGAGCACCACATGACCTGATCGGCACCGCTCTGTCAAATCTGTGGTCATAAGGTGTGTCGTAATGTATGTATTTCTGATTGTTTGTAGTCGGCGTATCGTTTTCTCTCAGCAAATGGTTTGATACAGTATCGTTATCGAACGGGTTTGGACTTGGTGCATCATTTACTTCTTCGTAAACGTGATCTCTTGTCTCGTTTTGGTTATCTAAAGGTAGTTCAACTGTAGTTTGAACGCAAAATTTCTTACCTAGGTATAAACCTATCATAAATGCAGCGATTACAGCAATAAGTTCAGTTAATGCTACAACTATAGTTATAGCATTGGTATTCTTTACAGGTTCTTCGTCTGCAGCTGTATTATTTATCGATAGTTCTGAATTAGCTTTGTCGTTAACTAAAGCTTCATCAGTGTTATGTGCGTTGTCTGACTTTGATGGAATTATACTGTTTTCAAATGTTTTGTTTTTTATAAAATATCTAAGATTGGGTTGATAACAATAACCTTGGTTTGTATCTTCGGATATGCGTTGATTTGTTACATTAAATTTAAATTCGAAAGTTCCGTGTTTAGTACCATTGTAGTATATACCGCAATCCCAAGTACCGTTCATTGAAGCAGTGGCAGTAGGCATTATACTTGACGCCGTAAATACATTGCCTGAATATTCTACATCTGAATAGAAAAACATTATTTCATTTTGTTGTTTGTTATAGCATGTTATTTCACCGTAAAAAGTTGACATGAAAACTATACTGATAGTGATGTTTTCATTTATTATCAGCTTGATCGGAGCATCGCAAGTCATGTTTTCTTCGATGACTTCGCGCAACCATATTGTGCGTGTCATTAATAAAGCTGAAAATAATAATAAATGAAAATATTAAATAAAAAAGTGAACAATGATTGTTTAAAAATGTAATTGAAGGACGACTCTACTTTAGACAGAATAATTTAATACATTATTCATTCATGTTTCTAGTCAAAGCAGGATTAAACCACCAATATAATATAACTAACTGGTGCCCGCGACTTCGTCTTATTATAGTACTTTTTTTTACAATTCGATTATTTATTAAAATACTAACAGCACGCCCGACTTCGCACGGGTTCACAACAGTGAAATATTTTTTTAAATCGGTCCAGTAGTTTCAAGCCTATTCGATGCAAACAAACAAATCTTTTCTCTTTATAATATTAAGTTTAGACGAAGACATTGTCTTTCAATCCTATGATTTTTTGTTAAAATAACATTGGTATTTTTCAATGCTTGACCATTATGGGATAAAGAAATAGGTCAACCTATTCACCGCCAACAAGGAATAAAATATAATATATTTATATAACGTAGTCAAGAATATCTTTGGCACAACATTAAAACCATTATGTGTTATATATAAAATATAAACTAAAATAGTTCTTACCTGGGGTAAAATTCACAAATAATACAATTATGAAAATATAAAATCGCAACATTTTCATTCGCATAAACGTGGTGTCTTGACTCGCGTCGGGACTGTATAAAGGAAATGTTATTTTCCTTGAACTGACTCATATTCTAAAATCAATATTTGTTTCATTATAACTAGCAAAATGCAGATACAGGCAGTTCATCAAATAAAATCAAAAGTTTTTTATTTCGGAACAAAAACAGTAGGTAAATACAATTAACAGAATGTAACGATGATAGCTACTATAGTATTATCTACTGTGCTGTAGCTATCAACGCCCACCTCTTAAACTAAGGCATAAAATGTTCCACATAAAAAATTCAAACTAGTAAGTTCAAAAAAGAAAATAAATCTTCACATAAACATACTATAAACTAAGTATATAATATCTTAAGTTATAAATATATCTACACTATTATATTATGTACATATTTTGATACATGTACTGTTTCTCGTACTCCCCCATTACTGATACACACTTTCACAATACACTACACTACAATATACTATACCACATATTCTCCTAGTTTCTAGCCTATTAACGGCATTTTTATTTAACTTTTTTTAAAGTGAAAACTTCTTTAGCGGCGCTGGGTGGGTAAAAACTTTCAAACTCGCGTCAGGGTCACGTGACGTCGAAAAAGCGTAAGATCTTATTTAATTTTTATACATTGCTCGTAAAACAAGAGACGACAAAAGAACACACTTGCGGTCACGCGACGTATGACTCAAACAATTAAATAGTGTTGTGGCGACATGACACATTCGCGCTTGCGCGAATGTGTCTGTGTCTTCGTTGTCTTCGTCGTTGTGTCGAATGTGACACAATGACATGACACAATCACGACTGTGGTTATATTTTTGAAGTGAAAACTTAAAAGTGAAAACACAACGTTAATATTGAAGTTTTCACTACTGCCGGCACTCCCGGAGTGCTACCATTTTTTTTATTATTTTACCTTTTTAGTTAATTTGTTTGTTTACCTGTTACAAAGTAATTAAACAAATTAGCAAACAAATTAACTAAATTTAGGTGTTATAATAAAATTGTGAACTAAGGATAATTTAATTAAAAACTAATAAATTACTGCATGATATTACGCACATAATAACAGGAATTACTTTCATATAATAATTATTATGTTCATTCGTACGTCATCATCATCATCATCAACCTATGTCAGTCCACTGCTGGACGTAGGTCTAGGTAGACGCGCCACTGAGCCCGGTCTTCGGCTCTTCTCATGTTGGGTTTGCCAGCTACACTCCGTAGATCGTCGCTCCATTTCGCCGGAGGGCGTCCTACACTACACAATGCCTAAACGCGGTCTCCACTCCAGTATCAGTTTGCTCCAACGGTTGTCGGTTCTTCGGAAAACATGGCCGGCCCACTGCCACTTCAGCTTGCTAATTCCTTGAGCTATGTCGAACACTTTGGTTTTCTGACGAATAACTTCGTTGCGGATTCTGTCTCGCAAAGAAATTCCGAGCATAGCTCTCTCCATAGCGCGCTGAGCGACTTTCAGCTTGTGGACCAACCCCACTGTTAGTGTCCACGTTTCAGAAGCATACGCCATAACGGGTAGGACGCACTGGTTGAAAACTTTAGTTTTTAGATATTGAGACATTGACATTCGCACATAATTTAATTAAATAAATTAATATTCATGAACATATCTTATACAACATTAGAAATGGCGCAAGATTAACATGCTAAGGACATGTAAGGAGGGATGAAAGCCATAATATAATAAAAAAATATTAGTGTGGTAGAGGAAGGCCGAAAAAGAAGTGGTTGTGTGAAAGGTGATATGAATGTGAGAGGAGTAGATTCAGAGTTGACGAATGATAGGATAGTGGAAGAAGAAAACAAGTGCCGATAGCGTAGAGGATGCGATCCCGAAAACCGGGATCCCGGGATCCCGGTTTTCGGGATCCCGGGATCCCGGTCATATTTTAGTCCCGAAAATCCCGGGATTTAATTCAATGAATCCCGGGATTTTCGGGATTTATATATTTTTTAATAAAATCAACAAAAATGTGCGTGAAACAAAACGCACTTACATACTTTCATTTGACGTTAAAAGTCATATTTGTGCAATACATTAAGAAGTTTGATTTCGGATGAGACGTTGGATGCGTTGTTATTTCATCTATACTAGTCTATACTAATATTATAAAGAGGTAAAGTTTGTGTATTTGTTAAATTGTAAGGGGTAATCTCGGGATCTACTGAACTGATTTTAAAAATTATTTCACCAATAGAAAGTGACATCATTGCTAAGTGTCGTAGGTTATATAAAAAAACGAAAAATAAATAGGCTTTAGGCTTAATCCGTTTTGAAAAGTGAATCGGAGAAAAAACGGTCGAATTATGCCCAACAAAGTGGGCGCGAGTCAGCTAGTAGATTTTATTTTCGTGGCTTACATAAGTGAATAATAGTTTGTAGTCTTTTTTATTTAAAACTAGTAGTACGCCCCGGCTTCGCACGGGTAGCCTATATAAATAAATATCATTATAATATAGCTAATTATGTCACTCAGTATACATTTCTTTTCGAAATGATAAAAAATATAGACCCTATAGTATGTAACCCCCCCGCATATACTCCCGTGACCGGGGCAGCGGCGCGGCGGCGCGGCGCCCGCTTACTTTTTTCTAATAAGTACTTACATTTTTGAACTCGTGATATCTTTCGAATGGAATGTCCGAATTCAATAATTAAAAAGTAATAGAAAGGTATTGAAGCAGTCTTGATTTTAAAGTAATTTATTTAGATAAGGATTAATACCTAAGTACAAATATAGAACGTTTTCTGGCGTCGTCATTTTAATTATATTTTTTTGATATTAAAACACTTATTATGACATATCTATAATAGTTAGACATATGCTGTCGCTGACTTTTTTGTGGATGATGATGTGTTCTACAAAATTGTAGTACATGATTTTTTTCTATCATCAATAGTTTCCGCAGCGCACGCGATGTAAGGAATTTCTTTTACACCTTGGGTTACATAATTGAAGTTTTAGTAAGGATCCCTAATTTTTTTGAAAATCTAATATAGCCTATGTTCAGCACAGATAATGTAGCTTCACAACAGTGAAAGAATTTTTGAAATCGGTCCAGTAGTTTCGGAGCCTATTCGATGCAAACAAACAAACAAACAAACAATCAAATCTTTCCTCTTTATAATATTAGTTTAGATATGAGTCCTATTAACATTGATCTCTTTAGGCAAATTTTAAGAAGTTGTTTTTTTTTTTAAGTTTATTGTAAAATAAAATAAACTAAATATGCAATAATTCACTAAACTATTTTATAAGAGCCTACTTTGTCAATTTTATTAGAAGAAATTATAATTTTGTTTTCTTTTGAAGATTTAAGTAAAGATATAAAATAAAAGTTTGATTGTGATATGTTTTTCTTTTATTTTGCTACCACTGTCTATTACCAATACAATCCCGGGATTATCCCGGGATCCCGGTATTAACTGTTGAAAATCCCGAATCCCGGGATTAGAAAAAATCGACCGGGATCGAATCCTCTACGATAGCGTGAGATAAGGACAGGGGGATAAAAAACTTTTTTTAAACAATTTTTGATCTAGTCTCAAATTAAGCAAACCTATATAGACAATAGATTTGCTAATAGCATTCAATACATATGCATTTCACCTCGGAATTCGACATACCCAGCTTGTAAGTTTGTAAATACTTGTACATATATGGACACCCTTAATGTTGTCTTAAAACCTACATAATGGTAGGGTGAAAGGTAAAAAAAAATGGTAGCACTCCGGGAGTGCCGGCAGAAGTGAAAACTTCAATATTACAAACGTTGTGTTTTCACTTTTAAGTTTTCACTTCAAAAATATAACCACAGTCGTGATTGTGTCATGTCATTGTGGTATGTGACGTTAACATATCCGTGAAAATATGCCTTTAAATAATTTAAAAGTAACAATCATTTCACAAAAAACTTACGACTTATATGCAGATTTTATTTAAAACAACTGAATAATATTGAACATTTTATTAAATTAAAATCAATTTACTGATTAACTACTACAATATTTCAACGAACTGGATACTTCGTGAAGATTCTCATGATTCAAACCATCTTCATCATAAATGAATTTCGCCGCGGATGGTGAGCACCACATGACCTGATCGGCACCGCTCTGTCAAATCTGTGGTCATAAGGTGTGTCGTAATGTATGTATTTCTGATTGTTTGTAGTCACCTGATTGTTTTCTCTCAGCAAATGGTTTGATACAGTATCGTTATCGTTATTCAACGGGATTGGAAATGGTAACCTGGCAACATTTACTTCTTCGTAAACGTGATCTCTTGTCTGGGTCTGTGTATCTAAAGGTTTTTTGGCTGTACTTTTTCCCCAAATTATTTTACCAACGCAAAGTCCTATCAAGAATATAGTAAAAACAGCAGAAATTAATACAATTATTAATGATATAGGTTCCCTATTAAACCTAGTACCTTGTGCCCTTACATATAAAGTGTCATGTTCTTCGTATGGAATATATTTTGTTGGTTTATTTTTTGGAGGTGTGTTTTTTGATAGTGTTTTGTTAGTTTCATTGTTGTACAAGATTTTGTCTACATCAGTATGCACAGGATTGCCTGTTGATGTCACCATTTTGTTTTTTAATGTGTTTTTTGATATTGTTTTATTATTGTACAAGCTTTTGTCTATATCAGTATGCACAGGGTTGCCTCTTGATGTCACCATTTCGTTTTTTAATGTGTTTTTTGATATTGTTTTATTTGTTTTATTATTGTACAAGCTTTTGTCTATATCAGTATGCACAGGGTTGCCTCTTGATGTCACCATTTCGTTTTTTAATGTGTTTTTTGATATTGTTTTATTAGTTTTATTGTTGTACAAGCTTTGATCTGTATCAGTTTGCACAGGTTTGTCTTTTGATGTCACCATTTCATTTTTGAACGTTTTATTCTCGTTGATTTGTATTTCTGTGTATTGGTGACCATGAAACTTATTGTTTTGTTCCTTCTCAATAACAACTCTGAATTTGAAAGTTCCGTGTTTGGTTTCTTTGTAGTACAGATCACATGTCCAAGTGCCGTTCATTTTAGCAGTAGCCTTCGCAAAAATCTCTTCATGTACCTTTTCGCGTTGTATTTGGATTTGTGTGATTTCATCATGTTGTTTGTCACGGCATATAACATCGTCGTAAAATGGTTTAGAAAACAGCAACGTGATAGTAAAAGGTTCATTTAATGCCAGGTGAAGCGGCCAGGTTACATTTGTTTCTTTACTGACTTCTTTCAAATATATCATGTATTGTACTGACATGACAGCTGAAAATAATAATTAAGTTATTAAACAGAAAATATTTTATTAAAAAGTAAATATCAAAACTTAATTAATTTTCGAATTTGAACACTGCTTAAGATTATCCTTATCAATATTAGATACAAAAACAAATAACTAGAATACATTGTAATCGGTTAGCTTTTGTGAGAAGTTTAAGCATAAGTACATTAAAATATTATTCAACCGGTATGAGTGTTAGCGAATGCGTCACAATTTTTCGTACTGTAATTTGCCTTATTACTAATCGCCATCTGCAGCGCCATCTAGTAAATAAACAGGTAAAGTCGTGGCGAACCTACGCTCAAGAGATGGCGCTGTTATAGAAACGGACTAGTCCTAGATCGCGCAAGCAAAGTGTGGATTTTGAATAAAAATGATACTACCGATTATTATTAATTGCTGTTAAATGAACCTACTTATAGCAGCTAAGTAGAAAACTTCTAGTAGAAAAAAAAATCCTACTATCTTGATGTAGTACTCTTGTTCCGCTCTTATCTTTATACCAACATGATGCAATAAATGAATATATCTAGTGCTTCAATTAAAATGTATAATAGTTACTAATGTAAAGTCAATGAGGTACAATTTTCAAATATTAGCACCTAAAATGGACATAGTACGCTCACACAAATAATATCTGTTTTTAAAAAATTTAAAATTTCACACATATTCAGTGATAGGAGGACTTAATGCTAAGAGCGTTGTCTTCCAGTCTTCCTGGGCATACATTGATGATCAATATGAACAAAAGTAGATATTCTATTAGTAATTTAGTTCGCATACAAGCTATGCTTTGTTCGGGTGATTTGTGATAATGTCCATGAATATTTATTTGAGTTCATTCGTGAAACTCAACAAAATGTTCTGATAAATAAGTTCTTACCTGAGTCACAGTTCACAAATAAAGCGAATAATATAAAAACCCACAGTCGCACCATGTTTGTCAAAGTTAATAAATTATTGAATATTATTATGATAATTAAATATTTCTTATTTCCTAAAAACGTATTGCTTTCCAGTCGGAGGGACTGGTTATAATTATCCTTAATTTATAAGCAGATATATCCTTAAACTGATTCACATTGTTAATATGAAATTAATTAGTTCATTACAACTAGCTAACGCCCTCTACTTAGTGCGTCACGTCTTCTTTATTTTTCGGTAATTAAAAAGAAAAACCAACCATGAAGTTTTTACTAAAAAAAATCAAAGAAGTTTTTATGATTCATGCAAATACGTATATTGCTAAAAAGAAGCTACTAATTTGTTTCTATATCAGATTTAATGATTTGATTGAATGAGTTAGGTTCGGTTTCATTTAATTTCATCTCATTAAATTTCATTTTCATTTCATATCAATAAAAAAATTCTACTGAAGACTTGGCTGTATGGGCATCCCTTTGCCTACCAGAATGAATGAAAAAAAAATCTCTTCTTATATTCTACGGTTGGCGCCATTTTCTAGAAATTGTCTTTGCGAGTTTAGTTGTTTTTATTATTATTATTATTTTATAAAATTGATTCATTTTTTCGCAAATGTATTAAAAATAGTCGTTCAGTACACGTTCGGAACCGTCATTGCAACTTGTTCCGACTGTCAACTCTCGCCTTCGGCTGCGCCTCGGCTCGTGTAGACATTTGTCGGAACTCGTTGCAATGACAGCCTTTCCGAACTAGTAATGAAATATACTATTTTTACAAAAAAAAATGTAGGTTTATAAGTTTTCTATCAGCAATCTAGTTCCAATAGTAAAGCTCTGCTTAGTTTGGGACTAGAATGTGTGGTACTGTCCGTGAATTTTTAACTAGTTACGAATAAATAAAACAAAGCTTAATAAAGAACAGTGACTTTATTAAATAACTAAACAGTTCATATTTTAACACATACTACACTGGCCTGCAAAACTAAGTATCACACTTTATAAATTGCTATAACTTTTTAAGTAAACAAGATATACTTTGATCTTAACCCAATTTGCGTGCCTGGGACGAGCTAGGAAGGCTATTCAGAAGCCGCAGACCACCACCTACCACCCTCAGGGCACTAAAACAGACCCTGATAGAAGAGAATGGGTCACCAAAATCGGCTCCAAAACCTCGTGTTCAGTATGCCAAACCGGCTTGAAGCTCTAATCAGAGCCCGAGGAAGCAATACCAGTTATTACAAATGAAATAACATGTAAAACATACTTAGAAAATGTTAGATGAGTTTTAGACACTAAGCTAAAAATGGCATTTTTATTGTTTATAATTTTTTTAAAGTTAAAAATGTTATATAGGTATGTATGTTTTATAGAAAGCTGATAAAATTTGCTATTAAACATTTTTTATTTGAAATCTCTAACTTCTATAGTTTAGAAAAAAACTAAATTCTAAAAGTGTGATACTTACTTTTGCAGGCCAGTGTAGTGACGTAAACATATCCGTGAAAACTTGTCTATAAATAATTTTAATCATTTAAATACTTATGATTAAAAATGTATGAATTAAATATTTTATTTGCCTCAATATGGTACATAAGCTAGATTAGGTAAGTGGCACACATTCCTCATAGCTGGGATGAACGTGAAGATGACGTCTTGAATTGAAAACTTTTAAATGATGTACAATGTCAATTACATTATTTAGCACAATAGAATTATGTCATAATATTTTAAGCCAAAAATAGAAACAAACAAACAAACAAAGTACCTACATATTATATAAATTTGAAAGTTACTTATTATTTTACAAAAAACTTACGACTTGCAAATTCATTTAAAACATCTTAATAATATTGAATATTTTATTAAATTAAAATCAATTTACTGATTAACTACTACAATGAAAATGAAATGAAATGAAATTTTATTAGTGAACTTAACATTTGTTACAATTTTTTAACGAACACTGGAAACTACTATAGTATAAACTGTGTTACAGTTTTCAGTACTTCAACGAACTTGATACTTAGTGAATATTCTCATGATTCAAACCATCTGCATCAAAAGTTCATTTCGCCGCGGATTGTGAGCACCACATGACCTGATCGGCACCACTCTGTCAAATATGTGGTCATAAGGTGTGTCGTAATGTATGTATTTCTGATTGTTTGTAGTCACCTGATTGTTTTCTTTCAGCAAATGGTTTGATACAGTATCGTTGTCGTTATTCAACGGGCTTGGAAATGGTAACCTGGCAACATTTACTTTGTTAACGTGATCCCTTGTCTGGGTCTGTTTATCTAAAGGTTTTTTGGCTGTAGTTTTTTTCCAAATTCTTATACCAATGATCAAAAGTGTAGTAATAACAGCAGACATTAATACAATTAGTGCTATAGCTACTACATAATATGTAATGGTATGTCCTTTGTCCAATGGAAAATATTTTGTTGGTTCATTATCTGGAGGTGTAACATTTGATAGTGTTTCGTTAGCTTTAATGTTGTACAAGCTTTGGTCTATATCAGTATGCACTGGGTTGTTTGTTACTGGAACCATTTTGTTTTTAAATGTTGTATTCTCGTCTTCAGGAAACAGAAACGTTTCAGTAAAAGTTTTGTTTATCAGCTTAAATGATGATGAATGAGGATCCCAGACTTCATTTGTTACTTTACTGACTGTATATGCATAGGGTGGCTTTGGCTTAGCTGAAAATAAAAATTAAGTTATTAAACAGAAATTATTTCGTTAGTAAATATAAAAAAATAATTAATTTTCGAATTTGAACACTGCCTAAGATTATCCTTATCAATATTAGATACGGAAACAAATAACTAGATTACATTGTAATCGGTTAGCTTTTGTGAGAAGTTTAAGCATACATTAAAATATTATTCAACCAGTATGAGTGTAGGCGAATGCGTCACAGTTTTTCGTACTGTAATTTGCCTTATTACTAATCGCCAATTAGTAAATAAACAGGTAAACTTGTGGCGAAACTACGCTCAACAGATGGCGCTGTATAGAAACAGACTAGTCTAAGCTGGGTATCCATTTGAGCAGCCTCGGGCTGAGCGGCTGCCTCGACCCGAGGCAGCTCTAGTGGAGACCGTGCCGCGAGTCGAGGCTGCCGCGACTTGAACAATCGTGTCGGTAAATGGCCATGCTCAAAGACGCCTCAGTCCGAGGCGTGCGTTCAGTGGAGACGGATGTACGTGTGCTCGGCACGCGGCAAAATGGATAATTAGAAATGTATCGAATTGAATAAGTTATATGAAAATGATGAAGATGTTTCCTTTTCTTATGTTGCTTCCTTTTGTAGTGACTAATTACTACTAATGCTGCAGCGACTTTACGTGCGTCAACCAAGGTGGTTAATCAGGAATTGAGAAAATCGTGGCTCGGGTTGAGGCTTGCCGCTCGATACGAAATGATGTGTGCTCAAGTGGAGACGCATGTACTTTCCGCAGCCCTCGGCACGCTCGGGATGAGGCAGCTCGCCACGAGGCTGCTCTAATGGATACCCTAGCTTTAGGTCGCGCAAGCAAAGTGATGACGGATTTTGAATATAAATAACACTACCGATTATTATTAAATGCTGTTAAACTTATAGGTAGCTAAGTAGAAAATTTCTAGTAGAAATAAATCCTACTATCTTGATATTGTAGTCTCATGTTCGGCTCTTATCTTAATAACCAACATGATGCAATAAATGAACCTATCTATCCAGTGTTCAATTAAAATGTATAATAGTTACTAATGTAAAGTCAATGATTTATAATTTTTAAATATTGGCACCTAAAATGAACACAGTGTACGCTCACAAAAAATATATGTTTTTCAAACATTGATGATCAAGAATATGAACAAATGTATTCTATTCTATTAGTAATCTAGTTCGCATACAAGCTATGCTTAGTTCGAGACTAGAGTGATGTGTGAAAATGTACATATTTATTAATTTAAGGTGACGGGTATAGCCAAATGCGTGTTTTTGGGGAAACCGAAAACTGTTTTCAGAAAAAGTGATAGCATGTGGAGTTGTGAAACTTATTATTTCCTATAACACATATATTGAACTAGTGTATTGTTACTCAAAATTTGTGCTCTTGGATATAGTTTACTTTTAAATGTAAGTTTAGTACCAACACCTTTTGCAAAAGTGTGGTTTAAGATCCCATTTTTTATGGGCTTGGCAGATTTGTTTGGTACCAAACTCAGCACAGCTATTCTTATGGTTCGTATCTTGTGACTCTAAAGAAAACATTTCTACATTAAGGTCTTTAAAGAAGAAGAAGAGTAGCGCCTTAGGAATTATAAGTGTTTGATTGCTGTGTGCTCGCAAATATACATAAGGCACTGCTTTAGAGTTTGACTATCCGAACTGTGCGCGGCTCATTATGTGTTTTGCGCCGTTGTCAGCATTTTTGTTGAAATTGAAATTGTGACGTTGCCACGCTGACTGTCTAGAGTTTAACCACCACGGCAAAAACTATGCCGTGTTACAAGTTTAACGTGTGTATAGATATAATAAATAAATAATAAACTTGGAAGTTATTGACATTTTTATTTATTATGAAAAATTTCACCCTACCCGTCGCCTTAAGTTAATTCGTCAAACTCAACAAAATGTTCTCAAAAATAAGTTCTTACCTGAGGCATAATTCACAAATAAATAATATAATATCCCACAGTCGCACCATGTTTATAATTAGATTTATAATTATATATGTACTTCTTATTCCTTAAAAACGTATTGCTTTCCAGTCGGTGGGACTAGTTATTATTATCCTTAATTTATAAGCAGGTATTATATAACAGAAACTGACTCACAAATATAAAATTACGCATCTATAGACCAAAATAGTAATACCCTATAAATTAATACATAATGTATTAATATATACCTACATATTATATGCCACTGTTTCTTCAATTATGTCTGTTTCATAACAGGCTTCAGTCAGTTCAGTCAGTACCTCTACCATGAGTTGTCAGAGTAAATCGACTTTACTACAGTAGTTACGTCAATATTAGTATGAAGAATTTTAGTACCCAACTATCCGCTAGAGACGCTGTACAAATCTTCATACATTTTTTTAACTACAGACGCTAGCGAGTATAGTAAATACAGCATAGTAAAAACTCATGGTAGAGCTACTGAATATAATGTCAACATTTTTCACTTATTTACCCAAAAACTCTCGGATAGTAGCCATTTGAACAACTGGTGTTTAAACTAGTGAGTGAATAGGTGTCTCCTAGTTCGTCCTGCTCCATCGTCGGCCACAACATCACTTTCCACCAGGTGAGTTTGTGGCCAAAGGACGACCTATACATTGTTAAAAAAAAAAAAAAAAAAACTGTCGAAGCGAAAGACTTTTAATTGTTTCTGGGATTTTATTATATATTCTAACACACATTAGGTAGCTATTCCTATTACAGATTTCTGTTCCAACTTTGGGTGTAACAAGTTTATTTGGGAATCTTGTATTAAAGTTATACATGCTGTTCTTATTCATAATCAAATCAGGATATTTTTAACATACATGCATATCTCGAATATGTACAGACCTGGAAGAGTGAGCAAATTTAGTGCCTGAAACAAAGATTTACAGGTTGTTATGCGACTTACGTCACAAATTCCACGGATACATTGTTTCTGTGAGATAAAAGCTCTCTTTAGTATTACAGAATTCCCCCACAGAACTAGCCCATATCTAAGGTTTGACTCAACGTATCCATGGTATGCTTTTAGTGCCGTGCTTTTAGAGAAGACTTGTCAGCCTCCATAGTACGAATGCAAAGCGATTTATTTTGTTACACACTTTACCTACGTGTACGTGCGACTTCCATGTGCAATGTTCATCCAAGATAATACCCAAGAAACTAGTTTCCGAAACCTCGACCAAACTTTCATTATTATACGAAAGATTCAAGTTTAGCTTTGGAGCACACTGATTCCTAAATTGAATGTATTTTGTATTTTTAGCCTTAGATTGTTAGCGTGTAACCAATCCAAAACCCGTGCTCAAAAAATATAATTTTATAATTCTAGGTCGCTGAAGCAAGCAAGCGAGTTTGGACAAGTGGGTGTATAGAAGTGGTCAGGTCTTGGGCGGAAAGGAACCTATACACCATTGCCAGTGTGGCGTTGGGCGTGGCATTGTCCCAGCTGCTTGTCATCTATCTGGCCAAGACTCTGGAGGGACAAATTGAACTGCAAAAAGCTAGGTAAGACTCAAACACTTGGGAGCGCAGCGAGCTACGTAAAAATATATTCACGGACATTTCACACATCACACTCTAGTCCCAAGCAAAGCTTATACTATGGGAAGTGGCCTGCTGATAGAATACTAATATAGGATAATAATATGTTCATCACACAAACATTTGCTCTGAGTGGGAATCGAACCCACGACCCACAGCATGGAAGCCAGAGCCAGACAAGCATCACAACTCAGCCGTTAGTACAGCGGAGTTGTGATGCCTGTCAATATGTAATGTTTGTTATTCTTTGTAGGAAGATTAAAAAAAGTAAGGACTCAGGCCGTGGTTTCTTGCCAGTTTTTCTATGCTCTGGTCACTGGAACCTAAGATCAGCTAGTTTACAGGGTGGTTTTTTGAGAAAACCGGTGATGGCCAAGTCCAAAACCATGAGTTAAATAAATGTCGTGAATAATGCCATCGATTTATGCAAAAAAAAAAAAGCTAGCACTCCGGGAGTGCCGGCAGAAGTGAAAACTTCAATATTAACGTTGTGTTTTCACTTCAAAAATATAACCACAGTCGTGATTGTGTCATGTCATTGTGTCACATTCGCGCAAGCGCGAATGTGACACAACGACGAAGACAACGAAGACACACTGACACAGACACATTCGCGCAAGCGCGAATGTGTCTGTGTCTTCGTTGGCTTCGTCGTCATCGTCACGTCACGTCATGTCGCCACGTCATCGTCACGTGACGATGACGTGGCGACATGACGTGACGACATGACGTGACGACAGACACATTCGCGCAAGCGCGAATGTGTCTGTGTCTTCGTTGGCTTCGTCGTCATCGTCACGTCACGTCATGTCGCCACGTCATCGTCACGTCATCGCGCAAGCGCGAATGTGTCTGTGTCTTCGTTGGCTTCGTCGTCATCGTCACGTCACGTCATGTCGCCACGTCATCGTCACGTCATGTCGCCACAACACTATTTAATTGTTTGAGTCATACGTCGCGTGACCGCAAGTGTGTTCTTTTGTCGTCTCTTGTTTTACGAGCAATGTATAAAAATTAAATAAGATCTTACGCTTTTTCGACGTCACGTGACCCTGACGCGAGTTTGAAAGTTTTTACCCACCCAGCGCCGCTAAAGAAGTTTTCACTTCAAAAAACAATAACTGCATATGTAATGTATTATATTATAAATTTTAATATAAATATAATTATAATATAATAATATAATATTATAATATAATATGATCCTAACGGCCGGTTTCTCGAACGACGATTAACGAAAAAATCAAATAATAAGAGAAGGGAGAGCGAACCTTTGCGCGGTCAACACTATAGTTCGTACTGCTCTGTATAAATAAAATATAAAGTGGCAAAATAATTAGCAAACTATCCTAAATGTTATATATTTTGAAAGCTAGCATCCCACTGCACCCGAATATATAAAATTCGTCTCAAAATTCAGAGTGCCGTTGAAGTTATACATAAACGAAATATCTAACGGAAAATATTTCGAACGAATCATCATACGAGGACACTAAACGGACGAAAACTGCAAGTAACATATTTTTCTATAACTATATCACTAGTTCTCCATACAAAATGAACTGCTTGGCATGTAATCGAATGATTAAAACAGGAGAATTACTACGTTGTTATACGTGTCAGGGAAACTACCATTACGCTTGTTTGAACATAACCTCAACCTTCTACTTACATAACATAGAAGATTTTAAAAAATCTTGGCGTTGTCCTGCTTGTGATAATGTTACCAAGCGCAGAAAAAACGACAACACACCCATAAAACAAACAAGTCTGCAACCCCTAAACGACACAACAATGTTAGACAATGACTTCACCGAATATCAAAACCCATCTAAAAATCGAGAGCCTGTACACAACCACCCTCAGCGAAATACGCAACAAAACACTAGTAATCAGGTTAATATATCACTAGAAAACATTAGCTTACTACTAGATAGGAAATTAGAGGAGAACAAACAATCATTACTAAATGAAATCCGGAACGCTATACACAATGAGGTACAAAGAACTATACATGATTTTAAAAAGGAGCTGACAAATACTACAAATACATTAATTCACGAACAAACTGATATAAAAAAACATATTAACTTACTTGATGTAAAAATTGAAAAATTAGAAAATGACAACAAAAACCTAAGACAAGATTTAGCTACACTACAAACCAATTTATTATCGTCACACCAACAAGTAACAGACTACAAAAATAAAATTGTACTGTACGGTTTAATGGAAAACGACTGGGAAACGGAATACGATCTTCATCAGCGCATTATAAATGTATTCCATGACATACTAAATGTAGATCTGACCGGCTACATCGAAGAGCAAACCAGAATAGGAAGGAGAAATTCCCGTAGACCTATTGTTATCGAACTACTTAGTAAAAAAATGACAAAATACCTACTTCAAAATGCAAAATACTTTAAAAACAGCGGCCTATCAGTGTCAGAATACCTAAACGAAAAAGCATTAGAAAACCGCAAGAATCTGCAAGATCAAATGCGCAGCGCACGACAAAATGGTCACCACGCTGTTATACGAAATAATAAATTATTTGTAGATGGTAAACAAACCTGTGCTTACCTAGTGGGCCGACAGGCTGTGCCTGCCACGGAACAACAGTCGTTTCACAACACCACTGCACATAACTGTACTATTCACGAAAACACCAACATTTCAATTGAACCACTAAACTGTACACAGAACTTTCGGAATTTTCGTCGCTCATGATAATAGTCACACAACCTACAAAACAATCGACGTCCTATTCCAGAACATGCAGAGTTTATTTAACAAATTACATACACTAGAATCCTTCACAGAAGACACACCAAACTACACGTCATTATGCATAACAGAAACATGGCTATCACAACAAAAATTGCAATTAGTTAATATCAAAGGATACGACCTCGCGTCATCGTACTGCAGACGGAACTACTCCGGAGGCGGCGTGTGCATATTATTGAAAAGTGAATTTGAATCAGTGGAGCGAAAGGACATAATAGACTTGACAATCGAATATGTAATCGAAATATGTGCTATCTCAATCATTAGTTTAAATTTATTATTAATTGTAATTTATTGGAATGGTAGGCGGACCGATATATTTCATAATCAATTATCTAAACTGTTACAATTATTAGCTTCAAAATATAATTCAATGAATGTCATTATTGGAGGTGATTTCAATGTTAATGTTTTAGAAAATAGCCTACATACCAATCTTTTAGTCAACAACATGCTAGAATATAATTTTTATCAGAACATACGTGAACCGACCCGAGTAACTATGTCTACGGCAACTTGTATAGACCTTATATTTACAAACTTCGATAAAAATATGATAAATACGCGCGTTCAGGATTACGGGTTTTCAGATCACAAAGGAGTCGTCTTAAATATTTCTAACTTAACACCTATTCTATCGAAACTTAAACCAAAAAAAATTGAAAAAAGAATATTTAACACAACAAATATTGACCTATTTAAAAACGAACTACAAGGCGTTAATTGGGATAATTTAATTAATATAAATAAGCCAGTAAATGAAAACTATAACATTTTTCTTACTAAAATGTTACAAATATTAAATAAATGTATACCTAAAAAACTGATAATTTTAAAAATAAACAAGAAACATACTTGGTTAACGCAAGGAATCAAAAAATCATGCAAAAATAAACGAAACTTAAAAATGCTTGTATCGTACAGTAAAAATCCAATCCTTATAAAACACTATAAACAATACACCAAATTATTAAAAAAGACTGTCAACAAATCTAAAAAAATCCAATACATACGAGACATGAAAACTTCGGAAAACAAATGTAAAACAATGTGGAATATTATAAAAGAACGTACAAATAAAACTACGAAAAAAACACAACATAATATTAAATTAAAAATCAATGAACACTTAACGTCCGACCCTACGCAGGTAGCAAACTCATTCAACGAGTTTTTTGCATCAATCGGTAAATCTAATAGCACAGTGCAGTCGGCGGCGCCCGGCCGGCCGGTCGTGCACCCCACTGATAACACTATGTATCTCAGCCCGGTCGAACCAAGAGAGATCTATCGGATTATTAAAAACTTAAAAAATAAGTATAGCTACGGTATAGACGAGCTACCTCCAGTACTAATAAGATACTGTGCAAACGAGCTTACTCTGCCGTACTGTATGTTAATAAATCAATCGTTTAGCGAAGGAACTTTTCCAGACTTACTAAAAATATCGATTATTAAGCCTATCTACAAAAAAGATTCTAAATGCGACCCAAATAACTATAGGCCCATTGCACTTCTACCGACATCGTCAAAAATTTTCGAGAAAGCAATGCAAATACGGCTTAACTCCTTTTGTGAAAAGTTTAATATTTTTGATAATTCTCAAAATGGATTCCGGAAAAACCATTCGACTATACTAGCGGTATATAAATATGTTCAGCAAATACTTAATCTGATAAATGACAAACACTATGCAATAGGAATTCTTTTAGACATGACAAAAGCGTATGACAAAGTACAATTCAAAATATTATTGGACAAGTTATATGGAGTAGGTATTCGAGGGATCACACACGAATGGTTCAAGTCTTACTTGCATAATCGTGAACAAATAGTAGAAATAGATAATTTTGACAAAAAAAGTGGAATAATTTGTATGACTAGATCAAAACCGATAACAATTAATAATTCTATTCCCCAAGGAAGCGTCCTTGGATGTATTTTGTTTTTAATTTATATTAATGACCTACCTAAAGCTATTAATCAAACATGCGTTCTGTTTGCTGACGACATTTCTCTCTTGACATCTTGTAAATCTGACATTAATTTAAATAAAAACCTAACTGACATATTTAATACTATTGCTAATTGGATGACCGACCATAACCTTGACATAAATTATTCTAAAACCAAATTAATGCAATTTAGACCTTATCAAAAATCACCCCTTGACATAAATTTTATATATAATAATACAAAAGTTGAATGCGCTAATACATTTACACTCTTAGGTTTAAATATAGACACAAACATAAACTGGAAAAGCCATATTCAAAAGATGAAAACAAAACTTTCAAGCTTCACTTACGCGCTTAGAGAATTGCGAAAAGCTACTGATCTAAATACAGCTATGAATACATACTACGCGTACGCCTTTGCCTGGATCCAATATGGAATTATTTTGTGGGGGAACAGTGTCGACGCGGACGACCTGTTCATTTCACAAAAAAAGTGCATCCGCATCTTAGCAAGCATTAAACACCCAGAAAGCTGCAAGCCACATTTCTTTAGATTAAAAATACTGACCCTTATATCAATATATATTTTGGAAATCTGTAAGTTCGTACGCAAATATCCCCAATTTTTTAAAAAACAAATAGACCAACCACGGCGTTTTCAAAGTAGATACGAGCACAACTTAGTGCTACCTCCATCTAAACTACACATGCACAGCTCGGGCACAAATGTCATGGCCGTTAAAATATACAATAAGCTTCCGGAAAAAATTAAGGCCCAAGAAAAAGACAACATATTTATATGGCAATTAAAGAGTATGCTAATTTCAAAAGCTTATTATTCACTGGACGAGTATTTTGACGACAAATATTGACATTTTTTATTTTTATTGACATTTTTTACTTTTATTTTTATTGACATCTTTTATTTTTATTTAAATTTTTATTAAGTACATAATTTTATTAATCTCTGCATGCTTTTAAATCGGTCCGCTCTTTTCCAACTTGTTTCAATACCCTAATTAGGGTACATTATGTAATTGCAACAAACAGTCCTAAGATCTGACAATATTTAATGTAACTTAACATATAATTACTATGTGTCAAACTCGGATCAATCGTGATTTGGGTTTCCAGAAACCGGCCGTTAGTTGATTGACATAAATAAATAAATAATAATAAATTACTAAAAATGAAAGGTTAGTTTTTCGGTGTAAAGAAATATTAATACGATTAATTTTAGGTAACTTATAGTGTTGGTAATATTTACATGGTTAAAAGTATAATTGTATATTACAGATGGCAAACATGAAATAGGGGAATGGCGGGGCCGGGGCGGGGGGAGCGTCGCACGCCCCTGTAGCCCCCATACCCTGCACTCGCCTCGCACATGTGAGTACCTGTACTCTAGGGCCACTATAGGGTCCGTGTACTATAGAGCTCATGCACTATAGGGTCCGTTTACTAAGGCCCGTGTACTATAGAGCTCAAGTACTATAGGGCCAATGTACTATAGGGTCCGTGTACTATAGAGCTCATGCACTATAGGGTCCGTTTACTAAGGCCCGTGTACTATAGAGCTCAAGTACTATAGGGCCAATGTACTATAGGGTCCGTGTACTATAGAGCTCATGCACTATAGGGTCCGTTTACTATAAGGCCCGTGTACTATAGAGCTCAAGTACTATGGTCCGTGTACTATATGTGTACTGCATTGTCATTTATATGAGGTGAATGAACTATAAGCTTGACGAGAGAACTGAAATGTGTAAGATGGTTGTACTATAGGGTCCATGTACTATGTGTAATTCTCGGACATTGTGGGGTTAATGTGACTGGGGGAGTGACTTCATGTTATTAAAAATAGTATTTCTTCTGTAGTACAGTGGATTATTGTATTTGTGCTATAATTTTGTGATGTAATTAAATATTATTTAACTTAAGATGTAAAAATACAATAAAAACATATTATTAACAATATTCACATAACACACAAAACAGTTGAGATATCTGTAGATCGATGTAAACCTATAGATAGCTCAACTGATCCAAATCAGTACCAATCGAAAGCGTTTGACAACTGAATTGATTTAAGACTTAAAACTACATTATTTAAGTTTATATTTTTATTTAGACATATCTGCTTTGCAACAATATCTATGTTATAAAACTATGTTTAAGACACTTTAAGTGGGCCCACGTACTATAGTACTAGCAGTGAATACATTAATGTACTATAGGCCAATGTACTATAGGGTCAATGTACTATATGATACGTGAACATATTGTGTACTATATGTATGGTGTATTCATATATAGGGTCTATGTACTATGTGTAACTTTGTGACGTGAATGATATACATACATTAATTGAACAAAACTTATTTTATTTTTAATTAGGTTCCATCTCTACCAGAACTTTCGCGTTTTATTGGACAATAAAATTGTTTTCATTATAAACGGGATATTTACCATGATTTGTGAGTTTGAAAACTAAATTTAATGAAAACTATGTTCAAAACCATGATAGTTTCAAATATTATAATAAAATTGTGTTCAAAAAACTGAGTAGGTACATAAGCCCATTTTTTAGCTATACAATAACTTGTTTTTTTTATAACTGATTGTAAGGAACAATTAGTATCATCTAATTTATTTTATTTATTTCTCTCTTAAAAATGAATGAAAAGCGAACTTAACAAGTAAAATAAATAAAATTTTGATAAATAAATAAAATAAACAAATCAAATACTTCTTTATTCAATAAAATCACAAGGATCATTTAGAATCGTCTTACATACTAGGTGCCAGTTCCACGCCTAATTCAAAGATTACTCTAAACCATTGAGATATTACAGAGTACCAGTGACTTTATCAAATAGAACTAATACAAGCTTAAAAATGATGCGTTATCTGCACGTTTTGTTATGATAGATCCTTTGTTTTCTTATTTCAATGTTACACACGGTATTTGACCGATTAAGTACCTACAAGGAAAATTATAAAAAAAAAATATGTTCACAGTTCCAATATATTTCTAGAAATTAATAATGATAACCACTGCGTTATGCATGCATTTAATATTTAATTAAATAAATTACATGGAATTAGTTTATATAACATATTTATCATTTACACGTGTAACATAACTGTGACAGGCGTCACAGCTCAGTTGGTAGTAGCTCTGCCTTCCATGTGGGTCGTGGGTTCGATCGAGAACAAACATCAGTGTTCTACACACAAACGTTTTTCTCGGTGCGCATCGAACCCACGACCCGCAGCATAGCTACTACCAACAGAGCTGTGACGCCTTTTACTTAATTGAAATTTTTTTTGGACTTACAAGGGCATTATGTAGCGTATAAGAACTGATTATTATATATTTTGATAGTTAATAATTATATTTATTAGTTGTTCTATTTTGCCAGTTTCCAAGTATACAGGATGCTTTTTTATGTTTACATAATCACCCTGTATAGGTACTATTTCAATATTGCGTTTGTCAATATTTGTTTATATTGTAATTAAAATTAATAATTATTAGCTCAAAATATTTG
This sequence comes from Ecliptopera silaceata, assembly GCA_932527185.1. NCBI lineage: Eukaryota > Metazoa > Arthropoda > Insecta > Lepidoptera > Geometridae > Ecliptopera > Ecliptopera silaceata. Next base: position 6,475,908 of record OW052213.1, on the reverse strand, counting down.
AATATATTCACTATATTACATCACATTTAGTATTTTGAGTGTTATAAAAACAATATTATTTAAATCTATAATTTGTTTTTCACAATCACAATCAATAGCAGCTATACATATAAATAACAGATATGACGTAGCAACATATGACAAATCATATGACGAATCATATGATTTGTCACATACTTACGCCTACTCCAGTTAAGTACTGAGGGCGTAGTCCGAGCTTGTATTTTTAAACTCCCTACTCTCGAGTCGAGAGTCGACTCTCGGATGTCCTTATATTTTTGTAAGAAATAGAGAGAGAGATCCGAGAGACGACTCTCGGCTCGAGAGTAGGGAGTTTTAAAATACAAGCTCGGACTAAGGGCTCTGATGTCCTGGTTTTGCAACAAAACAATTAATAAAAATTATGTAATTCGTTTGAAAAATGTGATATTATTTAACACGTATTGTTGCTCAAATTGTGTTAAAATTAAGCCACGTACTCATTAGTAAACATTTTGATAATAAACACTGATAATAAACTGTTCATAAACAATGTTTCATCATCTCTGTAACAGTTTATAAACAGTTGATAAACATAGGTGATGAAACATTGTTTACGATACATGTTGCCGTGCCCACTACGAGTGGAGAGCGAGACGAAACATCTAGTTTATAAACAATCTATAAGCTAGTCATAAACAGTTTATGAACAATGTTTACTAATGAATACGTGGCTTTATTTGGCCAAGAAGTGTATTGTAGGTACAAAAAAAATAAAAAATCTTTGAAATATTAGTAATTTAGATATTAATTATTATTGCGATTTGTTGTTTCACTTTTCGACTCTGTTTTACATAATGTCGCCAAATTTTTATTACAATAACTTTAATCTATACATTGAAAAATATACAGGGTACGTGAAATATACTTGAATATTCTTTAAAGTAATTTTTGTTTTAATTTCCCTGTATATTTTTTTTCCAATTTATATTCCGTAATAATTATATATTCCATTATTATAATAGATATTCTACCAAATAATATATGTTTATTGATATAAGATTGTATTATGTATGTAATTGATGTAAATAATTTAATAATAATAAAGTTAAAATGCCATTATAGGATAGATATGCGATATTATTAAAATTTAAGTATGTAACTACATATCTATTAGTTCTTCATTATTATACAAGAATATATTACTTAGCCATATGACTCAGATATAAGAAAATAGTTTTTTTTAATGTACCTACTAACATAATAAATATAGAAGTCTAGATGTTTGTCCGTCATTATTGAAAGTAATTACAACGTAGGTTGTTTTCTAAATTATTACATAACTCTATATCACATTAATGTATCCCCAATATTGCATTCATTTATCCCAAATATCCCATGCGTTTACCAATATCCCATGCGTTTACCAATATCCCATGCGTTTACCAATATCCCATGCGTTTACCAATATCCCATGCGTTTACCAATATCCCATGCGTTTACCAATATCCCATGCGTTTACCAATATCGCATTCATTTATCCCAAATATCCCATGCATTTATTCCCAATATCCCATGCATTTATTCCCAGTATCACAATTATTTATCTTTAAGTTGACGGATGATATCTAGTTCATTATATAAATGCTTTTCGTTTATACACTTTAATTATAAGTTGCACAGCTCTCATTATTTATAATTTAATTATAATTATAAATGTGTATGGAATTATTTCAATTTAACAACAAAAGACTGTTTTATTTATATCAGAAGAATGAAATATTTATTATATAATTACAGAATAGAGATGAAACTCTTTTTATTGTCATAAGTGTGTAAAATAAGACAAAATAAAATAAATAAAATATTGATTGTACACTAGGCACGGTAGACATTCTCACAGCTGGCTAAGGCCCCCGCAAACTGCAGACTTTTTATCGGCCGATGGTTTGGTCGGCTTCTTAATCAGTATGAAGATGTATGCAGATACGCACATTACAGTGATTCAGTCTTCATACTGATTAAGAAGCCGACCAAACTATCGGCCGATAAAAAGTCTGCAGTCTGCGGGGACTCTAAGTGTCTAGTAAAAGGTCAGATTGCACGTAAATAAAGAATATATTCTTTTGATATAAATAAAAGTATAAGTCGAGTCGGAGTTTTTTTTTTCGAAATTGAGTATAGATAGCAATTTTGTTAAATATAGTTCTCAATTCGCCCACCAGAGGCGCGCGACAACTTTCTATAATCATTTACGAAAATTAAACCAAAATTAACTACACTCTTGAAAATTAATTGTTATTGATCAAGAGAGGGATTATTACACGGAATATTATTAAATGAAAAATGGTACATAAAACCAAAATACACTAAAAATATCAACGTTTTCATTTATTTATTTTATTTTATTTTATTTATAAGATACTAAGAACTGTACAGACCAAGACTCTTACTAAATGAAATATCGAAACCAAACTCGATTTAAAAAAGTGTAGACTTAGCGTTAATATCCAGAGAGTTAAGCCCGAAAAGTGTGACAAAAACGTAATGTATTTAAGATACACTGCTAACGCTGCAACGTTCGACAGTAAAGCTGGTTTCGACGCGCAGTGTATCTCAAATACGTCTAGCTGTGACACACCCGTCAATATTATTAATAAAGTCTGGATTTATCGGCCAACTAGAAGAGAAGGCGCGTTTATTTTGAAATTGATTATCTATATCTCGATCTGAACAAGTATTCTAGATCTAGACTTTAAAAATATTCCGTGTTCCTTCGTAGTGTAAATAGAAATAATATTCTTATACCTACATTACCATACAGTGATATTATAGATGACTTGTAATCATTATTTTGTGTTTTTTTTATATAATATATAATCCTATAATTTGACACCAAAGCACTTCTTCTTCTTCCTGCCCTTATCCCACTAGGTGTGGTCGGCACAACATGTTCTTTTCTTCAATTCTCCTCTATCATCCGTCATCTCAGTATTCACTCCTTTCACATCCATATAATTTTTCACACAATCCACCCATCTTTTCTTACCAAAGCCTTACCTTTAGTAAGGAATAGTCACATTATATTAAATAATTGAAACTTTTTAATGAAATTAAATATTCACGGATATTTCAGACATCACAATCTAGTCGCAAATCAAGCAAATCTTGTACTAGATTGCTGATTGAGTCCCAAACACAGAACAAACATGACACAAACGTTTTCGGTGGGGATCGAAACCACAACCAGTACCCCAAGTACGAGTTTGTGCACACAGCCACACACGGATCGCAGAGACGCAATTGCCGAGCGCCACCGTTTTGTATGGAGATCCAAGCAGCGCCCCTAGCAGATATCTTGAGAAGCTTGAAGTCCGAAGAGAAAAGATCTAAGCTTCCCAAGAAATCTGCTAGGGGCGCCGCCGCTTGGATCTCCATACAAAATCGGTGGCGCTCGGCGATTGCGTCACTAAAATCCTTGTGTGCACAAACTCTTACTTGGGGTACAGCATGGAAGGCAGAGACTACCAAACAAAAAAACATGTTATTGCATAAGATTGTTTATTCAGAGACCACTAGGTAAGATATTACTTCTTGCCCTTCCCTTTAGCCAATTTTAGCTAGAAATTACTTCTTGCCCTTCCCTTTAGCCTTGCCCTTCGGCTCGGGCTCCGGTAGCGGCTCGGGCTCCGGCGGCGGCGGCCAGTACTTGTCAAAGAGCTCGTCTCCAGCTGCCCAGGATAGAGGGAGTACGTGGCAGCGCTTGTGCCATTCTTCTCTGTCTTTATCTTCTTGTTCATCTAGATCGCGTTCTTCTTTCGCTTTTAGCTGGAATTATAAAATGATAATAAATGCGGGTAGTTATGATTAAAAACACATTTCACATAGGTACACATATATAAAATATGTGTATGTGAAATGTGTATGTGAAACGTTTCATACAAAATATGATATTTTGTATGAAACGTGGGAATTATAAAATTATAATAAATGCGGGTAGTTATGATTAAAAACACATTTCACATGAAGCGTGCTTTTATTTGGATTTAAGGCCGAAATATCATAAATATTATGTGGGTAGTCAGATATGAAACCATACTTATATCTGGCATATCTGCAACGTGCTTTTCGACTTTTAAATCAAACGACCTTTTTTTAATAAATGCTGACAGTCCGATCGATTCGCAAATCTTTTACTGAACATTATTAAGAATGCTTTTCAAGACTGATAAAAAAAAGACGTGTGGCACTCGGGGACTGGCGCGGTAAAGCATAGCATTTTTTGCTGGAAGACGCATGCGCAGTGTTAGGTTATTTCGTTACGGAATTTCTGGATTCGGTCTCCACGCTCAAGGCCCGCGATAGAAGCTATGCAATAGCTTAAAAATTATATTCATAGACATTTCGTTCTACAGAAATTTTAAACTTTTGCTACTTTACAATTATCAAAACAAACGGCACGCTGTAACATCCCCTATAATAGGTATATCTCATTTCAATACTCAATACTCACTCAACGTCATCTACATAGTTTCAAACTAAGCAAAGCTTGTAATCGAGCAATGTACTTCACCTCCATCAAAGCCAGATACTCCTCTGTATCCACTTCCTTCTTCTTCCCCTTAGGGGCTGTTTTAGCGTCCTTTTTAGGGCTCTTCTCTTTCTTTGGCTTAACCTTCATAGGGGCGAAGAGTCTCTTAGGGTTCTGGAGTTGGTATGGGGTGTCGATGAGGACGTAGTCTGGGGAAAACGTGAAGATGGAACGTACCAGGTTGTACTGGTAGTCAGAGCTGAATCTGAAAGAAAACCAGTATATCAAGATAAGTACTCAATACATTTATTAGATACGATCACATGATTTAAATAAATAAATAATGCTGGACAATCCACACAACATCATCTAGCCCCAAGCTAAGCAGAGCTTCTGTTATAGGTACTTGAAGACTGACATACTTAATACAATACATTACATAGATAGATATATTTGCAGATCGTACAAACATTTATCCCAAGGCGAGAATCGAACCCGCAACCTTCCGCGTCGCAGGCGGACCATCGCCCACCGCGCCACAACGGTCGTCGGTACATAATTACATATAGGGGAACCTGTTGTACCTAGGACAGTTTTTTGAATTTTGATTTTTAATTAAATAATGGTGCTAGCTATATCTGTCCAGTGTATGTGTAAGACCATGAAATTACCTACATAATTCATTCATAAAACTATGTATTTTCCCAAAAACCTGTGACCACTAGCTATTTGAAAAAAAAAGTCAAAACTGTCCAAGGTACAACATACCAGATGTACCTTGGACAGTGTATGTTGTACCTTGGCCAGAGTAGGTTCAAATCGAGCTAAAAAAATATTTTTAGCCGTAATTTATTTAGTTTTTGTTGAAATAATAATTATTCAATCATATTTGCATTAGCAATTAACAAAAGTTCCAGGTATTAACAACTATATATAGGTAAAAGGTTGTTTTTGTAAAAAGCTTCGCCAATTGATTTATAGCAAATTTTTGATGACATTATTTTGGTCTCTAATCACGTAATTTTAACTTGCAACCTAATTATTTCATTATTTTCTTATCATTTAACATAAGTTTTACCATTTCTGCAATTAAATAGCACTCAAAAAAAATATGCATATAAATGCCGACCAAATGATGGTGGCCAAGGTACAACGTAACTTGGATGGCCAAGGTACAACATCGCGACTACTTTACTTCACAAGCTTTGTACACCCACTTGTGATTGGAGGTAGGATTTGAGACTTATGTTGTCCAATAGCTAAATATACTAAGATTTAGTTTTTAAATAAAACCGTTTTTTAAACATGCATCATTTTGAAAAAAATAGCAAAAACAAAAGTCTAAAAAACTGACTTTTTAATTGAAAAAAACGAAAATATTTTTTTTCGCTGTAACCATCAGCGCTGGCAAACCACAACTGATTTGACGTTATTGTTGACCAATGATGTCTCAAATACTATAGACAACGCTTCCTAAAACCAACGCATTTTTTTTTAAAACACGATTGTCCTAGGTACAACTATGTCCAAGGTACAACAGGTTCCCCTAGTAATTAAGTTAGTTAAATTTGGGGAAATAAATAAATATATCTGTCTAGCGGTCCCTTCCGGCTTCGCACGGGTGGACGGACATTGATTGTATTTTTTACACCTTTGGTTACGTTATTACACTTTTAGTAAAGATCCCTTATCTTTTCTAGCAATAAATATAGCCTATGTTACTCAGGGTGAATATAGCATTCTAATGGTGAAAGAATTTTTGAAATTGGCGCAGTACTTTTTGAGTTTATTCATTACAAACATACACACATTCCTCTTTATAATATTTATTTATTTATTTATTTAAGGAAGACCAACAGCGTTATAGATTTATATAAAAATAAAGCATAAAAAACAGAAGGCCAATTACAGGTCTTCACGTGTATAAAGTAGGCTAATTACAATAAGCGTGATGCATAGGGCATACACATTACACAGCTCAAAAGAAAAAGTAGGTATTGATATTAAATATAAAATACTTAATCATATATATAACTGAATAATAAATACATAATATTATCTAATCCACATCGCCAGGATTGAAAAATTCTCTGCTCAGTCGCCGTCTCGCTGACTCAGCGCTTGTGCAGAATAGGTCTAAGTCTATGCGCTTACAAAGCTTATTGAAGTGTTCACCTGCTCGCCATATATAGGAGTTTTGCCTATAATTTGTTCCAACAATAGGGGTGTGAATAGGGGGATTGAATCTAGTTATTTTAAAGGGTATCAGTGTAGTTTACTTACAAATCAAAAATATAGTGAATAATCGCGGTCAGATCTCGCAATGAGCATTCATAAGCAGCTCCCTCGAAGGTCACCAGGTGTTTAGAGTCCACTGGTACCGTTGGAGCAGGTTCTTGACCTTCGGAGAGTTCTTCAGGTTCCTTGTAGTCTACTCCAGCTTCTGTAGGGGTGGGGAGACGGTCTTCGACGGCTATGTATCGCGCTGCGGATAGCATGTTTTCCTGTCGAAAAAGCGTCGATTTGGTCTACGATCCGTGTGTGCACAAACTCGTACTTGGGATACTGGTATCTGCTTACTTGAAACCGCTTTAACATACGCTGGCGGTCAGCAGCATCGAAATGCTGCATTTCCTTCATCCATTCGCAAAACCACAGAATCAGGATTGCTTGCGTTGCTGAAAAATAATATAATTTTAGTTATGCGGCAAGATAAATAAATCTTGTAAGTAGTATCAGTAGCGTAAACTCCTATCACACACAACTTTACTCGTATTTAAACTACAATTTACCAACCTACTCTTCAACATTCAATAGATACCTAGTAAAGACAAGTCTAACTTTGCCAAACTAGCCTAAACTTGCCCTTAGGACCTTTAGGTAACGTTCTAGTTACCTACTCTTTTCAGCAAAAGACGTAGAGACCCTATTACTGGAATATTTATGAAGACACGTTAACTCTATTCAGGTTCTTACAGCCCAACTGTCAAGTTAGTTTTATACTATTTTTGACGTGACAACGTCATATAATTTGATAGAGCCGGCTGCACGCACGAAAAAACATGACTCATCCGGCGTTACCTCGCTCTGAGGCGTTCTATGAAGTGCAAGCGAGAGCGCGGAACGAGCGACAAAGAAGCACAATCGGCCTTTGCGTTCGTTGTCACGTTCAACTATCGTCAGTAAACCGACTTTACAGACAACCATGCACCCAAACCTCTTGCCATGGGTGCATGGAAAGAGCCTCCTCGTGGCGCACACCGGTAACAGCTAGGCACGGTAAAGCAGTGTCTAGTCTGGCTAATCTTTCCAACACGATGCTACAACAGAATACCTACAGTTGTAGCATCGACACGATAAGAAGAAGACAGACAACCATTTTTATATTATATCTTGCGAAGCACAGGTATAGTTAGTAGCAGAAAAGATTGATGGAGTAAGCCACAGAGCTTCAAGTTGGTTTTTACACTATTTTTATATTTCTTACGAAGCAGTAGAAAAGATTGATGGGGTATCACCAAAAAGCTTGGACAAGTGGAAAGCTTTGCAAAAAGAGACTAACGCCTATTCAGCTCATCTTCTTGAGCTCTTCGCAGCAAGTTCGTCAGCGTATCCAGAAACCAGAACTCCGCCAGACTACTCTTGTACTGAGTGCAGCCCACCATCTCGGCCAGCAAGTCTATGTACTTCTGCTGAGCTGTGATGGCTATCTTTGGTATTAGAGCTGGATTTATGTCTGTTCTGAAAGATAAAATATATGAGGCTTCACCGCTTTAGCGTTTAGGTTACAATACAATCAGTATAATCAGTCAATCAGTACCTATTATTAAGTATAATACTTAAAGACATACCTACAATACATGGTACCACCCAAACACAGAACAAATATTTATGTTTATCACACAACATTTGCTCTGGGTGGGAATCGAGCTCACGACCCACAGCATAAAAGGCCGAGCTACTACCAACTGAGCTGTGACGCCTGAACTGAGCGATATCTAGGTACCACCTAGGTAGGTACTGGTAGGTACCTACATAGGTGGTAGGTAGGTACTAGTAGGTACCTACATAGGTGGTACCTAGATATCGCTCAGTTAATGATTAATAATAAATAATACTGGACAATCCACACAACATCATCTAGCCCCAAGCTAAGCAGAGCTTGTGTTATGGGTACTAGAAGACTGACATACTTACATATAATACAATACATTACATAGATATTTTTATTATAGATACATAAGAACACCCGGAATAAATATTTGCGTACAAACGTGATCGTACAAACGTTTATCCCAAGGCGGGTATCGAACCCGCAACCTTCCGTGTCACGGACCTTCTCCCACCGCGCCACATAGGTCGTCATGATTATCAGATGCTCGTCGTAGTTCTTCAATCACCTGAACTCTTCAGGCAGCGTATGGATCCGGTTCTGTTCCTCGATCTTCCTGACCCGGTCAGGCAGGATCCTTCGCAGCGAGGGTGTGGGGAACACATAGGGCTGTTCCTCCAGCACCTGTTCCACCTGCTGGGCTTTCTCCTCCTCCTCACGGACGGCTTCTGGACCTGCTTCTTCTTCTTCTAATAGTAGCCCTGGACAATTGATAGTACCTACCTATTGATAAATATTCACGAATATTTCGCACATCACACTTTAGTGTCAAAGGCTGTACAATGGGAACTAGATTGCTGATAGAATAAGTATACTTATATATATATTTTTTTATAAATGTAGGTAAGGTAATTATAGTCCTACTAGCGGAACAAACATCAATGTTCATCGCAAAAATGTTTGTTCTTGGTGGGTTATTCATTCTCAGCCCTCTGAATTGGGAACGCTCAGTCCATTAGAGCATGCCAGAGGGTACCCAGAGGGTAACCAGAGGGTTATAAGTCCACAAACCTTGCTCATCAATCTCTCCCGAGAGAGACTCCGACTCGAGAGACTCTTGGACCGACCTGGTGCATTCCAGGCCGGAATCTGACAGGATCTTATTAAGCAGGATAACGTGGACATCTTCTACAGTCTTTGAAGTCATGATTAATATTTAGGTATCAACAATTTCTTGATTAAAAATGTTCCCAAGATTTCTTCGTCTTCTCGGGAGTTTCACGACAAACATGACATTATTTACGTATAACGTCCGAATAATAAGGGTTTATGCTATACTTAAATCATTGACGAATAATATCAATACTCATTTTTTGAGGCCTACTTTGTCGTTGGCAGATAAGTATAGTCCGACCACGCTATATTTGCAACATTACTAACAGCAGAATTTTAAAACCTATATCAACTTGAAAGTAAGTAATATATTTTTATTAAATAATTAATTATGATCAATAGCCGTAGTGTACATAATTGAAAATTGTTTTTGAGGCAAACATTTTATTTCGATATCGACGCTAAAATGCAAAACTACCATATCCAGAAAAAACACTTTTTTTAAATTAGGTATCCATAAAGATGTTTCTTTTTATTTTGCAAGAAGATTACGCCTTACAAAATAAAAAAGGAATGAAGGGTATAATATTGCTATTTAACTTGAAAAAGGGTCCTTAGCTTTTGAGACTTAGCAAAACTTGTAAAATGAGTAATTGTTTGCTGATTGAATACTTATGTAAACTTTTTGTGTAAATACATTGTAATGCCCAGAAAAGCATTAGTCCATCACGCTAATGTTTGATCTCGTTGGAAATCGAACCCATGACCTAATTTCAAATTAGTTTTTTGCTACTATTAGCTGCTAACACCTGTCAGTATAGAAATATATAGTAATTAATTAAAGCTACTTTATTGTAATGAGTTTGATTATTTTGAAGATTCATGGACATTGCACACACCACATTCTAGTCCCAAACTAAGCAAAGCTATGGGGAACTAGACTGCTGATAGAATACTTACACATAGTTTTTTTTAAATACATGCATAGAATACATATGTAGTAATACCCAGATATTGATGTTCATCATACAAACATTTGCTCTGGGTGGAAATCGAACCCACGTCCCACATGGAAGGCAGAGCTACTACCAACTCAGCTGTGGCGCCTTTCAAAAAGTCTGAAAACTTCCAAGAAAATTTTAAGCACTTGCATTAGGTTCATGAGGGTTGTTTACATTTTATTCTAGCTCTTCTAGCCCTCTCTTTGTTGTCGTCGGTTAGGTACTCAATTGTAAATAAATTACCTTTAAGATCCTAGGTTTTTCTAGATCAAAGTAATATAGCAGTACACTTCACGTTAGTGATAACTAGGTATTATGTTAAGACTAAAATAAAACTTAAGATACAAATATTGCTTGTTCATTATTTTCGACTCATGGAAACATCTTCATAAACAAAAAAATATTTAAAACAATGCTACTACAAATTGTTGTCTCAAAAAACCAACTTGCACTCGAAATGATCTCATCCTTTTTATAAGTCAGTTAAAAATAACTATAGGTATACTTGACGCAAATAAACCTTTAAAAAGTAAACAAATGTTACAGTCTCAAATATACTAAAGAAACTAAATTATAATTTGACGACCGATGTGGCGCGGTGGGCGATGGTCCGCCTGCAACGCAACGGAAGGTTGCGGGTTCGATTCCCGCCTTGGGATAAATGTTTGTATGTTCTGCAAATATTTATTCCGGGTGTTCTGGGTTTTATATGTATAATAAAAAATATCTATCTATGTAATATATTGTATTAAGTATGTCAGTCTTCTAGTACCCATAACACAAGCTCTGCTTAGCTTGGGGCTAGATGATGTTGTGTGGATTGTCCAGCATTATTTATTTATTTGTACATCTCGTTAACCGACACAAACTATGTACCTATATATTTCTGTACGTACCTACAGAAATTCATTAATTCCGAACGGTGCAGCAAACGTGAGTTGTTCTAATTGGACCCAAAAATATGAGGGGCCCCAATAAGGGCTTCATAGTGCTATATATGGTGCAAGGAATAAGAAATAAACGATGTAAGTACACATACTTTATTTTTTCACGAGCTTAACAGTATTTTAGTAATTATGTACCAAAATAAAAAAAATCTAAATCAAAAATATCTTTATCCAATAAAATCACAAGGATCTTTTAGAATCGTCTTACATACTAGATTATTCTAGGTGTCAGTTCCACTCGACCAGAGCCTAGAAGAACCGAGCGTAGTAGTAATTTAGAATTAAGTTAATCGTACATATTTAAAAAAATCATGATCAATAGTTGAGCTATCTCCAAACCATTACAACCGATCGATAGATAGCTCGACTGATCTAAATCAGTACCAATCGATAGCGTAAGTAGGTATTATATTATTTTTAAGTAAATATATTTTAAAGTTCTTTATCCCATAATATGGATAAATTACTAAGAGCAAATAAATCAGGGATTAACTTTGCATTTATAAATATTTAGACAAGAGATTTTAAAACATTTTCAAAATAAAGTACTTACCTACAGAAAGAACCTTCCATGCTGTCTTTCGTGGGTTCGATTCCCACCGATAGCAAATGTTTGTGTGATGATCATAATATTTGTTCTGGTTTAGGTGTTCTTATAGAAATGCTTATGAATATTTTGTTGTTAATGATTGGTTCCGCTTACGCTTGTAACTTGGACCAATCTAGTAACTAGTGGGCCACACTCGTTTCGTAATTGAGAGGGTTCCCGAAATGTATACCACTTCACCACCTGCCTCGGCGTGTTTATTATAAATTACGAATAAATATTCATAAAGTGATATGTATTCTATGTATGGTATTTACAAAAACTACCTATGTAAGTATTGTCTGAGCAATCTAGTTCCGATAGCAAGGTCTGCTTAGTTTGGGACTAAAATGCAATGTGTGAAATGACCGTGAATATTTTTATTTATTTTATATTTCACACGACGCCATCTTGACATGGATACCTACTTACTTTTTTTTTGCATATTTTTTTAAGTCATTTATATTTTTGATTACTAGAAAAAACTTCGTATTATAAATAAAATATGTCTTGGTATTTGATTAAGTACCTTCTCTATTACTTATAAAAAATAAAGATTTACACAAAAGTCTCAAAATAAAGTGTTTTCTGTGTCTGCGCTTAATATCAAAACTGGTTTAAGTCGCAAATCAAGAAAAGTGCGGACAATATTCTTACCATGCAGCATTAAGAAAAATATCGTCCATAATACATGCAGTCAATATTATAATAAGTATAACGTACATAATGAGCGTATGATTGTGTGCGTGTACGCACACGGACACGTTAAGTGCGTGCGCGGCAAAAATGCTACTCCGCGACTTGCTTAAATATCGGACGAGCTGGGAGAGCTGTGGAGACTCTCGATATTAAACATGATAAATATTCATTAGAAAAAAAAGGATTCATGGATATAGCACACATCACACGCTCCCAAACTACGCAAAGCTTGTTCAATTGGAACTACATTGCTGATAGAATACTTATACATATAAGAATGTACTTATTTTTTTGAAGTGAAAACTTCTTTAGCGGCGCTGGGTGGGTAAAAACTTTCAAACTCGCGTCAGGGTCACGTGACGTCGAAAAAGCGTAAGATCTTATTTAATTTTTATACATTGCTCGTAAAACAAGAGACGACAAAAGAACACACTTGTGGTCACGCGACGTATGACTCAAACAATTAAATAGTGTTGTGGCGACATGACGTGACGATGACGTGGCGACATGACGTGACGTGACGATGACGACGAAGCCAACGAAGACACAGACACATTCGCGCTTGCGCGATGACGTGACGATGACGTGGCGACATGACGTGACGTGACGATGACGACGAAGCCAACGAAGACACAGACACATTCGCGCTTGCGCGAATGTGTCTGTGTCAGTGTGTCTTCGTTGTCTTCGTCGTTGTGTCACATTCGCGCTTGCGCGAATGTGACACAATGACATGACACAATCACGACTGTGGTTATATTTTTGAAGTGAAAACTTAAAAGTGAAAACACAACGTTAATATTGAAGTTTTCACTTCTGCCGGCACTCCCGGAGTGCTACCATTTTTTTTTTTTGTAAATATGTATTTGAATAACATTTTATGTACTTACATAGAATGCATAGCACCAATATTTATGTTCAACACACAAACAACAATTATTTTCTTCCCGTCTTTATCCTAAGTGGGATCGAATCCTTATGAAATTAAGATGTTATGATATAAAAATTAAATGCTAGAAACTAAACGTTGTATTAATAAACACCTTAAATTATTAAAAAAAGTAAACAATAATAAAGAAAATAACAAAAAACTTATTTTAATATTGCGTAAGTATTTAGAATTTGGATTAATTTTTTGATACGACATACATGCTTCTAAAATATCATTAAAATAAAAGGTATTTTGATTAATACTTCTTCTTCTCTTCCTGCCCTTATCCCACTAGGTGGGGGTCGGCATTAATACAAAGTCATTTATTTTGTATTATAAGTATATAATGTTATGGTGACATTTAAATATTGTTAATGTAGAAAACTTTTCTATTTTTCTTATGACATCTCTACAACCTCTCTTATTCCTAACTTCCCCAACTGAAGGTGAACGAACTCACGAAATGCACGCACACTCACACATCAACACGCAACGCAGGACATGTTGCGATAGGTTAGTGCGAGCCAAGTTCAATGTACTAGTTTTTTTTAATCATTCCGATGCATTCGCGAATTTAAGGTTTCTTGTTGACCAGGAAACAAAAGTTGACCTTTTCGCCATTTTGTTTATTTTTTTGTTTTTGCAGGACTTAAAAACGAAAAGTGGTTTTGGGAATATTGCTGTACGACTTTTCAATTTATTACGATAAGTAGAGCATGTTTTTTATTTATACATATAGAATTCCAGTTCGTCAACAACACATAGGTAAAAAAATTAAAAAGCCTAAAAAAACCTACAAAACACGATTTATATACCTAGAACAGTGTCCTATTTTAAGTTAAAGTATTAATTTAATTGTTTAAAGTATCTAACATGCTGTTAGACTTTTCTATACTTGCTTGGCGCAAACTTGGTAAAGTATACAACCAAAATACTTAACAAAACAATCGACTTAATTATAAGAAAGTAGTTAAGTCACATTTCTTATTTTTATAGGACATTCATAAGTTGAATGACCGGTGGCGCTGCGTCGTGGGGCAATTCATCAAACTGCAATAATGTGTGCAAACGCGGCCTGGGATGGCCCTAGATGCGGACTAGGGGAGGTTCCTACCCATTCATCTATGCAGCGCTTCATAGACCAAATGCAGCGCTGACTAGACCAAGTGCAGCGCTGACTTGATCGAGTTATATTAGTAATTTCATTTGTAAAGTTATTTAGAATATTTTTTTGCCAATTAAATGTGATATAGTGTTTGTTATTCATATGTAGCTTTAAAGACTTATAAATAAAATATTTATGTTAAATATTTTATGTTTATTGTTATAGAAAAGATAATATACTCAATACAAAAGTATTAAAACGTGAAAGTGGCACCTAGAATCACCTAGTTTTTAAGGCGATTCTAAATAATCTTTGCTATTGTGATTGTGATTTTATTGTTTTAACATTCTGATTAAATTCTGATACTTAAATGAGCTAAATTTTAAACTGATTTTTGATGATTGGTGGCGGACGTCTTATAATGGTTTGTCTATGAAGCGCTTTACGCTTTTTTTACAAAAAATCATCCCCTATCTATCGCTGACAGGGGCGCTGGCTATTGGCGGAGCCCCTACGTTGGTTTTCTAACTAAAATCATGAAAATACCACCCTTTGTGCCAACACTGGCTTTTAACAAAACAATACGCGCCATTTTAGTTTTTTCCTACTGCTAATCTAGGAGGGTTCTAGTTCCGAAGGGTAATGACCGGGAAGCGAATATGCTATTTATTTATGCTTAGCTGATTTCGATACGCGCTTATTGTACTGTTCACAGCAAAAAATTAATAAATTGAAATTCTTACAAAATGTTAATGTATTTTCATTTAGTTATTACCTTATTGTAAGTGAAATCTACACTTAGCGTTTTAAAGCCTTTTTTGAATTTGTGACTCAGAAACTTATCTAATATTTTCATTACCTTACGTACAGCTAAATTAATTAATCTGAAAAAATACTAAGTTAACTAAAATTAGTTTCTAATTATAAAAGAAATATTAACTATTTAACGTGCTGTTTTTGATAATACCGTTAATTAAGTAGGTACAATAGAACGTCACATATTTTTGATTAATCGATTTTAAAGTAAAGCTTTTACAACAAACAGATTTTTAAACTAGGTAAGTAATTTAATTTATCTGGTTTCTCTTTCATCTAAAAGAATTATGACTAATTCTAAAAATCATGTTTCTATCATTAAATCAGCTCGGACCGGTCGGATCCGGTTTGCACCGGCTGCCGGACCACAGGACCTGTGTTTTTGCAGCAGCAGGTGACGGGATATCGACTCTTCTTATTGTTGACAACGGTCATCCACCTTGTGTGAACGCGATGCCACACTATCAGATTTTATTATTGAATTTAGACTATGATCTAGGTTTAGGTTTTTATATTTTTTTAAAAATTGTAGTAGCTATCAGCTTAAGTAAAGCATTATTAGGCTAAAGTATGCTTTTAGGCCCTTAAAAACTAACATAGATGAGTTAAATAATAAGATATTACACCTCGCAGCCCATTGGCAGACAAACAAAGGTCTCAGAAAAAACAAAAAACTAAACAAATAATAATGGCTTCCAAATTCAAATGGACCAATAACGACGCAGCACGCTAAATCTAAACAAAAACCGGTTGGGTCTGGTTCGAATTTAGAATCCAAAAAACGAATCACGCCTTCATCCAACGCACACATACACAACATCCGCGACCTACCACAACGTTTTCTTTATCGAAAAAATCGTGTTCAAATTCAAACATGTGTGTGTGGTTATTACGAATGCGTGCAGCGCGCAATTTGAAGCAATAAAAATTCATCGTATGAACAATATTATTTTTGGAACGAGAAACCGATTCGAATGCAGTACAAAGCTCAAAACAGATATTTTTTTGTGACTCACTTTTGTGACAATCGCGCATAAACGTAAAATTTCAAAAAGCGAACACGGTGAATGAGATAATCGGTATGCATCACGCACACGAAAAATGTGTAAGTTAACCACATGCTAGAGGGGGACGGGGATAGTTCCCCTGTTTCGTTCGGCCAAAATGCGGCCAATATAAGAATGACGTTTCTAAGGCCATTGACCTTGAGTAGAGGCTTTTGTAGGAACTTTTTAATATTTATTATATTTTTTCGTCTTTAGTGCTTATAATTTTCGACCACATAACTTAATAAATATAAATTAAAACTTGTCACAGTAAGAAAATAAGAATTTAGGTTTTAATTTATGATTGTTTTCTAAACAGCTGATTTATGTAAATTAATTTCTTTTAAAATTTATTGTAATCTTTGTATTACAAGTACAATACCAAAAATGCATAAGTTTTATACTGACATCCTTTTCACTCGGCAATTTGTCTTATTTTCGAAAAAAAGCTGCGCACGAGTCGTCGACCGACGTCAAGGCCGCGACGAATTCGCCACCTCGCCGCGCCGACGATCTGGCCCAATGACACGAATGAGGGATGGAACAATGGGGTAACTCACAATAAATAAATTTGGGGCACTTATTTTCACAAATATTATTAACTATATTTTTAAGTTTATCAATAGAAGGTCAAAGCCCCATTGTACCATTGCGGGTAATTTAATAAACTATTTTTTCTCATTTGGGTTTAAACTTTTGAAAATTGTATCATTCACAAAAATGAATGACGTTGTGTTCATTATTATGTTTGAATAATGAACACAACGCCATTCATTTTTGTTGTCACAGAGTTACAGCTCTTAGTCGAGATATATTCAAACTACTCTATAAAATTGGCAAAAAAATAATTAAATTGAGCCATACGATATTTCACCTTTAAATTTAGTTAATTTTTTTTCTTTGTTTTCTTTCGAATTTATTAACGGGCTTTTTATTAAAAAGCCCTTTTATTAAAAATTAACGGGCTCTGAGTGTGACCTTAAAAAAAAACCTGTACTTACATCTTCTACAATAGGTAGGTAATACAAATGACACGGAAATTACTATGACATGAATCGATATATATTTTATCACTCAGATATGGAAAACCATCGTTTTACATATATGTAATATATTCAATGAATACTATTAACTCCCATAAGAGGACAGTAAAGTCACATTATACCAAGAAAATATATTTTTACAATAACTTATTACTCAAGCGTGTATTTATAGCTAAAACAAATTTTTTTTCATACATTTTCAAGTTTTGAATTAATCAAAACTAAAAAATGTTTTTTTTTAGTTAATACACTTCAGTCGCAAGCAGACGACAATCGCAGGCACGCGAAATTCGTTCCGTGCTTTTTGTGTGCACATCACACACACAAACGTATCTTGGAATCTTTACGAAAAAAGCTGTAGGATAGGACTCTACGCTTAAAAGTACCTAACTACGAAATATTTAAGTAAATTAGTACTAGAGATATAAATTAAGTAGGTACCTACTTAAAGATTTTGAGCCTTAATAACTTAAAAAGGTAAGAAAAGTGAGTAACTTTTCAAATACCTATTCATTATTTTTTATTTCGACGTAATGAAACAAAGCTACTTATAAATAACAAAAATATTAGCATACATATAATATTATTATTATAATCATCACATTATAAGCTAAAAACTACTTACATAAATTATTTACTTATATTTTTTACATATATGCATAGTACCTACATTTATATATATTTACTGTAGTTTATGTATAAAATAGCAACATATCAACAGCCATTGACTTGAAGTCATTTAACCTATAAATATCTATGGATACTTGAATTAAGGTTAACACACCCATATTTAGCGATACCTAGTCTAAGTTTAGTATTTGCACCTGCCTGGTAGAACCATAGACATAGATAACGGTTTTTAAACGGGTTATAACCACAAAATGAAACCATTTCTGTCAAATTATAACCTTAAACTAATTATAACCTCTTTAATATATATTTTTATCAACGTTTACCTACTGTCCCACTGCTGGGCAAAGGTGTCCCCACTCTCTTTTCATCTTTAATGAAATAAATAAATTAATAAACTAAAGTAAAAAAAAAGTAAGCAAAGATTAACAAAGAGTAAGAAAACAATGGGAACTAAGATATTTTTTTTTATAAATACATGCATAGAATACATAGTAACACCCAGACACAGAACAATTATTTATGTTCATCACACAAACAGTTGCTCTGGGTGGGAATCGAGCCCACCACGACCCACAGCTTGGAAGGCAAAGCTACTACCAACTGAGCTGTGACGCCTGTCGCAGAATCTAAGCATGCCTTCTCACTGAAGAATACTTAGATAGGTACTATCATTAGGTTCTATCATTAGGCTTTATAAAAATACCTACTTAGTCTTGCCTTCTTGATGTAGAATACAGTAGATATGTTGTCTAGGACGTAGGCAGGTGCAAAACTCTACACTAGAGTTCCTTCTGAATAGGAACAACGAAGTACAATGGCCCTATTTTTGAATATCAAACGATTTTATAATAAGTTCTGAATCCTGAAACTCTTTGCGTTTTTTTTTCGCTGGCTCCATCTTTATAAGCATTTGCCATGTTGAAGTAATCTTTGCGTTCATATTTTAAAGTTCTTTATAAGATAACTTTTATCACTCAGTTCGAAATTCAAAGAATTTTTTTAATGACAGTTTTACGATAAGTTTTATCACATAGTTCGAAATTTAAAGATTTTTTTTAAATTACAGTTTTACGATAAGTTTTATCACATAGTTCGAAATTCAAAGATTTTTTTTTAAATTACAGTTTTACGATAAGTTTTCAGTTTCGAAAATCAAAGTTTTTTTTTTATTGACAGTTCAACCAAACATATTATCAGACCAATGATGGGTCATTGACCCTGCAGGCTCAGAAATAACGGAACTAATAGCCCACTAGGATCTGCGATGGATTAATTCGTTCATGTCCCGTGAACATTTCTGCTTACACGCGTTTAAGGTGTAACGTCAGCAAATACGAATATACAGGGTAGTTTTATGAGGGTAGTTATGACCAAGCCAACACAAGGAGGCCCTGGAAAGAAATAAATGGCGTAACTTGCACTCATTACGCGGACAAGAGCGTAGCTCTTAAATAAGAAGAACAAGAATAGCAAAGTCCGAAAAAAAGGATTTTATTTTATTTATTTTCAGAAAACTTACAGCTATGAACATAATTAGTACATGTTGGTTATAAATATGCACAGAAGGCCAATTACAAGTTTTCTTATTTAGTTATTACTTATAATAAATATTCTATCAGTAATCTGTTAAGTTAATAATGCTAAGTTTAAGTTTCCATAAACTTAGCATACTAGTACGTGATATATACATACATACTCAGTTGTATTCGTCCTAATCTGTCAACCTTAGATATTTTTCCAAATAGAGCTGCGAACGCTCCTTGCTCAGCGGCTCGGAAGTCCATTGGGCAATTACCCTACGCCCTGATCATAGCCCACTGTCCACTGCGCGGCACACTGCTAATACAAGGACCTATTATCAGAAACATTCGACTTACAAAAGATTGTCATATCTCGAATGGAAGAAGTCGAAGACCATCCGTGTAGCAAACGTGTGACAAAAAGATGTCTAAGAGGTCGAGATTCACTTTACCCATAACCAACAAATAAACCACAAACGTATTTTGTAATAAAAGGACACTAAAACAATGCCACAGTATTTTATTCAAATAACTTTCTAGTTCCTTCTTCATGTATAAGCTTTGGAGTATCACGAATAAAAGTAACGCATTTATAGGTAGCGTATTCGTTAGTACATTGTTAACAAAATACGCTACCGTTTGAAAACGTTTACGATTGTCACATTTATTTATGATCAGGATACATACCGCGCGTACTTTACGTTCGATATTTTGAAGCAATAATAAAGGCGCTGTACTTCAGCTTTACGTCAAAATATCGAACGTCAAGTATAGTGATATATCGAGCGTGTTTAGAATAACGACTTGTGCAGCCTAGTGGCTCTGCTGGCCAAATTAAGCGTGCTGTCACGGTGACAGTTCACAAAAACGCGGAACAGCGGAAAATATAGGAAAATTGTGTTAAAAGGAGGCTTGTTTATGCTACAGATTAAAATTAAATGAATGTGTAGGGATTTTGGAATATGGAGTAGAAAATGGTGTAGTTAACTAATTTTAATAAGCTTAGTAGGTACTTATTCAGTATTTTTTATGATCATCATTATGTAAAACAAGGTCTTAATAGTAAGAACTTACATAATGAACCCAAGTTTGGGTGTAGCAATAATTATAATTGGAGAGCGGACCGACTTTTAGCATGCATATATGTAATTAATTTTAATAATTCTTACAACGCATTGCGATTACTCAAATTATTTAGTTTATTTAAACTACTTTATTCATAAACAAACTTACGACTATACAGTATTTACAAAATGTACATTATCATATAAAATACATAAGAAACAGTTGAGCTATCTACAGACCGTTGCAAGTTATTTATCGTTAGTTTATTAAACGGCAGAAACCATTTACACAGTTTAATTTAAAATATCAAACAATAATAATAAAGTCACAATAGTCAAATTATTATTTACTTAAACAAAGATAAGTCCCACATCAGTCTGTAGTTACCTTTAAGTCAATAAAACAAAGCTATGCTCAGTTCAGATTGAAATCGGCTCGCTAATTAAACATTTTACGGGCAATTAACTTAATCTAGACTTGTCTCGATTTCAGGATTATTGTAGAAGCTCTAGATCTAGATCTAGGCTTTCGATGGACTAAGATTCAGTGATAGAACTTAGCGTGGATTTATATTTGTATTTGTCAACTAGCTGTTATACGCGTTTTGAAAAAGCTTGTGACAAATCATAATTTTTAAATTATTATTCATGGACAATTTACACATCACACTCTAGTCCCAGACTAAGCAAAGCTTGTACTATGGGAACTAGATTGCTGATAGAATACTTGTATACTTTTTTTTTGTAAATACTTACTTACATAGACACGAAATTGACAGCGCTGCTAAGTTAACTCGGTGAGCAGTTGAATAATAAAATGTTTTGAATAATAAAATTATTATGATGGATTTACTATCTGCATTTGCTAATTATTATGAAACAAACATTAATTTTAGAATATCAGTCGGTTCAAGGAAAATAACATTACCTTTATAAAGTCCCCGACGCGAGTCCAGACACCACGTTTATGCGAATATTACCTATTTTACAAAAATGTTGCGATTTTGTATTGTGTTACTTGTATTATTTGTGAATTTTACCCCAGGTAAGAACTATTTTAATATGAAACACTAGCCGGTGCCTTCGACTTCGTCTTGCTAGCTCTATATTTTAGATAATTCGTACAATATCTTTATATATTACAGCATATAGTGTTATTCTGATGTATAAACTACATTATTGTTATGCTTCATTTAAATTCATTTATGTAAGTAAGTAATAGTTTTTTTGCGTGAATGAGTAATAAACGTACATCAATACAAACTTTCTTGTTTATATCACGTTATTAACAAAAATCAAAATAGTTTTTATTGTAAACAAGTTGTGTACTTAAATAGGGTTGGGATTTCTCTACTTTTCACTTTATATTTTATATAACACTAGCTGTTCCCGCCGCGACTTCGTCCGCGTGCCGTTTTAAGAAATTTTGCGATAACCCATTATTATCTTCTTATGAAAGAAATTGATGTAAAGTGCAGTCTATGATGGAAAACTTAGTATACTTATTAATAAAACCGGGCAAGTGCGCACGAAGAGTTTCGTACCGTATCTATGACCCGTTGCCCTTATCAATATAGAATAAATAAAAATCACGTTTTTAAATAAGCCCCCTTTAATATTAATTATTCGTGACATGTAGTTAGAGAATTTAAAATAGACAGAAATCAAACACTCAGTAATACGGCCTAGTTTTACCCTTTGGTTACCGAACCCTAAAAACCCAATAACGTAAACTACTAAAACATAAGTACCTAATCAAAACTCACTAAATTACCGTTACCGTAAGTAAATAAATCAGGCCAAGTGCGACTCGGACTCGCCCGCGATAAGTTCCTTACCATACCTATGTAAACGATTAACAAAAAAAAATGGTAGCACTCCGGGAGTGCCGGCAGAAGTGAAAACTTCAATATTAACGTTGTGTTTTCACTTTTAAGTTTTCACTTCAAAAATATAACCACAGTCGTCATAATGACAATGACAATCACAATGACACAGACACATTCGCGCAAACGCGAATGTGTCTGAAAATATAACCACAGTCGTCATAATGACAATGACAATCACAATGACACAGACACATTCGCGCAAGCGCGAGTGTCAGTGTGTCAGAGTGGGAGATACTAGTTCCTCTCCCTTTCCCACGATCTTACGCTTAATTTCGAACGTCACGTGACCCTGACGCGAGTTTGAAAGTTTTTACCCACCCAGCGCCGCTAAAGAAGTTTTCATTTCAAAAAAACATCTTTTTATGCGAACCCTCTAAGCATGTTCTGTTTTTAAGTATTTGATAACTATGCTATAGCCGATCATTTTGCAACAGCTTGTGTAAAATGAAGTTCTTAGGGCCGCAAACTGCAGACTTTTTATCGGCCGATAGTTTGGTCGGCTTCTTAATCAGTATGGAGAGGAATGCATATGCGCACACTACAGCGATTCAGTATCGGTTGATATAAAAGTTTGATGGGCTACCCGATTACATTCAAACTAATCTGTCGGCCAACTATCGGCCGACTGTTAATCAGTATTGGCGCATACACGCCTGCGCATACTTGACGATTGTTTAGTCGGCCGATAGTTCAGTTCGCTCTGTGATTTGGCGTCGTGTGCGTATATTTTGAAACAGTCAGTTCGAGAATACTTAGTCGGCCGGCTGTTGATAATTGGCGCCCTGTTCACCAACCGAACTGTTTAGTTGGCTCGGTATGTGCACTTTCAGCCCAACCCGAGTAAATTATCGGCCGATAAAAAGTCTTGCAGTTTGCGCGGGGGCCCTTGGTTAGAGTGACTCTCAAACTTGATTGAAATCGTCGATAAATAACGCTACTACAAACTTCCTTTTTTGACGTGACAACGTCTTATAATTCGATAATTCGATCCGGCTGCACGCACGAAAAAACATGACTCATGAGGCGTTCTGAGGCGTTCTGAGGCGTTCCATGAAGTGACGTTGTCACGTTCAACTATCGTCAGTAAACTGACTTTACAGACAACCATTTTTTTTCCCCACACTTTCTTTTTGGTTTTAATTGCAATATTTGGTGTAAAATCAAGTCTTTAATGTGTGTCTCAATTTTCATTGAATTTCGTCGATAAATAACGTTACAGAAAACTTCCTTCTTTTTATTGCGTTCATTAGAGTAAAATTAAGTTAGTTTTAAAAAACCCGGTGGGCCTCGGTACCCCACCGACCTAGAGTCTCGACCCCAAGAGGAGCAAATACGTAATGTCCTGTCGAGACCTGCATATTTGCGTCTCTTGAGGTCATCATCAAGTTTGAAATTTCGAGTATACCAATAGATGGCGCTGTCTCACTTGCGTAATCCTAGAACGCGCTATCGGTGCGTTTTGGCAATGCGTTATAAGTCGGTCGGTATTCAGCATTAGATTCCTTAAATTGAGTTATTTTGCTAAGTTATTTAGGGTTGCGTACCCGATTACCGCTTTGATGACGAATAAATATTTATAAACAAAATGTTAAATAATCAAGGGGCTCATACAAAAACATAATTTACTTAGATGGTTTGTTTTTAATATAAATAATATTTTATAAAAAAAAAACTTACGACTATACAGTATTTACAAAATGTACATTGTCATATAAAATACATAAGAAACAGTTGAGCTATCTATAGACCGTTGCAAACGATCTATAGATAGTTCAACTGATCCAAATCAGTACCAATCGGAAGCGTGCCCAAGATACTGGCTGCATTGCCGCTGAATAGCAATGCTGATACGCTGGGCCAGATACTCACCAGCCCTCGGGTCACGCGTCGCTTGGACTAGACGCCCAGAAAAAAAACCCGGTGGGCCTCGGTACCCCACCGACCTAGAGTCTCGACCCCAAGAGGAGCAAATACGTAATGTCCTGTCGAGACCTGCATATTTGCGTCTCTTGAGGTCATCGGCCGAAAAAATACATATATAAATACTTACTTAATAATATTATAAAATTCTTCCGTGGGAAAGGGGGCAAGTGTTTTGTAACGTTATTAATCGACGAATTTTAATGAAATTATTAAGAGGCGCTATGACTTAATTTTACTCTCCTCCTCCTTCACTCGTGTTCCTCATGTCTGAGGGTCGTGACCACCTCCAGTCATTATTTTGTTTCTGACAATGTTGCGCCATTTATGTCGGTAATTTTAATCTAATGAACGCAATAAAAAGAGGGAAGTTTTCTGTAACGTTATTTATCGACGAAATTCAATGAAAATTGAGACACACATTAAAGACTTGATTTTACACCAGTTTTAAGTTTTAAGGGGGAGTCTGTAAGTAGCTCCAGTGACTGAAAAAATGAGGAGTAACAGGTGGGCGTCAAGAATCAAAGTCCTGACTGACTGACGGCTGACGTACGAGCCACAGCCCAAACCGCTGGTCCTAGAGACTTGAAATTTGGAAGGCGTGTTCCTGGAGTGACTGTGTGGCGTACTAAGGCAGGAATTTTGGAAATAACGCTCCGGAGCCCTAAAATAAGGCTTTGAAGTTTGTATGCAGAATCTTATCCCGTGAACCGATTGACTTGAAACTTGGTACGCATAATGTTGACGCGAAATAAAATGGATCTGCATTTTTAGATTTTGCAAAATCATCCCCATTTCCCTAAAATTGAGTAAAGTTTGAAATTTCGAGTATACCAATAGATGGCGCTGTCTCACTTGCGTAATCCTAGAACGCGCTATCGGTGCGTTTTGGCAATGCGTTATAAGTCGGTCGGTATTCAGCATTAGATTCCTTAAATTGAGTTATTTTGCTAAGTTATTTAGGGTTGCGTACCCGATTACCGCTTTGATGACGAATAAATATTTATAAACAAAATGTTAAATAATCAAGGGGCTCATACAAAAACATAATTTACTTAGATGGTTTGTTTTTAATATAAATAATATTTTATAAAAAAAAAACTTACGACTATACAGTATTTACAAAATGTACATTGTCATATAAAATACATAAGAAACAGTTGAGCTATCTATAGACCGTTGCAAACGATCTATAGATAGTTCAACTGATCCAAATCAGTACCAATCGGAAGCGTGCCCAAGATACTGGCTGCATTGCCGCTGAATAGCAATGCTGATACGCTGGGCCAGATACTCACCAGCCCTCGGGTCACGCGTCGCTTGGACTAGACGCCCAGAAAAAAAACCCGGTGGGCCTCGGTACCCCACCGACCTAGAGTCTCGACCCCAAGAGGAGCAAATACGTAATGTCCTGTCGAGACCTGCATATTTGCGTCTCTTGAGGTCATCGGCCGAAAAAATACATATATAAATACTTACTTAATAATATTATAAAATTCTTCCGTGGGAAAGGGGGCAAGTGTTTTGTAACGTTATTAATCGACGAATTTTAATGAAATTATTAAGAGGCGCTATGACTTAATTTTACTCTCCTCCTCCTTCACTCGTGTTCCTCATGTCTGAGGGTCGTGACCACCTCCAGTCATTATTTTGTTTCTGACAATGTTGCGCCATTTATGTCGGTAATTTTAATCTAATGAACGCAATAAAAAGAGGGAAGTTTTCTGTAACGTTATTTATCGACGAAATTCAATGAAAATTGAGACACACATTAAAGACTTGATTTTACACCAGTTTTAAGTTTTAAGGGGGAGTCTGTAAGTAGCTCCAGTGACTGAAAAAATGAGGAGTAACAGGTGGGCGTCAAGAATCAAAGTCCTGACTGACTGACGGCTGACGTACGAGCCACAGCCCAAACCGCTGGTCCTAGAGACTTGAAATTTGGAAGGCGTGTTCCTGGAGTGACTGTGTGGCGTACTAAGGCAGGAATTTTGGAAATAACGCTCCGGAGCCCTAAAATAAGGCTTTGAAGTTTGTATGCAGAATCTTATCCCGTGAACCGATTGACTTGAAACTTGGTACGCATAATGTTGACGCGAAATAAAATGGATCTGCATTTTTAGATTTTGCAAAATCATCCCCATTTCCCTAAAATTGAGTAAAGTTTGAAATTTCGAGTATACCAATAGATGGCGCTGTCTCACTTGCGTAATCCTAGAACGCGCTATCGGTGCGTTTTGGCAATGCGTTATAAGTCGGTCGGTATTCAGCATTAGATTCCTTAAATTGAGTTATTTTGCTAAGTTATTTAGGGTTGCGTACCCGATTACCGCTTTGATGACGAATAAATATTTATAAACAAAATGTTAAATAATCAAGGGGCTCATACAAAAACATAATTTACTTAGATGGTTTGTTTTTAATATAAATAATATTTTATAAAAAAAAAACTTACGACTATACAGTATTTACAAAATGTACATTGTCATATAAAATACATAAGAAACAGTTGAGCTATCTATAGACCGTTGCAAACGATCTATAGATAGTTCAACTGATCCAAATCAGTACCAATCGGAAGCGTGCCCAAGATACTGGCTGCATTGCCGCTGAATAGCAATGCTGATACGCTGGGCCAGATACTCACCAGCCCTCGGGTCACGCGTCGCTTGGACTAGACGCCCAGAAAAAAAACCCGGTGGGCCTCGGTACCCCACCGACCTAGAGTCTCGACCCCAAGAGGAGCAAATACGTAATGTCCTGTCGAGACCTGCATATTTGCGTCTCTTGAGGTCATCGGCCGAAAAAATACATATATAAATACTTACTTAATAATATTATAAAATTCTTCCGTGGGAAAGGGGGCAAGTGTTTTGTAACGTTATTAATCGACGAATTTTAATGAAATTATTAAGAGGCGCTATGACTTAATTTTACTCTCCTCCTCCTTCACTCGTGTTCCTCATGTCTGAGGGTCGTGACCACCTCCAGTCATTATTTTGTTTCTGACAATGTTGCGCCATTTATGTCGGTAATTTTAATCTAATGAACGCAATAAAAAGAGGGAAGTTTTCTGTAACGTTATTTATCGACGAAATTCAATGAAAATTGAGACACACATTAAAGACTTGATTTTACACCAGTTTTAAGTTTTAAGGGGGAGTCTGTAAGTAGCTCCAGTGACTGAAAAAATGAGGAGTAACAGGTGGGCGTGGTATGGACATGTTATGCAATTATTATTATTTCACAGCATTTTAAGGTCCTGAAAAAAAATTCTATTGTTTTTGAGTAGGTACATAATATATATCGAAATAATGGATATAGTTTAGTACGCTTTCGATTGGTATATCTACTGATTTCAATCAAGTTATTCAATCTACTCAAGCATATAAAAAAACTATTTTATTCTAATAATATAATCTCATTTTATTACATGACGATATTGATGTAAATTTTTCTCGAACGATGATCAACGAAAAAATCAAATAATTACTATGTGTCAAACTCGGATCAATCGTGATTTTGGTTTCCAGAAACCGGCCGTTAGTAAATTGTATTTAATAAACCCTTTGACATTTTTAGATTTTGAAGATGAACGAACAAGTGTGTGGTCATTTTTCACAATAATTTATAAGTATGTACTATTATAATAACCTTCATTATTTCATAATGTTTGTGATAAGAATTGATAACAATTTGTAGGTCAGTGTAATCGAAGATTTGTTGCTATTTTTAACACGTTCTTGTAGACATTACACATCGTTTGGTCACTCATATGTAGCAATCCTATCGTGGACATTTCACACATCACACTCTAGCTGTTCCCGCCGCGACTTCGTCCGCGTGCCGTTTTAAAGACCGATTTACACATCAACAAGTACATTAGCGAGTTAACTTGCATCATTGGCAAGTTAAGTCGCTTTTTGCGTATGAACGGCAAAAGCGAGTTAAGTAGTA
The DNA here is from genome assembly GCA_932527185.1 of Ecliptopera silaceata. Taxonomy (NCBI): domain Eukaryota; kingdom Metazoa; phylum Arthropoda; class Insecta; order Lepidoptera; family Geometridae; genus Ecliptopera; species Ecliptopera silaceata. Next base: position 6,447,296 of record OW052213.1, on the reverse strand, counting down.
AGTTGTTGATTAAGTTGATTTGAATAGATCTCAATCCTATTTTTTGGCGAGTCAAGTACGAAGTAGCCCCCTCCCTCGCGTCTTCCGCACTCCGCCAACTTAACTGGCTGGCTCGGCGCGCGCGGCGCCGCCGCCCCGTGTAGACGGGCGAGCTTAGTATAGTTCACAAGGCTAGTCTTCGTCTCCGATCGGCAACTTATGACTTGTACTACTACTGGTACTTATTAATAAAACCGGGCAAGTGCGCACGAAGAGTTTCGTACCGTGGGTATCTACGTCCCGTTGCCCTTATCAATATCGAATGAATAAAAATCACGTTTAATGTATAAGCCCCCTTTAATATTAATTATTCGTGATAGTTATAGAATTTAAATTAGACAGAAATCAAATACTCAGTAATACGGCCTAGTTTTACCCTTTGGTTACCGAACCCTAAAAACCCAATAACGTAAACTACTAAAACATAAGTACCTAATCAAAACTCACTAAATTATCGTTACCGTAAGTAAATAAATCAGGCCAAGTGCGACTCGGACTCGCCCGCGATAAGTTCCTTACCATACCTATGTAAACGATTAAGAAAAAAAAAATGGTTGTCTGTAAAGTCGGTTTACTGACGATAGTTGAACGTGACAACGTCAATCGTATCTTATCTTATCTTATCTTGGAACGCCTCAGAACGCCGGAACGCCGCGCCGGAACGCTTCATGAGTCATGTTTTTTCGTGCGTGCAGCCGGCTCTATCGAATTATAAGACGTTGTCACGTCAAAAAACATATTTTTATGCGAACTCTCTAAGCATGTTCTGTTTTTAAGTATTTGATAACTATGCTATAGCCGATCATTTTGCAACATCTTGTGTAAAATGAAGTTCTTAGGGCCCCCGCAAACTGCAGACTTTTTATCGGCCGATAGTTTGGTCGGCTTCTTAATCAGTATGGAGAGGAATGCATATGCGCACACTACAGCGATTCAGTATCGGCTGATAAAAAAGTTAGATGGGCTACCCGATTACATTCAAACTAATCTGTCGGCCAACTATCGGCCGACTTTTAATCAGTATTGGCGCATACACGCCTGCGCATACTTGACGATTGTTTAGTCGGCCGATAGTTCAGTTCGCTCTGTGATTTGGCGTCGTGTGCGTGTATTTTGAAACAGTCAGTTCGAGAATAGTCGGCCGGCTGTTGATAGTTGGCGCCCTGTTCACCAACCGAACTGTTTAGTTGGCTCGGTGTGTGCACTTTCAGCCCAACCCGAGTAAATTATCGGCCGATAAAAAGTCTTGCAGTTTGCGCGGGGGCCCTTGGTTAGAGTGACTCTCAAACTTGATTGAAATCGTCGATAAATAACGCTACTACAAACTTCCTTTTTTTTCCCCACACTCTCTTATTGGTTTTAATTGCAATATTTGGTGTAAAATCAAGTCTTTAATGTGTGTCTCAATTTTCATTGAATTTCGTCGATAAATAACGTTACAGAAAACTTCCCTCTTTTTATTGCGTTCATTAGATTAAAATTACCGACATAAATGGCGCAACATTGTCAGAAACAAAATAATGACTGGAGGTGGTCACGACCCTCAGACATGAGGAACACGAGTGAAGGAGGAGGAGAGTAAAATTAAGTCATAGCGCCTCTTAATAATTTCATTAAAATTCGTCGATTAATAACGTTACAAAACACTTGCCCCCTTTCCCACGGAAGAATTTTATAATATTATTAAGTAAGTATTTATATATGTATTTTTTCGGCCGATGACCTCAAGAGACGCAAATATGCAGGTCTCGACAGGACATTACGTATTTGCTCCTCTTGGGGTCGAGACTCTAGGTCGGTGGGGTACCGAGGCCCACCGGGTTTTTTTTCTGGGCGTCTAGTCCAAGCGACGCGTGACCCGAGGGCTGGTGAGTATCTGGCCCAGCGTATCAGCATTGCTATTCAGCGGCAATGCAGCCAGTATCTTGGGCACGCTTCCGATTGGTACTGATTTGGATCAGTTGAACTATCTATAGATCGTTTGCAACGGTCTATAGATAGCTCAACTGTTTCTTATGTATTTTATATGACAATGTACATTTTGTAAATACTGTATAGTCGTAAGTTTTTTTTTTATAAAATATTATTTATATTAAAAACAAACCATCTAAGTAAATTATGTTTTTGTATGAGCCCCTTGATTATTTAACATTTTGTTTATAAATATTTATTCGTCATCAAAGCGGTAATCGGGTACGCAACCCTAAATAACTTAGCAAAATAACTCAATTTAAGGAATCTAATGCTGAATACCGACCGACTTATAACGCATTGCCAAAACGCACCGATAGCGCGTTCTAGGATTACGCAAGTGAGACAGCGCCATCTATTGGTATACTCGAAATTTCAAACTTTACTCAATTTTAGGGAAATGGGGATGATTTTGCAAAATCTAAAAATGCAGATCCATTTTATTTCGCGTCAACATTATGCGTACCAAGTTTCAAGTCAATCGGTTCACGGGATAAGATTCTGCATACAAACTTCAAAGCCTTATTTTAGGGCTCCGGAGCGTTATTTCCAAAATTCCTGCCTTAGTACGCCACACAGTCACTCCAGGAACACGCCTTCCAAATTTCAAGTCTCTAGGACCAGCGGTTTGGGCTGTGGCTCGTACGTCAGCCGTCAGTCAGTCAGGACTTTGATTCTTATTAATGAGATAATGGTTTTAATGTTGTGGCAAGGATATTCTTGACTACATTATTTAGATATATTATATATAATTCCTTGTTGGCGGTGAATAGGTTGACCTATTTCTTTATCCTTTAGTTGCTTGACCCATAATGGTCAAGCGTTGAAAAATACCAATGTTAATTTAACAAAAAAATCATTGGATTGAAAGACAATGTCTTCATCTAAACTTAATATTATATAGAGGAAAGATTTGTTTGTTTGCATCGAATAGGCTCGAAACCACTGGACCGATTTAAAAAAATCTTTAACCGTTGTGAACCCGTGCGAAGCCGGGGCGTGCTGCTAGTATTTTAATAAATAATCGAATTGTACAAAATAGTACTATAATAAGACGAAGTCGCGGGAACCAGTTAGTTATATTATATTGGTGGTTTATTCCTGCTTTGACTAGAAATATGAATTAATTAAATTAAGCATTATTCTCTGTAAAGTAGAGTCGTCCTTCAATTACATTTTTAAACAATCATTCTTCACTTTTTTATTTAATATTTTTATTTATTATTATTTTCAGCTATATTAATGACACGCGAAATAACTTTGCGCGAAGTCACCGAAGAAGATGACTTGACTTGCGATGATCCAATCAAGCTTATAATAAATGAAAACTTCACTTTCAGAATATTTTTAATCGAACGTTCTTACTGTGAAATATTATGCTATAACAAACAACATAATGAAACGGTGATGACGTTTTCCAATACAGAATTCGAGAATGAAATGAGGTTGCTAAGTATAATGCCTGACACTGCTTCAATGAACGGTACTTGGGCTTGCGATATGTACTACAATGGAACTAAACACGGAACTTTCGAATTAAAGTTTAATGTAACAAATCAACGCACATCCGAAAATACGTACCAAGATGAATGTTATCATCCCGATTTTAGATATTTTATAAAAAACAAAACAATTGAAAACAGTATAATTCCATCAAAGTCAGACAACGCACATGACACTGACGAAGCTTTAGTTAACGACGAAGCTAATTCAGCACCATCGATAAATACATCTGCAGACAAAGAACCTGTAAAGAATACCAATGCTACAACTATAGTTGTAGTATTAACTGTGCTCGCTGCATTTATGATAGGTTTATACCTAGGTAAGAAATTTTGTGTTAAAACTACAGTTGAACAACCTTTAGAAAATCAAAACGAGACAAGAGATCACGTTTACGAAGAAGTAAATGTTGCCAGATTACCATTGCCAATCCCGTTGAAAAACGACAACGATACTGTATCAAACCATTTGCCGAGAGAAAACGATACGCCGACTACAAACAATCAAAAATACATACATTACGACACACCTTATGACCACAGATTTGACAGAGCGGTGCCGATGAGGTCATGTGGTGCTCACCATCCGCGGCGAAATGAATTTATGATGAAGAGGGTTTGAATCATGAGAATCTTCACTGAAATAGTGAGTGTCTTCACTCATTGTACTTAGTATAAATTCAAAAGGATCGCTGTTGGCGCCGTCTCTACCCTATAGCTCAGTGACACTGACAGCGACAGTAAAACTACGTTGACGGCGTGAGCCTCCTGTGCCTTGTCAAAGACAATGAGAAGAAGACGCGAAGTGAATAGTCCTGTTAGCCCTCCGATCTCACCTCTGTCTCTCCCAAATTTAATACAGTTTAAGTACCTATTTTAAAAGCAAATATATAATCATACCAAAACTTTCTTGTTTCTTATCCCCATTAATCATTTTGTATATACATAAGTACATATTTTAATAATAATATAATTTAATAAAAAGTTTATCGACTGAAAAAAAAACAACGTACAACTTAGGTATAGATTAAATACATTTGATGACAAATTTAGGGATTGTACAAGTACATTAATATAAACATGTGGGTTCCTTAACTCCTAAACTAAGTTAAAAACTTGTATTTTAGGAGCTAGTGGTTCCTCTAAAAGAAGCCGTTGCCCTTAACGTTAATACATCCAAACATGGTAACAAAGAACAAGGTATAATTAACAATGTATGTATATGTATAGTAATGAACTGGAATCTGATCGCGTGATCGAATGCCGAAATATTTAGGAACCTGATCTCAGATGCCAGAGACCCATTTTAAGTAGGTACCTACCAGTTTCTACCTACAACATATGAACGAGGAAATTATAAATGCACATACATATTCATTTTGTTGAATAAAATAATATTGATTTTGAAAAAACGGTCGAATTATGCCCAACGAAGTAGGCACGGGTCAGCTAGTATTAAATCGCATCACTTTTGAGAGATTTTAGCATTTTATTTGCACTTTTCATAATTAAATCGAACAATAAGCACTCACACTAGACAGAAACTGACAGAGGAATGTTGTTTTAATTTTGTCCACATGTACCTCTACCATGAGTTGTCAGTGTTGTCACAGTTAAATCGCCTGACTTTACTACATAGTCCAGTCAAAATAGACTAAAATTATGACTTCAGTTTGCATTAATTCCCAACAAGCTGGATTTTTGTGCAGGCCTTGGATACGTCATTACAAATGATATGTCAAAAGTCCCCATCGATCCCGCTTGTGCGTTGTTTTTTATTCGAGGTCAAAGGTCATAAATTTGAATTTTTTGCGTATATCTCTGAAACAACGAAAGCTATCGAAAAGTGGTTCAGGCAAAGTTTGTAGATCGTAAAATTGTCTACAAAAATATCTCAACACTTTTCTTCTACAAAGCATCGCTTTCGAGATATAGTGAGTTTAGACCGCAGGAAAATCGTCGAAGATGCTGCGTTTTTTTTATTTCAGCCGTTTTATCTGCTTTATTGCCACAGAACAAACAGTATTTCTTGAAATTTACTGAAAGGTGTGATGGGTTCGATGGGTTAGTCCTCCTAAGAGGTAATGAATCATCTTTTTGTTTCAATAAATACTGTTCGTTCTATGGCAATGAAGCAGATAAAACGGCTGAAATGAAAAAAACGCAACATTTTAGTAGATTTTCCTGTGGTCTAAAGTCACTATATCTCGAAAGCGATGCTTTGTAGAAGAAAAGTATTGAGATATTTTTGTAGACAACTTTACGATCTACAAGCTTTGTTGGAACTATTTTTCGATAGCTGAGCACTTTTTGTTGTATGGGTAAAAACTTTCAAACTCGCGTCAGGGTCACGTGATGCTGATCGAAAAAGCGTAAGATCGAGGGGAAGGGAGAGGAACTAGTATCTCCCACTCTTTCTACCGTGCCTGAGTGTGCTGCTCTGATAGTACTTTTATACTTACAATTAAACACAACGTTAATATTGAAGTTTTCACTTCTGCCGGCACTCCCGGAGGAGTGCTACCTTTTTTTAACTACAGACGCTAGCGAGTATAGATTGTAAAAACTCATGGTAGAGCTACAGAAGCTAAGTTGGTGGCACTGTAAGAACACCATAGTGATAAATGAATAATGGCGGAGCTCCCTCTTTATGTGTGCCATAAATACAGAGTGCTCGTAACTACCTGCATTAGGTGATGGATTACTACCTGTTCTCGATCTTATTTCTCACAAATTAATAAATAATGCTGGACAATCCACACAACATCATCTAGCCCCAAGCTACGCAGAGCTTGTGTTATGGGTGCTTGAAAACTGACATACTTAATACTTGCAGATTACTTAAATAGATATTTTTTATTACTTATACATATAAAATGCCCAGAACACCTGGAATAAAATAGATATATCTACTTATTTGCAGTTCGTACGAACATTTAAACATTTTTTTAATTATGAACATAGAAACATCCAGACACAGTACAAATATTTATGTTCATCACACAAACATTTACTCTGGGTGGGAATCGAACCAACTACCAACTGAACTGTGACGCCTGTCAAAGCGATTGTGACGATTTTTACTTGAAAATATCTTTCAAAGTTTCATTTGTATAAACCAATAAATGTCTTGAATTTTCTTCATCGCAGTGTTTTCCCTCACCGTTTGAGAGTATCGCACGAAAAGTAGTGGTTTAAATCATCCAACGGGTACAAAAGCGCTAAAAATGTTTACTCCCGATTTTACTGACGTCCCGAAACTTATTTTCGTATCGAAATGGTCCGAAGCACGAATAAACGTGATAATCGTAAACGTATCGAAACAGTGACGTTGAGATACACTGCGCGTCAACATCAGCTTTACTGTCGAATGTTGCAGCGTTAGCGCGCAGTGTATCTTAAATACGTTACGTTTTCGATTGTCATATTGATTCGTGTTCAGCCCTAATGTTAGTATAGAAACCGTAAAACCTACGGGACGCGGTTTTTATAGGTAGCCTAGGTTTTAAATTATTCTCAAAAGGGTTGTAAACTGGTTGAATTCCATCAAATCTCTTAGAGTGTGCGTACACTGACAACAAGACTGCGGTAAGTAAGAGCGCACATTGAATTTAATTAGAAATAATAGTAGTAACTTATGTAATTTTTTACATTAAAAAATATATTTTGTTTATATAAAGTAAATTCGTTATTGGGTATAAGGCTCACCATAAATGTGTTATTCTAGCACATACCTACTAAGATTTGTGGATTTTGTGAAATGAATAAATACTTAAATAAAAATTAAGTAGGTACCCTATTTCTATCAAAATACATTATTTTAACCTAACCTAACCTAATGCTTGGCTTTCATGTCATTTCAAGTAAAATATTTTAGAAAACATTGACAAACGCTAAACATGAAAAACAACAAAAGTTTAATTATCTACTCTCAATATTAAAATCAAAGCTACTGAGACAGACCAATACAACTCATATAACAGACAAGCCGCGGAATACAACACATTACCATACACGAATAAATGTGACAATCGTAAACGTAACGTATTTAAGACACACTGCGCGCTAACGCTGCAACGTTGTACAGTAAAGCTGATGTTGACGCGCAATGTATCTCAAATACGTCACTGATACGTTTACGATCGTTAAATTTGTTCGTGTGTAGACCCTAGCTCGGACTCAGCGCGGAAACACATGAAGTTTTCCGACTGCGTCCGACAACAGATAATGTCCAGCGAAAATATGCAAAACTATGGGCAAGGAAAACAAGGAACTAGATTACTAGATACTTCGATTCTATCATAAAAAATGTTAAGCTATTGCATAGCTTCTATCGCGGGCCTTGAGCGTGGAGACCGAATCCAATAATTCTGTAACGAAAATAACCTAACACTGCGCATGCGTAATCCAGGAAAAAATGCTATGCAATACACTTTACTTGTCTTTTTTTTATGTATTATAATTCAATTCATACCATTTTTTATACAGGGTGTCCCGAAACTCAACGATAACCTGGTACCGGGCGAGAGGCCAATGTATAGGTATCAGTTACGAATAAAATAAAAAAAAAACCATACCACTTAGTGAAGCGATATTAGATTTTTTTCGAAAAAGTTTAAAATTTGTCACCCTTAATGGCTTTTTCAAGTGCCGTGATATTAAAATTTTCAAATTGTGAAAATTGTAGTGATATAGTGATTTTTTTAATAGTGTAATCTCAAATAACAGTGTTATCTATTAAAAAACCGTGTTTTTTTGTCATAAATTTTGAAATTTCCAATGAAGTCTAAAACGTATAACAAAATATTATTCTCCAAACAAAACAATCAATCATTTTACTTCCACTCTACAAGACTACCATTACCATATTGGGCTAGGTTTGGTTAGAATGGAACTAGTGTCCTCTTTAGAGGCTCTTATTCTAATTGGGGAAATAAGATCTGCACTGACGTCCCGCAATGGGGTGTATTGTGCATTGTCCCCCTGCTAACCTCGCCCCAGCCAGCACAACTCCTTAAAGTAGCGGAGAAGGACTTTGGGTTGGTGGCAGCATTGTTCTAGCATCCCCGATGGTGTGGTGGATGGCGCTAATGATGAACAGGACCCGATCAGTTCCTGCAGTCCCGTTTTGGACCTCGCTTCATTTGTAGCAGTGCAATACAATAGCACATGCTTTAGAGGCTTATTTTAAGACATTTTTTTATGTTATTACAAACATTGTTAGCAAAAATGGCACGTAGACTTAATATTACTAATATGACTATGGCTTTAACTATAAAGTCATAGACGTGCCATCCCCAGTCTAAAAAAATGGTTGTCTGTAAAGTCGGTTTACTGACGATAGTTGAACGTGACAACGTCAACGAACGGTATTGTAAGCGGTTCTGCAAAATAAATCGTCGTTCGAAACATCTTGGAACGCCTCAGAACGCCGGAACGCCGGAACGCTTCATGAGTCATGTTTTTTCGTGCGTGCAGCCGGCTCTATCGAATTATAAGACGTTGTCACGTCAATAAAGGACAGTGCCACATCTAGTAGCTTTATATCTTTGTTCCGCGCGGCTAGTATATGAGGGTAGGTATTCGGTTGTTTATCATTTCTATACGTCGATAGTTCGGACGTTCGGGACATGTGGAGGTAGAACTTTTTATCTATTTGTTATAATTTAATGCATAGTACACTGTAGTTATTAATATATTATGCTATGGCGACACAGCTCTGTCTAGCTCTGACTTCCATGCTGTGGGTCGTAGGTTCTTATCATGATAATGTATGTAATAAATAAATAATGTTGGACAATCCACACAACATCATCTAGCCCCAAGCTAAGCAGAGCGTGTGTTATGGGTACTAGAAGACTTAAATAAAATACATACATAAATAAAAAGTGTACCTATATAAGTATCTATTCAATCAGCAATCTAGTTCCTAAGTACAAGCTTTGCTTAGTTTGGGACTAGAGTATGATGTGTGAAATGTCCGTGAATATACAGGGTTACATGGAAAGTCGTGCTAGATCCGTTAAGGGCGTGGAGTACCCATCATTTCTGACTTATTTTACTAAGAAACCCCTTACCCTAAACTTAACCCATTTCGAGATATTCGACTTTTAAATTTTTATTGAAAATTGCAGACTTTTAGGCTACTAAATTTATTATTGTTTTTTCTGTGCATCTTATTATTATTATTATTGTATTTTTACATGGGTAATAAGATGCTTTAGGACATCAATCATTAAAATAGTGCATAAGTTAATTGAATAGATCGTAGTGGACAAGTGAAACTTATGAAGTAAAAAAATATTTTAGAAGGTTTATTTTTCTCTAAGGGATATCTAAAAAAAATATTATGGCACTCGTTCGGCGGATGTTATAATAAATATCTACGTTTCAACAGCTATCTAACGACGTATAATAATCTAGGGTTTGTATTACATTTCGTGGAAAAAAAGTAGTTGGGACGCTCCAGGTTGCAGTTCTAACGGTCCCGCGCGAGCAAGACAAGCGAAGATTTATGTAGATGTGAATGAAAGAAAAATGTGTAGAGACCGGCTAGGGCTGGGAATACAACAGGGGAAATTGTTTTGGTTGTCAGTCTGCTTTTGTGCTTCGTACATAGTGAATGTGATATCGTTTTGCTCTTTTCTCAACTTGGCTGTGATTCTGAACTATTTCTTTTGATTTTGACTACTGTGCTCGTTAACCGGACTCTGATTTGTACCTGGACTCTGATTTGTACCTGTGATACGGAAATGTTGAAAATGACGTCCTAAACATCTGAAGAATATGCTGATATGCTTATTTGTTACGGATACTGCGATTGTGTGTCGACAAATAAAGCAAAGCAAGTCAAATAAAGCAGAGTTCGGTTAACGAGCACAGTAGTCAAAATCAGAAGAAATAGTTCAGAATCACAGCCAGGTGGAGAAAAGAGCAAAACGATATCACATTCACTATGTACGAAGCACAAAAGCGGACTGACAACCAAAACAATTTCCCCTGTTGTATTCCCAGCCCTAGCCGGTCTCTACACATTTTTCTTTCATTCACATCTACTTAAATCTTCGCTTGTCTTGCCCGCGCGGGACCGTTAGAACTGCAACCTGGAGCGTCCCAACTACTTTTTTTCCACGAAATGTAATACAAACCCTAGATTATTATACGTCGTTAGATAGCTGTTGAAACGTAGATATTTATTATAACATCCGCCGAACGAGTGCCATAATATTTTTTTTAGATATCCCTTAGAGAAAAATAAACCTTCTAAAATATTTTTTTACTTCATAAGTTTCACTTGTCTAGTACGATCTATTCAATTAACTTATGCACTATTTTAATGATTGATGTCCTAAAGCATCTTATTGCCCATATAAAAAGGCAATAATAATAAAAATAAGATGCACAGAAATAACAATAATAAATTTAGTAGCCTAAAAGTCTGCAATTTTCAATAAAAATTTAAAAGTCGAATATCTCGAAATGGGTTAAGTTTAGGGTGGGGTGTTTCATAGTAAAATAAGTCAGAAATGATGGGTACTCCACGCTCTTAACGGATCTAGCACGACTTTCCATGTAACCCTGTATATTTATATTCACTAAGTAAAGCAAAAAATATCAAAATTTATTCGAAAGTGGTCATTCCTTTTTTTGGTAAATTAATCAATATCAACAAATTTAATTTCTTACTCAGAACATTTAAAACAAGAAATGTAAACAATAGCTACATATTTACAATCTGGGTTGCATGTTGCATAACGCGGGTTCGATGCCAGCCAACTAATAAGATTTGTCGCACAAAATACTGCTAAACACTGCGCGCTCTCGGCGTAGCGGTGGCATAGCCTCGAGATGGTTTGCGGTTTGATTTTTTTGTATGTTAATTTGTCAGTCCTACTTATCTCTTCGAACCAATTGGTTTTATAAACGCGAAAGTTAGTAAGTAAGTATAAGTAAAATATTTAAATAATTTTTTGACAGGCGTCACAGCTCAGTTGGTAGTAGCTCTGCCTTCCATGCTGTGGGTCGTAGGTTCGATTCCCTTTCGTTTCGATTTTTTTTCGTGGTTCGATTTCAGAGCAAATGTTTGTGTGATGAACATAAATATTTGTTCTATTATAAAAATGTATAAATTAAATATTGTGCCTGGGTCATAGATTTAAATTCTATGGCCTGGGTGTTAATATGTATTCTATGTATGTATTTACTAGTTCCCGTAGTACAAGCTTTGCTTAGTTCGGGACTCGAGTGTGATGTGTGAAATGTCCAAGAGTATTTATTATTTATTTGTTATTTAAATAAAAAGGTGAAGCTACATCGCAATTCCGAAGCTCGCAAAATAAATTGACTTACGTGTTGAAGCCGCAGCAGTGCTGCTAATGCGGCTGTGCAGCTAAACATCACCAATAACGCACATTTCATTAGCTTCCTACCACTACCAACACTTTGGTAATTAAACGTGCTATTTTAGCATCTAGTTACTTTATTCACAAACAAACTTAACAACGCGTGACCCGAGGGCTGGTGAGTATCTGGCCCAGCGTATCAGCATTGCTATTCAGCGCGGCAATGCAGCCAGTGTCCTGGGTACGCGACGATTGCTACTGATTTGGATCAGTTGAACTATCTATAGATCGTTTGCAACGGTCAAGATAGATCAACTGTTTCTTATGTATTTTATATGACAATGTACATTTTGTAAATACTGTATAGTCGTAAGTTTTTTTTTAGCATCTTGATTAATATAACCCATTTTGACGTCTTCATAAAACGAGGCAAGTATATACGTACCCCCTATCTTATAAAAAGTTAGCATTGACTTTATGTCATCACTAGCTGACCCGTGCCCACTTCGTTGGACACAGTCGTTGCGTTGGGCATAATTCAACCGTTTTTTCTTCGATTCACTTTGCAAATCGGACTACCACGTAAAAGCCTTTTTATTTATCGGTTTTTTATATAACCTTTGACACTCAGCAATAATGTGGCTTTCTATTGGTGAAAGAATTTTTAAAATCGGTTCAGTAGATCCCGAGATTACCCCTTATAATTTAACAAATATACAAACACACAAACTTTACTTCTTTATAATATTAGTATAGATTACGTATGTTAATCAATACTACAAGTCTGCGCTAACTTTTTATAAGATACACCGGTAGTATGTAGGTAGGTACACGTTGCTAAATCTCGTTTTTGGAACCACAGGGTAGGTACACAAATAAAAGTAACAAACGTTAACGTAAGCGTGTTGGATTCACACTGCGAGGACACGATCCGCAGATCGTTTGCAACGATCTGCGGATAACTTAATTGTATCTTATGGAAAAAAAAAGTAAGTATCCAATCAATTTTCCATAGACTAGCTTAGTTTCATTGCTCTTAGGATTTTCTAATTTTTGTGATATTATTTCAGGAAGCATCTAAAATAAAAATATGCTTTGCTTAGTCCGTTATTTCGTTATTTACTAGTAGTAACAAGTGTTAAATGTCCTGGATTGCACTCGAAGGTCGTCTTCCAGTACCCCAAGTACGAGTTTGTGCACACACGGATCGCAAAGACGCAATTGCCGAGCGCCACCGATTTTATATGAAAATCCAAGCAGCGCTCCTAGCAGATTACTTGAGAAGCTTGGATCTCCATACAAAATCGGTGGCGCTCGGCGATCGCGTCTCTACGATTCTTGTGTGCACAAACTCGTACTTGCGGTACTGTTAGGTAGATTACCTGATTGGTCCATCCTGCTTCCTAAATATGATCTCTAGATGAAATCCGTGCCCGTGGGCGCCAGACGCCGCATTCCTACTAAATTGTTCAACACTAGACACAATCATTTGTTTGTTTTTAAGCTATTGCATAGCTTCTATCGCGGGCCTTGAGTGTGGAGACCGAATCCAGAAATTGCGTAACGAAATAACCTAACACTGCGCATACGTAATCCAGCAAAAAATGCTATGGAATAGCTTTACCGCGGCAGTTCCCGAGTGCCACACGTCATTTTTTTTATTATTCATGGACATTTCACACATCACACTCGTCCTAAACTAAGCAAAGCTTGTACTATGGGAACTAGACTGCTGATAGAATACTTATATACTTACTTACATTTTTTGTAAATACATACATAGAATACATAGTAACACCCAGACACGTAGATAATAAATATTTATGTTCATCACACAAACATTTACTCTGGGTGGGAGTCGAACCCACGACCATGAAAGGCAGATAGTTTAAATATTGTTACCATTTAATTACATATGTAATTTTAGTTTTTATACAAGTTTATACATATTAAGAATACATTTAGAGTTTTCTGATAAAATGAATGATTACTTTAAAATGAAGACTTTATGGAATAAGGTCAATTAAATTCTGCAAATAATTAGTACGATAGTAATATAGCTGTATTAATAGCCAAGTCCGGTGAAGCGGCGATTACTGTGTCACCAGGTAGCTTGGGGTCACCAAAATTTATAGAAAAGTCGGGACAGGCGTCACAGCTCCGATGGTAGTAGCTCTACCTTCCATAAACAGTAAGTTTAATACATATATAAATGCTTTATTTTCAAAAACATAGCTTAAACAAAATATATACAGTGGTGGACACATAATTAGAGACACCCCCCAATTGATCACAATAAACTTTATTTTGGCACTACCATTAGCCAAAGTAGATATTAAATATAATGTAATTGATACCAAATCATACATGACGTTGTATTCTTAAAATGGGGGACCAAAAAAGTTGTGTTGCTTATTAGTTAAGACACTGCTCACTATCCAAATACAATACAAACTTTTTTAACGTACCTGTAGCTGGCCAACTAATTAAAGACAGTGAACGTAGTGTTCTGAATTAAACAAAACATCATTCAACAACATTCGATTTTTCATTGTTTTGCCGCGTATTTGCATGAAACGTCGACATTAATTAAAACATTTTACTTTTTGTATTCAAATTAATACGTTTTATAACAATCAATATGGGAAAAAACAAGAGTTGCGATTCATCCACTAGAAAGATAATCTTAAACTTTCATAGCAAAGGTTGGTCATACAGAAAAATCGCAAACCATTTGAGCTGTTCTAAGGACATGGTTATGAATGCTATAAAGCATGTCAAGAAGTTCAATACGACCGAAAACGTACCCAGAAAACCGAGACCTAGAAAAACCACTCGGCGAGAAGACTCTAAGATGGCGTTGTTGGCAAAAAAGGAACCGTTCAAAGGATCAGAACTGATACGCTCGGAAATATACGGGGCAGGAGGGTCGACGGGTGTGTCTGCAAGGACAATTAGACGGAGACTATGCGAGGCAAACTTGTACGGAAGAGTGTCTCGGAAGGTGCTACTTTTGAAAAAGCAAAATGTTAAGGCAAGGTTTGCGTTTACTGTACGTAGACTGAAAGAGAGTGGAAAAATGTGCTTTTTTCAGATGAAACAAAAATTAATATGATTAATTCTGACGGAAAACAATATGTTAGACGCCCCCCGAACAAAGAAATGGATCCGAAGTACACCAAGAAAGTAGTGAAACATGGAGGGGGAAATATCAAAGTGCGGGGCTGTTTTTCAGGACTTGGTGTCGGACCTGTCAGGAAGATAGAAGGCATTATGGATAAACACCAGTACAAAAATATTTTAGAAGAAACCATGCTGCCCTATGCTGAGCAAAATTTACCGGTCATTTGGACTTTTCAATAGGATAATGATCCGAAACACACCGCAAAAGTAGTAAAAGATTTTCTAAGGAGCCAGTTTGTGACGGTTTTGTACAGTCCGGATTTAAATCCAATCGAAAACTTGTGGTACCAGGTGAAGAAGACAGTGGCGGCAAAGCGTACATCAAACGTCGATCAACTTCACAGAGCTTTTACAGAAGCGTGGGAACAAATTCGGTACAAGCTTGTACAAAATTGATCGCTTCCATGGCTAAGAGATGTCGTGCTGTTATTGCTGCTAAAGGACATGCGACCAAGTATTTATACGCATCGGAATGATTTATAAAAATGTTTTAGAAATCATAGGTACTATGATAATTTCAATTTTTTTAATTTCTTGTTACGAAATGAAGTGTCTGTAATTATATGGCCAGATCTTACTAATCTTATTTTTTATTTCCACTTTCATTTTCCACACACATTTAAGTTTTACCGAATAAAAGGTTGTAAATGTTTCGTTTTAACATTACACAATAAACACACATGAAAAAATTCCTGTGCAGCAAGTTACAATGGCGGTCTGATAAAATTTAAACAGAGGAATAGCTTAGTTATTTCAATATGTTTCCAGTGTCTTTAATTCTGTGACCACCACTGTAAATACAAATAAAATGTACAATAATTAGCTAAGAGGTCCGATCTCCACTAAGAACAAACATTTTTTAAGCTATTGCATAATCCAGGAATTCCGTAACGAAATAACCTAACGAAAATAACCTAACACTACGCATGCGTAATCCAGCAAAAAATGCTATGCAATAGCTTTACCGCGGCAGTCCCCGAGTGCCACACGTCTTTTTTTTTATGACCTGGCTGGCAGACGAGCTTGCAGGCCACCTGATGGGAAGTGGTCACTGCTGTCTGCACACCAGAGGAGAGGAACGTTTGTGGTGAGCCATGTTTGTTCTGTGTCTGGATGTTACTATCTGGATGTTGTAAATACATGCATAGAATACATGCATGTATTTACAAATAAAATGCAAGTTCTATCAGCAATCTAGATCTATAAGTACAAGCTTTTCTCGGTTTGAGACTATACACGTTTTTTATTTACATATATTTGTTATATATATTTATATTACGATACATAATGAATTAGAAACAAGCCATTCTAAAAATGCTCGCTCCTCCACCACGGTTTATTTATTTATTAAATAGGACATTCAACGAAAAACACAAATTGAAACAAATCTACACTCATATCCAAATATTATCTACAGATAGATAGGTACAATACAATACAAATAAATCAATTTCCGTTGATATACCAATAATAAAGAATGGCTGGATCTGTTGGCCAACTAATGCATTGAAAAGTCGAACGCATGTGCATTTTCAACATAATTTTATCTACGGTCAGTTTGGATAAAATAATGTGGTAAGTTTAGCTACAAAATGCTAAATTATCCTCGAAACTAAATAAACCATGGTCACCCAACAGATCTTAGGAGAAAGTCGTATCACGACCTTCCAATTAGACAGCTCCCAACCGACGCTGCAGACAACTGGCAGCCGACGCGACGCTACTTACATTCACGACGAATTGGGTGTCTTGTACACCACCTGTCAGTACTGACAGCTACAGTACTGACAGATATAGTACTGACAGATACAGTTCTGACAGATATAGTACTGACAGCTACAGTAATGACAGATACAGTACTGACAGATACAGTACTGACAGATTGAGTACTGACAGATACAGTACTGACAGATACAGTACTGACAGCTACAGTACTGACAGCTACAGTACTGACAGCTACAGTACTGACAGATACAGTACTGACAAATTCAGTACTGACAGATACAGTACTGACAGATACAGTACTGACAGATTCAGTACTGACAGATTCAGTACTGACAGAGACTAGTAATATAAATAGACTGCCAATCTCATACAAAAAAACGTGACTCGGAAAAAGGTGAATCCGAGAGTTGTAGTGGCTTATTTCTAGATGGCGCTGTATTCCGATCAAACCTATGGTATAAATCATTGTTTACGATCACACAGAAATAATACAGATTTTTTGGCTTTTAGTGATGTTAGGATAATTTTTACGATAATTTTTCAGCGCCATCTAGAAATAAGCCACTACAACTCTCGGATTTCACCTTTTTCCGAGTCACGTTTTTTTGTATGAGATTGGCAGTCTATTTATATTACTAGTCTCTGGTACTGACAGATACAGTACTGACAAATATAGTACTGACAGATACGGTACTGACAGATACAAAACAAGATGTCCGCCATCGTAGTCAAGAAGCAGTGTACGCTTATGAGAGGAAAAACGATGTTTTCTATGTATGTACATATTTACAAAAAATGTATGTACTTATTTTCACATTTAATTGTGAAAATACATACATTTTTTGTAATAATATAAGTGTCAATAAACATTTTTCTATTTCTAATGTTATCAAAATCACTTGACACTGTATATTAAATTTTATCTATTTTTGCTATCGACTGTACTTTCATACAAGTAAATCGTAATACCTATTAGGCAAATTGCTCACGGATTTGCTACTTCGATTTGTTTGTTTGTTTGTAGAACTTATTGTCATGATTTTATATAAGTAGGTACTTACTTTAAAAAACTCGCATATTTTGGACCCTAATTAAGTATTTTTTATATAATGACTAACTAAGAAAAACATATATTAAAAAGTATTTAAAGATTATGTGTGAGTAATAAAAATAATTTGTTAAAATTATCTTTCATTAGACTTACAGGTATAAAGTCCTATGCCTATACAAACTTAATATTAAAAGTTGATGCAAGTAAATTAATATTAAAATAGTGTGGCTAGTAAAGATCAGAACTTACTACACGTCTAGTATCGTCTGTCAACCACTACGCCACAGAGGTTCCTTAATATAATAACTTACCCGAGGGCTGGTGAGTATCTGGCCCAGCGTATCAGCATTGTTATTCAGCGCGGCAATGCAGCCAGTGTCTTGGGTACGCTTCCGATTGGTACTGATTTGGATCAGTTGAACTATCTATAGATCGTTTGCAACGGTCTGTAGATAGCTCAACTGTTTCTTATGTATTTTATATGACAATGTACATTTTGTAAATACTGTATAGTCGTAACTTTGTTTGTGAATAAAATAACTTACTTATGTAGGTACTTATCTATTTATACATCGAAGAAGTTCTTGCACGATCTCCAACAATATGGGAACTATAAAGAAAGAAGGAAATACCTATTAGATACAAAAATGCCTTTAAAACATTTAAATGTTTCATTTTCGTAAATAAGAAATAAAACTTTAAAAAACCCGAATGAATTTAAAGAACCCGCACTTTGTTTCTAGTACAGTCAGCGACAAATGCCGTGTGTCGCCGCGCGACACTGACGGACGGCGATAATTACACTTAAAAATTGCACGACCATTGTACTTACACTGTGGGACAAATAATTAGGCAAGGAATAAAAAAAATGGTTATAAAAATACGCAACAATATTTCTATTTAATACTAGGAGAGTGATAGAAGAAATTGGAAAGAGAAGGAAGGGGGAGACCAGAAGTGGGATAGCAAAGGTCTTAAAAAGAAAGATCATTTCATTTGCTCGTGAGGAGACACCTTTGCCCAGCAATGGGACAGTGTAAGTTATTAAAAAAATAGAATGTTCATTTCATCTGTTCGTGAAGAGAGACCTTTGCCCAGCTGTGGGACAGTGTAAGTTATTAAATAATAGAAAGTTCATTTCATGTGTTCGTGAAGGGAGACCTATGCCCAGCTGTGAGGCAGTGTAAGTTATTAAAAAATAGAAAGTTCATTTCATTTGCTCGTGAGGGGAGACCTTTGCCCAGCAGTGGGACTGTGTAAGTTATAAAAAAATAGAAAGTTCATTTCATTTGCTCGTGAGAAGAGACTTGCCCAGTAGTGGGACAGTATAGGTACTATTAAAAAATATATAAATAGAAAACTCATTTCATTTGCTCGTGAGTGTAACCAGACAGCAATCTGCTAAATTGTAAAGATACGAAAATGCTTGGTTTTTGTCTGCACCTTTACAACTGGTTGGTGAACTCGAATTGAAACCTTTTTGTGTATTGTCACTTGTGTTTTTGTTTGACTTTGCGTCTAAAGTTAATATTTTCTCAATTATATTCCTCACCCACAAAATTTCGATATAAATTTTCGAGCTGTACCTAGTTCGTATCCACCTGAACTGTTGATTGGTCTCAAAATCTCCATTTAATGATACCCATGATGGAAATAATAAGATTTTTAGCCTTATAATCCATTATTATAATCCAAGATTTTTGAAATCAGGGGGATTTGATGAGGATCTTGAGACTAAAAATTCCATAATATAGGTGCATTTTGAGACTAACTTAACTTTTGTAAGCTGTCGGGCTATTTCTCCTGATTACCCTCAGGGTTTCCTGAAATCATACACGGGAAAATTTAATAGTTTACTCATAATAAAATATAAACATGCATTACCAGCTATAAAAGGATGTCAATTTAATTATTTCCGGTCTAAAACCTTTTACATATAAATAGCTGATAAACATATCCATCAAACGCCAAAATCCGCTGCTAAATAATGCAGTGTGCGTACGTTTGACACTTCTATTCAGTATATGTTAATGTCACTCACACATACTTAACTAGCACTTAGCGTGTGGGTTTGAATAACAAGTTTTTTTTATTTTTTAAGGTATGTAAGTACTTAGTAGAAGTTTATTTATGGATATTATTACAACGCCATCTAGTTTCTAACTGAGTAAGCAACTTTAATGTATGTTTTTTGTGTGATGAACATAAATATTTGTTCTGTGTCTGGGTGGTACTAAGTATCCTATGGATATTTACAAAAAAAAAGGTAGCACTCCGGGAGTGCCGGCAGAAGTGAAAACTTCAATATTAACGTTGTGTTTTCACTTCTAAGTTTTCACATAAAAATATAACCACAGACGTCATAATGACAATGACAATCACAATGACACAGACACATTCGCGCAAGCGCCCTGTGCCGTCTAAACAGAGTCAGCACACTCAGGCACGGTAGAAAGAGTGGGAGATACTAGTTCCTCTCCCTTTCCCTCGATCTTACGCTTCGATCAACGTCACGTGACCCTGACGCGAGTTTGAAAGTTTTTACCCACCCAGCGCCGCTAAAGAAGTTTTCACTTCAAAAAATAGTTGATAATTCTATCAGCAGTCTAGTTCCCGTAGCTAAGCTATAAGCTTTGCTTAGCTTGGGACTAAAATGTGATTTGAAATGTCCATGGATATTTATTTATTTATGAATCAGTCGGTATAAATTGTGAAATGACTATATTACTAAGAATCAGAGGAACCATTAGCTACTTAAAACAAATAATTGAATATATCAATTTTTTAAATTATTTTTATGTATAAACAACTAATATAAGTATAAAAAGAAAAGAAAGTAGTACTTATACCAAATTCATAAATAAAACAGAAAGATAAAGAAAGCAGTAAGCTAACTATTCGATTTCTATTTACTATGATGTAACTACACACACATACACTCAAATCTGATGGGAATTCACCCCACTCCACACAAACAAACATCAAATCAAACGCGTTCTAATCTAAGCTAGTGTGCGTCTAACTCGTTAAAAAATTCGGCCACTCGCGCGCATCTTCACATTTAAACGATTTTGATTGGTCGAGAGAAGCGTTAGAAAAAATTAGATAATATTTTTGGCGGTCTACCAATGGCTGGTGTTAGATAGGGGCATTGGTATGCAAATTGATGTTATTTATCTAATAGAGTTTAGTGTGTATAATGATATAATGAAAATAAAACACTGTCGTAGATTAATTTGACTTTATTCTTCAACGCACGACTTAATGCGACTGAGTGCCACTCAATGCGACTGAATAACGACTGAACAACGACTCCTCCTTTTATACTCTCTCTTTATCGCACTCATTAGCCAAATTGGCTACCTCATAATCATAATCACACTAATATAATCCTAATTAACACATCGACTAATTACAAAACGATATCAGCTTGTTAGTCATTTGATAATCCAACCGAGATTGCGGCAAGTTCCGTCACAATTAGTCGACGAGTTAATTGTTTACAAAAATACTTTACTAATTATTAAATACTAATTATCGATTCATTACATTCGGCCATCCGTCATCATGCGATCTCCTGACGCATGTTCAAAATTTTACTGATTCGGCCGTACTGACTGATGGTAGCCCTCTACCATACTATTCTATTACTGCTCCAGAAGATTCCCTTCGGTGATACAGTCATGATGGTCATCTGCTACTTCATGGTTGATTTAGGCTCTTTAACTCAAGGATGCCTAAAACAAACTGGGATAAACCAACCAGATGTTCTTAAACTGAAACAGAAAACACACACTTATGACTTCTATATTATCCCAATCAAGATATATGTATAGAGAACCTGCATCTTGAAACAACAGGTACTGAGGCAGCTTGTCTCTCACGAACTATCCGGGACAAGCACCCGTATGTCACAGTCCAGTATCCGCCCTTACAGGCTCGCTTTTATGTACTGACACTAAAAATTGATATCCCCTGCAAACTAGAATTAATATACAAAATTAAAGTAAATGGTTGGATCTAACCTTGTGTAACGCACTCATCACTACTGCGCAGACGAACGAGCTGTATGTCGTCCTCAATTGTTGTCATCGACACCGAACTTCTTGTGCATACACCTTGATGCACCAGAGGATTCCCTTCGTCTTGATTGGTTTCGTGCTACTGAAGGCTCCTCCTCAGGAGTCATCGCACCATCAGAATCCATGGACTCGAAATGAAAGAATAGTACTTAATCGAATTAATAGGTACACGAACATAGTACAACAATAATAAAAATAATGGCACACTTGGCCTTATAGTGGCACACTTGGCCTCATAATAGCACACTTGGCCTTGTAATGGCACACTTGGCCTAACATTACCAAGGACTCCGTAACACACCAAGGACTCCGTGACACACCAAGGACTCCGTAGCACACCAAGGACTCCGTAATACACCAAGGGCTCCGTAGCACGCCTTGATTCATCCCACTTCTGCGATATAATGAAAATAAAACATTGTGGTAGATAAATTTGACTTTATTCTTCAACACACGACTTAATGCGACTGAGTGCCACTCAATGCGACTGAATAACGACTGAACAATGACAGAGTCACTCTACTGAACGACTCCTCCTTTTATACTCTCTCTTTATCGCACTCATTAGCCAAATTGGCTACCTCATAATCATAATCACACTAATATAATCCTAATTAACACATCGACTAATTACAAAACGATATCAGCTTGTTAGTCATTTGATAATCCAACCGAGATTGCGGCAAGTTCCGTCACAATTAGTCGACGAGTTAATTGTTTACAAAAATACTTTACTAATTATTAAATACTAATTATCGATTCATTACATGTGGTTATAAAATTATGTGAGTTTAGTTTGGTAAATAGCATAGATTTAGCATTTTGGTGAATCATTTATTTTTCGGTAGGGCTGTAAGAGTCGTAAGACCAATGCATTTAGACCATTCGAGAAAAAAAATCTCTAGGTACTGAATTAGTTTGGTTTTACGTTTTGGCGCATAGGTTAAAAATGTCTCATTTTGTTAAATAACACGTTTAAATGCGATGACACAGATAAAATCAGTGATATTTGTAATTGAATTTTATGCTATGGTTTTTTTTATATTCTACACACCTATTTATAATCATTATCAATACGTATAATTTATAATAAATTTCTAACTATTCCCATTAGTCTACAGTGCATACTGTTATTTGTTCTGTGATTGAACTGTGTGTGTGTGTGCAGCTCTGTGTAAGTATATTATGTCTAACGCACACGGCCCCACTCCTGCGCAACCGAAATTTGAACCTCGTTAGATGATTGGTCGCCGCCATTTTACTTTTTTTTTGTAAACCTGTTAGACGGGCTCTTTGTTCAAAGCTCTGCGTCGTTTTGGTTTTCATAGAAAGAATATGGCTTCTTTATGCCGTGACTGCCATTTTAAGATATTCTGATTCTGAAATTAACAAATTAATATATATTTTGTAATCAATGCGTACTTTATTGAAATCTGGGGGAATTAATAATACTTATAACTGTTCAAAATATAATTTTACAAAAGTAACTTTTTTTAAGTTTATTGGTGGTTTGAACAAAATACTTGAGACTTTCGATACATTTAGTACGGGATAATAAAGACGCGGATATCCTCATAAACTTTAATATTATTATAAAAATCGACGCATTGTTTCTTACAACAGAAAAATAAATCCACGATTGCGTGAATGCGTGACGCACTCACACATGCAAGTAACAATAAGTATTCACAAACACATTGTCGACGTGTACACGACGAGCGCCGAATCGCGCGGGCCACGCACACAACAACAAAAGGCCCAATTTGAATTCCGAACGCGCACAGCACAGTTTCCGCAATGGCGGCGCGGTCGTCGACCTCACGTTTTGGAGGGCGCCGGTGACGTCACAGTTGACCTGCCTCACTGCGACCTTGAAATTGTGCCGCAAATAATTTTGGCGGTTTGTCCCCTCGCGGTGAGTGCTGCTGTGACCGGATTTCGGCGACCACGATGATTTCGATTTCGTGGAGCGCTCTGGGAATTGAATTTCAAACAGGTCAGCTTTGCCTGGTTTGCTATCTATGTCAAAGACCTGTTATGCAATCCACGAAATCATAGTCCACTACTATACTAACTAAGTCCATAATTACCAATACGTGTTGAACTCTTTTGTTCAACACGTGCACTATGGAGCAATCTGAAATTTCGGGTCGAAATATGCTCCAAAAACTTGTATTTTAGTTTTCGAGACTCGTTTACTGACTCAGTCTAGTTCTTATCCAAAATCATTAAGAACCAACTATGTACCTACTTAGGTATATTTTCTGGAAGAAATAGTCATTTAACTTATTGTATCAAGTTTTGATTCAACAGGCGCTTTTGAGGTCCTTGAAGCTCCTTTTGTCAGTTATCGGGCCATTCGGTCTGATCAGCGCTTGCGGGTTTCCTGACATCAGGCCGGGCCATTCAACGCTCACATTGACCAACACATTTCTTTCTTCAACCAGGTCAATGACACACAGCAAATATAGATAAACATTATTTGAACTACAGTATCAAAAAGATAAAAAGACTGTGTTTATCTTTATTAGGAAATAAAGTCCTTGTTGACTAAGTGGGTGAAAACTCTCAAAGTTCATTAACCTTTCTGTTGAAACTTTTACAAAGGAGATTCTCGAAAGAGTTTGAAATCGAATAAACATTCTTTAATTAATAGGTAATATAATAAAAATAGGGTTTTTTTTTAATTTAAGTACTAAATAAAGATTTTAGACCTGCTATTATTACTTAATATGTATTTTTAAATTACTTACGGACTATACTAAAAAGTTAGCGCAGATTTGATGTAATGATTACCAGGTAATGATGACTTAAAGTCAACGCTAACTTTTTATAAGATAGGGGGATTAGGGGGTTAGTGTTTGTTTTATTTATTTAGCATAAGTACTGAAAAGTCAATGTCCATCTATGCCAAGCCGGGACGGGCCCCTAGTTATTTATATTTGAGCCTATGTTTATTTAGTAAGTATAATAATTATTTAGTCTTACTGATAACGTTCAGAAGAACTGAGTCTCACTTTCGACAAATGTAAGTACTTTTTCGAAAGACAGAGATGACGATAGTCCGATAAGATTAGTGCGAGCGAGATGGATGCCAGACGCAGACCGGGTTCACTGAACTTTTTGATGATACATCGACATACATTTATTAAATCATACGCAACTGTAACGCAAGCCTATAGGTACAGTCAACACCATAAGTAAGTAACTTAAATAAAAAGGGACTGGAGCGACGAACTGGCGCCTAGTACCACCTAGTATCATCTATTGGCGACCGATGTGACGCGGTAGGCGCAGGTCCGCCTGCGACGCGGAGGTTGCGGGTTCGATCCCCGCCTTGGGATAAAATGTTTGTACGATCTGAATATTATTCCGGGTGTTCTGGGTATTTGATATTTATAATAAAAAATATCTACCTATGTAATGTATTGTATTATGTATGTCAGTCGTCTAGTACCCATAACACAAGCTCTGCTTAGCTTGGGGCTAGATGATGTTGTGTGGATTGTCCAGAATTATATATTTATTATTATTTATATATGTTAGACGTTTCAAAGTGATCCTTGTGATTTTATTGAGTAAATGCAATTGAAGTTTGAAGTTTAAGCTTATTGACATCAGGTGGGCAATCTAAAGGAACAGCGTAGTTACTGTATGAAGTGATGTAAAGCTATGTGCACTGATTTTCGCTTTGACTGTATGCCTATCCTAGCCTCTCAAAATTTGCCGGGTTTTAAATCACGTTCAATTTTTATAGTAACTCATCGGTATTCTGTGGCGTTGGCAGCTGTACCTACCCGACGGCGGATCCAGGGGGGGGGGGTCATGGGGGTCATGACCCCCCCCCCCCCCTGAGCTGATTCCAGGACTTAGGTGGACCACTAATTGAACATAATTATTACATTATCAAAATTAAATTATAAGTTCTTGACTTGACCACGACTATGTGACCCCCCCCTGGCGCCAAAGCTGGATCCGCCCTTGGCTGTACCTATTAAATCCTATTAATAATAACGTCACAGTCCACAAGAAATGCTACAAAATACCGATAAGTATAAATACTGAACGTGATTACAACCTGCCAGGTTTTGAGAGGCTAGGATAGGCTGGCGGTAAATACATAATTTGTATATGAACTTTTGCTACTGCCTGTACTTCTTACCTACGTTATCGAAATGGTACTGACCTGCCCAATGACAAACTAAGCGACTATCAAGGAAAAATACGTATTAAACTTTAGTTCTATTTTAAGCAAAACTTAAAATAGGTTATGAGCAGTCAGAAATCATAAATCAGAAATATTTATTGTTTAACTGTTGTACATAAAAGATCTTAATTATAAGTGGTACAGTTACTACTTGATACAGTTTGTCCAATCCGGACGTACAATAAGAGGGTAATGAACAGAGCCATACCCAATAAATGATGAGATGCTCACAACATATGTCCTCAACTTCAGGAATGTCTACCATCATCATGATCATCAACCTACTTATATCAGTCTACTGCTGGTAGGTAGTTTCGATCCCGGGATCCCGGGATTAATATTTCATTTATTTAAAACCTAAAAGTTGTATGTTTTCACATTACCATTATGGTAGATATGCTTTACTATCTTTATTATGAATATTTTATTTTCTGGCAGATAAAACAGTGTGAGGCGTCATAGCTCTGCTTTCCATAGTCGTGGGTTCGATATCCGAGAACTAACATTTCTGTGACGAGCACTGATGTTTGTTGTGTCTGGAAGTTACTAAATTATATTAAAAGATAATATTAATTTTATTCATAAACAAACTTACGACTATACAGTATTTACAAAATGTACATTGTCATATAAAATACATAAGAAACAGTTGAGCTATCTACAGACCGTTGCAAACGATCTATAGATAGTTCAATTGATCCAAATCAGTACCAATCGGAAGCGTACCCAAGACACTTAAATATTTTTTATAAAGAAAATTAGTACTTATTCTATCACCAATCATAGTACAAGCTTTGCTTAGTTTGGGACTAGAGTGTGATGTGTGACATGTCCATACATATTTATTTACATATTTCTAACAGTATATCTTTACAATTTAATTTGTTTACTAAAAACTAGCAATAACATGAAGGAATGTTAAAAGTTTGTTCACATTTAAAACAGCTGATTCAATAATACATATTTGTTGATTTACTGTCGAATAATATGTGAAATACTATATTTAAGGTCAGTGTGGGCAAGTCCGGCATAGTTTTCTTAAATTGAATTTCAATTTAACTTTAAAAATCGAAATAAAATTTATTAGTTACTTTAAGTAGTCGGAAAATATTGGTATTACATTTATCTTTCTATATCTATCTAAAAGTAGGCTTAATTGTAATTGTCTTCAGATTTATAGCATTTTTTTGTAAAGTAGGCATTTAGACGGACTTCCCAACCAGATTGAGGCAAGTCCGTCTAGTAGCAATAAAATCGTAACTAGTGAGCCAATATGTATGAAAACCTTATCGATAAATGATGAAAAGCTGCCGTTGAAATACGTGTTTTAAACGTGTGACTATAAGGTATACTTTTAAAGAAAAATAAAATTATTAAAATCAAGGGCAAGTCCGGCATATCTTTGCTGATGATGTACTTCCAGTGGTTGTAAACATTTTCACAAAGTACCCACTTACGATTTTTTTTGTCAATAACATACTTATCAGTACACAAGAATCTTTATTTGTAAACAAGTAATCGTTAATAATGTAATGTATGAATTTAGAAATGGTGTGGCAAACTATTGCCGGATCTGTAGCTACATTTATAACACTTTCTGCCAGTACGAAATAAATGAGTATGGGATAATTTTCTAAATCAGATCTTTGTTAAAACGATAAATGTTCACATGATGTGCCATGCTACTATTACTTATTGAGTCAGGTATAAAAAATCTGAAACTAAAAATAAGGTTGGATAGTTCCATGCTTTCAAAATATGTATTCACAATTTATAAACTTTTAAAGAATACTTATAGGTGATGCTAGTCTTCTTGCAAACATACCAGTGCATCTTTCACTTAATTATTTATTATACACAAAGTAAATACAGAAAAATAAACGTAAATAGATTAGATTTACAGAGGCAAGCTTAACCCTGAAAGAGTTCACTTTCGTAGACAGGCGAATAATACTTACAAGTTGAATAAACAGTATAAAATAATTAAAAAATTTGAACTACTAAAAAGGTTGACAATATCTGGAATTAAGGCAAGACCGGCATATGACGGACTTGCCTTATGTGTAGTAGACGGACTTCCCAACTATAACATTCGAAGCTTGGATTTTTTCTATTTGTTATAATTACGAAACTAATGCGTTATTTTTGAATCGGACACCAGATATACATTCCCGAATCTGTAAATGGCCTACGTTATCACAGATACTCAGAAAACTCCTTAGATTTCACACCTTTTTTTTCATTTTTCGACGAGACGTCAAACTTCAACTTCAAGTTAAATTCGCGGAAAAAATTGGTTGTCAATTTTTTTCCAACATTAAGATGTTAGCGACATCTATTATCACTAGTTCGAACAAACTCAATGATACTGTTTTACCAACCGAGTTATATGGCTCTAGCTATTCAAAAACAGAAGTTATTGCCACTAGACGGACTTAGGGCCTAGACGGACTTACCCACACTGACCTTATACTATAATAATATATTTATGCCAAAGATAGTAGGTAGTGTATCTATAGATCGGCCGACTTAAAAAAATTACTTACCTTCCAATAAGTTTAGGAACTTAGTAATTACGATAGAATAAAACAGACATTATTTTTTGTTTTTTCGGTTTTTTGATAAAAAGTTTTATTGACAAAGTATTTTTAGCCAAAGACATAAATAAAACCGAATACTCGTTATCAAGTAAGTAACACACACTTTTTCTACTTCTTTACTAGGTACTCGTGAAAACCTTTTATTTTCTATTTTGTTCTGTCTCATTCTTTATTATTAAGGTTCAAAAATTGTCGGTCGAAACGCGACCAAAGTCTCGGTTAAAGACTAGTGATTTTTGAGAACCAAATTTATCCTCAAGCTAAATGTTAATTATCGATTCGGGGAATTCAGTAGGCCCATAAATTTGAGGAAATAACTATACGGTAGGACTTTACAGACGTCAGATGAGCATCCTACGCATAGAACAAATAAGTAGCATGTGACAAAACATAAAGTCATAAAATAAAATGATTACTTATGTACTTCTTTATTTAAAATTTATTGAAAATATACCTAACCAAAATCAATTAAACTTAATAATATTGCTATTCAGCGCGGCAATGCAGTATCTTGGGTACGCTTCCGATTGATTTGGACTATCTATAGATCGTTTGCAACTGTCTGAAGATAGCTCAACTGTATCTTATGTATTTTATATGCCTATGTACATTTTGAGAATACTGAAATAGTCGTAAGTTTGTTTGTGAATAAAGTTTAGGTACCTCTATCTATGTATTGTATTATGTATGTCAGTCTTCTAGTACCCATACATAACACAAGCTCTGCTTAGCTTGGGGCTAGATGTTGTGTGGATTGTCCAGCATTATTTATTTATTAACTTTATTTTAATTAATAATCTACTATTTAGATAAAAAATAGTTCGAGAAAACTTAAAGTTATAAAAATAAGATTTGGGCCGAAGCAGACAGTGAAACAATCTAAGTTCAACGACCGATAGGAGATAAGGCGAGGGTGTGTCACGTCTAGCGATTGCAGTTTGTGTTTGGTAAAAAAATACTTACTTATTCACGTTTTATAAATAAGTTATAACACTCACTGTTCCGTAAATAAATAAATAAATATGCTTGGACATTTCACACATCACGCTCTAGTCCCAAACTAAGCAAAGCTATGGGAACTAGATTGCTGATAGAATACTTTACTTTTTTTTGTAAATACATACATATACATAGTAACACCCAAACACAAAACAAATATTTATGTTCATCACACAAACATATGCTCTGGGCGGGAATAGAACGTGTGTGATGAGCATTGATATTTATTCTGTGTCTGTGTGTGTTACTATGTAGGTATATCTATTAATAAATAAATAAAAAATATATTTACAAAAAAATTGTAGGTAGGTATAGGCGACCAAGAAATAGGTTTACCACTTTTGATGACATCTCCCAGTAACATAATTATTCGCTAAGGATTACAGATTGACAGATTCTGACGTAGCAGTTATTAATCTGTCAAGCGAAAATAGCCCTTGATGTTTTGTACGTGCAAATGATATTCAGCCTTAGAGTGGTAAACCAATTTCTTGGTCGCCTATACATCTAGTTCCATAGCTTTGCTTAGTTTGGGACTAGAATGTGATGTGTGAAATGTCTGTATTTTTTATTAATAAGGATGTTTAGTAAAAATATTTTTGACTGTGACATTTGTGGTGACCTGTGACTTTTTGATAAGGACTTTGTGGTTATACGCGTTCCATTAAATAATTTGGTAACGCTTATTATTTCAAACAAATAAGGAAAACCGAATTTAATTAAATTTGGATGTACATAAGTAGGCACGGGTACCTACGAGTTTACTTGGTTCGGCCTTAATTCGGCTTTGGTAGTTTAAGGCCGAAATTACGTTATACATTTTTAGAATTGATCTTATATAGGTAACTAGCTAACAATGGCAGGTAATTGAAATTGATTGCAATAAAATAATTAGTACCTATATAAATACTTAAATATGAACTCAGTGGTAAGATAACTAAGTATACATTATGTATATTCTAAATGATCTTTGCAACTTTACAGCATATAGTTAAAGACTTTTTTTGTTTAATAATAATTGTAAAAAATTAATAAACCGCTATTTGAATTCTTAACAAAATCTACTTTAATTTTTTAATCTAGCTAAAACATCATAATTCAACGTGTACGTATTTAAAATGTTTTGGAATTTGTAAATGACATTGATCATGACTAAAAATAGCTCCCAAAATTTGTCATAATCTTGAAATACTTATGAAGGAAAAACATTAAGTTAATAAATATTTTAGTCCTATATAACATACAATAGCGTTCAGAAATATCAATTATAATTTTAATTAACCAACGCATTGACTGAATTTTAATTGCACATCAGTTTTACGATTCTTAGATTATACTACATTTTCAATATTTTAAATAAATAATACTGGACAATCCACACAACATCATCTATCCCCTGGCTAAGCAGAGCTTGTGTTATGGGTACTAGAAGACTGACATACTTAATGCAATACATTACATAGATAGATATTTTTAATTATAAATATGAGATACCCAGAAACCCCGGAATAAATATTTGTAGATCGTACAAACATTTACCCCAAGGCGGGAATCAAACCCGCAACCTCCGCGTCGCAGACGGACCTTCGCCCGGCGCGCTACATCGGTCGTCGCTTTAAATGTCAAAGCTCAAGCTTTTATTAATTTGTCATGACTTTGGCATTGAGCCAAGTCATACTTTTTTTATATAAAAGTACTCCTTTTACGTACTTTTACGAGTACCTACTTTTATTTAAAAAAAGTATGTCTTGTATTGTGTGTATTTTGATTAATCTTGGGTATCTTGGGTATGCTTCCGATTGGTACTGATTTGGACCAGTTGAGCTATCTATAGATCGTTTGCAACGGTCTGTAGATAGCTCAACTGTTGTGTATGCCTTATGTATTGTATATTTTGTAAATACTGTAATAGTCGTAAGTTTGTTTATGAATAAATAATTTTGATTAATAAGTTTGTTAGAGGTGACTCTTGTTTTCCTGTACCTATTAATATGTTTACCAAAACTTATTTTAAATTTGAAATGATCATAATTCTAAAAATAAATAAAACTGCAGCTAATTTCAGTTTAATTTATTAATTATTATTAAATTAAATTATTATTTAAATTATTTAAATTCACATCCATTTTATAGTAAGTATATCTATAATTTATTTTTGGACAAAGTAAGACATGCATGCGATTTAGCTGTAAGATTGTTGTATGTTATATTAAATAAATAAATAAATACAGTAAAACTGGTCAAAATGAACCACTGTTTTATAATTGAAGATATTTTTTTATATAAAATTGATTCTAACTTCATATTCAAGCAGTCTATAGGTACACCCATTACTCTAGGTATATATATTACTATAGGCTCAAAACAGCTGTTTACACAAAATATTATAGTCAACACAATGAAAGAGAAAGAAGACAATGAAAGCTACGTGTGTGACAGAGACAGGTATAAGACCATGACCTCACACAATGTGCTAAATAAGAATGGTCAGTAACCCACGATAACTGTTGATAATGCTATCTCGAATTCGGCTGAATTTACTCCATATTTTTTGCTGTTATCAACTCATAACTTATTAAAATATAAACATACTAAGGAGTATAGTAATATTTGCAATCAAAAGTATTTTTTTAATTAAATACTAAAATAATAATAAATAAATATTCATGGACAATTCACACATCACTCTCTAGTCCCAAACTAAGCAAATCTTGTACTATGGAGACTACATAGATTGATAGAACTAGATTTTTCTTAAATACTTACGGCCGGCTTCTGGAAACCCAAATCACGATTGATCCGAGTAGACACATAGTATTTATTTGATTTTTTCGTTGATCATCGTTCGAGAAACTGGCCGTTAGTGTCAATTTTCGTCTATTTTATGAATACCACGTTTTTTACAAAAAAAACCATCTATTTTTGAGCTTAGCAAAATTTGTCAAGAACCAGATTTTTTATAAACAACGTACCTATGTATAAAAAAAGTATCCATGTTTGTCAGCACATAACGTTATGTCTTCGGCTGGGATTGAACCTACACCCAACGCGAAGCATCCATACCAGGAAAATTTGTAAGGTAAACTTCCATCAACTCGACATTGAGATTACTTATCTAACACAAAAAAACCTTGGTTACATTTAAACAAATAATTTCTGTACTTACCAACTACCTAAAAAAATGTGACTAACAACATCGCGTGTCAAAACCACCGAGTGTCTCACGTTACAGCAAAAATACCAAACTGGACGTTAGGTAATTATTGCTATTTGAACAAAGCAAAATTCACAGTAAAACTATCATGAAATTCATTGCCCAGATCCACGGCATAAGCTTACAAATGCTACCTTGCAAGCTAGCTATACAAATAGCAGTATACAGGTAGTTTGTTTTAATTAAGCTCCAACAGATGAACCCCACGAATTTCCAAATGAGAACGCTCAAATAAGGCAAGTTGAAAGTAAAAGCAGGCACACATACAACAATCTGCACACACACGAAACCTGACCTTTCCCAACGAAATGGACGGCGACGCCCGAAAGCAGGGGTCGATGACACCGCGCCGCGTCCGAGGCCGAATGAACGAATGAACGATGCATTCGGCAGGACTCGTTTTGTAAACGAAAATTGAAAAATAAAACTGCTCATCACTTTCGCTCAGAAGTGTTCCGCGAATTTTAAAATGTTTTAAAATTCGTACGCACTGCTCGGCTCGGTGCAACTCCGTATTTTATCTTGCCAAGGTCAATGTTGTTCGAGTTTTATATTGAAACGAAAACATGGTCCTCAAAAAATAAAAAGAGTTTATCAAGTAGGTACCTACTACGACACCGAGTTGTCAAACTAAGTAACTTATGCAGTCTATTAAAAATATCAAATTTATAATTTAAAGAGTAGTAGAATGCAACATTTTTATTTACCAAACCTCGATTTAAGTTAACCTACTTAATTCGCATCGAACAATGGTAACTGTATGATAAATATATGTATTTCAAAATTTGTATATATATTTTGAAACTAATCGTTAGTGAACCTTAGTTCAACATGGGTACATATTAAGTAATAAGTTTAACTGTTGATTTGCAAGCGGATTGGATATATACGTAGAGGTTCCAGCTTTGATGAAAGCAATCAAATTAATTGGCACCGCAGTAGGTGTAGGTATGAGACGCCGTGAGATTCAGATTCTCAGAAACTTCGCTATACGATTTAGTTGACTCGTAGAACCGTACAATTTTCGTAGAATCTGCTATTTCTAGGTCAATTCCAATTTGATGATATTATATTTCTAGCTGTTTCTGCTGCGATTGTCATCTTTTAGGAAATCTCAATTATGATATTACAATGCAATTATTTGACCTAGATAAAGCGACGTTTGTCAACTTTAGGACGGTTTTATGACTAAAGATAATTTTAAAGTAAATATTTATCTGAAGTGAACAATGCACAATGCAAATCGATTGTTTCCTCTATTGGAGGATATTTCAGTAAAAATAAATGACGCAAGTCGCGTGGCCCTTCGAGATCACGTCGACTGGCTGCTCGAAGTAGAATTACATCGTTGACACATTACGGACGAAGCGTCGGCCAGTTTATTGACGCCGCAATCGTCTGAACTTGGAGTTTAAGCCTGTGAATGTCATCTAGCCTCAGTACAACTGCAGTTCCGTGCATGTATGCACGATCTATGCACCGCGCGCTATCACGAACGCAACTAAAAACCATAACAAAACAATTAAAAATCACAAGATGACAGTTCAAACTCGGTTTCAAAATGTTCAAATTTAGAAGTGAAATGCTCGTTCAAAACTTCAAGAGGGAAAGAGACGGATATATCTCTACGCGTCTGCTATTTTGGTGACGTCGGCCGGTGCATAGCGAAATAATGAAAAGTGGCATTCAGTAATTTCGTTGTGTTTACGCGCTGTGCTAGTTTATTTGGTTGATGGTTTTGTTTTTCAAATCGGAGACATCGTCCTACGAGAACGTGGCGCCCTCTATCTGAGTACCGCACTCGTAGTACACATGTCATTGTTGTACTTCATAGAGCTGTCAAAACAATAGCAACCTCGTGACAGACTGGAGCTTTAGTGGCTCATTAGATGGATTTTGGCCGACGTAATGGTTTTTGGCACGGAGAAACGCTAGCTGGTTCGCAAGCGGAAAATTGAGCTAGCGGTATTTTTTTTTCCAAACTTAACCTACGACAATGTTCAGTTGCGCGCGAGCTGTGTTCGCACGCGCCTCGCTTCTCATCCGACACGAAATTAGACGAAAATCCACCGAATGGACCCCGACACTGTGACGAATCCCGCCAAACTGACTTTTCGAACTTCATGTGAATGTGACCAAAACGTTCCATTTTCGAATGTGGTGGAATAGTGCTGCCGTGCGTTCGATGACCTCATAAAGTGAAACTATTTTTTTCTTTCACTTTGCTCAATTTTGTGATGTAGAACATAGTGCCTTCTCTGTACAAACTTATAGAATATTGTGATGTTAAAGTGCAAAATAATATTAAACTAGAATTTAATAAGTGATAGTGAACTTTGATGATACAAATGAACAGGAACATTTTATATTCATATGGACAAAGGCTGCATTTACTTTAGGTGAGTGGTTTTATAACTATTTTTTATAATTATCAATTGATGCGTCACAGTATCCGTTAATAGTTATTGTCAAGTCTGTACGCCAATCTTAATCTATGAACTTGATTGTAACAGTGTGAAGTGAGCTACTACTGAGCTGCATTCCTAGATTGCGACTGCAAATTCACGTAAGTGCGTATCGCGAGCCTCGTCAATTTATGATTGTGCATGCGAAAATAGTCTTTAAAAAGTTTGTGGCTGTTGTAACTTTGAGAGGAATCGCGTGGTACATTTTTTTTTGGGTTGACGAACTTGCAAAAGATATTTTTGTTTGGTTTAGTGCACATAGGTGGTATTGACCGGGTTTGCCTTGTGTAGACGGCCTTCCAGCCATACTTGGTATTATCATTCTGTACCTACATACATACGTTCTGCATTTGTTTATTATTATACTGACTTCATTTGTTTAACTACTGTTTAAGTATTTGTTACTGTACTTTATATATGTACTTACTTTTAGAAATATTATGCTCCTGAACTTACTACTTAGTAATAAATATAATATCAAAATAAAACTGTAAAATATTACTAAGTAAATGATTCGTCAATGAAAAACAGACTTAAAAAGATTTTTTTTATTAAATATTTGGATCCTATAAAGATTAAATCTTTTTAATCAAACATTAAACAGACGATATCACTAATGAGATAGTTCGATTAATCGGTCACTTTTCATCGTTCGTCTAATTTTCGGCTTCGCGATAAAATGGCCGAATTGAATAATGGCACCAAACTATTTTTCATCAATTTTTAAGCGGGAATCAAATTAAAAGATTAAGTAAGTATATTAAACACATGAAATACATACTTACTTTAAATTACATATGTAAGTAAGTATGTAAAGTATGAACCTATCGAGTTAAAAAAAAAATATGCAAAAAAAAACTTAGTATCGCCGATTCTTAGGTCTCTACTGTACTAAGGTCTCTACTGCACTTAGGTCTCTTCTGTACTTAGGTCTCTACTGTACTTAGGTCTCTACTGCACTTAGGTCTCTTCTGTACTAAGGTATCTACTGTACTTAGGTCTCTACTGCATTTAGGTATCTACAGAACTTAGGTCTACTTAGTCTCATCTGTACTTAGGTCTTATGGTAAGTATGTACAATTTATGTTTACCCTCACGAATAAAGGAACAAAAATATTCAAATAAAATATTTTATTTTTGTAAGTACTTATCAATGTTTATGGAAATACCAATAAGTAAAATATTTGAATAACATTAATATTTAATAATATTATGTAATATTCAAAAATGTATCCGTTTATTTTACCTTTAAGGTACCTTCTTGGTTATTATTTAATATATAATGTTTATAGCACTAAAAACTCCTTGTTACAAATTATAAGGAAATAATATTATTAAGTATCGTAAAATAATATATTTGGTTGAGATCCATAAGGAACAAACAATGTAAAAACTAGTTTTTCCTTAAATAAGGGCAAAACCTATTTAACGTGCTTTATAAACTGTTATCTTATTATTCCGAAAATAATAGTTTTCATAAACATTATTTTACACAACGCCATCTAGGTAGTTCAAATTAAACGAAACTATGAGAAACAGATTGCTGATAGAATATTTATTGTTATTTATTTTACTATATTATATTGCCATTTGCCGCCAATCTACCAAAATTTAGGGAGATTCTAAGTGATTTACAAATTAAACATTATAATAAGTAACAATGGGCGTTTATCATTTGAATCATATGCAAAAGCTCATTTTTTTGGAGTTATTAGCAACCTAAAAAATATTAAGTACTTACCATTTTTAACAATTTTCGGGTAGGTATTATACATAATCATTTCATGTATTATTTACCCATTCGACAAAAGTATATAGATAAGTCTATTATCGTCTATTTTAACAAAAAGTTATTACAATACCTTACAACTAGACATGATTGAATAAAAGATGGTTCAGTATCGATCAATAGGTACCAGATAAAGACCTATTGTTAATTTAATTATAGCCAGTGAACCAACATGGAGTCCACAGCTAAATAATTTGAATTTCACTCATTTCCGTGACAAAACTCAATATAAACACCACACAGAGCTCGGTTTCGTGAAAAAAAAAACAAAAATGTCACATGAACATCGAGGATTGCATGCCACGTTCCAAATTTGAAATTTTTAGCTATGGAGAGCATTTGGCGCCAATTTAAATTGGGCCGCGACGTTTTTGCATTATAAATGAGTTACTTTTTACTATATAATATTTTAATTCCATTTAGAAATGTATCTTCTAGGATTAGTAAAATAAAGTTCTTTTTATTACAATATACCTACTTGTGTACATAAAACAAAAAAAAACAAACATTTCCTAAAATAAGTTATATTCTGACTAAATTGAGAGTTAAAGATACAATGACACAAGTTCATTCATTCCTTTAAATAATTATAAATAATAATCTTTTATTAACATATCATATCCGTTTTATTAAAAGGCGACGATGATCTCATAAAATTAAAATTATCAAAACTAGTTTCGTAAGTAGTTTAAAACTAATTATAACACTTTGAAAGTATATTTTAGTGTTTTGTTTGCGTTTATCCGATGTAATCCGGGATGAGTCACCAATACAAAGTGATTCGTTTGATTGTTCCGGCTCGAAGGACCAATTTATATTTTTTTACTGATTTTGTTATTTTTGTTAAGTTAGTATTACCTACACGTGCCTATAAACATTTTATATTTGGAAATAAATATATAAAATATCTAGTAAGTAAGTAGTTATATAGATATTTTATTTTATTTTCTCGTAAGTATTTTATATCTACTTTAGGTACACAATGAAATTATAAAAAAGACAGATATCACAAAAATACATTATTGTGTCAGACACATCACATAATAGTATTATAGTTAGTAGCACCGAGCCCCACCATATAAAAAAAAAAGTTTGCAATTTTTTTTATCTGTTGCAAATGAGATTCAAAAATAGAACTCCAAGTATCAGTACCAAAACAAGTCGATTTGAATTTCAAACGTATATATTTCAGTTTTCAATTTCGAAGTACACAAAAATGTTCGGTTAATCTGTTTTTGTCATGCTAGCAATATCGATCGATGGACACAAAAATGTTCAAACGCCACTTTTAATATTTTAAGGCCGGTGTAATCTGGTTGCACGGGATCGATACTCGGCTAGACTTAATGGATGTTGTTATACTGCTGACGATACGATTACTACACGATATTATTGACAATAAATATAAAATGCGGCCCGCCACGACTTTGAACAGATGGTAGATGTTACTCAGGG
The DNA here is from genome assembly GCA_932527185.1 of Ecliptopera silaceata. NCBI lineage: Eukaryota > Metazoa > Arthropoda > Insecta > Lepidoptera > Geometridae > Ecliptopera > Ecliptopera silaceata. The sequence continues at coordinate 6,408,672 of OW052213.1, read as the reverse complement.
TGAATGGAGCTTTCTAATGGTGAAAGAATTTTTAAAATCGGCGCAGTTGTTTTTGAGTTTACTCGTTACAAGCTTACACACATACAGTCAAACCACAAAAATAAAAATCTTTCCTTTTATAATATTAGTGTTGATGTAGATTTATTTACACATGCATAGGAAAATAAATTGTTTCTTATAAAAATGACTAATGGAACCAAAATCTGATCATGTTAACCAGGAACAGATGGCTCATCTAATATTAAATCTCTGCATTGCTTTAATGAGCACATCCATTGCGGACGTTCTTGAGAAACTGCAATCTTCAAGGTTCTTATGACTATTAGTAGGTACTTGCAGATTTTATAACTTTTTTTAAGTAGGTAAGAAAAAAAAATATTTTGTGAAGATTATGCTTCCACTAGGAAATTAAGGTGTCATACACTACACCGTCTCCGTTTGCTCCAACGATTGTCAGTTCTTCGGCAAACATGGCCGACCCAATGCCACTTCAGCTTGTTAATTCTCTGAGCTATGTCGAACACCTTATCGGATATCTTCATTTTGGATCAGAAAAAAAATAACATAGCTTTCTATAGTGTACCTTAGCTGTAAGTCTGAAACTCCTCTACCACTATAACTTATCGGTAACGTATCGGTGTCGTGCAGTGTAAAGTCGTCTATTGCTGTGACCAACGGACATCGGCTTCTTGTGGGTTGCCAGTGGGGAATAATGAGCCTTTGATTTGGGAATTAGGTCAGAACCCTTACTTTAGTAACGAAACCAAACTCGATTTCAAACTATAAATAAATAAAATAAATAATGCTGGACAATCCACACAACATCATCTAGCTCTAAGCTAAGCAAAGCTTGTGTTATGGGTACTAGAAGACTGATACTTAAATAAATGAATATAAATGAATAATAAATAAATAATTATGATCTGTTGGCCAACAAGTGCAATAATGAGCTGAACGTGAGTGCGTTTTTAGATTTAATATTAAAATACTTAATTAAAAAAATATTGAATCAAGAATTAGAACGATTTGCGTAGTTGGTAATCGCACACTGACTAAAGCCGTAGAACAAAAGTTGGTCTATAAGGACATTATTTATCATACTGTATGTGTTTTAAAGTGCTTATAATTTTGTTATTTTTTAACAGTTAAGAATATTTTTTGATTGAGGAAATATAACCTAAATTATTTTTGCATTTTTATTATTTACGATTTTGTACCCGATTTAACTTTTTACCCCTTTCAAAGATAATTCAAATTACATTTATACCTAAGTACGTATTTTTTAAGTTAAAGAATTCCCCGTGTTCAAATGGAACAAACATATGCCTTTAAAACTACCATTAGTACCTAATACGTAATTTTATAGCAAGAAAAGTCATCATCCAAGATGGCTGACGCATTTTTTGTCTATTCGCTAACGGCCGAGCGAACGTTAGAACCAGTTTCTTCCATTTCATACACTTAACCTTGTCATTAGGCTCGCCAAGTCATTTTTGAATTTAGTACAACTCCGCCATATTGGCTTGCGCGCGCAATCGAGTTTCAACCTTGTGTCTATAGCAATATGAGTGTTTATGGATTGTTCTAGAAGCTTTGATAAGTCATTTTGACGTGGGGATTTGAATTTTTCGTCACACGGCACTAACGTTCCCCTCCCATGATAGACAGCATTGTAAGAAAGTTAATGTTCTAGTTTTCTATGTATAAAGACATTATTTTCAACTTTAATCATAACTTCTTTTATTTTCGCTGTGAGTTTTTTTATTGAATTTAATTAAGATGACTTACCTAATCTTTTGTTCGTGGGTAAAATAAGTTCTTAAAAATAAATTCAACTTTATCGGTACAATATTTTTCTTTATAATGTCCCAACCAGTTGTTGTAATTGCTTCTAAAACAGAATATTTAATTAAACTACAAAATTAATTGCTAATTAACAAGCTAGTTTTAAACATTACAAGGTCTTACATCTAGCACGCTATCAGATAGTTCATGATACAAGGTATCCTTATCTAATTCAATAGCACCCTTTTACCGGAGAACCAGTCTAAATTGACCTATAAATAAACAAAAACTGTAAGACACAACTCAAAGCGCGTAGCTCAACTAAACTGGTCGCACGAACGCATCCGAAACGCCGAAGTGTTCCGAACAGACCCGAACGCATCTAACATGGCGTCTACCGTCACGGTTTTGAGGTTAAGGTTTGACATTTCCAACCGTTCTAAACACGACGCAGGATGTCTGCGACTGAAATAGCTTCTATTGAGACGCGATTAGGTTGATTTTCCCGCGTCTGCGTATCAATGTAGATTGGTTAGTTTATAAATGGCGTAGTCTGTTGTCATTTTCTTACGCTAGGTCTTGATCTTTACATTGAATTCGCGCTGGAGTCGGTGGGTTATTTGATTATATATGTGTTTTGTGTATGCGTAATTCTCACGGATCCGTTCGCCTCATTATATCAGTCTAATAATGGACTATGAGCGTACGGGGCAGGTTTTTATTTCTTTTTTATTCCCTCTGAGGTCGGTCACCTTGGTGATCTGAACTTAAATGCTACGTAATAAAATCACGTTGTTTATGCTTTTGAAAATGTTTACGCAGTTTATTCAATAACTGGATAATATATCTTTAGGTACTTTAACTGGTATATAAATATGACGTCTTCGTCGTAAATTTTATTTATTTACTTAATAAAAAGTCATAGACATAAATTCTTTATTCAGTACAATCATAAGGAACATTAGAAGCCTTAGTCTTTAAAATTAATATAAGATATTTCGATTAACTAGTAGTCAGGTGTAGTTGATCAAAATAGTCGTAAGTTGTATTACAATAAATAGCAAGAACGTTAAAAAGTCCGGTTGGCCTGATTTCAGGAAACCTTCGAACATTGTTCAGGATAATTGGCCTGACAGCTGTCAAAAGTGGGTGCTGGCAAAAACCGTTCAACATGAACCAGTTTTCTGTCAAAACATGACAATGAGAAAAGATTTTTGTTTTTTTTATTACTTAAATTAACTTTTCTAAACTTATCTAGGTATAACTTTATTAGAAGTACCTACCTACTAAAGTATAATTATAGCTTATTGTCATTTGAGAGGAATATTCTTTTAGTTAATTTAGTGACCTCAATATATTTTAGTTCTTCTTCTTATCGTGTCGATGCTACAATTGTATTTTGTTGTAGCATCGTGTTGGAAAGATTAGCCAGACTAGACACTGCTTTGCCGTATATTTTAGTTAATAAGTAAGTAATTTTTCATAATTCAAAAATCGTATTAGGACTATCAAACGTTTTTTTTAAATCCATTGGTCACGTCCGAGAAACGCCGCAAATCGAAACGTATTATAAAACAATGCGTTCTTATCACCCGCGATTATGGCAACACGACGCTGGACCGCTAAAATGTTGCTTTAAAGAACCTAGTACCAAAATGGACAGGCGTCACAGCTCAGTTGGTAGTAGCTCTTCCTTCCTGTGGGTCGTGCGCTCGATTCTCACCCAGAGCAAATGTTTGTGTGATGAATATAAATATTTGTTCTGTATCTGGGTGTTAGGTACCTAGGTATGTATTTACAAAAAAAAATATATTTATTTTATTTATTTATGTTACACCAACGGCATATTCAATACTTATGGATGTATCAATAAATTATAATTTGACATAACGTTTTGTTAAAACATTGTATTGACTTGATTGATTTTGTTATACGAATAAAAATCTGTAAAAAAGCTAGCTACTAGAATTTTTAGCTATTAAATACAAGTTGAATAATAATAGCCTTTTCATATTATGGGTAATTTTTCTTCTTCCAGTTGTAATCCTTCGGATTATAAATACTTCTACTTACCTACTACCATTATTTCATGATGATTTGTCAACTTGATTCAGACTTATGAAGTTCATAGTTTGTGGTACACACACGGCATAAAAAATAATAAAATAGTTAAGAATCGTTACAAAAATTATATCACTGGCAATTATAAACTAGCAACATTTTAGAGCTCTCACTTGTGTTCTCAATTTAAAATCCGTTCGGGGAACACGAAAAGATAACAAAAATTTCCGCGCCGATTCCGGGGATGGACACTCGAGCTGTTGTTTGAATTCAGAACGATTTCGGCGAAGAGCACCAATACTGCCAACCTGCCAATACACCATTTGAAAATGGAAACCGTGTATTTTGGCGCCATATTACGTTCATATTACGCAGTACTGAATGGCTTTAAGTTCAAGCTGTTTATAATGGTTTAAGACACTTTTTTAGTTAAGTAAGTACAGATTTTTTATTTTTTTTTATTTATTACCCTTACGTTTAAGGCTGTTTGTAAAAACATACTTAACTAAATTTCATAGTTACTTAACTGTTTTTTTTGAAGTGAAAACTTCTTTAGCGGCGCTGGGTGGGTAAAAACTTTCAAACTCGCGTCAGGGTCACGTGACGTCGAAAAAGCGTAAGATCTTATTTAATTTTTATACATTGCTCGTAAAACAAGAGACGACAAAAGAACACACTTGCGGTCACGCGACGTATGACTCAAACAATTAAATAGTGTTGTGGCGACATGACGTGACGATGACGTGGCGACATGACGTGACGTGACGATGACGACGAAGCCAACGAAGACACAGACACATTCGCGCTTGTGCGATGACGTGACGATGACGTGGCGACATGACGTGACGTGACGATGACGACGAAGCCAACGAAGACACAGACACATTCGCGCTTGCGCGAATGTGTCTGTGTCTTCGCTGGCTTCGTCGTTGTGTCACATTCGCGCTTGCGCGAATGTGACACAACGACATGACACAATCACAATGACACAGACACATTCGCGCTTGCGCGAATGTGTCTGTGTCAGTGTGTCTTCGTTGTCTTCGTCGTTGTGTCACATTCGCGCTTGCGCGAATGTGACACAATGACATGACACAATCACGACTGTGGTTATATTTTTGAAGTGAAAACTTAAAAGTGAAAACACAACGTTAATATTGAAGTTTTCACTTCTGCCGGCACTCCCGGAGTGCTAGCTTTTTTTTTTTTTTAATTTAGTTTCAGAACTTTTCTTTTTGTTATTTTTTGACTTAGGTACCTACCTATCTATCAGTCATTATGCAATGTGTGGTTTCAGATTATAACTTTCCGTTTTTGTTTTCAGTAAATTACGTATAAATTTTTACAACTCTTTATTAGGCACATCTTTGAATTAATTTTTAAATATGAGCATCAAAAAGGTACTTACTTACATAAAAAAAATAGCTTTAAAATAAATAATCAACGGTACAGTCGCGTCGACAATTGTTCTCCATTAAATAAAGCGGTTATTGTCATTTCGCCGTCAATACTAGGAAATTAAAGTTCCGATTTGAATAACGTTTCTAACTGGACGATACATTCCTATTGGTCGGATTTAAATATAGAATGTTCTATATTTTTTTTTCTCTCTGGTGCATTTTGTTTTTTTACTGGCTGTAAATAATTGTGTGTTGCCAGTTACGTTAATTAAATAATGAGATTAATTCCTATGCAGTCGTTTAGTAATTGTATTGTTATGGTTTATAATTTTACGGTAACTGAATACTGATTTTTTTTCTGTCTGTTAGTGATTTAGCGTGGGATTTGTATTGAACCGCTTTTTTTAACCGAAAAAAAATTTACAGACAGTACTAGAAATCTACCAATTTATAACTTTAAAATGTATCTGGTGTTATTATGTAGGTATTATAATATGTACTTATGTATTTACAAAAAAAATGTATATAAGTATTCTATCAGCAATCTAGTTCCCATAATACAAGCTCTGCTTAGTTTGAGACTAGAGTGTGATGTGTGAAATGTCCATGAATATTTATTTAAATACATACTTTGCTTTAATTATACACCTTAAATGATTGTAGTAAGTAAAAACATCTTCAAAAGTGTGTCTATCCCAATTCCATTCCAGTTTCAATTCAGTTTCAAACAAGTTCGCGTAAACAAAGGTTGTGATGGAGCAACAGTTATCCAACTGTTTAGTTCGGTTTCGGTGTAATCTTAGTTTCGCTGACAGACCAGACGGTTGGCGCCTGTCTGCTACACTTTACTACACAAGTGTTTGGAATGAAATATTGTAGAATACAAATAATCGAGAATAAATAGATATTTACGGATGATCTACACATCACGCTCTAGTCAAGTAAAGAAAAGCTTGTGTTATGGTAACTAGAAAAACATTATTACTTTATTCAGTAAAATCACGCGGATCATTTAGAATCGTCTTACATACTAGGTGATTCTAGGTGCCAGTTCCACGCGACCAGAGCCTAGAAGAACGGGCAAGAAACTTACGGCCTGGTTCCTACCGTTTTTTTTATAAGACCGTTTTTTGTATTTAAATTGCAGTTGGAATACATAATATTTGTATTTTATCAGCAACCTAGTTCCCATAGTACATGCTCTGCTTAATTTGGGACTAGAGTGTGAAATGCCCCTGATAAATTACTTAAATCCTTTTTTTTTTAAACACCCAGACACAGAACAAATATTTATGGGCTGGTGAGTATCTGGCCCAGCGTATCAGCGCGGCAATGCAGCCAGTATCTTGGGTACGCGACGATTGGTACTGATTTGGACCAGTTGAACTATGTATAGATCGTTTGCAACGGTCTATAGATAGCTCAACTGTTTCTTATGTATTTTATATGCCTATGTACATTTTGTAAATACTGTAATAGTCGTAAGTTTGTTTGTGAATAAATATATTTTATTCTCACATTTATTTATTGAACACAAGTGGTATTCACTTGTGTGCTTGCCTATCCCGCTTCCGTAGTTAGCGCTTTGTGTCGGAACGATACTCGGCGCGGCTCACTGGGCTTCAGATGCGATTGTACAGCCCAATTTTTGTCTGTTTGTTTATTTTAGCCACCTAGTACTTTTGAGTATTTGTAAGTTTGTGTATTTTATTGTCAGCTCAAAGTGAGTATGAATAAATGTGACCAAACAATCGTATGGTAAACGTAACGCAGCGTAGGTACCTATTAGCTATACTTATTTTTAGAATTTTCATTTTAACATTTTTCAAAAGTAATCAACTTAAACAGAATATATTGAAAATATTAAGTATGTCATTTATTTATTTATTTTAATTACTAGCATTACCAATTACACTAATTATTATGGAACATACAAAACACAAATAAATTAACATTACAATTTAGTCAAAATCATCATCTTCCGACCCTTGTCCCATATTATGTGAGGTCGGTACAACACGTCTTACAATTACAATTTAGACAAAATAATATACTTAACAAAAAAAAAATGTTTTTATCATATGCTAGTAGGTATAGACTCATCTATACGATACAAAGAGATTATGATCTCTCTGTCTCTGTTCGTTTGTTTGTCTGTCTTTTAATAGACAAACATTTTTAACAAAAGCCTAAAGTTGAAAAACCTTGCCATTATAATTGACGGTACAATCGCTACCGTACAGGTAGTTAGTGAAACTAAAACTACCCTCATCCAACCCCTATTTTCATCCCCATTTAATTTCGGCAGAGCATTTAAGTTCGCAGACCGACTGTAAAATTACTATCTGTAATTACTCTAGATTTAAAACCCGGGTGTAATTTAGAGGTTTTTTTGTGGACTAGTGGTAACATGGCCGGCTTTGAAGGTAAGGTAGCGGGTTCGAAGTTGATGAAGATTTTTTAATTTGGATATGTATGAGCGGGTTAATTTAACGCCGAACATTGTTTTGTTTTTTTTTTTAATAAGTTACGTTTGTATTGTTTTGAAATAAGTAGATAACCTATAGATTAGTTTGATGTGTGAAATGTCCTTGAATATTTATTTATTTAAATCAAGATGTTTGTATTTATATCAATGCATATAAAACAAGTAAACCAAGCTTAGTATTGATAATTAGATTTTTATTACATCAAAACATATCTACTTACAAAACAAATAAAACCAGCCTAAAATAGGTAAGTTTCTATCAAAAACCGCATGACGTGTAGACTATCAAAAATGGCACGCATGAAAAAAAAGAATTTCCCAAATGTCATAGTGACGTCACAACACGACACTTGACAATATCTAGTCGCCGCTGGCAATACCAGTTAGCCGAAATACTAACAGGAAAACTGTGGAGTCGACTTTCAAATAAATAAATAATGCTGGACAATCCACACAACATCATCTAGCCCCAAGCTAAGCAGAGCTTGTGTTATGAGTACAATAAGATTGAAATACTTAATACAATACATTTATATAGATAGATATTTTTTATTGTACATATAAAATACCCTGAACACCCGGAATAAATATTTGCAGATCGTACAAACATTTATCCTAAGGCGGAACCCGCAACATCCGCGTCGCATAATTAATTCTAGTTATTTTTGTATTCAAGAATTATATTTTGTTTTGGATCTAACTAAATTTATTTGTATGTTTATGAAAGAAATAATTCTATTTATTTTTGGTATTCATTAAAGTTGTTTTTAATCGGTTTCCGAACTAAATTTCTTTTTTTTATTATTATTATTTAAATAAGTGTTATGAGGGATTGGTGGATGAAAGCGGAGAACAGGGTGTAAGGAGTTGGGGGACTTTGCCCAGCAGTGGGAGGAAATAGGTTAGAAAAAAATATGCTACTAGCGACTCCACACCTCGCCCTATCCAAGCAAACAGTTTATTCATAAATAGCCGTCCGTACTGAAATACTGTGTTTCGTGGAAAAACAGAAAAATCCATCAGCGCAGTTAACCCGTTAAAACGAAACTGACGAGTACAACCATAGAGTAGAAATACTATGGAGCTGTCAATGTTACTGTCAATGTCACTGTCAATTATTTTACTTTTCGTACTTAATAAAGATAATTAAAACTGTAGGTGAAGATTATAACAAAGGAATTATAAAAGATTTTGGTGAAGAGGACAGAGGTTACAAGTTTTACTCTGATAATTAGAAAATGATTTTTTTTTATACTTATTCAGTGTTCTTATTATACACTTTGAATGCGCCAAATATATAGGTACAACCAGGTGAGCAGGATTTTGCTGACGAGTGTGCATAGCCGCGCAGTGTAACTCCAAATAGGTTGCGTTTTTTTTGTAATTATTTATTCGTAACTTAACGTTTAAAATCGTCGAAACTAACCAGATAAAAGAGCAATGACGAACAGCTGACGAAAAATGAAGAAAATTGAGGGTAGGAATAGAGAAAGCGCGGGAAAACAAGAAAAACGCGGGAAAAACGACGATTGACGAAAAAAAACTTCGTATTTGTGTCGTACGCGGTCGCTGTTGAAACTGTAGCTCTTTTTTTTAATTTTTAGGGTTCCGTAAGCAAAATAAATATCTTGTAGGTATCTTGTAAGTTTTATTTCTTTCATTATTTCACATATATGAATGCATAGTTAAGTATAACCTCCTATCTTAAAAAAAATTAGCGTTGACATTATGTCACCATTAGTTAGATACGTATATAATCAATACATCAAGTCTGCGCTAACTTTTATAAGATAGAGCGAAAGTATTTTAAAAGGACCTATAAAAACTTGCTCTGAGTCTTGTAATTTTTTCGGTGTTGATAGTAATTAAAACTGTGTAATTACAACAATGAATTAACAATTTCAGTAAAACGTACGATTTTCCGTAAAAAAATGATTTCCACAGTCTGTTAATGATTTCATAGAAAAAGTTACTTACTTTCAGTATTTAGGGTTACCTACATATAAACAAATATAACAGCAGACTTAAAAAGCTTCAAAAAGTTTTGCACAATTATACGGAACACCAACAACATTTTCCCCAATTTTCGGGTAAAATTTTAAACGTACTTCGTTTTTGTTCGAAATAAACCAGTAGCGTGAGAAAATGGAGTAAGCATTTAGCAACCTACTTTATTTCCCACTCAAACATCTTTTTGCTCACGAAATGAGTTTTAGCGAAATATTTCGTTGCATTTTTACCCGTTTTTTTGGGAGAGTCACTACACTGGCAAGTATGAGTGAGCATTCATCGTGAGACTTTATTTTATTTTGTTTCTTTCAAATGTTAGAATATAGATTTAGCTACGTTTATATGTATTAAATAAATCTATGTAGGTAACTAAAAATGTAAACTGGCCTAGATTGGATATTACACATTAGGTACACATTTTCACAACCACGTACTAATATTTTTTTTTTAGACGTTGTATCGCAGCCAGTGGTTATTTCAATATCAGTGTTGCCCACTGTAATATTCCTAACTCATTACATCACTTCTAGGCATAAATTAATTTAGTCCCAATCAGATCGTGCGAAACTACCAAATACCTAGGCACAGCCATAACCTAGATTCGCTCACTAGCTAGGCGATGTATTACCTAGCCTAAGTAGGTACCAAAACGCAGGCGACCTAGATCTAGACCGACCTTGCGCTCGATCTAGTCATTTACATCGGCAAAGGACATATTTTGTTATCATGTGAGCTGTGAGCTGTGTAGGTATTATTTCTCTTACAAGGAAAGGGGTTCGAATCCTGGCCTTTATATTTTGCAACTAGCTAATGCACTTGACTTTGTCTTATAATCATTATATTCATTTGACAGCACTGTCTTTTTAACTTTTCAAATCAAAGAAATACAACTTAAATTAACATAGATAAGTAATTATACAAGGCAATGGAACATGGCATGACAACACGAGGATCACCAAATTAAAAAAAAACTTTTTTTAGTAGTAAAAAAAAGTAACGAAATCTATAATAAAAAGGTCCTTTTACATGATATATATCAGTCGGCTTTAGACAAATAATAATGTTTTAATATTAATCGGCTTGAGACAGTAAAAAACATTTCCAAGAAACTATAAGTATTTTTAAATTAACAAAGTCAAAGCGTAAAACAATTTTCGTCTGCGCTCAAATATCGTTGCATAGACAAAACCGTGGGAGAAAAATGTCAGACAAAAATTAATTAATGCTTAATTAAGTAATTGGATTCTTATGTCAGCTAAATAACCAGGTTGATAAACTTTCAACCTATTATACTAAGTTTTTTATGCGACTTTGGCTATTTTAAATTATATTTTTACAAAACTTACCAACATTTTAATCGCGACAGTTTTTATGGATGGATGTATGTTTGTTACTCTATCACGCAAAAACTACTGAATGGATTTTTATAAAACTTTGCAATAATGTAGCTTATACACCAGAATAACATATAGGCTATAATTTATAAAGATATTGTAAGAATTGTCCAAAATATAACGATAGTAACGAAATCATGAGCACCTAGTCTTCTAGTCTTCTCTAAATATAAAAATCAATGCCACTTTTAGTTTTTATTTTATAACTCAAAAACGGGCTCACCTATCCAAACCAAATTTTTAGGCTTTATTTGGACTGATTAGCAGATGGTTTATGTGAAGTTTGCTTATAATCTGTCGAGTGGTTCTTCATTTATCACATTTTTGGTGGAACATAGTTCGCCGGGACAGCTAGTAGAGTATATTTATTGTGTTTGACATTTAAGATTTTGTGAGTCATGTTTAATTATGTCGACTCATCCTTCAGACCAAAACACTGCAACAAGTAGGCATCATTTGGCGGAAAATAGGTACGGTGGTAGTACTTCCCCGTGCAAGCTAAATAGGTATAAGTATTAGAAAGAGGTTTTTCGCATATATTTTATAAAATATTTACGGATATTTCACGCATCACGATCTAGTCCCAAACTAAGCAAAGTAGGGAACTAGAGTGCGAATAAATTACTTCAAATATCTACATAATTCTAAAATAAGTCCATGTTACTCAGAAATGTTGTTACACTCTAATTGTGAAAGAATTATCGAAGTTCAGTGTTATAAAGTTTATTTCTTATTATCGTTATATTTAGGACAATTCCCAAAATATTTTCATAAATGTGTTATTCTGATGTATAAACTACATTATTGCAATGTTTAATTAAAATTCATTTACTTAAGTTTTTGCGTGAAAGAGTAACGAACATACATTCCATACAAACTTTCGCGATTATAATAAGTATTATAAACATACAATAAGGATCAGTAGCTCTACCATGAGTTTTTACTATACTGTATTTACTACACTCGCTAGCATCTGTAGTTAAAAAAATGTATGAAGATTTGTACAGCGCCTCTAGCGGATAGTTGGGTACTAAAATTCGTCATACTAATATTGACGTAACTACTGTAGTAAAGTCAGGCGATTTTACTGTGACATCTCATGGTAGAGCCAAAGGGCAGGGGAATGATGAAACATACAATAAAACAAATATTTTTTCTCGTGTTTATAGCTTCTAAAACAATTGATAGGTATAAAATATTATAAGTACCGATATGAGTCATTTCAAGCCATGACAAATAATTTTAGATTGTTAAACAATTTATGTGTTAGTGTGTCATGATTTCGACTTTGTTCTAAGAGTCAGCGGTAATTTTTTATTTGTTTGTTTAATAATAATTTGATTCAGCAGTTTTTATACCTATAATAAAACTATGTGAAAGTTTACTGATGATTTGAAACAAGTCAGTAATTAACCATTTTTTTATTAGATTAGCTCATTTTTTACTTTTTGTAGCGTTCCCTATCAAATAAGAAGTAAATACTGTACTAAGTGTGAGAGGAACAAAACGATCATGCGGCCAGGATCAGTGTTGGCCGCACAGTCACGTTGTCTCTTTCTAGTGTGGTCAATTTGGTGAGGCTTTTACACCATTTCATTTGGGTACTGATGTCAATTTTCTGAATTTGATTAAAAAAAGATGTGTGCCACTCGGGGACTGCCGCGGTAAAGCTATTGCATAGCATTTTTTGCTGAATTACGCATGCGCAGTGTTAGGTTATTTCGTTACGGAATTACTGGATTCGGTCTCCACGCTCAAGGCCCGCGGAAGCTATGCAATATCTGGTGCTATGAGATTAAAATATATAATTAAACGGATTTGTGGTTCACAAGTCACATTTCCATTTATAGTTTTAAGTATATCGAACAAAAGAAAATTTGCTTCTAAAAATCAATGAACTATTGTTGTTAAACTATAATAACCTTTTAACATAACACTATTCAATGTGTCATAGACAAAAGTATTTTGTTTTTAGTCTATGAGAGTCAAGTGTGTTTGGATTCTAGTCAAAAGAGGTTTTAACTCTTTATTATAAATGTTTTGACATTGACATCCGTTGGTGATGTCATTTGGAACGTGTTTGAACGAAAAAAAAACTATTTATTTAATCGTATGACACTTTTAGGCGTAAAATATTTTTTTAAAAGTCAACTTTTGGCATTCTTTTTTTCGCCTAGTTTGTCAGTTTCTAGAAAAAAGAACTAAAATTTTAATAATCCTCTCTATCCTCTAAGGTTTGCTGGTAGAAAACTTTTAAGGGTGAAGCTCGCCTTTGTATATGTTTTTCAATTTGTATGTTTGTCTCAATGTGTACAATAAAGTATAAATAAATAAATAAAATGTTTATTATCTGGTTTTGTACATCTAAATTCCAGTTATCAAAATCATGGGTATCATGTTCCAAAATCCCCATCATGGGAATAGATTTGTTTCTATGTTATGTATGTAATTACAAAAAAAATGTATGTAAGTTAATCCCTAAGTTTAGGACAAAGTCAAAGTCAAAACTACTTTATTCAGTAAAATCACAAGGATCATTTAGAATCGTCTTACATACCAGGTGATTCTAGGTGCCAGTTCCACGCGACCAGAGCCTAGAAGAACGGGCAAGACACTTACGGCCTGGTTCCTACAGTTTTTACAGTTACAAGAGTGTGTTATGTGAATTGTCCGTGAATATTTTAAAAAAATCCATATTTTTTTATATTATTTCTGTGTATAGACATACCTACCGGGACTATTTATTTAAATCTGCATGTAAAGTGCACTCATTGATATTCGTCTAGACGAAACTGCATTTTGACAAGGTCGAAAACAATGTCATTCCTATATCTATAATATCTTGAATTATAAGATCAATATAGATAAATATTCAAGGACAATTCACACATCACGCTCTAGTCCCAAATTAAGCAAAGCTTGTACTATGGGAACTAGTTTACTGTGTATCTACCATGAGTTGTCACAGTAAAATCGGCTGACTTTAATACAGTAGTTACGTCAATATTAGTGTGACGAATTTTAGTACCCAACTATCCGCTAGAGACGCTGTACAAATCTGCATACATTTTTTTAACTACAGACGCTAGCGAGCATAGTAAATATAGTATAGTAAAAACTCATGGTAGAGCTACTGATAGAATACTTGTATACATTTCTTTTCGCAAATACATACATAGAACACACCCAATTTTTCGGCTGATACAGTCGAAAAAAGAACCTTCTACTTATTTAAAGTTGGTTAAAATTAATAAAATGAGTGTACCTAATCATTACAAAAAGGTATCTACCTAGTACCTACAGTAAGTATATAGGTACAAGGTTCCTAGTACTTACGGTAGGTACTAGGTAACTACAACCTTTATTGCAGCTATTTTTCCATTTGAACAGGCTAAAATAATAAATTATAGGCACCGCATTACGACATAACTACGAGATAACTACGACATTGCTACGAGATCGCTACGACATAACTACGAGATAACTACGACATTGCTTCGAGATAGCTACGACATCACTACGAGATAACTACGTCATCACTATAAGATGGCTACAACAACACTACGACATCGCTACGACATCACTACGAGATAACTACGACATTGCTACGAGATAGCTACGACATCACTACGAGATAACTACGTCATCACTATAAGATGGTTACAATAACACTACGACATCGCTACGACATCACTACGAGATAACTACGTCATCACTATAAGATGGCTACGACATCACTACGAGATGACTATGACACTTTTTGTAAAAGTAACAGTAGTAGTTCTTCTCACGAGCTCTACTACACAAAAAGCCTTACCCTTGTTTAGTTTTCGACTCGTAGCTTCGGCTGAACTTGTTGATTCAAACGGCCTTTGTAAACGTACCTCACTGCGAACCGGAATATTATGTTTACGAAGAGTTTTATTTATGTCACTTTGACGTTTTAAAACAGTATTTAAAAACGGTACTGTGTAATACCATTTTGATTAAAATCTGATCAGTTATTAAGTTATTATTTATTATATGTCGATATTTATTTAAGTTGGTTTTTAGCTAACTTGAAAATAGAGGTTTTCAATTCGACTGTATGTTGTTTGTTACGAGATTACCTACTTACACTAAACATAAACCGATACTGATAATTATTTTTTTGTTTAGCAGATAATACAAATTGCGTGGTTCAATATTAGATAAGGTGCATCTAGTATTTTTTGATTAATCTTTGAAAAAGTATTACAAGTGTATAACAATTGAAAACTGTATTCAACAAATTTTTTTTTTGAAAAATGACTTCCTTGTAATTACTCCTGAGTAGATGATATAGTTAAACTTTGACTTTGAACCACAAGTCTGTCTTAGTTCTATATTGTGTTATTAATTAATAAATAGTTCTAATAAACTGGACAGAAAATTCAAAAATTCCCTTTAAGAAAGAGGCAAAGTCCACGTTTAGTCGGCTATACGTTTACCACCCCCTATCGATTGAGCGACCCACTCCCCCCTTTTTAACTGGAGACAATGGGTGGCGCATTCACCAAAACGGGATACGAGTCTGAGCACGAATAAATGTGACTATCGCAAACGTATCGACAGGTATTCGATTCACACTACGCGTTGACGCCAGGTCGATTGTCAAACCCGAGTAGGAATAGATGTGACTGTCGCAAACGTATCGACACTTATTCGAGTCACACTACGCGTTGACGCCAACTCGACTGTCAAACCCGGGTAGGAATAAATGTGACTATCGCAAACGTATCGACAGGTATTTGAGTCACACTACGCGTTGACGCCAGCTCGACTGTCAAACCCGAGTAGGAATAAATGTGACTATCGCAAACGTATCGACAGGTATTTGAGTCACACTACGCGTTGACGCCAGCTCGACTGTCGAACCCGAGAAAGAATAAATGTGACTATCGTAAACGTATCGACACTTATTCGAGTCACACTACGCGTTGACGCCAGGTCGATTGTCAAACCCGAGTAGGAATAGATGTGACTGTCGCAAACGTATCGACACTTATTCGAGTCACACTACGCGTTGACGCCAGGTCGATTGTCAAACCCGAGTAGGAATAGATGTGACTGTCGCAAACGTATCGACACTTATTCGAGTCACACTACGCGTTGACGCCAACTCGACTGTCAAACCCGAGTAGGAATAAATGTGACTATCGCAAACATATCGACACGATGTCGTGTTCTAATGTCACTTTTGACGCAAGCTCGACTGTCAAACTTAGCAGCGTCACTGCGCAGTGTCTTGAATGAGCTAACGAGATTTAAGTTTTGTCATTTTTTGATAAAACAAAGCAATTTTATTTCATTGTTTTTATAATGTTTATTAAACGAGATACATGTTCTGTCATCATCATCATCATCATTCTCCTGTCCTTATCTTTTGTTTTTAATGCTATGTAGAGTTTTGTTGTATAATTTTGGTATTGCAACCAACAATACTTGATGTCGTAGCGTAATGTATAAACGTGGAAATAAAACCGTTGATTTGGAACTCGTTTCCTATAGGTTTTGAAGTGGAAATTCTCCACTAACAAACATGTTCTCGAACCCACGACCTGTGCATAGCAGAGCTACCGACTGAGCTGTGACGCCTGTCAAACTAACATCCAAAAATATTATGATAAGTAAAAAAGTATCAGTCCGAGACGTAGATCGAACAAAATCAATACAATCGTAGCTGCACCTAGGTGTCTGCGCCAAGGAGCAACAGTTAAACACAGATGCTGGACAAACTGGAATTTTAAGAAGATATTATAAGCTTTTGATTGCTTTTTACTATTGTACGAAAAGCAATAACCAGATAGATAGATAGATAACACTTTATTGCACAAACAGAAAATACAAAAAAACATCTTAGAAATAACTTAAAAATAGTACAATGGGCGGCCTCATCGGTGATAGCGATTTCTTCCAGGCAACCATAATTAACCAGATTTCAGGTTTAGTTGGTACCTACTTCATGGCATAGTTTCTAACTGTTTATTTTAGCTTAGTATTTAAATAATATTTGTTTAGATTATTATTATAGATTAAAGGATAGGATGGGTTCCTATTATATCCTATGCTTAAATTTAAGTTGTGGTGTGCAATAACGTATTTCCATCTTTTTTATAAGTTATAAGCAAGCGTTTGACCGCGATCTCACCTGATGTTAAGTGACGAGGTCTACGATGTAGCACGCTTGCTTACAAGAAGACCCATTCACTCGTCTCTTAAAAATATTCAAATTATACCTAAGACTCGGGAAAAACAGACGCCAGCAACGATCTATTATAAGTATTTTCTTAGTTTGGAGCTAGAGTGTGATGTGTGAAATGTCCGTGAATATTGATTTATTTATAAAAAAGAAGGGCAACACTGTTTCTTATAAAATAATCGAATTCGCATAGAAATTAGGCCTAGTTTTGCAACATTACCATTTGTTCAATGTCGGGCTCAGGGTAATATAATATTAATATTAATTAATAGCTTGCTGTATTAACTTAACTTGTTACATCACTAGATATTCCTTGACTTTGACTGAAGTTACTGCTATGGGCGGCCTTATCGCTGAAAGCAATCTCTTCCAGACGAATAATAAATATAATAGTTTTCAGTCAAGTGATAGCTTCACAGACAGACATCACAGCTCAGTAGGAGCTGTGCCTTCCATGCTGTGGGTCGTGGGTTCGATTCCCACCCAGAATAAATGTTTGTGTGATGAACAAATCACACATCACTCTAGTCCCAAACTAAGCAAAGCTTGTACTATGGGAACTAGATTGCTGATTACCTACTTATATGTATGAAGCTGTTAAAAATCTAAATCAAAAACTAATTATAGAACCTAATTATACCTATTATAGAAGTCATCGTTTAGCATCAGGTGGGCTGTTTTATTCTTAGTCATAACTTTAAGATCACAGAAAACATAAATATTAATTTAGAAATATCAAGATAAGATTAAAATATATTTTATTTATCAAGTTTAATATTAACGTGGTGTATGTAGGTCGAGGTCTATTAGATACGGTATTTTATGAGAATTTTCAGGGTTTATATGAAATTATACAGCGTGTTTATTTATTTATATTTGGTTATTTATACGTTAAACTTATATATAAAAATTATTTTTTTTGCATCGCACCGCCCTCGCCTTTTTGGTCGACCCCGCCGCCGTCTTCCGAAAGGGACCTTTGCCCAGCTGTGGGACAAAATAGGTTAGTAAAAAAAGCTAATTTAATAAATTTGTTATTAACTTAGTACTTTTAACTCTTCACTTGAAAAGCAAATATAAATAAATCTATATCTATTATTTAAATATAATAAGATTTATTTGTCGACGTTTCAAACAACATTTTTTTCCCTGAGCAAAACAGAAACCTGAATTTATTCAAAATTTATTTTATTGTTTATAAGTTATAGTATAACGTGTGAACCCACAGCTAGTTTACACTCTTAAACTTAATATAATATTCCTTTGAGCCTCAATTACGGAAATTATTCAATAAAAATTATAGTGAAACCGATAAATATATAATTGAAGTTAAAAATGAAAAATGCTTCGTAATTTTTTAAACAGATGTCCATTTTCGCACGCATTTGTGAACTGAAATGTGAATAATATTGATTTTTTTGAAAGTTGCAGGTAAGATTGTTAGTTTTAGTAATTTACATAAGTTTTTATTACACTGCTTACAGAAAACTGGTATCTAGAAAGTACTGTACGATGATTTTACTGTAAAAAAACCTTGGAGTAGAAAAATAAAATAAAATTGATGATAATTAATATTTTTGAAAACTTGATAGGTACTTACGATTACGATTCGATTAATTTCCAGAAATAATGAAATGTATGAGAAATCGAGTCATAAGCTAGTTTTTTTTCCCAAAGTAAAACATATTGTTGGAGCTCATGAATCTAGGTAGGTAAATTATCTACTCTCTCTCACCCTCTCTCTATGCACGACTGTCAAACGTGACATTGACGTAAGTCACTCTCGACGCTTCTGCACCGTATTTATATCAATAAATACTACTCAAAAATCTAAAATAGTACAGGTTAGGGGCATATTTTCTTCCAACTAACCTTTGTGTGTTAACTTTAAGATACTTAGTTCTTAATTTATAAGTTTTTCATCTAAAAAAACAGTTTTTGGTCAAAATATTCATCTTCCAATTCCACCAACGTCTGTACCCGAGGTACACCACCTGTGGCTTCGTAAATTTAGTGTATTTCCGTCCCTCTCGCACTCACAAAACCTCCATACACCCCTCTCTCTCACTCCTGTTTTCACAAATAAGTTGCTTCCGAAAACAACATAGAAAACCTCTTGAATTCACATCGGAAGTTCAAACTTAGGTAAAAGGAATAAGGTTGTATTTAGATTGGCTGAAAACTCTTTGTCACGAACTTTCAGGAAATTCACCGCTACGTTGTATTCTCTGATTGTAATATAACGCGATTTAAAATAAATAGTGCTGGAATATTTATTTTATCGATAAAAGTTATCGATAAACTTTTATCTAAAAAATATGGCAATAATAAAAAAAACATACTTATAATTAAGTAAGTAAATTATAATACAATAATTAAATTAAATTGAAATAAAAAATTTAACAAAA
This sequence comes from Ecliptopera silaceata, assembly GCA_932527185.1. Classification (NCBI taxonomy): domain Eukaryota; kingdom Metazoa; phylum Arthropoda; class Insecta; order Lepidoptera; family Geometridae; genus Ecliptopera; species Ecliptopera silaceata. The sequence continues at coordinate 6,388,906 of OW052213.1, read as the reverse complement.
ACATGCATGCATTATGATTTGTCTATTTAAAGTAACTTTTGTTTCTATTAAAAAATTCACATTTCACAAAAACTTGACTCATTTATTCCATTAAAAAAACACCGTTTCTTAATTATTAACACAAAGAATAAAAACTCCTTCCAAAAAAATCGATAAAAAATAATATCGATGATATAACGCACATCACTAACCCGGATAACCGGGTGTCGTTTATCCACAACTGCTAAATGTCCGGGTTATCCAAACCAGCGGTTTGCATGCGCCTTGTCCGGGACACCCGCCGTGCCGACTTCAGGAGTTAGTCTAATGGCCGGCGCAGACCGGGACGGCATGGCAAGGGATTTTAATTTTTACTAATGGACATTCAACCGTACTGTTACAGAAATACGACATAAATTGCTATGCTTTAAAATGATGCCGTTCCGTTCACGTTCAATGCCACGGCATCATTTTAAAGCATAGCAATTTATGTCGTATTTCTGTATCAGTACGGTTGAATGTCCATTAGTAAAAATTAAAATCCCTTGCCATGCCGTACTGATCTGCGCCGGCCTTAAGAGGAAAAGCTTCATATCTGTTGTACAATAATATAAAACTATTCTGCAAGTTTTTTGAAAAGGGCAGTCAGCCTGAGAGTTTTGTCCGATTACCTGAAAAAGTTGCCAGAAAGATAAATGATTTATTAATAATAATAACTGCATACCTGTTTGAACTAATTTATTCTGTTGCTTATAAGGATATTATTTACAAAGTGACGTAATAGTAAATATGAAAGGACTCGTCTCTGTTTTGAAGAGAAAATACTCGGCAAATTTATTTTTAAAACAAATTACAATACTCAATACAATATTTGAAACTATCATGGTTTTGAACATAGTTGTCATTATAAACGGGATATTTACCAAATTAATTAAACGATGATATTAATCAAACTCACAAATCATGGTAAATATTCCGTTTATAATGAAAACAATACTCAATACATTTATTGCCTACTTGACGATAGACTGACTTGAATGAGATTTCAAATAAACACTCGTCGTATTGACGGGCAGAAGCTATCTATAACAATAATGCTGGGGCCACACTAGCGGGCTACGGCGAATATTCGTGTTAACGCGATGTATGTGGCCGGGTACATCGTGTCATCGCGTAGTATATCGCTGCTTCGGCTACATTAGCGGGCGAATATTCGTATCGTGTTGGCGCGACAAAAACATCGTGTTCGGGTATAGGAGATGTTCTTGTCTAAATACTACGCGATGACACGATGTACCCGGCCACATACATCGCGTTAACACGAATATTCGCCGTAGCCGGCTAGTGTGGCTCCAGCATTATATCCGAACACGATGTTTTTGTCGCGCCAACACGATACGAATATTCGCCCGCTAATGTAGCCGAAGTGTAAGAAGAAGAATCTAGTGCTGTCAAACTAAAACATACCTACAGTTATTTAAAAACAAGCCGATATAACCGTTCGAACCTAAAACCAAAAAGTTCCAATGGCATAAATACTTTATGCTCCAAAAATTAGTAAAGCCGGTATAAATAAAACCGGACTACCTTTATCCGGTTCGTAAAAACCGTCCGGTTAATCCGGGTATTCATGATCCGGCCCAAATTGGTGTTACTGGAGCGAGAATTGGTAAAATACTAGGGATTTTTATAGGGTTTTCAGTATTCTGGAACAAAATAAAAGTAGATAAATATTTATGAACATATCATAAAATAAGCTAAATTTGTGTGAGATGAGAACTAGATTACTGATAGATAATTACAAATTAAAATACATTCTAGTTAGTACATAAGTACGTAAAAAAACAGTGTTTATTATCACCTAGTAGATAATCCTTAAAATATGTTTTGTTTATTTGTTTTATTTTTTATTTTGTTTTACACTTGTCTTACCTTTATTCTTTACTAGTAGTACGCCCCGGCTTCGCACGGGTAGCCTATATCAAAAATGAATTTATAATATAGCCTATGTTCAGCACAGATAATGTAGCTTTACAACGTTGAAAGAATTTTTGTAATCGGTCCAGTAGCTTCGGAGCCTATTCGATGCAAACAAACAATCAAATCTTTCCTCTTTATAATATTAGTTTAGATAAACTATAGTAGTATCTAGTATAATATAAACAAAAAAAAAGATTATCATTATGTAATTTTAAGACTAAGCAATACATTTTTGTTACTTTACCTATTTTTTTTGTTATAATAACAAAAGGTTTGTTCTTGGGTTGGGAATCAAACCCGCGAAAAGCTGTGAGCTATGACGACTGTCAATTCATGTGACAGCTGAATGTGAACAAAATTTCAAATTTAAGGCATGTATGTAACCTTTAATAATGTTAATATTAATGTTAGCTACTCATGAATGCTATTGTCCCATCTTAAACCAACAGTGAAAGCTGACCCCGACCTTAAGGTACGGTCTTCAGAAGGTAGTTGTCGTTATAAAGTTGTAAAACTGGTCAAGTGCGAGTCGGACTTACGTTCGAAAAGTACCAAAATCATATTTGAACGAAGTTCCTTATCGCGAAAGGAACTTCGTTCGGACGGAATCGTTTAGACGGAAAAAATTATGACCAAAAGTTGTAACGACACTTTTTGCTATAGTCGTTAACCGTGCGGCGTGCGCGTGTTTCTCCGTCTGTCTCTCTCTCATAGAAAGCAAGCCAGTTAGAACTTTGTTCCATCCGCGTGTCCCTTGATACAAGATACAAGATATTTATTTTGCCAAAATAAGTGTTACAAAGGTCTTAAAATTAGGGAGGCACTTAAAAACTTATTCACCTTTTTCAGGTATCGCAAAAAAGGGTTGGGCGCTTAAACATTATATTATATAGGTACTATATAGGAACTATATTATGCTTATATTATTATTTATATAACTAGTTAACATTTTAGGTACTTAATAGCTCTTAATATATTAGTTAAATAAGTCTAAGTATCACATTTTTGTTTAGTAAAAATTACAATTATAATAAGTTGATACCTCTCAAGTTTTTTTATATGAGAGGCTACATTGAATATTCCGCCAATTTTGATGATTTTTTTACTTCATGGCCATATATTCTATAATCTTTAAATAGTTTTTTGTATTACTTTTCTATGATAACCGAAGTTGGTTTTGTTCATTATTGTTGTCTAAAACTTATATGTTTCTTACAATAAACTTTAATACATTGTATTTTTTTTTATACGTACGTATAAAGATGGCTACGGTTTTATAAAGTCATATTTTAGAAAACAAGCTTCTAGCTATGGACTGTTCGTAAATTATAGTTTTAGGTATGGAAATCTGAAGAGGTAACATAGCCAATAAGGTAAGGTCAAATAAGGGCAAGGTCATAAGGTCAACATGTCAAGTTTTTGTAATTTAACAAATACTTTTTGTAAATCTAACATGTAAAAGTGTTAAAGAATTAATTTAAATAGAAATGGTTTTTGTTCTTTGATGAGTTACACTGCGCGGTAATGACAGTTGACTGCAAAGCGTTTTCAGTGTAAACGTAAAACTCGGATCATAATAACCGAAATTAGGTTACCTAATGCTCATTTAATAAGAAATAAATAATAACTACTACAGATTTTACATAATTTTGTATCTATGCTTTGATAAGATGAGAGAAGAGATTGATAAGACACATTCCTTCAAAAGGCGGTCTTATCGTTATTGCAGACAAACCATAATGTTAAATACTATGTTTGATTTCTTTATAAACTACAACATTAATAAAAAAAACTGATTTCGATCATAGGTTTTTATTTTCTGTGCCCCTATGTCAAAGTTATAAAATGTTAGGTTGTAGGTACCTACAGAAATCTAATAAAATAATGTATTATCTTCATAAAAATGAACGCATATTATAGTAAAATACAACACTGAAAAACAACCACAAAACCAGTTCAATTTTTATCTAAAGTCCTTTGAAAGTTATCTCCAATCGAACTCTTGATAAACTAGCAAAATCAAAATGGCTGCCAAACCGTTATCATAGTATGGCCTAGACAATTTACTAGGAAGCAACATCGTCCGTTTTGACATTGCGTCCGACCTTGGCGGGAAACTACGTGATTGGTCGAATTTTAAACATGGCGGTGCGCGCGCGGTCATTGTTTAGATCTAATTATTAAACCGGTTTAGATACTTTTATATGTACTTATTCATTTTTTATGTAACTTGGTTTTTTGTACGATGTTAATTGTTTGTGTATTTAACTTTAGCTGTACGATATAAATAAAATAAAAATATGATGTTAAGTTTTTTTTACAAAACTTTAATATAAATTATTGAAAGTAACCAAATAACTAGTGAAATATCAATCAAGGACTACACGGGAATCACAACACCAGTTATCAAATAAAAAAAAACATCAAAAATTCAAAATAAAAAACATAATCGAATCGAGAACTTCCTTTTCTCAAAATAGATTAAAATACCAATTGCTAGTATTCAATTTACATTCCCCTTTCAAAATGGCTGCCCGAAATGTCAAACATTGTTTCAGGAATTAGGGCACAAATTATGGCTCAATAAATTACAGTTAGTAATTTAGTAATTAGCAACATGTTTTCATTGACCTTTTAGTTATTTATGTCCATCATTTTATAAAAGGCGATTATCTTGCCATATTAATGCTATAACAATTTTAGCAGCTACAATAAGCTGTCTTTTCGCTTTCGAGGGGTTATTTGAATATTAAGTATTCTATCAGCAATCTAGTTTCTGCTTTGCTTAGTTTGTGACTCGAGCGTGATGTGTGAAATGTCCGTGACTTATTTATTCTACAATTAGTATTTATATACTTATACGAACGAAACTCATAGCAAAAATATATTATTAAACATTAACGGCTGGTTTCTGGAAACCCAAATCACGATTGATCCGAGTTTGACACATAGTAATTGTTTGATTTTTTCATTGATCATCGTTCGAGAAACCGGCCGTAAATCAATTAATAATTATTTATAGGATTTTTAACATATCACACTCTAGCCCCAAACATATGCAAATATTTTACTATGAGAACTAGATTGTTGACAGTTTCTATGAGAACTAGATAGGACTAGAAGTTGACAGTTATTTTGTTAATGCATAGTGGCACAGAACAAAAAATCATCACACAAACCTAGTTATTAGGAATCGAACCCACGACCCGTAGCGTAGAAAGCAGTACTACTACCAACTGAGCTGTGATGTCTGTCATTAACAGATTCATTCATAAACTACAATAAGTAGCTATTTTATATATGTAAGTATATCTATATTACATGATAATAATGACAATAAGGTATTGTATGTTTGTATATTACTCATTCAGTAACACTTTGTAGTGAACAGCTGTTAGGTTCATTTGAGTGCTAGGTTACCTAGATATATGTACTATACTATAGGAGGACCACTGGTTACCAAAATACAAGTTATTACTTCGTTTGGAAACCAATGAGCCCATATTGTTTTTTATATGTAAAAAATAATGTCTTTAGTTTTTAGTTCATAAATTGTAAAAAAAAAATGTAAAATCTAGACAACAGATACAAGTAGACTAGATTGTCAAGAATTATAGATTTACAACTTTCTTAATAAGGCGAATGCAATATCTATAGCTATCAGATAAGAAATATCATTATACTTAATACAAAATTGACTAATATCCTAGGTCTTATGAAACTAGCCAAGAAAATAATATTTTTTTAGATTTATAAACCAAGTGCAAATGAAAGTACCGAGCAATATAAAATCCAAAAACAAAAATCAAAAAACTTAACGACAAAAAATGTCTCAGAATTAAAGAGTGGTCAGAAAAAGAAAATATCTTTTAATAATTCAACGCAGACTTTTTTAATAGCAAAGCCAAAGGGTAAGATACAGAGAGCTATATAGCAAGCTATAGCTCGGACTGCTATCTGACCTTTACCGTAAGCAGTTTTCCATATCTTATTCACGCTATCGCAGTTCTTGATTTGAGAGGCGCACAGCTCAATTGGTAGTAGCTCTGCCTTCCATGCTGTGGGTCGTGGGCTCGATTCCCACCCAGAGCAAATGTTTGTATGAATCATAAATATTTGTTCTGTGTCTGGGACCCAGACACAGAACAAATATAACCAATATAATAAATAATACCCAGACTCTGGGTATTACTATGTCACACACTTATTACCAAGATTTGACAAATCCTAGTCGGTTCGGTTATCGCATCCCCGTATCGAGGTGAAGGTCACAAAGTCGAATCCAGTTCGAATCAATAACTTTATATTAAAAAATTTGCATTTTCCTAAATTCATCAAGCAATTAATTAGTTTTTTATTTAACGTTTACATAAGTCTAACGCTAATATTTTTTAAAATTATTATACTCGTTTAATAATAGAATAAACTCGGAGAATAGGAACGAGTGGAAGGACATGGGGGAGACCTTTGCCCAGCAGTGGGACGAGATAGGTTAGAGAGAAAAAAAAAGGTTAATATTTAAAAAAAAATTTTGCATAAAACCTTTAAAATTCAAAATTTTTGTTTAAACATCGTATTGGCTTTCTATTAATTTTAATCAATACACATTAAAATATCAAATATTAACATTTATCGTAACTAACCGGTAACTAGGTTCGATGTTCATAACCTAAATTTTGTTTATTTAGTACTATTAAAAAACGTTCATACCTAGATCTTGTCAACTTTAGTGCTAGGTCCTTTATTGCTGCTCCGCCAGGTGGCTTATTGCTACTTCAAACTTCAAACTTCAAAATCATTTATTCAATAAAATCACAAGGATCACTTTGAAACGTCTTACATACTAGATGATTCTAGGCGCCAGTTCGTCGCGACCAGTGTCTAGAAGAACTGGCAAGAAACTAGACCTGGATTCTAGCGTTTTTTTCATATGATCCTTCTTACAATTGTTTAACAAAGTTGGAGCTAGTTCGTCCCAAGCTTGCTTGTCTTCTAAATAGTCAGATATTTTATAATATGCTTTTGATAAGAGTTTTCGTTTTATTACGTTTTTGAACTTGCCAATCGGCAATTGACAAACATAGCTTGGGACTATGTTATAGAAGCGTACACATTGCCCTTTAAAAGATTTATTTACTTTGGTGAGCCTAGTAATGGGAACAGCGAGTTTATCCTTATTTCTTGTGTTAACATTATGATTGTCGCTTTTTTTAGCAAAAAGATTAATATTTTTTCGAACATACATTAAGTTTTCGTAAATGTACTGACAAGGCACTGTCATTATGTTTATTTCCTTAAATTTATTTCGTAGCGATTCTCTGGGACCCATGTTATAGATTGCACGAATAGCTCGCTTCTGCAACACAAATACGGTATTTACATCTGCAGCATTCCCCCACAACAAAATGCCATATGACATAATGCTATGAAAGTAGCTGAAATAAACTAGTCTAGCTGTGTCCACGTCTGTAAGGAAGCGGATCTTTTTGACTGCATATGCTGCAGAACTAAGCTTTTTCGATAATTTGTCTATGTGTGGGCCCCATTGAAGTTTATTATCTAAGGTTATTCCTAAAAACACTGTGGTGTCCACTAGATCTATGTTTACATCTTTAATTTTGACATTAGCTAGCGATTGTGTGACATTTGGTAAAACAAATCGTATACATTTAGTTTTTTTTTCGTTTAATAATAAGTTGTTTACATTGAACCAGTTTACAACTTTTGAGATTGTATTATTCACGTCGTCATAATTTGTTTGTCGTCGTTCCAATTTGAACAAAAGTGAAGTGTCATCTGCAAACAGTACAATCTCGTGATCATCTTTAACTACTCGTGGTAGATCATTGATGTAAACTAGAAACAAAAACGGTCCTAGTATTGATCCTTGTGGTACACCCATTTTCACCACAGATCCCGGAGAACGTTTCCCATTTACGTCAACTCTTTGAATTCTGTTGCTTAAATAAGAAGACAGAAGTTCCAGAGCAACACCCCTAACACCATAGTGGTTTAGTTTCCTGACCAACGTTTCATGATGCACACAATCAAACGCCTTGGATAAGTCACAAAATATACCCAAGGCGTCATTTGATTGCTCCCAGTTTTCAAAAATATGTTTTATCAACTCAATGCCTGCGTCGGTCGTTGAGCGTCCCTTCGTAAACCCGAATTGTTTTGTGTCAAGTAAATTGTTATTTTCAAAATGTCTTTGTAATTGTAGAAGCATAAGTTTTTCAAAGATTTTACTAAATGTTGGTAGTACTGAAATCGGTCGAAAGTTAGTAGGGTCTGAACGGTTACCTGATTTGAATAGCGGTGTTATTTTACTATGTTTCATTAAGTCAGGAAACTCACCACAATCGATGCTTTGGTTAAATATAAAGGCCAAATCTTGAGCGATAAGGTCAATCACGGGTTTTACGACGGCAACGGAGACGCCCCAGAGGTCCGTGGTTTTTTTTACATTGATCATTTTAAAAGCTTTGACAATATCCTTTGCATGCACATAATCGAAGTTGAACAGTTTTTGAATTTTAGGTATATTTTCTATCAATAATGACTCCGCGATTATGTGGGAAGAGTTTAAGGATTTTGTAGTTGAGACAGGAATGTCAGTGAAAAATGTCTCGAATGCTTTGACCACATCAACATCCTGGTCAATGATGATGTCGTCAACCTTCAGTTTGGATATGGTGTTATGTTCTTTGACCCTCCCTGTCTCATTATTGATTATTTTCCACGTAGCTTTTATTTTATCATCACTAGTTTTAATTTTTGAACATATTGAGACTTAGCAGTACGGCAAACACGTTTAAAAATTTTGGAGTAGTTTCTTATTTTTTCTTTAAACTCTTCACTAAAATTGTATTGCTTTTCACTATAAAGATTGTACAAGGTTTGTCTACTTTTGTGGATTCCCGCTGTTGCCCATTCACTGAACTTAATTCGATCAGAGACCATCATGGACTTGGATGTAAAAATAGTGTTAAATAAGTTATTAAACTCATTAAAAAAAATATTATAGGAAATGTTTGAATTATAATTGTTGTAGGATAGTGTAGGAAGCTTCGAAATGAGGTTTATTTTTAGTTTATCCAGACGACTTATGGTCATTGGTACAAAAGTAATATTTTTTGTTACATTAGTTTTTGTTTTGGCTTCTATTTGAATAAGTTGTCCTAGATGGTCTGAAGGAATCTGACTAATTAGATTTTTGTTAATTATTTTTACATTTGTAAATATATTATCTAGGCATGTAGCCGAAGTGGCTGTAATTCTAGTTGGTTCTAAAAATACATTATCCAGGTCAAATGATTTGAAAAGAGTTAAAAGTCTTGTATTTAATGAGCCTGGTACAAGTAAATTAACATTAAAATCACCGCAAATTATTATCTCTTTATTTGTGCTAGTTATTTTATACAAAATATCTTCCATTACTTTTTCAAAAATATCAAATGAGGCGGACGGTGGGCTGTAAGTGCTTAAAATAATGAACTGCTCCAACTCCACGCAAGCTACTTCAATGTGTCTTTCTACAGAGCGGTGGACAATGTCTTTGCGTTCTTTAAATGTTATTTGTTTATTTAATATTATTAGTGAACCACCTCGAATAAACCGTTCTCTGCAAAAAGCACTACCAACCTGGTGATCACTGAAACTAAACATAAGCTCATGACATTTCAGCCAGTGTTCTGTGACACAAATAATGTCAATGCTGTTCGAGGTCATGTACAGTTCCAGCTCTAGTTCTTTACCGCGCAAACCTTCGATGTTCTGATGCACCAAGCTGGTATATTTAAATTTACTAAGTTTTTTATATTTATTTAATTTGATACATTTAATTTTTGACTCAGATGATTTATTATTATTATTTAAATTATTTTCAAAATGATTATTTAATGGAACTATGCTAGATGATTTATTATTATTATTTAAATTATTTTCAATATGATTATTTAATGGAACTATGCTAGAGGTTTTCTCTGTTGTCTTATGTTCTAATTTAAATGACTTGGGATAACTTCCATAGCCATGCTTTGCATGTCAGGACACTGTTCAATAGAAGCAGTATGTTTAGCCAAGTTCTTGGCTGTAATATTAAAATAATATGATAGCGAAACAGCTACTTGTCGTTTTAAATAATTAGAAAGGTAATATCTTCCTTTAGTCAAATAAAAAGGTTTACTAACTATATTGTTAGAGTCAATTAAATGTATTAAATTGTTATTGCATATTGTATGCAAGGTAATATTTAACTTATATCTAAGATTATTTTCTGCTTGTGGCAAGCTGTTGCTGTAGGGGAATGTAAACATCACAATTTTGTTTACCTCTAATGAGTATAAGCTTTCTACATATTTTATTAATTGAGCTTTATTTACATTACCCCTATTTCCAAGCCAAATTACTAAATTAGAATTTTGATTAAAAGTATATTTTGAAATTAAATCCATGATTTCATGCATGCTAGAATCAGGTAAGCAATTATTTATAAAAGAATGATTCATTCCTGAATTTAATATGTGACCCATATTTTTTCCAATTTCATCGCTGAACATTACAGTATTGGCACTATTATTATTTGACTTAACATACAGCTGAGAAGTGGACGAAGAAGTTGATGGGACAGTACTCACCGGTTCTGGACTTGAGGCGCACTGGCAGTCACACATGTGGTTAGCCACAAGCGAGTCGTACCGGTCCTTGTTGTTCTGTGATAATTTAAGCAATTCGTCCATAGCCAGAGAATACTCCCGCATCGCCTCCTGTGACCTCTCATAGCGACCAGTAATAGATCTCAAGGAATCCTCAACGCTGGCAAGTTCACATTGAAGCTGCTGTATGTCAGTCTCATAATGCAACTTTGTATTTTCTAGTTGCACAGTACTTAATTCAAGTTCCTCTAATAAATCTTTTTTTTCTATTTTGTTTTTAAGTTTATCAACTATGTATTTGTTATTTTTTAACTTATTTTTAGTCTTATTTATGTATTTGTTAATTTTAACATATTTTTTGGATTTTCTCCTACTCAGTGTATTTTTGGTGCATGCTGAGTCTACTCCCACCGAGTCATCATTTGTTAGGTCAATCATAATAGTGGGAGTATTACAGCCTGCAGCAGAAATTTGGCCGATGTCCCTATCTGATGATATTAACTCATCATATAAACTAAAGGTTTTCAGTGTGGCAGAGCATTGAGCGGCTTCTTCCAGTAGTGTGATTTGTAAGTGGGCATCACATAACTCTTTCTCAAGAAGGGATGTTCTCTTCAGGGCCTGTTCATACTCAATACCACACTGGTCGAACCCACAAATTATTATTTGTAACTTATCTCGTTCTTCTATAGCCTCAGTGTACTGTGTGTGCAGCACAGCCATCTCACTTTTTAATTTTTTATTACTATTTAATGTTTCCTCTAATACTTTTTCATTGTCTTCTCTTTCAAACACCAATTGGTCGCACAGAGCCTTAGTCGCCTTGAGTTCCTGTAAAGCCCGTTGGAGTTTGGACTCCTCCAGGCGAGACAGAGCTTTGCGAGTCATCATTGTATAATAGTTTATTACAATAATGTAATACAAGGTACTTAAAATCGAGCGGCGACTAAGGAAATGTAAACAAAACAATTGAGGTTAACAATTATAAGTTTGGAAATTATGTACTTACGTGCTATTCGATAGTTATATTGATGGGAAATTGTATTCCAGCTATAAAATAATCACATAAGTGGGCACAAACACTTCCAAACTGAGAAAAACAAGGTCACATTCAAATTTTAAGACAAAATTGCACTGGTTTTTGTTTAGCCAAATCACTGTAACAACACGATATTCACATAAGATAATCAATTGTACATGTATATTATTTTATTTTTATGCGATGAAATCGAAAAGGGCTACATAAATACGCGTAAAAGTAATTAAAATATTAATTCAAGAATGGAGCAATTTGTAACAGCTGTTTGCCCTAGGGTTGCCACAGAGAAAAAAAAAACTACTCTACTACTACTACTCCGAGGAAGACGCCACTTTTCCCCTCAAAGCAACTTCTACTTAAGATAATTCGCGGGAACTCGTTTCAGGTATATAATTACCGAAGCTTTTATTGGACGCCGTTATTTTTCAATAAAAACCTAATATTTTCTATAACGGATACTAATATCAATAAATTAAAAATAATAATGTACAAAACTGTGAACTAAGGTGTTTGACATAGAAGCAGCCAGCTTGGGGGCCAGTTTGGGAGAGGCTTTTTCCTAGCAGTGGGACGATTCAGGCTAATCAAAAAAAAGTCAGCAAAAAGTAGGTAAAAAGCCAATTATAAATGTCAAAAGAGTCAAAGTCAAAGCGGAAATAAATTTCAACTTGACATTATCATTATTATCATTAATTAAAGCAATGTTTAAGCAACAAATAAACATTTCACAACTAGGAAAACATCAACTGTCAATCGGCAAGGTTGAGGTCACTGCCACAATAACACGGAAATCGACTAGACAAATCTACACTAATATTATAAAGAACAAATAATTAATGGAAGAAAAAGTAATTTATAGTACCAATCAGTAAAAGAAAATTACAAAAATAAAAATAATGTAGACCATGGGGGGTTTTATGGCTAAAAGGGATATATATCAGACAACCTTTGGATGGAGAGGTTATAGATTTTTTGTTATGATTGTTATCAAAAACCACAAATCCTACCGATTAAAAAAAAACTTTCTACATTAGAAGACATATAAACCGAAAAACATAGGCTAAATTGAGTTTCTTTTTTTTTTGTAAAAAACACGTTATTTACCAAAATAAAGTGAACTCAAATATCACCAAACGCTGCTGTGTAGAAACCCATACGAAGTCACGTGTGAAAAATAGTAAATTATAATTGTACACGTATCGAAACGGTGACGTATTCGATTCACACTACGCGTCAACGCCAGCTCGACTGAACGTTGCAACGTCACCGCGCAGTTTGAATCAAACGCTACGATAGTTTGCGCTTATCACATTTTTCGATCGACTTTTATATAAATCCACAATCATTGGAACAAACGTATACAGACATTGACAGATGATATCATCATCATCATCAACCTATATCAGTAATCTGCGGGGAGTAGGTCTCTCCCAAGACGCGCCACTGAGCCCGGTCTTCGGCTCTTCTCATCCAGTTTTTGCTAGCTACACTCCTTGTATCGTCGCTCCATCTCGCCGGATAAATGAATAAATTTGACAGACTCAGTCACAGCTCAGTTGATGTTAGCTCTGCCTTCCATGCTGTGGGTCGTTCCAATAAATAGTCACGGACATTTCGCACATCACGCTCTAGCACCAAACTAAGCAAAGCTTGTACTTTGGGAACTAGGTAACTGATATAATATTTCAGAAGGTAAATTTTTTTGGATAAGTTCTCATTTATTTATTAACAAATGCTCAACAAACTTACAGTTAAAAACCAAAACGTTTGTTTAGCCAGTATATACAGTACTACTAATAAATTAAAAATATATCTACTTAACTATAACTAATAAACTTAGGATAAGTATTTCTTTAGTGGATCAGTTTAACACTTAAAAAGCGAGATATCTGCCTGGTAATGTCAAACACAGACAAATTAATAACAAAGACAGCAGCCATTGATGATATCATCCATAATAATTATACAGAGGTTCCGTATAATAAGGCAAAAAAGTTCAGAGCACGAAAAATTGATAAGGGGTGGTGATAAGGTGGCCCCCCCTTCTATTGATCGGCGGGCGCCACCCCCTGTATAAGTATAAAAAGCGTAACAAATTTTCGTCTTAAGAAAAGGAAAAGAAAAAATGTATACATCCACCCCCACACCCCTCGACCCCCTACCCCCTGTGGGTGGGGGTGCATTTTTCTCGCGATCGTGCCCTCTCTCTCGGTTATACGTAAGATGTTACAAAGGATTCTTTGTTCATGTACTGAGTTAATTAGATTTTGGATATTTTTTTGGTTTATATTTTGTCTGGGAAGGTGGCATTACTGGTTCCGATTCAGTTGTGATACTCAGATAAAGTAGGACGTGTCTCTGACTAACCTTTGTTGTATGAAATATTGATAAAAATTATATAATATACCTTTACTAAATTGATTTGCTACCAAAAAAATATTTTGGTTTAGGATATTTAGTATTTTCATTATGCTAACTAATACTAGAATTATTATCATATATATCCTTTCTTAGTACAATACATGCTATTATCAAAATGCTTTTTTTCATTTCAAGTTTCTGTGTATCAAAAATGACCGTGTTTAAACGTATTTTTTGAGAAGGAATACGAAAATGTAAAAGGCTAATAAGAATAGTCAGTTTACACCCAAACTATGTTATCCCACACATTGCTTTGTTTTGCGACTCAACAAGTAACGTAGGCTTGTTGATCACTTACACCGTATTTTGTAAGTCACAAGGCTCAAATTCCTTTGGGCATATGACAATTTGTCGACGTAATAGGCCTGCAAACTCTTTGGATTCTATTTCGATGGAATAAGGTCTACATTTGAAATGATTGTATTACATTTGTGGTTGTGTGAGTTATCAGTATTTTACGAGCGACTGTCAAATAAATATTTTTTCTTTTTTTTTGGCCTTCACTGTAAATAACTTGTAATTATGGATTAGGGTTTTCAAATTAAACTTATGTTAATTGTTTAATTTGTATTTTGTCTTAATAGTCACAATATAACAGTCTTCAATTTAAATAAATTTATGATCACAATTAAATCATAGTTTTGTAATATTTTTATGAGGTTAAGTACCTACTTGTAAAATAATTTAGTTGAACCCGTGATCATGGCGCATGCAACTGTATCGAAATATTAAAAAATACGTAGAAATCGTAAACCTGTTCTTAAGGAAAACTTCGGTATTTTATCTTTACCCACAGAAAATACTTTAAGCTACCAGCTTTACTTTTGTACGTCATTATATTTTCAGTAAGTAAGTATTTATTATTGACACAAGCATTGAACCACCCGAGTCCTGGTTTAGATCATAAACCCTATTTTATAGAAACCCTATTCCCACAAATGAGGGAATAGAAGTGGCTAAGTTTTAAACGAACTTGGTTTGAAGTTTTTGTCATTTGTGTCCAATTGACACGAAACACGATAGAAAGTAGAAACCCTACAGAGTTGATTGGACAGACAGCTGTCAAAAATCCAGGTGCTGTCCGTAAAACTTCATCTCAAAAACGTTTAGCACCAGCCGGCTTTCTACCAAACCTTGATACACACAGAAAAGGTTAAGAGAAATAACTCCATTTAAATAAATTAAAACACAACAAAGGAAACTAGAACCTCCAATATCCTCTCCGTATCTCAGACTCTGAAATATTCACAGAAAACCACAAAATTCAATTTGTACCTACGTTCTTGTAGAAATACAAAATGAAGGGGAAAACGGAAAAAAGTGGGGTGTTGTACAGAGGAATTAAACCCGGGGGGTGACGCCACCCCTACCCCCGGGGGGAAGACGCTGGATGATTAATTATTAGTTTGTGTGTGTTCAAGATAGTGTAGTATTGCTTAGGGGGGTGATATATACCGCTACTTATATGCTTTATTAATTATACCTTAGAATTTATACCTTAGAAGGTTTATCCTTAGGATTTTGGATATTGTGTTTATATTATGTTGAAACGTTTGACGCGTAATACACTTGGATA
Source organism: Ecliptopera silaceata (assembly GCA_932527185.1). Lineage (NCBI taxonomy): Eukaryota > Metazoa > Arthropoda > Insecta > Lepidoptera > Geometridae > Ecliptopera > Ecliptopera silaceata. The sequence goes on along the minus strand of OW052213.1, from coordinate 6,373,254 downwards.
GTATTCAAAATCAATAAAAGTTTAGTAAGTATCTATTATATACTTGGCCATACAAGCTCTAGAGTCCAAGTGCGGGGAACAAAACTCATCTAAACTCATCTGTCTTAAACCAAAATAAAACTCATAATCTGAGACATAGCTTGACCTCTCTTAAGTAAAAGCAGTCATACGATACAGGGATCATCGAATGGTGGTGACCAAAAAGTTAGTTAAACAATTTTTTATTACAATGTTAAAAAAATCATTCAAAATCGTAGATACCAGATAAAAATCCTGACAAATCCTTTTAAAGTCATAACCTAAAAATCTGCGTCAAAAAGGCAATTTTTTTTATTTACTTACAATAGTTTTAGTATAAGTTTCTATCAAACAAAAACTCATCAAAAATGACCACACATCGTCTTGATTTCTTATTATTGAGTTTATTTGCTGTTCCCGAAGCATATTCTCATAAAAAATGCCCCTAATGCTATAAATCATACAAATAGTACTTGACATCACAAAGCTATGTACCTATTCACCTTGAATACCAACCTATTTTAAATCTCTACAAAGGCCGAATATCCCCTATATTGCCAAAAACGTCCTGCACAATTTCAACTTTATTTCAAAGAGACTAAGGTTGTGTTTAGAACTGGCAATGGCCAGATTTTCACACAAGGAACTTACATGTGTGCGTAACTGATCTAACGTTCTTTTATTGCCAAAAATGTCCTGCACTTTTTCAACTTTATTTGTATGAGTATAAGGTTGTGTTTAGAACTGGCAATGGCCAGATTTTCACACAAGGAACTTACATGTATGCGTAACTGATCTAACGTTCTAAATTTATTGCCAAAAATGTCCTGCACATTTTCAACTCTATTCTAATGACTTTATGGTTGTGTTTAGAACTGGCAAACCAGAATTTCACACAAGGAACTTACATGTTGCGTAACACTGATCTAACGTTCTAAATTCAAAAGGGAAGCGATGAAGTGATATGTAGATGATTTGGTGTTGTGTCAATAATAATCGGAAAAAAAACGTGTGACAGATTATATATTAAAAATAGTTTTAGAGATTGTAGAATGTTTATTTTGCGTAATTAAATATTTATATTAATTACGGCCGGTTTCTGGAAACCCAAATCACGATTGATCCGAGTTTGACACATAGTAATTATTCGATTTTTTCGTTGATCAGCATTTGAGAAACCGGCCGTTAATAGATTATATTTTATGAGACAGTTCCAGAATCTCTTTAAAATTAAGTACTTACATACTTAAATATAAAATATGTAGAAAAATAAAAACACTTAAGTATGTATATTTTTAGTTGTACGAAATAAATTTTATTTAATTTCTAAGAATATCTTAACTCAAACAATACAGCAGAATTCTTAACTGAACTCAATTGTCTCGCAAAACGTTTCAAAAAAACCGGAAAAAACCGCTCAAAACCGGGAAGAAAGATTCAAAAACCGAGAATAAAGACTTAAAATGAGCCATCAGGGTGACAATAGCTGAAAAAAGAGACAAAAAAGAGAAAAAATACAGGAAAAACAGTGAAATTGGACATAATGAGCGTCTTGTCTCTCAAGGTGGGTATTTTTGTATCTTTTAATTATATCATTGGATATTAAACCTTATATCTTTAAGTTAAGATTTATAATAGCTTGTAGAAGGTCACAATAATTTGAAGTCATATTCGTTTTTAATTGTGCCAGTGAATATTGAACTTTATGTTAATGAACTTAGATTTATTATCGTGTTTAAATATGTCATGCTGAAATAATTTGAAAACATATTGATACAGTATTTATGTATTTATTTATAGAGGCGTAATGTACGCGTACTGTACCCCAAGTACGAGTTTGTGCACACACGGATCGTAGAGACGCAATCGCCGAGCGCCACCGATTTTGTATGGAGATCCAAGCTTCAAGAGATCTGCTAGGGGCGCTGCTTGGATCTCCATACAAAATCGGTGGCGCTCGGCGATTGCGTCTCTACGATCTATAGCACAAACTCGTACTAGGTACCTACTGGTAATGCTCAGTGACCTTTATCTGAAGATTCTAGGATTCATTGCTCTATAACTAAATAACGGATGAAATATTAATTATCTGATTGGTACTGATTTGGATTAGTTGAACTATCTATAGATCGTCTGTAGATAGCTCAACTGATTCTTATGTATTTTATATGCCTATGTACATTTTGTAAATATTTTATTCCTTCAAATATTGCTTTACTTGAATTATTGTTAAAAACCACATTATTTGATGAAAAAAATTATTAAGTGATCTGACATCTGACACAAAAACTATATTTACTTACTAACCTTAATTTGACAGGCACGGTGGATATATCTGGCAGAATAGTCTTTTTGATGGACAGGCACGGTAGTCATCTAAGGAAAAAAAGTCTGTAACTAACTGCCCAAAATGTACAAAATGGTGAATATAAATTTAGAAAACTAGATTTATTTAAGCAATCTAGCGCTATAATACAAGCTTTGCTTAGTTTGAGACTAGCGCAAATGAATCTTTAAATATTCATTTATTATATTGTAATATTATATTCATTTATAGTGAGCAATAGGCTCACTATAAAATAATATAAGTTTTACTCTCATATGTTAAGAAATAATTAATCATTATTTATATTGGAACAGTTGAACTATCTCTAGATCGTTTGCAACGGTCTGTAGATAGCACAACTGTTTCTTATGTATTTTATATGCCTATGTACATTTTGTAAATACTGTAATAATCATAAGTTTGTATATAAAGTATATTTTTAATTAAAATTATCTAATAATTTAAAACAACGCCATACTGATAACATAATCAGCGCGCACCGAAAAATTCTTATCCACTCTTATCCCAAGTTTTCTCCAAGGGGGATCGAGCGGGTTAGGGGGACCGGAGGGGGGAACTAACCTCCTCCGCGCCTGTGTGAAAGAATGCTGGGGAATCAATACAGCGGTGCACATTAAATTGGCTGGGGGGTGCCCCCAACCCCCACCCTTTTTTTGGTGATTTTCCGCTGGGGGTTAAATATGTTATTAGATATTTTTTTATGTTGTGGGGTTTAATTAAGGTTTTTTGTATGTTGGTAGGTATAATTAGTAGGTACTTACTTACTTAAATTATATTGTTAGAATTAGGAAATTTCGTTTTAAGTTAAGTACTTATTCAACTAAAACTACTTGTATGTATAGGCGACAAAGAAATTGGTTTACCACTCTAAGGCTGAATATCATTTGCACGTACAAAACATCAAGGGCTATTTTCGCTTGACAGATTAATAACTGCTACGTCAGAATCTGTCAATCTGTAATCCTTAGCGAATAATTATGTTACTATACTGGGAGATGTCATCAAAAGTGGTAAACCAATTTCTTGGTCGCCTATACACAGACAAAAAAAAAACCGACGCCCAAAAATATTTATGCCTAAATAATGTGTCTATTTTAATTGAAATATTGTCATTAAGAAGACTGGTCAAATAAATCTTTAAACGGCACATAAGAATCTTAGTAAATAAACTAAATTATCTTATCCGTTTATTCGTTTATAATACAAAATAAAGTCATTATAATATAAATAAATAATGCTGGACAATCCACACAACATCATCTAGCCCCAAGCTAAGCAGAGCTTGTGTTATGGGTACTAGAAGACTGACATACTTAATACAATAACATTACATAGATAGATATTTTTTTATTATAAGTAGGTACTTACATGTAAAATACCCAGAACACCCGGTATAAATTTGCAGATCGTACAAACATTTATCCCAAGGCGGGAATCAAACCCGCAACCTCCGCGTCGCAGGCGAACCTTCGCCCCCCGCGCCACATCGTAAAAACAAAATCTTTATAATATAAATAACCGGTAAGTTTCGAAAGCTCCAAGTCCCGAATTTCACGGCCTTTGTAAGTGGTTCAGTGGGTTTTGGGGTAGGCCTATACAATCGATATTATTGGGGTAGGTCTGGTTTCACGGTCACGCACTTTTAATACTTTGTGTGCGTGCCCCTTACTGTTATAGAAATATTTTTCGTTTGTTATAGAGATATCTGAGATATTTTTACACATTTTTTGGGGTTTGATGACTTTACTACTTACTTACGGATCTTATAAAAAGTTAGCGCAGACTTGAAGTTTTAATTACCATACGTAATGATGACATAAAGTCAACGCTAACTTCTTATAAGATAGGGATTAGAATATAATAGAATAGAAAAATACTAAACTTACTTACTTACCTACTTACTTACTACTTTGACTTTATTTGATGTATCTTTTGACACATTTTGGGTTGCCCAATGGGTACGGGACTCTATTATGCTTCGGCTACATTAGCGGGCGAATATTCGTGTCGTGTTGGCGCGACAAAAACATCGTGTTCGGGTATAGGCGATGTTCTTCTCTAAATTCTACGCGATGACACGATGTACCCGGCCACATACATCGCGTTAACACGAATATTCGCCGTAGCCCGCTAATGTGGCCCCAGCATTACTGAGACTAAGTATGTCATAAACTAAAAATTAGTTTTTTTATTACTTAGGTGAAAATGGGATGATTTCGTATAAGTAATTAGTTTGAAAATGTAAGAAAGGTCAATGACCTTCTTATATTTGTTTTGTGTAACAAGTTGATCTTTTTTGTACTTATAAGTATATACAATTTGTACTTATACTTAGTACAAAAAATATCAACTTATTAACTTTGTTTGATTGACTGATAATAGAATTATAAAGGTTGAAATTAGTGTGTTTTCTGATAAACCTGGAAAATATTATGTAGGTAAGTACTTATGTTTCAGTAGGTATTAGGTTTACACTTAATATCTTAAATAAAAAAAAAATTTGTTAATACTTACGTCTATTTCATTTACTTAAGTAATTATTTTTAAAGGTGAAATTCTACCTTATTGCAAAACCAAAGTATCAAGAATGACTAATTTACAAACCACTAAGTACTTCGTGTAACGATCAAGAACAATCTAAAGCTTTCGATAAAGCTATCAACTTCAAATGAACGATGTTCAAAATTCAAACAAAGTTAATCCATTTAGCTTCGTAACAAACAAACCAAATAGTAACGACCAACCGTTCGAAATTCAAAAACTTGGTGGCAAAGCCCATGTGCGGTGCGTCCAATAAACTTGCATCAAGTTGGAAACATAGACTACTTACTGTACAGAGACTTTCATTTAAATTAATAATTAAAATTAAAAAAAAAATTAAAATAATAATTTAAATTTATTTGAACGTAGCTCCATATCGCGCGTTGCGAGAATAGACGGAAAATATTAAGACCAAAAGTTGTAACGACACTTTATGTGAGCCGTGCGGCGTGCGCGTGTTTCTCTCTCTCTAAATTAAGAACTTTGTTGATCCGGGTGTCCCTTAAAAGTCTTGAAACCTCTAAGGTTTTTTTTATCAAATGTACTTATTTACTTCTTCTGGTATAAAATACTAAAAAAAAATAGGTTTGTATTGTAACAAGCGAAGACGTGAACAAATAGGTATGTTAGACGATTGTTCTGTGGTCATTAAATGTGAAAAGAACGGGAATTATTCATTTTATTTGTTTTACTATTATTTTGTAACAAAAATTATGAATGAGAGACAATGAATCCGTAAACCACCTGCTAAATTCGTTATTATCTATAAATTTAAGTGCTTAAGTAAGTACATAATATAATTTCAAAAGTATTTAAAGTTTAAAAGCAACCTCTGTACACAAGTCTGTTAAATACTCTGCGCCGAAACTAGCCGGAGCGCGATCAACAAAAACAAAAGCAGTCTGCACTGCAACAGGTTTCCCAGCGCACAATAAATACGAACACCAACGAAATGCCTCGACATGTTTCGACGACGAAAGTGGCCGAAATGAACACAACTTTATCTACTCAATTCTAAATCTTCGTACACCCGAGAGTTAGAATAAACGTTACAAAAATGCTGGACAATCCACACATCATCTAGACCCAAGCTAAGCAGAGCTTGTGTTATGGGTATTAGACTGACATACTTAATACAGTACTTATTGTCAAATGTAGGTAACGTTCCAAATTTGAATGAGTCAGGTGTTTTCATATTGACCTTTTTCGATATTCAAATGTTTAAATAATATACTCGAATGATCTTTTTGACCTTTGAGAAAAAAACAACCCAATTATTCAAATCTAATTCCAACATTCCAAATTCAAATCGTTTATTCGTTTTTTATGGTAAGCTCTCATGTTCCGAATTTGAATGCGGTGTCGGCGCGAAGTGTCACGTGTCGCGCGGTTATTTTAATGTCCTCTTTATTTAACCGGTCGACAATGAGAAGCGGCTTGTACGCGAACGAACTTCCCGCCTATTGAATTTTCGCCTACAAAGGAAAGTTTTCAGGAAACGTTACGGGTTACCGGCTCCGTACCCGTTTTATATTTTAGTGTAACTTTGACGAAAACGTTGAACGGTGTACGCCGTATTCAATTAAAGTTTGCCATGCCCAATGGATGGAGCTCTTTCATTAGCCGAGCGACTTTAATACAAAGCAATGCGGTCTTATGCTAATAAATACCGCTTATTACTTTAGTGGAGGAAAACACAAGTTTTTAATTTTAATTAATTTAATAAATAACAATAAATGCGATACTGGCCACCGACGAAAACCGTTGGAAACTAATTAAAAACATCAATTCCGCGCGCCACGCTACGGGGGAATATTTCAAACGCACGCACACACGCACGCCCCACCCCCGTGCACACACGCACGCCACACGCACACAGCTGCACAAAATAAGTCCGGACCATATCCGCGTGAGAGAATGGTCTCCGCTGTCAAGGGAAGGAACGGGGTAACTGACAACCAGCCGTCACTAGTACTGACCTACTAACACACTTTTCATAACTACATTATACACAAATTGACCATCTCAAAAGCATGTCAAAGAAAAAAAAGCGATTAACGTCAATATGAAAAATAACAATGATTGCACGGCGGAGGACTTTGCCACAGTAGATGACAATTAAAAAATTCCCAAGACATTTTTCATAGTTAATTTGTATACTGTGAGGACAGATATCCGGTTTTAGTAATGAACAGTTGGCCAGTTCTAGAAGTTATCCGCGGAGACGGGGATAGCGGCGTGTCTTAAGGTGGAGCGGGACGGAACACTGAAACCAAGTTATCGTAAATTGATCTGGGCCGGGGGGACAGGGTGGCAACGACGCGCTCCCAAATTTGACAGCGATGGAAATTGGCGGGAAAGATTATTGGTTCTGCGCTATTGCTTTTTATTTTCCTCAAGTTTTAAAATTTAAATTTCGAATGTAACTCTTTGAATATAAATTTTTGAATTATAATGTTTTGAATTAGGAATTACAATGTCATGTTGACATCACACACGCAACTGGGTCACGTAGGTCAGGGATGAATGCAGATTCGTTTTTGCGTCGGTATTAGAAATTTCATTAGTTCGGAGTACTGGTATGAATATTGTGCTCGTTTTGGAGCGCCCTTTGTGTCTTAGAGGATCCCGGCTCACGTTCGCGACCTCATAAAAGCTTGCACACACCAACATCTTAATAACAGAATCCGAACGCTTCGAGCGATTTTAAAATAAGAATATCATAACTGGCCGGTGGGGTCGGGCGGCGGATTTCGGAAGAACGTTCGCACCCCCTCAAGTTTTTAAAATAAGAAAATTTCGGTGGAGCGTGATATTTTTAAAATAAGAACCTCTTTCGTGGCATATTCCGTGGAGAGAGATTTTAAAATAAGAATAGTTTGGGATACCCCCCTTGGTCCCCGTTCGTCTGGAGTTGGGAATAAGAATTCGGGGCCAGATTCGGGTGGCGGGTATATTCGGGGGGTGTCGGGGGTTCTTGATGAGAACGAAGGTTTTTCGTAGAATTTCGTTAGCTCCTTCGGGGCGTTGACCGTCAGAGCCGATACTGCGATGAATGTTATAGTAATTGGATAGACTATAGATTTTTTGCTGAAGGCAAGACGCGATGCGATGGGTACCAGGAAATGGGGGCTAATGAAATTTCTGTTTGAGAGACGATGCAGCTTAGGACGTAGGTACTTAAATGGAATTAGGTTTGCTAGACTTTGGAAAATAGAGTGTTTGCGAGAGGCTGAAACTCGACTACCTCGCTTAATGAAGGTTTGGCAACATGCTGGTTCGGAAAATTTGATATTGCTTAACTTTTGATGTTACTTATAAGTATCATAGTGATAAACTAAACTGCATCTAGATAATAGTGTCTGGGTGTTGCTATTTAAGTACGGAATTTGTAAAATATTGTTGACAAGTATGTCTTCTTCTTTTTTTATACGGCTCGTAGGATACTGTATATAGGATGTTCTGTATCAGAAATTCTGATTCACGTTTATATTGTAGACTGCATTGTATAGGCGACAAAGAAATTGGTTTACCACTCTAAGGTTGAATATCATTTGCACGTACAAAACATCAAGGGCTATTTTCGCTTGACAGATTAATGACTGCTACGTCAGAATCTGTCAATCTGTAATCCTTATGCTGGGGCCACACTAGCGGGCTACGGCGAATATTCGTGTTAACGCGATGTATGTGGCCGGGTACATCGTGTCATCGCTTAGTATATCGCCTTTATCCGAACACGATGTTTTTGTCGCGCCAACACGATACGAATATTCGCCCGCTAATGTAGCCGAAGCATTAGCGAATAATTATGTTACTGAGAGATGTCATCAAAAGTGGTAAACCAATTTCTTTGTCGCCTATACATACTCTCCCAATAATATTGTTTTATTTTTAAGTATTTTGATGAGTTTTTTTTCTCAAGTGGTTTTGCAATAAAAAATATTATATTATACAAGCTTTGCTTAGTTTGGTACTAAATGGCGTTGTGTGGAATGTATAATAGCACAATTCTGAGTCATTGTGATCTGATCTATGATGATTTTATGAGTAAAAAATCATCGTGAATCAGTCATAGTTTAGGTATTTTATGAATCATTTCCTATATATTCCATTTGATGAAATATAACCCATTTTTATTAAATAAGATATTTTTTTTTATAACATTTTTTCAACCAATTACAATTATGAAGTAACATAAATAGTTTTTTAATTCTTCGTTAGTAACCTTTATTCACAAACAAACTTACGACTAAGTATATCTACAGTATTTACAAAATGTACATTGTCATATAAAATACATAAGAAACAGTTGAGCTATCTACAGACCGTTGCAAACGATCTATAGATAGTTCAACTGATATAAATAGTTGATTTTTGGGAACAAATAGATATAATTATTAAGTAAGTACTTAAGTAAACGTTTGTGGGTCCAAGAGTTTTGTAAATTTTAGTGAACATATAATTATTAAGTCAATGTTTGTAAGGGGGTTTTGTTCATTTTTGCTTAATTATAATACCTATAGTAAACAAATGTAACTATAAAGTAAATTTAAGACAGTTAAAGTAAATGTATATGTGTCCAGGGTCGGGAGTCGAGTGCCATGGCGGAGTGTTCATTTGCGCGCTGCCAACAAGAACGTCGCGCCATTCGCAAGGAACTGCAGCGCTGGACCAAGAACATGGTCTACATACTAGGTGAGTATATATAGACCTTAAAATAAAGAAAAATACTGTTTGTTCTTGTATGAAGCAGATAAAACGGCTGAAATGAAAAAAAACACAGCATCTTCGACGATTTTCCTCTAAAGACACTATATCTCAAAAGCGATGCTTTTTAGAAGAAAAGTGTTGAGGTATTTTTTGTAGACAATCTTACGATCTACAAACTTTATCTGAAGCATTTTTCGATAACTCTCAGAGTGTCACTCTAGTTGTTTCAAAGATATACGTAAAAAACGCAAATTTGTGACCTTTGACCTCGAATAAAAAACAACGATCTTCTTCTTATCGTGTCGATGCTACAACTGTATTCTGTTGTAGCATCGTGTTGGAAAGATTAGCCAGACTAGACACTGCTTTGCCGTGCCTAGCTGTTACCGGTGTGCGCCACGAGGAGGCTCTTTCCATGCACCCCATTGATAACGATGGGGACTTTTGACATATTTGTAATGACGTATTGAAGGCTTGCACAAAAATCCAGCTTGTTGGGAATTAATGCAAACTGGAATCATAATTTTAGTCTATTTTGACTGGACTACAGGGATCATAGAATACACACAACAAAAATATTAAGATTTAGCTCTTTTACAGAAAAATTAAAGAATTTTAAATGTAAAATCTCAAAAGTAACTTCTGTAATATTTCCGTGAAGCTCATTTTCTAAAACAAAACTCACTTTGAAATTCGCAGGTTCCGTATGCACTTGTATGTTTTTTTGTTTGTCTTTTAGTTTGTTTGTTCGTCGGCCTTATTGCTTGAGTTTTAGGGATGCGTACTAAAACAAAACTTCGCATGGAAGGAACGTGTAACACTGCTTTAGGAAATTTTGTTTTCGACTTTATGTAGTTTAGAATAGGGTGTAAAATCCTGTAGCGTTCAGGCTATTTTTGCTCATTTTGTTATTGCATTTCGTTGAGATAAGTTGGGAACTCGTATCTGTTTTGAGTGTTAGAAAATTGTTGCTAAAAAGCTATTGTGAAATAAACGTTGATATACAGTTTAAAAAAGTAAGTACTTACTCTATTTCATTCTAAAATGTGTTTTTTCCATAAAAATTACGTCTACATACGTCCTACTTTATTGTCCAACTGATAGGAATATTGGAAATATTATAATATTTTAAAAAAGTTTGTTATATTACTTTGATGATTGTTTGTTGTCAAAATAAATAAATGCAGACGATTTTACCAAATTATATGTTTAAGTATTTATTTTTCTGACACACATTGTGCATTTGCCATTTTTCAAACCAAATTAGACAAATGTCTGCGAAAAGCGATTCCGCTAAATGTCACGTGACGTCACAAAGCGTGAAGTGTAATAGACAAAAGAACTGTCCTGCAAGATGTCCGCTCTGACGCAGTAACCTTTGTATTGTATGTTACGTCAACTTACAGCTATTTATGACTCAAGGTCGATCAATTTTATTGTTATTAGTTGTTATACAATTTTGATATCAAATATCTTAAATAATCATGTGCAAATTGTGTCAGATAACATATAATAATAAATGAAGCTGGACAATCCACACAACACCATCTAGCACCAAGCTAAGCAGAGCTTGTGTTATGGGTACTAGAAGACTGACATATTTAATACTTTACGTAGATAGATATTTTTTACTATACATATAAAATAGCCAGAACACCCGGAATAAATATTTGCACATCAAACATTTATCCCAAGGCGGGAATTGAACCCGCAACCTCCGCGTCGCAGGCGGACCTTCGCCCGCCGCGCCACATCGGTCGTCAAGTATTTGTTAGACTATGACCGTGTTATTATCTTTCCAGATCTATCTCAGTGTTATCGAAAAACCCTTCTTAACGCTGCAGTTAAAGTCCACTTTAACGATAAAACTCGGTTTTTTGTATTATCAAACACGGTCTAAGTCCATGGCCTACCTGATTTGATACGGCCAATCAGATCCGAGCATGGCCTACCTGTTTTGATACGACCAATCAGATCCGAGCATGGCCTACTTGATTGAAGCCGACCGTGTTTAAAGCAGGTAGACCATGCTCCAATTCAACTTTATTTTTCGTTAAATCTATCAAACGGGTATGAAAATCGATAAGTTACTTGTGTTCATTCACATAATGTGTCTGAACTCCCAAATATCATTATTTGTAATTGTTTTGCAATTATTTTCATAAAAATATTTCTATTTTGGTAGAATAGTAACCTGACCTTTGCTTATAATGACTGAAGAAAAGTGAAAAGCGCGGCAAACTCGCACTACCTAAAGCAGAAAAAAATGTACAAAACGAATGTAAATCATGTGTAGAAATGATTTATTCGTGTAGCAATGTTGCATTACAAATTAAAACAAGTGATGAGAAAAGAAGGAAATATCTAAACATCAAAATTAGTGATAATGTGCTAGCGGCCGGAGATTCTCATTGTTGTGCTTTTTTTTCGCAATGGACATTATCGCACGGCTTAATATTTGAACACACGGCTTGAACTGTGCTTATTCCTGATTTAATGTTTGTATCTAAAAGGTACGTGTACATACTTTCCTGAAAACAACTTCCAATAAATACCTACGGGTACCGATGCAGAGAAAAATCAGAAAATAAATAAAACGAGTGTTCGACTTAATTTTCTTGTATTTTTACTTATTTAGTTTCCTTGATAGGTAGGTGAGATCTTTATTTAATAATCATAAATGACGCCTAAAACTTTCAAAGATACCTACATTTAAAATGTTTTGATAGCATATAATATTAGGGACATTAAAATACAAATTCTTTCGAGGGTCATTTTACTGACAATTGTGAACCATGATCTACTAAAACCTTGCCTAATACACGTTTTATAACAGCAGCGAGTAACAGTAGTTTGTCTGAAAACAAAGTCATTCTGATTTTAGTGGCAAAGCAAACACAAAAGTTGGTCTTAAATAAAAATGTTTTACATTTTGTAATAAAGATACGTACCTACTACAGAATGGAAAATAATAAAAAAGAAGTGATAATGGACGTAAAAGTAAGTACAAAGTACCTACTAATTTATACATATACCTATTTACCTTGTGTACACGGTACCTTTATAAAACCTAAATAAATAAAATAAATAAATAATGCTGGACAATCCACACAACATCATCTAGCCCCAAGCTAAGCAGAGCTTGTGTTATGAGTACTAGAAGACTGACATACTTAATATTATACATTACATAGATAGATATTTTTTATTATACATATAATACCCAGAACACCCGGAATAAATATATGCAGAACATACAAACATTTATTCCGAGGCGGGAATCGAACCCGCAACCTTCCGCGTCGCAGGCGGACCATCGCCCACCGCGCCACATCGCCGCATCGTATTTTACTAGTCAAGCCCTTAATTTCATATCCACATAGAGGTAATTATGTAAAATTATGTGCTCCATAATTGCACATTTCATAAGATTTATTATTTTATAAAAATTGGTAACATTTTTATAAAATAATAAATAAAAATTAATGACATTTCACACATCACACTCTAGTCACAAACAAAGAACAGCTTATACTATGGGAACTAGATTTCTGATAGAATACTTATATATTGTTTTGTAAATACGTAGGTACTTACATAGGATACATAGTAACATTCAGACACAGAACAAATATTTATGTTTATCACATTTGCTCTGGGTGGGAATCGAACACACGACCCACAGCATGGAAGGCAGAGCTAATACCATCTGAGCACTAAAGCCCTACGAAACAAAGAAAAGTATACAAAAAAAAACACCAACATTTTATTCCAAAAACTTTACTAAATTCTTTAGCGGTGCCAGTTCGACTCCCGACTCCCAAGCAACTCCATGCCTTCTCGGTCCTCCAAATCGAGCAGCACGATGTTCAGAAAATCCATTAGGTATCTATATATATATAAAGTAATATTGCAAGCAATAAAAACGAATAAAACTACAAAACAAAGACGACAAGATCACAAAATGTGCTTGCACACAGCGAGTTAAATTTTTTAGAAAATGATTGAAAAACAATGACCAATTCCACAAAAATTATATTTGGAAGTTCAGAAAAATATCTAATAAAATAGGTAATTCAATCAGAACATGAGTGACGAAATCGATTTTCATATCAAATGTTGACTTAAACCTACCTTAAACTAGGGGTCAGCTAGGTTTAACTAAAATGTAGGGTTAGACCACGGCGGTGGTTTATCGTTGGGCCGAACTATCATTCATAATATGAAAAAACCGAGATTTAGCTTAACACTGGAGTTAAGAGCCGAGTTTTGGTCCGGCGAGATTTAAGTGTGGTCTAACTTTAGTCCACGGTTTTGCTAGACTAGGTTTAAACCATAGTTTAGTTCCGGTTTCTTAATTAGGCCCTGACTGTTTTAAGGACTTGATGTGTGAAATGACGACAAAATGCCTGAAGTTTAAAAATGAAAATGAAAACTCCATTTAACAAATGTAAAAACTGAGATCCTAGTTCTACCTTTCAAACAATAAATAGTAGAAAGTAATATTGTTATAATAACATTGTTTTTTTTTTATAAAATAACATTGATACTTTCAACGAGTTCAAATTCCACTTGAAATCGCGCAGAATAGATTATTGTCTACTAAGAAGCTATCGACCTTATTTTTAACGTTAGTTTTATTTTCCAAGAAATTTTATTGAGTATTTTTATAAGAATTAAATTATTTAGAAAAACAGATTTTAAAATCAACTTCAGATGTGTAGTAGACAGTAGTAGAATAGTTAGTATAGTAGTAGGTAGTTAGTGGGGCATTTACCCCAAGTAGGTAAAAAGTTAGGCGTTTAATGATTTTAAAAAGTCAAATATACGTAAAAATATAAGTACTTAAGTATTTATAATAACATCAATAAATTTGAATGTCAAAGTGCAATCTAATCTAGAATTATGTTAAAATCGTTGCAATTTACACCACGAAGCCGCCAACTTCGTCCCACTTCGTCCCTCTTCGTCGCTCTTCGTCCCAACTGATAGCAATTCGGGAGAGATAAGGCGGTGTAGGTACTATACGGATATAGTGTGTTGCAATGCGTTCTATAATGGGGACAGACGGGTGGGGGAATAAAAGGGATGAAAATAAAAAAAATATTGCTATAAACAACGAGAGCAAAAGATTTTTTGGTAATATATTACTTGTCATTTGTCTGCTGGGCCACTAGGTTTCGAACGAATTTGATATCGAACAGTTTTACTATGGTTTATGTGTGTGTTTGTGTATGCTTCTGTATTGGCAACGGATCGCAAATGTCTAGAAAAGTCAAAAAAATTAATATAATATGATATAAATTGTTAGTTTATATTAGAAACCATTATAAAAACATGACTTAGCTGCTCTACGAACTCAAGTAGAGTGATTGTCTTTTACCAAGAATGTCAAAATGCTTTGTTTTTTGCTGAATGTCAGGAAAATTGATAACGGTTTATTTTCCTGATAATAGATGAGGCCACTGTGGCGAGTTGCATCGGTCGCCCGCACCGCGCATGCGTCCGCCATCCACTCTACCAAACAAAACCTGTTGCAATTGGGACGGCGTGCACTGATGCAACTTCTCCCGTTATTATCTGATAAAAATCCCTTCACGGTTTCCGCGTCTCCCAACACCATTAAAAAAAAGAATACAAATTAAAAATAAAATAACGGATCTAGTGCACCAACCGCTGACCTCGAGAAACGAACGCACGAATTTTAAATTCGTAATTCGAATTTCTTGCGCGTATCTTGAACTCGCGAGACGGAATAGTGAAGTGCTGTGCGAATTGATAATGAAAATAGGTGCTTTATAAAGTATTTTTTTAAAGTGTTGCCATTTATAAAAAGTTCCTGTTGAATAGTTAAGTATAAAGTTTGATAGACTTGTAAAAGTTTGATTGACATTGTTGAATTTTTGGGTGAAGTTTCGTCGTGGAGTCCAAGTTGGGAATCGGGTTCAACAAGTGTTCGCCGGATGCTTTCTCGGGTAAACGTGCTTTGCTCTGCATGCCTTATCCGGGATTATGTAGCATTTCGTACGTGCCAGTGCCAACGGCAAATTCGGATTTGCTTGTTTCGTTTGTTGATTTGCAATCTGCTTGTTTACACTAGCATTGCGATGTACTTTTTTTTAAAAGCTTTGTAATTTTTTTAGGGTGGGGCGTCTTTTGTTTTAGCTTGCTTCCTCAAGCGCCATCTTAGATAGGCTACAAAAAAAGTGTCATGGCGCCCTTAAGGTTTTGTTCTAGTTTTGAAGACGGAATTTTCCAATTATGTAATTTGAAGTTTTTGCTGTAACTTTTTTTATAATCACAACGTGATTGTATTCAAAAGACAAGTAACCGAGTTTGTAGATAGGTAATTAATAGTGAAAGATTAGTTTTTCATTTTTTATTTGTTACGTAAGTAATACGTTTAATTTCGTAAACAAGCACTAGATATTATTAAAGTAAAGATAAGTAAGTAAATAAAATAAAGGTTGCTAAATGTAGGTACTTACTCAGGTCAGGTAAAATATAAAATACAAGAAAACTTCATAATACATACTTACCAAATATTTAGGTTAGTATCTATACTATTGAATTACGGAAATCATTGAAAATCTGGTTAAACAAAGATACCTACAATAATTATGTAAGTAAGTAAGTATGCAAATAATTTCTCTTATTTTACAAAAAACATGGAAAATATTGTATTTGACAGTTTTCCGGCTGAGTAGCCAAAATACGTGGGCCCAGCCTGTGGGTGACATCCGTCCGAGGTTTTATTTCATTATTTCCAATAAAATGACAATTGTTTTTGACATTGACAGCTTGTAAAGTTTTATTGTCGAAATAGGTCACTATGCTGTAACTGGGTTAGGTTTGTAATGCTGGGGCCACATTAGCGGGCGAATATTCGTATCGTGTTGGCGCGATAAAATCATCGTGTTCGGGTATAGGCGATGTTCTTGTCTACATTTAGACGGGCGAAGATTCGTGTCGAGTTGACGCGATGTATCGTGCCGGATAGGGTGACCAGATGTCAGGAATTTTCCTGACATTTCAGGAATTTTAGACATATGTCAGGAATGCGGCCGGAAAAGGGAAATGTCAGGAATTTCTCGGCAAATAAATGGAACAAATTTTTTTTTTACACTATAATTTTATTTTTGGTCACAATAACAAAAAGGAAATTGTCATTAATAGTAATTAGCTTTTTACGATTTTGACATCAAACAATCAACATTGACATAATTATAATATTAAACGTACTAGATTCAAAAAATATTTTTTATTTTGAAATAACTTTTGAATTATTACGGAAAAATAGAATAAAATTAGTTGTGTTATAAAACTTATCCATTTATCACAAAAAATATATATATTCAAAAACCCAATTGAGCTCATGTCTGGAATTTTGTCAGGACTTTTGAAATTTGCATCTGGTAACCCTGTGCCGGATGGTGTTGTTCTAGGCATGGGCGTTTTTGGATTTTTTCACAAACCGATACGAAACCGATTTCAGATTTTGAAACCGATTTCAAAAACCGTTTTTTGAAATCGATTTCAGTAGCGAATATCGGAGCGTATTTACTAGTTATTACGAGAAACGCAAAATCGAATTCTTTCGGTTTTTCGTTTTCAATGTCATCATCATCATCATCATCGACCTATATTAGTCCACTGCTGGACGTAGGTCTCTCCCAAGACGCGCCACTGAGCCCGGTCTTCGGCTCCTCTCATCCAGTGTTTGCCAGCTACACTCCGCAGATCGTCGCTCTATCTCGCCGGAGGGCGTCCTACACTACGCTTTCCTAAACGCGGTCTCCACTCCAGTATCCGTTTGCTCCAACGGTTGTCGGTTCTTCGGCAAACATGGCCGGCCCACTGCCACTTCAGCTTGCTAATTCTTTGAGCTATGTCGAACACTTTGGTTTTTTGACGAATAACTTCGTTGCGGATTCTGTCTCGCAAAGAAATTCCGAGCATAGCTCTCTCCATAGCGCGCTGAGCGACTTTCAGCTTGTGGACCAACCCCACTGTCAGTGTCCACGTTTCAGAAGCATAGGTCATAACGGGTAGGACGCACTGGTTGAAAACTTTCGTTTTCAGACATTGAGGGATGGATGACGAGAAGACTTGACGAAGTTTCCCAAACGCAGCCCAGCCGAGCTGAATTCTCCGGTCTAGCTCTCTCTCGAAGTTGTGTCTACCTAACCGCAGAGTCTGCCCGAGGTAAACATACTCCTGCACAAATTCGAGAGGCATTCCGGCAACGGTTATTGGCGGTTTTCAATGTGCAATTGGGTATTTGAATTAAAAAAAATATTGTATATTTTTATGTATTTTAAGTTTGGTTTTCGATGCAAAACTAAACTCACGGTTCGGTTTCATTCGGATTAGGTTGTTAGGTTGTATTGTTAATGCGTTTTCTAAAAACAGTTTTCTCATATTGGAATGGAATATCGGATTGCAGTCAGAAATCATAAAACCGGACAATTCATAAAACCGTCAAAAACTCAAAATCCATAACGATTCGCTTCATTTCTCTTGCTCTTACGACGGTTCACTGAGTTAGAAAAAAAAGGAAATGAAATTAGCTCTGTCTTATTCTAACTAAAGTAGTCGTACGGTGGAGTGATAGAGAACGAATGCGTATCAAAACTATAGAAAACTTAAACTTCGAATACTACGCGATGACACGATGTACCCGGCCACATACATCGCGTTAACACGAATATTCGCCGTAGCCCGCTAATGTGGCCCCAGCATAAAACTTGTTATTTTTGACAAAATTGTTTTTTTGTGACACTGCTTAGTACTTACCTAATTGTATTAAGTAGGTATACTTAGATTAGATTTTTTTATTTGATTTTATACTTTTTATTAGTGTAGTAGCATATTTTGATGTTTGTTCTGTGTCTTAGTATTCTATGTATGTATGTATGTACAATGAGAATATAATCTTTGCTTTGTTTGGTCGTAAAGCTTTTAGATACTTCATATAAATATTTTTGTCGAAGCTAAAGTTAGAATTTGGAAATTGATTTACCTAGTTGAGTATTTTTTTGATTTTTTGTCAGCTCTTTTTATGAATATTTTTTTTATCAAGTCATATTTGGAATTTGAACTAGTCTTTTTTCTTATGATTTTTCGTGAGCTCTTTTTTGAACATAATATTATCAAAGTCTAATTTGAATTTGGAATTTGAACTAGTTCATTTTCTTTTGATATTAAATGAGCTTTCTTTCAAATTGGCAAGCTAAAATTAACTTTAAGTTTAACCCAATTACTTACATAACTGTTTTGAAACTCCCACGTATTTTCTAAAGTATTGAATTTCAATTATTTTGTTTGAATAGTTTTTTCAACAACTATTTTATTTTGCATGTTTTCTTTTACTAAGAATTTTATTACAAAGAACAAAAAGTTCAACTTTTGATCATCGATATTATATTATGATTGGTGATAATATAAAAACTCCTTTCTAGGTATGAACAGTCCAGACGATGCCTGGTAGAGATCGCTGTTAGCGATAAGGCCGCCCATTGTATTACTTTTTCTTGTATTCTTCTTATGTATGTAAGTAACCAATGTTTTATTCATGATTATCAAAAACGATAAATCTATAAACTTGAAAAAATACATTATTTATACAATTAAGTAATCGTTATTGATAAAACTATCAATATATCTATACAGATAGGAAGGATCTCTATCCATATCACCCTCATTCCTTCTTATAGTATACCTATTAGTGTCTTTAAAATTAGTCTGTTGTGCCATAGCTATAATTCATTTTCCTTTACTTACATTACTTAGCCATTAGTTCTCTATTTGTCTATTTTTTTTCTTGCTTCTACATGGACATGTCTGCTCACTTACATAACTCTGTTTTATTTCTTTATTTTTTTGTAATCAGTGGTGTGGAGTCCTGGTGACCTGTAGCACAGGTTTTTATAAACCTATTTCAGGCGCCAGTCTTTCACGTTACAGGTTGTAGAATTATAAGTGTTTTGTAAAGTATAACCAACTTATACAGCTACATATATAACCTACGTGTAAAGAGAAAAATAAATGATTTTTTATTATTATTTATTATCTAAGCTGCAGTGATATACCACCAAAAAAACAAAAAAAACAACTAATCTTCAATACCCTAACACCGCCATCTAGCGGGAGGACGCGAAATCTGTGACGTCACATTTCCAGAACTACAAACTTGACTGAAAGTTCCTTATCTACCTGATAAGGCCTCCAGAGTCTTAGCAACTTTACCATTTGCAAGCAAAATCTTGTGTGCTTTGGGAATGTAACTCCTGTACTTTTGAGAATACAATGGGGTAAGTTTCTTGGCTGTTCTTCTAGGCTCTGGTCGCGTGGAACTGGCACCTAGAATCACCTAATATGTAAGACGATTCTAAATGATCTGCGTGATTTTATTGAACAAATACTTATGTTCATCACACAAAGTACGCCTGGAAGGCAGAGCTACTACCAACTACCAACTGAGCTATGACACCTGTTATCTAGATGCTAAGGACAAAATATATAAACATTTATGTATACTTACCTAGTTGTAGTAGAGCTTTTTATGAGCTTTTTGGAGAACTACCAATTTTTGTATTCATACAAAATAATGATAGTTGCATTACTGTTATACTAGTTCGAACTATAGTAGGAATCTGTCTCAAGTGTTGGACGTGGTGCAATGCCTCAGAGAACACGTCCTCTGTGACAACGTGGACTTGTCAAGTGTGATAATCATTATTATAGATAATGGTAACATGAGATAGGCCGGTTTGTAACAGTTAGGTACGGCCGGTTTCTGGAAACCCAAATCACGATTGATCCGAGTTTGACACATAGTAATTATTCGATATTTTCGTTGATCATCGTTCGAGAAACCGGTCGTTAGTTGTATAAAAACAACAATAAGTTGGATAAAAGTGCTAACAAAAATAGTTCGACTAGATTTTTTATTTTTTCAATAAATATGCGTGTAATGCTTAATATAAGTATTTTAATATCTAAAAATCCGTACCTAACTTACATTTTAATAAACTTACTTACTTACTTATATCATAACAAAAATCCTTTATTTAACCACTCTACAAAAAATGACCGAAAAAGAGTCTCAAAAATGAAACTCAAAGTACATTTTTAATTTTAGGCGAAGTTTTTTGTAAAAATCACTCTGTTTTGCTGTTTGTTAATTTGAGACAGAATATAACTAAAAGTCACAGTCGAAACTAATTTTCGTCTCTATGACCGTTAAAAATTACAGAGCAATTATGAAAACAGAAAAGTTTTAGCATTCCAAAACAGCGCAAACACAATGCAATTTAACTCTTATTCGTATAGAGATAGTGGTGAAAACCGCTAGTTTGTACGATAACTAATTTTTGATAGTAGCTGCAACTTCATCACAGTAACAACGCCATCTCTCTGAATCCTACAAAATTTTTCACCGAACCATTTTCTTATAAGAACTAACACACACACCCTCACCGTGCAGTTATGACGCACACAACGACAGCTACACAATCGAACGCACCCACACGTTGAGAAAAAAACGATAAAAAACTGCACACAAACACAACTTTTCCTATGCGCTAGACAGAGATAGAAGGTTTCATTTTTGAAAATATTAAAATTTTCCTTCTATACGTTCTAGAAATTGAAAATTTTGGTATATAAAGGCTAAAATGAGATGTCAGTTGTTAATCCAAGGGCTAAGATAAGGTGAGTAGAACTAAAATGTACAAGGTTCATACAAGCGGAGGCACTCACACAGACGAACTTTGTGTAAACGACACTGCACTTTGTGTCTGTGGTGGTGTATAGCGCGACCAGCTACAATTGATACTTGCAAAGTACTTTCGATTGAGCGCGCAACTTCAGTTTTATGAATGGTTACAGTTCTATGTATTTAAAAGACTTTCCACCAACATTTTCGATCAAAAAATAAGCTAACAAAAAATTCTTATTAGAATATTGTACAAAAGGTGACTTAGTCATTTCTTCTCGCTTACCTAAAGAAATATACTTGAAAGGATTTCGTGAAATCATATAAAATATTAGTAGTTTAGATTTCTATGTTAAGTATATTTTTGGTAGGAATGGTTACGTAAAAATGTGGAAGATCGATAACACTGCTAAAACGTGATAAAATGTAGTTTAAAGTGGTTTTTCCTCGCATTTTCTTGATTTTCAGTGAATTTCACCCACTAAAACAGCTAGAAAGATGTTTTTTTGTCCATAGTTGATCACATTTCCTTGATTTTCATTGAGTTTCAGTCACCAAAACAGCTAGAAAGATGTTTTTTGTCCATAGTTGAGTAGAGTGCAAGTATCAAGAGTGCGGTGTCGCCAGTTCTCGGTCGCAGTAAATACAAGGTAATGGCTAAGTACGCACGCGGTCTAGTACGGTGTGCGCTCGGCGTGCAGTCCCGGCTATGCACAATCGGCAGAGAGTCGCATTTCCGTTCCCAACACACAGGACCACAACACGCGTAACCGCTAAAAACCTCCAAAATTTAAAAACAGGAACACAAAATTGACCAGACTATTTTTACAAAAAATATTCATATCATTCGCGCGATACAAATTACAAAATATTTTGGGATTTAGTGTTTTTTGCTAGTGCGATGCGTACATATCACTTGGAAACATAGGACCCGAACTAGTTTTATTGAAATTAGAATTAAAAGATAACATATTTTTGTGTATAGTGACAGATGTGATGTGTTGCGATATATTTTACTGTGACAGTGCTATAGATCTGAAGTACGGCTGAATGGATTCGTGAGTGTTTATGAGGTGACGTTTGAGTTTAGAACTTTTTTTTTATTTTTACAAAATTACTACCGAAGTGTCAAACTGGACCGAAGGAGACGCGGCTACCTCTGACGCATGTGAGTACCTAGTTTTGGACATATTTGACAGTGACTTAAAGCGCGCCTGATCTTGATACTCGAAATTGTTGATGTGTGCGTAAAAGTGCAGTCGTCGGTCGTAAGACATATAACGGTGTGCGTAGGGGTCACGCACATTTTTTTTTATTATAAATCTCCCCTCCATGTAGCCCCTCCTATACGGTTGTCCCACTCTTTTCTATGAACCACCATGAATTAGTGTGCGTGTGTGCGTTAATAAATTGCAACCTATATTTTGATCGAAGGCCAAAGACGAC
Source organism: Ecliptopera silaceata (assembly GCA_932527185.1). Classification (NCBI taxonomy): domain Eukaryota; kingdom Metazoa; phylum Arthropoda; class Insecta; order Lepidoptera; family Geometridae; genus Ecliptopera; species Ecliptopera silaceata. The sequence continues at coordinate 6,350,470 of OW052213.1, read as the reverse complement.
GTTTAGATAAATATTATTTATAAACTATTATAATAAAACGCGAAAACGACAACTAACTTATATAAATACTCAAAATTCGGTTTAGAAACTAAAAAAATTCGACAAAAGTCTTGCTGAAATCTTTTGAAAGCTTATTATATACTACAAAGTATCACTAATAAGTATATTATAGTGGATTTACAACAAAAAACAATTAAATAGTATGTAAATTAGCTTATTTGATAGTACGCAAATCTATCGCGCCATTTGTAGGCTAAAATTTGCCGACGGTAAAAATACTCGCGCGTCTTTTGTAAAACGACTTTATAAACATCAAAAAAATACATAATTAGCATAAAAATAAATGAATTTACGTTAAAAAGTTTTCTAATAGCACAAGGTGATACCTAATTTAAGATTTATAACATTTTAATGTATTTTGACCTAGTTTTTTAAACAATAAATGATAATTATTAATTATACTTTCATATTGTTAAATTACTTAATTGCAGCATTTCTTCACAGGTTTTAAAGTCATTTTTTAGTAAAAAATAAAGTCTAGTGGTTTTTTGTGATACCTAACTACAATGGTTTACATTATGTTTAACTGATAGAAAACTATTAAGAGAGAAAAATTGAGTATGAATATGAACAATCTTTAATTGTAACAATATTAACAAAAATAATATGTAAAAACGAAAGCTGATAATTAAAAAGGTCAATTGTCAGGAAACGAGATACAACAGTTCAAAAATAACTTACTTCTGACCTATAAAGAGTAAAAATAAATATTCAAAAATGAAAAGGTTTATGCCTTTTTAAAGGTTTTTTTGTTAACCTACATAATATAAAAATAATTGACAAACAAGGTCTGATAAACTAAATAAAATTAATCAAAACGGTAGCAGACTTCTAAAGTATCAGCGTTTTAAATTCAATAAAACAATACTATTTTTATTTCTACTAATTGATATAAAAAACACAAATTATCAAAATGGATCTGCAATTTATTGCAAACAATCTATAGATATCTAAATCAATCGAAATAATTACTTAGTCATTTATATTTCTAATTATCATCTATTTATTTTGTCCTTGCTATTTCTATCGAAGAAAAAACACAAAAATCAATCTAAGTGTAGAATTATCTATTTAATTTACTCATTATTATTTTTAAAGATTAATACAAAACCTAGAATTCATTATTTTGTTACTACACGATAGTAATAACAAAAATCTATGAAATTGGTGTAGAGCTGGTTCTACACCAGCACAAGCCGAGTGATGACCATTTTCAGTTATTTTAACATATTATAATTATATCATTTAATATGTCCTAGCATTAAGTTTTATTACAATTAAAATTTCTAAATCTCTAATTGTCGTATTAGATACCAATATGAATAAATGATGATTTATGATTTAATAACTGAAATAAATAATTATATTCTTCTTCTTCTTCTTTTCTTAGTGGCTTTTCGCAGGCTAAGGTTGCCACGATTTTGCCAATGTCGGAGTTTATGGTGATTTATGTTTACAAACTAATCTTTTAACAAAAAGGCGGAGATCTGAGTGTTCAAAAATGACCGGTAATGGAGGAAGAAATAATTCTATTCTAAATTTCTAAAAAAAAAATCGTTTTTAGTTTGACAGCTTTGACAGATGTCATTCTAAGCGAGGTTCAAGACACAAGTTCGCGCCCTTCATTGCATTCACCAATGGCGCGCGCGGTCGGCCAAGGCGAGCGCGCGCGCCGACTGTCAATGTTACTACATAACCTACTGGTAACCATAAACGCAATCTAGGCACACTTTTACTCTACTTTATAAATAATGTTACACAACTAACTACTAAAAATATATAGACTGTAGCTCTACCACGAGTTTTTACTATACTATATATACTACACTCGCTAGCGTCTGTAGTTATAAAAATGTATGATGATTTGTACAGCGCCTCTAGCGGATAGTTGGGTACTAAAATTCGTAATACTAATATTGACGTAACTACTGTAGTAAAGTCAGGCGATTTACTGTGACAACTCATGGTAGAGGTACTGAAATACTGAATAGGTACACTTTTACTTTATAAATACATAGTGTTTCATAACTACCTAAAAATATATAGACTGAAATAAATATAAATACTTACCAATAATAATCTTCATGTTCATCATAAAAACATTTGCTCTGGGTGGGAATCAAACCCACGACCATGGAAGGCAAAGTATTACCAACTAAGCTGTGACGCCTATGTATGAAACGAAAAATCTTCAAAATATAGGATGAAAAATACTAGTAAAGGCAGTTCAAACTTTTTTTACTTCTTTTAATTTATTTTTGCAGATCTTAAAATAACATTATTTTAAAATACAACACATATTATATCAGATGATAAATTTTTTTTTACTAATCTGATCCTTTATAATTCACGCGCGGCCATACATATGGAGCTCATATTTGGTGGAGGTACTTAACCGGGTACAAGGTACCCCCTGTATGTTTATCTGCCGCGCTCGAGTAAATCCCGAAATCCCCTCTTGGGCTCCCCTACTATATCAAATCAACACATCATTTAATTATGTAACACTGCTTGAAGAAGGGACTCCTATTCTACCAAAATAAATAAATACTTAAATAAATAATTAAAAGACTACAGACATCCTTTTTTCAGAATATACGTTTTTTTTCAAAACTTTTCGTTTTAGCTCCAATTTTGGCAGTCTCTACCAACACTACCCAAATCTTATTTCTAAAACTTTTTTTTTAACCTATACTGTTCTACTGCTGGGCAAAGGTCTCCTCCGAAGCCTTCCACTTATGAAGAACTTCTTATAAAACATTATTATTTTATAAAAAATTGTAGTCTAATTCAAGAGCTTAGCCAGGCTTATATTGTACACATACTAAGATACCTAGAGATTAAGTATGTATGTATTGCTGTATCGAGCTGAGCCTATCTAGGTCTGTTCTGAAATGGTGACCGTAGTATGATGTAGTGGTTATGTTCTGCAGAATAGATATGTAGTACTAATCTTAAATTAAAGCTGTTGAATTAACTATTTTGCTAACTACTTTTATTATTTTTTTGACGACCGATGTGGCGCGGTGGGCGATGGTCCGCCTGCGACGCGGAAGGTTGCGGGTTCTATTCCCGCCTCGGGATAAATGTTTGTATGTTCTGCAAATATTTATTCCGGGTTTTCTGGGTATTATATGTATAATAAAAAATATCTATCTATGTATTATATTGTATTAAGTATGTCAGTCTTCTAGTACCCATAACACAAGCTCTGCTTAGCTTGGGGCTAGATGATGTTGTGTGGATTGTCCAGCATTATTTATTTATATTTATTATTATTTATTTATTTCAATGATGTTTAAATAATAGGCTTTGAAAAAATCTATATAAATGTTCTATCAGCAAGCTAGTTACAATACAAGCTTTGCTTAGTTTGGGACTGGAGTGTGATTTGTGAATTGTCCGTGAATATTTATTTATTTAAGATAAATATTATGATGTGACAAAAACCAGCTTATTGATACTTGAGTTTAAATGTAAGCTTAGTTTTATAGCAATTCTTATCAAAAAAACTCATTAAGTTCGAAGCATAAAGCTTGATTGGCTTAAATTACAGAAATTTGCAGCATTAATTTAAGAACTAGATAGTGACCACTTTATGTACCAAAAATGACTTAAATATCTGAAATATGCAACATACAACGCAATAGCGATTGTCTGGTAATATTATTAAAATATATTATACCTATGACTAAAATTAACTTTTAAGTGGTAAAATCGAGCTTAATTATACTGAAATTAAGTATTTTTCACGAATAAGTTCAGTTATATTACAAAAAAGACTCACGAATTTACTCAAAAGTCCAAACATCTGCATAAAGAACAGACCAAAAAGATCACAATGACTCCGGCCTCCAGACGAAAGTAATGAAATGAACGAAAAAAAAAACAAAAGCATCGTCCGTTTTCACTGTCTGCCGTCGAAATTGAGTGACCTCATTTTTGGCGGGATGTCGCGTTATGACAGCTTCGTTTTTTAAACGATCCACACATGTGCGGGTAATGTCAAAATAAAAACAAAATGGCGACGAGCTAATTGTGTTTTGGGATCTCATTTTTATCGCTTTGTTCTGTGTCTGTTACAATTAAATGGAACAATGAAAGATAAAATATTATTTATGAAGCTTATTTTACTACTCTTTTTGTATAGTAACATAAGAAGTAATTTTTTAAAAACAAAAAAAAAACTGAATAAGCATGTACAACTGTCTAAAATGTTCAGTTACAAATACACAATAAGTATAAGTTTATATTGGTTTAGCTTAGTCGAAATATATTTGTCCGTCTACACTTTCCATTTTACTAAGCCCTGGTTAGGGCCTAGGTCGTAAACTAGCTTGCTAGCAGTGGTATGCGAAAGCAGGTGCTGGATTATCAATAGTTGTACTAGGTTAGGACTTAAGACCACTGTCCACTAAAGTTGCGTAGGACGTAGAGAATATCTATAAATATCTAGTACCTACGCAAGGTTGTTTATTAATAATAGTTGATTAACATGATTTTGATATTAAGAAAATGCAAAAGCTTTTATGTTGAGTATTGGTTTTATAATCAGAAGTTCCTACTTAGTTCAGAGCTAATAGGCATTTCCTGTAGAGTATATCTACCTAGTATTTAGCAAAACAGGCCTTTGTTATCTTAATACAAATTGTTCTCAATAAATATGGATGGTAAGTTATTACAACCGAGGTCCGCAACAAATTGTAATATTCAAATACACCGGCCGAGACTCAAACAAGAAAACAAAACTTTGACGATCAGCCAAGCAATAATTTCTAGTAGCAGAAAACTAAAATGGCTGCCGCGGGCGTAGATCAGGTTATCTATGCCTCGGTCCGGAGCAAAATAAATTCCTCCAAGTAAAAAGTGATGCTCCTCATCCGTCTTTAAAACACGAGGAACAAGTCTTGACAAAAACCCTCGCGCGCCCGCCGGTTCTAAGGTGCGCCATTTGTTACCGCCATTTTTATTTTGTCTATGGTTTAACTTTTTCTTAATTTCGCGCCGGTCAAGCGGCCAGAGACTGGACTCGGGGTAAAATAAAAAAAACGTCGTAGGTTCTTTTTTTAAATTGAACGATGTAAGAAGTTTTATTTGTGAAAAGAGGTTATCTAAATGATCAAATGAATCACAATAAATCTCTCGTGAACATCGAACTTGACATACACTCTATTAACAAAGCGACGAATAAATAATTAAAAACAATTAACATGGTTTGATTACATTTTCACAGAAAATAATAGTTTTACTTTCACACCTGCCTGTGAGCCTTGCAAGTTAAAATAATTACAGAAAAAACATTTATAACTCTAGCATTTCTTAGAACGAATAGTAAAACCCATAAAACATGCAGAATTAAATCGTTATTTTTAATTAAAATTATTCTAAACATTAAATGTAATCGGCGCTGATACTAGCCCAAAGCTAGTAAGCTCTCCGTACATCAGCGTGCAAGAATCCAGTTGCGGACCAGTTTCAAACGTCAGATAGTGAAGTTATGCTTTATATTTATATCTACAACGCACTTATTACGTCTATATACGTGTGCATTTAGTTTGTATGCGGGTAAAAAACGAAATAAATCGTGGGTGAATGACCGACGCTGTTCGCGGTTGAGGCAGGGCAGGTTCTGTCAGCGCGGGTAGTTTGACAGCTTTTGAGGTGCGTTCGCTTTTTGAATAGTGGGCGTTGAGCTTTTTTACTTTTTTTTCGGACGGAATCGATTGGCTTAGGTTGCCAGTCATCTTCGTCGTCCATTTTTAAACATTATCCGATTTGAAATCAGCGCTAGCGCAGTATTTATGCGTGGTCATATGTTGGAATAATGGATTGTGATGTATCTTTTTGTATCGTGATATCATCATTTTCTTTTGCAGAGATGCAATGATAAATCTATCATATTCACATTGCGTAATTTTAAATTCTGTGAAATAAATACTGAGTTTATTTATCGTGTTATTTTAGCTTCCATAAACAAAGTCATGATCAAAACAATAGCCAATTATATTGCCATCTGAAACTATAAATTGTTATTTAAAATGACATGTTTTTGTTTGCGATATCGATTTAAGGTCACAGTTAGGGCCTTTATCAGTTCAATACTCTTTTTATGAGTCATGTATAGGGAATATATTGAACTCGTGCTATTGTACTCAGTTATGACCGGTAATGCACTTTGCGATATCCTTAAGGCCATTGAATGGTAATTTAAATAAAAAAAACTGGTTAATTGCCACGGAATTGCGTACGAAGGGTTCTATATCAAGCGTTGTCAATAAAAAACTAACAAAAAAATGTATGAGAGCCTCCTTACACGTTTATTTTATTCTGTGTTTGAGCAGCGTTATAGCAGCAATATAAATAAATATTCACGGACATTTCACACTTCACACTCTAGTCCCAAACTAAGCAAAACTGGTACTACTGACTGACAGACGACGACAGTGAAATCTTAGTAATAGGGTCTAGTTTTGCCCTTTGGGTACGGAACCCTAATAAGCTATTATTATATAAGACAAGTATTTTGACATTATTCCGATTCACGCTTGTCAAGACGTTTTCTGACTTCCGGTACCAACATGAGGGTAGAGTTAAATTAAATTTGAAATAAGAACGGAATTGCATTGTGTTTACATTGTTTGAAAATGGAATAGTTTAGTTTTAAAATTACACGTTTAGAGTTGTGTGACGTGTAATTTTATGATCATTGTTTGTTATGAAGTTATTTAATAATAAAATTATTAATGTTAGTCATTTCGATGAGTGCGGAATTCCGGTGGTGATTGTCAGATGTTTGTTTTTTAGTTTTAAATAATATTTTTTGTTTTTGTGTTGCTATTTTGTCACATTATATAGTTTGTACAAGTGTCAAAATAAAAAACACCTTCCGCTTCCTCATTTAATGTTTTGAAAAAAACTACTTAAAATACATCGTTTCCTTTATCTTTTAACATGATCATAATTTTTTCTTACACTTAAAATATTTTCATACAAAACATGTCTCTCAATCACTTTTCTTTCAATTATAACATTATCTTCAAACATAATCTAAACGTTATCTGTCTGAAATTGATTTTGGCGATAAGACCGCCGATATCACAAATCTTTAGTATTGTTTCTCCTTGTCTGATTTCTAGTTATTTTGGTTTTATTTAAGTATCTAACTTAGATATTGAAACATCCCTATAGCAGATAGACATTTCAATTTCAACCCCTAATTCGAAATCCAGTGCCGAATCAATTGATATGAACTATACATATATGTATGTATGTCAGTATGTCTGGGCATTGACGTTCCGAAATACGGTTCAATGAACTCTGGATCTTACATCTGTCTTGAGCGAAATTTCGGTGAAATCTATGAAGCTTTGGCGAATAATAGATCGATCGAAATTTGGTCATTTTATGGATTGATCAGAAGGAGTTCTGTATAGTTTATTTTACCAATTAAATGTATCAGATTTAAGATAGAAGAAGAATGTCTGAAAATATGTGGATATCTGTAGATTTTGATAAGTTTGCTTTTGTTATTCTTGACTGGTCAGATCTTGATTAAAATGAGACGAAAAAAATCTAACCAGCTTTCAAATAAACATCATCAAATCGTTCCAACTACACAGTTCTAATTTCAAAAATACAATTGCGTAAGTATGTACATTCAAATTTCGAACTTCCGAATAATAAAATTTCCGAATATTCGGAAGTTCGAAAGAACTTCCGAATAGACAACTGAATTTTCAAATTTCGAACTTCCGAATAGACTACAGAATTTTCAAATTTCGAACCGTATGGTCACTATGATAGAAATGTCAAATTAAGAATCCTTGAGTACGCTCGATTTGAAACTCAATCCTTTTCGCATTGCCTAAAGATTTACCTTCTATCTTATAAAATTAGCGTTGACTTTAAGTAATCATTACGTATGGTAATCTATACATCAAGTCTGCGTTAACTTTTTATAAGATAGACCAAATTTCGAACCGTATGGTCACTAATCACTATGATAGAAATTTCCTTGACTTTGAAACTCAATCCTTTTCCCATTGTCTAAAGATCCATTCTGCAAGTTCGGATGAAACCCGTCTAATAACAAGCTGAAACAAGATATAACAAAGGACGATCGATACACTTCAGACGGTTTTCGACGTCCGACCTATAAAACTGCTAAGAACTGTCCACGAGCTATTAAGATTTGGATGCGGTATCGAGAGGAAAAAGATCGAGTGGATTTCTTATTTCTTGCTTCTTCTTCTTATCGTATCGATGCTACAACTGTATTTTATTGTAGCATCGTGTTGGAAAGATTAGCCAGACTAGACACTGCTTTACCGTGCCTAGCTGTTACCGGTGTGCGCCACGAGGAGGCTCTTTCCGTGTTATTTCTTGCTGAATTGGCTCGACATTTTTGTCGAGGCTGACGAAGTTATGTTTTGGATAAGTATAAAGATGTTTTGTCTGTATATTTACAAGAAAATATTCTACCAGCAGTTTAGTTTCTTTAATAGATATAATAGACAAGTTTCACTTTATGTAATACTATCTAACCCGTGCTCACTACGTTGGGCATAATTCGACCGTTTTTTCTTCGATTCACTTTGCAAAACGGACTACCACGTAATAGCCTTTCTATTTTCCGGTTTTTTATATAACCTATGACACTCAGCAATAATGTGGCTTTCTATTGGTGAAAGAATTTTTAAAATCGGTTCAGTAGATCCTGAGATTACCCCTTATAGTTTAACAAATATACAAACACAAACTTACTTCTTTATAATATTAGTATAGTTACAGTTATTTTGTTGCATTTTGTCATTTTTTTAAGAAAAACTTTAATATACTTAAGTAGCTTTTTACTGAATCTTTCGGATATGGCACTTTATAAGTTGGGGGTCAAGTGAACGTTCCGCTGAGTCGACAAGCGCCATTTTCATTATAGTTTCTTGGCGCAAGAAATATCAAACTTAGCGCTTTTCGTTTATTATTAAGTATAATTTTTTATGATACTATTTGAGGAACAATATTTTTAGTGCTTTTTAATCATTTGTATATTTGTGTTTTTTTTTTATCAAATATAGAGAGATTAGCAGAGCCTCAATCTTAATATCTTCTTCTTTTTTACTAAAATAAATAGGTACTTACTTACTTAAGTAATATTTTTTTTTGTATAAGTGCTTACTTACCTATCTCGAATAACTTTTGATTATTCTCGAATAACTTTGAAGTGTTACAAATTAATAACTGTTATTTATGACTACATACATTTAGAAGATATTACAAGTATTACAACACATTATAATATCCTTCAAAAGAAATACCATATCCATATCCCAAGGATAATAAGTTGCAGGTTTATGTAGACGGTCAGAGATCCCTGGAGGAAACGTGTTTTACTGTTTTTAGGAAAGCGTACAGACTATACTTTCATATATTTTATATTTACTCTTTAGTTTAATAGAAAAGAATCTAGAATTTCTTAAAACTACATTTATTTTTAAATTTCGAATTCGCTTTCTGTATTCTATTTTCAAATCTGTATTCTTCAGACGATGACAATTAGATCGTTCGTTCATTCGTACATTCAAATTCGAATTCCGAACGATATAGATTTCATTTTTAAATTGTTTTTTTTTCTGGCTCTTTTTCTTTGCCATTTTAAAATTGTTCCTTCGATAAGATGTATTGTATACAGCATGTTCCACATTTTCACTTTCATAGCCCAGCTTGGCCAGGTTCCAACAGTAATTTGTGTCTATTTGTTGTCTTCTGTTTGTCGAGCAGAGGTGAATGGAGTCAAATGTTTGACATCTTGCTTCTGATGTTTGTTTAGGAGTATATTTTGGGAGGCATACTAACAAACGTTGTATTGTAATATTATTAAAACGTTAAGTTACTGTACAATATGGTTTTTTAGTTGCTTGAGTATTAAAACGTAAACGTAGCGTAACTTAAACGTATTAACGTAAAGTACACGTAAGCAAAGTTTTTATTACTATCAATGCTTTTAAAAACTATGTAAGTAAGTAAGTAAGTAATATTTTTTTAGTTTTCTTTTTCTGATAAAAAATATTAAGATCTATCCTAAACAAAAATGTGTGTATCTGAGTACTTTAATTAATATAATGATTAGGTACCACAAAATATTATAATTAAAACATAAAAATACTTACCAACAAACTAAAAAAAATAACAAAGAATGTACAAAACAAAACATTTATTAATGAGTCAGCTGTTCTCAAGACAAAAGCTAGTCTAAAGAGCTGACAAGGCTGGCTGGACAGTCTAGGTACAAACCTAGCTGTTCTTATCTACGTCTGGTCACCAAGGCACTGTGTTTAGCGTGTCTAGGCAAAGCTTGAATTAAATTAGTGTTACATCTGTAAGTTGGTAGATTTTTAGACGAATAATTTTGTGCCTATATTGTTTTTACCACTAGTGATATTTTTATTACCTATCATTGTCGCTTATTTTTTTATTTTCTCTCACTTATTTTAACACTAAGGAAATATAGGTGTATAATTGTGTGCCCAAAATATTTAATAATAAAACTAGTTTTTGAACCTGCATGCTAACAAAAAAAACCATTTGATTTTGAAATGCGTTTCTTTTTTTGTAAATCTACATTTCACACTAAGTTACTTGTATTAGTTCAGATTAATAATAAATAGAATATAATCCGCGTTTTCTTTTTTTAATTAAATGCATAGTAATACAGAACAAACATTAATGTTTAACACAGAAATCTTTATTCTTAGTTGCGATTTTAGGGATCAAACCCACGACATGGAAGGCAGAGCAATTGAGCTGCAGCTATAGTTCCAACATTTAATAATACCAGTTATCTATTTTTTTTAATATCCGCTCCAACTACATATAAAACAGATAAGAAATGTTCTAAAAAATATATTTATCAGCTGCGCGCCTATGATTGGTCACTCCCGGAATCCTCGTTATCAGCCACACTTATCTATTAGATAAATGGATGTGGGCAGATAGACGTGGTAGGGGAACCTTGACTCTACAAGACAAGTGTTATTTATGAGTTAAAATTACTAGAACAAACATAGATAGATGTTTTATTTGGATGTTATTCATGTTACTAAAATTGTTACGTTAAATTCGTGCCCGTTTGTTTTTAGATCAACCTGTATGCTGTCTTTTCGATTAACATTCGGAAATTCGCGATCTATTTTCAAAAGTATTAAATAAAAAAAAAAGAAGAGTCAAGGTTAAAAAAGGAACACTTTACAACAATCCAATACAAACATAACAAGCATTCGAAATTGAAAACGGTTTTGTAATTAATGCACAATTCAAACTAACGTTCAATAAACAAATAGGAGGTCCGCCATTTTGGCGCTTAAAAAAAATTAGAAGGCGGAACTAGGTTGCCGTTTTTGTTGAATTTCGAACTGTGCCCCTCCAATGGGGAGCGCGGGCGGGGCCTGTCAATTCCACTGACTTGACGTGGACAATGACCTTTTGTTTTTTTTTCAATGTTGCCTGTCTGATGATTCGGAACGCACCAACTTTTTTTAGGTTATTTTGACAATGGTCGGCTTTCCATTCTACTCGCGTGGATGTGATTTTTAGTTGGTAAATGACGAAATGTTTTAAAAAGTTGTGGCTGGTTGCACGGTTTCAATTCGGACGTGAAAATGTTTTAAAAGTTGAGCTTTTATTCGTCGGCAAAGCATTGTAGCTGTTGCGTTATTTATTTTAGTAAAATGTTTGGATTTTCTGGTTTTCGTGACCTGTTTTTATCTTAAGTAACTTACTCGATTAAACTGGATTCTCTATCTTTTTAAACCAAAACATCTTGTTGTGTATTCGTGGTGTAACTCTATAGAATATTTCCTAGAAAAAATCGCTTGTAGCGATAAGGCCGCCCATTACGCGTCTTGTTTTTAAATATTGATATGTTCAATTTTTTTTTCTGATAAGTACCTAAGTATACAAATTGCCCAGCAGTGGGACAATGTACTTAGGCTAGAAAAAAAAAGTATACCTACCTACATTAAAGATTCTATCCTACAATTAAGTATAATTACTAAGTACTTATACAAAAATTTTTCTTCTTAAAAGAAAAAACAAAGCAATTACGATAAATTTAAGCTACTTGAAAGCAATATGCATTAGTTCACATAAAGGCAGACACCGACCAAAGCTATAAGTATAACTAAAAGTTGTCGCTAAACGCAAAAAGCTAAATACAATAACAAAGTTTACGGCGCACCGGGAGACACGTGCCTTAACTTTAATTAGATTGTTAAGGTGCGGTCACACAAGAACTTTTCAACTTAAAATGTAGTCAAAAGATATTTGTTTATTTTATGTATTAAGGTGTATTTTATGTAAGATTTAGCAACTATTGGTAGCATTACTGAGAATAATATTTTTATATTTACTGAATTGATAAGAAAATCTGTGATTTTTGTTGTTTTTTTTTACTGTTTGAAAGTGACTCAAATTATTAATATAAGTACAGATCTTGATTTTATTTAACCACCAATCAAATAATTAACAAAATCAGCTAGGTAATGAGAAAAAAGTACTTACCGATAACAAAACACATTACTTACTTAATAAATTTTATTTATAATTCAAATACATCCTCTTTTTTTGTAGTTGTTTAATAACCAATACAGAAATAAAAAGTCAGTTATATCACACTCAAATTCTCACACAAATATATATTTTTTTATTATTACTAAACAAAAATAATACAAATGTAAGAAAAATAAGAACAGAAGGAACAAAACATGTAGAAATAAGTTACTCGTTCTTTACTCAGTATGATGTAATTAGAAAAGGCACACACCCACTGAACACTGAGCTTCAAACCAAAAACAATAACATAAAGTCAGCGGCACACCAAGGCGACACGTGCTTCTACTTAAATGGATTGGCAGTTAAGGTGGGGCTACATTGGAGCATTATGAAATGTGTTAGAACGAATGAGTGAATGAATGTACACTATAGTAAGTTTCTTGCCCGTTCTTCTAGGCTCTGGTCGCGTAGAACTGGCACCTAGAATCACCTAGTATGTAAGACGATTCTAAATGATCCTTGTGATTTTATTGAATAAAGAAATATTTGATTTGATTTAGTCTGTTAGATTCTGACAGATACTTGACAAGCGTCACAGCTCAGTTGGTAGTAGCTCTGCCTTCCATGTGGGTCGTGTGTTCGATTCCCACCCAGGGCATTTTGTGTGATGAACATAAATATTTGTTCTACCACTGAGCTGAGCTGTTGCCTCAGTGAATTCAATTAAATACATTTCATTCATTCATTCAATGTAATTTATATGGATCACTCACCCGATGTTAAGCAGTACTTTACATCTGATGAACTAACTATTTTCATCACTTATCTATAAAAATAATAATGATGTATGTAATTAAGATAGTAAGTATATCGCTCTTGGTATAAAACTAACAAATAAATAAATAAATAATGCTGGACAATCCACACAACATCATCTAGCCAATAAAAAAAATTATTAATATTATAATCTAATATTTACTATATTCAAATATTTTTATTTTTATTAGTGAAACATTATTTGAACTACCATGTTTTAAATAATGCACATATTTTAATACTTAATTAAATGCACAAGGTTTTCCTGTTTTCAAGTTAATGCATTTAGTTTTAATTTAATTCTTCCAATTATTATTTACAATTGACCTATTTTGATAAGGTTTGTGCAATTTGTGCATTTTATTTTTAAACTATTATTTCAGTCTGAGTTATTTTTACTTTGCTATGAATAAGAACCTCCTTAGATTTTATAGTTCATGAATAAATAGCAAGTTAAAAGTAGACTACACAAAATAAAATTTATGATACAAAAAAATAGCACAATCATTTATATGAAATGAAATTCAAATTTCGATTTCCGTTTCATACTTCTTATTGCGGTTTCGCTACATCTATTGAATAAGATTTTTTAATTAGAGAACACATTTTAAATTAAAAGATTGTGTTGCCAGTCTGAAGTATTCTTATTTTGAAAGTAGTTTGGGGTTTAGTGTGCTGTGTAATAAGTAAAAAAAAAGAGACGTGTGGCACTCGGGGACTGCCGCGGTAAAGCCATTGCATAGCATTTTTTGCCGGATTACGCATGCGCAGTGTTAAGTTATTTCGTTACTGAATTTCTGGACTCAGTCTCCACGCTCAAGGCCCGCGATAGAAGCTTAAAAAAACTTGTTATTAGTTTTGCAAGACTAGCTTAAAAAAACTTATGAAAATAATTAGTGTTGCCAGATCATTTAATTTTCAAATCGAACACACTTTTGTAATCTTCTTCTTATCGTGTCGATGCTACAACTGTATTTTGTTGTAGCATCGTGTTGGAAAGATTAGCCAGACTAGACACTGCTTTGCCGTGCCTAGCCTAACTTTTGTAATAAAAACGCTAAATAGATTTGTCCGTGATTGGATCGTGTCTGCTGACCTACAAAGTGCATTATTTAACTCCTACATAACATCGCACGACGCGCCCACATTACTTCATCGTGTGTACTTTATACTGCACTATTCTGTGACTTTATACAGGACTGCATTTAGGAAAGGGGACATTAGCAAGACTGCATTTTTGTTGTATAACAAAACTTGTTCCAACGAAGCTCGACTGCATTTTTATATGCTGGATCAAACTGTGATTTTTGATCTCTTCTTGAGATTAAATTAAAAATAAACAAAAGTGTTTTAATATTTTCTTAGTATTTGATTTTTTCAATTGTGTGATGAGATTTGTTTGCTGTAAGTTATATATGAATTTTAGTACGCGTATTTACCAAGAAAATGTATTAAGTATTACTTATAAAAACCAATGTAAAAATATCCTTATTTTCAATTTATTTTAATACATTAGGTCTAGAAGGCGTTGTTGAGTGACCATTATTTTTTTTATTCCTATATACATCGTTTATAAATTGTTTTTCATACATTTAAGATTTTTTTAGGAAGAACTGCACGTTTTCGATATTTTATCCGCAGTGATTTGATCCCTGTACCACTACCCCAGTCACCCTAAACCCCCGTTGCCCCTGCCTGAGTACGTCCACCCATACCTTTATTTGCGGGCGATGTTTGCGCGCGATGTACCCCCGCCCTTACCGTAATTGACGCGTTTAGCTAAATTGGAACGTTTCTGCTCTATTTTGGAAGATATTTTTTTTATATTTTTATGTGACAACTTGTAATATTGACACAAGTATATTACTGGAAACGGATTATTTGAAAGTCAATATTTTTTGTGTTTACTTGTTTTTATTGTAATACATTATTAATATTTAACGAGCCAGCTGCAATTCTTCAAAACTCTTGACAATATTGTAAATAGGTTGATTTTAATAAATATGACATTAGAAATTAGATAAAAAAAAATAGGAATAAATGGTATATGCTACGCCGTAGCGCTACGCCGTAGACAGTAGAACTTTCTAGAAGCCGATTTTAACTAATCAGGCATATTACATGCAACGCTATCTAGTCCCAAACTAAGCAAAGCTTGTACTATGGGAACTAGATTGTTGATAAATATTTATATTTTTTTTTCATAAATTCATAAAAGTACCAACATAGTATGTAGATATAACACCCAGAACTAAAATGAATGGTAGGTACGCAAACGTTTGTTCTCGGTGGGGATCGAACCCACGACCCACAACATGGAAGACAGAGCTACAACTGAGCTGAAACGCCTGTCGTTATATAAATTTAGTTTTAGTAAAACATTGCTACATTTAAATTAGGGTTCAGTTACAAAACTAAACCAACAAAACCATAAAATTTCCATATTCTAAACACGACAACATAAAAATACCGAAATAATAACGAATTTAAAAAAACTAACAACAATAACTTGAGATAATATTTGAACACAAAAATAAAAATGGCGACATCGTAAAGTTGGAAGAAAATTACGCATCATTAAGTAAGTTAGACTCGGTACGATAATACCAGAGTTATATTACCAGAGGGCGCACAAATCAATGTGACTATCGTAAACGTAACGTATTTAATACGATAGATACGTTTACAGTAAAGCTGATGTCGCGCTGTGATTTGTATTTTCTTAGGTATGTTTGTAATTCATAAACTCAAAAACTACTACGCTGATTTTGAAAATTCTTTCACCATTTTAAAGCTACATTTACCCTGAATATTACCATTTATTTCTCGAAATGATTATTGATGCTAAAAGTTCGGTAACGTATCCCAATGTCCATTAGAATTCTGAATTTTGGTTACTAAATACTTAAAAAAGACTTTATTTTGGTTAACAAGACTAGTCTAAACTGGGTCTATTTAATTTTTAATTGTTGTGCATGCACTAAAAGTTTATTTACATATTTACTTACATTATATATTATTATATTTAAATATTATATTTTTTTAATAATGTTTTTTATGTTCATACACGCATTTCCGTCTATAGCTGGCTCCATCTCTCCAAGTACTCGACTATTTTCTAAAATAGTGTCCATTTTGAAAAAGAACTCGTCTACAACCAGCTTCTGAAGGTAATTTCGAACGCATTGTGACATCTAATGACAAAATTAACAGGAGTGCGCGCACGCAACTAGTGTTGCCATTTTAGATGGAAATAGTCGGAAAATTGTCCGGAAATAGTCGGAAAAATAGTTGAAATTTATTAATAATCGTAAAATTTATGGATATGTTTAAATAGTGGAATAAAGGAAAATGAAGAGACCATTTCGTTATATTTTCATTAATCTTTTATTTCACAAGCTCAGAATTAATTAATTCTAGATTTTATCAATTTTCAAGTAAGTATGTACTTCCTTTCTTGTTTTTCTAGTTTTACAAACATTAATTTAGAACTCAAACTCGTTATCTCAATAAAACAAAGATCACTTTAAATTGTCTCGAGAAATATAATTTTATTTTTTTAAAGAATCACATCACTAGTAATAAAGAACCCGCACACCATTCTTGACCATTTTCCAACTACCCGACTATTCCCATTAACCGCACACACACAAACGCATTTTTTCGCGGCACGCACTCAAAAGCATCCGTGTTACGCACACATTGAAAAATTGTCCGAACTAAAAACGCAGATGTATTTACGTACGCACTTACGCACACAGACGCGCTCGAAGGACACGCGGCGAGGTCGACGACCCCGGTTTTTTGCGAGTAAGCTCAGTCGCACCGTATACTGCAAACAGCGAGCATTGGCCGTTGATGACTTTTTTTTTTTCGACACCAAAAGATCGTTCACTCGCTGATACTCAATACGCGGCTATTTTTGCGCTGTGGGAATAGGGATGCGAGATCTGTGATCTTTTTTGCTCTGTGGTCGGACTTGATATCCCGTTCGTTTCCATTTCAAATGGAGTTTGATGACATTTTTTATCGATATGCTGATAAATTGCTAATTTATGTTCATTATTTTATAACTAGCTGATTATTTTGTCCATAAAAATGTTCGATTAAAGTTTATTTTTAGTTATTTGTCAGATGAGTGAATGACCGATGATATTCACTTTAATAATTCTTGTTTTGACTATTTGCACCTGCAGACTCAGAATGTATTTGAATTTAAGATGTGCGTTATCAAACGTAAACACCTAGGAGTGAGTAATGGTCCAGCTTTGTTCCGGTTTTACCGGAGAGAACCGGTAATAGTGAGTTTTTATCGGATGCCGTTAACTTCTATCAATGTAACGCGTTCGACATCTGAATACGAAATAAGAATGCAATCGTCGGGTAACTGAACTTGCGAATGGCATTATCGGATAATAACATCTTAGTTTGCGCCATTTTATCTGTTTACTTTTACGTTTTGTTTGCGATAATGTATTTGAACGTCTGCTAGTGTACAAATAAAATTATTAATGCATTTTCTTTTATGTCATGTTTGGCTTACTTTAATTAAAAGGGTGTGCAGTAGCTATTTTTAAAGATACTTACTTTTTTTTAGTTCACCTTTTTTTTGTATTTTATGACTTTTTATTTTAGTCGTATAAAGTACTTGACAAAAATAAGCAGTGACCATTTCTCACTATATTTACTATATTATTCAAAACCTAGCCCAACATTTGGCGGGCCCGGCCCTCCCCAATCCAGCCCTAACCTACCCCAAACGCACCGCACACTCTCACAATAGTGTACGACGTACGTACAGGCTAGTGTGCGTGCGCCTTAAGAATTGAGACATTATGATTTATGGTTTCAGTTTGAGTTTTTACTTTTAAAAGTTGAAACTGAAAATAAATTTAGCGAAACCTGTTTGGTTCAAACTTTTTGCTTGATGTTTTATATTTGGTGAAGTCAAGTTTATAATATAAAACGCGCAATTTATTTTAAATTTGTACATAAATCGTTTTTTTTCTAACGATTTTACATTTATTTACAAATTTCAATGATTTAGTCAGTTATTAATAATGTAACATAATTCGTTTAATAATTTCTAAGGAATTTTAAAACTAAATTAAGCTTTAATATTTTTTTTTATTTGTAAAGTCCTGGGACTTTTAGCATTTTGAGGAAAATTATTCATTTTCCTGCTTCATTCAACCACTTGGTACATGTTTATGAAATTCTTTGTAGAATAAAATAAATAATTTTAACTGACCCCAAAAGAGGACAAATTTATATGTTCATCACACAAACTTTTGCTCTGGGTGGGAATCGAACCCACGACCCACTGCATGGAAGCCAGAGCTACTACCAACTGAGCTGTGATGTTTGTCAAGCTTGATAAGGCCGCTCTTTGTGCATTTAAGTTCAAACTATTGTTCTTCTTATTAAATTGTATTTTGAGTAATTTTTGTGTTCAATAAAGCGTTTTTCATTGATTCATTCATTCACCAATGTAACTTTAATTAGTAAGTACATATTACATATTTTTGGAAATAAATGTAAGTATCTATCTTATAGCATGGCTTGTGGATCACGTGATCTATACATTTGAGGATTATTTTAAATGAATTGAATTAAGTATTTTAATTGAATTAATTGTTTAAATGTGTATTTGAATCAATTTATTAATATGATTATATACCTATAATGTGACCTGTAACTATGTTATTAATAAAATACTATGACTATAATGAATATAATGCTAGTAATTTATAATTCAAGTTATAAACATAAAGTTTTAATAAGTTACTGGCCATTATAAGTTGAACCCAGTTCAGAAGAAAAATAAACTCTTTTGTGTTTGTGTGTCGACCCATAAACTGTGTGGATGTGTGCGTGGCCTACATAAATAAAACGTGTGTATACGCCCAATTCTTGCGTAGTGTGCGTAAGTACGCTTGTGTGCGTGCCTTCTTCGCTCGGAATTCCAAGTTTGAAATTGGAATGAATGACGGTTAGGTTACTGACCTACGCAAATGGCACTCGTTCGTATTTTGAATTTGAAAATTACTTATTTACGCAACTCTCGGGTTTTTTTTTGTGATTTATGTTGCCAGGACGGAACTCAAAAGTAAGTTAAATGTTGTTATAGATAACATCACCAATTTATTACTAATAAATATATTTTGAATGTAAGCACACATTTAAAATATAATACTATTAAAGATATCTAAATCTAAATAAAAAAAACAACTATTAAAAATATCTTGTTATTTTGCTAAAGTGTGTACATGTGTTCTGATTTTGTAAATTAAATTTACATAATTATTAACTAATTAAATTACCATTTTCTTTTTTTATTTCAAAAAATATATGTAAGTACTTAACCTATATATTTCTTAGAAATTATGATATAATGTCATAGAAATATATATGATTTTTTCAAAAATAAGTTTATGTAAAATAGTTTGTTGTTGCAAAATAAATCCAAAATCTGACTTCCTGTGTAAAAATGAAAAGCTATACCTTGACAAGGTTCCGTAGGCGGTGTTTCCCTATCCCTGTGCGAGGGAGATAGAAGATGTGCGTATTTTTGTGTTAAAGCAGGAGGGCACGAGGGCGACGACCTTTAAAACAAATCGTTGGCAGAAAGGGTTCGGCGTAAGTACGGATAGCAGATTAATTGGCGCTAATTAGGTTAGTCCCTAATTTTTTTTTATTTAAAAAGCTGATGAAGTCCATTTTTTGTGCGGACTGCATGTATGTTTATTTATTTATTTATTTAGGACAACCACAAAGAAATCACAATCAGAATTAAAAATTAAAGTAAGTGGGCTTGTAGCTATGTTGCAT
Organism: Ecliptopera silaceata; assembly: GCA_932527185.1. Classification (NCBI taxonomy): domain Eukaryota; kingdom Metazoa; phylum Arthropoda; class Insecta; order Lepidoptera; family Geometridae; genus Ecliptopera; species Ecliptopera silaceata. The sequence goes on along the minus strand of OW052213.1, from coordinate 6,330,217 downwards.
GACTGTGTGTATGTAACCAGATAAGTATAAATGGAAATAAATTTTTACACAAATAACAACATATTATGTAATGAATAAAAGAATTTTATTTGAACCAAAAAATAATCTTACATTAGCTGAGAACTAGACGTATGCAATCTTAGACAGTAGTATCTAAGTACAGTTAATTATACAAAAGAACATTACAGTAATATTACAGTCGATGGCTAAGGCAAAGTCTGCTTATTTACAATTATTTTGATAATGTTTATGCCACTTTTCAATAAACCTTACAGAATTACATAACACATCCATTTTTTTATGTATTTCATTGAAAAACGTCACAAATTACACATTATTAAAATAACATATTTTTATTCTTGTCAGTCGCGCATATTTATTTGCTAATTTTACACATAATTTAATAATAATAGACAGTATACTATAAAATAATAAATAATACTAGTTTTAGATAACTGTCTAATCGAAATTGAAATGTTACCTAGCTACACCCTTATCTACCTAATTGTAGTTAAATTTAGTAACTTATCTATAATTATATATATATGTATATAGGGACATTAGCGTAAAAAAAATATACACTCTTCATATTCAGAAATCTTATGCATTCCATTGTTTCAAATAACCTGCATATTTACCAAAAAATATGCAAAAATTTGTAAAAAAAAACTTAAATCTGATGTAACCATGAATTTGAATTTATGACAAAAGAAAATAAAGTTTTTTTAACATATTCATGAAATGGAGAAACGATTGAGTTAGAAGTCCTCTAGAATTCATTTGAATAACTCCATATTGCTTGTATTGTATTATTTTTTGACATTTTGCCAATAAATTTATGTGTCAAGGTGAACGTCTCGATTGTAAGAGAAACGACGTATCTGCATTTTATATTATATCATTGGTATTTTTATTATTGTTATTTGATACTATAGAAAAGTAAAACAACTATTACAGTATTTACAAAATGTACGTAGGAATATATAAAATATTTAAGAAACAGTTGAGAGTATCTACAGACAGCTGCAAATGATATATGTATAGATAGCTCAACTGAAACAGAATTATGTAGAAATATGTACTAAAAAATGTTTTTTAAACCATTGACTGTCACTTTATTAAAAGTTTTTTTTTGTAAAGTAAGGTAAAAGCTGGTAAGTGCTTTTCTTGACTTTAAGTACTTAAGTAAGTACCTATTTTTTTTTTTCTTTTTTTATGCTCTTTTATTATAAAGTTAAAGCTAGTCCTAATTAAATTTTACCAAGACCTGACCCGACGACTGATAGTTTCCATAGTAATTTATATTTAGTATCTGTTTTTTTATTCATTGTTTTGCAGTTAGTACGTTTATCTAGGCGCACCCTACTAGGTGCGTTGCGAACCTAGACAGGGTCCTAGGCGAAAAACTACTAGGGTGCACTCACACACCCACATATCACACACAAGTATACTGTTGCTATCTATACTCATGACACACTAGTGTAATCTTAGTGTGCGTTTTTTATGTGTGCGGGTAGTTTTCGGCGTTCGACTTTTAAGTAATGACTGTTTGGGGCTTTTTTTATGAAGTTTTTCGGTTTGTACAGCTAGTATCATAAATGGATATTAATGTGTGAAAGAAATGTTATTATTAAACTGAAAATGGAAAGTTTTACTGTGTTTTTGATGTGTGAAACAGTTGAGATATTTCCTTTTATATTTCAATAATGGAGTTTTTCGATTGTCATGTGAACTGATTTTAATTTTGATCTAGGTCTACCTTTAGTAGGTACGTCTATTGCGTCTTTAATAATTAATTCAAACTATTTAAATATTACTGACGATGTCAGTTTTCTTTACTATAAAAAAAAAAAAGGTAGCACTCCGGGAGTGCCGGCAGAAGTGAAAACTTCAATATTAACGTTGTGTTTTCACTTATAAGTTTTCACTTCAAAAATATAACCACAGACGTCATAATGACAATGACAATCACAATGACACAGACACATTCGCGCAAGCGCCCTGTGCCGCCTAAACAGAGCACACTCAGGCACGGTAGAAAGAGTGGGAGATACTAGTTCCTCTCCCTTCCCCTCGATCTTACGCTTAATTTCGAACGTCACGTGACCCTGACGCGAGTTTGAAAGTTTTTACCCACCCAGCGCCGCTAAAGAAGTTTTCACTTCAAAAAAAAACTAGTTTTATACATAACTTAATCCACCAATAATAAGTAATTGAAAAAGAAACTAGGATTTTTTATAAGTCAAATATACCAATACTAAAAACTTATTACTAGTAAGAATTTTGAAACTTGATAATAAAATTTTCCCTCATCCCTTTGTGACCGCTATTTGGTCTGTCTTGGTAATTAAATGAGTAATTAAACTCGAAAATGACACATGTCAACATTGTCATTGTCCAAATCCAGTCATGGACAGATAGAACACGCTCCGACAACAATGTAATCAGACAAAATACATCAGGAAATGTAAAAATCATATTAAAGTATAAGGTGTACAAAAATTAGTAAGTACCAAAAGTAAACATTATATTAGGGTATTTTTTTTCACTAACCTATCTCGTCCCTCTGCTGGGCAATGGTGGAAAAAGCGGAGAATAAGGATGAGTAGAAGGACTTGGGGGAGCCCAAGTCCTTCTACGCATCCTTATTCTCCGCTTTTTCTACCAATTCCTCTCGAAAGTGTCTAGGTCGTCCCGCCATTGTCTCCTTGGTTTGCCTCGATGCCATCTTCCGTCTTCAGGCATCCATGGTGTCATAATAGGGTATAAGGTGTATAAAAATATGTAAATAGCGAAAGATTTTCGCCTTTTTCATATGAATAATTATTTATTTAATCGTATGACATAATTTAAACAGGCGCAATAAAACAAATAAAATAATCATACATATAAAATCTGTCAACTTATGGCTAACTAAATAAAATACATTTTGGTAGTTATAATTCAAAAATCTTTCTTTAAAGCCTGTTTAGTCAGTTTTCGAGCTCGTTTAGCACCACCCAGGGGACACGTGCAGGGTTATAAGAAGGTAACTCCTGCGGACGCGAGCATGATCATCCCCCACATATGAATAATGTAATCAGACAAATCAGAAATGCTCAAATTATGTAAAATGTTATGTTAAATCGGTTATATATAGAAAATCACTTAAAATCAAAACATGACGCTTTATTTTTGATAGTCATTTTAATTTTAATTTTTGGCAGATATTATGGTACACACTGTAGTTTTAATTGTAAGTTATAAATGTATTTAATACAAAATAGATACCTACTTATTGCGTATATATTTTGGCCGGGGATTTATTTTGATGAATCATTTTGTGATAATTAGTCATTTTAATTTAATTATCGTTTAAGTTAATACCTAGCAATGTCATAATACCTAATTTTGTAAACCAACGTCTATATTTTTTTAATTTAAGCAATTTACTTCATATTCTAGGACAGTCAGAATCATAAGTAAAACACTATTTATTTAGAACTTAAACCTGTTGCTTACTGTACCAGGTCCAATCAAAATTACTGGTATTTTCAATATTAGATTCAGAAAACTATTTATTTTTTTGCTTACAAAAAGTTATAGATTATCTAATTTTTGTAACTACTATTAAAATTGTTGCTGTCAAAGTTAATAAAATGAAATTGTCATTTACAAGTTAATAAAATGACAAGTTCATTTTATTAACTTTGACAGCAATTTTGATAGTAGTTATGTTACACCCTGTAAGCACCAAGTTTCTTTACAATATAAAAGAAATTGAGTTCATTTTATCCTACCTTTTATATTTTTACAATAAAACGATATTGTATATATTTAAGCAGTAGAACTAAAATGAACTTTAGATTTTTGCAATTTGCATTCAAATCAGCTTAGTAACTTGCTCACGAAATATCAAAGAGATTGGATATTCTGTAAAATGTCTTTTGTGATATTATTACATTGGCTTCTACCTATTTTTTCCTTCTATCTACCTATTCTAACTATAATGTAGAAATATATTATTAATCTTAGATAAAAAAGAAACATTTATTGAAATAATTACAAATTATTTAAAAAATATCAAAAATTCATCTGCTAAAAAGTTATAAAAAACAAAACCTAATAAAAAGCACCCGTGTGCCAAATGACTCTGAAAACAAATAAATTGTAATAAAAATACATAACAAACTGTATTTTGCACTTTTAATTACTTATAGTTAAAAGAATTAACGACAACACCTGGTGTCGAAATAGCCCAAAATCGATAAAATCGTAACAAAAAATAACTAATAATCAAAAGAACCAGTGTGCCGAAAGAGTCTGAAATCAATTAAATTGTAATAAAAAATCTAATTACCCGCGCGCGATCGATGGTGCGGGACAAGAAGCTTTGCAAAACAAAAGAAAGAATCGTCCAAAGAAAAAGTCCCAATTACGTTTTGCAGCTCCCTCTCCCCACGGACCCCCCTCTCTACCCCCTCTCCCCCCCGGAGGCCACTAACCTGGCGATCTGGAATTGCAAAGTCCGTCCAAAGTCAAAGTCAAAGTCAAAGTCAAATATTTCTTTATTCAAACACACAAAGATCATTTAGAGTCGTCTTACATACCTAACCTACAAACAATTTATTAGTTAACTACATCATCTTACAAGTCGGATTTACAAAGTCTTTGCAAAGTCAAATTTATAATTTGAAGTTGCAAAGTAGATTATTTTTCTATTATCTTATACTGTTCCACTACTGGGAAAAGGTTTCCCAGAATTAGAAAACACGCAAAGTATAATTGGCAAAGTAAAATTTGAGAAAAGTTTTTTTTAATGATTTAATACAAATATTATATTATATACTAATCATCTGAGCTTTAATCTTTGAAATGTATAATTTGCCTTTTTAGTTATTCCAAGCAATATAAAAAAATGTTAGTCTAATAAAATTCATATCACTAAAATCCATTCACATAATATACTTTTAGTTGGTACAACAGTATTAATATAATATTATAAATAGACGTTACAACCCGCTAGTCTCGTGGCCCCACATTTTCCCCAAAGAGTTTTATTGCACTGTCCAAAGGAAGTAATTTCGAAGGTCCGACTTTTAGTTTTTAAGAAAGTTCATTTTCTTTTCGCAGACATTTTTACAGCAATATTTTATGGATTCCTCATCCTTATCTCAAGGTGTTAGGGTCCAAAATGCAATGGCAAAGTTTTCTAATCTTTGCAAAGGTAGCGCCAAAATTGCTTCAAGAGAAAAACTAGTGTTCAACTTTTTAAAACCAATTTTGTGAAGTTGAAGCTAGTTTTAAAGACAGTGTTTTTGCAATGTGTTGTTTTGAAGCTGTCGCGCCCTTGGATTCTTTAACACGCGACTGGATTGCGATAGGGTTTCAGAACAATATTTGCTGTCAAATTCTACGCTGACAGGTGTCACAACTCTGTTTGTGCTTGCTCTGATTATCGCGCTGTGGGTTGTGGGTTCTTTCCCCACCAAGAACAAATTTGTTGGCAAACATAGGATGTTTTGTGTTTCTTTGCTTTAGCTAACAAAACCAACTACTCTTTAAAAACTTATCATACTAAACAGCTTAATTTATATATTTACTTAACTCAAAAAAGTACCTAACATTCAGATCTTAAGCATAATTTATACCTATAAAGTACTCGTATGATCTACCAAACAATAAAAGAATCATCAAAATATGTTCATCACTGCCTTAGTCATCGCGTATAAAACAAAAGAAACACAAAAACCGTCTCCTTTCAGCTTAAAAAGACAATATCAAATAAAACTTAATTTTGACAATCTCCGAACAAAAGTAACCTTGACCGATGAGTCAGGGGAACACGAATAAATGTAACAATCGTAAACGTATCGAAACAGTGACTTTGAGATACATTGCGCGTCGACATCAGCTTTACTGTCGAACGTTGCAGCGTTAGCGCGTAGTGTATCTGTACCTCTACCGTGAGTTGTCACAGTAAAATCGCCTGACTTTACTACAGTAGTTACGTAAATATTAGTATGACGAATTTTAGTACCCAACTATCCGCTAGAGGCGCTGTACAAATCTTCATACATTTTTTTAACTACAGACGCTAGCGAGTATAGTAAATATAGTATAGTAAAAACTCATGGTAGAGCTACTGAAATACGTTACGTTTACGATTGTCATTTATCTGCTCAGCGGTCTGTGCTACGTTTGTTTATTGCAATTCTTTGTGTGTGACCCAATTCAGATGACGTCAATCAAACGGTCAAATATTTATTCAAGGACGAAAGGTATTGAATCCACTGATAAATATAAGTAAAGATATTAAATATATCTTTGCTTTAATCTTACTGTCTTACTATTAACTCGAAAGTGGATGGATAGATGTATGTTTGTTACTCTTTCACGTAAAAACTATAGAATAGATGTTAATGAAACTTGATTTCTATAAAAAATATCCATCTATGTAATGTATTGTAAGTATGTCAGTCTTGTAGTACCCATAACACAAGCTCTGCTTAGCTTGGGGCTAGATGATGTTGTGTGGATTGTCCAGCATTATTTATTTATTTATAATATTTTGTGTGAATTATTAAAAATTTAACGAGAAGAAGTCAGTTTTTTAAATGTTATGTATTTTCTGGATCATAAGTTTTATCAAAATTAATTTAATGGTGACGACATGATTATTAAAGTAGGTATTTTCTATATGTCCGACCTCAAATAAGAAAATTATCTCACATAAAAAATGCTCGTTGGATATTTTACAACTAATAACTAGAATCACCTAGTATGTAAGACGATTCTAAATGATCCTTGTGATTTTATTGAATAAAGAAATATTTGATTTGATTTGAATAATATAAATAGCTACATGATATAATATTATAGTATATCATTTAGTGGAAAACAATATTTTTAAGTCCTTTATCATTTTTGTCATGCATTATGCACTCCTTTGTTTGTGGTTTATTTATTTGTTTTGTGTTCTATGGATATTGAGTTTATTTATTATGTATTTTATTAGCCAAATTGTTGCTTTTTATTGTAAAATAATAATAATAGCGTTAAAATTTAAAATATATTTAAGATAATGCTAAAGTAGACTAGATAATACATATAAATAAATATCCTTAAATATATTTAAGATAATGCTAAAGTAGACTAGATAATAAAAATAAATATCCGTAAATTTATTTTATAATTATGTATTATGATTTTATTATTGACTAACAATATGTTTTATTGTTTCAGGTATGTCATTTCATTATTTTGTATTTTATCAAATGAAAACCGTAAGTGAATTTAATTACATATAACAATAATCAAATACTTTTCTTTTTTTTAAATATTAAAGAGGAGGCCTATACTCAGCAGTGGGTGCCAACGAGCTGAAATGATGATGATGATGAATTATTTTAACTATTTGGCATGTTTTGATAAAAAAACATTGTGCATGATTATTTGTTTCACGTATAGTATCTTATTTAAACTAATATATATCTATTTATAGGTAACTATAAACATAAATATTACAATATCTGACGCACACATTTGTGCAATATTAAAGTTGAAGTTTCAACCCTATATACATTATCCATCAGCGTATAAACGTCAAAAAAGTATGAAATAAAGAAAAAGAAAATATTTTTGACATTCAATAAGCAAAATCAGCTTTAAAAGAAATTAAAATAAATCAGGATTCGACAGTTGCTTATTTCATATAAACCAAAATTACAACTTAAGGCAGGGGAATGAAGATGACTTAAGTAATATTTCGCAATTTTTTTGGCAATTTATGAAATTTAAAAGTGCGTAGATCGTGTACCTACCAAGATCTAATGGTAACTAGGTAAATTCTAAGTAAAAAAACATAATTACTAATAATAGTCAAAATATTCAACTTTGACCGTTCAACTCAGTTCAAATAAACATTTATTGGTTAGTTTGCTGCATTCGATCTTGTAACCTTTGATAATTTCATTTTATTCTTGATAATTTCAATAATACCTTTGCCCAGCAGTGGGATGAAATAGGTTAGAAAAAAAATAATTCATTACCTCATTCATAAATTATCGTGAATCGAATCAAAATCAAAAAATCTCAAAGTTGCACATGTTACTATGGCATGTTATATTATAGGTGTGTGGTCGAAGCCTAACCCTGTTATCGAAGCGATAAGCGGTATCGCAGTCAAGTGCACAACAAGCCGAAAATGACTGCACTGCATGCATGTTTGTAGGGTGACCATGTTATGATATATTGTAGGATTTGACAGGCGTCACAGCTCAGTTAGTAGTAGCTCTGCCTTCCATTCTGGGTTCGATGTTCGAGCAAATGTTTGTGATGAACATAAATATTTGTTCTGTGTCTGGGTTTTTCTATGTATGTATTTACCAAAAAAATGTATGTAAGTATTATATCAGCAATCAATTTCCAATAGTATACAAGCTTTGCTTAGTTTGGGACTAGAGTGTGATGTGTGAAATGCTCCAGAATATTTATTTATTAATTAGAGTAATTTTAGGTAATTTTGGGTAATTTTAAATGATTTTAAAAGTTCTCCGTATGTATAACGCGATAATGACGTTAATAATGTTTAGATCTTGAGAATCATTTTGTTTGGTATGGAGTGTTAAATTAAAATTGTTCCCGCCAGATCGTGATCGTGGGTTCAAATCCGGCATGTTTTTATATTCAAAAAGAAGTATGTGTCAACATTCAAACCGCTAAGAAAATTTCAGTGGTGATGTATATAATATAATGTTATTTGATTAGTGATGAGTAATTAACCTTGTACATTTTCTTCTTTGTTTTCTTATCTTCCTATCCTTATCACACTAGGCAGAGTCGGCATAATATATAAATAAATAATGCTGGACAATCCCCACAACATCATCTAGCCCCAAGCTAAGCAGAGCTTGTGTTATGGGTAGGTACTAGAAGACTGACATACATAATACTATACATTACATAGATAAATATTTTTATTATACTTATAAAATACCCAGAACACCCGGAATAAATATTTGCATATCGTACAAACATTTATCCCAAGGCGGGAATCGAACCCGCAACCTCCAGCCACATCGGTCGACATTTAATATATATTATTATTTTAGTTTTCAAAAGTGTTTTTATTACACCCTGTACTCTGTGATTCAACTGTGATTTCCGCATGATGCAAAATTATCATATATTTTATGACATTGATAAGAGTAACTATAACAAAATTATGATAGCAATTAGGTAGATAATGTTGTATTTTGTTATCTATTTTAATAGCTGCAACACTTGTGGCTTAGTGGTGCAGAGGGCTTAATGTTAGTTTGAATCCAGGCGTCTATTTTACTCGGTTTCATTTGTAAAACTAAATAGTACAACTAGAAGATACTACTAGTAGTTTACTATTAGAACTACTGGTAGTACAGACATACTTAGCATTAGTAGTACAAATGACATTCACATTTTTCAAATATTTTCAAGTATTTTTTTTTGACTTGACTGTTTTATTATTATATTATTAGAAGTTTTAGGACTTACAAGATTTAATTGTTATGATGGTTTTAAACCTTTTATTTGGTCGTGGGTATGGTATGTCCGTCGAGAAGAAAAAAGATTTTTTCATTCGTGACAAATTGGACAAATGGCTGATGGACTCTTTATAAATAAATATTGGAACAAATTAAAATTTAACTAAGTACATGAAAAATACTAGCTTTCAGATAAAAATAGAATCATCAGAATCGGTGCCTCTAAAAAAATTACTTCTTTTAGAACAATATTGTCGTCTTGAGAATCTCTTTGTTTAAAGTCTTTAAAAAAATATATCCTCCTTTTGAAATGAAATGAAATATATTTAATGAAATATATTTATTGTTTGTGAAACTAGGTTAGCCATAGATGTTAGTCATTATTTTAAGGTTTCGTACTCTAGCTCCTACCGATTGGTGTACAAACATGATTACACAATATACCTACTTATATCAATCAGAACAAATTTACATTATAACTTTGTCTTTGCTTTCCTTAGTAGTTCAATGTTAAAGACAACCAAAGATTAAAAAAATAAAACATAATAATAAGATAACTAAAACATTAGAAATAATCCCGTAACCGCTTCTCCGTTTGACAAACTTTCAATTTAACATCGTGCAACTCCCGCGCAGCCTACATACATCCGTCTCGCTCTCTCCTACGGATCGCAGATACCTCTGTCTCTTTCACTAGCAATGACCCAGCTCTATAACCTACAAACAAGTACAAGAGACTGCCTCGACCTTGTAGATAATGTCATGCTTACTATACTGTCATCTGTCAACTTCTGTACCTCTACCATGAGTTGTCACAGTAAAATCGCCTGACTTTACTACAGTAGTTACGTCAATATTAGTATGACGAATTTTAGTACCCAACTATCCGCTAGAGGCGCTGTACAAATCTTCATACATTTTTTTAACTACAGACGCTAGCGAGTATAGTAAATATGGTATAGTAAAAACTCATGGTAGAGCTACTGACGTTATTTAACCTACTTTATAATGAAGGAGGTTCTCAATTCGCTTGATTATATTTTTGTGTTTATGAACTGACTAGCTGGAGCCTGTAACTTCGTCTTATTATTGTTATATTTAATTAAATTCATCCAATATCTTTACAAATTATAACTTATGTATTATTTTTGTGTATAAGTTATATTATTGTAAAGTTAACTATAGATATTACTTATTATGTGACCGTCATAATTATAAGAAATATTATAAAATGTAAATCCATAATTGGTTTTATGTGTTGTTTATAAGTTTTGTAAATTGTATATTAAGAGCTGTGGATTTTGTTTAATAAATAAATAAAGTTTCATTAAAATCCATTCGGTAGTTTTTGCTTAAAAGTAACAAACTTAGGTACCTACCTACATCTATACTAACTTTCACGTTTATAATATTATAGTACTATAGGAAGGATAACACAGAAACTACTTATCAAATCTTGATTAAACATAAATGGCAACATTAAAAACAATAATCACAGATAATATTAATATTCATCTAAAAATATTTATGCGAACGGGTTTGACAGAAAAACGTAAAAATAACATCAAATCGCCTCCTTTTTACCGGTAAAAAAAGCATTTGACTATTTCCAAATAGACTTAAATAAATATACAAACATGTTAACGAATCAGCTGCTAGCACAGGTGCTAATCATTACTATTTAATTATGCAAGTCTGTTAGTCATCTAGCATATGCCATGTCTATTCAACTATGTAGAATAAACTCATAGATCTATCCTTATATTGTGTACTAATTAGAAAGTGTAGTATAAATCAAGGATAAAACGTGGTTGAGGCATGTTTTATTTAGTAAAAACATTGAATTATATTATATTCATCATCATCTTCCTACCCTTGTCCCACATTATGTGGGGTCGGTACATCACGTCCTCTTCTTCCACTCTCCTCTATCAGACGTCATCTCAATGTTCACACCTTTCTTACACATGTCATCATTCACACAGTCCGTCCATCTTTTCTTTGGCCTCCCTCTACTTTATTGAATAATATAATATTAAGTTATTAAATTCCAAAAAAACAGTCATTGACCGCGGCTAGTAATGCATAAATACTAAAAAAACGTTACATATTTTACTAAAGAAACAAAAGCAGTTGCATCATGGTTTTTTTTAAGCTATTGCAAAGCTTCTATCGCGGGCCTTGAGCGTGGAGACCGAATCCAGAAATTCCGTAACGAAATAACCTAACACTGCGCATGCGTAATCCAGCAAAAAATTCAATAGCTTTACCGTGGCAGTCTCCGAGTGCACAAATCTTTTTATTTATTTTTGAAAGTTTCGCACTTAAATTGAGAATGTAGGTTGCGCTATCGAAATAGGCGTCGTTCGTAAGACTTCTTATCAACACAATCATGGCAGTAATTCTATTTTCAAAGTTTTCTTTTTAATTTTGTAATGAGGTCGAATGGCGTGCATTCAGTGAACGTTCCTTTTTACTAAAACCTTTTTTTATACTTAAAAAGAGGTTTTAGTTATTTTAATCTAAAAAGGCGACGTGCATAGAGGTTTCTTATCATGGCAAAGCCACGAAAACAATTTACAAGCGCAGTTTTGGCCGCTATCTAACCGTGAAAAAACTATACCCGCCCACCTTGCTTACGGTATTTCGAACGTGTGACAAGGAAAGATAGCGGAATTGCCGCGTGTTAGAAGGAATAAGGTCTAACTTTGCTTGTACAGTGTTTGGCCTAAATTAAGGCTTTTATTCATTTTGATGCTTGAAATATTTGGCTTCGATTTTGTTTGTGGGAAATTGTTTTTCATATCGTGTCGTGTTTTTATGTACTAATGGGCTGGTATTTAAGTATTTTAAATAGATATAATTAAATAGGTAGGCACGTAGTCTGCCTCGGTGTTCAAAAAAGATGACTAGTTCTTAAAGTTGTTTGAAAAACTCATTTTAAAAGAACTATGAACCCAACCATTTTTGTAACAATACAACCTTTTTTAGGTAATCATCTATTTGTGTCTCAATAAAGTAGCATCGGATGTACCGATTTCAATGAAACTTTGTATATTTATACCTACATTATAACTAAAATTAATAAGCATTTTATATTTACTTATTATAGTTTCAAATCCAAAACAATTACTATGTAGGTTAAAAAATGCAAAGAAAATTCCAGACAAACGCTTTTAATATAATTATGTTAATTATTCTTATGCAATTAAATTACTAACAGGAAACCAGTCACAACTTAAACTATGTATTTAAATTATTAGTGTTTCCTTGTACGCCATTTTGTTTTTTAACTAGGTATATAAACTTCCTACTTATCACCAAATACTGGATTCTGATTGGTCAAATGACCACAATAGTCATTGGTCATTTAATTTACTTACCTATTTATTATTTGCGTCATTCATTATATACCTACTAATTTGACTAATAAATATTTAGCTACGTTTTTAATTTATTTGTAACAAAAAGTCGACTTCGGACTTGCTAAATATCGAGTTTCTCAAAATATTTGTTTTTTTTTTTAATGTTTGGACAATCTGACGTCACTGTATTATTATTATTAATAATAGTTATCATCAGGTGGGCAATCAGTTCGTATTTCAACATTTTTTAAAACTTTTTATGCATTTTTCTACACCAAATCTAGTCTATATATCTATTCCCTATAAAAATTATAAAAAAAATAAAAATAATATTAGGATAAAACATCTTTGACAAGGAGATCATCATCATCATCATCTTCCTACCCTTGTCCCACATTATGTGGGGTCGGTACAACACGTCTTCTTCTTCCACTCTCCTCTATCAGACGTCATCTCAATGCTCACACCTTTCTTACACATGTCATCATTCACACAGTCCATCCATCTTTTCTTTGGCCTCTCTCTACTTCTACATCCATCCAAATTCATATCTATCACAAAGAGAATATTATAAAAATTAAAGGAATTAAATTAATTTACAGGCGATCTGATTATTTATTTTTTCCTTTCATTTTTATATTCTCCTTTTTCCAAATTTTATCCTTTTTTCTTTTTTTTCTACTCTGGCCTATTGTATCACCAAATAGTTTGACTGTCATACACAATTAGCTAAGTAGGTAACCTGTCATCCTATCTGACAGTCGAGGCTGCGCCCTTGCTGCTCGAATACAAAGTACCTAATGTATGGAATTACATACTATATATCGAATGGAGTTAATTAATCCAGGCTGTGACGTTTATTGTATGAATTTATTTAGATAGAACCATATTTTTTAGGTTATTTTGCAACTTTATTTCAATAAACTAAGTATTATAAATATTCACGGACATTTCACACATCACACTCTAGTCCCAAACCAAGCAAAGCTTGTACTATGGGAACTAGATTGCAGATAGAATACTTATATAGTTTATTTTGTAAATACATTTAAAGAATACTGAGTAATAACCAGACACAACAAATATTTATGTTCATCGCACAAACATTTGCTCTGGGAATCGAACCCACGACCCACAGCATGGAAGACAGAGCTACTACCAACTGAGCTGTGACGCCTGTCTTAAAATATTTAACTGTATTTTAATATATTTTCAGTATTTTAGTAATTAATTTTTAACTAGACGGAAATAGGTTGTATCCTATCCTTAAAAGCTTATAAAAACAGAGTTTTAATTGACTTTTAAAATTAACTCGTTGTTTCTAGATAATAATCTTTTCATTTAAATTTATAAATACTCATGTATGTTAGTTTGTCATATTTTCATACACAAAGATATTAAATACGATATAAAATACATTTATATTAGACTAGCTGATTCACGCGGCTTCTTTTTATTAGATATTGTTATATTATGGGCAATTCACACAATACTTTTTAAATGACAGCCAATGTGTTATTCGGATGTAAAAGCTATATTATTGTAAAGTTTCTTTAAAATCCGTTCAGTCTACATCCATCCATCCATACAAACTTTCACAAATATAATAGATATTAATAGGAAGTAGGATTATGCCAAGAAAAAATTAAATAGAATACTCTTAATAATAATTAAATAAATATTCGCACACCAGAACTTAGCTGGTACAATAATAATTGTTTCACTAAAGACCTATATAATTATCATGACTTGTATTATACGAATAAATGATTCTTTTTCTATTTTAAAATTTGTGTTATTTTGAAATCAAGAATATTAGTCAAATTACTTTCTACAAGCAAAGTCGCTAAATTTCACTAGTTTTAAATAAACTTACCTATATGTATTTGTGTTTTAACCACCTGTATCCGCCAGAACCAGTTGCTAGTATCGACAATCTCTATTTAATTATATTATTTATATATTTATATAGCGATCGAAACAAGTTTATAATACTAATAACGGCCAGTTTCTCGAACGATGATCAACGAAAAAATCAAATAATTACTATGTGTCAAACTCGGATCAATCGTGATTTGGGTTTCCAGAAAGCAGCCGTAAGACTTTTGCACTCTTAAAGAAATTATATTATCTTAGTGTTTTTCTTGAAACGTATAAGAAAAATCAAATTGAATAAAAATGTATTCACAAAGTCGAAAATTCTGAATTAAGTCAAATCACAAGAATCATTTAGAATCGTCTTACATGCTAGGTGATTCTAGGTGCCAGTTCCACGCGACCAGAGCCTAGAAGAACGGGCAAGAACTTACGGCCTGGTTCCTACCTTTTTTTGTATGATCCTTCTTACAAAAAATCATGTTACTAAACATTTTTATAGTTCCACAATCAGTTTTGAAGTATTAACTAAATTATAACAACCTAATTACCGTTAATAGACATTTTATCATGTTATTAAGTACCTCGAATCGTATTGTTTTATCTTAGATTCTAGAAACTCGGTAATCTTTTTATCACTTGCGATATAACTCTACAAGTAGAGGTGATATTATAGGTACCACATAGTATTTAGTAGTAGAACCTCGATAACTCAAACCTCGGTAACTTAAAAACCTCTATAACATCAATACCTAACTCATGTTCCCTTCCCATCAGAGCCCAAAACCTATACCCTCGACAACTTAAAACCTCTATAACTTCAAATATTTTCAAATCAAAAAAAAATATTGTTTGTGAATCTAGGTGGTACAAAAGTGGTGGTTAGTAGGTAGTATTTCGATTCTCTAGATTCTACTTGTTAGTATACAAACATTTATAATCATATTATTAAGTGGTGATTTAAGTAAGCTATATATATACAATTAATAAGTCCCTACAGCAAATATAATTCAATTAATTGTTAAATAAAATAATAGACGAAATTAAAAATAAAATAAAATGAATGTCAAAAGCCTAGTAGGTATACCTATATTATAATTAAAAAATAAAGTCTAAACATCCATGTCACATACACGTTTGCGTTTCCATTGGACTTTAACTTATCGAGGTTGTACATATTAAGTTTTTTTTTAGCTCAGAAAAATAAGTGTCTCTCGACCTTCTTTATATTAGGTTTAATTATCGAAAAAAGAGTCAAAATACTTGAAATTTCTGCTTAAATATTTTATCGGCAACAGGGTCAAATAGGGATTATATTTTTGAATTTTGGTTCGTTAAGCGTTTGCCTATCATCATCACCATCATCATTTCAGCCCGTTGGCACCCACTGCTGAGTATAGGCCTCCTCTTTATTATGCCATTCTTTTGCCTATAATACATATATATATCTTGACCGCAATCACACCTGATGTTAAGTGATGATGCTACGGTGTAATAATATCTAATCTAGAAACTTCCACAAATAGTAAAATATATTTTCCTACGATTAAGTTAATTAGCATTATTCTTATTTAAATGGCAGTGAGGTCAAAAGATTTTATTATACAAGGTGTTCTGACTTCCGCATCGGACAGCCAACTTGGACCTATTGTCTGAAATATCCATTAACTATATAAAACACTGTTTGAATATAATATAGATCGTTTGCAACTGTCTGTAGATAGCTCAACTGTTTCTTATGTATTTCATATGCCTTTGTACATTTTGATAATACTGTACTTAATCATAAAAAAGTCGTAAGTTTGTTTGTGAATAATACTTCATTTGATTTGATTTAGTTAATTTCAAATTTCAGGCAGGTGAAGCCGTGTGCACATCTTAGTTGTAATAAATAAATTAATGAAAATGCGGAAACAAACATTTTATTCGTGTCGTATTCTTCACAACCTTGATTTGACTAGAATACTAGATTTACTAGATTTTGTAATTGTTTTTCCGGGAAGCTAAATTTGTAATGGAAATATTTTATGTTTTTTTTATTTATTTATTTATTTCTTGGAAAACATACAGTACTACAAACACAATAAGAAAGATGTATTAAAACGACTGATTACAAATAAATATTCAAGGACTTGACAACGCTATCTAGGTCCAAACTAAGCATAGCTTGTATTATGGGACTATGTGCTATAGTTTATAGGGCCTACTCTATTGTTTGTAAATACATACCTACGTATTTTTCATAAATAAATAATTTAGTATTTTGTATTTGTAGTTATTACTACTATTATAGTTGTTGGTATTGGCTCTGCCTTCCATGGGTCGCAGATTCATCTTCGGAGCACTATCTAATTAACTAATTTTTTAAATATAGATTCGTGAGTCTAACCCTATGCACGGTAGACATACTCCCATATATCTTGATACATAATTAATAGTTGGCAGAGGCACTAACAAAAATTAAATTGAACATACCCACATTTTATAACAAATTAACTCTATTAAACTATCATAATAAACTTAAACGATAGTGATGTGTAATAAACCTAAGTATTCCCCAACGATATGACTCCAACCTATTACAACAGTATATCTATCATACCCACCAGTCAGAAAGGTAAGTGTTATAAGTTCAAACAACTAGGTCACGATACTTTCTGGTCCGTTCTTCTGGTCTCTGGTCGCGGAACTGGCACCTGGAATCAACAAATAAAAATGCTTCTAAATGATCCGCGCGATTTTACAGAATAATTAACATATTTTGACTTTTATTTTGAATGCAAGTGTGCTGAAATATCGGTAAATAATCAACTTGTGGCGCGGCGGGCAAAGGGCCAAATGAATGCGACGCGGAGGTTGGATAAATTTGTACGATCTGCAAATATTTATTCCGGGTGACCTGGGTTTTTTATAATATGTAAGTATAATAAAAAATATCTATCTATGTATTGTATTAAGTAGGTATGTCCACAAGCTCTGCTAAGCTTGGGGCTAGATGATGTAGTGTAGATTGTCCAGCATTATTTATTTAATTAAAACTAGCGCATAGAAAAAGCTCTACCTAGTAACAAAACCACAGAACACGTGTAAAGTCATAGACGGATGCTGATATCAGTATCACATGTACTTTTCGCGTGCGAAAACAACCTTGGCATAATATGTGGATGTTTTTATACAGATGTTGATAGTTAATGAATTGGTAGAGTGCTTTTTGATTAACACTTTAATTTGCTACAAAACTGTAGCTCTACCATGAGTTTTAACAATCTAGCTAGCGTCTGTAGTTAAAAAAATGCATGAAGATTTGTACAGCGCCTCTAGCGGATAGTTGGGTACTAAAATTCGTAATACTAGGTAATATTTACGTTACTACGTAGTAAAATCACTACAGACGCTAGCGAGTACCTATAGTAAATATAGTATAGTAAAAACTCATGGTAGAGCTACTGTACTGTTATAATCTACTTCTTCTATTTTATGTGGCTTCTGGCCGTCGTCAATATGACAGGTAATTCTGCCAATGTCAAGTGTTTGAAAATAATTCTCAGTCAAGTCAGTCAATCGTCAAGTCGGCTGTCTTTTGTTTAATGAGAAAATGGTGGAGAATTTTGGTAGTTTTTTTCACACATTTAAAACAGTGTAACTACCAAAGCCACGATAACCAAACCTTCATATATGTAACATCGTTCTTACCTATGTTTTTAGCATCCACTGACAAACTTTCAGCCTTTATAAGATAACGGTCTGGCGACAGGCTCTGAGCCTATTAGAAAAACAATAAAAATAAAAATGCTATGTTTTAACAAAAAATGACAGAATTGGAATCCTACAGCTAATTTCCTAAATTGTCTAAAGAGTAATAAACAGGGTATCCTCACAACCGTTTAGTTTTGACGTTGAAGTATGATTCGGAGTGACCTGAATGTGCTAACGAGCTTATCTGTCACTTTGATTAACGAGGTTTAATTGTCGATGAAAAACTACCTATTTTCCGTTTTGTTGACTGAATGAGGTCGACTGATTTGTTTTGCACACTTCATTTGAAATCTAAAATGGAAAAATATTTACGGAGTAGAAAATTTCGTTTATGAAAATGTTTTATTGTATTGTATTACTAATTAGAGAGAAAACATGTATAAAAATAACTTAAAAGTATTATATATCTACTAAAACTAAACAAAAAAAGGTATGAAAAATATCTCATTTTCAATACTAAATCCAAGACCTTTAAGAGTTAAACTTCAACTAAACCTTAGCACTCCATAATAAATCTATAGGTACTTAATATTAAATCAAAACAAAAAAGAATTAATAAATAAATATTCACGGACATTTCACACATCA
The DNA here is from genome assembly GCA_932527185.1 of Ecliptopera silaceata. Taxonomy (NCBI): domain Eukaryota; kingdom Metazoa; phylum Arthropoda; class Insecta; order Lepidoptera; family Geometridae; genus Ecliptopera; species Ecliptopera silaceata. Next base: position 6,311,130 of record OW052213.1, on the reverse strand, counting down.
GATTCTAGCCCCTAACTAAGCATGCCTATGTGAACTAGGCTGCTGATATAATACTTATATTTAATGAAAACTTTAATTTTATTAACATAGGCACATAAGAAACAGTTGAGCTTCTACAGGCCGTTGCAAACGATCTATAGATAGTTCAACTGATCCAAATCACCAATCGGAAGCGTACCCATGACACTGACTAATGAAAACTATCTGAAACTGGACTGCTGATATAATACTTAAATAGAATGAAAACTATCTGAGTTTAAGAGCCGTTACGCGCTGTCGACTTGTCCAAAAACAATAGGGCGACCGATGACCAAGTGCGTAAACACCTATTTAAACTGTAGTAAGTCACAGTCGCAGTCGCCGGCGACAAGTCGACAGTGCGTGACGGCTCTAAAAGCTAAACCCAAGGCCTTCAAAAGTCGAACTTCATCTAAACCTTAGCACAGTTTCCGAGCAGCATTTCCAAGCGACATTGCTCAGGACTGGTTCGGTGCGTATCAAATAAATAAAGTGAATCGTAGTCTGGTGCAGCGCGACTCTCTGCAAGGTCGCTGTGTTGGCTCCATGATCACGGAAAACATAGGATATTTATTATTTTGTTAAAATAATACGATATCGACACATACGCGACAAACGCAACTTGGATAAACGCAAGAGATCGATATGAATGAAAGAGTTTGGGGAAGACCTTTGCCCTACAGTAACACAATAGGTTAAATAAAAAAGATATACATATACCTACCTATATATTGACAGACGACACAGCTCAGTTGTAGTAGCTCTGCCTTCCATGCTTTAGGTCGAGACTTCGATTCCCACCCAGAGCAAATGTTTGTGTGATGAACATAAATGTTTGTTCTGTGTCTAGGTGTTTCTATGTATTCTATGTATGTATTTACACTAATAGTGGGGTTTCCAATTAAATATTTTCAAAATTCCCCCGAAATAAAGTATAACAAATAAAATAAACTGGTCACGTGTTTGACGATTTTTATCGCAAATAAAGTATTTTAAACCTTGCCAGTTTACACATTTTAATACTTTAAAATTTTCGGAGTTAAAACTAATTACTTATCTAATATAAAGAAAAAACAAAAACCTAACCTAATCATTATGCATTTAATGTCAAATCTAATTGAAGCAATTTTCAGCTATGTAGCGTGCAGCAAACAAAAAGATGTCACGCAAAAACAATATGTAGCATGTCAGTCACGATCATTCAAAAAAACAAAAAGTCCCGCCTCCAACATGGTGTCTCTACATGCGCCCGCGCACACTCTAACCTAGAAACGGTTTTCGTGACATTCGTGCATCTGTGTGCGTCACACACACTGTCTCAACAGCGTTAGAAGTGTTAGAACAAGCGTTGTTGAACTTTATGTTATTACAATAAGGTTAGATTCTGTTTGGCAATTGAAATTAGCGTTAAATAACAAGATGGCATTGGTCGCTTTTGGTTTCAATAAAATGGGCGTAGTTTGTACATTTATAGAATTAGTTGTTGGGGATTAGTACATATGATAGGTTGGCCTTAGACTAATATTTACAAGGTTATTCGATAAGTGAGCAGCGATGGCGGTGAGTTTGTTTTAGTTATTGATTTAGTTTATTATTTTAGTCGTGTTTATGTTTTTTGTTGGTACGTTTTAAATTTATTGATATTTTCAAGGAAATTTACTAATTTATTTATTTGAGAAATAAGAATTAATAATAGAAGAGAGAATAATTTAGTTTTGTATCTACTTACCTAATAATCATTATAGATAAGATAATAATTAGTCAAATTGAAATATATTATATTTTGGTAACCTAAATGAGACCTTTAATTGTGTATTTTATAAAAAATATGTTTTTTACTACTTAATTGAATTTCTGTGGGTTCTGTGTCGAGTGTTGCTATGTATTCTATGTATGTATTTACAAATAATAATTAAATGTATTCTATCAGCAATCTTGTTCCCATAGTAGGTACAAGCTTATCACAGTTTAAGATATAATATAGCGTTGTGTTTGATATATTTGATAATTATGTTTATTTATTTAGTTGTAAACCAATATTAAAATTACTACAGATAAGAAAATCACAAAAATTATTTCTACCAGGATTTGAACCCGCGATCTTCAATTAACAGGGGGTGCGATACTTCGCCACCCTCTCCTAGTCCCATTTGACGAAAATATTCTAAGAATTTTCCGTAAAATTAGTGTGTCAACGTCAAAACGCGATTAATATACATCAGCTGATTAAAGATTAAATAATACATCAGCTGTCTATCATACATACATACACATACAATGTGACCGTGACACACAATTTGAAGCACTAAACAACATACAAATATACACTAAGTACATATAACATACTTGTTAGTATCGCAGTTGTATTGTAATTTTCGAGTTTTTCTTTGACAGTAAGGTTATAGGTATCGTAAGGTTTTTAGAGATTTATTATACAAATGTTTTTTTTATGTATCATCATCATCAACCTATATCAGTCCACTGCTGGACGTAGGTCTCTCCCAAGACGCGCCACTGAGCCCCGTCTTTCTGGTTTTTTTGTATGTATGTTACGGTATTACTCTGTCATTTATGAACCGATTTTGATGATTCTTTTTTTATTTGATAAATAATTTTCCAGAGATAGTCCCATATAAATTTTAGTAACATACCATTTGTACTTTTTGAGTAATCTTCAAAAATGTGATTAAGTATAACTTGTCAAAAGTATTTTTAATTATTAATAATTGAAACTATCATGGTTTTGAACATAGTTTTCATTATAAACGAGATATTTACCATGATTTGTGAATATCGGGGAATAATCAAACTCACAAATCATGGTAAATAATGAAAATGAAAAGTTAATAATGAAAACTGTATTTTTAATTGTTTTCAAGTTCAAATGGAAAATTACCAGTAATTAAATACAAATATTCAGTTGGTTTTGTTATTATATACTAAACCGGAAAATATGGTGTTTACCAAACTAGATGACTACAATTTACATCGCGGTGTTTTTTCCGGCCACACCTTATAAAGTGGTATTATTTAATTACCAGGAAAAAATAACTTATTCATTTTCATTTGAATTTCATCTTAGCACGTGTTTTACGTGCGAATTCTGAGAAAGAACAGAGGGCTTAGTCCGAGCTTGCATTTTAAAACTCCCTACTCTCGAGCCGAGAGTCGTCTCTCGGATCTCTCTCTCTACATCATACAAAAATATAAGGACATCCGAGAGACTACTCTCGGCTCGAGAGTAGGGAGTTTTAAAATGCAGGCTCGGACTAAGCCCTCTGTACCTCTACCGTGAGTTGTCACAGTAAAATCGCCTGACTTTACTACAGTTGTTACGTCAATAATAGTATTCCGAATTTTAGTACCCAACTATCCGCTAGAGGCGCTGTACAAATCTTCATACATTTTTTGAAGTGAAAACTTCTTTAGCGGCGCTGGGTGGGTAAAAACTTTCAAACTCGCGTCAGGGTCACGTGACGTCGAAAAAGCGTAAGATCTTATTTAATTTTTATACATTGCTCGTAAAACAAGAGACGACAAAAGAACACACTTGCGGTCACGCGACGTATGACTGAAACAATTAAATAGTGTTGTGGCGACATGACGTGACGATGACGTGGCGACATGACGTGACGTGACGATGACGACGAAGCCAACGAAGACACAGACACATTCGCGCTTGCGCGAATGTGTCTGTGTGTGTAAACAATTAAATAGTGTTGTGGCGACATGACGTGACGATGACGTGGCGACATGACGTGACGATGACGTGGCGACATGACGTGACGTGACGATGACGACGAAGCCAACGAAGACACAGACACATTCGCGCTTGCGCGAATGTGTCTGTGTCTTCGTTGTCTTCGTCGTTGTGTCACATTCGCGCAAGCGCGAATGTGACACAATGACATGACACAATCACGACTGTGGTTATATTTTTGAAGTGAAAACTTAAAAGTGAAAACACAACGTTAATATTGAAGTTTTCACTTCTGCCGGCACTCCCGGAGTGCTACCATTTTTTAACTACAGACGCTAGCGAGTATAGATTGTCAAAACTCATGGTAGAGCTCTGAGCATGAATCAATGTGACAATCGTAAATGTATTGAAACAGTGCTGTATTTGAGATACACTGCGCGTCGACATCAGCTTTACTGTCGAACGTTGCAGCGGTAGCGCGCAGTGTGTCTTAAATACATTACGATTACGATTGTCACATTTTTTCGTGTTTCGTGTTTCTGTTTTTTCAGCCCTCATAATAAAAAAAAATGAAATATCATTATCTTTATAGTTTATAATAATTAAATAAATATTTTAAAGTACGTATTAAATTTTCAGTATGTATACCTACCATGCCTGGATATAAATTCGTAACTATATTTAATTTATCATCAAAAATCTGCTATATTCACAAACAAACTTATGACTATTACAGTATTTAGGCAAACAATCTATAGATAGTTCAACTGATCCAAATCAGTACCAATCGGAAGCGTACCCAATGGATAATGGCATTGCCGCGATGAATAGCAAATTTTTTTTGTATTTTACAGTTTATTTAAGGACTTGTTTTATGCACAAAATCGAATACCAATAGCTAATGCTAAGCTTGTAGGTAATTTCACGTTTACGTAGAAAGTGGTGACCCCTCTGAACTTTTGATCTTTGACTGGTTCCCGTCATAAAGTTGTGATAATGTTTAAATTGTTTACGATTTTCTTGTGTTTATTTGTTCATTATAGATATTAGGTATTTGTGATGCCTTGAAGGTGCTATAATCATAAAATATGTGACAGGCGTTGTCATAAAATATGTGCTCAGTTGGTTCTATGCTGTGAGTCGTGGGTTCGATTCCCACCCAGAGCAAATGTATGTGTGATGATCATACATAATATTATATTTGTTCTGTATCTTGGTGTTACTATGTAAGTAGATACAGTGTAAACTCTTTATAACGGTATCCTTTATAACGATAAACTCCCTATAACGTTGGTTTTCCCAAATCGATTAGTGTTGACAAAAATTTGGTTGTTTTTTCGTTCACTACATAAAACGATAACTCGCTATAACGACAAAAAATGCTCGGTCCCTTGAGTTTCGTTTTAAAGAGTTTACACTGTATTTACAAAAAAAATATAAGTATTTTATCAGCAATCTAGTTTCCATAATACAAGCTTTACTTTGTTTAGGACTAGAGTGTGATGTGTGAAATGTCCAAGAATATTTATAGAAAGAAATTTAAGAATATTATTATTTATTGCTCCCTGTCAACTTCTTTTCTAAAATCTTTTGAATAATAGTGAGGTTAATTATATCTGATTTATATCTCAATTTGAATATATCGAAGCCCGTGAGAGTTACTATGACAATAACATTCGCTTATAAGGCTTATAAGCCGGCTCATTGTTTCCTGCACAATGTATTTCCTCCGCTATTACAGCTTAGACCTATGTTGCAGCATGCGTTTGTCTTTTGTAGCTGTCACTGCTTGTCAAAATTAAAAAAAACACGGTCGCAATACTAAGTAAACTTTTACATCTGTCAAATACTCTTGTTTTGAATGTAGGTTTCGCTAATTGTGAATTGATTACGATGATGATTTTTTGTTTGGTAGAGCTTACTTTAGCCATGTGTACCAAATAAATAGAATTAAAATCTTTCAAGTACTTTTTGAGTAATCTTTACAAATGTTTCAGTATTTTTTCTCGAAGTTGAAGTCTTCTTCGATCTTTTTTTGATATAATTACTAACTTATTCATGATCTGTCAGTGAACTTTCATAATGTGACAGATCTAGAAGACAAAGGCATGCTCACATGTGGGGTTAAAGCCCGATTCAAAAGACGTTTTCCTATAATTTTACAAGTTCACGTTAACAAAAGAAGTTAATTTGTGTGATTCGTAACGCATCATCATTTTGATTGCGTTAGGGTTGCCACTTATAACACAAAACATTAAAAAATCATTATAAAAAACAACTACGCATTTTCCAGCTACTGTTTCTTACACTGGCAACTGGCAATTAGGAACTGGAAAGTAAACTTGTAGCAAAAATTCTGGCAATATTTTTGGATGTGAAGAGTTACGTCTGGGTGAAACTAACAGCTTACACCTTTCTGAAAATGTGTCGAGATAATATCTTCTCAAAACTACTGATAAATAACATTATATCTGCTATTTATTTCACTGTCATTTATCAATCTGACAGCCCTGATTGCGTCCGCCATTTTGGAATTTGCGCGCGCTCCCAACTGTCATTAGGCAGTGATGCCAACTTCGCGAAATTACAAGTTACCGCTGCATTCACCTATTAAATTGTGGGGTTCTTACCTGTATTGTATTGCCAGCTAATTATATCGCTTTAAGCAATCATGGGGTATTTTGGAAAGCAGAATGCGTGAATCGGTAGTTCACCGAAAAATTAGCACTTGTATTATTATGTTCTTTTATTCATTTACCGTTGCTAAAATAGAAAACAAATTAAAAATGTACCTATGTGATAAAGTCAAGTAGGTAGATCATACATATACATTTATTTCTCCTATATCCAACGCTATAATAATAATAAACCAAGGCACAGGTTATATTCCAAATTATATTATTACATTCGCTCTCTGTAGATTTTTCCAAAACTGTTTTTTTAAGAATTTTTGGTTCTTTTTTTTTAAATGGACTTAAATACTTCTAATAATACATCAATTAAGCCTCATTAGAAGTAGTTTAGTCGTTTTAAAAAAGAACAGAATCAACAAAAAAATCAACAAATCAAAAAAGAACGCGCAAAAAAAAATATTGGGAAAAAACTTTACCTACTACCGAGTAAATTTTGCGAAAATAATGAAAAATCTATCACAGTCTACGTATTTTTTTTAATCAGAAAGTTGTAGATTCCTATTGTCCTTCGCGCCAAACAATGTCAAACAGTAAAGTTCAGCGCCAGTGCAACTATTCCCCATAAATTACCACAAAACCAAGGTCCGAGCTAAATACTTATTAAATGAGAATAGTTTTCAACGCTTGTCAATAAGTTCTTGCACACTGGCACGATAACGATATCTACACGATATTAGACCATCACGACATTGATATTTTTCTATGTTTATTTCTAACATAGTTATACAATGATCTACTTATCTCATGATTATTCTTTGTGTTTTGTAAAGTTTAAAAAAATATTGAGATAAGATGGATTTATTTTTGGAAATAAAGCGTTATTAATATACGCTCTTGTTTTTGTAAATAAATTTTCTAATATAAATAAACATTCTAAATCTAAACTAAGCAAAGCATGTAACAAAATTGGTATAAATTATCAACTTTATAAATTAACTTTTACCAAAATTGGTTTTAAAAGATTAGTATTGCTGTTAGAATACATAGATTTATTTAAAATGCGTTCACACATACGACAATGAAAAATGATCGCAAAATTACAACACTTACATTTATTTCAACAAATACACGACTTTTACTGATATTACAGAAATGTCTATTCTAGCAAATACAGCACTTAACTAGATACCTTTATTGGATAAAAAGAACGGTCTTCAGACGAGACTGGCGCTCTCGATATCGTGCCAGTATCGTGTCGTAGTCGTTTAGTATAAACACAGTCAATAGCCAAGGGCTTACAATAGAGTTTATTAAAATAGTTCAGTTATGTAATCCGCACCTGTGGTTCACTCACTTGTTTAGGATTGAGTCACCTATTTGATATTTTCAATATTTGTCACGTGGTTTAGAGATTATTGCTTTAAAAATATTATTTTTCGTCATGGCTATTTGACTTAGTCACAAATAAGTTAGTAACCCGTTCATTTTAATTATTTTTACTTAAATAATTGCAATGTTAAAATTAGTAAGTATGAAAATATGTTAATAATAGAATGTGCATGAAGAAGTTAATTTAAGTTAAGGAATAAACAGGCTTTTTTATTTTATTTTATTATTACTTACTTAAATATGAAATATGTTCCTTGCCCGTTCTTCTAAGCTCTGGTCGCGTGGAACTGGCACCTAGAATCACCTAGTTTAAGACGATTCTAAATGATCAGCGTGGTTTTACAGAATAAAGTATGTGACTCAATTTACACGTTAACGTTTTGGCAGATTAATTAAAAAACAGTGATAATAACTTTTGAACTTTTCAACTGAAGATTTCAAAAAACTAATTATTAGACTTGATTTGACCCTTATCAATCTAGTTCCCAGAGTACAAGTTTTGCTTAGTTTGGGACTAGAGCGCAAGGTGTTGTATGTCCTTAATTTTGATTTCTATTTTAAATATTGCCATCTAACAACTTGCAAAACATATTTATTTCACACTTTTCATTCTTGTATTAACCGACGAAAAAAACGAAGGAGTTTCTCAAGTCGAGTGTATATTTGTTTTTTTTTTCAGTTGATAGTTTAATGAGGCTACGGTAGATTAGGTCTTATAGGTTATCATTACGTCAGAAATAGTAGTGCATAGTAATCGTATCGTATATGGTAGTGTACGCTTCACTGGTCGGAGAGGGCAGTGAGCCCGTGTGAAATGCACCTGCGGTATGCCATGGACTTGGTTGACACTTTTCAGCAAACAAAAGACAGCGGACTTGACTGAGAATTATTTTGAAACACTTGACATTGGCAGAATTGCCTGTCGTATTGACAGGAGCCACATAAAAAGAAGAAGATGATAACGATATCATCTTCTTCTTTTTTATGTGGCTCCCGTCAATACGACAGGCAATTCTGCCAATGTCAAGTGTTTGAAAATAATTCTCAGTCAAGTCGGCTGTCTTTTGTTTGCTGAGCTTTTGTTTCCTGCTTTTTAAAATGCTGAGTCTACACTTCCTTCTTCTTTTTTATATGACATTTTCCTGTCAATATTGACAGCCAAATGCTATAATATCATAGTCAGTGTTTCTATTCGCATTTTTTTCTTAAAAACAGCCTTCTTTTGTTTTTTGTGGTTGACGTCGCGATTAAGGGGTGTAGGTACAACCTTTTTTACAAAGTAGAATGTGGGTGTTTTTATTAACCTTTCTTTGAGTCATAAAAAAGATAATTGACGATGTCATGTGTCGTCAACCTTTGGGTCAATAAATAATTTAAAGCGATAATGTCAATAGCTTGATGTTATTTTCTATGAATTAACTAAATGTAGTAGTGGTAACGACCTCGATGCTTTCGAGAGGGATTGGTGGACGAAACCGGAAAGCAGGGATGAGTGGAAGGATTTGGGGGAGACCTTTGCCCAGCAGTGGGACGAGATAGATTAAGGAAAAAAAAAGTTGTGTGCAATAGCTACCTTTACAAAGTGTGTACTTAGGTACATACTTATATTTTTCTAATGACTCAAAGTTAAAAATATATTTTAAAGTTTATAGTGTGTACTTACCTAATGTAATATTATTTGAGTTTACTCTTTTGTTACAAAAAAAAGTAAAAATGCTAAAAAGCCTTTCTCTAATATTAAAACCAAAAAATATTTGGATGTTTATAGATTATTTAGTTGTTTCTATAACCAATGAAGTCATTGAATTAAAACTACATGTGACGTAGCGACATAGTTTTTTTTTAATATTTTTTCATCTGTCATTAAAAACTATTCCATGTCTAAGTTACCAATTAACTCAGTTTCCTTGTTTTCATTAAAATAAGTAATTATAATTAAAATAATGAGTTCTTTGTACTGCACTGATAAAAGATTTTGCTTTGCGCTAAAATAACGTAAACAAGAATATTTTTATACTCACAGTTAACGAGAAGCGATAGTTAGCACAATAAATTAAAATGTAGCCAATTTACGACGATAAATAACTATTTAGCTGTGCATTCTTGAATTATATGAAAATCTCATAAAAACAATATTAAAATTCGAAAACAAAAATCAAATATAAGTACTTTATTCAATAACTAGTAGTACGCCCCGGCTTCGCACGGATTACACAACTGAAGTTTTAGTAAGGATCCCTATTTTTTTTGAAAATATAATGTAGCCTATGTTCATCGCAGATAGTGTAGCTTCACAACGGTGAAAGAATTTTTGAAATCGGTCCAGTGGTTTCGGAGTCTATTCGATGCAAACAAACAAACAAACAATCAAATCTTTCCTCTTTATAATATTATTATTATTATAGTTTAGAAATCACAAGGATCATTTAGAATCGTCTTACATACTAGGTGATTCTAGGTGCCAGTTCTACGCGACCAGAGCCTAGAAGAACGGGCAAGAAAGTTACGGCCTGGTTCCTATATAGTCCTATTCTATATTATTAGCGACTCGTAAAAATGGCTAATATACGATAAATAGTTTAGAGCTTGGTTGGCAGTTTGAAGGTTTAGGCAGGTGCATCTACTTTATAGGCTTGCTTATCTATCATAGACTATATTAGCTAAAAATAACTTCATAAAAACAAGAAAGAATGGACTTAAGTATGCATTTATTGGAGAACCCATTAAATATTATTAAATTACTAAAAAAACATTCATTTACAAAAGTGGGTAAGTGATTGGTCGATAAAAATAAATATTCAAAAATCGAACATAATTTGTCCATCTGCCAGCCAATAGAGAAGCAACAAAAAATGTTCATAATTCAAACTACCGTTCCTTCAAATGCTGACCTTATAGGGAGCCCATTCGATAGATGTATAAAAATTGAAATAACTTGCGTGCAATGACCGAACGATAGATAATAGCAAAAAAGTAACAAGACAAGCCCCCTGAATTGCAAATGAGATCTTAACTCGATAAATTTAAAGAACTATTTCGAATAAACATTAGCCTAGCAGATGTTGCTCGAAATGAAGATTAGGGGAACTAAGGCATAAAAAGCGGTCAGCCAATGGCGTCCTTCGCTGGTCATCCGTCCCTTTCGCACGGTAATCACACTCTTTCTAATGCTCATATTTTTTGCGTTATTCTAATTCCTCATTCAAATAGACGTTCGATTCCAGGGGAACGCAACCGTTTATGTGTTCATCATTTTGGCGACCGATGTGGCTGCGACGTGGAGGTTGCGGGTTCGATTCCCGCCTTGGGATAAATGTTTGTACGATCTGCAAATATTTATTCCGGGTTCTGGGTATTTTATATGTATAATAAAAAATATCTAGGTATCTACGTAATGTATTGTATTAAGTATGTCCGTCTTCTAGTACCCATAACACAAGCTCTGCTTAGCTTGGGGCTAGATGATGTTGTGTGGATTGTCCAGCATTATTTATTTATTTATTTTTGTTTCAGTGAAAACAATTTAGTGCAACATTTTATGTGGTTGGTTAAATAAGTAAAATAATTATATTTTTATCATAGATTACAATCTTGGCTTTCATTTTCCGTGGCCGCACTATGCATTGCGTGAGTGATGGCACAGATAAACGTTTTGTGGGTTTTTTTATTTAATAATTTTGTTTTGTTTCAACCAGCTGTGCTCAATGTCAAAACTATAGAACTCAATCATATCCAATTAACGGTATCAAAGCACTCATTAATAATAAAATAGAATACGTACGTGAGGAGTAGTAGGTTCAAATTCGTACTATGCTTGTAGAATAAATAAATAAATATTCATGGACATAACACTCTAGTCCCAAACTAAGCGAAGCTTTGTAATATGGAAACTAGATTTCTGATAAAATACTTTTTACTAAGTAGTTACATTTATGTACATAGTAACACCCAGACACAGAACAAATATTTATTGTTATCGCATAAACATCTGCTCTCGGTGGGGATCAAACCCACGACCCAAAGCATAGAAGGCCGCTGAGCTTTAACGCCTATCCTGTGAATCCTGCTTGAAATTGATTCATTTTATTTATTCATACTTTCGAAAAATATTTTTATGATATGATATCTTACTACTTACTAAGTAAATTAGTTTAAAAAAATAAAACTAGTCAAAAAGTAGAAGCAAAATATAAACACTAAAGCTATTACTTGTTTCCTAACAAGAGGACATAAAACAAAATGAAAATCCGCATAATTTAATTTGAAACAATGCAAAGGTCATGCGAAGGTCACAAAAGATGCACAGCATCCGGTGCTTTATTGTTCTCAGATTTAAGATGCACCAGATAGGGTTACACCTTTGTTTTTATAACGATATTCGACCTACTTAGTTGTGTCATAGTGACCTATAGAAACGATAGATTTTTATGAATATTCTACGGAATTTTATTGCGTAACTTATGGTAATTTTTTTTTCGGCTAAGATTGTTACATTTAAACGTCTGAGCACGTTTGAATGTAACAATCTGACAATCGCAGAGTGCAGCGTAAATTAAAAAAACATCTATTTAGTATATGGAAACACTGGATGAGAAGGCTTGAAGACCGGGCTCCGTGTTTTGGGCGATCCCTACGTCCAGCACTGGACTGATAGGTTGATAATACTTATTAAAACACTTGTATTTTTTGTTAAGCAAGTTTTTTTCCTTATAGAACTCCGGAATGCATCCATAACTGGAATAATAGCTAAAACGGCATTACTTAATAATGTTAATTGAAATCTGCGCTATTCGATGCGAATAAACGAGTGATGTGCCAAACAAGGACGTTGTATGTTTCCGTGTTGAATCATTTAAAACGGTCGAGCTTTAAGTTATACGCGGAAGCTTTTAGTTATCAAATACACTATCATAAAATTTATAGCTATTATTTTTATTTATTTATAATAATTATAAGTTTATTATGCTTTAACAGCATCTATAGGAGGGAGTCGTGAAATAAATAAATTTTAAACAACATAAATAAATAAATAAATAGTTAAATAGATAAATAAATTAAATACATAAATAGTTTTAACATAGCATATAAAAAACCACTAATGTTTGACATTGTGCTATCTTATTATCTAGCTGACCCGTGCCCACTTTGTTGGGCACAATTCGACCGTTTTTTCTCCGATTTACTTTGCAAAACGGACTACCACGTAAAAGCCTTTTTATTTTTCGGTTTTTTTATATAACCTATGACACTCAGCCATAATGTGGCTTTCTATTGGTGAAAGAATTGTTTAAATCGGTTCAGTAGATCCCGAGATTACACCTTACAATTTAACAAATATACAAACTTTACTCCTTTATAATATTAGTATAGACGAAGGCCTGCTCCTAAAAAGACATGTCAAGAACAGGCATAGCTCAGCCTTCAGGATAGCTAATTAGCCGCTATCGCTTGCATCCTGAGACAAACATTGAAATGCATACACAAATGCATCTGAGTCACGTCGACCTTGAAATAGACCGGTCTAATCGCAGTTTTAACCAATCAGTAGGCAGCACACGCTTCGCAATCCTTTGTCATATCGAGTTTTTGTTACGCCATTTTGAAAACCTTTTGTTTTAACAATTTCAAGAATAGCGCAATTATTAGATATTATTGACAATTATCTATTGTTGATCGAAATTGTGTTTCCTGAATGTTATTAAATGGAAATTTTCTAGTTATTGCAGGCGATTTAAACTGTATATTTAATTTGTAGATCATCGTTTAGTCAAGATTTAGTTCGGTTTGTCTGGAAGAAATTGTGCTATGCGATAAGACCGCCCCTTGAAGGAATTGCTCGCCCTACCAAACCATACAAATTCATCAATAAAGTTATTATTTATTTATTTATTCTTATTTTTTTGTTATCATGATGTGAAAAATCCAAATCCTTTTACAGTACAATGCGCCAAGAATTCCATTAATACAGATTTATATTTTATTTAATATAATTAGAATTGTTATCGCTCTTTAATATTATTAAATATTTCAATACCTATGTAGTCGTCCATGCAGCCTTTTAATGTCAGGGCTAGGCTAGATCGATCTAATTAGAGATAGGTGACTGGATACGTCATCTGAACACAAGATTGAATCTTACCATGAATGAATGAACGAACGAATGACTGAACGAAAGACCGAATGAATGAATGAACGAATGAAAATTATTTATTGCTCAGCTTAGAACTAAGAGAAAGGACAAAAAATAATAGATAGAATGTACAATTCTTCTCGTTAATTGAGCGATAGGACCTCATATTGTACACTGAGAAAACTAATAGTTGAATTTCTGAATGTTGATTCCTTAACAGTTGAGGCAACAATAAATTACGTTGTGACAACCGTAGTACTACATTTAATAGAACAAATTAAAAAAAGTTAAAATCTAATTGTTGTTACAACCAAAAAAATGGGTTAAGCTAACATATTTTTTCATGTATAATCGCATAGCGGTCAATTTAACTAATAATTCGGTAATGTCAACATAATGTTAAGTTGAATCAGCAAATGAACTTAGTCAAAGTTACAAAATTAATTCAACTATTTGCAAATATTTTAAACAACAAAGCAAATTGGTTAAAATGACTATTGTGAATAGTTGTCAACACCTAACATTTCATTACATAGTAGAATCAACAGATAAATTTAGTCAAAATAACAAAAATATTTTAACCTTTTGCTAGAAATTTATACAACCAATAAATAATGTTTGATTCAACCATATTGCAAAAGTTGTATCAACAAGCGAACGTAGCTAAATTTACACAATTGATTCAACTATTTGCAAATATTTTAATAAACAAAGCAAATTGGTTAAAATAACTATTGTGAATAGTTGTCAACACCTAACATTTCATTACATAGTAGAATCAACAGATAAATTTAGTCAAAATAATAAAAATATTTTAACCTTTTGCTAGAAATTTATACAACCAATAAATAATGTTTGATTCAACCATATTGCAAAAGTTGTATCAACAAGCGAATGTAGCTAAATTTACACAATTGATTCAACTATTTGCAAATATTTTAATAAACAAAGCAAATTGGTTAAAATAACTATTGTGAATAGTTGTCAACACCTAACATTTCATTACATAGTAGAATCAACAGATAAATTTAGTCAAAATAACAAAAATATTTTAACCTTTTGCTAGAAATTTATACAACCAATAAATAATGTTTGATTCAACCATATTGCAAAAGTTGTATCAACAAGCGAATGTAGCTAAATTTACGCAATTGATTCAACTATTTGCAAATATTTTAATAAACAAAGCAAATTGGTTAAAATAACTATTGTGAATAGTTGTCAACACCTAACATTTCATTACATAGTAGAATCAACAGATAAATTTAGTCAAAATAACAAAAATATTTTAACCTTTTGCTAGAAATTTATACAACCAATAAATAATGTTTGATTCAACCATATTGCAAAAGTTGTATCAACAAGCGAACGTAGCTAAATTTACAAAATTGATTCAACTATTTGCAAATATTTTAATAAACAAAGCAAATTGGTTAAAATGACTATTGTGAGTAGTTGTCAACACCTAACATTTCATTACATAGTAGAATCAACAGATACATTTAGTCAAAATAACAAAAATATTTTAACCTTTTGCTAGAAATTAAAAAAAAACAATAAATAATGTTTAATTCAACTATATTGCATAAGTCGTATCAACAAGCGAACGTAGCTAAATTTACAAAATTGATTGCAAAAACAGACTCGCAAGGTCCTCGGGGAAATTCGAGGGCATCTTAAGTGATCTCATGAGAAAATCAAAAACATGCGCGAGCTTGGTGTTCAAAGCACTAGCTATCAGCTAATCCCGAAAAGCGAAACTGATAATATTCAAGAAGAGGTCAACTTCTTATTCTTGATAGCAAATTGCTCTGGAAAATCATCTTGACTATAATCTCAACAAGTGCACAATGAAAAATGTTAGGAAAGACCGGGGGGCTCTCTCCAAAGATTACTATATGGCTATACAAAGCGGTGATCAGGCCAAGGTTGGCATATTATGGCGTTCTGGTTTGGTGAACGAGGACAGAACTCTCGACCACCATCACCGGACTCCAATGGTTCCAGCGACAAGCCTTTTAAGCTATCACTGGCTGCATGAAAACCACCCCAACAGCAGCCATGGAGATAGCCCTATAAATAACTCCACTTGACCTGTACATACAACAAGAGGCCAGCTAGCTGCCATGGTGTAAAAACCTCACCACTTCACACGCTAAAATCCTGGACCGGGCAATTTATTTTTTTTCATTTTTTTAAATATCAGCCTCTCATCGCCGCCCCATGTGCCATGAAATAATTTCAGTTTTTTTTCTATGCAAACTTCGGAGATAAGGGACGGTTTTTTTTTTAATTTTTCGTCAAAACTCAAAAACTACTTATATTTTATACGCTATATGCAGCGTAAAAAAAATAAGTGCTTGAGAATGTGCAAATAGCGCTCTTTCATATGATACCCCACATACCATAGTAGCCCCACTTCGATTTTTTAGACAAAAACTGTTCCAAATTTCAAGTTGATAGCATTAGTACCTAGTTCGTGAGAAATACGGTTGAATTGGTTAGGTTTCCTTTGCCGCTGCCGCGGAGCCGCATAGCTAAATTAAAACCAAAACAGGGTTCCCAACTAAAGGGTATTAATATATATAACCCCCCAAATTTAGGCGGTAAATAAGTGGAATGGGATTTTTAAGGGGCTTTATATTCATATCTTTATTTGCATTCCATAACGTGTGAAGATCTTATAATGAATGGGCTACAGTACTATACTATACTATACAGTTACGGACCCTGTATAGTTTTAGTTTTTTTTTATTAATTTTATTTACAAGTATTGGCCCTGAAATAACCCAATTTAGCTAATCTACTTAATTTATTGACCAAGCGACACTATAATGACAATGACAACTAGAGCAATTAATAAAATATAGCTGGTTATTTGCTGTGTGATCGTGAATTTTAATACATATTTTTCCTTGTTCTTACTTAGTTTTCTTTAAGGCCTAAACATTCATTGCGAAAACAATCGATGTTTTAGGAACATCGATGTATTTCTCAATACATTACATTTAATGTTTATTTTCAAAATTATACAGAATCTAGGGTAAATTGAAACCAAGCCAAGGGTACTGTAAAAATGTGACCTGGCAACACTGTTGACTTCAATCAAATCCAACCGCAACTCCGCAAGTGCGCGTTCGTTGCGTTTGTTTAGTCTGCCCGGCGCCGCCGGCGCCGGCGCCCGCGACGTACCTACTATACGTTAGACTTTATTAATTTGAATTAATAAATGCCACTGCTAAAAGTGGTTTAATAGAACAAACCAAATAAAAGGTGAGTTTAGTGATACGTATCGTTGATTCAGTGGTACCTTAAGTAAATATGGAAGATTTTGAGAAATCACTGGTGCCAGTATATCTCCGAGACTGGGGTTTATCTGAAGAGACAATTAAAATTTTTTGTGGTAAGTTACCTTACATAATATAATGTATGAAACGCCAGTCTGATCATGATGAAATTACTAATTGTAGCTAAATAAGTAATTTATCTACAAGTAGGTAAGTAACATAACATAGATTTTATGTAGCTCGTAGTAGTTTTATGTACTGTACATAAAACAGCACTGAGTACCTACTCAGTGCTGTTACCTACCTAGGTAACCTAATACGAACAAGAAGTAATAAGTTAAATTAACCTAGATTTTATGTAGATTGCACCTAGAATATGTGGTATTGTTTCTACCACATATTCTAGGTGCAATCTACATAAAATCTAGGTTAATAGTAGCAGGGTCTTTACCCGGGGGTGCAAGGGGTGCGGTGCACCCGGGTGCGGAGCGCCCGTGGGCGCCTGCCGAGCGCTGATTAATGAATATTTAGATATTTCATTGAACTTAACGCCATTGCACAGTTTCATATACAGGTTACGACAAACACGTACCTACCTATGCGCAAAATTAAATAAAAAAAAATTGTCATGAACAATAATCATTGTTCGTTTTACTTTTATTACGCTTTCGGTGCTTGTCATACTGCTCATGATGTGCAAGTTAAAATGACTCTTATTACCTACTACACAAATAACAATTTTATTTAATAATACGCGCGCGGCAAGTTCTCTAAGCCTTTGACACTTTGCCGCCCGGTCGCCCGCACTTGAAGCAAAATGATCTCTAAGTCAAAGTCAATAAAGTGTAAGTTCATTTAAAATGGGCGCGCGGCGCGGCAACTGTGCGTCCGCCTTTTGACAAAGCCGTCCGGGCGCTCGCACCTAAAGAAAAATGATCTCTATAACACTACAATTAGGTATAAGTTCATTTGAATTTACAGTGCGGCGCGCGTCGCGTATGTAGGTAGGTATGTGTCGGTGAGTAGAAAACCAGGGCGGTAGACATAAGACGGCACTGCAACGTAGGTAGGTAGGTATACCTACACATAATACTACAAGTATAGGTACCTAGTAGTAGCCAGTAGGTAAGGTACCAAGGTACCTAGTTATTTTTTATAGTAAACTACCGAGATCGTGTACCGAAACTACGATAGGTTAGGTGGTAGGTTGGTAGGTACCTAAGGAACTTACGTAGGTATCTAAGTAATAATATTTGTTTTGTTTTTCAGATAATGAAATCACTATAGATTTACTCACAGAAATACAGGATAACGATCTAAAAGAATTAGTGCCGCTTATAAAAGAAAGAATATTATTCAGAGTCGGTGTGAGGAAGCTGGAAAAAATAACCCATGTAAGTAAACCTATCTCTATTATTTTTATTAGGTATTTTAATCTCACTTGTTAATTAATTATAGGTACTAAATTTAATCTCTAATTATAGGTAATTAGTATTATAAATTTTTTAATCACCTATTTATTTAGGTAGGTACCTACTTACCATAGGTTATGGAAGCACTAACAAAATGTAGTGGGTATATCAAATACGTCACAAAATGTTATTTTAACACAAAAATAATGTTAACTTATACCTACGCGTAGTAAGGTACGTACGTACTACCACAGAATAAGTAATAGTACAAGTACAGAAAGTCGACTCTAAGAGAAAAAAAATGCGAATTTAAACCTACTTACAACGCCACTAAAGTTCATGCGCGACAAGCTTTTATTTATATCAATATAAATTTTATAATTTAATATAATGGTGGGTTTGATTGCATTCAAAATTTATTTTGTTCGTTTTAGAGCATTTAAATAAAAGCTTGTTTAAAAAAATGATTTTTAATTAGTATTTTATTGGTACCTACCTAGTTTTGAATCATACGATAATATTTCTGTTGAGTTTTTATTGTTGACGTCACAGCGTGAAGTCTCTAGTTAAGTCGCACGGAGAGAAAACTAGAAAATCTAAAGTTTTAACTTGGTTTATTATTTTACAGGAAACTGCATCGGAAGACACAAATTCTGCTCCTGCAAGCCCTACAACGTGCTCTAGTCATAGTAGCTTATGCTGTAGCGTAAAAACGGATGCTGACCCAAAGCAAATACTTAATGTAAGTTTGGATTCTTCATAATTTTATTATGACACACACGTTTTCCTTATGTTTTTTTACTTTTTTTTGTACACATGTTTCTTACTTTTTTTGTACTGTTCTATTTTAGAGTATAGATATACCCACCATTCTTAATGAGAACAGTTATGGAAAACTGGTTCTGGCCCGTCTGAAATCAAGCTATAAGCTTGATGCGACTAGCAGATCATATCTAACAAAAAGCATTGTGGAGTGGTATATTAACAAATATCAGTGCATGAAAAAAGAAGACTTCATTGTTTTATCAGAGGCTATCACTCGCTTTGTTCCAACAGAACATAAGGTTTATATACCTACCAGCCTATTTATGATACCTATAGTACATTCTTTGCCAAGTACCCTACCTACCTAGTATAAATAAATAATAGTAGTGCGACGTACCTAGTTAGTGACAATAGTGAGCGATATGTAGGTATCTATGATGTGTATCTCCGTTATATTACTTATACCTACCTATTATATATTTTTCATCTTTAAAGTCGTCGTAGTCGTAGAAAGCGTAGTTATCGTAGTGCGACGTAGTTAGTGACAATAGTGAGCGTCATGTTCCTGTCTATGTATATGTATCTGTATCTCCGTTATATTATATACCTATATCTTTCATCTTTAAAGTCATACAGTAGTAGTAGAAGCGTAGTCCTTTCAAAAAAATGGTCATAATTTGACACATACTAGTGTGTTTACAAAATTGATTCAAGTTCATACCACTATTCATGTTCACTATCCTTGCATAATTTTTTTTTTCTAGGAAACCTACTACATCCCGGCCATAGTAACAAACAAAAAAACGATTCCTGCCAGAGGAAAACTAGTGGACAGGTATAACAATCAAAGACGCGTCCTAAAAAAAGAGGGGGTCATATCAAGGAAACGCAAATATAATGATGATGAAAAACAAGATTCTGAGGTCGAAGAGAACATAATCATCGGTAATACTTTAGTATAATAGGTATTATGTTTGTTTAATATACCTACACATCGCTTTGCAATTATTTATCATACCTCTGCTTTTTGGTTTCAGAAAATGATGAGCTGGTCATCTGGCTAAAATACCATAAAGAACCGTTCCAAGAGGTGCGCAACTGGCTGGCAACAGGAGCGTACCGGGTCGAGAAAGACTATAATGATAAAACGAAACAACTGCAAGAAATATTACAAAATATCCTATTTTGAAACAAAACTTTGGATATAAACTGGTAAATTACATTCAGATCTATTACTCACAGATTTTTGTGCTAGTGATGTGTTGTTTAGAAATAGAGTCTGTCATTGTTAGGTATGGTTAGGTTTTTCTGGTGTTAATGCAGGTACATACTGTTTGTTGGCCTTAGGCATTTTTTTTAAATATAGCAGAGTATGTCCTGTAGGTAACTACCCTTAAATTCTATTATTTATATAAAAAAAAATGTCGCTACCGGTAGGTCTAGTCTGGCATGCAAATGTAATTACTACCGTTTTTTGGATCGTAGCGATTACGATTATTGGTTGTTAGGCCTAACAAAGTTTTATCACTATGGTGATTAAACTATTGTTAGGCCTAACAACTAATGGCGAATGGGCTTTACGCTATGATCCAAAAAACGGTAATTACATTTGCATGACAGACTAGACCTACAGGACGTTTAAAGTCGGGCCTTGCAACATAGGTTCCGCAGCTGGTTAGTTTTAGGCTAGCGTTCATAATGAACAAGCTATAAGTTAAGTTAAGTTTGTGAGTCTGTCAACTGTAATGGTTAAGTTTTATTCTGGCGTTAATGCAGGTACATACTGTTTGTTGGCCTTAGGCATTTTTTTTAAATATAGCAGAGTATGTCCTGTAGGTAACTACCCTTAAATTCTATTATTTATATAAAAAAGTGTCGCTACCGGTAGGTCTAGTCTGGCATGCAAATGTAATTACTACCGTTTTTTGGATCGTAGCGATTACGATTATTGGTTGTTAGGCCTAACAAAGTGATATTCACTCGATTGTTAGGCCTAACAACTAATGGCAAATGGCCATTACGCTACGATCCAGAAAACGGTAATTACATTTGAAAACATAGGTACTAAACGTATTTGTTAAATCTACTAATAATTGTTAGTTTGTTTGGCAAACTTTGACATTCTCTCGCTAAATGTCTATACGTATTGGACGATTTGCTAGTTACTTCATTTGAATAATATAAGTTGTATTATGTGTTTATTATGTTTTTTTATGGTTAAATAAATGTGTAATAATGATCTATAACTTTTTTATTTAATTGTCTATAATTAGATTTCCTTTATAGGTAGGTAAGTATTTTCATGAGAGTGTATTGTAGAATAAGCCTGCATTGAGTGGTGTCAATATTATATTAGTATTTTGTAATTAGCTAAGTAATAAGTTAACCTGAAATGTAAAAATACTTGTTTATACAGAATTTACTTTAATATTATGTTTGTAAAATCAATCTGCATGCACGGAAGAAGTCGGTATAATGTTGAATTAGGCTTTGTTGTAAAGCTACATTACATGCATACACCTAGAGGTGTATGTATGTAATGTAGCGATAGGTTAGAATAGCATTTGCACTTATCATGCCGGCATAGTCCAGTTTCAAACCATAATGATCACCGGACAGATCATTTTTCATAGCCTACATGGTAAGTACAAAAGTAAGAGATTGCTTTAAGCGATAATACCGCCAATTGTATTACTCTAGTTTAAGTTTCTTTTTTTTTGTACCTACTATGTCTGTGGTATATGCAATAAAGAGATTTGTATTGTATAGTATGTTATTCTAATCTATTGAGGCGTATCGTTTCAACATTACACCTTTGTCAAAAATACTTTATATTGTAGGTAGATATTACTAATAAATGCAGGTTGATTTTACCAATAACAAGTAATTTTAACTAAATGTCACATGTCAATACTACCTTTACAACAGTCAAGAATGCCAATATCGAAGGTTAATTTTACCACTAAATTTAGTTTATTCTAACCTATTGTTACATGTAGATTCTACATTACACTTTCGTCAAAAATACTATTATGACCTAGGTAGATTTTACCACAAAGCAGAGGTTCATTTAACAAAACACCACAAGTTGTTTCAACTTAAAAATACAGGTTAAGTTTATCATGAAAATTAGGTTGTTATAACTTAATTTCACATGTTAATACTACATTTACAACAGTCAAGAATACCAATATACACAGGTTAATTTTACCACCTAATTTAGGTTATTCTAACCTATTGCTACGTGTCGAATCTACATTACACCTATGTCAAAAATACTATTATGACCTAGGTAGATTTTACCACAAAGCAGAGGTTCATTTAACAAAACACCACAAGTTGTTTCAACTTAAAAATACAGGTTAAGTTTATCATGAAAATTAGGTTGTTACAACTTAATTTCACATGTTAATACTACATTTACAACAGTCAAGAATACCAATATACACAGGTTAATTTTACCACCTAATTTAAGTTATTCTAACCTATTGCTACGTGTCGAATCTACATTACACCTATGTCAAAAATACTATTATGACCTAGGTAGATTTTACCACAAAGCAGAGGTTCATTTAACAAAACACCACAAGTTGTTTCAACTTAAAAATACAGGTTAAGTTTATCATGAAAATTAGGTTGTTACAACTTAGGCATACTTAAAAATACAGGTTTAATAATATAGTTAAAATAACTATTTCAAAATAGTGTTAAAACAACCTAACTGGTGGTTTGGTTAAATTTACCTGTTACAAGTAGGTGTTAAACTAACTTAGCTCATGGTTTGGTTAAATTTACCCTACAAGCAACACATTTAAGGTTAATTGATTCAACTATTTATTAAAGGTAGGTTCTATATCAACAAAAAAAAATAGTTGAAAAGTTGAATGTTCTGATAACCTATAATAAACTAGTTGATATTACCATTTTAAAACAGTGTTGAAACAACCTCACTGGGTTTGGTTAAATTTACCTTTTAAAAGTAACAATTTCGGTTTGTTTGATTTAACAAATATTCTATGTAGGTTCTATATTAACACAAAAAATAGGTTGAATAAATGTTGATTCAACTAAATAATTTTTTCAGTGTATCAATACAAACCTAGATGACTAAATCAAGGTGTTCTAGAATCTGGAAGAACCAGGAAGTTTGACAGTTCATCACAATTTTTTATAAAATTCTATAAAAAGCTCAGTAGACAGGTGCAAGAGGTAATCACTAGGTGCATCAAACTATACATTTGAACGGTGTGTAGTGTTGGCTGCTATCCGGTTTTTTATTTTCTCTTTTCACCTCTTATTTATAATATCTCCTATCATTTTATTTATTTATAATGGGAAACAACCACTGGCACCACTGTTGATAATTACAGGAAGCTAATCAAAGGCCTAGGTGCTCTGGGTATTTTATATAAATAATAAAAAATATCTATCTATGTAATGTATTGTATTAAGTATGTCAGTCGTCTAGTACCCATAACACAAGTTCTGCTTAGCTTGGGGCTAGATGATGTTGTGTAGATTGTCCAGCATTATTTATTTATTTTATTTATTTATTGTATATATAATCCCATGTTTTCTGTATCGGTTTCTGTTAGATTTTGTAAGGCAGCAGAGTTTTTTTGAGTTTGTCTATAGTTAGTTATTTCAGCTATTACGTTTAAATACTACTAGACTCACTTTCATAGCACAACTTTTAGGGTAATTGTGTCGTGTTGTGAATTTTAAATAAAATTAAAAATGAATCCAAGTTACACTTCGATAATAATAATAATAACGCATTTATTAGTTAAAATGTCAAAAAAAACGTTTTATTCGCAAAAAGATAAAATTTACAAAAAATGTCTAACTTTTATGAAACCAAATGCACACAGAAAGTCTTTTTAAACATACTATGTAGCTGTGTTATTTTTGTTTATAATCTGCTACTTTCTTCCGGTTTTTTTTATTGTGTGACGTCCCTATTGCCGTACCAAACAATCTCTTACACAACAGTAGTCAGAAACTGGTGTAATGTGTAATTATTTTTTTATTATTCCTTACTTAAGTTCAAGAACCGCATTAATTACGATATTAACATGTTGAGGGTCTCGCTTGGTTCGACTGTAATCACACTTTCAACTATATTTTTATTCTAAAAGACACAAAGACTATTTTTAGATAAATCAATAATAAAGATTATAAAAAAGATTTAAGATAAAATAAGAAAAAAAATGTTTTATTATTAATATATAAATATATTTTGCAAAAAAACATGATAATCAAATGCAATCGTTATCGATAAGTAACACAAAAACATATTTCTAAGGTTTCTCAATAAAATATAAGTATGACCTACCAAACAAAAAAATATTCATCAAAATCGGCTTATAATTGGCGAAGTAATCGCGTATCATACATACAGAAAACATCGATTTGAGAACCTCTTTTTGAAGTTGAAAAAATGCAAGTGTCTCCTTTTTTGAAGTTGGTTGAAAAAGGGACAATACATAATAAGTTATTGTATTTTGAGTATTTATGGATTAAATAGGTAATTTTAGTTAATTAATTCATAAGTTATCAATCACCCAGCGTTATGTATGTAATTTTAATTAGTTCTGTGGCTAAGGTTTAACTGTCTTGTTTGTCAGAATGATTGATGTAGTAGATTTGAAGATATTACATAAATCTTAGTAAAAACTTATTATTATAATTAATTAGGCAATGCAGCCAGTGTCTTGGGTAGGTACGCTTCCGATTGGTACTGATTTGGATCAGTTGAACTATCTATAGATCGTTTGCAACGGTCTGTAGATAGCTCAACTGTTTCTTATGTATTTTATATGACAATGTACATTTTGTAAATACTGTATAGTCGTAAGTTTGTTTGTGAATAAAGTTTCATTAAAAAAAAAAAAAAATTAGGTAGATACTTAATGTATGTTTTTTCCAAAGTTCAATTTATTCTATTTATCGTAACTTCAAATAAAATGGCAGATTTACTCATTAATAAAACTGACTATTGTAACAGTATTCAATAAATATTGACTTGAGTTCAAGTTTTATAGATTTTGTGACGTGTTTCATTACACAAACTGCTCTAGGTAGGGATCGAACCCACGACCCACAGCATGGAAGGCAGAACTACTACCCACTGAGCTGTGACGTATTAATAAAATAGTGGAAAATGTTGTGCACCCCTGCAACGGATGCGATCGACAGTACAAACTTTTTGCTCACTCTATGATAATAGGTTGATGAGATCTTTAGCAAAACTGTTTTTAGTACATTCACTTCTTCTTCTTTGAAAACCTGTCATCGAGAACTCTGAGAATAAATTAGAAAATGACTTTTACGAAAAAATATTGTTTTTTCTTGATATAACTTAATTGTAGAGTCGATAGTTTGCAACGATCTGCAGATAGCTCAAATTTTTCTTATGATTCTTTATAAATATATACACATTTTGTAAAAATTTTAAATTTTTTGAATAACTACCACTAAAAAGTTCAATATTCTGTTTGAAAATGTAAACGAACTCGTCTTTAGTACGATCAAATATTAATTAATGTTATTTATTACAATGTGATAAAGTTTATTGTCCGGTGCACTGTCAGTGCGGACATAGTGTGAGCGGGGAGCTGAGAGGTAGCGATTTGTATTGTCTCGTCCCTCGTCTCTTTTAATATACTTACCTAATTTATATAATTCAACAACGCAATAAAATAATCCACATCTATACTAATATTATAAAGAAGTAAAGTTTGTGTGTTTGTTAAATTGAATTGTAAGGGGTAGGTAATCTCGGGATCTACTGAACCGATTTTAAAAATTATTTCACCAATAGAAAGCCACATTATTGCTGAGTGTCATAGGTTATATAAAAAACCGAAAAATAAAAAGGCTTTTACGTGGTAGTCCGTTTTGCAACGTGAATCGGAGAAAAAACAGTCGAATTATGTCCAACGAAGTGATACGAGTCAGCTAGTTTAGTATAAAGGTAGTTAATTCAAAGGATAGGTTAGGTTAGGCAAATATGAAAATGAAACGTCAAAAATGTATAAGAATAAGCCATTTGATAATGAAACGTCATTTTTATATGAAACGTCAAAAATGCATAGGAATGGTCACGTGTTGTATTTGTTCGTAAATAACGTATAATCTTGGCTTAGTTATTTTTATTCAATATCGATTACAAAGTAAAACATTGTTTAAAGTTATGTATTCAGAAATCAGAAATATTTTATTGTTTAACTGTTATACATAAAATATCTTAATTATAAGTGGTACAAGTTTATACAGTTTGTCCAATCTTATTTATTAATTATTGTTTAATAATCAATATTAATTAATCAATTTTCAATGACATTTTGAAACAAAACAAAACTTTGTAAAATAGCTTATCGCTAACACTTTTACTTACCTACAACCAACTGACTAGTCAAATCAAGATATATAATCGTATGCCAAGGTCCGAATAACGATATTTTTGAATCGATTATACACATAAATCGATTATAACATATCGATTATATCTTATGATTGATAGGACGTGGCTAAAGGTCAAACTGTTCAACGGTTGTTAACTTTAATCGATGTTCGTGAAGTAAATTAGTAACTTGTTGGAAAAAAGCATCCTTCCTAGACATACTATTACTTATAGACAGGCGTCACAGCTCAGTTGGTAGTAGTTCTGCCTTCCATGCTGTCGGTCGTGGGTTCGATTCCCAATCAGAGCAAATGTTTGTGTGATGAACATAAATATTTGAGAAAAAGAATATTTATGTTTTATTAAAAATGTGAATTTAAAAAAAAATTAAGAATGGAGAATAGATTCAAGATATAAAGATTTTACAGACATTTTCACAAAATGCCATCTGTCCCTAAACTAAACAAAGCATGTGCTTTTATATTTTTATTTGTTCAGAAGGATCGAACCCACGACCAGCCAATGGAGAAGAAACGATAAAATGTCCATAATTCAAACTACCGTTTCTTTTTCAAGGGATTCGATAGATGTATAAAAATTGAAATAACTCGCGTGCAAACCGTACGATAGATAATACCAATCAATTATTGCACTAATATGACTTTATTATACTAATACTAACGTGTTCGATTCCAGGTCTAGAACGTGTAGCGGAAGAGTTGATGGGTCGAAGAAAATGGAAACAATACCAGGACGCGTTGACACCGAAAGCCGAGGAATCGACAGACGAAGATTCCATGCCATCCACCGACCAACCGCCCGCGCTAAAGATAAAAACAATAGCGCAGATCAACGAAGACGACGCCCCGAAGAGACCAGAGACGATACTGGAGAGTTTGATCAAGAGGCCCGCGACGCAGCCGAAACTGGAGCTGACGGAGGAGCCGACGGATTGGAAGCCCCCAGATAAATGCTACTTCTGCACGGATGGGGACAAGGGGGCGGTCGAGACGCAGGCGCAAGGGGCCACGGTGAGTTCAAACATATTTATACGTATTCCATATTGTTTATCACAGACAAAAATGGCGCAACATTGACAAAGAATAATGACTGGAGGTGGCCACGACTCTGAGACATGAGGAATACGATAAAAGGATCATATAAAAAACCACTAGGATTCAGACCTAGTTTCTTGCCTGTTCTTCCAGACCCAGGTCGCGATGAACTGGTACCTAGAATCACCTTGTATGTAAGACGATTCAAAGTGATCCTTGTGATTTTTATTGAATAAATTTCGATTTGATTTGATTTGACAATTGTAGGGTGAGATTAGGATAGGTCCTCAGATTAGGTTAGATCATCATCCGATAGGATGATGGTCTAACTCGACAAAAAATGTAATTTTCAAGTTAAATTAGTAACTTATTTATTTAGCCAGCATTTGTTTGAGAATAAATAAACATCTTGTAAAAATCCTTGAGCTAGATTCTAGATTACTATGCCAGATGTTCCACGGTTAGGTATCCTAGGTTTCGGCCCATTAGGTATCTGTTATCTAAACTGGTATTGTGTTTAGTGATTCTGTTGACTTCTATAGCATAGTGGGGACTAGTCCAAGTAATAGTCATGTGCAATCTTTGACAGTTCACATTCTGAGTCTGTAGTCTGGGTCTTGAACGAACCTCGAAAACTAAAACGCGAATTTTGAACGAATGAACGAATGAAAATTCTTTATTACATACCTTATGAGTAATTGAAAATAACAGATTTAAGAAACAAAATGTCCAATGGGTGGCAATATCGCTTAGTGAGCGATTTCTTCCAGACGATATATCGACCCGAAATTTCCGTTTTAATTTTTCGTTCTAATTATCAACTACATATGTAAATAAACTCTTGGTTAGCAAATAGCTAAAGTAGCTTTGATTTTCATTTGGTTCAATTTGTATAAAAACAAAAAACAACCTAGTAAAACAGTCAGGAACTATTATTATAAATTTTCCCGCGGAAATTATTACAAAATTTCCATTGAATGTTTTTTTAAACATCCTAGTTAAAACAATGACCAGATCATACGAATGATGTAATATTAAATTCCAAGGCAAAGGGCAAAGTGCACCGATGTTTAATCGGACATTTACGGTTTATTTTATTGCTCATTAACACGGTAAACGCCAAATAAAAAATGCATCTTACGTTCAGGCCGCGGTACAACTTTACCATTTGGGTAGTTGGTCAGTGCTGACCGCGTTTATGAGTATTTTCAATCCATTACAGGCCGTATGGCATTGGAAACTAAATTGCATTATATTATTAATTGCCTCACGTGACCCTCTAGTTACGCTAAATTCATAAAATAATTAAAATAAACATAAAAGATTGCTTGTCAGATGCGTTAAATATGGTCAAACATTGAGACGTTTATTTTATTTGCTTACTCTACCGGCTTTTACCTTTAACTTTAATATGTACTAAAAAAACTACATATTATAAGTTTTCTATCAACAACCCAATTTCACAAGCCTTGCTTCGTTTGCGAATTGGTGGAGTTATGGAAAGTGTCCACGAATATTAATGTTATTAACCTATGGTATAAGTGTTGGTGTACTTTGTCCTAGATGTATTCTTTACCGTGGCCTTTGCTCCTAACTTGAATACCTATATGAGTCATTGTACCTTTTTACCGACTACATGTAGCTAAAAGAGGGTTATATAAGTTTACATACCAGATTTACTAATAGGTTATCTTTTGACATGTGTCACAGCTTAGTCCGTAATAGTACGTATAGATCTGTCTTTCATGATGTAGACGTGGGTTCGATTCCTATCAAGATATTTTTTTGTGATTGTAAACAATGTTGTATATTTACAAAATATGTTTTCTATCAGCATTTAATGGGACACAAATAGGGATACTTATAAAAAATTATAATTATTATAGGAACTAGATTGTAAGTAGAATGCATATTCCATTAGTTGTTTTTGTAAATTCATACTAGTGCATATTAACCAACTTATAAACTACAAAGAAATATGACTATAAGTAAATAAAAGTCAGTTTCACATAACTTAAATATTTTCCATTATTTATTGAGTCACAAAGGTATCAAATCCCTATAATAATTTTCATAAATATTTATTTATTACTTTTTATATTTTAAATGGTTACTATTATTATAAAAAACTTGTTTAGTCAATGATTTTACATAAAATAGCTAAGCACTTATTATTATGTCGAATTATTTATAAACGTTTAGCTAGAATTTATGTTAATTTATTTTTATATGACTGGTTTTTCCTACGAACAATATTACCGATTAAATTATTAAATATTCTAACTTATAGGTATTAAAGTGTCCTTAAATAAGTGCATATAAAAATGGCTCCGTATGGCGCTATATAAAATTTATAAATCATTTAAATTAAGTACAAACGACAATTTCATGAAAACAACTTGAAATATATTTAGAAAAAAAATGATACAAAATCTAGAAATAAATAAGAAATAAGTAACAATATTAGGAAGATAATGCTTTTAGCAATAAGACCTCCTATTGTACAAATTGTATTTATATACTTTTTACCGCCTTAGGTATTTCTTTATTTTTTATCTTTGGTATTGGCATAATAAAGAGCCTGGAAGAGATCGCTATTGAGCGATAATACCCATTGTGCATTTAAGTTCATTTTATTTAATGTATTTTGTTGGTGTATTTTTTGTGTACTATAAAGCCTTTTTCATTCATTCATTTCATTCATTCATTCATTAAAAGAATATATTATTATACTGTGTACTAACAAAACATCTATTTCGAATCTTATCATTGTCTTTCATAAATACAGTGTAATTGTTAGTCCTAGCTTAGCAATTATAGCATGTCTAAACCAGGCTTAAGCTAGCCAGTGTAAGCTGAGCTTTAGATCTAGACCAAATGGGACTCAATATGAGATAAATATTTTGATTAATTACTATTAATTTTCTTTATTTAGACTTAATTTTTAGTAAGAAGTGATAGAAAACGGATGGCCCACCTGATTTAAACAGATATTTTCCTGTTTTAGTTTAGTTAGACTTTAGTAGACTTAATTCACTTATTGGTGATTGTGAGTAATGAAATATTAAGTAGTGAATTAAATAAGTTATAAGTGATGAAATTGCCCACCTGATGGTTATTGATAATCTCGATATTTAACTATGCAGTGTTACATACATTCTTTGAGAATGCCACTTTTTTTTACACAAAATAAAAAAAGTCGATTAGAATTTAAACTAAGGGCGATCTTTTTGGAAAACAATATTTTAGAAACACCATTTAAAAATAAAATGAGGATATACGAAAACAATACGTAACCTAAAATCATAACCTTAAAAATACAAAAAAAATCTAATATTAATAAATAACTGTAACATCCATATTTTTTCTATAAATAAATGTAACATCCATGTTTTTTTCTATAAATAACTGTAACATTCATGTTTTTTCTATAAATAACTGTAACATCTATGTTTTTTCTATAAATAACTGTAACATCCATGTTTTTTCTATAAATAACTGTAACATCTATGTTTTTTCTATAAATAACTGTAACATCCATGTTTTTCTATAAATAACACTGTAACATCTATGTTTTTTTTCTATAAATTTAATTTATTTTTTATTGTAGTAGGATTAGGTAGGTACCTATTATATATTTAGGTAGAACTTCTTTTTGTCTTTATAACACGCCACACCATCTTTCTACACATCCAGGAAGACTGGTAGACAATGCTCTTAGCATTAAGTCCTCCTAGCACTGTGTGAAATTTTGAAATAAATAAATAAATAACGTGTTGCAGCTAGATAACAGTCCACTGCATTAGCCATAGCCGACTACATTAGCCATAGCCGAGGCCGCGATGGCTCAGCGTACGCTGGCCGCCCGCCAACCAGTTTCAATTTAGAAAACAATGCCCATAATGCCTTATCCATTTTCTACGATTCCACGTCAAAGTAGGAAAACTAGTATTTTGATTAATACGCGCGAGAGAGAGGGTGCGTGATGGACCGGTAATACGGATTTCCATCTCTCTTGTCTACGCATTAAAGTCGATTTTCGCGTTGTACTGAAATAGTGTAGGCGTAGAGCATGAAAAGTAGGCAGTGTTGGAACATAGAATGGAGTGGAGTGGCGTTGTTGCTAAAATTCAGTTTTTAATGACTCTTAAGTTTTATTAGCTTAAGTGTTCACAGTTTCTTTATTTATTGCGTAATAATTGAGAGCACTAGATTTATGTAAGTACCAGTTGAGATCTATAGATCGTTTGCAACGGTCTGTAGATAGCTCAGCTGTTTTTGTATTTTATATGCCGAATAGTTGTAAGTAACTATATTCTGACCATTTCGGTAAATAAGTATATTTTGTATTTTTTGTTGAATAACTTTTTTTTATCCGTTTTAGACATTTTTTTTTTGTCTTTTGTTATAAATTTAATGAATTAAGGTTCCTTTTATTTCATATACCATGGAAAAAAGTAGTTTGGTAAACGATTAAGCTTATAAAAACAAAAGTACCATGGAGTATTAAACATCATGGAAAAGACCAGTTTAGTAAGCGTTTAAGCTTAAAAAAAAACAAAAGTACCATGGAGTATCAAAAATTATTAAGGTTTTTATAAATAGTTGCAGGTTTGATAGTTTTAAAAGGAGTTTTTGTAGTTTTTTTTTTTCGAGCTTTATTAAGTAATCGTGCAAAATGTTAGATACTAATTCTAGTCAAACAAACCCTGCTATTTCAAAGATAAATTTTGAACATATAGAACAGGTTACAACCGCCATAAGACCGGTCGAGTTTTCCCCTATTCCCGGCAAATGTTGCCAGTTAGAACGCCTTGTGATTCCACTACCTATAATTATTTGTCGCTTACGACGAAACCGGTATAACTTCCTTCACGTTAAAAAATACATTGAAATGTGCAAAATTATTTTTAACATTTACGTGAGACGTAACCAGCAATTCTTTTGCATTTAAAGCTTAATTAATATACCTTAATTGCATAGCTGAGACACTTAGAGCATGAAGAATTGCTTGTATTTTGTAATTCCTAGACTTGAATTTTTCGTGTTACAGGTAGATTATAAAGGGCTACCTATAATGATTTTGTGTTCTTTTAATTACATTTTTTATTACTAATTGCCTCTTAAATTTTTTAAGCTCATTGCATGCATGGCTTATATTTTACCATTAATAATAGAATTATACTATTTAATGTCTAAAGTAAAAGCCGACAAACAATTAATTTCTGTAACAAAATAAAAGAAATAATGTCGGTACTCGTAAAAAAAATGCGTCAGAATCAAAGTGCGTGAAGTCTCCACGGCTCTCCACAGCCGATCAGTTAAACAGCATAGGCCGGACAGAAAAGCCTATAGGGGCGGTCCGCAGAGGGTGGAAACCTCGGAAAATTCACGTGCAAAGACCCACCCCTCTGCGAAACACGTGCAGCCAAATAGCCTCGCGAAACGAACGCCTTCACTTATCATCGCCGGCTTGCGAAAAAAAAACAACTAAGCTCTATTTTCAGCGCTCAAAATTCAATTTTCGAACGAACACTGGCACATCACACTTTTTATACTAAACTTCCGCAAGTTTGGTTTGGAATGCTGGCAACATTCGAAGTTCTAAATTCAAATTGTGAGCAACCGTTTCTGTGCAGATCAGTTCAGTTTTCTTTATAATTTGATCGAGGTACGGTCATGTTTAGTGTCTTGATTTACGCGCTGAAAAGATTCCTCGAGTTCAGTCATAACTAGGAGGAATCCATGTGGACATGAGTGCGGACCCGGCAGATGACACTTCTGATTCTGATGGTAAGAACTTGAAAAGATTGTACAAAGATTTGTTTTACATCCAGCAATATTTCCTGGCTTTAGTAATCAGTGTAACTTGAAAAGCTTTGACTAAACTTGTACAAATATTTGTTTTACATCCAGAAATATTTCCTGGCTTTAATTATCTCTCTGTTTTCAGTGTAAATTGTATGTGAAAGCCATTTCAAAAACAGTTTTTGAACTCATTCTGCCTAATCACAGCCTTTTGATACGTTCAAATCTGACGCGTCTGTCACAAAAAGCGGAAATGCTCCAAAGCTTTGTTACTTTGTTCATTTTTTCTTTGTTACTTTTTTCAAAGTGTGAAATGGAAAAACACGAGGCGATTTCATGGTTAGTTGGCGTTATTAGTTTGGTACATGAAAAGTTTTTTTTTTCGCGGCAAAAATGTATTGTGCTGAGTTACGATTGCATGCGTCACTTGTTTTAACATTTCAAGAGGGAAACACTTTTTTTTGTGTAACGCATATAAGTTGATTGGTGGTTTTTATTTATAATTTATAGTCAGAGCAGTGAGCTATATGTAAACTTTTTTTAATTTCTTTAGTAATAAAAGTGCACATGTAAATGTGCTTTTATTGCTCAGTTTTTGTAAGATACATGTCCGAAGATTTTATTTGTATGTAACACTTCAACACAAATTTATAGATATTAACCACGTGTATGCATAAGGATTTCTTTTTTCTGTCTAAAACATCGGCAGTTAATTGCTTAATATTGAATTTTCTGATAAAAACACTCATCATGTTATTTTCTACTTGTTAAAGCAGATTTTTTATTGCAATAGATGTGTACAAATGCATAACATTTCAAGGGTGATTTTATTTACAAATTTTATAAAACTATAATGCTTCGGCTACATTAGCGGGCGAATATTCGTATCGTGTTGGCGCGACAAAAACATCGTGTTCGGGTATAGGGGTATAGGCGATCTTCTTGTCTAAATACTACGCGATGACACGATGTACCCGGCCACATCGCGTTAACACAAATATTCGCCGTAGCCCGCTAATGTGGCCCCAGCATTAGAAGTAATAATTGGAAAAACTTTGACAGTTGCTCAGTTTAAATTATCATATTATTATTTCAATTCGTTGACTCAGTTTAATTCCCACACCATTAAAATTACGTGACAAAGCAGCAATACTATTACTTTTCTTTGTCAACGTTGAAATCTAATTAGTTGTATGATAATTGTAAATTTTCCTTTAAACCAAAGTAAAATAAAATCAAAAATACTTCACTGAGATATTCTATTACTCCCTAAATTATCATCCATAGATAGATTCGCATAAACCATAGATTTCTGTTAAAATTACAAGTTAATATATATCATAAGTCTAGTTTCCGCAGCTTAGTATACTTAAATTCTATAAGTGAATATTAATTATGACTTATTTGTGCTACATTCTATTTTAGTATTATATTACTTCCTAATTTTAAAAGCTGTTTGTATTCCATGTAAAATAAAACAAAATAACATACATACTTCAGTAAAATCACAAGGATCATTTAGAAATAATTCTAGGTGCCAGTTCTGCGTTTGGGACTAGCGCTGTGTGAAATGTCCATGAATATTTTATAGATAGCTTAGCAACAAAGTATAGCTCAAATACAAACTGCATCAACGTCAAAGCAATAATGTATAAACTAGATTATCCTTGACACACTTTACATTATTAGGTTATCTTAACAAAATGATTATTTTAATATTTAACTGAAAACTTATTTATATGTAACAAAGTCGTATATTTATGCGGATAACCTCTGTTCACTGTTTCAGTTATAATTCTCTAAAACTCTTGTAAAAGTACTCATTTTCAGAAATCTTAAGAATTCTAAAAACATTAAATCTCCACAATAGACAATTAAATCTCTACATAAAACTTTTTAACAAAAATATTAAACCGCCGAAAAAGCTAAAAAAAATATATATTTTATTGTATCCTAATTGCTTCTTAAACTTATGTAAGTAAACCTAGTAATTTTAAGTAACCCGTAAACACCCCAAAAAAATCTTTTTTACCCGTAAAATCCCCAAAACTCCCTAAATATGTAAACACCGTTCTCAATTTGATTGTGAAAAGAGGAAGTATACATCGTTCTAAATTTGATTGTGAAAAGAAGAAGTATAGATACCGTTATTTTGATTGTGAAGTGGTTATGCAGAAATGTTATATGGACTGTGAAAGATTTGATAATATAGAAATCAGTAAAATAAAACATAAGTAAGCTTTATTTTGGTAGGTAAGCAAAAACAATAAAGTAAATATTTGAAGAGATGATTATGAAAGATGGCTAGTAGTAAGGAACTAAAATATTTCTTGATTTTTATAAAAAGTACTTATTCATATAATATTTTTTTAAGTTTAATGTCTAGCAGAAAACAGTAACTACTTTTTTATATTCTTTTTATGTAAAAAATATAATAGATATTTTTAAGTCTGTAATATCTTTTGTTTTTCTTATTTTGACTTAGACTCAAAAAACTGTAGTTTTTAAAAGCAGTTTACATTACCTGTAACTGCAGTAATAACTTTCATATTACTTACAAATTATAATAGAAACGTTTATATTACAAATATCTTTGGCAATGTTAATAAAATTACTTACATAAGTATTGTAATTTGTAAAATCCAATTAATTGTATTTTTTATAATTATGTATTAGCCACGTCAGGACTGTAGAGAAATGATTAAAATATTGATGAGCATTTAATTTTTAATTAATAAACTTTAATAACTAGCAGGTGCACGTGTCTATAACATAAAAACGACCTTCCGGCCATATTGGATATTCAAATCGTTCGAAATTTATGCATCTAATGGTATAAATTAAAAAAAAAACAATTGTTCTCAAACATTAATAAAAATACTATTCTAAATTCAAATGGCCCATTAACCGGTTCCCACGAGCGCCATGTTGGGTCGTCCTCGCCCGCCATTGGTCGAGGCCACGAGTTAGAATTAGAATGTGTAGACCCCACCATTTGGCGAACGGTAAAATTACAAGTTTTTTTTTACGTTCAAGTTCAAATAAATGGGAGCAGCTGGTCTGACGCGCTGGCCGGTGCAAATGGTCGTTAGATAATGTTTTCTAACCGCTGACTTACAAATATGGAATCACATTATATATGCTGGTAATTTTTATGTAATGATGATCATTATTATATATTGTAAAAAATAAAACTCAGCTATATTCCGAACATAGAATACACAAGCTACTTTACAACTAGGTATGACGACAACTGAAAAATTGTATAGTTGTAAACGAGCCACCATTTTTTCGTAATTTTTATACTGTTTATGTTAAAAAATAATAGAAAACTGATGACTGATGACTGAACCTAACCTTCTTAATCACATAAAATGTCTAATAACAAAAAAATTAGTAAAGTCCAAAGAAGAGTCTGTAGCTTTAATTTTATTCCATTTCATTCTCAAAAAGTGACGCTACATATCTAACAAATCAAAACGATAAGACGAAATTACTTTTCGAGAATCACAACTACGGGCGCAGATAACAAAACTCAATACTAACTAAAATTGGCGCGCAAATTGCGCCTTTGACAGTTAGCTATGCACTAATGCACTAAAGTACATGAATTGACGTACCTGTGTGGCAAAACAATCTGTTAGTTAATATTCAAGGTGGACGTGATTATCGAATCGTCAAGGTGATCCCAACTGGTTGCCGTATGACTCGTACTTGTTCCACGTTCTATGTCAATGTTTTGAATTTAGAATTTTAATTTTTTTATTGGCAGTTTTATTTACGGCCTGTCATTAGAAGATAGGTACTCTTTGTTGTACCTATGACACTCGTACTTGTTCCACGTTCTACTTATGTCAATGTTTTGAATTTAGAATTTTAACTTTTTTATTGGCAGTTGCTTGTTTTATTTACGGCCTGTCATTAGGTACTGGTTATTGTTTATGTTCTACGTTCTGTGTCAATGTTTTAAATTTAGAATTTTAACTTTTTTATTGGCAGTTGCTTGTTTTATTTACGGCCTGTCATTAGGTAGGATAAGTTCCCAATTGTATATTTTTAAACAATCTTTCAACAAAGATAATAAAACTTCTTACGTGAATAGAACCGCATAGTTCAAGTCAACATTAAAATAATCCACGTGAATAAGATAAATGAGATATATTATATTCAATATACTTACAAATAATATATACGAAATATGCGCACGACCAAGTGCGAGCGATGAGTTGGCGACCTTGTGTGCCGGAACGAGGGTACAGCCATTACAAACCATAGACAATTTGATTAGGAACTTGACATAGAATTAAAAAAGAATAATGTAAGTCATTGGAATTTTAAAATATGAACGCCGCATAATTTTAGACAAAAACGTGAATTTTAAAAAGAGAACCGAGCTTAATTTTAGGCGAAAACGTGAATTTTTCAAGAACGGCGCATAATTTTGAAAAAATAACGTTTAGCGTACTAGGTATACCTACTAATAGACGAAAACATTAACCTACCTCCTGACTGAGTGAACTCATTTTGAGAACTGACTATTGCGAAGCAAAGAAATTCACGAAGAAATGACAATAATTGGATTAAGTAGGTACCTACTTAATTTATTTCAGTCTTGGCTTCTATTTGGCTCTGCCAAAATCTTGTATAACCTTAATACCTTTGGCATTGATGAAATCAAAATACTTAAGTACTTAATTAAAAATATCAAGTTTTCGGCGATATATTGCAACAATGGCCAATAACTATTTGGTATAGGTACATATTATTAAATATTGCCTATTTTTCTTTCGCGCCATTGTATTTGAAATCGAGTTCTGTGGAATATATTTTTTTTAATTTAAAATCGATGGTGAAAAGTAGAAACAAATATTTGAAATTGGAAATCAAACCTTCTAAATTCAAATATGAATTTCCACTGTTCGTTAACTTTCTTCATTAGATTGTTCAAATAGCTGGTTTATTTAAAACTAATTAAACTTATAACTTCAACAAAGTTAGTTTACCAGCATTGAGAATAATAAATGTTTATCAAATAATGAAAATAAAGAAATCTTACATTATAGACTTGAGTTTGCTTCATCTGATCGTCAATACAAATACAGATAGCACAAACAAAAAATATATTGTAATATTTGAAACTATCATGATTTTGAACATAGTTTTCATTATAAACGGGATATTTATACCATGATTTGTGAGTTTGATTATATCCCGTAGTATCGTTCGTAATGAAAGAGTGCGAAAGAGGGTAGACCGATATTTCTGCCAATGACTTTAATATCTACTTACAAATACTTCAGTTCGACCCGTGATCATGGCGCATGCTGTGCCGAAATATCGGAAAATAATCAAACTCACAAATCATGGTAAATCCCCCGTTTATAAGTAATGAAAAATATATTTGTTTTATATATATTATATTAAATAACCCTATCCTCCCTTCCAGAGTCCTGCATCAGAGTCAGATAGCAGTTCCGTGTCGGGCGCGAAGAGTCCACCGGCTGCTGCACCGCCGCTGCTGCAAAATTTGCTGCAACTCCACGCGCAGAATCCTCAGGCCATCGCGCAGGTAATTACAAATATTTATTTTTTATTCTAGCCTTCATTGTCCCACAGCTGGGCAAAGGCCTCTCCCAAACATTTCCACTTCTCTCTGTCATTGGCCTAATTATAATAATAATAAATAAATATTCATGCACATTTCACACATCACAGTCTAGTCCAAAGCAAAGCTTGTACTTTGGGGACTAGATTGCTGATGTATATGTATCCCAAATAAATAAATAATGCTGGACAATCCACACAACATTATCTAGCCCCAAGCTAAGCAGAGCTTGTGTTATGGGTACCTACTAGAAGACTGACATACTTAATACAATACATTACATAGATAGATATTTTTTATTATACATATAAAATACCCAGAACATTCCGAATAAATATTTGCAGATCGTACAAACATTTATCCCAAGGCAATTAATTGATAGAGTAGATAGTTCAACTAATCCAAATACCAGTCGGAAGCGTACCCAAGATACCTATTGGCTGCATTGCCGCGCTGAATAGCAATACTGATACGCTGGGCCAGATTAAATAAAAAAAATCGTTTCAAAATGTTTGTCTGTAAAGTCGGTTTACTGACGATAGTTGAACGTGACAACGAACGCAAAGGCCGATTGTGCTTCTTTGTCGCTCGTTCCGCGCTCTCGCTTGCACTTCATGGAACGCCTCAGAGCGAGGTAACGCCGCATGAGTCTCAGAGCTAGGTAACGCCGCACGAGTCTCAGAGCTAGGTAACGCCGCATGAGTCATGTTTTTTCGTGCGTGCAGCCGGCTCTATCGAATTATAAGACGTTGTCACGACAAAAATCTGTAATAAATGAATCTATCTATCTACTGTTATTGTATTGATTGATGATGGAGTGTGTGTTCAGTTCCAGCAGATGATGGCGGCGCTGGCGGCGCTGGGCACGGGGCTGGTGCCGCCGCCCTTCGCGCAGAACTGGATGCTGCCCAGGATGGTGCCCAACCGGCAGCCAGACGGGTGAGTACCAGCTAACACATAGATCATCATCAACCGCAGCCAGATTTTGCCCACTGCTGGGCATAGGCCTCCGTTTTCTTGTTCCACTCTCCACGGTCCTGTACCTCTACCATGAGTTGTCACAGTAAAATCGCCTGACTTTACTACAGTAGTTACGTAAATATTAGTATTACGAATTTTAGTACCCAACTATCAGCTAGAGGCGCTGTACAAATCTTCATACATTTTTTTAACTACAGAAGCTAGCGAGTATAGTATACATAGTATAGTCAAAACCCATGGTAGAGCTACTGTGCTAGTCTCATCCATGTGCGACCCGCCACGCTAGCCATATCGTCAGCCCATCTCGCTGCTGGACGGCCAACACTCCTCTTTCCTGTCCTTGGTCTCCATTCCGTCACACTCCTACTCCCCTGTCGTTTTCACGTACACATAGATAGATATCCAAAATACACACAGCAAATATACAATAGTTTATACAATGCCTAGGTTTAACGGAGTATATGCTAGACACATAAAAAGATCTTCTTCTTACGTGTCAATGAGGTACAACGACAACAACTTCAAACCGAGTTCGTATAAAACTTGGCCACTTCACTCATTTGTGGCGTTGATGAGGTTCAGCCTTGTGCAGATTGGTCTAAGCAGAGAGAAAATGTGCAAGGTTTCCGCGAGCCTGCACTTAGCCAATGCGACTGCGGGGACACTTGCTCGTTTGTCCTTTATGTCCTATCTCTTGCACATAAAATAATGAAAAAGTGAGACAACAAACCAAGGACTCCCTGCACCAAGGGAACATCAGAAAGATGAGATAATCTCAACTAATCCTTCTCCATTCAACAACTCAAATCAGCAAGCTGAAGTGACTGTGGAATATGCTTGCCGAAGAACTGACAATCGTTAGCAAAATGATACAGGAGTGGAGACCTTTAGGGTGGGTATCGAACCCACGACCCACAGCATGGACAGCAGAGGCTACTACCAACTGAGCTGTGACGCCTGTCAAGACGAAAATTACGCTGCGTATGCCTCTTCACCTAGTCATGACTCTATCCTCAGGCATGGTATATATCCTCTCAGATCACTCAAGACAACTTGATGAGTTATTTAAGGGTAGTCGGGCACGTCCGAATTTTCGAACGCAACTTTAATTTGCGTAACAATTTCAAATTCAAAGGTCCTTGTTAAAAATTCGGTTCAGTTAATAAAATCTGTGAAAAAGTCGAGTTTTCATGTCACTTCCCTACGAATGGTCGTTGGTTTAAAAAGTGTATCACATGATGTTTACTTAGGATTCCATCCAAACCTCGAATGAATCGATTTGGATAATCCAATATCTGAATCGGATCCCAAGCGTACGCGAGCCACATACCACCATTTGTTGTCTAGAAACCGGCGGCCGTGTTATACAGTTATAATACAAAAGAACAAGTTAAACAGTGCCGTAGACACATCGGTGAAAGCTGCTTGTCTGTAAATAAATAAATAATGAATGAATGAAAACTTAACCAAACATTATACTGTAAAATTACAAAAAAAGACAAATATATAAAATGCACAATGGGCAGTCTTATCGCTGAAAGCGATCTCTTCCAGACAAACCTTTAGATGGAGAGGTATCAAACATAATTATGAAGATTGGTCGGAGGTGCACGAGACATAGTGAATAAATAAACTAAATTTACATTTTGAATGGATATTCTGGGTCTTATCTAAGAAATATGGTAGAAAATAGAAAACGAGGTTGTCAATTTTCTCAAGAAAGATTTGTTCAAGAGTAAATGATAGTACAGACTAGCTTTATATACCAACGTCTATAGACGTTACTAATTACGCAAACGGGTATAACCGTTCACATTACGGCCGTTTATAACGTTGTCCGTTTTTATGAAAATCGCAGCTATAATGCTAACGATGCACGTCGCATGACGTCCCAGAAAATATTATCGATTCTACATCTATTTTAGGTTTAGGGACTTCATCAGACTTTCATGTTATAGGTGTTAAATAGAATACTTTATTCACAAACAAACTTACGACTATACAGTATTTACAAAATGTACACTGGCATATAAAATACATAAGAAACAGTTGAGCTATCTACAGACCGTTGCAAACGATCTATAGATAGTTCAACTGATCCAAATCAGTACCAATCGGAAGCGTACCCACTGGCTGCATTGCCACGCTGAATAGCAATGCTGATACGCTGGGCCAGATACTCACCAGCCCTCGGGTCACGCGTCGCTTCGACTAGACGCCCAGAAATAATTTTGAATACTTTTAAATAGATAATTTTACAACTTGAAAAGGCTGACGTCATAGCTTGATTGGTAGATTTTACATTGATACTTCTTCTTCTTCTTATCGTGTCGATGCTACAACTGTATTTTGTTGTAGCATCGTGTTGGAAAGACTTACTGACTGCTACATTGATACTGCAGATCGTAAATGTTAGGATGTTACGATTAGGATGTAATTCCTGTCGATTTTCTATTTAACTCAAAAATGTATGAAAAAATTAAGTGGTTTCAGTTGTTTCCGTGCTACAAATAGAATACTTATATACATCTTTTTTGTAAATACATACATAGAATACATAGTAACACCCAGACACAGAACTAATATTTATGTTCATCACACAAACATTTGTTTTGGGTGAGAATCGAACCCGAACGACGACTCAACATGGAAGGCAGAGCTACTAGCAACTGAGCTGTGACGCCTGTCGAAGAATGGTTTATATCAGTATAGATATATCCATGGTGTTTATGTTATAAGACCACCATGGTGCTGTAATCAGCATACTGACTTCAAATTAATTCTTAGTCGACACGTTCTGCTTAAATCAGTCCTTTTGAATGCACTGCCAAGAACTTAACTTGAACTAATTTACATTTTTTAGCTTTGTTTACTAATTCATCAAAATTCCTTAGTCTAATTTTGATACTAGGCTCAGATTTTTTGGGTAAAAATAAAAAACTTAGTCTTCTAAGTACGTATCCTCTAAAATTTTTAAGATAAAACATGGACTGAATGATAAGATTTATTTTATTTTTTAAAATCACATGTAACTTGATGTTACCAATAAAACAAATTAGGTAGGTACATATAACAAGTACCTACATTATAATATACGAAGTCAAATAAATATGTAAATATGTAATAAATATGTTTATTTGCAAAAACATTTAAACAATTTTTTTTAACATAAATTAATGAAAATCAAAACCATTTAAAAAGTTACAAAATGGCCTCATACTCAGCATAATATGCAAGTTGTAATACTCTAGTATCTCTTTCTCTCTCAAGGGATCACTATATTTCAAAGCATGATGCTTCAATGATTTATGTAACAGATAGCATTGAACCACCATAATCATATTTTACCTTAAACTTTAAATTCAAGGCTTTTAGAGCGGGAATCCTTTAACAATAGAGATTGTCTAGAAGAGGCCTTTGCATCTGAGAAGATAGGTGTGGCATCTCCTAATTTTAATTCTAATTGGGGGAATAAGATCTGCACTGACGTCCCGCAATGGGGTGTATTGTGCATTGTCCCCCTGCTAACCTCACCCCAGCCAGCCAAACTCCTTAAAGTTACGGAGAAGGACTTTGGGTTGGTGGCAGCAGTGTTCTAGCATACCCGATGTTGTGGTATCTCCTTCGAAAACGGAAGATCTTACCTTTGGCTCGGGGTCCGAGGACCGATGGATAGTACTCAATCGTATTACTTATGTTCAAACTCCGTGATAACTTTTGCGCGATCTTTGTCAGCGCCATCTGTTGGTCTGTTGCGTAGACTACGATGCAGTTTATCATATAGCGAGATAGATAGCGCTACACATCTAATCTAGGTACATCATCAGGGGCCATATTTGTCAGATCCTCAAGCACGACGGCAACGTATAATCCAAGCCGTAGATTTTCCTACTTTACCTTTTCCTAAATGAGAGATTTAAGTTCAAGTTTGTTACCTAAGTACATCATCATCTTCCTACCCTTGTCCCTCATACATTTTCAAAGAGAAATGTAGTTGGTACTCATCATCGGATACATTCTAGGTACTATATACAAATAGTGTAGGTATATTTATTACTATTACTATATTATTATATACACAATAACATATTCAATTTAAATTTGATTTATAAACAGCTCAACCTTGACTGCAATAGTATTATACACATATAGCGTTCCGCAAGGCACCGCACTAGGCCCATTTGAATTTTAAATGTACACGGAATTTGCCCTATTGTTCTACCGAGTTGTACAAGTGGTCAAACAAGAAGCTTGTAATGATGCTTTCTTGGATATTGATGGATTTATTGTGATCTAAGTAATACGTTTCCAACGGAAAACTTGTATAAGTAAATAATAAAAAACATTCACGGACATTTCACACAACGCGTTTTAGTCCCAAACTAAGCAAAGCTTGTACTATTGGAACTAGACTAGTATAGATAGATACCAAATCATATCAAATATATCTTTATTCAATAAAATCACAAGGCTCATTTAGAATCGTCTTACATACTAGGTGATTCTACGTGGCAAGTTCCACGCGATCACTTTACTAACCCCTTATCTTATAAAAAGTTGGCGTTGACTTTATGTCATCATTACGTATGGTAATCAATACTTCAAGTCTGCGCTAACTTTTTATAAGATAGACCGTGAAACGTGTTGTTGTTTTCTTGAATTCAATTCAACTTATGACTCGCACTCGCCGTTTGAACTATACTTACTACTTATTACTTAATTGACTATTTTTTTAACTCGCTACTGTACTTGTTGA
The DNA here is from genome assembly GCA_932527185.1 of Ecliptopera silaceata. Lineage (NCBI taxonomy): Eukaryota > Metazoa > Arthropoda > Insecta > Lepidoptera > Geometridae > Ecliptopera > Ecliptopera silaceata. The sequence goes on along the minus strand of OW052213.1, from coordinate 6,266,186 downwards.
AATGTAGGTAAATCGGGCATATGACGTACCTACTTAGACACCCAAGTAAAAGGTACGTAAAAGCAACAGGCTTCTACAAAATCGGTTTGCGAACGGAACAGTGATTGTCGGCGCCGCATCCGGCGATCGACGGATGCACGTGTCGACGGAGCCCAGAGGACTGATCACGAACAAATGACAATCGCAAACCCAACGTATATAAGACACATTGCGCGCTAGCCCTGCAACGGTCGACAGTATATAAATAAAATAAATAATGCTGGACAATCCACACAACATCATCTAGCCCCAAGCTAAGCAGAGCTTGTGTTATGGGTACTAGAAGACTGACATACTTAATACAATACATTACAATGATAGATATTTTTTATTATACATATAAAATACCCAGAACACCCGGAACAAATATTTGCAGATCGTACATACATTTATTCCAAGGCGGGAATCGAACCCGCAACATTCCGCGTCGCAGGCAAACCTTCGCCCGCCGCGCCACATCGGTCGTCAAATAGTATCTGATGTCGACGCGCAGTGTATCTCAAAAAATGTTTTGATACGTTTACGATTGTCGCATTTGTTCGTGCTCAGTCTAGCTTTCGACTATCTGAAATTAATTTTGGAAATGACTTTGAGAATAGCTGTTAAGATTTTTGTTGAGTGAAATTTTTGTACTTGGCTGGTTAAATTATTGTCATTGTGTTTAATTTTAGTGACGTAGTTTGTATTCCTGTGTTAAAGGGAATGTTAAGGCTCATAGGTAGCTTAACACATATTTTTATTATATATTATGTTATTATTAATCTTTAATTAAGGGTTAATGTATTGCAGGTACCTAAAAAAATATCAACAATAAAACTACATCCTTTGACAGGCGTCACAGCTCAGTTGGTAGTAGCTCTGCCTTTCGTGCTGTGGGTCGTGGGTTCGATTCCCACCCATTGGCAATTAGTTCATTTTATAGCGTTGCATAAAATAATTGAAAAAACTAGAATGTATCGTATTTTAAATTCAACAAACGCGCATAAAATTTAGTAAAAATAACTGTTAAAATATAAAAAATATTGCCGAAATCATCGTGTAATAATGCCATTTCCATACAAAATACGGCTTCAAAACGATGCCAAACAGACAATCGAAGGCTACGATCACCTTCAAGAAGCTGCACAATAGCGCGCCGCCTTTGTCGCGGCGTCACTCTCAGCCCTATTCACTATTTGAATTTCGTTGCGCATTCTGTTGCATTTCAGTTGAGATACGGTATTAAAACGGTGTGAAAACGGTATTGATTTGGTACGGATTTGGGAGTTTTCACATGACGCTACTAGTCAATTAAACGTAGCTTTGGGTACCTACTACGAAAAAATAGATAATACTTACAATATTCTCAAATCTTTAACACATTTCGCTCCTGTTCCAAACTGAGCAAAGCTTGTAATATAGAATAAAGCTCACATTTTTGGTCACAACTACCTACTACTTTGGTGTACAAAAAAAACTTTACAACAGATTGGATACCCAACACGGGTTTACACTATACATCTAAAGGAACTTACAGAAAAACTTAATAAATAAATAATAAATAATGCTGGACAATCCACACATCATCTAGCCCCAAGCTAAGCAGAGCTTATGTTATGGGTACTAGAAGATTGACATACTTAATACAATACATTACATTATTTTTTATTATACATATAAAATGCCCAGAACACCCGGGATAAATATTTGCAGATAAAATGCGCTTGTATCCTAATACCGTTTGCATATCGTTTCCATACCGTGAGCCGGCATAGCGCATGTCACCTGCCCAGTTCGACTATACACCATTATTGAGTCCGTTAAAATGGGCAGAACTCGAGCAGATGGAAATGTAAGACATTGTGCTCCTGTCCAACTGTACACGTCAAATAAAATGAATGTCGATGAATGTGTATGGTTTATTTGAACGTAAAGTTTTGACAAGGTGCTATTTAAAAGTACAGAGAATCGATTTATAACAAAATAACATCACGTTGAAGCATGCTCAAATTAAATTGTTTACGTTTTTAATACTGACAGAAAAATAAATAAATATTAAAAAAATAGGCAGTTTATCGAAGACTTCATCATTCCCCTGTCCTTACCCCAAGTGTGGTCGCCACAAAGTTTTCTTCCACTTTTATCATTTGTCAACGAAAATGTCATATCAGGTCAAAAAGTCAATGACCTGTGTAATTTATAAACCAGACATTATTATAAAAATTAAACAGCTGCATAACTTGAGGTTCATTGTATTAACATCAATAATTTCAACAATTGAGACAAATAGGACAAAAAAACTGCATTAATATCATTGTTTTAACAAATACATTGATAATATTAAATTTAACTCGAAAAAAAACTGTATCTATTCTCAAATGACCTTGAAAATGTTAACTTACAAAAGTCCACTGCTGGACATAGGTCTCTACAGACGCGCCACTTAGCCCGATCCAGTCTCTTCTCACGTTGTATTTCGCTACATTCAGATCGTCTCTCCATCTCGCCGGGTGCGTCCTACACTATAATTTGGACGTTTTTAAGAGGAGAGAGAATAGGTTCTATCTAGGCAAACGCGTTACACCGTAGGCCGCATCATTTAACATCAGATGTGATTGAGGGCCAAGCGTTTGCCTATAATGCCATTTTAAGTACTGCATGTGAAAATAGATGTTAATTTATGTGTTGCAATTATAATAGTAAGATAATGGTATAATTTCATTTTAATATAAATATGATCCTAAGTTGGTTGACATAAATAAATAAATATAAAAGCATAAAATAAAAAAATAAAAAATACGCTTTCTACGCAGTCTCCACACCAGTATCCGTTTGCTTCAACGATTGTCGTAATCTATTATTTTAGTAATAATTAATAGGCTTTTTGTTATATTTCGTTTAGAATTCACGAGTTTCAAATTGTTCAAATATTAGTTCAGAGCATCAATGCACTTTACAACGCAGCTGTGCAAATGACATGGTTTGACGATTTCACAATAAATTCATTCAGTATGCAAAAGCTGAGAAAATAATAAAAAAATAGTTGGCATATTCTGTTTTTTTTATATTTTTCGATTTTTTTCACATGTTTTTTTATAATTCGAGACAGAATTAAGTATCTAATACTAACTTTTGATAATTATTTTTAAATAAATAATTTAAAAAAAAAGGTAGCACTCCGGGAGTGCCGGCAGAAGTGAAAACTTCAATATTAACGTTGTGTTTTCACTTTTAAGTTTTCACTTCAAAAATATAACCACAGACGTCATAATGACAATGACAATCACAATGACACAGAAACATTCGCGCAAGCGCGAATGTGTCTGTGTGCCGCCTAAACAGAGCACACTCAGGCACGGTAGAAAGAGTGGGAGATACTAGTTCCTCTCCCTTTCCCTCGATCTTCCGCTTTTTATCAACGTCACGTGACCCTGACGCGAGTTTGAAAGTTTTTACCCACCCAGCGCCGCTAAAGAAGTTTTCACTTCAAAAATGTTATTTCGATCGAAACAGATAATTAAAATGTTATCTAATCTTAAAATTTTTGAAACGAACAAAAAAAATCGGGCAGTTAATCACAATATTTCTATACAATTAATTAAAAATCGATATTAGTTTATATATATTAAATGTATTGGCAACTGATCACAGTTATTATATTACTAATACTAATGTATTAAAACCCACCATTTGACCAATAAATTAAATACATATAAATATTCACGAACATTTCACACATCACGCTCTAGTCCCAAACTAGGCAAAGCTTGTACAATATACAACATCTTAATTATAAGAATTAATTATAACTAATATTTAATAAGAGAACTGCCCGTAAGTAAAGTTAACATTAAAACATGTATAAATATAGTATATGTTCACAAATATATTCATTTGCACGGTGAATTTAAGTCGAACAATATTTAATTAAGAATTTCCACTTTTAGTTTTATTTTGTGAATTTACTATGAAGTGGATACCGTGTTATTGTTATGATTATTTTTATAATCCTCATGTTTTTTGGAGGTAAGTTTTTTGTTTCTTGGCCGTTCTTCTAGGCTCTGGTCGCGTGGAACTGGCACCTAGAATCACTTAGTATGTAAGACAATTCTAAATGATCTGCGTGATTTTACTGAATGAAATTTTTGATTTTGATTTCGATTTTTCGATATTTTTTTGATTTTGACGACCGATGTGGCGCGGTAGGCGATGGTCTGCCTGCGACTCGGAAGGTTGCGGGGTCGATTCCCGCCTTGGGATAAATGTTTGTACGATCTGCAAATATTTATTCCGGGTGTTCTGGGTATTTTATATGTATAATAAAAATATCTATCTATGTATTAATTAAGTATGTCAATCTTCTAGTACCCATAACACAAGCTCCGCTTAGCTTGGGGCTAGATGATGTTGTGTGGATTGTCCAGCATTATTTATTTTATTAACTTGAAGCTGACTTGAAGCATGTTTTTGTTCATCAGGCTAGCAGACGACAAAGCGGCCCCCTCGTCTCCACTCCTGGCGGAACAGCCCCTGGACCTGAGCGCCAAGTCTACATCAAGCACCAGCGGCACCCCACCACCTGACGCCAAGAATCTAGATAACAGGTATATCATTGTCTAAATTTATTTGTACATTAACTTCTGCAAGTATCGTTTTTATGTTTTTAAGATTTACATTGTTTTTGTTCCAAATAAATACTGATTTGATTTGACTTGATTTAAAAATATCAAAATATTATTAAGGGGCATTATTACGTAAGGGGTGTACATAAATGTACATCTAAGGGTCAGAGGGGTGGTACAAAGCATTGTGACGTCATTTTTAGGGTTTTATAATACTAAAACAAAAAAGGTTATGTAAATAATTAAAACTAGTCGGTACCTACTATAAAAAATAGTTTTTATAAAAATCACTATTTTTAACCCCAGATAACAGTCGAACCACTCGGAAATAGTTAAAACAAAATATTTTATTAGATAAATCAATTATAATTATGGTATTAATGATAACTGTAGATGTAACAATAAAAACAATTGCTGATAAAATTCATTTAGATAGCCTTTACAAAGCAAATCACCATCAAATTAATTAATATCTATTTTGTCTTCAAAAACACAAGAATCATTTAGAATCCTAGACTGACTGATTCTAAGAGCCAGTTATTTGCCACTTACGGCCGGTTTCTGGAAACCCAAATCACGATTGATCCGAGTTTGACACATAGTAATTATTTGATTTTTTCGTTGATCATCGTTCGAGAAACCGGCCGTTAGCCTTACAAAAACTAAGTATAATTATGACTAAGCTATATAAGAACTAAGTATAACTCCTGAATATTTCAGTCGTCGGGTCATTTATCAGGCCACAAACAGCCCGGGCTATCTGACGGCTCCATCTGACAATTAGCTCAAAAGCGTTGAGCTCCAAATTACTTCAATATTGATGTGCCTTAGATGTCACCAGGATAAATCTAATTAGTTTCAGTGGAGTTAGTCTATTAATTTTATTTATTTACGGTCTATCTTATAAAATTTTTAGCGCAGACTTGTAGTACTGATTACCATACGTAATGATGACTTAAAATCAACGCTAACTTTTTATAAGATACGACTTAGATTTTGCTGTTTTCAGTTAAGTATATACTTAATTCAGTTTTTACATAAAAATATTTTTTAAGTTAGAGCTTTAAAGCGAAAATTCACGTTTTTTTATAAAAGCCCCACAGACAGACAGACAGACATACGGACAGCGGAACCTTAGTAATAGGGTCGTGTTTTACCCTTTAACCTTAAACAATAGTGATCGGTGAAGAGATCTTTACGTTGTTACCCTGACTTAATTTGTTCATAAAAATGTATTCCCGAAAGAACAATTTTTGGTATTTGAAATCATAGAAAAACACCGTGTTCAAATAGAAAAGGGTTTATACAACAATCTTTATTACACTCATTTTTGAATTGACTTAATTTTTTGTATCAAAACTAGCTTTGAATCAAATTAAACGAAAACCAACTAACCCAATCGATAAATCCACAATTCTCCACGCCATGCGAGCTGGGCCCATAACCATTCACCACGGCAACACTTCCTATAAGCCACAGTTATGTAGAAAACAGATTACATACGCCTATCGACGCTCATACTTTTGATAAAAAGAATGTGATTACAAGCTTGTACGTTGCAACAGTTTTCAAAAAAGAATGAAAGAACAAACAGACACACGGAAACAATTTTCAAATAAAGAATAAGAGAACAAACAGACACACAGAAACAATTTTCAAATATAGAATGATAAAACAAGCGCTTACTGAAACTTTAAAAAAAAGAATGACTACGAGGCATTTGCTATCATTATTCGTAGCAATGACTCAATGACAAGAAATGCAGCGAATTTGGTTTTTTTTTCATTGATTTCTGACTCATGTAGTGGTCTAATTTACAAATGAATATAATCAAGGTATATTGTCTAATCTAACTTTTTGTGGGGTTATGTTACCTTATATTATAAAACTTTTTACAACAGTGCTGTCATACATCCTAAAAAATGTAATCATCAATAAGACTTTGGTCAAACTTTTTTGAGAAGCAAAAGTTGTACCTTGTAAGTACTACTCCACTGATCTACTACTGTTCGTCTACTGATTCGATAAAAGTTAGTGTATTTCGCGTTTGGCGTAAAATATTTTCAAAAAATATAGAAAGCAGGTAACAACCTTTCTATGTAAATGCAGTTTTAGAGTAGCAATAGCTCATGTTACAATAACAATGCCAGCGAATGGACCCATTAAAAACTAAACTCGGGTTTAATGAACTTTTGACAGGACGCCATCACAATTTGACACTAGATCTGTCAACTGGAATTACAACGATCGCATTTTGACACTTAATGTCATAACGTGTCTTAATTGGTGTCTTAAACCATAACCTGCTTAATAATGATGAACTTAAGCTGTAATTCTAGTGGATTTTCCGGTTCTGTGCGGGTTAAACTGGTTACTTTATACAGGGTATAAATAAACATGGAAAATAAGGGCACACATATGAACTGCCTACAGTACGGTGGTTTAAATAATAAATAATTATGTATACTAATATAACTTGTATAAAAGTTGCGTAATAGTGTCTATTGTGTTACTGGAATATCAGAATTAATTGTAATTCTTTGTAAGATCATACAAAAATGGTAGGAACCAGGCCGTAGTTTCTTGCCCGTTCTTCTAGGCTCTGGTTGCTTGGAACTGGCACCTAGAATTACCTATTTTAGACAATTCTAAAAGGGTACTACGATTTTTGAGATTTTACAGATGGAGATTAACTGGTTTTGATTTTGGGCTTTTTGCTTTTAACCAATTACGCTACAATCATTGAATGATGACTTTTGTTGCCATTATTATGGTCAAATATAAAAAAAAACACGAAATACAAGAAAAAATAAGTAACTCTTATCTAAAAAGTGTTCAACATTATAATCCAAGATCCAAATCAAATAGCTAAGTGTATGCCCGATAATGTATTTCGCAATGTTTGTTAGTAGGGCGTTGACTCACAGTGTCACTTTGTGGATCGTAAAAATAAATAGCCAGTCCTTGGGGGTATTGTGCTGTTATCACAAGGTGCCACACAATCACTGCAAAATTTTAGGGTAATTTCTTTTCTCATAATTTTGCTACGAGCACTACTATTTTCTTCTCGTTGTCTTTCACGAAAAGCTCTACTAGAAAATAACCATTAATATTAAAATAATTCTAAGAAGATATATTCTTCTTAGAATTAATTCTAAAAAGATATATTCTTCTTAAAATTAATTCTAAGAAGATATATTCTTCTTATAATTATTTCTTCTGCATCACATTGTTCAACATATCCCGCACCAGGCTATTGAAGCCACACCCAAATTAGTCAACTAAAAGCAAAACTAAAAAAACTAAAGCATGTGAAAGGTTTATGAGAGAAAAAAGAAGTTATAATTCGTATAACTTTTTTTTTCTCTCTTATTTTTGTCAGCTGACTTTTGCATTTTTTTTTAAATATGAAAATTTAATAGTGAACCCTTCGAAGTTTTCGAGAGTAGTCGTATTACACTCTGTATATAATATCAGCTTAAAAACAAGCTTTTGACATGCTTTAGTAGACTAATTTGGGTGTGGCTTCAATACCCGGTGCGGGACAGAGTCATTCAAGAATTGTGTAAACATAATTTCTGATCTCTTAAGTGTGTCAAATGAAAGCCTAAAAAGTCCTCAAAGTTTAAAAAGTAATGAATTTAAAAAAAGTAAATATGAATCTCTGATAAATGTGAACATCTCAATATTAGCCAAAATAATAGACAAAAGTCTAAACAAAGCATTTAAAAAACGCACAACAAAAGCCCCGATAAAGTCTCGATTTCAGAATCGATATTAAACACAATGTCCAATCGATAACTGAATAAATTCATTCGGACGATGTGGGTCGCAAGACTCGCCAAAACAAATAAAAATGGTTCCCCACCAGTGCATCGACCTGCATGCATCCTTCTAGCACAAACTAAAATGACATCTATCACTTGTACTTAAAGCCGAAAGTGAAATATCAACGCAAGCGAAAAATAAGAAAGTTATAAGATGAAACTCAAGACGGTGATGAAGCCCCGCGAATTTTCAACCTTAAGTTTGAAATTATAAAGTTGGTTTTCATGTGAGTTGGTTAAGATAAGGGTGCATTCATAACCCGTTATCTTTGAGACCGACAGAAGATATTTCGCATTTTATCTGGGATTAAATAGTGGTTGAAATATTGGACGATTGGACTCCAGGTGTCAATGAATCATTTATTGACAGTTTTTATCATACGTTGACTGGTTAACCAGAAAATACTGGTTTACATTATTATAGAGTAGTTAATTTATAAATATATTAAGGAAAGAGCAAAGTAGATAAAATAGTACATGTTTAAGTATTGTATACGTAAATACATTTTGTAAAATTAATGCATATTTTAATTGTTTAATATAGGTATTGTATAATATAAGTAGTCAGAACAAAGACTAGTTTTTTGAGCTTAAATACATCCTACTTATAAAGAAAAATATAGGAAATTTGCTTAAACTTTTCCCTATCCTAGCTTTATAATATTTTAAGCGATCTTCAAAAAATCACTGATAATTTTATGTTTAGTTCAATATGGATACGATGAATAGCCCAATTGCCCTGATTTCAGAAAACCCTTAAACGTTCATTAGGCGAAACGGCCCAACACCTGTCAAAAAACATAGTAGCCTAAACAATTTTGTTATTAAAAATGTTTTTCTACCAAAACTCGATACAAAAAAGTATATTCTAAAACATAATTATTGGTTTCAAACAAAATTATATAATTCCAATTCAAAAATAGATACGGCAAAGAACAAAGAAAACAAACTGAAAACCACATTAGAATTTAGATTAGTCTGGAACTTTCCAACGTAAAAAAGTATGCGGGGACGGGAATTGACACAACTTGATTCGATTATCGAGTTATAGAACCTCTGCTTCTGAAAAACAAGGGAAGTTTTGTGTTAAATACGTAAAATCTAGCTATATTTTGTTAATTTTAGATCAATATCTCGTGGGGCGGTATAGGAGCAATAGAGAGTACCTACCTATAGTGTATACGAAATAAACGTGTTATATTATTATCTAACAAAGTACTTACCTACATCTTGTTTGTAAACTAAAAGCTTAAATCCTTCATGGTCATCTTATTTAAAATTGTGATGATTTTGGATGTTTTTAAGTTGATATTATCAAAGGCCTTCGAGGGGTCTACGGCACACGTTTTTGTTGTTTACGAGTATGTTCCTAAATTCATTAAAAAAACATTTTAGTAATAATGTATGAAAAGTTGTGCTTGAGACATGACGAGTCTACGGGCAAGTTTTAAACGACGAGTTTATCTTCAAACCGATATAATTGTTGCAGATTGAAGCGCTCCGCTCCGGACGGCGCCGGCAACAGCACGAGCAAGCGCACCTACACCGAGGAGGACCTGCAGAACGCGCTGCGCGACATCCAGTCGGGCCGCCTCGGCACGCGCCGCGCCGGCGTCGTCTACGGCATCCCGCGCTCCACGCTCAGGAACAAGGTCAACAAGTTCGGTCTCACCCTCGACCCGCACGAGTCCGAGCCCGACAGCGACCCGGAGCGCGCCGACTCCCCCCCCTCGGTCATCCTCAAGATCCCGACCTTCCCCCCGCCGGACGACAAGAGCCCCTCCCCGGCCACCCCGGTCACGACTCCGATCACGCCGATGACTCCGACCTTCCAGCCCCCCAACCCGGCCTGCCAGACGTCGCTCCTTCTCCCGCCGTCGGTCTTCGCCGACCCGCCGACCCAGCACCTGTTCACGTCCCTCAGCGACGTGATAGCGAAGAGCATCAGCCAGAAGTTCCAGCAGCCGCTCGAGCGCGGCCAGCCCGACCTGCAGCAGTACATGCGCGCCCCCGACCGGCACGTGTCCGTCATCAAGACCCCCCCGGACAACCACCACCGCGGCTACCAGATGCCGAGCAACTCGCGGGGGGTCTCCGCCAACAACGGGCAGGCGGGCGCGGGCGGCAAGGGCACGCGGCCCAAGCGCGGCAAGTACCGGAACTACGACCGCGACAGCCTCGTGGAGGCCGTGAAGGCGGTGCAGCGCGGCGAGATGTCCGTGCACCGCGCCGGCTCCTACTACGGCGTGCCGCACTCCACGCTCGAGTACAAGGTGAAGGAGCGCCACCTCATGCGGCCGCGGAAGCGCGAGCCGAAGCCGCAGCCGGACGTGAAGCCGCAGCCGCCGAAGCCGCAGCCGCCGAAGCCGGCCGCGAAGCCCTTCTCGAACGGAATGAACGGGCCCGAGGGCGGCGGCTACCCCCCGGGGTACCCCTTCTGGCCGGGGGCGAGCTTCGCGCCGCACCCCGCGCCCGACCTGTACGCGTCGCACATGATGCGCCGCCTGCGCGAGGAGGCGCCGCCGCCCGCCAACGGCTCGTTCCTGGAGGGCATCATCCGGTCGAGCCTCGAGCGGCCCGGCGCCGCGCTGCTGCAGCGGCTGACGAGCGAGCCGCGCCTGGCGTCGCTGGCGCAGGAGTCGCCGAGCCTGCTGCGCCGCCTGGCCGCGCCCGCGTCGCCCGAGGCGGGCCCCCCGGCGCGCCGGCCGCGGCTCGACAGCTCGGACCGGCAGCTGGCGGCGGAGATGCGCGAGGCGGTGCAGCGGCTGCGCGCCGACAAGCTGCGGCCGCGCACCAACGGCACGCCGACGCCGCCGCTGTCCCCGCCGCCCGCGCCGCCGGACCGCGCCTAGGGCCCGCGATCTCCGCCTTGTGATAATAGTAAAGTACATTCCGTCGGGGACGGCCGCCGCTCCTCCCTTCAGTACCGAATCGACAATAAGCCGACCGCTCCGACGACGGACCGGCGCGCCCGCCGGCCGGGCGCCGCGGGTCCGTCGGGAGGTCCGTCCCGTGCGTCCCTGCACACTAGATCCAGTTGTTTCCGCTTCCCCTCCCGACACGTCACCAAAAATCACAATAGTTACCTTTACGTCACGGCCGTTCGGTTTATCACAGCTTTACTGATGCGATCACGGTAGCGCTAGTGGGATCGATGTCGTTTGTGACTTTCGGTGCTGTTCGTCGCTAAATTATAATTAGTAAGCTGGCCCGAGAGTGCGGAACGAGACGGTGTTGAAGTTACGATTCGAATGAGAACGCCCCGGTCCGCCGCGAGTCACGAGCGATAGGGTTGTCCTAAGTTCGCGCGTATCCAGAGAGCCTCAATTGCAAAAGACAACCAAAAGTTAACGTTATATAAAATTAACTATTTAAATATACATATTAATGTAAGGTAAAAAAAAACAATGTAACAAATTAACTATAAAGCTAGCTATGAGTGTAAATGTTATCGATTTTTAAGTGAACTATTGCAAATTTTGTGCGGTGTTTTTATAATTAGATAGGTAATATATTGAATGAAATTATTAGCGCTATTGTGAGGTAGTGCGGTTGTGGACTGCGTTTTGTATCGAGAGTAGACGGAGGCGGCAGAGGACCGACATCTTTCCGAGTTAGAGCTTCGAAGTATACGAAGCCACGTTCGGACTTATGTGCAATTATTATTTTGTATAAAATAGTAATTTTAACTGTGTCTAAGCTAACACGTGGATTTCCATATTATTATTACTGAATGTGATATTTAGGCATACGAGTGCGGTTTGAGTGACGCCTCACGCGGCATATACACGGACGTATATACATCTACTAAACCTATATATTTATCTACTATTATTGTATCTTAAGAAAATAAATTCTTATTGGTCCAACTTTTAAATGTTTTATCGACTATACAAAAATGCGGATAATCATTACTATAGTCTCGACAACTTGGAATGTAATTAACCCAAAAATCCATTAAAAAAAAGATATCTCTAAATTCGTGACATTTTTGGTGTTCAATCAACATTAGAATACTTTTAAGAGGTGAAAAAAATGTATACGCTCTCACAAAATTAATTTAGGTAAAATATTTGGATATAAATTATCATAATATTAAACTTAATGTAAGTTTATGTGTAAATGTGCGCCTCATGGAAATAAAAAGTCTTTGTATTATGTATGTAATTAAAATATACATATTATTATATACAAGTTAAACTATATTTATGTCGTACTTTTTCTTCGGAGACCACGAATTCGTGCAAAATTAATTCTGGAGACTGGACTCGACATTTCGACATAGCATTGAAATTGTTGGTTTATCGGAAACTTAACACAAAATCATATAATAGACATAAATTAAGTAAATTATATATTTGTCTCAAGATATCTAAAACATAATACATATCTCGAGTGCCGAGATGTCGAACGCATTCTCTAAATAAAGGATAACAAAAATTTTTATATTCAAAATTTTAAAGTACCTACTTAGTCGATAGCGTGTATTTCGCCTTTGTTTCATGTGCATAATTTTCGATGTCTTTTTAGCATTTAGTGTTTAAAAAATTAATCTCTATAAACGTTATGTGCATTTATCTAAAACTTTTGTATATTTAAAAAAATATATGATAATTATTTACCGTCGTGTTGACAGTGACAGCCCTACCAGACCGCATTTCGATTTATTTTGTTAAATTTGGAAAGAATTCGAACAAGTTATTTGAAATACGTATTTACACGAATCTGTGTGTTATGCCCGACTTTGTTGATAGCTTATAAAGTTATTTTATGTAAGTTTGTACAGAACATAGGATGGGACATTTTGCAAAAAGAATTTAGTTAATAATAAACATTCCGCTTAGAATGTTAAAAGATTGTTTAATTATAATTTTTCATTGGGAACAAATCATTATGTTGTTTAATCTTATTTTTAACGTTAGTTATTTTTAAGTGGCTTTATTTTTAACAATACATTTATAGTTATAATTATATTGAGATGTTATAGATCATTGTTTTGTGCAAAGTGTTTGGGGAAACATTCCCGGGATAGAGAATTGTGACTGATTGTAGTAGGAGGAAAGCCGCGTGTTATCGCATAGCGTCGGCTCGGTCGGTACAAATGGTATACGCCGCCTTAACACTTTAAATGTTATTTTCAGTGACCCCAACAATATAAATAACCAACATTCAATACTTGCTGGCAATTATTCCAAAAAAAGTATAAAATGTTGAGTATTTTAATCTGTGGAACGTTATGTCAACGTCCAACACGTCAAGAGAAAAATCTGCCTCTGCTCAAATACCTCATTCAAATGAAAATATATTTTTCTTTAGAAGCCAACCCTAAAGATGACAGGTGTGACGTTTGACAAGCGTCAGTATTGGCGGGGCCGCTGGTTTTTTAGTGAATCATTTTATTGTATGATATTGTTCATTTTCCACGTAGTTTTAGGTATTTTAGTTAATGTGTAGTGTAATTTCAATTACTAAGGTAGTCGGTAGTAATTCTTTAATTTTGTTAATTTTTTTTTTAATACGCTCCATAAGAATAGGTTAGATATGAAAGGTCCAAGGTGGGCCTGGAACAAAAAAGACAATGAAGGTAAATTGCATTTTTTTTTAATTAAAAATAATAAGAATCTTCCAGTGTGTGAATGAACCTTCGAATCTTTCGAAATCATGACGCGGAACTTTCGATATCTCGCAAAGTTTTAGCGCATTTCTGTTGATTTCACTTTTTATAGGTGTTTAGAGAAATTATTTATAATGGACAACATTTGCTCGATCAATAAAATAACCAACTATATTGGAATACCATTTTAATAACAATGATTGTATGTTTCTTGCGTGAAACTTTAAAATACAGCCAGATTCCATTTGAGAATATAATTTAATATATTAAAATTGTTGCGTTTTAATAGTAGAATGTATTCACTTGTTAAGCTCGCGTTTAATGAGACTTTCTACTTTCTTCATCTGTCATTGTCAAGTGACATTGACAGGTGTAAGATTCACTTTTGTTGTCACCTATTATTGTTTCTGTACATCCTGTATCTATCTCTAGATTAATTTAAACAATAATTAATATTGTATGTACTATTATTATCAATAATTGTCTTATTATTGACAAAATAGAGTTATTCGTGGAAAGATAGAATATCAATGGAATATTTCATGTCCTTATCGACACACTGGTTTTGTTTTTGTTCATCTCACTTGAACATACATTATGTACAATACGAAGCATTTAATTTTAGAAATATAATATAATGTTATCTTTTGTGAAAGATGGATTACATAGTTATTAATTCGACTTTTCTTATAATGTATTTATTTTAAATTGACGCTTACAAAACTAACATCACAACAGCAGGATATTGATTTATCTTATGTCCTGTTGGTTAATTGGACTTTTTTGTGATTAAAAAAAACCAGGTAATGGACCAATGTAATGATAGTTAGGTACTTACACTGTTATTCTCTATTGATTGAAAGCTCATATAATACAAATACAAACTGCGGAGAGCTAATCAGATCAAATTATTATAATATTGTTATTTAATTATTGAGTACAAGTTTTAATGAAATATTTTTTTTATAACCTTACTCGTCTCTATATTTTTGTTATTTTGTTCCTTTAGTTTTTATTAATATTGTTTAACGTGAACAGAACATTTAGAATCGCGTTGATTTAAGCGGTTCATGATTATTTTATTATAAATTATATAAATACATGTATGTTTCACTTCACACAAGAATGTAAGGGTTTCACAATACTTGGATCGGCGGAACTCTGGCGAGAATGCGATTGGTATTGGCATTGCTATTGGTATTGAATCTAGTCAAATTTTTAGAACGGGAAAATTAAAAAAAGCAAAGCTTACGACGATTTGACTGAGTTTTGATAAAAGAGTTGTAATTGACGTCCAAAACTGTCGCTAGGCGACTCAAAAATTGGAATTGTGGATTTGTTCTTGGATTTCTTGCAACCGTTGTATTTGTGAAGCGTAGGGCTCGTTGAAGTGAAATGTTCTTTCATAATGTCCTTATATCTTTAGGAACTCTATATCTTACGTTATTCTTATTGAAATGGCTGGTTAGGCAGGTGTAAGAATGCGCGAGAATATTTAAAACCTGTATACAATAAATTTCTTTCATTTGTTGATTTGTTTGTTTTATTTATACGATGTACCTACCTAGTAACACTGCGGAAGAGGCGGCGTCCTATTCTACCAAAAAAAATATTAAGTTTTAATTAAGTAGGTACTGACATTAATTTCAAATTTAGAAAGTTTATATTTTGTTAGATAGTCGATTTTTTTTACTCTGCTCTAAGTTCTAATGAAAAAACATAAATAAAAAAGCTTAGGTATACATTATTCCCCTATCTTATAAAAAGTTAGCGTTGTCATTATGTCACCATTACGTATGTTAATCAATACTTCAAGTCTGCGCTAAATTTTTATAAGATAGACCGTATAGTACCTATAGTAATATAAGTGATATTATAATAAAAAGCAGATTATTATTTTAAATAGAATTAACAAAAACCAATAGAAAAAAGCTACTATCATTAAAAATTAATAAAAGCCCAAATTACCAAACAGATGGGCATATTAACCACATAATAAAACCATATAATTATCATCTCATATAGACATGTATTGAAAAATAATATTGAACAAAAAGGTTGCTAGGAGGTTTATTTTTTACCGCGAAAGTACTTATTTTGGTTTTTAACAGTTCAACAGAGTATTTTGAGCCTCCGGCGAAATGCCACTTGGTCGCAAGGCCAACCTTTTTACAAATTAATAAGTAAGATGGCGGAACGCGAAAACTCGATTTGGCGGTTATTTTTGTTGTAGGTATCGTTCGTTCGTTCAAGTTCATTCAACCTATTTTAGTTTTTTTTAATTTATAGATGAAGAAGCTTATAGATTTGAGAAGAAGAAGCTCTTATCGATTTGTTTTGTTTTTAGTGATTGAAACTACAGTTGGAACTTTTGGAAAATTGCACACTGTAACGGTCGATCTTATAAAAAGTTAGCGCAGACTTGATGTGTTGATTACCATACGTAATGGTGACAATATCAACGTTTACTTTTTATAAGATAGGGGGTAAGTATTTATAAATTTTGACTATTATTTTAATAAGCTTAATAAAAATCAACTCTACTTTTTATTGTTTTTAAATGAAACAAAAATAAACTAAAAACATTATTGGTCTAGTGATAACTACTCCGTCTTCCGATACTAAGGTCGTGAGCTCAAATTTAGGGCACAGATTTTTCTATTATAGGAATTATGTGCACAATTCTAGAGCTTTCAAATGGTGAAGGAAATCATTATAAGATATGTAGTCATTTAGTCCTTTTCAAACGTAGACCTAGGTAAAGCCTAGGCTGAGAGGATGGTATAAGTGCTACCAGCCTTCTCCATCTAGAAAATATTTCAGGCTAGTGCCTGAAATATTTTTGATTGAGAAGTTCCGTGACAAAATGAGGCATGGGTTAAAACTGATGACACTTAGATTAGGTATTACCTAATCTAGGTAAGTATAGTCAAAGATCGTAAAATATAATAACCATTTAAATAATTGAGAATATCGATACCAAATGGTAAACATAACCATTTGTTTAATAAAAAACGGTTTTTACGTAGGTATAACAAACCATATAGGGACCACATCTATCTCATAACATAAGTAAGTACTTATTCATTATTATTCTTTAAATTTCCACATAAACCATACTCACAAAAGCCCAGACACACAACAAAGGGCCGACATACGACAACTGCAAGCCAAATAAACAAAAATCAGAATAAAACCAAAAAATCAGCGGCCAACCCTGACATTGCGCCGGCGCCGAACGAAACCGAAAACAGTCGAATCCGCGTCGCCAAAGAGACCATGACCTCACTCCCTTGCTCTTGACTTACTTGTGTGTATGTGTGTGGCTATGTAATTTTGATACTTGTAGGTACTGCATTTTAACAGTCGTCAAAGATTAAGTTGTACTTGGATGCACCAACTGCAATGTTTTAGCTTTTTTTTCCGTACTTAAAAACACAAAACACAAAAAGAATATTGTAGGTTAGAAACCACGCAAGGTTTGTGTGGGTGCATACGCTAGCTATCACAATTAGAGTAAGTGCGCCAATTATGGACCACCATAAGGATTTTAAGTAATAAAACTCAGAATTTTAAATATTAATCAGCCATATATATTTTAAACAGTTCGATAACTATTTGGTATCAAAAACGATTACTAAAATTCTTAAGAAACATGAACATCTTAGAAATAATCAACATTTTCTAAAATATTACATTATTGTACATTTGAAAAAAGTGTACAAAATATGGACCACATGGTTTCAAATATGGACCATTGTAAATTGGGTTCAAAAATAATTAAAAAAATGGACGTGTTGCCTTAAATTAAATCAGCTAATTATTACGATTATTTTATATTCTTCTTATTCTCATTATTAATTATTCTTTTCCGCTAGCTGGTAAGCCATAGATCTGATGTTTCTGCGCGTAAGACCAAATCCGGAATTTTCAATTTCTAAAATATAATCAAATAATTCAGCTTTCAATTCACTCGGCAAAGTCGACTGTCTTCCAAGTTGATGGTTCGTAACGTCGCTCAGTGATTGGTCTTCATCATTTTTGATAAGCATATAAGCGTTGTTGTGGGTACTTCGTATGTTTTAGATGCTTTTAAAAAACCCATTTGCTTATCTCGTATAGCTTTAATTGCATTTGCCATCGCATCTTTATCCCACGTTTGTCTGGTCTTTTCTTTGGATTTTGAACTTGTTGATGCCATCCTAAAACAATAAAATTAAAATATAAGTGACTGTTTGTAATATGGACCACTAGTCCATATTCAAAACATGCCGGTGGTCCATATTATAATACACATGCATTTCTAGGTTAATATTGTTGCTAATAAAATTATAAAAAGTATTGGATATTGCAACTTAATATGAATAATTATAATAGAACTCACCTTTGCTCTAGTATAATCCACTTTCCCAAAGAGTAATATTTGCTGAAATTATGTACTTACGAAGTTGAGTAAAAAATTAGATCGCGCATTGAAAAAAACGAAAAATGGCTGCCGTGAATACGTGCGCGGTCTCTGCCGACCTGCAAGCGACCGAGGCCCGCGGGGGAGTTGGAGCTTAGCGTGCGGCGACCGATGGCATAATACGACGGACGGTTTTTGAGAAATTAGGGTAGTCCATATTACGGGACCAGTCCATAATTGGCGCACTTACTCTAAGTAGTAGGTTTTTTGAATAAATCTGTTTTACTAGTTAAGTATGTTATTCTAGTTAAGTATGTTATTTTAGAAACAATTGAACTGTGTGTGACAGACGTCACAGCTCTGCTTTCCATGCTGTGGGACGTGGATGCGATTGCCACGAACATAATGTTTGTGAGATGAATATAAATATTTGTTCTGTGTCTGGGTGTCACTATGTAGGTAAGTATACTATGTATGTATTTACAGAAGAAAATGTATCTGAGATACGTGATCTGAGAAATATAGAGATATACTTATATAGACCTCTACTGTACCATCTGCTGACTCTACTTAATCTTTGACGCGCAATTCGGATACTTTTGACTGTACACTCTTGCGCACATGGACTTGTATGTGTGCGTGAATTTTTCGAACACATTTCAATGTGTGCTTGCATTTTTCGAAGCCTCTTGAAAGTGTGTGTGCAATTTTTGAGACACTATAAGAAAGTGTGCGTGAATTTGAAGGCATACTACGATAGTGTGCGGGAATTTTTCGAAGTATGATGCAAGTGTGCGGGAATTTTCGAAGTATGATGCAAGTGTGCGTATATTTTTCGTGTATGATGCAAGTGTGTGGGCATTTTTCGTGTGTGATGCAAGTGTGTGTGCATTTTTGTGTATGATGGAAGTGTGCGTGCATTTTTCGTGGAACGATGTAAGTGTGCGTGCATTTTTAGCTGCATACACTTTGGGCAATGCACTCGAAGGGACAATGGCACTGACCCTGGGCAATGCGCAGCTGCTGGGGGACGTTTCCCGCGCTTTTTCGTGCACGAAATTTGAATGTATTTTACGATCCTTACCTATCTTTCTTTATAATTATCTACATATGTGTTTTGACAGCATTAGGTACAGATAAGAAATCATTTGATGATATGTTTTTTAATTTAATTTATCAGAAAATATAAAATATCTACCTAATGTCTAGATATGGCATGTCAATATTTTATTACGTTTGAGAAAAACCTAATTTGGAGCTTTGGAGCAGTTGCCGTATAAAATAAAGTAGTAAGTACATTATATGCTTTTTGGCGCTGATTGTACCTAAAAACGAAGGCATTTTTAAGCTTAAGCACGCTAGCCTGCACGTATAGCCTTTTATTAATGACACGAAAATATCAAAGTACGTACCTACCACCTAACCTAAACTTACCAAGAAAATTAAAGACCATTGCACGCATTCATTTATGCTCTAGTTGGCCGACAAATCCAGTCATTCCTTAGTAATGAATAATGATAACGCTTACGGTGACTGAACAACCATTGCATTGACAAAACCAATATGTATGTATTGTACTTAATTTATCTAAAGTCAAAATTACTTTATTCAGTTAAATCACAAGGATCATTTAGAATCATTTATCTGTAAGTATCTACCTCAGTACCTACATCATTTTTGCATTCGTTTCGGTTACAATCGATGTAGTGTAGTGTATTTTTAGAAATATTTTGCTCTATCTCATATTTTTCAAACCCGTTAAAGATTGAAATAAACGATTCTTGATTCCCGTTACAGATTGAAAAATATGAGATTCTCGATTTAAATAAATGACAATGGAGGAGGGGTGAGTGGCGTCATTTTCAGGATGTTTCATTTTCATAGAACAATGTCTTTTCGCGACCCGAGCAATAATAATGAACTTTTTTTAATCTACGTAAAATAACTTAAGAATCTTACGCGGCAGACGGCAACTGGATGAAATCTTCTCTGTAATTAATAGGTAAGTAGATAAGTGATAAAATATGCATTGTTTGTTGGTAGTTGAAATCATCTGCCTAATTGATGAACAACCTCTTCGGTTTTGTTTTGTAAGACCAATCTTTGATTTGTTTTTTTCTTATATGGAGACAGCTAATGCCATCTGTGGACTTTTTGAAAATTCCAAGTTTTTTTTCTGTCTCGCTTATCCTGTGCATTTTCAATTAACTACCAAGTTACAGTACTTACCTAATCAAAAGCTTGCGCTCAACGACGCTAGATGACGCTGTCTCGATATAATTTTATTCTTGTCTGCCATTTCTCTAAATACTATTTTTTTACATCGAAATAATTAAACTTAACATTCATATTATTTTGTTTATTATCGTCGGTAATATATATTTTTTTCTATGCTTGGGCTTGGAATTATTAGGTTGTGGAACGCTACTTTATGTTAAAGAACTTTGGAACATTGAATATCTGTTTGACAACTGCAAATGTCATAAAAATGTTACAAGCTTACAATATTTTCTTTGCAATAAATTAAAAACCATAAACTTTAAGCCTCTTAATGGAATAACACATTTTGAATGCAGATCTCACTTTGATCCCATTCCCAAATATCATAATATTTGCACAAAATAATAAAACCTTTGGTTTGAATACTTGTTTTTTTTATGCTTAAATTAATAAGTATGTAGGTTTAAGTAGTAGGTAGGTACTTGTGTGGTGTAGAGATTTCATTTTTGAAACACCTTGATTAAAGGAATTGACAAAACTTTACATTTGATTTGCTCAATGTTTCACCTGTCAAGTCGGGTAAATAAAAAGGTATTTTAAAGTTTTAGTATGGTCACCCGAAATTTAGTACCGTACGAAATTACGCGACGTCGAAACCGCTTTTACGTCCGCGCTAACAAAACTCGTTGAAAATGCATCTATCAAAATGGTAGAATCCCTGCAAATGTTTCTATTCCTCTTCAAATCCAAGTACAGACGAAAATATTCATGGTTCTCGCCATTCCTGTGTTCAGTTCTCATAGTGTTATTGTTATGTGTCGGAGTTATTTCTAAGTGTAGTGAACATAACTGTATAAATGGTGTGTGTAGCAATGATACGTGTGTATGCTCTGAGGGTTGGCAGGGTCCTGAATGTCAGTACTGCGGCGGGAAAGTCAAGTAAGCTTTTGAAAAAGTTGTACGAGCGTATTGGTTCAGTGACCTCTTTAGCAGGCGCGCCTTGTCATCGGCCAGTTACCAAGAGAAAGCCATAGGATTATCCAATTACAAACAGTTTGGCTTCTTCCACATCCTGAGTGGCTGTGAAGGTTGCAAGTCATTTCTAGCCAGAACTAAACAACACCTAGACTAGACCTTGCTTACACAAAACTCAAACTTATCATAAAAATAACTTTTTTCGATTTTTTTCATATTAACTTAGGCATACATATTATTTATCCTAAAAACTATCCTCATATGCTACATTATTTACCAATAAACCAACTGCGTATTAAGAATCATACTTTACATGAGGTTCTAGGATTCTGTGTGTGTCTGTCTCTAACTTCAAGAATTTATGTTAGAAAAATATTTACACAGATGAACCCAGATTTTATTTGTTGTTTGAGTTTCTTGTGTAGGTTGATATGTAAAAATCAATGTAATGTATCAGAGCTCAAATATAGTTATCCTGTCTGTAGTAAAATTCTACCTAAAATGATCATTGATAGTTTAATAACAACAACTATAGTCTTTTTGATATGGAGACAATGCATAATAGACAGGTTTCACAGCTCTGTTGGTAGTAGCTCTGCCTTCCATTCTGTGGGTCATGGGTTTCATTCTATACACCCTTATGCAGAATGTCACTGCAGATCTTTCCCAATCTACTACGAGTTAATTGGTACCCAGTAAGTCAATAATTGTGGTGGCCTAGAGGACATACAAGAGGCCTTGGCAGACCAACAGCCAGATGGATGGACAATATTGTTGCAGTCCAGGGTAGGACCTGGATGCAAAAGGCCCAATTAAGGAAAGAGTGGCGTTTGAGGGAGGAGGCTTTTACCCAGCTGTGGGCTAGTACGGGCTGCCTATGTAGAAGTCGATAATCAAATTGAGAACAGTCAAACAAGAAATAGAATCTTATAGCACAAATTACCAACTAAGACTAAACAAACATCAAAATCAACTAGCGGACCAATTGCAAGGATCGGGCAGTCTGCAATTCTTCAGATTAAAAAGACATGGCTTATCGAACCTAGCTGAAAGGTTCACAGAGAAAGAATGAGAGATGGCTCAATGGATGTATCTCTCTGTCCAAGACAATAAACCAGAGGATGTCTTCAGCCCGCATCTTGGATCATTGTTCCTGAACAGATTGCCAAGTAGCAGGATATAATAAAAAAAAAAAAAAAAAAAAGTGAAGTCGATAATTGTAATATATATTCTAATTCTAAGTGCGGGAATGAGATCTGCACTGACGTCCCGCAATGGGGTGTATTGTGAATTGTCCCCTGCTAACCTCACCCCAGCCAGCCCAACTCCTTATAGTAACGGAGAAGGACCCTGGGTTGGTGGCAGCATCGTTCTAGCATCCCCGATGGTGTGGTGGATGGCGATAGTTATGAACTGGACCCGATCAGCTCCCGCAGTCCCGTTTTGGACCTCGCTTCATTTGTAGCAGAGCAATGCAGTAGCACATGCTCTACGGTTTCTTTTTCTTGAAGACAACGACAACGGCCGTGATCGTCTAGTGGTTAGGACCCTACGTTGTGTAATATATATAAAAATATAACAAAAAAAAAAACACACAAAAATCTGCAAAAGTCTGTTATCCTGATTACTGGAATCAACAGAGAACTGTTTCAACACATTTTCTTTATTTATTATTGTTTAAAAACACTGTTTTTAACTCTTATCTGCCAACAGATGGTATTCATCGCAATGAGTCATTGTAATCACAACGATAACAATTGAAATAATTTGTGACATCTGAAAAGGATTCTATTGAATTAAATGTTGACAATGTGCACTAAACCTTTTCAATGTAGCTTATCTAGATCCATTTTACAGCTTTGTATAGATCTAGCATTAGTAGGTATTTTGTCAATATTCTATACCGACCGCACATCCCAAATGTTGTTGGATGTAATTTCATCATCAACCTATGTCAGTCCACTGCTGGACATAGGTCTATCCCAAAACGCGCCACTGAGCCCGGTCTTCGGCTTTTCTCATCCAGTGTTTGCCAGCTACACTCCGCAGATCGTCGCTCCATCTCGCCGAAGGGCGTCCTACATTACGCTTACCTAAACGCGGTCTCCACTCCAGTATCTGTTTGCTCCAACGGATATAATTTATACAAAGGATATTATCTTATAATCTATCTTTTAATGTAGAAAGAGAGGGTCTGTAAGTAATACCTGTTGTCTGGTAAGATAGCATGAAGCTCTGTTACCCTAGCGTAGGCTTCCTGAAGAGTCCTCGGTGTCCCTAGGTTTTACGTTGAGACCCCACATTACAAGAGATCGCTTATAGTGATAAGACCCCCCACTGTTCATCTCGATTTCGTTCAATTCCTTGTTCAATTTGTAATTTTAAATTAAGTTGTGTGCAATAAAGTGTTTTCTATATATCTATTACTGCAATCTAGCTCCTATTTTCCAAAGGTGTCACCCAAAAATAAGTTGATCTTTCTGCTACTTTTAACTGGTTCCTTGTAACTATACTTTTCTTTTGTGAAGTTCCTGTAGACACGCATTGTACATAAACCTGTGATGTACATAACAAGATTTGTTCATCCAAATTGTTGCAAGTTGTGACTAAATTGCTATCGCCGTGACTCCAGGTCTTAGGCTAATATAAAGAATCCAAGACTATCGCAGTAAACCCAGGTCTTATGCTAATCCTAACAGAAATCTTCTCAATTCCAGTGTAACAAACACAATGGGCTACATAACAGATGGTCCGGGGAACTACAGCGTTAGCACAGCATGCTCTTGGCTCCTCACCCCTCCCAGACACGGCCCCACCATTCCAGTACTCCGTATAAGGCTGGAGAGCTTTGCGACAGAGTGCGGGTGGGACCATTTGTATGTGTATGACGGTGACAGCGTACGGGCTGAGAAACTTTTGGCTGTGTACAGGTGAGTGTGAGTTTGAACATCTGGGAATCTTCCCCCCATTTTTCAACTATTATTCCTTTATAACTTGTGCTAGGTAGGTACCTAGAGGTAATCAGAGTAGCAAGTTTCTTGCCCGTTTTTCATTATAATTATTAATTATTTTTTACATATTTATTTTAAACCTTAGCAAAAAGTTTTTTACAATATACATGATTAAAAAAAATACATATATTATAAAAAACTTAAAACTAGGTGGCCGCCGGCAGCGGGGCAAGGCCCAAGCTACCGGTGGTTAGGGCTACAGATTGAGGAACCTCCGGACAATGCGTGCCGTGTCGAGGATCACTGCCTTCTGCATCTGACCCTTGAGCCAACCTTCTAGCGAGAGCCTCTTTAGATGTTGGTCGAGGCTCTTCGCTATCAGACCGTTCGCCGAAACGACTATCGGAACAATGATCGTAGAGTCAACATCCCACATGGCGGTCACCTCGAAGGCCAAGTCAAGGTACTTGCTAAGCTTTTCCTTCTCGGCCTTTACGAGGTTTTCGTCATGCGGGATGGTGATGTCTACGAGCATTGCCTTACGTTGGGACCGGTCTATCACCACGATATCAGGCTTATTGCAAACAATAGTCCTGTCCGTGATGATAGAGCGGTCCCAATAGAGCAATGCACGACCATTTTCGAGAACTGGCACCGGCGTGTACTGATAATATGGCACCTCAGACTCAACAAGGCCGTATTGAAGAGCAAGTTGCTGATGGATGATTCTGGCTACTAGGTTGTGCCTGTGCAAGTACTCACCGTTAGCAAGATGCGAACAACCGGAAATAATATGCCTGAGTGACTCGCATATTATTAATTATTATTATTAATTATTATATTATTAATTATTATTCACCTATTGTATTTTAACAACCGTAAGTGTCTTGTCGCGAAAAAGTCGCAAAGACCTAGAATCACCTAGTATAAGACGATTCTAAATAATCCTGGTCTTTTTACTAAAGCGTATACATGGCTGTGTTACAGCGGTGTAATGGAACGCGATTCCTCATGGACGCGGCAAGTGATAGCGCGGTCCGGCAGCGCGCTGATTCACTTCTTCTCGGATGATGCCTTCGCGATGGAAGGGTTCAATGTCACTTACGCGGCGTACAGCTGTGCTTCCAATGACCATAGGACGAATTGCTCTGGTATGCAGCTTAAGTATAAATAAACTAGTAGTACGCCCCGGCTTCGGCGGGTAGCCTATTTAAAAAATATCATGACAATATAGCCTATGTTCAGCGCAGATAATGTAGCTTCACAACAGTGAAAGAATTTTTGAAATCGGTCCTGTAGTCCTGAGCCTATTCGATGCAAACAAACAAACAATCAAATCTTTCCTCTTTATAATGTTAGTTTAGATAATGCCGGACAATCCACACAACATCATCTAGCCCCAAGCTAAGCAGAGCTTGTGTTATTGGTACTAGAAGACAGACATACTTCATACAATACATTACATAAATATATATTTATTATTATACATATAAAACACCCGGAATAAATATTTGCACATCAAATATTTATCCAAAGGCGGGAATCGAACCCGCAACCTCCGCGTCGCAGGCGGACCTTCGCCCGCCGCGCCACATCAGTATAAAGACAATCGGTCTATCTTATAAAAAGTTAACGCACACTTGATGCCTTGATTACCGTACGTAATGGTGACATAATATCTACGCTAACTTTTTATAAGATAGAATATGTGTAGAAGGGGCATTTTGGACCACGACAAAAAAAAGTCTGCTGATAAACTGGACTTGTTTCATTTCAGGTCACGGCGAATGTGAAGACGGAACTTGCAGGTGTGAAAGCACCTGGGTCGGCGTGGCTTGTGATGAGCCTATATGCCCAGGTAAATATGCTCATTTCTCGCATTTCAATGGTGATGAAATAAAGAAATCAATATTCACGCACACTAGAGTCTAGACTCTAGACTCTAGTGTGCGTGAATATTGATCTAGAGTCTAGACTCAAATTTAACAAAGTTTGTACTTATGGGATCTGGATTTTTTAAATACACATAGATTACATTGTAACACTCAGGCACAGAACAAATTATTCATGTTAATCACACAAACATTTGCTCTGGGTTCGATTCCCACCAACTCTTTTGGTAGAAGCTCTGTTTTTGCGTGCTGTGGCATGCAAGGCAGAAGAGACCAACTGAGCTGAGACGCTTGTCAATAAAAAATTGTGACATTTCAATATGAAAACCTAATAATTAATAAAACAAGTGTTTTAAACGCACTAAATATAGTGTAATTCTTATTCAAATTTTCCAGATGAATGCAACTACGCATACGGCGCTGGACATTGCACTCCCAAAGGATGCGTGTGCATCGCGTCACGGTCCGGCCGCGACTGCTCGCGCGAGGTGTCCGCAGCCGGCTGGGAGTGGGCGTGGACCGAGCACCCGAGTGCGGCAACCTCGCCCCGACCGCCGCCGGTCGCAGCTCATGTGCTACTGAACTATGGAGACGAGCTTTTACGAGTAGGGGGTGAGACTTTTGGAGATCACGAGTTTTTGTATAGGTGAGTTATCATGTTTAGTTTTGGATAGAAAACCGTATTGAAAGTTTTCGAGATGGTCAAATTCTTGAAGATCAGGATCAGAAATTTTAGCTTGATCAACGCTGGAAGATTTACTTGAATAAAGCCCATTGGGTTACGCAAAGTTGCAAAAGGTTGGTCATTTTTGATCAGAAATCTTGTTCTCCGCAAAACTGTGCTTGGTTTGAGAAGAATACAAAATGACGTCACTCTAAATCCAATATGGCGGACAAGACAAGATGGCGGTTAAGTTTCAGTTAGCTATCAAATAAGTTTATTGAGAAAAAGTTAGCTAAAGCTTCTATTTAAAGATATTAACATTTAATTATTTTCCAGGTACAAAGTAAAAGAAGACAAATGGTCGCCAATAATAACGTATGACTCCGGTCCGGTAGCTCGCTTCGCTCACTCCGCAGTGGTGTACGGACATGAACTGATATTGTATGGAGGAGTTGTACATTCAGAGGATCCTGAGAGAGGGTTAATACATTTTAATTATTTATAATTGACGTTAAAACGTCTCACTTTATTGAAATAAGTACAACCAACATTCTGGTATTTAAGTATTCTATCAGCAATCTAGTTCCCATAGTACAAGCTTTGCTTAATTTGGTACTAGAGTGTGATGATCAAAATTTCCACGAATATTTTTTATTATCACCAATTTAGTTCCTATAACGATAACTTTGACACTAGATTACATTTTATATGATTCTTGTTTGATGCAATTTCTAAGATTTTGTCCACGAATATTTATATTTAGCTTTATTTGTTTATTTGACTGGCAGGCCATTGCTCGAAACAGAGACGACTGGAGAGAAGGAAGGAAGGCCTTTGCCCTGCAGTGGGACACTACAGGCTATTAGTAATAATAATTTCCCGCTTTCCCGCTTTTCTATTGAAATTTTTGCAGAATTTTCTGTGCTATAAACCTCACGGAGCCCGAGACCTTTCCAACGAATGCAAAACCGTGGAAATCGGTTCGTGCGTTCTGGAGTTATATCGTCAGGAAGGAAAACCCGACTTATTTTTATATAGTAGATAATAATTTATTTGTTTGTAGAGGGGGTCTAACCGGCCTGGAAGGGAGAGGCGGTGAGGTAACTAACGAGTTGTGGCGCGTCCGTCTCGACTCAGACAGGCCTCAATGGCGGAATGCCACGCCCACTGCTTGCTCGCCTCACAGGCCCGCGCCTCTTAAACACTGCGGTGAGTTACACGGTCAAGTGTGAGTCGGACTAGTGTGTTATAACTACCTGTACCTCTACCATGAGTTGTCACAGTAAAATCGCCTGACTTTACTACAGTAGTTACGTCAATATTAGTATTTCGAATTTTAGTACCCAACTATCCGCTAGAGGCGCTGTACAAATCTTCATAATTTTTTTTTAATTACAGACGCTAGCGAGTATAGATTGTAAAAACTCATGGTAGAGCTACTGTATTAGCAGACTCTACTCAGTCAGCCAACTTAAGTTATGATATGTCTATTCTATTAAAGGCTAAGCTCGCTCGTAGTTATAATAAATAAATAATGCTGGACAATCCACACAACATCATCTAGCCCCAAGCTAAGCAGAGCTTGTGTTATGGGTACTAGAAGACTGACATACTTAATACAATGCATTACATAAATAGATATTTTTTATTATACATATAAAATACCCAGAACACCCAGAATAAATATTTGCAAATCGTACAAACATTTATCCCAAGGCGGGAATCGAACCTGCATCCTCCGCGTCGCAGGCGGACCTTCGCCCGCCGCGCCACATCTGTCGTCAATGTCAAATAATCATGTATGTTTTAAGATAACATGTTTTTTTTAGGTGGACTCCATGTATCGGGACACACTACAGTGCTAGTCTACCTCGGGGCCACGAGAAAACCAGTGATGCTATCTTTCTTCGGTCATTCACCTCACTATGGATACTTACATATTGTACAGGTACATAAAAATCATCCATCTAAGTCGTATTCGAATATATCTCGAATATTCTTCATCCGTACTTCTATTCGGAGTCGTATTCGAATAGATCTCGAATATTCTCATTCAAATTTTGTATGGAAAAACTAAATTTCGGAAAAATCTCCAATATTTTTTGTTCCATACAAAGCTTGCGAGTTATTTCGAGAATCAGATCGAGTATGAATGAATGAATGAATGAATGAAATGAAAAAATAAACGCGTGTTCAGCTCTTTATGATCTCATGTACACAGTTTTACAATAAATTGTTCTTATTCTTCATGTACTTACTAGTTAGTTGACTGATCCGTCTTATAAATAACCATTGATATAGAATGGCTTCTGATTGGTTATGCCCGGATTACACGAAGCTAGTTTTTCAAACCAGGATAGCATGCTAGTGTCAGTAAGCTAGCAAGCTAGTACTTCTGGCTTCGTGTAGACAAAACTAGCTTCATTTCTAAGCTAGTAAGCTAGTAAGGTAGTTGACAAGCCAGGACAGTTTTTAATAGGATGGAGTTCTATTTTTTTAAGCAAGTAGCGCCCCCACCTGTTTTTACTAACCTGGCTTGTGTACTAGCTTCATGTGGCCGGCGAAGCTAGTTCAAAGTTGACTTGTAAGCAGTAACCACGCGTTTTGTTTGTTTATACTAGCTCAAAATAACATAGCCTCATGTAAACAGAACTAGCATATTCCAAGCCAGGTCAGCTAGCCAAGACAGTTTAAGAAGAAAACTAGCTTGCTATCCTGGCTTGAAACACTAGCCTCGTGTATTCCGGGCACTGATGAGACAGTGACTGAATAACCAATGACAAAAACCTACAGATACAATACAAGTAATTTGGTTTTTATGGTGTACTAGTAGTACGCCCCGGCTTCGCACGGGTAGCCTATATAAAAAATATCATCATAATATAGCCTATGTTCAGCACAGATAATGCAGCTTCACAACAGTAAAAGAATTTTTAAAATCGGTCCAGTAGTTTCGGAGCCTATCCGATGCAAACAAACAAACAATCAAATCTTTCCTCTTTATAATATTAGTTTAGATAGATACACCATATTTTTGATATGCCATCTTAAATAATACTTGTAATAATAAATAAACTTTGATTTTAACATTTCCAGGAGTATTACATAGAGGAAGGTGAATGGGGTGTGAGCGACACAAAGGGTTGGGTCGCACGCGCCGGGTTTGGTCACAGTGCGGCCTGGGACGAATTGTCGCGTAAAGTCTATATACACGGGGGACTGGTCTCTGAATCTGAGGCTACGCAGGTAACAATACTACAGCTAAAAAATAACGGTTTATCTTCTAAAAAGTTAGCGCAGACTTGAAGTATTGATTACCATATGTAATGATGACATAAAGTCAACACTTACTTTTTATAAGATAGGTTAATAATTAATTAAATAAACATTTATGGACATTTCACACATCACACTCTAGTCCCAAACTAGGCAAAGCTATGCGAGCTAAATTGCTGATTTATTTATTTATGTATTTACTTTAATTAAAACGGCTAAGTGAGCCTTACAATAATTAAAGATACTATATACATCTTATATATTATTATATATTATATAATTAGATACTCTAACAATTAATTATACAATTTAACAAATCAATACTTTATACTGATCAAATACATCTAGGTGGGAATCGATCCCACGACCAGCATGGGAGGCAGAGCTAGGCGTGACAGCAGTTGGTAGTAGCTATATTTAATTTTATTGATTTTAAATAGTAATCATAATTAATTGGTTGCAGGCTCCTTCCGCGGCGCTTTACGAGTATGATGTCGATAAGAGAGTCTTCAAACCTCTTCCTCCCGCTCCTATCCCTAGATATTTGCACACGGCAACATTTGTTTCACCTGGTGAGTATCATTTCAATTGAGTTGGATCTGTTGAGCTATCTATGGATCGTTTGAAACGATCTGCGGATAGCTCTTAGAGTTTTATTATAATAAACTAGTAGTACGCCCCGGCTTCGCACGGGTAGCCTATATAAATAAATATCATTATAATATAGCTAATTATGTTACTCAGTATACTTAAATGTATTTTCGAAATGATAAAAAATATAGACCCTATAGTATGTAACCCCCCCGCATATACTCCCGTAACCGGCAGCGGCGCGGCGCCCGCTGACTTTTTTCTATTAGGTACT
Organism: Ecliptopera silaceata; assembly: GCA_932527185.1. Taxonomy (NCBI): domain Eukaryota; kingdom Metazoa; phylum Arthropoda; class Insecta; order Lepidoptera; family Geometridae; genus Ecliptopera; species Ecliptopera silaceata. The sequence continues at coordinate 6,234,857 of OW052213.1, read as the reverse complement.
TACATTTTTGAACTCGTGATATCTTTCGAATGGAATGTCCGAATTCAATAATTTAAAAAGTAATAGAAAGGTATTGAAGCAGTCTTAATTTTAAAGTAATTTATTTAGATAAGGATTAATACCTAAGTACAAATATAGAACGTTTTCTGGCGTCGTCATTTTAATTATATTTTTTTGATATTAATACACATATTATGACATATCTATAATAGTTAGACATATGCTGTCGCTGACTTTTTTGTGGATGATGATGTGTTCTACAAAATTGTAGTACATAATTTCTTTCTATCATCAATAGTTTCCGCAGCGCACGCGATGTAAGGAATTTCTTTTACACCTTGGGTTACATAATTGAAGTTTTAGTAAGGATCCCTAATTTTTTTGAAAATATAATATAGCCTATGTTCAGCACAGATAATGTAGCTTCACAACAGTGAAAGAATTTTTGAAATCGGTCCAGTAGTTTCGGAGCCTATTCGATGCAAACAAACAAACAAACAAACAAACAAACAAACAAACAAACAATCAAATCTTTCCTCTTTATAATATTAGTTTAGATAATGCTGGACAATCCACACAACATCATCTAGCCCCAAGCTAAGCAGAGCTTGTGTTATGGGTACTAGAAGACTGACATACTTAATACAATACATTACATAGATAGATTTTTCTATTATCTAAACTAATATTATAAAGAGGAAAGATTTGATTGTTTGTTTGTTTGTTTGTTTGTTTGTTTGTTTGTTTGCATCGAATAGGCTCCGAAACTACTGGACCGATTTCAAAAATTCTTTCACTGTTGTGAAGCTACATTATCTGTGCTGAACATAGGCTATATTATATTTTCAAAAAAATTAGGGATCTTTACTAAAACTTCAATTATGTAACCCAAGGTGTAAATGAAATTCCTTATATCGCGTGCGCTGCGGAAACTATTGATGATAGAAAGAAATTATGTACGACAATTTTGTAGAACACATCATCATCCACAAAAAAGTCAGCGACAGCATATGTCTAACTATCATAGATATGTCATAATAAGTGTTTTAATATCAAAAAAATATAATTAAAATGACGACGCCAGAAAACGTTCTATATTTGTACTTAGGTATTAATCCTTATGTAAATAAATTACTTTAAAATTAAGACTGCTTCAATACCTTTCTATTACTTTTAAAATTATTGAATTCTGACATTCCATTCGAAAGATATCACGAGTTCAAAAATGTAAGTACTTATTAGAAAAAAGTCAGCAGGCGCCGCGCCGCTGCCGGTCACGGGAGTATATGCGGGGGGGTTACATACTATAGGGTCTATATTTTTTATCATTTCGAAAATACATTTATACTGAGTAACATAATTAGCTATATTATAATGATATTTATTTATATAGGCTACCCGTGCGAAGCCGGGGCGTACTACTAGTACATTTATAATACCCAAAACACCCGGAATATTTGCAGATCGGTCAAACATTTATTCCAAGGCGGGAATCGAACCTGCAATCTCCGCGTCGCAGGCGGACCTTCGCCCGCCGCGCCACATCGGTCGTCAATTATGATAGATAGATAATTATTTATTCGGTTAACACACAGCACACAAAGCCTTAAAAATACAAAAAGTAAAAAAAATGACCTTAAAAATTAAAAAAATATTTATTTAACATAAGTACATACATATTTTTTGTTAATAATGCCTTTAAGCCTATGTTAGGTTTGTCTAGGCACTAAGTTCTCATATAATTAAACAGATATAGATATGTATAGATATGTTTGTATGTAGTGTAAAAATAGAGTTTGTTTCAGGTGTTATGTTAGTGTTTGGCGGTAATGCACATAACGACAGCGCGGCCGCACATATAACGAACCCGGCCGGATCTCGGTGCTATTCTAGTGCGGGCTTCATATACGATGTCAGGTAAATTTCAAGACAAAGCTTGGATTTAAATAATTATATGTAATCTGTACTAATATTATAAAGAAGTAAAGTTTGTGTGTTTGTTAAATTGTAAGGGGTAATCTCGGGATCTACTGAACCGATTTTAAAAATTCTTTCACCAATAGAAAGCAACATTAAGCCATATTGCTGAGTGTCATAGGATATATAACAAACCGAAAAATAAAAAAGGCATTTACGTGGTCAGGCGTCACAGCTCTGTCGGTAGTAGCTCTGCTTTCCATGCTGTGGGTCGTGGGTTCGATATCGCTTCCCACCCAGAATGTTTGTGTGATGAACATAGATATTTGTTGTGTCTGGGTGTTACTATGCTATGCCATGTATGTTTTTGACGTGACAACGTCTTATAATTCGATAGAGCCGACTGTACGCACGAAAAAACATGACTCATGAGGCGTTCTGAGGCGTTCCATGAAGTGACGTTGTCACGTTCAACTATCGTCAGTAAACCGACTTTACAGACAACCATTTTTTTATAAAGATAATTTATTTTATTAATTATCAGATGCCAGTCGTGGATAGAAACCACCCCTCCGTTAGGGGCTGCGAGGGCGGCGCATGCGGCGACCAAACTGCCCCTAAGGCAGAAACCTACTGTTATTATACATGGAGGGTGAGTTTATTACGGTATTTGTATTTTAATTTTGTATCATATAAAAAAAAACGCTAGAATCCAGGTCTAGTTTCTTGCCAGTTCTTCTAGACTCTGGTCGCGACGAACTGGCGCATAGAATCATCTAGTATGTAAGACGTTTCAAAGTGATCCCTTTGATTTTATTGAATACATGGAATTGAAGTTTGAAGGATTTTTATGTATTATGTATGTATTTTTTTCAAAGAAACTTTTATAGTACTTATGGTTGCCTGGAAGAAATCCTATATAAATATCCAGTCATTTTAATAATACTTATACATTGAATCTAAATATTGTCATTTTAACTAGCATTTAATATTAATTATTTGCTTAATTTGAGACTAGTAAGTATTGAATGATATGTCCATCAATATTTTATACAAAGATCTAAAACCGAATAAATTTATTTCAAACCATAGAAAATATTATAAAAAATATATATCTATATAATGTATTGAATTAAGTACATATGTCAGTCTTCTAGTACCTATAACAAAAGCTCTGCTTAGCTTGGGGCTAGATGATGTGTGGATTGTCCAGCATTACTTATTTAAATTAACAAAATTAATTATAATCTTTTCAATACTAAACTAACTAATTTTATGATCTAAATCAATATGTATATGTATGTTTAGTTTGTACTGTACAGCTGGCAAAACACCTCTCATTTATTTAAATAAAATTGACACGAGAAGAAGAAGTTTGTACTGTATTTAGTTTAGTTCATGTTTTTATGTATTGTTTCTCAATAGTTCTAAGGTGTACATGTACAATAAAGCATTTTTATTCATTCATTCAATATTTTTTTTGAATACAGGTTTGACGGTCGTCTCCGCTCAGATGCCCTGATATTCGAGGTTGGCGACAAATGTTCCCTCCACACGAGCGAAGCCAAATGCTTGACTAGTACTCAACTCTCTGGCGTGGCTTGTGGGTGGAGGCATCAACTTAGTATATGTGCACCGGTATGTTTAATATCCTACTAATATTATATACATAGACATTTTTAAGACGAGAGTGAATAGGTTCTATCTAGGCAAACGCGTTAGAGCGTTTTTACATTATCCTATCCGATATCGGTGTCGGACGCCGATCCGATATCGGGGTAAGTAAAATGTATGAAATATGTACCTACCTGTCTTTCATATTGTCCGGCCCGATATCGGATCGGATAGTGTGAAAACGCTCTTACACTGTAGGTCCGATTTACGTAACGTACCAGATTTTAATGAAACTTTACAATAATGTAGTTTATACATTAAAACATAAGCTATTGTAATTTTTCAAAGATTTTAAATAAATACTTACGTAAATTATAATAATTATATTTCTTATAAAAATAAACAAAAACTAAAACTATTCGAAGAGTCTGTGATTAATTTCATTTTTTTTTAGCTTGAAGAAATTGGATGGAAGGAGTCATTCGATGGATCTGTCAAGTCCTGTATTAATGAACCATTGTTTGGTAAGTTATTATATTGGATTCAAAGCTCGCATAGGGCGAAGGTCCGCCTTCGACGTGGAGGATACGGGTTCGATTCCCGCCTTGGGATAAATGTTTATCCCGGGTGTTCTGGGTAATTTATATGTATAAAAAAAATATCTATCTATGTAATGTATTGATTAAGTATGTCAGTCTTCTAGTACCCATAACACAAGCTCTGCTTAGCTTGGGGCTAGATGATGTTGTGTGGATTGTTTAGTATTATTTATTTATATTTATTTACATATTACAAGCTTTACTTACTTACTAGAGTGTGATGTGTTAAAAGTCCGTAAATATTTATTATTATTCTATATTTATACAGGTTGCCGAAAACAACTTTACAAATTTTAGCAAGTTTATTGAGGATCATTCATTCATTCATTTCATTTTCAGTCTGTGGCATCCCACTGCAGGGCAAAGGCCTCCCTTCCTTTTCTCCAGTTCACTCTGTCCTGGGCTATTGTGGACCAATCTTTTGTATGGGCATCAAATTCATATAATGGGGATCATATTATAATAATAAATAATGCTGGACAATCCACACAACATCATCTAGCCCCAAGCTAAGCAGAGCTTGTGTTATGGGTCTAGAAGACTGACATACTTACGGCCGGTTTCTGGAAACCCAAATCACGATTGATCTGAGTTTGACACATAGTAATTATTAGATTTTTTCGTTGATCATCTTTCGAGAAACCGGCCGTTAATGTTATAGATGAGAATCGATGCAGTCTCGCTGAGTCGTGCGGCGCTTGTACTACCGCGGGCTGCGCGTGGTGTGGGGCTTGCAGGCCTTCGCACCACTACTGCACCAAGCACACACATCAGGTAACAACTCAATACTAAACATTGGGTTTATATCAACTAATGATATTTTTTCAAAAGCTAACGGCTAGTTTCTGGAAACCCAAATCACGATTGATCCTAGTTTGACACATAGTAATTATTTGATTTTTCGTCTGATAGAGGAGAGTGGAAGAGGACGTGTTGTACCCGACTCTACATAATGTGGGACAAGGATAGGAAGATGGTTTGAGATTTTTAATTTATTGATTCAAACTACAAATTTGTGTCAACAGATGGCGTTGTCGATAGAAGAATGCGGCGCGACGACCGACACGAGTAAAGAAGCGTGCGGACGGTACCACTCGTGCGCAGCCTGCCACGCACACCAACACCATCACACACACGTACGTATATTATATCTACTGGTCAGCTTGTAACAGTAGGTCTACCATGAGTTTTTACTATACTATATTTACTATACTCGCTAGCGTCTGCAGTTAAAAAAATGTATGAAGATTTGTACAGCGCCTCTAGAGGATAGTTGGGTACTAAAATTCGTCATACTAATATTGACGTAACTACTGTAGTAAAGTCAGGCGATTTTACTGTGACAACACATGGTAGATACACAGTTGTAGCATCGACACGATAAGAAGATGAAGAATCTACTGGTCGAATGAGCGAAGCGTCCCTGTCTCCCTTCCAACTACAATACTATTGTAATACCCTTTAAACAGGGTCCATATGCGACACATAGATAAAGATAGATAGAAAATACTTTATTATACCAGAGGCTAGTTTATACAAGAAGACTGCTAACCTCATACAAAAAAACGTGACTCGGAAAAAGGTGAAATTCCGCGGGTTATACCTGGCTTATTCCTAGATGGCGCTGCCACATAGCCGTAAAATTATCCTAACAGCACTAAAAGGCAAGAAATCTGTATTTTTAGGTGTGAAAAATGTGATCGTAAACAATGATTTATACCATAGGTTTGATCGGAATACAGCGCCATCTAGGAATAAGCCAGGTATAACCCGCGGAATTTCACCTTTTTCCGAGTCACGTTTTTTTGTGTGAGGTTAGCAGTCTTCTTGTTTATACTAGTCTCTGATTATACTATATTACAGGGTTACACAGAAAATTATTGTTTATGTTCGCAAAATAGCTTAAACTAGTAAAAGATATAACAGTTCAGCCGCAATAAAAAAAAACCATAAAAAAAATTAATTTCCCGCTAGAGCGAGAGGTTCCTTAAGCAAAAATTGTTTTAAAACCTGATTTTTCCTCTTTGTAATATTAGTATATGCTTTAATTCATCATTCCCCTGCCCTTATCCCACGTTACGTGGGGTCGGCACAACATGTTTTTTTCTTCCACTCACTCCTATCATTCGTCAACTCTGAGTCTACTCCTTTCACATTCATATCCTCTTTCACACAATCCAGCCACTTCTTTTTCGGCCTTCCTCTACTTGCATATCCAGACACGCTCACATTCATAACTTTCTTCGTAATATGATTTTCATCCCTCCTCATAACATGTCCATACCACGCTAATCTTGCACTCCTCACTTTTTCAATAACAGGCGCCACTTTCAAACTTCCTCTGACATACTCGTTCCTTATCCTATCTAGCCTCGTCACTCCACACATCCATCTTAACATTCGCATCTCAGAAGCATGCACTTTTCTTTCATCCGTCTTCTTCGTTGCCCAACATTCTGATCCATACATGGTGACATAGTATATGCTTTAATTATTGACATTAAATAATTCTTTTGATTTGAGAGATTTGCATCAGTTGAGCTATCTTTTGCAATGATCTGTAGATAGTGTTACCTATAAAAATCTAGACCTACCTATACATGGGATTTAAATAAAAAGCAGGCCTATAATATATTATAAATTTGTATTGTATTAAATTTAGAAAACAAATGGATTAATTACTTAAAACTAGGTACACAAGTTACACTAACTAAAAGGTAATTTAGAAGAAATGCTCCGGCTAAGGGCTTAGGTCTTATAATTAAAGTTTGGGTTTCTCGGAATGAATTGCATACGGTGGTGTCAATATTTAAGTTTGAGTTATGTGGTTAAGTTGTTGAAGTAAAATTAAGTTGAGCGCCATCCACTTGAAAGTGGAAATAAAATGAGTAATGTTTTCCCTACCTATCTGCTTAGGGTCTACCAACACAGGACACAGAAGCGCCTGGCCTTCGGTAAACAGAAGCCCCCTTGGCTTCGTCGGTAGAACCCTGTCTAGTGCTGTGACACTATCTTACTTGTACAGCGGACAGAAGAATAGTTCCAAACCAGGTGAGCTCCAAACTCTCCGATGTGGGACGGTCGAGCTCTCTAAACCTGGTATATTGTAAAATGATGATAGTTGGCCTTAACGAAACTGATTGGCCCAAGCCAAGCTCATTGGCCCAAGCCAAACTCCCTGTAACAGAAAGAAAATCTAGTAAAAAATCAAGTATGAATTTGTTCAACGACGATGAAAGACAACTTAAAATTGGATAAAAAATGAACTTTTACTGGTCGGACAGCTCTGAAACTTGGTAGGCATGTAGGCTGCACATGGGGGAACGTTTTACAAGTGGCATTTAGTTGAATTTACTAATAAAAATTATAATTTTGAAAATTGTGCTAAGAAAAAATATAGGTTAAAATGTTTAACTTTTTAACAGAAATTGCGTGTAGAACCCTAATCCACTGGAATAAATGCTTACCTGGTGTTTAAGTCCAGGGATTGCTTGGATTTACAACGATAAAAATATGCAGCCGGCGTCGCGTGGGTTGAAAAAAAAAATGTCGTGTACACCAAAATTCACCAATCTGAAAATATCTTTCTAATTACAATACCGCCATCGATCACTGATGCTAATTTAGCCACTATTTAATGTAAAACTTACAATTTTAATAAAATATGAAAGTTTGCGACGCTAGGCTAGCGGCGAAATGAAAAATGTCGATTTGACAGATGAATGAACAAGGAAGCTTGATCGTGTTGCCAGCCGGAACGCTGAAATCCGCCAACAAAACTACAGACTAAAAAAAAAACCGAGTAATACGAAATATAGTTGTTACAATACCCCCCCAATCAGAAGAATTTTGCGCCGAAAACGCGAAATTCGAGCTGGTCCCCCAGCCACTAAAGTACGACGGAGTCTGAAAAAAAAATTGAAACTGTGAAAACAGGAAAACGATAAGTTAGATTATTCTAACATCTGCAAAGAAAACTAAGATCCTATCCTTATCCTATAAGAATAGAATTTAACCAAAAGGTTAAATAAAAAAAACTTCATGACAAAGTATGTAAAAGGTACAACACAATATTATCAGTAGAACATAAGCTCTAAAGAGATACTCCGCTATCAGCGCGTCGCACTCCGACTCTGAAAATAACAACAACAATGAATTTACAATTTATTGGAATAAGGCTTTTGGTAAGAGTTTCCAAGGAACCGCTCTATACAAGTACAAATGAAAAGAATTGGAATAAGGCTTTTGGTAAGAGTTTCCAACGAACCGCTCTATAGGTAGAAAGAAAAATAATTGAGATAACGCCGCTATCAACGCGTCGCACTCGAATATTGGAAAAACAAACTGTACAAAACACAAACAACGTTTTGGCAAGCAAGCGGAATATGGCTTTTGGTAAGGGTTTCCAACCGCCCTGGCATTGGCTTATTTTTGTAAAGGAGTTACCTCGACCGCTCCTCTTTGCTGCCAAAAACTCCTGAAAGAAAAGACGAACAAAAACAAGGACAAAATTTTGATAAGCATTTGGAATAAGGCTTATTGTATGGGTTTCCAAAAAACCGCCCTGGCATAGGCTTATTTTTGTGAAGGAGTTACCGCAACCGCTCCCCTTTGCTTTGAAAACAAAAACCGAAATGACAACATGCACCTCTATGTTGGTCATGCATAAAAGTACTGTCGACGACATTAACTGAAACACAAACAAAAATTTACAAGATTTACAGAACTTAAAAAATAAATCTTTCTTGCAATAAGGTAAACAAACCAAAACAATAACCAACCGCCAGGACCTGATAAAACAAACCAAAGTAAAACTCTCCCGTCCGGGCGCTGGTCATTACATACCAAAGTATGTAAAATCAATCTATTCTGTAAGCATCATTCCATGTTTAATCCTTCTGCCAGGACTCGTTAATACAAACAAAGTTATCTCTCCCGTCCGGGCGCAACCATCTCACACACATGATGTCAAGTATGCGAGGACAAAATCTTTTCAATCTAGCGAATCATTCCTAATATTTCCAACTGCCGGGACCTGTTAACACAAACCAAAGTAATCTCTCCCGTCCAGGCGCTGGTTATTACATACCAAAGTATGTAAAATCAACCTTTTCTGTAAGCAAATCATTCCATGTTTAATCCTTCTGCCAGGACTCGTTAATACAAACAAAGTTATCTCTCCCGTCCGGGCGTTGACCATCTCACGCACATGATGTCAAGTATGCGAAGACAAAATCTTATCAATCTAGCAAATCATTCCTAATATTTCCAACTGCCGGGACCTGTTAACACAAACCAAAGTAATCTCTCCCGTCCGGGCGCTGGTTATTACACACCTGAAGTATGTAATCAATCTTTTCTGTAAGCATCATTCCATGTTTAATCCGACTGCCAGGACTCGTTAATACAAACAAAGTTATCTCTCCCGTCCGGGCGCATCTTGATGGAACATCAAACATTTACTCAACCATGGGGACCAGTCCATAGTTGAGGAAAAAAAAACAAAAGTACAAAAAGGCAAAGCTGCACACAAAAATATCACCGACGGCGTGAAACCGTAGTGAAAAAGTCTCAACTATGGGGCTCAATCCATAGTTGAGGGAAAACAAACGAATTACACCCACGGGGTAGACGTGGTATAATTCAACTCACCAACGGGGTAGACCGTAGTGAAGAAAAATCTTAACCATGGGGGTAGATCCATGATTAAGGGTAAAAGTAACATGTTAATTCGTAATCGAACCCACTAAAGACCCAGTACATTTAACAACAAAGTATAACAAAGTTTAGCCAGGAGGTAAAACGCCGTCTGAACCATCACTCTTCAGATACTGAACATGCCAAGCGCCTAAGTGCTTGCCAGTGCTACAACTTTCCAACTCATATACTAAAGATGAACGTTTACCAACTACGCGACATTTCTCATATTTAGGTGCAAGCTTGGCCATAAAGAACTTACTGGCATCGCTTTGAGGAAAGGTTTTTTTCCAGACAATGTCGCCGATATCGTACTCACGCGCGCGACGACCTTTATCATAATAAACCGCGCTTTTGAGGTGAGCTTTAGCGATAGCTTCTTCAACTTTTCCGAAAATATCACGCAGTACACCTAATTTGGAAATGTAATCTTCTCGCGAAGCACACGAAAGGTCTCCCTGAGACGAGCGAGCCGAACCATAAAACTTCCCGCTGGGAATGGCTTCACGGCCGTGAACAAGGGAAAAAGGAGTAAAACGAGTGGTCTCATTGACAGCCGTATTCAACGCAAACTGAACTTTAGATAAAGTAGTATCCCACGAGCGATGGTCATTCTTAACAAGAATAGAGATAGCAACGACAATTGTTTTGTTATACCTTTCGACTGTGTTAACTTGCGGCCAATAGCGAGGGGTAAAATGTATTTGAGGTATATCGTACTTCTGAAACATGGATTTAAGCTCACTACCAGTGAATTGCGTACCGTTATCCGCAACCACTGTACGTGGCACACCATGGGTCAGAAACACACCATTCTCCAAACATTGGGCAATGGACTTGCCGAGGGCTCTCCGAAGTGGATACAACAAACAATATTTGGAGAAACAACAGACAACGACTAATAAAAAGGTGAAACCTGATCGAGAGGGCGGTAAGGGCCCGACTAAATCAATACTTATGGTTTCGAAAGGACGAGAACATAGCTTTGGGTCTCCCATTAGACCTTTAGGTGGCTCTTGTGAATGCTTATAAGCGGAACAAGTCTCACAAGCTCTCACAAAATTAACCACGTCCTGGTACATCCTAGGCCAAAAATAGCGCAAGGAAACTTGCTTATAAGTTTTAAAAGTTCCGAAATGTGGTGCCGTATCCCTACAATGACAAAACTCAAGAACCTCGGAACGCTTGTACGAAGGAACTACTTCCTTCCAGTCGAACTCACTGGATAGACCAAATTTATTTTTAGAATACCTACACAGCTTACCGTCTATAACAGAATAATTTGGACAAGCCTTAGAAGACCTAGTGCACTTGGCCAATAATCTGTCATACCAGAAGTCTCGAGGTAAAGGGTCAGACGGGGGATCAATGGCAAGAATGGGAACTGCTCGCGAAAGCGCGTCAGGAACCACATTGTCCTTGCCTTTACGGTGTTCAATGACAAAGTCATACGGCGATAAGCGACATCCCCATCTAGCAAGACGTCCAGTAGGATTTGACAAATTAAAGAACCACTTTAAGCTAGAATGGTCTGTAATAATTTTAAATTGAGGACCTCCCTCCAAGTACGGACGAAAATGTTCGACGGAAAAAACAACTGCCAGCGCTTCCCTCTCGGTGGCGGAGTAGTTTCTTTCAGCCCTATTCAATGATCGACTAGCAAACGCTATGGGGTGCTCCAAACCATCCTCGAGAATTTGAGTCAAGGTTCCTCCAATACCGTAGCCAGAAGCATCACAATGAACGGAAAAGGACCTAGAAAAATCGGGGCACGCCAAAATCGGAGCCGACACTAAAGCCGCTTTCAACTCTGCAAACGACTGCTCAGCCTCTTGGGTCCAAAGGAACGGAGGAGCATTCTTGCGAGTAGATGTCAGCGCGTTCAGTGGAGCAGCGATAGAACTGAAATCTCGTATGAACCGACGATAGTATGACGCAGTACCCAAGAACATTTTGACTTCTTTCCGGGTAGTGGGCGTAGGAAAGTTAACAATCGCCTGAACTTTACCAGGATCAGTTCGAAGGCCTCGTTCATCGACAACGTAACCGAGGTACTTCAACTCTCTGCGAAAAAATTGACACTTCGATAAGTTGATAGTTAAATTAGCAAACTGCAAACGTTCCAAAACTCGAGACAGCAACAAAATGTGCTCTTCAAAATCACTACTTACGATGATAATATCGTCTAAATATACAAAAACCCTATCACCAAATTCAGGACCGAACAACTTATCCATCAACCTTTGTTGTGTAGCTGGAGCGGATGTAAGACCGAAACACATTACCTTGAACTGGAACAGACCACGACCCGGCACGGTAAATGCGGTTTTCTCACGCGACACAGGATCCAACGGAATTTGCCAAAAGGAGCTCTTGAGATCAATAGAACTTAAAAACTTAGCATCCCTAAGTTGATCGAGGATTCGAGAAATATAGGGTAAAGGATACGCATCATGCTTACTTACAGAGTTCAATTTGCGACTGTCGATGCAAAAGCGGAGCTCACCGTTGGATTTGGGAGTGAACAAGGTGGGATTGTTCCAGGCACTATTGCTAGGCTCGACGACGTCTTGTTCGAGCATCTCATCCAGCTGCCTATTCAGTTCCTTTATCCTTTCGGGAGACATCGGGTAATGGCGCTGTTTGATCGGCGGCGAATCTCCGGTGTCGATAACATGGGTAAGAAGAATTGTACGTCCTAAACCTTTCTTTTCGAATGAAATTGACTCGAATCTTTTTACCATTTTCTCTGCGACAGCCTGTTGACACATAGGTAATTGCTCAAAAGGTTGTAAAAACCTGATTTCAGAAACGACAGCATCCGAAACATTAACAAAAAAATCATTGTTGTTGAAGATTTTTGGGGCAAGATTAAACGCTCTCCAAAAATCAACTCCTAGAACAAGAGAAGGGGATACATCGGGCACCACATACAGCTTAATAACACGGGTTATATTAATAAATTTTATTGGCATCATAAAAAACCCTACAACCGGAGCACGGGAATTCGTCGCAGAGGTGATATGAGTAATATCATCACTGCGGTGAAGGGTAGCTCCCGCCTCCAAAAAAACATTACATGCATCAGTTCCCAAAATGGATATGGTAGCACCAGAATCCAACAGACCACGTAAAGGGTGACCGAGCACTTCAACACGAAGAAAAGGACGATTATCATGACAATCACGAACCATCGAGACACTCCTGTATGACGAAAAGAAAAAGGTTAATTGTTTAAGGTAGTTTTGCCAATCGGCTTTATCAAAATTAGAAGAATTGTCTCGGTGGTCCGAATAAATTAGTTTTTTAAATTATCAGGTTTCGCTTGTGGCGATGAAGGTTTGCATCTAGGACAACGAACTGCTGTAAAGCCTTGTTTACCACAGCGGAAACAAACAATGTCGGTAGACGTACATTCAGAGAGACTGTGGGTGTCAACTCGGCAGCGGGCACAGAACCTGTTTGTAGGAGTCGCTACAGCATGAACTTTAGCTTTTGAAGTTTTGGAAGCTAAATCAGGTGCTAAACAACCGCTTCCTGGTTTAGGTGGTTCGAGGAAAGTTTGTGCACGGTTCTTTCCACACTCGATCATCCTGCACAACTTTTTCAGTTCCTTTAACGACGTGATTTCGGTGGTACTCAACGGTATTGAGTATTCAGGCCTAATGTTCTGAAAAATAATATCGAACCTTTCCTTTTCGGGCACCAGGTATGAAAGTCTGCTGAAATAGTTTAACATTACTGCGACATATGCGACAATGTTCTCGCTTGGACCCTGGGTACGCACACGAATTTCCTGCATAAGGCGGCGGTCAAAGTCATAGGGGAGATACTCATCGAGCAATGATTGTTTAAGTTCCGACCAGCTGCTGACCTCGGAGCGAATACTACGGAACCAGCAGAGAACGTCCCCCTCAAACAACTCCGCAGCCGAAGCAACCAAAGTCTGTTCCGCTATACCTCGCGAAGCACACAATTCGTCCAAACGTTGTAAAAATACACGCACGCAAGTGGTTCCGTTGTATTTAAGGTTTAACGACGAAACCATTTGGTACTTCTTACATGGGACTACCGGAACCGGTAACACGATTGGGTTCGAGTCGGGTGAAACGCTTGGACTTAAAGCGGGTGAAACGTCAGACACACTTGTTTTAAAAATAGCTAACATGTTATCCAACTTTTGCAAAACCTTATTTAAGTTACTTGTTAACTCTAAATGAGTCGACAAGTCGGCGTCTTCTATGGGCTCCAACCGCGTAAGGCGGTGAAAGATATGATGTGCTAAAGCTTGAATGCGTGTTAAATTTTTCAAGCTAGGGCTTACCGAAGCCTTCAACAATTCCGACAACTCTTTTTGTTTTTCCTCGAGTGTTCGCAACTCATCGGACACCTTTCCCTCAAATGAAACGATCGAATCTGAAGGCACCTCTTTAGCCAAAGATCTTATCTGAGCTCGCAAGGAAGACACATCGGCGGCAGGCACAGCATCCCTAATACGTACTTCATGTACCAGTTCGTCCTTGTGTAGCGCCTGAAAAGCTATAACGCGTTCCTCCATGGCGAAAAGAACCGGAAATGTTCAAGTTCAAATAAAAAGTTAAGATTTGTTAAAATTGTATAAAGTTTTAAGTAAAAGGTAAGTAAACGTGCGAGTACTAATCGATACTCGACACTAAACAATGTGTGAACAAAACGCAAACATAAAAACTGTTAGCAATTTTTGTTACTGACTGTACCAAATATGTAATGTTATTATTTTGATTTCAAAAGTTGTTATTTATGTTTTAGAAATATATAAGTTGTTTAAATATGCCTGACAAAGTTATTCCACCAAATATGCAAATCACCACAAGTTTACATGAATAAAATATTTTTGTTTACACAAAAACAAAGTTTTAAAAATAAAACAGTGAGCAATTACACGTGCAAATACACCATAAAAATAAGGTACTTGCTCACCTAAAGTAAAATATTTTGTTATGACACAAAACAGAAATAAAACACACACAACTCAAATGACACGTTTAAAAAAAATGCAATTTTTATCACAGCTGATTCGACATGACAACCATTCCGAGAAAAGCCCCACGTTGGGCGCCACTGTTACCTATAAAAATCTAGACCTACCTATACATGGGATTTAAATAAAAAGCAGGCCTATAATATATTATAAATTTGTATTGTATTAAATTTAGAAAACAAATGGATTAATTACTTAAAACTAGGTACACAAGTTACACTAACTAAAAGGTAATTTAGAAGAAATGCTCCGGCTAAGGGCTTAGGTCTTATAATTAAAGTTTGGGTTTCTCGGAATGAATTGCATACGGTGGTGTCAATATTTAAGTTTGAGTTATGTGGTTAAGTTGTTGAAGTAAAATTAAGTTGAGCGCCATCCACTTGAAAGTGGAAATAAAATGAGTAATGTTTTCCCTACCTATCTGCTTAGGGTCTACCAACACAGGACACAGAAGCGCCTGGCCTTCGGTAAACAGAAGCCCCCTTGGCTTCGTCGGTAGAACCCTGTCTAGTGCTGTGACACTATCTTACTTGTACAGCGGACAGAAGAATAGTTCCAAACCAGGTGAGCTCCAAACTCTCCGATGTGGGACGGTCGAGCTCTCTAAACCTGGTATATTGTAAAATGATGATAGTTGGCCTTAACGAAACTGATTGGCCCAAGCCAAGCTCATTGGCCCAAGCCAAACTCCCTGTAACAGAAAGAAAATCTAGTAAAAAATCAAGTATGAATTTGTTCAACGACGATGAAAGACAACTTAAAATTGGATAAAAAATGAACTTTTACTGGTCGGACAGCTCTGAAACTTGGTAGGCATGTAGGCTGCACATGGGGGAACGTTTTACAAGTGGCATTTAGTTGAATTTACTAATAAAAATTATAATTTTGAAAATTGTGCTAAGAAAAAATATAGGTTAAAATGTTTAACTTTTTAACAGAAATTGCGTGTAGAACCCTAATCCACTGGAATAAATGCTTACCTGGTGTTTAAGTCCAGGGATTGCTTGGATTTACAACGATAAAAATATGCAGCCGGCGTCGCGTGGGTTGAAAAAAAAAATGTCGTGTACACCAAAATTCACCAATCTGAAAATATCTTTCTAATTACAATACCGCCATCGATCACTGATGCTAATTTAGCCACTATTTAATGTAAAACTTACAATTTTAATAAAATATGAAAGTTTGCGACGCTAGGCTAGCGGCGAAATGAAAAATGTCGATTTGACAGATGAATGAACAAGGAAGCTTGATCGTGTTGCCAGCCGGAACGCTGAAATCCGCCAACAAAACTACAGACTAAAAAAAAAACCGAGTAATACGAAATATAGTTGTTACAATAGCTCAACTGTATTTTAGAAATACCTATGTAAATACTGTAACAATTGTAAGGTTATCCTGTCTTATTTAAGAGCGTGATGCGTGAAATGTCCATGAATATAATATTTATTTATCTGTATTACAGGGTACCGAAGAGTTGAGTCAGCGGGCTTGTTTTTGGGACTATGATCACATTAAATGTATACCTGCTAATTCTACTGAAGAAATAAGGTAAGTTATTATTAAATATACCAAAACTTATCCCAAGCACACACCCTGACACCCCAAACTCATAACACTCCCTTGTTTTTGCGTCAGCGGTTAAAACCTAATATGTAATCTTAATTTTATTTGTAAACTAGCTGACCCGTGCCCACTTCGATGGGCATAAGGTATTTCGGTTTTATATAGCCTATGACACTCAGCAATAATGTGGCTTTCTATTGGTATTTTTTTTTTAAATCGGTTCAGTAGATCCCGAGATTACCCCTTAAAATTTAACAAAAATACAAACACACAAACTTTACTTCTTTATAATATTATATATACATATATATATATATACATATAGTATAGATAAACATCCTTCCAAAACAAATGTTTGTATTTCAGAGGTGTAGCAACAACAGGGCCATGCAGTGCGCCGTGCGCTACATTCCATACATGTGCCAACTGCACGGCCGAGGAGTGTATTTGGTGCGCTTCAGCGGGACGTTGTGTTGATAAAGTGAGTCTTATTATAATCACATGGTTACATAAGGTTACAAAGGTAATCACATAAGGTTTAGTTTGTACATAAAATAATAAATAAATAAAGTTAGAGACTAGAGTGTAATGCGTGAATTGTTTGTGAAAATTTATTTACTTATTTAATAATCACATCTAGAGAGCATACGGAGCGTCATTCCCCCTCACCGGCTGTCGGGGTATTCTTCAAACTTGTATTTATACTTATACATAATTACATCCAGAATGGTACATAGTGTCATACCTCTCACCGCTATCGGGGTATCTTTAATTAAACTTATATGTATACATATATTAATAAACTTATATTAATAATAATTATTATATCGTCTTCTTCTTATCGTGTCGATGCTACAACTGTAGGTATTCTGTTGTAGCATCGTGTTGGAAAGATTAGCCACACTAGACACTGCTTTACCGTGCTTTTATTATTATATCCATAATGCATACGGAGCGTCATTCCCCCTCACCAGCTGTCGGGGTGTTTTTATTGAACTTATATATATTCTTGTGAACATCCAGAATGCGTACGGGGCGTCATTCTCTCTCGCCGGCTGTCAGGGTATCTTTAAACTTATATTAATACTTGTGTACATACAGAATGCATACGGAGCGTCATTCCCCATCACCAGCTGTCGGGGTGTCTTTAAACATATATATATATATTTGTGTATAGGCGACAAAGAAATTGGTTTACCACTCTAAGGCTGAATATCATTTGCACGTAAAAAACATCAAGAGCTATTTTCGCTTGACAGATTAATAACTGCTACGTCAGAATCTGTCAATCTGTAATCCTTAGCGAATATTGTTCGGCCGTTTTTAGAATGCGTTCCTGACACATCGCGATCGAACTGACGACGTAACTTTGTAATGGCGTTGCAGTTACGATAAAAATATTTTTCCTGGTTGTTTACCGTTTTAACAATTGATGAGCATTAAAACAACTTTATTATATCAATAATCAATGAATGTTATAATTTTGTGCCAAACTGAGAGTCAAATGACTTTGCAAACAATATTTTTCTAAATCTATACTACGCTATTACAAGGTTATGTCAGCGCTTGATATTTGTAGTGCTGTGCTAAAAATAAAACCCAATAATAGTATCGTAATCCGTTCTTATACAGTTACGGTCTATCTTATAAAAAGTTAGCGCAGACTTGAAGAATTTATTACCATATACGTAATGATGACATAAAGTCAACGCTAACTTTTTATAAGATAGGGGGTTATACTTTATAAAATAATACGTTTTGTTTTTTTTTTAAGAATTTGACAATAATGGACTATAAGATAACTTTTATGATATATAAAAATAAAACTACATACCTACGCACATTCAATTCAATGTACTTT
Source organism: Ecliptopera silaceata (assembly GCA_932527185.1). Lineage (NCBI taxonomy): Eukaryota > Metazoa > Arthropoda > Insecta > Lepidoptera > Geometridae > Ecliptopera > Ecliptopera silaceata. The sequence continues at coordinate 6,216,583 of OW052213.1, read as the reverse complement.
ATAGCATAGAAATACAGATTGTAACTTTGTAACAAATAATTACATTTATATTACCTTTTTTTGGTTTCCACTTAAATAACTAAAACATAAATTTTAAATGATTCCGCCAATTTAAAACGAAAATAATCCTAAAAATAATCCGGGATTCACTTTGGAGGAACGGTAACGAACTCAGTGTTATGTTGTGCCCATCACTAGACGTGACTAACTGACATGTGTCAGGAACGCAAACTCTGAGCGGCTAGATAATAATTATGTTACTGGGAGATGTCATCAAAAGTGGTAAACCAATTTCTTGGTCGCCTATACATCCAGAATGCGTACAGAACGTTATTCCCCCTCACCGGCTTTCGGGGTATCCTTACTTGTACATAATTACATCCAGAATGCATACGGAGCGTCATTCCCTCGCGACTTATTAGGGTATACTTACATTTATATTTATGTACATACTTGCATCCAGAATGCGTACAGAGCGTCATTCTCGCCGGCTGTCAGGGTATCTTATAAATTACTTAACATTACATTATTAATAAATTACTTGTGCAAATTATTACATCCAGAATGCATACGGAGCGTCATTCCCCCTCGGCGGCTGTCGGGCATGGTCGACGTCGTCGGGCGCGGGGGCGGGCTGCGGCGCGGGGGGCGCGGCCGGGGGCGGGGGCGCGGGCGCGGGGGGCTGCGGCGCGCACGTGTCGTGCGGCGCGTGCCGTGCGGAGCCCGCGTGCGGCTGGTGCGACGACGGCGCGGGGGCGGGCCGGGGGGCCTGCGTGCCGGGGGGCGCCCGCCGGCCCCACGCGCCGCGGGTCTGCGAACAACATAGGTAAACATTATTATATTTTTTGGGGAGTAAATATAAAGAAAAGTCGTGAAATGATGAATTCCCTCCATCTTTTATTTTTAGAGGAAATCGACTCAAAATCACGACTAGTAATTTTGCTTCTTCTTCTTATTTAAGAGCTACACTCTTGTCTGCATAATGAGTGCAAGTCCCGCCATTTATTTGTTTCCTACTTGTTTCCTACTTTGGCCTACTTGACCTCCCTATACGACACGAGGGCAAATTTCATCTTCACTTGGCTCATGTAGTTTACCCTCGGCCTTCCTCTTCCTCTCCTACCTTCTAACTTTCCTTCTATGATGTTATGATGAGGTTGTCGTGTTGTATAAGATGGCCTATCATCTTCCCCCTTCTTTTCTCAACCATTTTCATGAGGGCTCTTTCCTTTTCTGTGTAAGTGTAAGTTTTCTTTATAAACGGGATATTTACCATGATTTGTGTGTTTGATTCCCGATATTTCGGTATAATTGCATAAAGAAAACTGTTCAAAACCGTGATAGTTTCAAATAACATACTTATGTTTTTTTTTTTGTTTAATTTATTTACCATTTTAAAAGTTTACATAAATTACTTTGTTGAGTAACATTTCGTAAACTACAAGGTTTGTATGTAAACATTATTATAATTTTCGGGGGCGTAAAGATGTAGAAAATTCGTGAAAGAAGAAATTCCTTCGATATATATAAAATCTTGTACTTATGGAGAATGTATAGAATGCGTAAATATATGCGTATGCCAATGTATTGGTGAAATGTGTGAAATCTATATTGTTTTAAGACCAGGGTACCAATTCTCGCGCTTTAGAGATTCGACGAAATCGACGTAGGTCGATAAAAGATGGCGGATGTCGAAAAAATGCTAAATAAGCTATTCTCGTGATGTCGCTAACAGACTTATGTCGTAAGAAATCTTTAGACAAGCAACGAGTGGTCCCGAGCGTTAGAGATCGAATGTCGGAGGATAGCAGCCATTTTCTAAGGACAACTCTGCCTGTTTTGACAAGAATAGTGGGTTGGTATCTACTCTCACTCTGAGTGTGATTCAGTTTCTGTTGGTTTCCTATTGTGGTGGGTCCTAGCAAATATTTTACGATGGTTGATGAATTTATCGTTGAGTTTTTAACGCTTTCCATCTCAAACAATTTTCGCCAATATCAAGTTGATATGAATAATATACTTAACTGAATTAACTAAATAATATACATATAGATTAAAATAAATTTATTTCCAGAAAAATATGTAACATCGAGTCAGTAAAAAGTTCACTTCACTTCTTCTTTTTGGCTTTTGTGGCTTTAGTTTCATAAACCGTAGAATGGAGATAAAATATGGAGAAATCGTAATATAACTAAAGCCACTAAAATCCGGCTCGTCAGAACGCTTGTGTTTCCCATATTCCTATACGCTGCAGAGACGTGCACTCTTAGGGAAAGTGAGAAAAAGGTAGATGCCCTTGCGATGTGGTGCTGGAGAAAAATGTTAGGAGTATTGTGGACAGAGTTTCGCACAAATCAATCCATACTCCAAGAACTCGGCATCAAGCAACGTCTATCGTCTGTTGTGCAGTCACGTATCCTCACTTTCTTTGGGCATGTGTCTCGTCGTGGGGGAATTTCCATTGAACGCTTGGTGGTGCAGGGCAAGTTCGAAGGCAAAAAAGCGCGCGGTAAATCACTTATGAGATGGACAGACCAAATAAGAGCAGCCATTGATCTTCCCTAAATGTATATTTGAATATTTGTTATGTATATTTTTATTAATATGATGTAAAAGTTAAAAACATGACGTTGTTATTTGACTTGACGTTTGATAGCAAAGGCTCGTTTATACAGGGTCAGTAACTGACTACAAATTCGAGGCAAGTCAGTGCTGACCCGAAAAAAACCCTGTGCAAACTGATTTGAAGTCAGTACAGTGGGTTGAAGTCAGCGCTGACTTGAATATTCGGACACGAATATTTTAAAGTCAGTTGAAGCACCCCGCCACACGCGCACCCCCGCGCCAGCCAAATAAACTCTGTGTAAACAAACAAGTCAGTGCGTGGTTAGTCACTGCCGCTGCGTTGTAGAGTGACCACGTTTTTTTCGCTGGCGATAAAAATGACGCGTAAGCTTGGCGAAGACGAAACCTTAAAATTGGTGCAATTATATTGCGAAAACTAGTGCCTTTGGGATAATAAACCCCTAAATTACCGCAATAAAGAAATGCGGTCAACGGCGTTGCAAAATATGGCTCAACAAATGTCGTTTATTTTTAGTTATCTCATTTACTACCATTTCAACAGCAAAATTGATATAATTTTTTCAACAAATAATTAAATCGTCGTTTCAGTTGTTTTCGCGAATTCATTTTTCCCACTGACTTCACACGTGTGCTCACCTTGAGAAACGCACCACTACTTACTTCATGTAAACAGTTAAAGTCAGTCGCGGCGCCGACATTGGCGCTGCGACTGACTTGTCTACTGACCCTGTATAAACCAACCTTAAGACTGAACTGACAGTATAGAGTTTACTTACCTACCACAAAGTTTCGTACTACGCAAGTAAAACATGTAAAGGTAGTCATACATTGGATATGATAATTTTTGGTTTAAAAACCATTTTTTTCTGTAATTATTTACTATAATTTGATATTCCATATTATAATCATTTCATAATCTATGTTGTGTGAATACTTGAGGCCAAAAATGTATATAGATTCAGATTTAACAAGATCTTGTTAAAATAACAGCTGAAACGGAACGTATAATTGGTTTCTCTACAGAAATGTCGTGCCACCATTTGTCGAATCCTAGTGGGAATACGGTTTTTTGAATTGTCAGACATTTTCGTGAGATTTTGCCTAGACATTCAAGCTTCGTCAAGATCTCTATCTCGCCAAAATCGCTACAATCCAAGAATTGGGCCCCTGTACCATGTTTCTGACAAATAAATTATTTCATGTCAAAGTCGACTTACAAAATCACGACTATAATCGTAAATTTGCATAAATAAAATAAAAATTATACTTTTCGTTACACAGATGGCACTTCACCGGTTGTCCGATGTGCCAGTGCAACGGGCACGCGGTGTGCTCTGCGCAGGCGCGTTGCGTGCAGCCGTGCGCCGGCCGCGCCATCGGTGCGCATTGCCACACGTGCGCACCGGGCCACTGGGGCAGTCCGTTAAATGGCGGCGTCTGTCAACGTAATTATGATTATTATTTATTGATCTAAACATATTTTTAACGTTAGTTATATAAAGAAAAACTTTATTTTGTGTCACATTTAAACAAAAATACATATAATTTAAAAGAAAAACTTAATATTAAATATTTACATAATAATATTCGTGACAGCAAAACAGGTCATCAACATTGTGTTTTAGTAGTAGCGTATATACTACTTGTAGTACTAAATGTAAGGTAACAATTACATTTTAACCCAATTTGTAGTGAAATTTTTATATTGTTTTTTTTATACATATATGGATATAAAATATATGTTGTAATATTAGCGTATGTACTTATAAATGTAAGGTAACAATTACATTTTTAACCCAATTTATAGTGTAATTTTTTTTTTAAACATATAGTGATAAATATGTTGTAATATTAGCGTATGTACTTATAAATGTAAGGTAACAATTACATTTTTAACCCAATTTGTAGTGAAATTTTAATATAGTTTTTTTTATACATAATAGTGATATGTATGTTCTAATAGTAGCATATATACTTATAAATGTAACCTTACATTTATAAGTACATACGCTACAATTACATTTTTAACCCAATTTTTTGTGAAATTTTGTGTTTTTTTTATACACAGTGATATAATATGTTACAGCTTGCGAGTGCAACGCGCAGGCCGTGGCTTGCGCGCCGGACACTGGCAAGTGCTACTGCAGCACTAAAGGGCTGGCGGGGGACCGCTGCGACAAGTGCGACAACACCAACCACTACCACGCCGATCTGCACAACAAGGGCGCGTGCTATTGTACGTATTCTAATTATAATTCTGGTTGGGGGAATAAGATATGCACTGAGGTCCCGCAATGGGGTGTATTGTGCATTATCCCCCTGCTAACCTCACCCCAGCCAGACCAACGCCTTAAAATAGCGGAGAAGGACTTTCGGTTGGTGGCCGCATTGTTCTAGCATCCCCGATGTTGTGGTGGATGGTGATGGTGGTATTGTACGTGTATTGTAGCTTAAATGAATCCGGATTGGGATAGAGTTAGAAATTGGATCCGGATTAGAATCGAGCTAGAAATTGAATCCTGGTTTGAATTGAGTTGGAAGTTGGATCTAGATTGGAATAGTGTTAGAAATTGAATCCGGAAATTAATTGTGGTTGAAATTGGTTCCGGATTGGGATTGAGATTGAAATTGGTTCCTAGTAATCGAGTTGGAAATTGGATCTGGATTGGAATCCTGGAAATCTACCTATACTAGGTGACTAGTATATAAGACGATTCTGAATTATCTTTGTGATTTTACTGATTAAAAATTAATTGATTTAAATTTTGAATCGAGTTGGATATATATATAGTATACTTATGAAACATAAGTAAACACTGGTTATACGCATCTACGCGCACTTGTTTGATGATTATTAAAACTGCATTTAAATTGAGTTAAATGAATGGTACTATTTGATGGGTTTAAATACCGATGTGCACACACAAAAGCGCGTATGAATACATATACATATGTACTTATATAATAAATAAGTTCTAATATATATATATATATATACACATATATATGTATATATAGTAGAACTTATTTAGATTCAGACTTCTGTACCATTCACACAATCTGAACATAACAATGATCAAAATTGGAATCGGATTGGATTCATTTTATTGTTTCTTCCTTTCAGATGATCTAGCAGTGGACTACCAGTTCACCTTCAACCTATCAAAGAAGGAAGACCGCCATCTTTCCGCCATTAACTTCCGGAACGCGCCTGTCAAGCCGGATGTGGACGCGGATTTCAGTATAACTTGCTCTGCGCACGCGCGGATGAATCTAACTGTTAGGACTAGAAGCGATCCCGCCGAGAGAACGCTGTTTCAAGACGTTAATTGCACTAATTTTAGATATAAGTAAGTATATAAAAACAAATAATAATTATTGAAATCATCGTTCCCCTGTATTCCACGTTACGTGAATAAAAATAAAAATGATAATTATTAAAAAAACTTCAATTCATGATAAGGTATAATTTAGTTCCAATTTCACAACTAGATGTCGTTTTTGTAAATACAAACATAGAGTAACACCCAGACACAGAACAAATATTTATGCTCCTTGCATCATTTGCTCTGTGTGGGAATCGAACCCACGACCCACAGCAAGGAAGGCAGAGCTACTACCAACTGAGCTGTGACGCCTTCAAACTAACATATCTAAAAAATAGTCATTTTTTTTTCTATCAACATCTACTTCCCATTGTAACAGTTTTGCTTTGTTTAGAACTAAGTTTGTGACTAGGCATTGTGTAAAATGTGTTGGTGGTTGCGGGTTTGATTCCCGATCCCCCTTGTGACAAATGTTTTTACGATCCGCAAATATTGATTCCGGGTGTTCTGGGTATTTTATATGTATAATAAAAAATATCTATCTATGTAATGTAATGTATTAAGTATGTCAGTCTTCTAGTACCCATAACATAAGCTCTGCTTAGCTTGGGGCTAGATGATGTTCTGTGGATTGTCCAACATTATTTATTTATTAATTTTTGTTTCAGATTTGCCAAATCGGAACATGCGTTCGGAGTCGAAGATAATGTGACATTGACAACATTTTTTGTTTACGTTTACGAATTCAAACCCCCTCTTTGGATACAAGTGAGTTTATTATTGATTACAATATGTAATACAAAAATATATTCTATCAGCAATCTAGTTCCCATAGTACAAGCTTTGCTTAGTTTGGGACTGAAGAGTGATGTGTGAATTGTCCACGAATATTTTTTATAATGCTGGACAATTCACACAACATCATCTAGCCCCAAGCTAAGCAGAGCTTGTGTTATGGGTACTAGTAGACAAATTATAGAATTGACGACCGATGTGGCGCGGCGGGCGCGGTGGTTGCGGGTTCGATTCCCGCCTTGGGATAAATGTAAAATGCTAAATTGTACATAAGTACTTTTTATATATATATTTATATAATAGTCGTAAGTTTGTTTCAGAACTGTATATAGTATTTAAAATAATGTTTTGTATTTCAGATCTCATTCTCCCAATATCCAAAGCTGAATTTACAGCAGTTTTTCATAACGTTTTCAAGTTGCTTCCTACTGCTTTTACTAGTGGCAGCTGCTATGTGGAAAATCAAACAGGTATATAATAAATTGTTTTACAAATTATAAATGTCTCTCGTTGAGGACAGGCGTCACAGCTCAGTTGGTAGTAGCTCTGAAAATTAAAACAATATGGCCGCCGCTATAAAATGGCAAATGTAATATTTTTTAATAACTTTTGTTGTATGGGTATGAAATGAAAAGGTTTGACGCGTAGAATACGATACAACGTACATTTGAAATTCAAGATGGCCGCCAAAACAAAATGGCGAATAACAATATTTTTTTCGCATTTTTCTTAATATCAATTTAAGATATCAATTCATTATCAATTTTTGATTTACGTATAGCTTTATTATACTTCTTTTTTTTTTAAACTCATTAGTGTATCATTACTAAGTTAAATTGACACCGCACTGAAACTTCAGTACTTAATTTAGTTTAATTGTAATTCTTTGTAAGAAGGATCATATAAAAAAACGGTAGGAACCAGGCCGTAAGTTTCTTGCCCGTTCTGTCTTGTCTTGACCTGACTTGACTTCATAGTACATGTTTTGCTTATCAGCTGTCTTTAATTATTGATAAAATCGATTTGTTTATTTCAGAAATACGATATGTATAGAAGAAGGCAGCGGCTGTTTGTAGAAATGGAACAAATGGCGTCTCGGCCGTTCAGCCAAGTATTAGTCGAATTAGAAAAAGTTGGGGCTGGTAAGTTAAACTAAAGAAAATATATTTAAAATAAAATAAATGTTTTTTGCCGAAAAGTAGAACTAACAATGTTATTACAATTGATGAACTTGTAGCGCCATCTATCTCGCTACATAACAAACTGCATCGTAGTCTACGCAACAGACCAACAGATGGCGCTGGCAAATCCTAGATCGCGCAAACGAAGTTACCACGGAGTTTGAACATAAGTAATACGACCGAATGGATTCCATCGGTCCTCGGACCCCGAGACAAAGGTCGCTCGGCGTGGAAGATCTTCCCTTTTCGTAGGAGATACCACTATCACTTCTTCTTCTTCTTATCGTGTCGATGCTACAACTGTTTTATGATATGTTGTTGTAGCATCTATATACTATATCTTAAAACTAAGGACATTATTTTGTTCATAAAAATAACAATATGGGGTAATAAAAACAAGTTTTTACTTAGTTAGAGCGAGTAGTCAGTATGAATCTATGAAAACAGGTTTTAACCTTCAAGCGGGCGCGCGTAGTCGAATCGACCGCGCTTAGTACATTTTCGTTCATATTATTATTATTACCCACCACATTTATTTCTCATTTCTAGTAGCCTGTCGCTAAGTCATTAATAGTAAAATAAAGTATAAACCGTTGCTCGGGGTGCTCCCCAGACTTCACAAATCACAATTGTTATAGTCCGGGTGCAGTCGTCGAAAAGACTACGCGCGCCTGTCGTCGAAAAGGTTACGCGCGACGCTCAACGCGACGTACTTTCGATCACGCTCGTAGTAGTTTTTCGGTAATCAATCAATATTTTTGAATTAAACTTGCATTTTTTTATAAAATGTGTCGTGGACGGTAACCACAAAGTGTCTCGAGGTAATACAAGAGAAGACGAAGAAGAGTGAATCAAAGCTTAGCGATTTGGTAGGAAGTTTCAGATCCTTGGTGGCTCTGAAACTTCCGACCAAATCTTTATAGAGGAACCTCAATCTGCTGAGGAATCAACCTGCTTGGACCCAGAAGAAGATGACTTGCCAATTTCAGAAAAAAAATGCTGTTTTACAAGACAATCAATGTTTTAGGGATGACGACACTGATTGTGATGAAAACTAAAGCAAAGAAATTTTTTTTTTCATATTTTGTAAATTTTATTATAAGACTAGGTATATATACTTGTCTCAGATACGTAAAGGTGTTTTAGGTTCCTGATTTTGGTTTTGATTACAAGAATATTTAAGTTTATTGATTAATTGTATAATTGCTTCTTTTTCATAATTTTCATAACTTTTTTTGACAAATAAGTCTTTACAGGCAATGATAATGTATCTAAGTACCAATAAATAAATAAATATTAAATAATTAGTGCTTTATTTATCTTAATCATCACATAGGTCTTTTCGGTTACGCGCGCCCGCTCCCGTTACAAATGACCGCGCGCCCGCTTGAGGGTTAATAATGAACTACTTTAGGCCATTTAAGTAACTGATCTGACATTTAACTGATGATGCTTAGTATTAGCTCTAAGTACCATTAATTTTTTAAACCTAAACCTATCTATATATGTATGTATATAAAAATGAAACCCGGTTTCCGTTGTCACGACATAGCATGAAAACGGCTTCACCGATTTGGCTGTTTTTTTTTGTAGTTTTCTAATACTCTGTACAAGGTTCTTACGGAATAAAAAATTAAGAAAATCTCTCAGAAAAAAAAATCTCTCTAAGGCGGTACGAAGTTTGCCGGGACAGCTAGTTTTGAAAATAAAATCATTAATTATTTTTACATTTATTGTTACAGGTAACGGGGTCCCAGCTCCAGTAGCGTTAGAGCCGTGTCGGGGGGGGAGAGCGGCGGTGCTCTCCCTGCTGGTGAGGCTCCCCACGGGGGGCACGGGCCGCGCGCCCCCCCTGGGGGGACTCAGCGTCGCCTCCGCGCTCGTCACGCTCGGACACCAGCACAAGGACAAGCGCCATCCGCATCATGCTAGCAGGTAACTGGCCATTACACCTGGAAATGCACCTGGATATCAACCTGGATTTTAGAGACTACTAGAAATATGGTTCTGCTGTAAAGTGGCATCCGCATCATGCTAGCAGGTAACTGACCATTACACCTGGAAATGCACCTGGATATCAACCTGGATTTTAGAGACTACTAGATATATGGTTCTGCTGTAAAGTGGCATCCGCATCATGCTAGCAGGTAACTGACCATTACACCTGGAAATGCACCTGGATATCAACCTGGATTTTAGAGACTACTAGAAATATGGTTCTGCTGTAAAGTGGCATCCGCATCATGCTAGCAGGTAACTGACCATTACACCTGGAAATTGACCTGGGTTTTAGGTACTGCTGGAAAGAAGTGGCATCGGCATGCTAATAGGTTACTGGCCATTACACCTGAAAATTGACCTGGATTTTAGGTACTGCTATAAAGTGGCATCGGCATCATTCTAGCTAGCAGGTAACTGACCATTACACCTGGGAATGCACCTGGATTTTAGATACTGCTGGAAATATGGTTCTGCTGTAAACTTACATCGGCATGCTAGCAGGTAACTGATATTAGATCTGGAAATGCACCATAAATGAGAAAAAAAACAAAAGTCTAACAAATAATTTTATGCAAACGTCTACAAACAATGTGGCCGCTTTTTTAAAAAAATATAAATAAATAATAAAAAATTAAGCTGGACAATCCACACAGCATCCTCTAGCCCCAAGCTTAGCAGAGCTTGTGTTATGGGTACTAGAAGACTGACATACTTAATACAATACGATGTGGCGCGGCGGGCGAAGGTCCGCCAGCGACGCGGAGGTTGCGGGTTCGATTCCCGCCTTGGGATAAATGTTTGTACGATTTCTGCAAATATTTATTCCGGGTGTTCTGGGTTTTTTTATGTACTACCTACTTATAATAAAAAATATCTATCTATGTAATGTGTTGTATTAAGTATGTTAGTTTTCTAGTACCCATAACACAAGCTCTGCTTAGCTTGGGGCTAGATGATGTTGTGTGGATTGTCCAGCATTATTTATTTATTATTACAATTAAATCTAACGCCTACAATGTCTGTATATACAACAGTCAACATCTAAAAACAGTTTTTCTAATTGTTACAGAATTTAGCGGAGGTATATCTGTAAGTATTGTACATTATGCACTTAATAAAGTGCGCTGCTCAAAATGTTGCAAATACTCAGCGTATATAGAGGTCTATATCAATAAATACACATTATTGTGTAGATAATACATTTTCGTGATTATAAACAATGGTAAATCTATTACTAATATCTAAAACTAATATGATGCTAAATTGCTTGAGGAATGTAGAATATTTTTTGCAAAAAAGTTTTTTTTTAGTACTAGCGACAAAAGTCCTGTTCATTTTTTTTTTATATCTGACCGATTTATCTTTCTATTGACTTCGATTCATTTAAAAACTAAATCAACTTAAATAAGAAATGTATTCGAGTTTTACAGATGAATGTTCAGAAAATTCTGAAATTTCAAAAAAAAAGAAGAAATGTACATACTTCCATTGATTTTAAGAGAAAATAGAGGAGAATAGGCATTTTGGGCCATAACTAAAAAAATCACTTAGGGTTGCCATATAGTACATTTAAAAGGACTTTTACAGACCTACATTTTATTACCAACTCGGATTTTTAAAATATCTCGATTTGATACTTCAAGCAAATTAGCAACATAGAAAATTCAGGTATTTTCGTGTCATTAAAGTGATTTCACGCTCAGAACAAATAAAATCTTCTTAACGTATCGAATTATTACTTGATGATTTTTCATAAAGTTTTATACAAATTGTAAAAATGACTGTAACAGGTCCTGTATGATCAATTCAAAATGTCAAAAAAATAAAATCAAAAAATATTGTAATGCTAATAAATTAACATTTTGTACTAAAAACACTTCCTTAAAAAGTGGCCAAAATATAAACTTGCACTGTTTTTATATGTCACGGTCATTTTTAGAAAGTAGACGTTTTTGTAAATGCCTAGCTTTTATGCGTTAACATCACTTTAGGGAACTTCCAAGTAAGTTAAGACGACGCTAAAATTGATTGTATTGATAGCTAGACTGCAGCACGTAATTACTTTTATTAATATTAAATTATTTATTATAATTATATGGGCGTTTAATTAAGTTCTATTTATTAATATTGTATTGCGTTTTCCGTCTTCTATATACAAATGAACACTAGTTTGAATAAGTTATTTTTTCCAGTCCATAAAAATAATTAGTTTTATCGTAATGATAATTTCTCAATCGTGATACTAATTTGATGCTAAAAAAGTAAAATATCATCACAATAATAATTTTAAGCTTTAAAATAGTTTGCAAAATCATGACATAAAATTGTCTAATAACTAAGTGATTACAATTCTGAGCAAAATAAAAATAGGATAGTCGAAGAAGTTTTTGGTAGCTAGTAAAGTATTGCTAGTCTTAACGGATACTGCAAAAGTTTATATTACAATATGTAAAAATATAGATGTAAATAGCTTATACAAAACTTAAGTAATAAATTTCCTTATGACTGATATGTAAATGATGTAAAAAAGATTTTTGTATGAAAGCATTTAAGCAAGTGTTGTGTCGAATCAAACAGATTTTTTTTATTCGTGATACATTTTGTAGTTTACCCCATTTTTAAATGCATTTATTTTTTATCGATTGACTCATTAAATTTGATTCGATCCAACATTTGCAGTTTCTAGTGTACACGTAGTTGTAGTTAGGAAAATGAAAAGTATTTTAATAAAATCATAATTCGTAGGGTCTAAGCTTATGTTTGCTGCGAAGAAAAATTAAAAAAAGTTCTATATTGTACTGCCATTCGCTTTTTAGCTAAGATTTTTCATAAAATGTATAACATCGAGTGCGTAAATAATGTAAAAACATAATAATTTAAAATAGAATAGTGACTTTTTAGATTGATATATATTTTTAAAACTTTTCACTTTTTTGCTTGAAGTAAAAAGTTTTCCGGAAAATTCGTTAAAAGACGACTTTCGTTACCGCCTCATAACATAATTTTATTATAAATAAAAGAACAGGATACATAATAAAATTAGGTTTTTTATATTTATTAACACAAAAAAATACTCAAAACCTACACAAAACACAAATTAGTAAAAGTATTTGCGAAAGGTATGAAACAAATCAAAAAAGCAAAACTAACAAATCTTTACAAATAAATCTAAACTAAAATATTTTATCAATTAATCAGATACTTAAATAAATTATTACGAACCAATGTGACAATCTTAACTTACTAAAACGATTGTGTATTCGATTCACACGAGTTTTTAAGCAATAATAATTTTAATTGTAATAATAAATTTGCCTTAGCTACTGTACCTTATTTAATAATTAAATATCTTTAATTAAAAATACAACGTTCATTGAAAATGGATCAAACAAAACTTTCTTAGGTCGTTGGTTCAAATCCGGTTAAGTTACATAAAAAATACATTAATATTAATTAAGTACTCTGAAACACAAAAATGATTGATTTGTTTAAAAAAGAGTGAGAATTTCTTGAATAAAATATCAAAATTTTCTTAACATAATTTTCAAAATTTTGATCCAAATTCAATGCAACGCTCTGTATTTATATAAGGATTAATTAATAAACAGTAACTTTATTACAGTAGAGAAACATCTTTAAAATTTAATTTTGAGTCCCGCTTGCGTAAAAGTGAGAAAAAAACACGAGAAAAGGATGTAGGGCATAATTAAATAGATTATTAGAATTAATTATATAGAACTTAGGTTCCATCTGGGCAAAATTGTGTCGAGCTCGGTACCCCAAGTACAAGTTTGTGCGCACACGGATCGCAGTGACGCAATCGCCGAGCGCCACCGATTTTGTATGGAAATCCAAGCTTCTCAAAAAATCTGCTAGGGGCGCTGCTTGGATCTCCATACAAAATCGGTGGCGCTCGGCGATCGCATCTCTACGATCCGTGTGTGCACAAACTCGTACTAGGTACTGGTTCTCATTTTTTATCTTCAATTATGAATCTTATTACAATGCACTAAATAAAATAATGTAGTTTTTATAACGGAAATAATTTGTATGAAATATTACGGAAATTGTTAGCTATTCAATATTTTATTTCGACAAATAGTGTGGTTCTCCCCCTATCTTATAAAAAGTTAGCGTTGACATTATATCATCATTACGTATGGTAAACAAGACTTCAAGTCAACGCTAACTTTTTATAAGATAGAGGGTAAATAATTATTCGTCATTTTTAGTATTTATTTATTAGTTGTATTATGATCTATTTTTCAGTGGCAATATTATAATATGTTTATTATGATTTACTTATATTTATACCTTGTGTATAACAAAATAATAACTGTATTCTTCGTTTTAATGATACCAACTGAAAAATAGATTGTTAAAACTAAAAATATATTAAAAATAGATCAGAAAATAGAAAAATATATCAGAAATAAATCGTGATATTAAAATGTATGCAAGTGGGGACCGAAACTGCCCTTTCTCTTTTAGAGTCTCAATGATTTTATTTGTATTGATTTTTGGTTTTTGCAAAATTTTTGTAACATGCATTGGAGTAATATAAGTATATTTAAGAGTTATGTATTATTGTTGATCTATTATTTTATAGCTGTACTATAAGCAATGTAAATATACTGAAAATATCAATTATTGGATTTCATAATAAAATATTCGATCTGCAAATATTCTTTTTTATTGCTCTAAATATTCACCATCACATTATTAGGTAAGTATATATTTTATAGTTAATTGCGACCACCCTAAGTAAGTAATTGTTTATTTTTTGAAGGCATAGGTACTTACACATCCACACTTTAATGTTACGCTACTTGATAAGTTATGTTACTTTAATGTTACGCTATTTTTGGGGAAAGTTGTTTAAATACTGCATTTTCGGATCCAAAGTACATAATTATATTTATACATACTTACATATTATAATATATCTATTATTCAAATAACTAACACCCGTATTCACAAAGAGTACTTGCTTAAGTATAGCATCAACACTGTGCAAAGAATGCCATTTTGCAGTGCGTTCCTTTTGGCAAGCCTTTCTATTCATAACCAACACTTAAGTTATACTCGGTTATGGGAACGCACTGCGTCGGATACTGCTCTGTGATTGGTCCATTCGTTTTGCAAAGTTCACGGCGGAGTTTGACAGCAGGAGTCAAACTAGCCCGCTTCCTTATCTGTTCGTTCATTTTGACGGACGCATAGTGCGCTCTGACACTTAAGTATTGTTTCTGGATTGGTTTCGCTAGCCCTGTGCGGGCGTGCACACTATGAGACCTCACAGTAATGTTTGTGAATACGGGTGTTAAAAAACTTACAATATTTCTAAAGAAGGCCACATGGTAACAAAAAAGTTTATAACAGTTTTTGTTACATAAATAAATTTCTGTCAATCATGTCAGATATTTCATGTCTAGTATATTTGTTTACATATTTACAAATTACTATTTTAAGTTTTTGAACAGTTTTTAGCAGTGATATAAAATGGTGTGGATATAAAATATGAATTTATCTGGTAAGTGAAAAAAATATTTTATTTAATGGACACCCAACACAAGTTTACACAAAAGAATATATTTAACATATGGTTTTGAGCCTAGTGTTCCCATAATTATAGGGTATGCACATAGGAACAACCAACACATATTCACAAACAAACTTACGACTAATTACATTATTATATGGTAAGTTGAATTATTCTTCGCTACCTTAATTAAGAGATTAGTTAGATAATAGCTAATTTCATAATTAGTACATATCTATTTTGCGAAACTGGCTTGCTTTCTATGATACAGAGACAGAGAAACACTCGCACGCCGCACGGCTTACAAGTCTTACATTACAACTATAGCAAAAAGTGTCGTCACCACTTTTAGTCTTAATTTTTTCTATCTAGCCCCCTTTCGCAACGCGCGATAAGGAACTTGGTTCCAAAAACATGTAACACTCGAGGTAAAATCATTTTTTAATCATAAAAGTAATAAACTATTCTGCCATATTTTTCCTACAATTAAGTACTTTACTTTAATACTTACCACTGTAATTATATACTTACATTTGTATGAGAAAATAAACGTTATTATTTAAAAAAAAAAAAAAAAAATTTCATTATATTTCAGAATCCAAAAAATGCTATACATCGTACTCCTATGGTTGACAATAGCAGCTGGTAGCGACGACCAGCCCTACTGCGCGGTTCGCTACAAACGACTGTGCCAGGGCAAAGGCCGCCATGTGGCTTGTCAGTTTTCTGATGTACGTGTTCAGTAATTATTATCAATAAATTTAAAAAAAAATGAATAGAACCGACTAGAATTGCAGTGTTTTCAGAAGAGCATAGTTGAGTGAGAATAGACGTAAGTACCTATCTTAAAAAGACAGACACAGACGTCACAGCTCAGTTGGTATCTAGTAGCTCTGCCTTCCATGCTGTGGGTCGTGAGTTCGATTCCCACCGAGAGCAAACGTTGGCAGCATAAATATTTGTTGTAGTTCATCGGTTTTTTTTTAGTACTGAAGTAAATGTGTTCCTGGAATGTATTTAGACGCTATGTAATGTATGAGCACTCAAAAACGTAGGCAAGTTTTGATAGGCACATTATTTTGTTTATAGATATTTTTAATGTTACTTGTATAAAAACCTGTTTTTTTCCAGCCAGGCCCGGGCGCGTCTTGCGTGAACTACACCGCAATCAAATTCAACAATGAAATGAAGAGTTTTATCTTGTACTATGTTAATAGGTTAGAATACTAGCTAGGTAATTTTGCTTGTACCTTTAAGTAACTTGTAAAACGGTAAAAGAAAGAATCTTATACTTCGGCAAGAGACAATCGATAATGTCGTTAGAGTAGCATTCCGTAACAGAGCGTCAATACTTAATGTCATTAAATAAATAATTTTATAAGGACAATCCTACAATTTTAAGAAAAACGCGGGAACATGTGTAGAACATTAATGCTCCCCAGCCGTATAGGTATCTCTCTCACACATTATCTCCGTCCCTCGGGTGTGAGGGAGACAGGTATATAATCAAAAGTAATTATACCTACCTAATGATGATAAGATGGAAAAGTTGTTCGATCAAACCAAACCTTTGACTTTTATGTACAAGGCGACGTCAAAGAATCGCTGCGGGCAACGAAAGAGTACGAGGTGGCCTTCCTCTACCGAAGCCGGAGATTATGATGATGGTTGTAAGTGAAGCATACCTTTAGAATAAAACTAGCTTTTTAAGTTTATAAGCTTAAAATTGCCTTGAGAATGTATGGGGGTCGGTAGTATTTTTAATCTGGCTACACAGGTAGACGAGATGGAGTGACGATCTGCGGAGTGTAGCTGGCAAACACTGGATAAAAAGAGTCGAAGACCGGGCTCAGTGGCGCGTCTTGGGAAAGACCTACGTCCATCAGTGGACTGATATAGGTTGATGATGATGATTATGAACACAACTGAGTTGGTGTAAAGCTCCTTCCATGCTGTTGTGTGTAAATAAAAATTGATTTTTGATTTTTTTCTGGGTGGTATAATCCATTCCTTGAATTGTATGTAGCATTTCATGTAAACATTTGGTTTCAGGAATGGGACCGTGAGTTATCATTCCTCGCTCAGAGACTTGCTGACCAATGTCATTTCGTACATGATGATTGCAGAGCAACAGGTGACAAATGAACTTACTCGATACATTTTAGAATATCTTATTGCTAAACATAAAGCTTGGTTTTTCATTGCTAGCTTCCTGACTCTGATGCCTTGATCACACGTACCGAGTAAACCGGCGAGACAGTGAAGTATTTAAGATACACTGCGCGCTAACGCTGCAACGTTCAACAGTAAAACTGATGTCGACGCGCAGTGTATCTCAAATACGTGACTGACTCGCCGGTTTACTCGGTACGTGTGATCAAGGCATGACAATCCATCATTAAAACAGCAGTCGAGCTTTAGAAAAAAGTCCGAGCAATACTCTACCTCACGCTCTAGCGGGAAATTTAAATTTTTTAGGGTTTTTTTTTATTGCGGCTGAATTGATTTATCGTTTACTAGTTTAAGCTATTTTGCGAACATAAACAATAATTTACTGTGTAACCCTGTATCAATTTTTGAGATTGGTTCTTTATATTAACTTAATTAAATTACTGTACAGAACAGTTAAATGTAGGTATCACCTTAAGTACTTCTTCCCCTAGATACCTAGTGTGTGTTAGTTTTCATCACTGTTTTCACAAAACTTATTTTTACCAAAAACGGCCCGATAGCCCTCATATTGTAGTAGCCCTAGTATTTTCCGTAACCTCGCAAAAATCTTATCAAATATATGTTTTTTTATTTTTAAATGAACTAACGCATTTAAAAATAAAAAATATAGGTAAGTAGGTACATTTAAAATAGATAGATAACAACTTTATTGTACCTACACACAAATTATAAAAATACAATGCAGAAAACAAAAAAAAAAAATGGTAGCACTCCGGGAGTGCCGGCAGAAGTGAAAACTTCAATATTAACGTTGTGTTTTCACTTTTAAGTTTTCACTTCAAAAATATAACCACAGTCGTCATAATGACAATGACAATCACAATGACACAGACACATTCGCGCAAGCGCGAATGTGTTTTCACTTTTAAGTTTTCACTTCAAAAATATAACCACAGTCGTCATAATGACAATGACAATCACAATGACACAGACACATTCGCGCAAGCGCGAATGTGTCTGTGTCAGTGTGATTGTGTCATGTCGACACAACGACAATGACAATGACAATGACACATTCGCGCAAGCGCGAATGTGTCTGTGTTTTCACTTTTAAGTTTTCACTTCAAAAATATAACCACAGTCGTCATAATGACAATGACAATCACAATGACACAGACACATTCGCGCTTGCGCGAATGTGTCACAACGACGAAGACAACGAAGACACACTGACACAGACACATTCGAACAGACACGACACGAATGTGTCTGTGTCAGTGTGATTGTGTCATGTCGACACAACGACAATGACAATGACAATGACATTGTGATTGTCATTGTGATTGTCATTGTGATTGTGTCATGTCATTGTGTCACATTCGCGCAAGCGCGAATGTGACACAACGACGAAGACAACGAAGACACACTGACACAGACACATTCGAACAGACACGACACGAATGTGTCTGTGTCAGTGTGATTGTGTCATGTCGACACAACGACAATGACAATGACAATGACACAGACACATTCGCGCAAGCGCGAATGTGTCTGTGTCATTGTGATTGTGTCATGTCATTGACATTGACACAACGACGAAGACAACGAATGATGAACGCCACGTTCGATGAACGTCACGAGTCACGTGACCCTGACTGAGTTTTCACTTCAATAAGATGGAAGCGATACAGTTAAATACAAGTTAGGCGAAACGATTCGTACGATATAATAGCGTCTATCTGGTTATGCGCGCGCGGCGAGCGATACGTGTTTCCCGTGCGAGGGTGCTCAGAGCGTCTGTCGGCTGCCGGCGCGCGAGTGCCGCTCCTCGGTCCTCCGCCCCCGCGCTCCGCACCGCACCGCGTGTTGGCAGCGCCTTGTACTCGCCTTGTACGATGTCGCCACAACACTATTTAATTGTTTGAGTCATACGTCGCGTGACCGCAAGTGTGTTCTTTTGTCGTCTCTTGTTTTACGAGCAATGTATAAAAATTAAATAAGATCTTACGCTTTTTCGACGTCACGTGACCCTGACGCGAGTTTGAAAGTTTTTACCCACCCAGCGCCGCTAAAGAAGTTTTCACTTCAAAAATACACAGAACTTATACGTAGGTACAATGGGCGGCCTTATCGCTAAAAGCGATCTCTTCTAGACAACCTTTAGTGCAAATAGTGCACAAGACACTGATGAGCACAATTTACACAGTGCGTTATCCATACTCCGGACAAACAGTGGGTGAAGTGCGTTGGAGACGCACCGCCGAGCCCGTAGAGCGCGGCGCCAGGCGTGCTATACGCCGCGTTTTAGACGCCTGGTGGGGCGAGCGTCGACGCGTGATGCCACAACAACTTACAACACCATTCCGACTAGCTGCCAGGTGAACAATACCTCTACCATGAGATGTCACAGTCAAATCGCCTGACTTTACTACAGTAGTTACGTAAATATTATTACGAATTTTAGTATCCAACTATCCGCTAGAGGCGCTGTACAAATCTTCATACATTTTTTTAATTACAGACGCTAGCGAGTATAGATTGTAAAAACTTAGAACTCTTCAGAAACGTAGACTTGAAGAGTAAATTTGTGACGCACGTAAAAGGGTAAAAGGAGCGCTTGAAAAAGTTATTGAGAACTTTTTCTTAAACAATTACTTACATTCTTAGCAAGTCACAAATCAGCCTCATTAACTCAATATGTAGTTTATTAATAAATTTAGTTTCATTTATTTAGGTATTATTTTATTTTTTGTCGCACGCTCGCTCTTTTCTGTTACCACGTTGGATTGGCTGGTAGAAATGCTTCATTATGAAGCCCTCCTGTTGTAAACCTTTTTGCAATAAAGAACAAAATAAATAAGGGTAAAAGCTTAGTAGATATTATTGGACCGGGCGAAGGTCCGCCTGCGACGCGGAAGTTGCGGGTTCGATTCCCGCCTTGGGATAAATGTTTGTACGATCTGCAAATATGTATTTATTCCGGACGTTCTGGGTATTTTATTATGTATAATATAAAATATCTATCTATGTAATGTATATTATTAAGTATGTCAGTCTTCTAGTACCCATAACACAAGCTCTGCTTAGCTTAGGGCTAGATGTTGTGTGGATTGTCCAGCATTATTTATTATATTTTCTTTGCAGGGGAGCAGTATGGGGTCACTTCAGCCAGCTGTGCGTATGGGGGCTCCAAGCTATGGGGTGCGGGGCGGTGCACCATGGGGCGACACACCCCCGACTGCTCCTGGTCTGCGATTTCTCCCACACCAACATGCTGGGTCAGAGGACGTTGAACCCAGGTCCTACCGCGCCGTGTCCCATACACACCATGAGGAGATCCAGGTCTCAGTACCCGCTGTTGTGTGCGCCTGTTAGTTTATCATTATTTTATTTATTTTGCAGCATATTTAGTAGATAGCTTCAATAAAGAACAAAAGGAATTGCTATTACCTATCAACCGACTTCAAATAAGGAGGTTCTCAAGTCGACTAAGTATACCTCTACCTATGTTGTTATACTTAGTCAAATTACCTACCTACTATGTACCTACCTATATTATTATTTTTTTATCATTTTTCATAATAAAAGTACCTATTATAAAAATAAAAAAAGCATATACATAGTACCTATGTGAAAAAGTCATTTTCATTTAGGAAAATATAAATACTTAGGTGTAATTCGTCGGGAAAAAAATCCCAACGACTCAGTGTGACTGGATTTGATGTGACTGTTCGAAAACCCATCATTACTTTGTACCAATAAAGAGTACCTATCTATAAATCATAAATCATCATTTATTCATTTTTTTTTCTATAACATCCAGGTACGCCAACAGCTGGTCCCAACTGAGCCAGACGAAGACACATACGAGGACGATGATGATGAGCTGGATCCAGGTCTAACGGTGGATGTGGGGGACGCTCCGACCCCCAGCATACAATACACCAGGTCTCGGAAGAAACAGACCACGGCCGCTTATTCTACGGACACTTCTGTCTTGGTTTTTAGAGGTTCGAGTTTGACGGTGACAGGCTTCACAGCTCTGAGGGCTTAGTCCGAGGATGCATTTTAGAGCCGAGAGTCGTCTCTCAGATATCCATACAAAATAATAGGGTATCCGAGAGCACTCTCGGCTCGAGAGTAGGGAGTTTTAAAATGCAACCTCGGACTAAGCACTCAGTTGGTGGTACCTAGCTCTGCCTTCCGTGCTGTAGGTGTTCGATCCCTACAGATAATAAATGTGTTACTATGTAAACTATGTTACCTACATACTTATGTTTTGACGTGACAACGTCTTATAATTCGATAGAGCCGGCTGCAGGCACGAAAAAACATGACTCATGTGGCGTTACCTCGCTCTGAGGCGTTCCATGAAGTGCAAGCGAGAGCGCGGAACGAGCGACAAAGAAGCACAATCGGCCTTTGCGTTCGTTGTCACGTTCAACTATCGTCAGTAGACCGACTTTACAGACAATCATTTTTTTACAAAATAAAATGGTGTTTATCTAATGCCTATAGTACAAGCTTTGCTTAGTTTGAAACAAGATAGCGTTGTTTAAAAAGTCCATAAAATTATACAATTCACAGAAGAATTGAAGTCAAAAACAAAAAGTGTGATGATAGAAAAGCTTGACCAAGAACTGGAATTCAGGAACAAAGCTGAAGATAAGAACCAAGTCACCGAGGATCTGATCATCCAGGAGTGGAGGAGTAGGCGACCTATGGTCACCTCTTACGGACAATGGCGGTATGTAGGTACTTATGCATTTAAGATAAGGTATTACATCTTGAAAAATGTATACTTAGGTACAAGTATGTATTCTATTAGCAATCTAATTCCCATGTGACGACCGATGTGGCGCGGCGGGCGAATGTCCGCCTGCGACGCGGAGGTTGTGGGTTCGATTCCCGCCTTGGGATAAATGTTTGTATGATCTGTATTGTATGATATATTGATTCCGGGTGTTCTGGGTATTTTATATGTATAATAAAAAATATCTAAGTATCTATGTAATGTAGGTATTGTATTCAGTATGTCAGTCTTCTAGTACCCATAACACAAGCTCTGCTTAGCTTGGGGCTAGATGATGTTGTGTGGATTGTCCAGCATTATTTATGTATTTATTTATTTACAGTTACAAGGTACCTATTAATATATTTTTTTATGCAGTGAACACCAAGAGAGCCTTGAAGAAGTGATTCCATTGCAGACGACACATCGTGATAACCAAATCGTAAAAGAATACTATCGTCCTACCACTATTACTTCCGAAACTGTAAGAATATTTATAACTACTAATATTCTAAGTACTTATGTTATTTACTTTTTATTTCCTAACCTATCTCGTCCCACTGCTGGGCAAAGGTCTCCCCCAAATCCTTCCACTCATCTCTGCTTTCCGCTTTCGTCCACCAATCCCTCTCGAAAGGATCGAGGTCGTCCCGCCATCGCCTTTTTGGTCGGCCTCTACGCCGCCTTCCGTCTCCAGGCAGCCACGGTGTCACGATTATTTATGTTAGGTATATACCTACTTACAAAAAAATATTTAAGTATTCTATCAGCAGTCTAGTATCCATAGTAGGTACAAGCTTTGCTTAGTTTGGGACTAGAGTGTGATGTGTGAAATGTCCGTGCATATTTTATTTATTTATTATTTAAACAATAAACTAGCTGAATGTTTTCTATTTTACACCATAATACTATATATTTTTTTTAGGATACTTATCCCAGGCACCGATGGAAACAAACAAGAGATCGGCCGAGAAGGTAATTTAGTATCAAAAAAAGTATTTTGTCTAGACTAGAGTTCAGTACCTCAAGTAGGTACGAGTTTGAGCAAACACGGATCGTAGAGACGCAATCACCGAGCGCCACCGATTTTGTATAGAGATCCAATCCAAGCTTCTCATGAAATCTGCTCTGTCTCTGCGATCCGTGTGTGCACAAACTCGTACTTGGGACTGTACCCCAAGTACGAGTTTTCAAATATGTTTCAGACCGGGTGCAAACGCATTACTCGTCACCTTACCCGTTCAATACCCGAGAAGACAATCTGTTGTAAGTACGAATACATTGCATTATTTGTAAGTATTATTTATGATGACCGATGTAGCGCGGCGAAGGTCCGCCTGCGACGCGGAGGTTGCGGGTTCGATTCCCACCTTGGAATAAATGTTTGTACGATCTGCAAATATTTATTCCGGGTGTTCTGGGTATTTCATATGTTTAATAAAAAATATTTATCTAAGTATGTAATGTATTGTATTAAGTATGTCAGTCTTCTAGTACCCATAACACAAGCTCTACTTAGCTTGGGGCTAGATGTTGTGTGGATTGTCCAGCATTATTTATTTATTACTGGTATCTATATATAACACCTGTCTTTGGTTTCAGGCTTCTCTGAGGCTGGACAAAGAAGACGTGGACCAACTGTTCAAAGACACAGGCTTCAAGTCCTCGTTGAAACTGAAGTGACTGTTTCACAATAAATGTTTTATGACTGCAATATATTTTTTTTATTAAACTTGAACTTCTACGCTAACATGACAACGAATAATATCATCATTCCCCTGCCCTTATCCCACGTTAAGTGGTGTCGGCACAACATGTCTTTTTCTTCCACTCACTCCTATCATTCGTCAAATCCGAAAAAAATGACAACGAATAATACAGTTTCATAAATTAAGTATGTACTTAATTAACTTTTTTTTTTCTCTAGTCTAAATCGTCCCACTGCTGGGCAAAGGCCTCTCCCAAACCCCTCCACTTATCCCGGTCATTGGTAGTGCTCCATCATCAATCCACATTAAATATCACAAATTAAAAAAATGCTAGAAAGGTACCGACCTACCGACATATTATTTAGAGTAGGTATCTATGTAATTGCAAAAATCCCCAAAAGCTGGAACTTTATTTTTACTACGTAACCATAATTAAATCTCCGTGGTTTTAAACTTCCATAAACTATAAAAAAAGATATGCTAGTGTTTGTCAAGATATGAACTGACATAACATCATCAAAACAACGATAAATCTATCAAAGATCTATAACGAAAATTAAAAGTTATCCTAAATTAAAGAATGACATATTTGAGCTGTGAACGAAACAGTAAATTTGGACCTAAAACGACTCAAAACGATAATTATTCATATACTTCAGTACTCATTGACGAATCTCTACGAAGAATCCTAAACAAGAAACAATAACAAAACCAGTTTTCAACATGTTAAAATAACTAGAAGGAAAATAGGTAATCTTTCAACTAAAGAAACGAATTTTGTTGTATAGCGCCAGATAATATTGTTTAACTAATGTGCTGACCAAGAGCAAGATACTCCTGAAACAAAGATAATCGAACAACGACAAATGTTGAACATAAAACAACAAATTGTTGAATAAAAAGCGTTTAACAAAAAGCGAGCAACGTAACAGGTTTAATATATGAGACAAAAAGAACAGCTATTTGAAATAACCACAAAACACAAGCAACGAAATTTGTTTAACACCTCACTCAACAATACTTGTTGAATCTACGTCATGTGTTGTTGTTGCGCCGCTGACGGCTGCTGTGCTCGTTGCCTACGATGTCTCTGTTGTGTGACTCTGTGCGCTATGTTATGCCATCTTTGTGGATGTGACGATATTTGCGAGGACTGTAGCGATGATTATTGAAAATTTTATCGATTTTCGACATAAAGGCACGCTTATCATTCGATAATGGACGACGCACAGTAGTGCTAACGAACATAGAATTTAGTGTTAAAAACGAACGATGTTTTGTTCCATCTATAGACCTCACAATCTTTAGTGTGGGTCTTTGTGGCTGACGTTTCTTAGATATTATAATTTATTATTCATCCTTTATTGTAACATAACGACTTTTGTTAGAAATACTTGT
Source organism: Ecliptopera silaceata (assembly GCA_932527185.1). Classification (NCBI taxonomy): domain Eukaryota; kingdom Metazoa; phylum Arthropoda; class Insecta; order Lepidoptera; family Geometridae; genus Ecliptopera; species Ecliptopera silaceata. The sequence goes on along the minus strand of OW052213.1, from coordinate 6,191,081 downwards.
TGTGTCAACGACTGTTGTAATTTGAAGTGCTTGTGTTGTGTTGTGATTGTTGAAGTGTAACAAATGTATTTATAATATCACAAAAGTCGAATTAACTCGTTTATGCTAATACACATTTACAATGGAGTGAGACTTTTGATTAAAGTGCAACTTTAATTAGGGATTATTAAGTAGGATTATTAGGATACGTAGCCTACGGAATTATCTTTTGTTTGTGAATATATGATGACAATAATATATGCTTGTCATAAATACACACGGCAAACCTAGAATGACTGCTTGCGCGCAGAAAAAACCTATGTAACCTAACCTAACTTTGATGAAAGAACTAGGTAGGTGCCGAACCTACCTAAAAAAAGGTACTTATTTTAAAAGAAGCATTCTAGCTATATTATCAGGTTTTAAAAAGATTATTGGTGGCAATAAACAGTATTTATTGAACATCACTTTTAACACAACACCCACAGCAGTTTCTACAATCACAGTCAAGTTCAACACCACAGATATGTAGTAAGTACGCGCAGAGCGTGAAACAGAAAATACACCGAAGACTTCCACAGAAATTACAACAACACATCAACTGACTTTCCGTGGACTATTTGTTTGATTTAAAACTTGAATTCATAGAAAAGTTAGGTTATGCTTAGGGCTGAGCAAGAATGTAACAATCGTAAATGTAACGTATTTAAGATACACTGCTCGCTACCGCTGCAACGTTCGACAGTAAAGCTGATGTTGACGCGCAGTGTTTATAAAATATGTCACTGTTTAGATAGGTTTACGATTGTCACATTTATTCGTGTTTACCAATAAACTAGTGCATAAACAAAAACTAGTTTCGTAGTAGATTTTTAGGTAGAATGGAATTCCCGTAGTATCCTTTCATTTTGCATTTTGCTTATTTTATTTTGCTGCAAGATCTTGACTTGGCGCGTTTAGCTTGACAATGCTTGACACTGACAAATTGTGTGACTGACTACTGTCAGTGTCAAAGAGATTTACAGTGTTCGCGAAACTATTACAGCCAGTTATTTCAAGACATGAAATTATGCAGATTTACGAAACTAACTTAGAGCGTTCAAACTTACACAGCAAAAAAGATATATCAATATATATTACTTACTATATAAAAGCCTTAAATATAAATTTTCTTTTATAGAAACATCTGGTATAAATAACAAAATTTATTTTATAAAAATAAATTAATTTAAATATAAATTATGCAAGTTACAGTAAGTTAATCTGACTAATTAATTATGATTAAGTAATAATTACTCTTCTTGAGACGGGTTTAGGTACTCAGTTCTTCCATTTTATAGACTGAAAATAAGAAAAAACAATCTTTTTTATTTTCTTTTGAATTCACACAATATCATTATAAATTACTAGCTGACCCGTGCCCACTTCGTTGGGCATAATTGAAGTTTTAGTAAGTATCCCTACTTTTTTTGGAAATATAATATAGCCTATGACACTCAGCAATAATGTGGCTTTCTATTGGTGAAAGAATTTTTAAAATCGGTTCAGTAGATTCCTAGATTACCCCTTACAATTGAACAAATATACAAACTTTACCTCTTTATAATATTAGTATAGATAGTCTACGTGTTATTCTGATGTACAAACTACATTATTTTAAAGTATAATTAAAATCCATTTGGTAGTCTTTGCGTGAGTATGTAACACACATACATCCATCCATACAAACTTTCGCGTTTATAATATTATAATTAATATAATATAAGTAGGATATAATATGAGTAGGCGCAGAGAAACAACCAACAATTATATAATTAAAAATACCTTTAAATCTTCTTCTATACTTATAATAAAACTGTAGAGAGGTCAATTCTGTACATGAAATATATTTAAAAAAAAACTATCAGGGGGTGATTAGTGATCGATACTGATGCCAAAAATGCAATCAGTAAAATTTTTGTCTGTCTGTCTGTCTGTCTGTCTGTCTGTCTGTCTGTCTGTATGTTCCTTATAGAAACAAAAACTACTCGACGGATTTTTACGAAACTTGGTACAATTATTCTTCATACTTCTGGGCAGGTTATAGGATACTTTTCATCAGGCTACAATCAATAGGAGCGGAGTAGTGAAGGGAAATGTCGGGAAAACGGGAGAAGTTACTCCGTTTTTTAAGCTTCCGTCGCGTGTGCAGCCTTAATGGTTAAAGTTACATAGAAATCATGTATGACGGGAATATTCTACATTAAATTGTCTAAAAAATATCCCGCAACAGCACATGTCTATCTTTTATGGTTGACTCACAATAACACGTGTAACTCCTGATAGCTTAGCAGTTCGGAGCATTCTGATTATATTTGTTTACTCTTACGTTTATAAGACTCTCAGTCATCCCAAATTTAAAAAAGTTAACATTATTACCTATTCAATAAAAAAAGAATCATAAAAATCGGTATAGAAACACCAAACTTATACATGAAATAAGCCATCGCGCCGTCGCACTTGAATACTCAAATCGAGTAAAATTTGAAATTTGTTGTGTTTACCACTAGATGGCGCTACTGTGCACAAATCCTAGATCGCGCTATCGGTGCGTTTTGGCAATGCGTTATAAGTCGGTCGGTATATAACAATAGTTCCGTTAAATTGAGTTATCTTGATAAGTTATTTAGGGTTGCGTATCCGATTACCGCTTTAATGACGAATAAATATTTAAAAACAAAATATTAAATATTCAAGGGGGTGCTCATAATCTCATACAAACACATAATTCACTTAGATGGTTTTGTTTTTTTATATATAATATTTTATAAAAAATATATTGTTGTTGATGAGCACATTTACTTGGACCAGTTAGCGAGCTTCGAAAACAGGCTGGATAAGGAGATCGATCGCCGCATCGAGAACGCCTGGAAGAGCTACTGGTCCATGAAGGAACACATGAAAGGCGACCTTCCACTTACGCTTAAACGCCAACTCATCGACATGTGCATCCTGCCATGTCCTAACCTACGGTGCGCAGACATGGTCACTGACTGAAGCACAGAAATCCAGACTCAACATTTGCCAAAGAGCAATGGAACGTAGCATCTTTGGTTTCAAGCGCATCGATCGAGTGCGAAACACTACGCTACGTTCGCTCACTGGTATTGCTGATGTAGGCAATAAAACCGCGAGGGTGGGACTGGGCAGGTCATATTAGCCGGATGGACCCAGAGAAATGGTCCAAAATCGTGACACCGTGGAGAAGAAGAAGAAAAAAAAAGAAGACGGAAGGCGGCGTAGAGGCCGACCAAAAAGGCGATGGCGGGACGACCTCGATGCTTTCGAGAGGGATTGGTGGACGAAAACGGAAAGCAGAGAGAAGGATTTGGGGGAGACCTTTGCCCAGCAGTGGGACGAGATAGGTTAGGAAAAAAAAATATACTTACTTAATCTATATCTACTAATATTATAAAGAGGTAAAGTTTGTGTATTTGTTAAATTGTAAGGGGTAATCTCGGGATCTACAGAACCGATTTTAAAAATTCTTTCACCGATAGAAAGTTACATTATTGCTGAAAAATAAAAAGGCTTTTACGTGGTAGTCCGTTTTGCAAAATGAATCGGAGAAAAAACGGTCGAATGAAAGCGTTTCTTACGAACGCTGCCTTAACTATGAAAGAAGTGTTGTAGAGAAAAGATGTGGAGCTTGATAATGCCTACAAAAAAGCCTCAAGTCAACGACAGCATATGACATACTTTTTTATTGAATAAAAATTATCCCCAACGAAGTGGGCACGTGTCAGCTAGTATATAATATTCTTACCAAATCTCGCAAAGTATTATCGGCTAGTATAAACTCTTCAGATTGCGGACTGAGTGTCATTTTGTAGTTCGTTAATGCTGATCTATCCTTCTGTTTAGCCAGGGTTTCTATAACTACTGAATGTATCTGAAAAAAGAAAAACAATAGTTTAAAACATTTATTTATGTCAATTGCTAGAACTATCTAATGCTAGAGGACTTAATAGTCATATTTATTGTTATATTTAGGTTAATAATTTATTTTTATTTGCTTAATCAAGATTAATCAAATTAGATAAATCAGGCATTCTTTAAATTAAGTTTACATTATTTTGACTTATTAGTAAAATGTAAATAAATAATCAATAATTGCCTTGTCAAGAGTGTGGCATAATCACGTTCATTAAGCCCTGCCTAATAAATAAATACAATAATAGGCTGTAAGTTGAATTCAAAAGAATGTATTATTATATTTCAGTTCTGTAGATATTATTTTATAAATAAAAAGAATTAAAAATATTTTTAAGAGACAAGTGAATGGGTATCTTCTAGGCAAGTGTGCTACATCGTAGACCGCATCGTCACTTAACATCAGGTGAGATCGCGGTCAAACGCTAGCCTAAAACTTGTAAAAAAAAATAAAAATTGGCAGATTTAGCAAGGGATAGAAGAGTGGAAAAATAGGGCGAGATATTTGCCCAGCATTGGGTCAACATAAGTTATTAAAAAAAAAGTTTTGTTGTATGAATACCTTATAAACCTGTGCGAGTCTCAATCTATCGTCGGCATTAGCGACTTTATTGACACAAGTCGCTAGCATTCTCTTACTCGACTTCAACTCACTGAGTCGAGCCAACAGTGACTCTATCGGAATGTGAGATGAAACCGTGGTACGGCCCAGCCAGTCCTGAAAGCAAAATACATAATAAATAATGCTGGACAATCCACACAACATCATCTAGCCCCAAGCTAAGCAGAGCTTGTGTTATGGGTACTAGAAGACTGACATACTTAATACAATACATTACATAGATAGATATTTTTAGTATACATATAAAATACTTAAAACACCCGGAATAAATATTTGAAGATCGTACAAACATTTATCCCAAGGCGGGAATCGAACCCGCAACTTCGTCGCAGGCGGACCATATCGCCCGCCGCGCCATATCGGTCGTGAAGATCTAATTAATTGTAGTTAAGGTACTGACAGACGTGCTCAAAAAAAGCATGCTAATAAGCTTGCTTAAAATTAGCATGCTCTGCAAACTGTTCACATTTGCCAGAAATAAGCATGCTTTATTTAAAGCATAGTACTCCTAAATAGGCATGCAAACATGTTCAGACGTGCTCCGAGCAGTCCGAGCACGCCCCCACCTACCCGCGCCTCAGGTAGCATGCTCGAAAATCAAACGTCGTTTGATTTTTAAGCACGCTCGAAATAAGCATGCTCATTACATTACACACGTGCTACTAATGAGCACTTGCTCAATAAAAGCATGCTTTCGTGCTAGTAATGAGCACGTCTGTCAGTACCTTTAGCCGTAGCTTTTGCTTACTTTTTTCGTGAACAGAGATTCAACAATATCCCATTTATTTGATTTAGCGTGTACATTTAGAACGACCCAATCGTACTGCAACGGTGTTATCTGGAAAAGACAATATTATTGTTTAGCCTACTAAAAAAAATGAGGAGGTTATCAATTCGATTGTATGTTTTTTTTTGTATGTATAACGATTTGTCAGCCAATTATGAATAGATTTGATGATTAATTTCTTATTCCAATTGTTAAAATTTAACTAATTGGCGAGTATTCTCTTAGATATTTTAATACATTTCTTGTTTTCCGAAAAAAAAATACACATACTCTAAAAAATAAAAACGACTTCTAATCATCAAACAACGCATCAATTTTATACACATTTTGAAGAATAACTTTAAACCTAGATCTAGTTGTTACTATTATGATTGGTACTGATTTGGATCAGTTGAACTATCTATAGATCGTTTGCAACGGTCTGTAGATAGCTCAACTGTTTCTTATGTATTTTATAGGCCTATGTACATTTTGTAAATACTGTAATAGTCTTAAGTTTGTTTGTGAATAAAGAGAAGTTGTTACTATTAGTTACCTTGCTGGTTTAGTATGATGTAATGAACTACTACTCCACACTAAACCAGCAAGCTAACACAAACTTCTCTTCACTACCTATGTATAGATATATTTATTTGTAAACTATTAATTATATAATTTTGTTAATTTTCTTTAAGTACCTTCTGTTTTTTTTTCTGTAATAATTGTTATTTTCCTACTTTAATTATATATTTAGTTTGTGTCTGTTTTTGATTGAATAAACGTATTTTCTTTCTTCTTTCTTTCTTTCAAATGAAACAGACATACCTGTTGCCTCTGACACAGAGTGAGAGGGGACATCATATTGCCGGCTCCCTCGCTCCAATGGTGCGTGCAACAATACGCCAAACAAGATATAGCTGATTTGTTGCTCAGTTCGGGTTTGTTTGCACATTTTTGCCATTCTGAAATAATTATTCATTATTTTGTCATTATTTTCTCACTAATCTTGTGGACATGTTTAATATTATTTTTCAGTTGATGACAGTGAAATTTGATTAATAATGTGAGTAATGTACCCTCTACCTGTATTCAAGCAAATAAATGTTTCATGTAATTCCAAGGCAAAGATTGAATACATAATTATGAGAAAGTATTATAATTATTTATTTAATAAAGGAACACATTAAAGGCTCATTAAGTGCCTCTCAAAAAGCCTTAAAATAGTGTCATCTCGATTTTTTAAACAATGTGTGTTTTGTGAAATGTCCGGAGATATTTATTATTGGTATAATTTATTAATGATATAAATTAGTATATAACTGATAGCTTGATTTTTTTTTAAATCTTATTTCAAGCTTTGCTTAGTTTAGAACTAGAGCCTTCTTTTTCTTCGTTTCAATGACCTTAATAAATGTTTTCCTAATTGGCTGCTATTTCGATTTCTATAGGATTAGAGTGTGATGTGTGAAATGTCCCTAATCTATTTTTTATTAAGTATACAAATATCTTACCAAGCAGTTTTATATAATCAGCCAACATTTTCGAATGGTGGGTATCAATTCCGGGTTGTGAAAAGTGATTGTTTGTTAAGTTATTCATTTTTCTTAACAGGCTGTCTACACTGCCTTGAGATTTTACTGCATGTTGGTATTGGTACATCTGTAAATAGTTAAATAGAATATAATAGATAATTCATTTATTCACAAACAAACTTACGACTATACAGTATTTACAAAATGTACATTTTATTTATTTATTTATTTATTCCAAACACTTATTTTAAAACACAATTTGGTTGGACACTAATCTCCACCCTAGGAAAAACCTGTGTTGTCTGACATTGTCATATAAAATACATAAGAAACAGTTGAGCTATCTACAGAATATATGTAATTGTAGCGCCATCTATCTCGCCACATGATGAACTACATCGAAGTCTACGCAAGAGACCAACAGATGGCAGAGTGAATCCTAGATCGCGCAAACGAAGTTATCATTATTGCACTTTACTTATGCATTATTTAATAATTTAAATAAAAATAATAAATTAAAGTATATTTATAAAAAACTTACGGCTGCTTCGGGACTTCTTCCAAGCATACTGAAAAATAAACAAATAAATTCTTAACATTCATAAAAATAAATATATTTAAATTATAATTTACTAAATTAATAATAATTAAAGTTACAGCCTGTGTTACTCAGGGTGATTGTAGCTTACTAATGGTGAAAGAATTTTTGAAATCGGTGCAGTAGTTTTTGAGTTTATTTATTTCAAACATACACATTTTTCCTCTTTATAATATTCATCATCTTCCTACCCTTGTCCCACATTATGTGGTGTCGGTACAACACTTCTTCTTCTTCCACTCTCTTCTATCAGATGTCATCTCTATATATGTAATGTATTGTATTAAGTATGTCAGTCTTCTAGTACCCATAACACAAGCTCTGCTTAGCTTGAGGCTAGATGATGTTGTGTGGATTGTCCAGCATTATTTATTTTTTATTATCTTAATGCTCACTCCTTTCTTACACATGTGTACAAATATATAATATATGTGTAGATATGTCATCAACAACTTACGTTAGCAGATCCGTTAGTTCCGTGATCTTTCCTTCGTTTTGCAAGAACGCTATGTAATGGCTCAGAGCAGTGGGCCTCGATGACAGCAGCTCATAAACCAACTTTTTGTTCAGTGTTGCTATTAAAAACAATACTACCTGAAAAGTAGAGAAAAATTAATAAATAAATATTTATGGTCATACTCTAGTCCCAAACTATGAAAATTTGAAAATTTTAGAAAAATAGTTGATAGAGAGAATACTTATAAGTATACTTACACTATTTTTTGTTAATACATAGAATACATATTAAAACCACAGACATCAGTGTTCATCACACAAGAGAGGTGGGTATTGAACCCACAACCAACAGCATGGAAGGCAGAGCTACTACCAACAGAGCTGTGACGCCTGTCAATAAGTTGTGGCATCATCATCATCAATCATCAAGTTTCACACATTTAAGTGTTTTATGGATGGAAGTTGTTACTTATACATGTCTGCAAGCTAGTGTATAAAATAAATGCTAAATCTTAGTAACTATGTTTTAAGTAAAAGTGAATTAATTTACCGTCAGAATAGCATTTCCATCATTCATAGCCAAAGCCCCGTCAAGCAGTTCAGTCTTGGACTTCAAGCTGCGGTGAACATGGAGAGAACAACTCCTGCCAAGAAGAAGCCTCTTCAGGGTAACTGGAACTGTCTCCAGATGAATCTGACTGGTCTCTGTCTTGGTATCTTTACCTGACTGAGCAAGGAGAACTGAAATAATAATACATATAAATAAATTAATAAATATTCATGGACATTTCACACATCACACTCTAGTCTCAAACTAAGCAAAGCTATGGGAACTAGATTGCTGATAGAATACTTATATACATTTTTTTTGTAAATACATACACATACATATTAACATTCAGACACAGAACAACTATTTATGTTCATCACACAAGCATTTGTTTTGGGTGGGAATCGAATCCACAACCCACAGCATGGAAGGCAGAGCTACTACCAACTGACCTGTGATGCTTGTACATACACACTGTAAGCTTTGCTCTGGTCGCTTGGAACTGGCACCTAGAATCACCTAGTATGTAAAATGATTCTAAGCGATCCTTGTGATTTTACTGAACAAAGAAATATTTGATTTGATTGTAGAGTGTATGATGTATTTACAATATGTACTTAACATGTTGTAAATACATTTTATCACATTGTAAAATCATCTTACTAAGATCCAAAACCATAGGGCTGACAAGACTTGCAATCGGCAGCAATGTAGTCCTGACCGTGACACCAGTGGCTCCGAACACATCGTCTGGTGATTGACCCGAGTATGGCTTCTGTCCGATAGCCAGAATTTCTTGAGGTGACAACTGAAAGAGATTTTTACCATTTAAAATACTCTTACAAAAATTTAGTGTTATGTCAACATTATGTATAGTAATCATGACATCAAGTCTGCACTAACTTTTTATAAGATAGACCGTAGGACTACAACATCAGTACCCCAAGTACGAGTTTGTGCACACACGAATCGTAGAGACGCAATCGCGCCGAGCGCCACCGTTTTTGTATGGAGATCCAAACAGCGCCCCTAGCAGATTTCTTGAGAAGCTTGGATTTCGAAACTCAAATGGAGCTGGGCAGGACACTTGGCAAGATTTGGTGATGGCAGGTGGAGTAAGGCCTTGACAGAATGGAGGTCTAGAGGACATACAAGAGGCCTTGGCAGACCAACAGCCAGATGGATGGACGATATTGTTGCCGTACAGGGTAGGACCTGAATGCAAAAGGCCCATTTAAGGAAAGAGTGGCGTTTGTGGGAGGAGGCTTATACCCAGCAGCGGGCTAGTACGGGCTGCCTATGATGATGATGATGATGATACCTATGTTATATATGTTTATGTAGTTGTTAATAAGTTGGTAAGTATCCAATCTAGCATAAGAGACAATTTGTAGGTGTGTAAAACTCATACTTGGAGTTGAAATGTAAAACAACAATATACAATCATAGAGCACGTTTTTATCTAAATCACGTATTGCATAATTATACGTTATCGTTTGTAAAATATGTTTTTGCTACATTTTTGTCTATAAGAATAGTAAAAACACTTACTACATCGTCATCAAAACTAAACGCTTTAGCCTTTGTTTCACTTGTATTCCAATAGTCATCGTCATCCATTTTTATCACGATATCAGTCTATTATACTGAAACAATACAAAGAAATAGAAGAATTTCATAAAACTTGGAATACCAAAACAAGTCTACTTTCGACAAAAATAGTAAACAATCCAAACGAGCGAATGAATGAATGATAACTATTGACAGGGGTCAGGGATTGAGATGGTTGAACCCAAAGAAAAAGAGCTAGGGCTGTGCATACAAATCGTGGATATGAGGATAAATCTATACCCCCTATCTTTATAAAAAGTTAGCGTTGCCTATAAGTCATCATTACGTATGGTAATCAATACATCAAGTCTGCGCTAACTTTTTATAAGATAGACCGAAAGACTGAGAGGGAATATGATTAGTAGGTACGCTGAATAGTAAGTACCTACTGTATTAAGTAAGTGGGCACTTTATTAAAAAACCTATCTCTAGCGTGTGCTCAGAAAACCGAATAGGAATATGTAATTAAATGCAGATTTTTTGTAAAATAAATTAAGATTCATAAGTTTTTGAAAACTTTTACTACATCATGTCATGTCTATGCTTTGAGTACCTACACAGATTTCAAGGTACGAGGAGCGTTTACTATATTACCTACTTAAACTCACTTTGCTGTAACGTAACTCAGTTAAATCTATCACGTATGGTTTTTTATCTTAACGGGTCCTTTATCTTAAAGGCTACAAAAGATCCAATGCTTCAATAATCCAATCAGCTACGCTACTTCAAAAGAACTTAGCTTACTATAAACAAAAAAAAAAGACGTGTGGCACTCGAGGACTGCCGCGGTAAAGCTATTGCATAGCATTTTTTGCTGAATTACGCATACGCAGTGTTAGATTATTTCGTTACGGAATTTCTGGATTCGGTTTCCACGCTCAAGGCCCGCGATATAAGCTATGCAATAGCTTAATATTTAGAGATAAAGATACATTTATTACCAGATATTTATGTACGAACGTCTTTGTATCGATACAAAATAAATTTAGATGTGAGGAAAAAAGTAAAAAAAATAATTAGAAGACCATAAGGCTAGGTTCAGATGAACGCGCGGTATCGCGCGGGTCTAGGAACCGCGCGGTACTAGATCAATATAAACGGTAATTATCGTCTACATGATCGCGCGGTACCGCGCGGCAACGCGCGGCGCGCTCCCATACAAATACCGTCATCGTGAATGCTCCAACCGCGCGGCGACGCGCGGCTACGCGCGGTCATCTGAACCTAGCCTTAGTGGTAGATTTTACTGAGTCACGGTTGTTTTAAAATATTGTAGTGTAGACATTGCCTGTAGCTGCATCAATGGCGGGGGGGGTCATGGGATGAGCCCCCCTGAGCTGGTTCCAGGACTTAGGTGGACCACTAATTGAACATAATTATTTTATTTAAGTATATATTTTGTCACCATACAGAATTAATGTAACTACATTGTATAATGACAAACGTTTGGGAATTACATTATCAAAATTAAATTATAAGTTCTTGACTTGACCACGACTATGTGACCCCCCCCTAGCGCCAAAGCTGGATCCGCCCTTGAGCTGCATGAGTCAATCATTAGCGATAAGGCAACCAAATGATGGTGTTCGCCAACTCATAAGTACTTATAGTACGAGATCCAGCTGCAGAATTACTGCGCTCATCTGTTTTTTGCTGGAAACCGATTTTTTATGTATATTTATAATTAGGAGAATATATATTTATCAGGTTGCCTAGCAAAATTTGGCCGCCAGTATATTTAATTAAATTTTTTTTTGTTTTTTTGGGAAAAAATATCGTTCACTTGTTTTTTAAATAAAATAACGTCTACATCATGGCAATTTATATGAAGATTCAAAAAAATCACGGTTGCCGTTGCGTACTTGGCCGCACCTCTTCGCAGCCAGGTGTAAACAGGTATGATTTCGATATATTTATACGTGCATAACGTTTATTTATTAATTGCATATCAAATTAAAGCTATGTTTTTTTCCATTTTTTTATCATATTGTCTGCTTAATTAAATCTACCCGCAAATAAGGGTTGCTGATTTTTTTGAGTCTTCATATTCTACGTCTACATCATGGCAATTAGCCATGATGTAGACGTTATTTGATTTAAAAAACAAGTGAACGCTATTTTTCCCAAAAAATAATTAAAAATAATTTAATTAAACATTTTGCTAGGCAACTGGCGGCCAAATTTTGCTAGGCAACCTGATAAATATATATTCTCCTAATTATAAATATACATAAAAATTTGGTTTTCAGCAAAAAACAGATGAGCGCAGTAATCCTGCAGCCGGATCTTAGACTATTAGGTAATAGGAAGGTCATACATAAAGAATATCCAGTTTTTTAAGCCAACCAAACCGGTAGTGTTTGTCAGTCTAGTGATATTTAAATAGATGTAGCAATCGTTGCGATTTGATTCTTGATGTCGAAACTAGCAGGGTTAAGACGAATGAATGTGACAATCGTAAACGCAACGTATTTAAGATACACTGCGCGCTAACGCTGCAACTTTTGACTGTAAAGCTGATGTTGACACGCAGTGTGTCATAAATACGTCACTGTTTCGATATGTTTACGATCGTCTTATTTATTCGTGGTCACCCTGGTAACTGTGAGGTCATCTGCGCAGGATTCGTTCCTACGTATCCTTTCTTGCTAACATAATAAACGCTAAAGTTTGTATGGATGGACGCATGTATGTTTACTTATTCATGCAAAAACTACTGAGGGCTTAGTCCGAGCCTGCATTTTAAAACTCCCTACTCTCGAGCCGAGAGTCGTCTCTCGGATGTCCTTATATTTTTGTAAGAAGTAGAGAGAGAGATCCGAGAGACGACTCTCGGCTCGAGAGTAGGGAGTTTTAAAATGCAAGCTCGGACTAAGCTCTCAGAAGGTGTTATTCTGATGTATAAACTAGGTACATTGTGGTAATATTTATTAACATCCATACAGTAGTTTTCTGCGTGATTATGTAGAAAGATTTATTTATTGTATCATGTTACAATTATAGGTCTTAAATTAAGATTAGAGCCGAACATGAACGGCGGATCCAGGGGGGTCATGGGGGTCATGACCCCCCCCCTGAGCTGGTTCCAGGACTTAGGTGAACTAATTGAACATGCTGGGGCACTACAATTTGCTTTGCCTCTTTGGTACCTCAGGTTTATTTATAAATCGAGTTATAAGCTACAACTTTCTTTCGTTAGGTAATATAATCATAGGTACCTTGTACTCGTACTTTGTGTGAGAAATATAATAAAAAAGTTTTTTTTTATTTTAAACTAAATTACGGTAAAAATCTTTTTATTTTTGATTGTTTATCAGAATATTCATCAGGCTGACAAGAAGTACTTATTTAAAAACTTTTTCGTATTAATTAGTATCTTCTATGTAACCTTTATATTACAAAAAATGGCTTTGTGCACCATCATAGTTACCTACTAATCATGATGCAATACTGTTTTTCAATCAAAATTACAAGTACGGACTTAAAAATACTTCAATTATAATAAAATCTTAGATACTCTTAGCATACGAGAGAATAATACAAATCAAGTGACTGTAGTACCGATGATACTTGTTGCAACCGTACCTAATAAACTTGTTTCGCAGTTTGGTTCAACTTTTGTATGGTAAAGCACGTATTCTGCGGTCAGTGCGTATTTTGTTTGTGGTGTTAATATTTTCTGAAGTGATATTATAAGTTCCTACTATGTTTCACACATTTGGTCCATTGCTTCGGCAGTATTTGGTGGTCATAACTGGTAGGTAAATATTAGTTTTTACTTACTTTTATGGTAAAACCTTTTTACGTGCCTGAATGTCTAGTTTCACTTGTAAGATGTTTGTTACGTGCTAAGGTTAGGTAAATTCATCAATAAATTACGGTTATTTTGAGTGTGGATCATGTTATTTTGTTATTGTTTTATTATTTAGCTATTGAAGTAGTTCATTTATCTTCTGATCTTCAATACGTGGTTTCTGTTGACGTTTATTTCCAGGATATTTGATATAAAAAAATATAGTTATGCAAAAAGAATAATAGAAACTTACTTACATAATTACCTTAATTTACAAATGCGGGTACAAATTAAGATTTATTAATAATAAATAAATAAATAAATATTGCTGGACAATAAACAAAGAATTATAAGTATGTCATCAAATTAGTAAGTATCTAGGTATATAAGTCACAGTTTTCAACACGATGCTACAACAGAATACCTACAGTTGTAGCATCGACACGATAAGAAGAAGAAGACAGTTTTCATATTATATCTAAACATTTATAGCAAATGTCTAAGGATGAATACACATATTCAATAATAATTTAATTACATGCACATTTTCATGTTTTATGGTTCGTGTCGATAAGCCAAATCTTTCTAATATCTAATAAATCATTCAATCTAGTAGCCAGAATAATCAGTCAGCAACTTGCTTTTCAATATGGCCTTGTTGAGTCTGAGGTGCCATAATATTAGTACGCTATATTATCAGCACCTACACGCCGGTGCCAGTTCTCGAAAATGGTCGTGCATTGCTCTATTGGAACGTTGGGACCGCTCTATCATCACGGACAGGACTATTGTTTGCAATAAGCCTGATATCGTGGTGATAGACTGATCCCAATGTAAGGCAATGCTCGTGAACATCACCATCCCACATGACGAAAACCTTGTAAAGGCCGAGAAGGAAAAGCTTAGCAAGTACCTTGACTTGGCCTTCGAGTTGACCGCATGTGGGATGTTGATTCTACGATCATTGTCCCGATAGTAGTTTCGGCGAACGGTCTGATAGCGAAGAGCCTCGACCAACATCTCAAGAGGCTCTCGTTAGAATGCTGGCTCAAGGGTCAGATGCAGAAGGCAGTGATCCTCGACACGGCACGCATTGTCCGGAGGTTCCTCAATCTGTAGCCCTAACCACCGGTAGCTTGGGCCTTGCCCCGCTGCCGGCGGCCACCTAGTTTTAATTTTAAGCTTTATCAATTATATCAATTTTGAATCCTTTTATTTTGTAAAAAAGTTTTTGCTAAGATTTTAAATAAATAAGTACATAATAATATATATGAACATTTCACACATTGCGTTCTAGTCCCAAGCTAAGCAAAGATTTTACTTTTTGTACTTGGCTCTATAAATATCTCCATGCACAGTTCACAGTAGATAGTTATTTGATTTGAAAATGAAAACATACACCTAAATAGAATAGGACGGGTAAGAATTATTATGAGACTTGCTTATTTTTATTAAAATTGCTATAGATTACCTACCGTTTTTAGAGATATTCATTCGTTTTCTGTATGATAAAAAATATGGCAAGAAGACGTTTTTTGCGTGTGATGTTTTGTAGTACTTACATGATGATGTATTGTATTTTTTTATGTGTTTTTCTAGTGTTATCTATCAAATAGTCAATATGCATTCAAAAACCTACTAAACTGACATAATTAATACATAGTAATTAAAACCTTATATGTAACATAGTAGGTAATTTATATTATTAAGTATTAATACTATAGCATTTGTATGCAGGTTTCAATTATTACATATTTAATATTTATGTTTAATACAATACCAGACCTATTAAGGGGTATAAAAGTGTTTACTAGTAGCTTATATATATATTATATATATATATAGTGTTTGTTTGTTTAAAATTATTCTGCACCAACTGTAATGAATATGAAAATTTGAACAAAGTCGTATATCTTTTGTTAGGTACTCATGAATGCAAAACAATGTTTTTACCCTTTTTTTATCAAAACAACTGAAAAATAGAATTGGCATATTAAGTAATTTTATTTGTTGGGAAATCTTTAGAAAGTAAGATGGTCATGATACTAAACAATAAATAATAATGCAGCGTGATTTCTCATTGCATTAGTCATTATATATCTACTTTACTCCGAAAAATCACATAGTTAGTTAAGTTTATTTACCCTCAATAATATTGAGTTTTGACGTTTATAATGGATTCCTAAAACTGTTGATGGTTTGCATCTTGCTTTTAAAGAAAACCGTACTTAGATATTGATGATGCTTACAAATACTAATTGATAATTCAGATATATCAGATTATCATTTAACTACCGATCCACTTAAAATAATAAGTAGTCACGTTCTTATTGTACATTGCTGTTAAATCAGTTATTATATTTTGTTGTACAATTTATTGATAGCATCGGAATAACATTTTTTTTAGATATAACGTATTAATAACACTTCCGGTTTGAACAATAACGTACCTCTATTCACATATATTTAACAAACATTATATTCTAGCATGAACTATAACGTGTACTTCAATGATTCAGTTTTAATTTTTTTTTATGCAAAACTGACTACAGAGTGCCTAGTACGAGTTTTGCACATGCATACGAACGTATCGCCTTCGTATCGCAAGCCACCAATTTTGTATGGAAATCCAAGCTTCTCAAGAAATCTGCTAGAGGCGCTGTTTGGATCTCCATACAAAAACGGTGGCGCTCGGCGATTGCGTCTCTACGATTCGTGTATGCACAAACTCGTACTTGGGGTACAGAGGGCTTAGTCCGGGCCTGCATCTTAAAACTCCCTACTCTCGAGCCGTGAGTCGTCTCTCGGATGTCCTTATATTTTTGTAAGAAATAGAGAGAGAGATCCGAGAGACGACTCACGGCTCGAGAGTAGGAAGTTTTAAAATGCAAGCTCGGACTAAGCCCTCAGTAGTTACCCCAAGTACGAGTTTGTCGCAGAGACGTGATCGCCGAGCGCCGTCTTGGGGTACTGTTAAAATAAACATCTGTATACTAACACAGATGTTTATTTTGTATCCTCATTACCCCATTAGCCAAGTGACATGCTATTGTAATCGATTTCACATTTATTTCCAATGAAATAGTTGTTTTATATACCTACTCTCAATTTTTATTATGAGTCTAGTTTTTTTTATAATATATTATAGAATTATTTGTTTATTAATAAGTGTTTTTCTAAAAAAGACTAAATGTGTATAACATGCTAAAGTTTACATTCCTGAAGTTGAGGACATATTATGTTGTGACTTGTGATTGTGAGCATCTCATCATTTATTGGATATGGCTCTGTTCATTACCCTCATAATGTACGTACGGATTGGACAAACTTGTACCACAAATTAATTAAGATCTATAAATATTAAATAAATATTGCGAGTTTGTTATAAATGCAATTAATTATCCGAACGTCCTCAATTTTATGTTTCGGTATAAATCACTGCGTAGTTCAAATCTTTCATTACTAGACCACTGAAAGAAAGACGAATGTGAACGAGCACAGGTAATACATAAAATACCCTCTGTTATTCTCATTCACATATTTATATATTCTGATTTTTCGGGAATAATAAAAATAACGACATAGACCTAATTATTAAGTTTTTGTTTTAATACTTTTATGGTATTTTATCATATTTATCATACAAGATAGGTACAAAATTTTTCTGAGCCTTTAGTCCGAGCTTGTATTTTAAAACTCCCTACTATCGAGCCGAGAGTCGTCTCTCGGATCTCTCTCTCTACTTCTTACAAAAATATAAGGACATCCGAGAGACGACTCTCGGCTCGAGAGTAGGGAGTTTTAAAATGCAGGCTCGGACTAAGCCCTCTGTTCTCTTTGCATCTCTGAATAATATCTAGATTTTATAGACGTCTTTAGAATGGCAAGGTAGTAACCCCTACTAACGTACCTCGTTTGTAAATTACAGTAAACCTCAGCGTGCTCGGCACTGGTCTGGGGCTCGTTTGGCCTTCTCCAGTACTGGTGAAGCTTCGGAATGCGACGGAGACAGTGCTCTCACAGCCCCTGACTGACGAGCAGGGCTCCTGGGTTGTGTCTATCGGTTTCCTCACAGGCATTTTTGGTAAGTGGTAGACGAAGCGCAACCATAAATATCTAAAAAAAAATATTGAAAGTTCTATAAGGGCTCAGCGGTGCGTCTTGGGAGAGACCTACGTCCAGTAGAGGACAAGTATGATGGTGATGAAAGTTCTTCATCAATATTTCATCATCATCATAATAATCCAACTTGTTACTGAGCAAATTGTACCTAAGGACTTAGGTTCTACACGTTGAATAGATACCTATGCCCACATTACGGTAAAAGGGCCCGTCTGGCCTTGTTACGGAAACCAGTCCACCACTCTCTATAAACTCTCTACGGTGCCTAGCCTACCTACTACTTAAACTACCTACCTAGTTATATGTCACACTAGGTACAATCTAATTGAGACCTCGTGACGTGACGTAAGTAGCTCTACCATGGGTTTTTACCATACTTACTATATTTACTACATTACACTCGCTACCGTCTGTAGTTAAAAAATGTATGAAGATTTGTACAGCGCCTCGAGCGGATAGTCGGGTACTAAAATTCTTAATACTAATATTGACGTAACTACTGTAGTAAAGTCAGGCGATTTTACTGTGACATCTCATGGTAGAGGTACGGTACACCAACTTAACTGTTCAGATGGACAAAATTGGAACTACATTCCGCTGTCAGTTTCTGTCTAGTGCGAGCGCTTAAATGATTGTTCGATTTAATTATGATATGTGCGAATAAAATGCTGAAATCTCTCATAAATGATGCGCAGCAAGTTATTCTATAAGTTTTATTTTATATGAAAGAAGAGAAACGCCTGCGATACTAGCGACGCCGTTAACTGAACAGATAATATGGTGGGACTGTACGTAATTAACAGACTCAGCCAAGTGCTCGTAGAATATTACAGGGACGTAACTTACTAGGTAGACAAAGTATTCGATTCTGTTTTACACATTCACGAAACCACTACCTACTTAGGTACCTACTTAGGTAGGTATTCTGATTGATGTAATCACAGTTTAATAGGGAAGTGGACGATTTTCACTACAATGACAATCATTGCGCTGTTGTTAGCAAACGTACCTATCTACTTACCCACATATCTAACCGCTTATCTATACACGCTTATTTAGCGCTACGGTACCGCTAGACCGCTACCATAGAAAAAGTAAGAAAGTATTTACATAGTTCCATAGTTGTAAACTATCTACACTACTGGTATCAAGTACTTCTTCTTCTTCGTGTCGATGATCTCAAACAGTGTTTTCCCAAAACTTGGCCACTTCTTGGCGTTTTCAGTGGCAGCGTGCAGATCGGCCAAAGGCAGCAGGTTTTTGGGCAGGTTCTGAATCGCGTTCTTGCTTAGCTACCTACTCACTGCACTGACCACTTTATATTTTACTGATTTGGATCAGTCGAGCTATCTATAGATCGTTTGCAACGGTCTGTAGATAGCTCAACTGTTTCATATGTATTTTATACAGGACATTTTGTAAATACTGTAAAAGTCCTAAGTTTGTTTGTGAATAAAGTAGGTAGCTATCTTTATCTATGTAGGTACTATGTAGATTAAGTTAGAAGAGTAGGTATGTACCATGCATGCACCTAGGTAAGAATATCATTTGTTTATTAATGATCCTAGCTAAACCTAGGCTCTTGCCGCGTGGAACTGGCACCTAGAATCACCTAGTATATAAGACGATTCTAAATGATCCTTATGATTTTACTGAATAATCTAAGAACCACCTTGTATTATTTCAGCTAACATTCTAGCAATATTTCTCGTCGATCGAATCGGCCGCAAATTCACTATATTTCTCGCCTGTGTGCCGAAAGTGGGGTCTGGGCTCTTATATATATTTGCGACTGATGTATGGATGCTGCTGCTTGGACGAGCTATTGCTGGAGCTTCAGATGGAATCATTTTTACTGTGCTGCCTATGTATGCATCGGAGGTTGCTAGTGTGAGTACCTATTGTATATCTACGCCCTACCTACCAAGGGCGGATCCAGCTTTGGCGCCAGGGGGGTCACATAGTCGTGGTCAAGTCAAGAACTTATAATTTTGATAATGTTTCTCAAACGTTTGCTATCATACAAAGTTATTATATTTTAGTGGTCCACTTAAGTCCTGAAACCAGCTCAGGGGGGGGGGGTCATGACCCCCTTGACCCTCCCCTGGATCCGCCGTAGCTACCTACCTGCACCAAACTAACAAAATCTATACCTAGTTATGTTCTTTGGATATGTAGCTACCAATGTTTGTTGTCAATAAAATGATCTCTATTTTATCTACCTAATGATATAATATTCAACTCGATGTCGAAATCGATGGCGCTCGGAGCTTGCATCTCTACGATCCGTGTGTGCACACGTACTTGGTACAGAGCCCAGAAGAACGGGTCATCATCATCATCATCAACCTATATCAGTCCACTGCTGGACGTAGGTCTCTTCCAAGACGCGCAACAGAGCCCGGTCTTCGGCTCTTCTCTCAAAAATATATATCAATCATAAATCTTAATACTAAGCACAGCTTGTAAGACCTATTTCAATCTTTACAGAAAGAGGTGAGAGGGAGTCTCGGTACACTTCTACAAATAATATGCTCAATTGGTGTAGTCACCATGCTATGCATAGGTCCCTTCACACCTTACATCCCGCTGAATGTGATCTACACAGTCGTGATCGTAGCCACTACGGTGCCTCTGCTGTTCCTACCTCACAGTCCTTACTTCTTGTATTCTAAAGGTAACATTCCATTAAAATATACAGGGTGTAACAGGAGGGGTGGACCAAAAAAATTATCGCTGAACATACATGGGGGTTATATCGATAGGCATTGAGCCCCCATCGCCCTGTTGCTTTTGGTCCACCCCTTCTGTTACACCCTATATAAGCAAAGCTGTAGTATGGAAACTAAATTGCTGGTGGAATACTTATATATTTTTTTGTATATAAAGAATACAAAGTAGCACCCAGGCACAGAACAAAAAATATTAATGTTCATCACACGAACATTTGCCCTGGGTGGGAATCGAACCTACGACACACAACATGGAAGGCAGAGCTACTACCATCTGAGCTGTGACGCCTGCCTCCGCTGTGACAAAACAGCTCCAAATATAGTAATCTAGCTTATTCTTTAAGCTAGATTAGAAGTTGGAGCTGTTTTGTTCTATGCAAATTAAATTACTAACCAACAATTGGTATCTACTGCGTTCATTAATCATATACATATGTACTTAGTTACTCCTAAGTCTCCTGTTCTTTCTAGAACCTTAGAAAATCCTAAGCCTTAGAAAACACAACAATGTGAGCATCAAGTCTTGGATAACGATAGCAAATAAAAAAAAATGGAGTGACCACGAATTTTTGCTGCAAAATCCAAAAATCTGCTACCTACCTGATATTCAAACCATGATTCATATATTCCAGGTCGTAATGCAGAAGCCTTAGAAGTCCTAACCTACCTCCGCGGGTCTGAAACACTTGCCTCCGAAGAGCTGAAAGAATACTCGATACAGAACACCTCATCAAAAACAACTACTATGGAAGTCATCAAGAATAAAACCTTCATAAAATCCTTCGTACTGGTTATATTACTAACTTCTGGAGCTCAGCTGAGCGGATTCAACAGCGTATCGTTTTACCTGCAGACGATTCTGCAGAGTACCGAAACCAGTATAAATCCTGAAGTGTGTTCTGTCATCATAGGGTTGATACAGCTACTGGCAAGTTTCTGCACAACTCTGGTGACTGATAGGTTTGGGAGGAAACCTATATTGACAAGCACTTTAGCTGGACTGGCTGTGGGCATGGTAAGTGTGATAAGCAGGTACATAATAATTTTAAAGATCGCGAGAACAAAATATTCTAAGAAATAAATAAATTATTGACGGACATTTCACGCATCAAACTCTAGTCCCAAACTAAGCAAAGCTTGTAGGTGCTATGAACTACATTGCTGATAGAATACTTATATGACGAGAGGTCCTCCTGCGACGCGGAGGTTGCGGGTTCGATTCCCGCTTTGGGATAAATGTTTGTACGATCTGCAAATATTTATTCCGGGTGTTCTGGGTATTTTATATGTATAATAAAAAATATCTATCTATGTAATGTATGTCAGTCTTCTAGTACCCATAATACAAGCTCTGCTTAGCTTGGGGCTAGATGATGTTGTGTGGATTGTCCAGCATTATTTATATCCTGAGTGACTGTAATTTTCTAATTTCAGGTTGGTCTTGGCACATTCTTCTACGTCAAGGCTGGGGGTCCTATCAGTGGATTTATGAACTTTGTTCCCCTGATCTCATTGGTTCTTGTGGTCTACTGCTACAGTGCAGGTACGGTTTGGTTTTACGTTAGGTTATTTAACTTGGCACGGATAAATGTGACAATCGTACATGTATCAGTGAGGTATTTGAGATACACTGCGCGTTAATATCAGTTTTACTGTCGAACGTTGCAGCGTTAGCGCGCAGTGTATCATAAATACGTTATATTTAAGACTCGTCACATTTATTCGCGCTCAGCCCTCTTATATTATTATACTAAACTCTGCCAGAGGATCTGAGCTACAAACTTATTATTTAGTAGTTACGTACCTACATAAATTCGGACTATACAAAATTCCATGTTTTCTTATGATTATTCTATCACAGTAGTAGTCGCGTAGAACTGGCACCTAGAATCACCTAGTATGTAAGACGATTCTAAATGATCCGCGTGATTTTATAGAATAAAGATTTTTTTTACTTTACTTTACTTTACAGTTTGAGAGATAATTAAAGACCATAACGGCCGGTTTCTGGAAACCAAAATCACGATTGATCCGAGTTTGACACAATAATTATTTGATTTTTTCGTTGATCATCGTTCGAGAAACCGGCCGTAAGTCTTTCAAATTACGAGACTGACTATTGATATATCTAGACCATGACTTAGTTACTTTGCTATCAAATAAATTCTTATTCCTTAGTTACAAATATAATCTAATAAATTCTTATTCCTTCCATTTCTCATTCCAGGTGTAGGCTCCATAAACTGGGTTCTATCCGCAGAACTCTTCGACGACCGTTCAAGAGGAGTAGGCTTATCCATCACCTCGCTGGTATCCTACATAGTTCTGTTTATAACGACCAAGTATTTCCCACTGCTGATCCAGGTTGCAGGTCCAGCAGCTACTTATTGGCTCTTCGGTGTTTGTTGTGTTGTTGTTAGTTTGTTGATTGCGTACTTTGTCCCTGAAACTAAGGGTAAGACCTTCGCGGAGATTCAAAATGATTTAGGAGCTGGTGTGAAGAAGGAGTGTTCTTATTGATAAAGTAGTCTCTTAGCTAGTGTGTTGATCTCAGAGAAGTAAACCTACCTTGTATCTACCTAGAACAGTTTTAAAACCTTTCCAGTCTTGTGATTTTAGTTAGGTAGGAAAAGTAGGTAGGTATAAGAGTGTATGTGGAAGAGGGGGGTAGTCTGATGATCGATAGACATCCTACACTGGAAATGATGATGATGAATCCATCCTAAGCATTTTCACTTACAGAGCGGAGTGGTAGCGAAAACCGTAGTTAGTAGGTAAAGGTAGTTTCAGCTCAAAACTACCTAGCAAGAAAATTAAAGTACCTACTAACTAGACATAATATGTATATTAAATTTGTTTTTTTTTTTTTATAAAAATTGTCGCTAATTTAATTTGTCATAGATATGAATAGTATTCTCAATTAAAAATAGGAAAATAAATTGTGATATTTATATGCAACTCCTAGTGTTATTTAATAGCATACTATTTTCGTTTGCTTTTAGAATTTATCAGGCGTTCATCTTACCTAAGACTGTAATTTAATACTCTAGCTAAGGTAATTAACGGTAGGTAAATATAATTCATATCTAAGTTATATCTACTTAGCAATACTAACTATAGACTACTAGGTACCTATACTTGTTATTCTTCACAAGTCTATTCTGAAGTGTCTCTGCTCAAGATAACATAAATTATAGTTATCTCAAATTAATCAGCTGACTTTATTTATTCTATCCCTGTGAACCCTCACAGGTGCTTATGTCGGGCCTTCTTCAAATAGTAAGTAGGTTTGGTACTTACCGTAACGATAATTAAGTAAGGTCGAGAGTCTTCAGGAAACGTGATGGCGTAGGTAGGTCCAAAAACCGACTTGCTAAGTCCTTTGGATTACATTGCGGAGTCGCTTTGTGAGCTTTATTGTTTATCTGCTCGATTGCCTTAATGCCGCGCAGTGTAACTTAAATGCCACATAACCTTATTCATGTAGATACCTATATCTCTTAATGTTACGGAAGGTTTTCAGGAATATGAATCTTGGGGTGTATTTGATAAGACACCTGTGATAAAACCTGGAAGCCGGATAGGCCAATAATAATATCAGAGCAAACATGAAAGTCTGAACACAAGAAAAACTGGATGAGAAGAGCCGAAGACCGGGCTCAGTGGCGCGTCTTGGGAGAGACCTACGTCCAGCAGTGGACTGATATAGGTTGATGATGATGATGAAAGTCGGCTTAGATTAGACCTACAGCTAATTTGACTTAGATTGCTTCCAGTCAAAGTCATTATATCAACTTTCAGGTTTGTCAACTTTAGCAGTCAAATTACACATGTCAAATTAGAACTTCTAAAATTACACAACAAATAACTAAAATAAAAAAAATCGTTCTTAAAATGATTTTCCTCCATATTTAGTCATGTGCAGACCAATCTGTGTCCATCCTTACATTCCGATGATCCAACAACACAGCAAGATTTACCGGAACTTATAACCATACAATTAGAAGCTGCTGCCAAAATGGTGATTTGTGATCAATGGACATGATACCACAAAGAAGTTGAAATCAAAATGTACAATAATGAGCCTAAAACAAACAAAGTATTTATGCTAGGTAAATGTGGAAGAGAGAAAAACCCCTGCAAAATCTGCTTCCAGTCTGTCACAAAAAAAAACGGGCTGCAATGCCAAGGAGCCTGCAGGAAATGGGCACATTACAACTGCCTCGGTTACACCCCAGGCAAGATCAGCGATATAAAAGCTGGTCTTCTCACTATCGTGTGCCCTTGCCCAGACTGCTCGACAGAACCTAAGGAGATTCTGACTAAGCCACCGCTAACCTGTCCTGAAAAAAGTTGTCCAGCAAATAACTTTCCAAAGTGCGAGTCTACAGAATGTCCAAAAAACAAATCCGATGGGTCATTTTCACCTGCGTTCCCATGCGAGTGCGTGAACCCGCTACCACCAGAAAAAGCGACCAGTAACACTTGTTCTGTGAAGCCTCCAAAGCCTGCACCAGTCCTATCGCCCCCAGGAGCACCCAAGACATGTAAAGAAATGGCTGCTCGACAATCGAAGTCGTGCTCTTGCGTGTCAACTGGTAGCAATACGGGTAAGTTACATTGAAAGGAAGGAATTTACTCTGTACCTGACTGACAATGATTTAATACAGCCTTAATAGATATGCTATAATATTGCTCAGGGATAAAATATTCTCTAATACACTGTTTCAGCTTGCAAGCCCGCTGGTTGCACGTGCAACAATAACAGCAAGCCCACGTGTAGCAAACCCGTCCAATACCATAACATATCCCAACCCCAACAATGCAAGGGATCCTGTTCATCCGACTCCCAACTCTGGAAAGGCGGTAATGGCTCCAATTCTATGATCAGCGCTTTGGAACAAATGTGTATAACAGTAACAAACCTATCGGAGCAGATCAAGCAAATTATGTGCACTTTTGGGTCGAAATAATGAGGTCATGAGGTCTGACAACGAGGTATGGATCTTTTGTATTTCAATCAAGATGTAGAGATAGACAAAGCCTGTCGTAAAAGCTCTTGCAGCTATTAAACCTTCTCTGAGTTCAATTCAAAGTCAAAGTTAAGAAGAATATCCATACTTTTTTAATTCTGCTTGTCATTTGTGTCACACGTCACAAATAGTGGCAAAACAATACCAAAATGCAAAATACTTGAGAAACCCCCGAAATAATACCCCCAGCCCCAAGATCTAATCATGCAAACTTCTGCCGAGAAAATAATAAACACCTTCTAATCAAAATGGCAAAATGTGGAAAAAAAGTTAAGAATGCGTGTAAAATGTGTTTACAACCCGTGACTCAGAAAACCGGACTACAATGTCAGGGAGCTTGTTTATCGTGGGTACACTACAGCTGCTTAAACTACACACCTGGCAGGATAAAAGACATCAAAAATGGCATCATAAAGGTGACCTGTCCATGCCCAGATTGTCAGACAAAGTACCCGAAAGAATATCGCACCGATGAGACGTTCAGTTGCACAAACGAACGATGCCCAGCTAACCACCCTCCTAAATGTGAAAACATACACTGTCCGAGTAATAACGTACCAATGAGACCAGGAAAAAACTGCTCAATGCCCCCTGAATGCGGTTTAGAATGCAAACGCAACGGGATTTCTCAAACTTCGACTGCAGATGCAAGGACCAACGTTCAGTTTTCGAACCACCGTGTTGCATCAAGCCCTTGTCCGTCCGCATGTCCGTCTACTGGAGATGTTCCAGGGGATATGAAAAGAGGAGGCGATGCATTCCCTACCTTAGCAGCCGTGGAACAGATGTGCAACACAGTTGGCCAGTTGACGACGCAAATAAACGAATTGATGGTTAAAATGAAGCAGGCGATGCAAGAGCAGGGTGGGGGAGGCGGAGGAGGGGTAGGTGGAGGGTGCATGCCGAAGAATCAGATGGGTTGCACCCAGAAAGGGCCGAAGTCGAAATGTCCCAAGCCGTGTTATTGTCCTGGTAATCCTGCAGCGAGGAGGTGATCTGTCAGCTGGAACTCTGCACCAGTTTCAAAGCTCAAAACATAAACCATGCAATAGTTTTTTTTATAAAGTTTTATCACACTCTTTTTGTCTATAATTGATATTGCCTTCTATTTATGAGCCTTGCTTCATTATGACGCCTGGCGACGTCGCCAGCTTAACATCCAATCAGTTTGTACTGAAATGTTTGGCTAGCTCAAAGAATGAACTATGTTAAGTAAGTACTTATATTTTTCTGCCATTTTTCTGCGACGTAGTCTAAACTTTGATTCTACAAACGACAACGTAAGATAACGCTTAGTTTTTTTTCTGTTTTTCAGCCTAGAAATGTACTTATCAGGAAAAAGTGGTAGTTAACCAACAAAAATAGGCTATTTGAGTTACAGGTTTCCGAAAACATTCGAAGCATGGGTAAGTATTAAATTCACAACAAAAACTAACTTAAAGTTATCCGACGCGCGCGGCGGACGATGAAATTGAGCGTTTGCCCTCCTATAAACCACAGTGGTTCGGTAAAACTTTAGCAAGCTTATTCTGTAGAGAACTATCATCTATACTAATATTATAAAGAGGTAAAGTTTGTATATTTGTTCAATTGTAAGGGGTAATCTCGGGATCTACAGAACCGATTTTAAAAATTATTTCACCAATAGAAAGCCACATTATTGCTGAGTGTCTTAAGCTTTATTATATTTTTTATTAAAATAGGGATCCTTACTAAAACTTCAATTATGCCCAACGAAGTGGGTACGGGTCAGCTAGTCCTATATAAAAAAAACAACTCTGGAGTGAGCGTTAGGTTGCCCAGGTCTTGAATTTAAATATTAAAAAGACCCTTAGGGGAGCGAACAGGGGAGTCTTTTTGGTATTATTATTATTTTAGTACTATTTTTAACTTTTGATCCCATTTCATTATTACCAAAAAAAAAACTCGAGTGACGGTCAGGATGACCGGCCTAGATCTTGGATTTAAATATCATCAAGACCCCTTGGGGAGCGAACAGGGGAGTCTTTATAGTACTATTATTTACTATTATTATTTTAGTACTATTTTTAAATTTTGATCCCATTTTGAAATGATAACGCTATTTATTATTCTGAGCTCTAAATCGATGGTGTTATAACTTTACAGAATAGTTTTATTGACGCTACAATAAATAAATATACAATAAATAATATGTGGTGGGTTCTTTAAGAGATCAGTGTGTTTGTTGTTTCTTGTTTTTCATAGATAGCTTTATTTATTCAATTCTTTATTGCACATAATATACACTAGGACTTAATGCTAAAGCATTTTATTAGCCTTTCAAGGTGAACGTTTATAAAAATGTTCTCTTTCACGAAATCTTTTCCGCGATGCCACCATGAGTAGATTTGAGATATGACGAGGTTGCGGGTTCGATTCCCGCCTTGGGATAAATGTTCGTACGATCTGCAAATATTTATTCCGGGTGTTCTGGGTATTTTATAATGTATAATAAAAAATATTATAATGTATTGTATGTCAGTCTTCTAGTACCCATAACATAAGCTCTGTTTAGCTTAGGGCTAGATGATGTTGTGTGGATTGTCCAGCATTATTTATTTTATCAAAGCGTACGAAGAGTTATTGGGGTTCAGAATAGGGACATTACCCTTCGGCTGGATCTTCCAAATGTGCTTGTATTGTGCAACTCTGATTGCCAATCAAACTTCACCGCACTATTGTGGGAAGTTCTGTATATTCAATGTCAACAAACCGGTGTCTGAACAGCTGTAGATTGATATGGTAGGGAGGCAAATACTGCGTGCCTGATTGAGATAATATACGTTTTTATTCATATAGGTACCTACCTAATAAATGCACCTTCAAACCCGTGACCGGTGTCTTAGAGTCCCCGCAGACTGCAGACTTTTTATCGGCCGATAGTTTAGTCGGCTTCTTAATCAGTATGAAGACTGAATCACTGTAATGCATGCACTTCATACTGATTAAGAAGCCGACCAAACTATCGGCCGATAAAAAGTCTGCAGTTTGCGGGGGCCCTTAGTGTAGGACCTTGTTCGCTATCACTAAGACACTATTTTATTTTATCCTACTCTCAGGTTCTTACCCTAATTTTAATTTATATCTTACTGATACCTTCATAAATTTCATCTAATTTGCCATCGATACCCACATCACTCTTAGCTCCTAAACACTCCTGAATCTCCTTAAAACTCTTTCCATTTGTCTCTGGTATCCACACTCCAACGAACAGTGCTGTGATGAAACTCCAAGCTGCGCAGATCCAGTAGATTCCTGGCCCGATAGCTGAGGACATGGCTGCGAAGTATTTGCTGGTGATGAAGACGACAACTGATGTGACGGTCAGTGCTATCGACATGCCGGTCGCACGCGCGTGGTCATCGAACAATTCTGCTATGACAATCATGTAGATGCTGGCAAAACCTGGGAAATAAGGAAATGGGTATTGACAAGTCCTTATCGCTCAGCCTTGCTCAGTTAACTATCACGCTCTTTTATTAAACTAGTTTATGAGGTTAAGGGCCGGTTTCTCGTACGATGATCAACGAAAAAATCAAATAACAATGTGTCAAAACTCGGATCAATCGTGATTTGGGTTGTTCATCGCTAGTCATCTGCGAAATACCTATTTAACAACAGTTCAGATGATAAGCAATGAACAACCCAAATCACGATTGATCCGAGTTTTGACACATTGTTATTTGATTTTTTCGTTGATCATCGTACGAGAAACCGGCCGTAAGTATTGCAGCAAGAAAAAAACAATTGATAAATACTTTATTATAAGTACGTTAATAAGGGATGGAAGTATGAAATCCTAAATTTTCGATTGAGTACCTAAGTCTCTCTCTCAGTCGAATCCTCATTACCGAGGGCCGCGACCTCTCCTCATGACCTTCTCTTTGATTAGGTCTCTCCATTTCTTTTTGTCCTCAGCGACATAAAAAGATGGGGAAAGTTAGGTATTCAAAGTGGAAAGTTGAGTAAGTAGGTGTTGTTAGGGTGAGCTCACCTGCACTCTGGCAGAAGTAGAAGACCACCAATGAAACCACTGGGATGAAGTTGCAGGCTTCGTGCATGGGGTATCCAGAGGTCTTCATGAAGAAGAATGAACCCAATGCGAGCTAAAAATTTACAATACGTTTTATGAAGCACAGCTAGTGGAAGACTTTGTACTCCTATAGTGTTTCCAAGAAGATAATTATATATTTTTTTGTATTTCTGCAATCAGTCCATTATAAGCAGGATTGGTGAAAGCAATCTGTCTTGTAGGAGAAGAGCTCCAACGAGTACATTTCTATTTCTTGAAGATCTCTAAGTAATATTATGGTTTAATAGGTATCTTGATAGAAGAAAATACTTACCAAGCTTATTCCAGATCCAATGAGCGTTCCAATCAGTATCGGCTTCCTCCCAAATATGTCAGTAAACAGCGTGCAGAAACTCGCCACCAGACCTATGCATCCAATCACTAGGGACGCTATTTCCGGCTCTACAGTCGTATCAGCAGAGTTCAAAATTGTCTGCAGATACGCCATTATACTGTTATGGCTGACTAGTTGGCCAGTGGCACTGAAGATACCAGTTATAACCAGAGCTCTGAGAAAGACTTTGTTCTTAAAGAGGTGCCATAAAGGTGTCTGTTGTTCGCTAATGATAGAGTATTCTAGCATTTCAGTAGTGGCTTGATCCTTGGAACCTCGAAGGTATGTGAGAACTTTGAAGGATTCTTCTTTGCGACCTGGAAAAAGACACAAAAAAGACACAAAATCTACGGATTTTTGAAGAGTAATAATATCAGCAACTGGTTTTTGAGGAAGATTACTGTTAAACATAAGTCTTCTCCATTTTAAGGCGCTGTACTCACGTAAAGGTTCTTCTACAGTGATGATGATTTTGCCTCTGGTCCTGCACTTACAAACCTAAGGTTTAACAAGAAATTCTTACCTTTAGAATGCAGGAAATATGGAGTCTCAGGCAAAAGAATCAGCGGCACAGTGCCTAGTGCGGTAACAGCTGTGTACATCGTGTTGATGCTGAAGTAGGAGACGAAAGGTCCACCTGCTAGTAGCAACACCATGCCGAGAGTTACTGAAATATTGAGGATAGCTCCTAATGCTCCACGGATTTCTTTCTGTAAAAAAAACAATAACATAATTATATAAGGTACATTAATCAATTTGGTGATGATATTTATTGTTCGTAGAAACTAGGTTCATTGGTCGTAATTTATTCTTCATATCTCTAGTTCAACCTGAGTCTTACACAAGCGTCGTCGGTAAACGTGGTAATGAACAGGTATAGGAAGATAAAGTTTTAAAAGCCTTTATTGAATTGGGACTAAGGTCAATACTTTTTTAAGACCTCATTATCAATTATTCAATAATCTATAAGCAGCAATAAACGAAATAACTCACATTAGCCACTTCTGATGCGTAAGCCGGCACGCAACAAAACACCACTCCATCCAACGCTCCTATTGCTGATCTGGCTACCAATATCATCCATACTTCATTCGCGAAAGTCTGCAGTAGACACGCAAATATCTTCAAGATGGAAGTAGCAATGATGCAGGACTTCCGGCCGATGCTGTCCATCACATACGCTGCTAAGAAGTGGGCTAAAAACACCAGATCGGTCATGATGAAGCACATAGGTTCAGTGCTATGTTTGGGAGAGGTGACCGACGTGATCGCGCTAAATGTTACCATAAACGGTTAGGTTACATGGAACTTCTGTCTTTATCTGGAAGAGTATGACCATGTCTATCGAGGAAGTACCTACCTACTCTACTTTTGGCATAGCGCTGCGTCCATTACTCGTTACGAGGTGTTAGTCTCAAGCATACAGACACGTTGATGAACGCTGATTCCTATCTTCAAGACCAGTCTTCAGAAGGCAGTTGTTAATCCATACTTAATTGATACCTAGGTACCTACTTTCGTTCTTTCTTCGCTTCATCATCTTATCTCTACTTGTATACGACTTAATGGGGCTAAGTACAATCAAACATACAAACTCTCAATATTAGACCTGCTACTAGCCACTACCGGCTCACGCAGTAACCACGGATATAACTATAGTATCTATGGATAGGCTTAGAAGTCCCTGCAGATGTCCCGATCCGAGCCCTTAGTCCGAAGACGTATTAAGACGGATAGCCATACAAAATTGTATGGCTATCCGAGAGACGACTGTCGGCTCGAGAGTAGGGAGTTTTAAAATGCGTCTTCGGACTAAGGGCTCAGGAAGCCCGAGTACAAATAATGTGACTATCGCAAACGTATCGAAACGGTGCGGCGTATTCGAATAACACTACGCGTTGGAGCTAGCTCGTTTGCCGAACGTTGCAGCGTCATTGCGTATTACGTCTTGAACCGTTACGTTACGAAAATACTTACAAAATATAGAAACCAGGCCTGGTAGAGACACAAGCCAAGAGCCCTCCTCCTCTGTGATAGGCCGAGGGAGCTTCGTGTCAGTTCCATTGGTTAGCTTGACAAGCGCAGGAGATGGCCAGCCATACCCTAGACCAGCGCTTAATGACGCTAGATTTACTGAAAACAAAACTTTTACTTAATTATTAATTGAATTAATTAATTAATTTGACGACCGATGTGGAGCGGCGGGCTAAGGTCCGTCTGCGACGCGGAGGTTGCGGGTTCGATTCCCGCCTTGGGATAAATGTTTGTACGACCTGCAAATATTTATTCCGGGTGTTCTGGGTATTTTATATGTATAATTAAAAATATCTATGTAATGTATTGTAACCGTTTCGATGCGGGGGTCTCTTGGACAAACTTTAACGCCTGGCGGCGAACAAATATTTCGTGGCACCACAGAGGTGCCTAACGCCAGGGACTTTGATGACACCACTATGGTGTCCTCCGCCAGGAATTGTAACTTATCGCTTTTTTGCCTGTTTTCACGTGCTGAAAGTTTAGTCGCCACCCAAAACCGAACGTAAATTGTTTAACTTTTCGATTGGCGTGTATAAAAGTAACTATCTACATGTATTAACGGAAATAGAAGGTAAATCCCTTATTTCTATCAGAGGTTGTAAACATTTTTGTAGTTTTTTGATGGATCGATTGATTTAATGTTACTGTAGAGTGAAATATGAACATTCGAGACATGCAGAGCGCTATGAGTCTTTTCTAGTGTTTTGTTGGGAATCCAAATTCATGATAAGTTTTTAATAGAATATTCTACTGGCTTACTAGTAACGTAATGTTCTATTATAGTAATACAACTATAGTAATTAAATATTTGGCTTTTGTTTATGGCAGATATTTAATATTATACAATAATATATTGTTTTGATTTAGAATTACGTAAAAAAAAATTATATTCCAGAATGAGTTTGGGGAAGATCCCTATTTCAAACAAAATTCCCAGACTTATGACGTCTGAGAACAAAAGAAAATGAGGATGAAAAAAAATTTATGAAAAACGATCCAAAAAAAAAACTACGAAGGGTTGTGCAACGTGCACAGAAATAATAACCAAAGATATTTCAATGTCCATTGAAAAGACTAGTAGAATAGTAGAAGATGAAGAACAGCCTTAGATATTCATGGCATTAATATTTTGGGCAATTTGTATCTAACGAATTACATTTCATATAATTTCTTTATGGAAAAGGTTGAGAATCCCTGAAGTCTGAAACTGACACTGTAGGGAGGATCTGTGTGACAAATAAAGACTCTTTTGTTTACGGAAAGTTTTTGAAAAACGTCAATTTATTAGATTTTTACTGGTTTCAAATTTGGCACCTCTCGGGTGCCACCCGCCATACGCAAAAGATATCCATGGCACCACTGTGGTGCCACCCGCACGGAAACGGTTAAGTATGTCAGACTTCTAGTACCCATAACACGAGATCTGCTTAGCTTCGTGTTATGTGATGGTGTGTGGATTATACAGCATTATTTATGTATTTATTAATTTTAATCACTCTACCTTTTATTGTTGTATTGCCTTTTAAGGACTCCCGAAATAGGGGAGTATTTAACGGATTGTTTTTATAAGACTTTCTTATTTAAATACGACACATAATATATGTACCTAAAAATTTACCAACAGGTTTAAAAGAACTAAACGTAAACATATTTAAGCTAAGACTATAAAGATAGCACTTTATAACTTAGAAGAATATTATGATACTACGTGTTAATTAGTGTTTTGGGCTGTAATAAGATTATGAAATAATCATTAATATAAGTTCTTAAATTTAAGCATGAAATATTGTACACCCGAAATGGGTAGGCTGTTGAAATATTCTCTACTATAAGACCTTTATACACAGTTTTGAAATAAATGATTCTTATATCAAACATATACCTGCAACCACCACTACATACTGCCTTAGCAATGATTTTGCTACAATCATTGCCCACTCATGGGCAAACCAAACTTAAGGACTTGTCACTGACTACGCTCTTCTAGTTACACAACGTTCAGCACGCCATGGGTTTCCCTAACCGTTCGACTTTCAGATTCTCAAATATTTATTTTATTTTGTTGCACCGAAAATTCACATTTTTACCAAAATTCAATAAATAAAATATTATCTCTATTATTCTCCGTACACCCACAGCTTCACAATTGTTTTCTTAACAACGTAATGTATTGTAAAATGTTAAGAATATACTGATAACAATGTTTTATTTCTTTGACAATCGTGTCGCCTCGCATGAGTTTTTTAATCGAGTTTGTAACGTTTCCACTGATTCAAGACCTCTCGATTGACATAAAACGTGATGGTTAGTACCTACATACTTAGAAGAAGGAACCAAGGGTGGATCCAGCTTTGGTGCCAGGGGGGTCACTTAGTCGTGGGCAAGTCAAGAACTTATAGTTTAATTTTGATAATGTAATTCCCAAACGTTTGCCATCATACAAAGTTATTATATTAAATTAATTAAATATTGAAGGTATGTAGTTACATTGAATCTGTATGGTGACAAAATCTATACTTATAATAAAACTGTAGAGAGGTCAATTCTGTACATAAAATATATTAAAAAAAAAACTATCAGAGGGTGATAAGTGATCGATACTGATGCCAAAAATGCAATCAGTAAAATTTTTGTCTGTCTGTCTGTCTGTCTGTCTGTCTGTATGTTCCTTATAGAAACAAAAACTACTCGACGGATTTTAACGAAACTTGGTACAATTATTCTTCATACTCCTGGGCAGGTTATAGGATACTTTTCATTACGCTACAATCAATAGGAGCAGAGTAGTGAAGGGAAAACGGGAGAAGTTACTCCGTTTTTTAAGCTTCCGTCGTTTGTGCAGCCTTAATGGTTAAAGTTACATAGAAATCATGTATGACGGAAATATTCTACATTAAATTGTCTAAAAAATATCCCTGAACAGCATATGTCTATCTTTTATGGTTGACTCACAATAACACGTGTAACTCCTGATAGCTTAGCAGTTCGGAGCATTCTGATTATATTTGTTTACTCTTACGTTTATAAGACTCTCAGTCATCCCAAATTTAAAAAAGTTAACATTATTACCTATTCAATAAAAAAAAAATCATAGAAATCGGTATAGAAACACCAAACTTATACATGAAATAAGCCGTCGCCGTCGCACTTGAATACTCAAATCGAGTAAAGTTTGAAATTTGTTGTGTTTACCACTAGATGGCGCTACTGTGCACAAATCCTAGATCGCGCTATCGGTGCGTTTTGGCAATGTGTTATAAGTCGGTCGGTATTTAGCAATAGTTCCGTTAAATTGAGTTATCTTGATAAGTTATTAAGGGTTGCGTATCCGATTACCGTTTTAATGACGAATAAATAAATATTTAAAAACAAAATATTAAATATTCAAGGGGGTGCTCATAATCTCATACAAAAACTTAATTTACTTAGATGGTTTGTGTTTTTTATTTATAATATTTTATAAAAAATATATTGTTTTTGATGAGTACATTTACTTGGGCCAGTTAGCGAGCTTCGAAAACAGGCAGGATAAGGAGATCGATCGCCGCATCTAGAACGCCTGGAAGAGCTACTGGTCCATGAAGGAACACATGAAAGGCGACCTTCCACTTACGCTTAAACGCCAACTCATCGACATGTGCATCCTGCCATGTCCTAACCTACGGTGCGCAGACATAGTCACTGACTGAAGCACAGAAATCCAGACTCAAGATTTGCCAAAGAGCAATCTTCTTCTTATCGTGTCGATGCTACAACTGTATTTTGTTGTAGCATCGTGTTGGAAAGATTAGCCAGACTAGACACTGCTTTGCCGTGCCTAGCTGTTACCGGTGTGCGCCACGAGGAGGCTCTTTCCATGCACCCAGAGCAATGGAACGTAGCATCTTTGGTTTCAAGCGCATCGATCGAGTGCGAAACACTACGCTGCGTTCGCTCACTGGTATTGCAGATGTAGGCGCTTAAGTGGGACTGGGCAGGTCATATTAGCCGGATGGACCCAGAGAAATGGTCCAAAATCGTGACACCGTGGCTGCCTGAAGACGGAAGGCGGCGTAAAGGCTGACCAAAAAGGCGATGGCGGGACGACCTCGATGCTTTCGAGAGGGATTGGTGGACGAAAGCGGAAAGCAGAGAGAAGGATTTGGGGGAGACCTTTGCCCAGCAGTGGGACGAGATAGGTTAGGAAAAAATAATAATATACTTACTTAATCTATACTAATATTATAAAGAGTTAGGTAGTTAGTTTGTGTATTTGTTAAATTGTAAGGGGTAATCTCGGGATCTACTGAACCGATTTTAAAAATTATTTCACCAATAGAAAGTTACATTATTGCTGAAAAATAAAAAGGCTTTTACGTGGTAGTTCGTTTTGCAAAATGAATCGGAGAAAAAAGGGTCGAATAAAAGCGTTTCTTACGAACGCTGCCTTAACTATGAAAGAAGTGTTCTAGAGAAAAGATGTTGAGCTTGATAATGCCTACAAAAAAGCCACAAGTCAACGACAGCATATGTCTTACTTTTTTATTTAATAAAAATTATCCCCAACGAAGTGGGCACGTGTCAGCTAGTATATAAATAAAATATTTAGGTATGTTCAATTAGTGGTCCACCTAAGTCCTGGAACCAGCTCAGGGGCGTCATGGGTTTATGCATGTTTTTCGTTTAGCCTACCTAATTCATTCATACTGTGAGTCGTGGGTTCGATTCCCACACAGAGATAATGTTTGTGTCTGGTTGTTACTATTACTAGGTATGTATAAGTATGTATTTACAAAAAAATTATATACTTACTTACATATAAGTATCTATTATATCAAAAATCTAGTTCCCCTAGTACAAGCTTGGGACTAGAGTGTAATGTATAAACACATAAAAAACATAAAAAATAAAAAAGACGTGTGGCACTGTACATGTACACTGACTGGCGCGGTAAAGCTAATATTGCATAGCATTTTGTGCTGGATTACGCTTGCGCAGTGTTAGGTTATTTTCGTTATGGTCTCCACACTCAAGGCCCGCGATAGAAGCTATGCAATAGCTTAAAAAATCACATAAAAAATGCGATGCTCTAGTTTCAGTACTATATCGTTTATTCTAGATTCAGCCTAATAGAGATGATTTGAATCTGGTACCCAACAGGTACCTAACTACCTAATGGTTCTTTAATGAATGATGTTTGATCAGCTCATGATAATATTTGATAAACACCTGCAAATGTTGTAACAGCGAGTCTGGAGCACTCTATATGTGATAGAGTTTAGGTATGAATGGATGTGTAAGTGTAAGTACAAAAAAAGGTCCGCCGGGCGATGTGCCCGTGTCGTGCCAGAAAGGAAAAGAGGTATGCGATGAAAAGAGACGCGAATACGTGACATGGAAGTCGATGTACTGTTCACACAACGCTAGTTTCAAACTAAGCAAAGCTTGTAGGTATTATGGGAATTATATTGCCGATAGAAAAGGTACATAATTTCTTTGTAAACACATAGGTAGGTACTAACTAAGACAGAGCTAACATCGATGTGTGTTTTGCCATCATACAAATATCTTATTATGTTACTGATGGGAATTGAACCCCCAACATGAAGCCATGAAAGACACATGTACTTATTTCCAAGCTGTGACACCGTCTGTCATTAAATTGAAGATTTTCACGAAGTCGGACATCTGTATTTGTATTATCTATCTGTGGTAAGTGTGGCAACAAACGATTGATAGTGGATCGATTGTTTTATGAAATAGCAAGGACCTAGATAGGTACACTACTTGAGATAATACACGCGTCGCAACATTGGGATTTCGAGGATAAGCCCATCAGAAACTAGAACAACATTGATTTTGATTGACAGTCTCTGATTAGCAGATTATTATTCGATGTACAAACAAATGACCCTGTATAAAGTCGTATAAGTATACCCTTTATAAAGTAGTTTGTCTTTATCAGAATTTCAAGGTGCAATATAGTGCAGCTAACTACGTAATTAGTAGGTACTATAAACATTTGAACTAACAATAGAAAATATTGTTG
This sequence comes from Ecliptopera silaceata, assembly GCA_932527185.1. Taxonomy (NCBI): domain Eukaryota; kingdom Metazoa; phylum Arthropoda; class Insecta; order Lepidoptera; family Geometridae; genus Ecliptopera; species Ecliptopera silaceata. Next base: position 6,152,823 of record OW052213.1, on the reverse strand, counting down.
TCTCACTTGTATAAATATATGAGTAATAATTGATATATTGACTTACCTACGTACGATGCAAGTAAGTGCCGATCAAGAAAAAGGTTATTTTTAAAGATAATATGAATATAACCGTAAATAAGAGCAATGAGTACCCTAGTAAGTGCATCACAGAAAAATAATATAAATGCATATTATAGAAATATCTCTATAAAGGGTGTATTGTGGGTAGTTTTATGTACATTTTTCTTCTTTGTATTTTCCTCGGTACGTTACGTAGAATACCAAGCTGTTTGTTAAAAAATAGAAAGCGCTGTCGTTCCAATAGTGTGAGTGATTCTATGATTTGAAGCTGACATTTTAATGACATTTGACTTTGACAGTTCTAATAATTCAGTTTTGATTTCAGGTTAGTTCATGATTATGTTTTAAAGGAATTGCATATTGTTATAATGTTCTTTGTTATCTGAAATATAAATTTGTAATATGAATACTGTTTTTTTATAATACAGCGCCAGCGTAGATATTATTACCCATTTCCGCCGATAGGCAGTGAACGCTGCTCATTGGTCGAATGCTCGAGCCCCGGAAACACGTCACAAAATATAAACCACTTTTGTAGTATGGCCTTGGTCTTCTTTCCTTTAGGATATTATGTTCCTTGGGTTAGTTTTTCGTTCAATGTTTTGTTAGAGAGGTTATTAATTACTTTTTCACGATAAATAAGCCTTAAAATAAATACAAAATGCCGTTCATGAAAGGAAGAGCCCCCATTAGACGCACTTTGGAGTACCTGAATGCCGGAAAACTAGTTTTGAAAGATAGAATCAAAATTTTCTCTGTAGCATACAATATCAATGGGCAAAACAATACCGGAGCGAAAGAGTTCGTTTTCTGGTATTTACCGCAGATTCAGTATAAAAATCCTAATGTGCAAGTCGCTACGTTAAAGAACCTAACCCCATCGCCATTCGTCAAGTGTTATTTTGAGGACGGCAGAAAGATTTTGGTTGATATTGATAATAAATCAAAGGAAGATATTTTGGAACATCTTATTAGAACAGTTGGTAAGTCCCTTCTTACCTTTATTTTTAGACGAGCAGCTTTCGCTTATGTGTCTATATCACGTTGAAATTAGATCATTATTAATTTTACCGTTCATTTTTGACACTTTTTTTATGCACTGTCTGGCTGCCCATGTACATTACTTAATTATTTTATGTAGCAAAGTCAATTTCATTCATAAATTCATGTGTAATATAAATAATAATTACTAATTAACCTGTAGTATCTCACTATAGGCCAAACACCTCCTTTTTTTACTTTAGTCAACTCTTATTGTGTCCGACACTTTTACAAGAATTACAATAATAATTCTTATTCCAGGAAAATCAAGACAAGTGCTAGAACAAGAAACAATAGCAGCGGAGAAAAAGGACAATCCTGCCAACTTTGGTGTCGGCTGCGAACGGCCGTGCATTTGTGAGATCAGTGGACAAATCCCGTGCCCAGGGGTTGTGCCCTTACCTAGGTTCATGAGAGGAAAGTTTAAGAACCAGGAAAGCTAGAAAATAGGTTTTATAGTGTTTTAAAATAGCCAGATAGAAGTTTTTTTACCCTATCAAAAGATTGCGCTACATAAATATTTGTATGCTTAGTTAAAAATAGAAAAATTATAAATTCTGACTAAAATAAAACTAATATAAATTTTCAAAACTACCTACTACATATGACAATTCTGTACAGAATTGCATTTTGAAACCTAAAATAAGTTATGATAAGTTGTAGATATGAATAATTTTAGTTTAAAAAAATAATAAAACTTTTCAAAATTATTACCTAACATATTTTAATCACATTTTAAATAAAACTTACAAAACTACCAAATCTTAATAACACAAAACATTATGCCAAAAACTTAAAAATATGAATATTGTTAGAATAAGTGATGTACCTACATAGAAACACCAAGACAACAAATATTTATGTCCATCACACAAACATTTGTTCTGGGTGGGAATCGAGACCACAACCCACAGCATGGCAGGCAGAGCAACTACCAACTGAGCTGTGACGCCTGTCAAATATGTATAATATGACTTATAAAGTGTTTTCCTGGACATATTTATGAATTTAGACTACTAGACTACTAGATATTATACAAGATGCAGTGATTTTAAAACTTATATCCACGTATAGCATTAGCCATGAGTGCTGCGGCTATATAGTGCATGTTCTCATAAGCATTGAAGGTCCTGGAGTTGCAGTGGTAGAAGAGATCCTCGCCCACTTCTTCCCCCCGGGGGCAGGTGTGGAAGTATAGCCAGTTGCAACATGTCTGACTGCAGATATCCTGCAAAATTAAGTAATCATTTTAAGTTTTATTAGTTACTAGTAGTACTACTACTATGCTTCGCACGGGTAGCCTATATAAAAAATTAGGTATATATACACCTTGGGTCACATAATTGAAGTTTTAGTAAGGATCCCTATTTTTTTTTAATATATAATGTAGCCTATGTTCAGCGCAGATAATGTAGCTTCACAACAGTGAAAGAATTTTTGAAATCGGTCCAGTAGTTTCGGAGCCTATTCGATGCAAACAAACAAACAATCAAATCTTTCCTCTTTATAATATTAGTTAAGACTTTAGACTTAGTTATTTAATTCCTTAATTTCTTGTACTCTTATTTCCTGTTATCTGTGTTAATTATTAGTGTTGTGCATGTCTGTAAGGGGGTGTCCATAAATTACGTGAGATTGGGGGATGGGAGGGGGGAATAAAATCTCACGACATCTCACCAGATTTTTTTAAGCTATTGCTTCATCGCTGGCCTTGAGCGTGGAGACCGAATCCAGAAATTCCGTAACGAAAATAACCTAACACTGCGCATGCGTAATCTAGCAAAAAAATGCTAAGCAATAGCTTTACCGCGGCAGTCCCCGAGTGCCAGACGTCTTTTTTTTGTCTCTTCCTCCGGGGGGCACAGAAAATAAAAAAAACACCTCACGTAATTTATGGGCGCCCCCTAATTGGCACACATTGCAGGTATAAGTTAGCCTGTAAGTGATTATTATAATTTTACTGTGTGTTGTTGCCGTTGCCTATTCCTAATATTAAATAAATTCTTCAATGGAATCTAGTTTTCAAAGGACAAATTGGCTAAATTGGATAAAATAGCGAAAGGAGAATGGGCACTTTGGGCCACGACTAAAAACATGTCCCTCAGGGTTGCCACATAGTACGTTTAAAAAAGCTTTAAAAGGCCAGTATTTTACTATATTTACGGAAAAAATTCGTCCCATGGAAATCGAGATATTCTGATGAAAATATTTTTCATTTAACATCATATTACTTTGAATTCTGAAAGCCCACATGAATAACTGTGATGGCGTTTAAAAGAAATTAAAAGGCCTTTAATTGTTTCTCAGATTGTTTGAAAATCCAACCTGTGGAAATTGAGTTATTCCGGAAAAACTGTTGTATTGCAAAAAATAAATATCGTTTTTCGGAAATATCTCGATTTCCACAGGTTGGATTTTCAAACAATCTGAAAAACAAATAAAGCCCGTTTAATGCCCTTTTGAACGCAACTACAAGCATTTTTGTGGGCCTTCAGAATTCGGAGTAATACGACGTTAAAATAAAAAACTGTTTTTCAAAATATATCGATTTCCATGGGATGGATTTTTTAAATTAAAATAGTAAAAGGTAGGCCTGTAAAAGCCCTTTTAAATATATTACGTGGCAACCCTGAGGGATGAGTTTTTTAGTCGTGGCCCACGCTCCATAGAGAATTGCCCATTCTCCTTTGTTGTGATTTTAAAATTGGGAAGAAATGAATCGAGGTTATAAAATTGCGAAATTGGACGTTATTTGATGTTAGACTTCAAAATTGGAAAGAAATCAAAACAACGTGATGTCCGCGCGGTGGCATTCTTATAGCAGGATAAAATGTAGGTAATTCATTTTCTGATATATTTTGCCCTTGAGATGCCTATTGTAGGTTTGTTTTTTTTCAAATCAGATCCAAACCTTCTAAAATCTAAATCAATTAATCTTTGTTCTGTAAAATCACTAACACAATTTAGAAACGTCTTATAATATAATTACTTGCATAGATTTAAATCTATGATTACTTGATGATTCTAGGTGCCAGAGGGCCTAGTACGAGTTTTGCACATGCATACGAACGTATCGCCTTCGTATCGCAAGCCACCAATTTTGTATGGAAAACCGGCCGTTAGTGTAAGTATTCAATCTTTTTGAAATGCTCCTACCTTAAGCCCCAATTTGAATTCGGGTATCTTCTCCTTCTTCGAAGTGGTTGGACCAGATATAATGACGCAAGCCTGTTGTAACAACTGCTCCTTACTGGGACACTCCTTGACTATCGTGCCGGATGTGGATACCATCTCTTCGCTTGCCTTTATCAGAAGTGGGCTGACCGGGCATTTCTATGGACAATGATGGTGATTTCAATTGAAATATGAGCAAGTCTAATCAAGTAAGTAAAAGTACAGTAAAAAATCCATTTATTCTACTATCATTTAAACTTTAATATAAAAAAAAAATCTAATAAAGTAGGTACCTAATCAAATTAATTAAAATTAAATTTTATTTGCGTTCTAAAGTACATATTAGTTGAATGAAATCTAGCTATTTCTCTCCTAACAGAAAAACAAAACAGTTAGGTACCTAACAAAAAATGTTAGGTACCTATTTTGTTTATAAGTTTGTATATACTTAATACAACACGGGGGGTGGGGGGGCGCATGTTTAAATCCACAATGGTAACCTATAGCTGTATTTTTACCAGCTTAATAACCCAAAGCAAGGGTTCTTTGAAAGTATTTGCTTCGGGCCCCACGCTTGCTTAATCCAGCAATGGACGTAAATTTTTCCATCCACAAACATTAGCAAGAATCCTAGCTAGTGGTACTTACATCACAGCAGCATTTAAACCTGATGTTGGCTCCAAGCATTGGACAGAGCAGTAAATATGAGTTCAGGACCGGATGTGGAGCGCCAAGGTACGCCACGTTCACACATCTCATCGTGCCAAGTTCCTCCTGTCAAGAAAAAGTCGTACCATCTATAAACTAGATAGATTCATTTATTGCATCATGTTGGTTACATTTGTAGGTCTTAAATTAAGATTAGAGCCGAACATGAGCCCGTTGGGATTCTACATTATTATTGACTTTTTGGTACTTACATAACAAAAATATTCTTAAACTTAAACAATTATCATGAGGCTTAAATTGCTAATGAAATTACATATTATATTTAAGTACATAGGCTCCCAACTCTAGGGACTTTACAAACACTTTTCAAATTATTCTTTTTTTATATAAAATCATACAAAGAATGCATAGTATTAACATTAGTAACACCCAGACACAGAACAAATACTTATGTTCATCCCACAAACATTCTAGGTGGGGATTGAACCCACAACCCACAGGAAGACAGAGCTACCACTGAGCTGTGACGTCTGTCGCAGCAGTCTCGCTAATGCTTATTGCAATGCCACAAGGTTCAGTTTACCACAACGGCCATGATGGTAGCCAGCGATTGTATGCTGGCATGGGTCCGTGACCTCATGCAGAGCACAGGAACTGTAGACTTCTCCGCGAATCTTTGCACGCACATGTGAGTGGTCGTAGATACGAATATCACGTCGGACATGAACGAGAAGACACTGGAAATGAAAAAAAGAAGTGTGGCACTTTACCGCGGTCCTGTCCGGTTACAGTCCCCGAGACTGCCGCGGCAAAGCTATTGCATAGCATTTTTGACGTGACAACGTCTTATAATTCGATAGAGCCGGCTGCACGCACGAAAAAACATGACTCATGAAGCGTTCCGGCGTTCCGGCGTTCCGGCGTTCTGAGACGTTACCGTATACCGTTCGTTGACGTTGTCACGTTCAACTATCGTCAGTAAACCGACTTTACAGACAACCATTTTTTTGCTGGATTACGCATGCGCAGTGTTAGGTTATTTTTGTTAGGTTATTTCGTTACAGAATTTCTGGATTCGGTCTCCACGCTCGAGGCCCACGATAGAAGCTACACAATAGCTTAAAACAAAAAAATAGTCCCTTGCATGATGATTATAGTGACCAAGAATATATTATCACAAGCAGAGTTCTTAGTTATCTCAGAGCATCCTCCCGTGTCAAATTATCAAAATGTTCAGGCGCGTTTGCTTTGCATATTTTACTTTTAATTCAAGAATTGACTTAACCATTCAACGAACGTTTCAAGTAATGAATGATTTATTATAATTAGGAGCAGTGGCGGATTTACCAATAGGCTAAGTAGGCTGGAGCCTAGGGCGGCAGATTTAGAGGGGCGGCAAATTTAGCCCAATTTTTTTTTTTATCTTACAGAAAAAAATAATTATATGTATACACATTACGTCCGTAATCCGTGTATAAAAGATTACTAAACGCACTGTAAAATATAGGAACTTATGCGATCATGAATTTTAAAAATATTCCAATAGCGTGTCAATCTTAATTTCAATTTAAATTTAGTAACTTTTACCCTAATTATAAAAATTATATTTAACGTGTAATATGTTTCAACATTTAAATGTTTATTTTGTACTTGGTATGTACGTATGTATTTGCGTAGTAGTTTTTGGGTTGAGGCGCGGGAAGAGAACAAATAGTAGGGGAGCCCAAGAGGGAATTTCGGGATTTACTCGAGCGCGGTTGATAAATATACAGGGGGTACCTTGTACCCGGTTAAGTACCTCCGCCAAATATGAGCTTCCTATGTATGGCCGCGCGTGAATTATAAAGGATTAGATTTGTAAAAAAAAATTGATCATCTGACATTCTCGAGCACGTCAGATTAAGTTAGGGTAGGTTAATTACATGCTGAATAGTGTATATTCCACTAATCTGACAATTTGACAGTGACGAAAAGAAAGGGGAGCGCAGCAAAGTTGTCAAAAAAATCTCTACATTCTCGAGCGTAGCTGATTTTTTTTTATATTGTAAGATACAATTCAAGGATAACGAAAAATATATATTCTGGCGATTTCCGCAAGCCGAAGTAAGAAAAATTCATCGATAAAGACCATAAGACCCTCGCGTTTGAAATGATAGAGTTTTTTTGCGTCACGTTGTCTTGTGATATAAACCCATATATGAGCACTTCATATTATATGGGTTTTACTATGTAAATATGTATTTACAAAAAAAATGTATATAAGTATTCTATCAGCAATCTAGTTTCCATAGTACAAGCTTTGCTTAGTTTGGGACTAGAGTGTGGTGTGTGAAATGTCCGTGAATAATTTATAAAGAAATCCAAAAAAAAAATATTTGTTTATGTCAGTTTAGGCGAATCCTTCTAGATAATCGTCAGATTAAGAGACAGCACATTTAGAACGTAAAGATGAACCATATGTATCTCGAGTATGTCAAATCGGCGAATTTTATTTGTACATTATAATAATGGCCGCGAGTTTGCGTCACATCGAAATCGTCAGATTAGTGAACAAGAGCTGTTTTTGGTGCACTTAACACTCCCTTAGAAATTCTGACGAGCTCGATGAAATTTTAGTGTTTTTTGTAACTTTGCTGCGCTCCCCTTTCTTTTCGTCTCTCTCAAATTGTCAGATTAGTGGAATATACACTATTTAGCATGTAATTAACTTACCCTACCTTAATCTGACGCGCTCGAGAATGTCCATGCGGCAGTTTTTTTTTACATATTTATAAATCTATAGCCGCTTCCCCCACCGATGAAAGGTATATGTTATATAACATTTTTTTCTTCTTATCATCTAAGCTTTGCAACCCAATAGGTCTCTATGACGCTCGAGTAAATCCACACTTAGCATCGTGGGCTCCCCTACTAAAATGACTTGACCGTTCGCTAAGAGTGTCTAGGCGCGAACGCATCCTAAGCTTTTAAAAACAAAGAAATTAATAGTAGGATGAAACCCATTACAAAAGGAGTGGAATATTATAAAAATGAAAGGAAAAATAATTTACGGGCGATCTGAGCGCGGGAAGGGGATGGAGGTGAGCTTTTAAGGGTAAAAAACGCTTTTTCTCGATTTCCGGCAAAGAATAAGAATAAGAATCATTTATTTGCATAATACATGTCAATAGATCTTAAGTAAAATAATAGTATCAATATATTATACCATCTTAGTTTTGGTGTGCAAATATTTATTTATTATACTTACTAATTTATAAGTTTATAATCATTTTAATTTGTCAATTTTAATTCTAAAAATTCCCTGACTGTGTAAAACCCATGATCCAGCAACCAGGCACGCAAAACACTTTTGAATCTCCTGAGGGGCTGTTCTTTAATAATATAATAATAAAACTAAAAGTCCTATGGAAAAAAGTCAAATGGCACCCCGGACTATAACGGAAAAAAGCCAATGTAATAAGGACGATAGAACACAAATCATAAAGTTGCAATTTCAGAATAAATGTAATTAAAATGATTGTTTTCTAAACTAACATATTGAATTTCAAAGGTTGATAGGGGCGGCAAAAATTAAATAGCCTACTGGCGGCGAATTTGTAAATCCGCCACTGATTAGGAGCCTGTGGTGGAATTAACTGTTGGCCAAATTGGTGTTTATTGCGGTGTGGTGATAATTGACAAATTAATGGTAGGTGCATGCGCCCTTTTGGGGGCTGTTGAAAATCAATAATTAGACGAATGAGAATCATATTTTATTCGCATAATAATATGTACTTACTTATGTCTTAAAATGTGCAGACACCATGGATTTTGTTATAATTGTTTTTTTAATTGCGTCCCTATTGAAACAATTTTGATGATGTATTGCCGTCAAATCGTGGATTCATTATGCAAATACATATACTTAATTCAATTATAATTTAATAAAATTACGCCTTGTCAAACAATTGTATTAGGTACTAGCTGACCCGTGCCCACTTCGTTGGGCATAATTCGACCGTTTTTTGTCCGATTCACTTTGCAAAACGGACTACCACGTAAAAGCCTTTTTATTTTTCGGTTTTATATAACCTATGACACTCAGCAATAATGTGGCTTTCTTTTTGTGAAAGAATTTTTAAAATCGGTTCAGAGCCCCTAGTCCGAAGGTGCATTTTAGAACTCCCTACTCTCGAGCCGACAGTCGTCTCTCGGATAGCCATACAAAAATGTATGGACATCCGAGAGACGACTGTCGGCTCGAGAGTAGGGAGTTTTAAAATGCACCTTCGGACAAAGGGCTCAGTAGATCCCGAGATTACCCCTTACAATTTATCAAATATACAAACACAAACTTTACTTCTTTAATTAGTAGGTATACTTAGATATATACTTACTTAGATAACGTATTTAGTATTCTGAACTTACCTTTTATTTTGATAACACTTAATGCATACCTACTAAAGTAGGTATCAATAAGTAAACAGTAAAATAATAATAATTATCTTCAATAGATACTTATTTCTACTTATCTCATTTGGTTGTGGCGCTGATGCGACATTTTTATCATGTAAAAATACTGTCTACTGGTTTATAAATTCAACTTTATTTCTTCACTACTTAAAGTTAGTTTCTCAAATCTATGTTTTGTAAATAAAAGATAATATGTATGATAGGAAAGCCTTGATGATGACGTCATAAAAACAGTCTACGCCTTGAAAACATTAGTTTATTGACTAGTACCTACCTACCACTGTGTTTTTCTTGCACTATATCATAAAAAAAGTGATAAAATATTGTAATCTTCTCGTTTGATCCCGTGAGCAACATTTTTTTTAGTAACCCTAGCTTTCCCACTGCTGGGCAAAGGTCTTATTTACCACAAACATAGATACTTACGTGCGGGAAATTAGATATTTTTATTATACATATAAAATATCCAGAACACCCGGAATAAATATTTGCAGATCGTACAAACATTTATCGAACCCGCAACCTTCCGTGTCGCAGGCAGACCTACGCCCGCCGCGCCACATCGGTCGTCAACATAACAGAAAAACACATTATCATCTTAAATAAATAATTTATTTATTTTTCACGGACATTTCATGAAATCTAGTCTCCTTCACCACCACAGCACTCCTCATCAACTTCGAACCCACACATCTTAGCTAGAAACACGCACAGCGTCACACAGAGCAGGCATCTCAAGATCTTGCCGCAGGAGCCACAACCACAGCTACATGAACAGCACATCTTTTCTGATCTCCTGGTGTTCAGAAGTCCTTTTTTTATCTGATCTCCTGGTGTCCGAAAGTCCTTTCTTCTGAAAGTCTTCAAAAGTCCCCCCAAAAGGAAGTTCTTTCTTCTTTAAAGTCTTGAATCACTCCTCAAAAAGAGTTCCTTAGTCTTCAAATGTCCCCTCAAAAAGTTTTATAGTCTTCTTGAATCACCTCTCGAAAAGAAGCCTTCAGTCTTCAAATGTCTCCTCAAACAGTTTTGTTGTCTCTTTGAATCTTTATAGGTCTTGAGTTTTTAGTTTTTATTATTGCAGCTTAGTTTCCAACAATTTTTCTTCAATATTTCTTGAGTTGTGTTTAAATAAACCACTGCAAGCAGTTGTCGTAGTTTTTATATTATATTGAATAGCCGAAGTGATTTGTTGAACTGTACATCAATGCAGTTTACAATACTATTTTCCTCAATGATTCATTAGCCAGTGCGTCCTCGTCTGCTCGTCACAGCTATATGACTGCATTTGTATTCTGTCAAGGTGATCACGACTTATAGAGAAACGTTATCGGACTGATAAACTAGGTTAGGCAATGATGATAATTTGATAGTAATAGGCTTAGTCATCTATTAGTCATTTATTTAGAAGTTATTACGACAGACAATGTTATTTTTGGTTATTTATAAGATTATATGGTTGTTTTTCGAAAGAAATCGCCCGGAATGTACTAGGTATCTATAACGGCGTCACAGATTGCTATTAGGTCGGCCTTTCGTGCTGTGGTGTATCGTAATACAAGGGTGTTCTTCAATGACCACAGAAAAGAGGGGACTCTTCTAACACAGGTTGAAAAACTTATAAGAAGAGTTCCCAACCCAATTATGTACAGAACTTGTAGTTACCAATAAAATCAATTTTATTTTTGTGGATTGTGCGTCACCAATATCAAACATTTGGGTGATGTAGGTGTTAATCATTGTTCTGTGTTCTGTTCCAGAAAACCCCTGCTAAGAGACATAGATGCTTATATTTATACTCGCTTTAATCCTCGCGTCCGCTGGCATGGATTTTTTCGTAACAGAAATTCTGTTCCCTTGGCAGGGGATTTATGTTTTCTTGGCAAGGGATTTCTGAAATAAACCCTAAAGCAGTTACATAAAGTTTAATTTCCAACTCTAACTTTTACCTGCCATTATAATCATGTTCCCAGACAACATGGTCTATGATGTTGACGTCATATGCTCCAAGGAGTGTTGCTGCTTTCGACACAGCCATATTCAGCACGGGTTCGTTCACCTCCTGCAGTATCATCACTTTTGCGTTCGCGAGGGTATCCTGAAACCATACATCGGCTCTACTAGTCTCCAAGACCGTCAGATCATCATCAACCTATATCAGTCCACTGCTGGACGTGGGTCTCTCCCAAGGCGCGCCAATGAGCCCGGTCTTCGGCTTTTCTCAACTACAGCCAGAAATTAAAATCAAATCATGATCATCTCATTTCCCTACCCTTATCTCCCTGCCCTTATCATTCGTCAACTCTGAATCTATTACTCTCACATTCCTATCATCTTTCACACAATCCAACCACATTTTCGGAAATAGGTATGTACCTATTAATAAAAAGTCCCTATCATATCATACATTCATCCTTTTTTACAATGGATATTAATAAAAATATTAAATCATGATGAAAGGGGCCACGCACGGTACAATATAAGTTTATTGGAGACGCTGCAATACATAACTTTCAACCATGGTCTTCAACACACAGCAAAGCAATCGCTGTTTTGTTCCTGAGGTCTTAGGGTCCTAGGATCCTAGGGTCATCCTGATTCTTGCGATGAGCTCTAAATATACTTTGTTGTATTGTATTGTTGCCTTGGGATAAATGTTTGTATGTTCTGCAAATATTTATTCCGGGTGTTCTGGGTATTATATGTATAATAAAAAATATCTATCTATGTAATATATTGTATTAAGTATGTCAGTCTTCTAGTACCCATAACACAAGCTCTGCTTAGCTTGGGGCTAGATGATGTTGTGTGGATTGTCCAGCATTATTTATTTATTTTATTTATTTATTGTAATTGTAACTAACCAGTCGGAGCTTATGCGTATCGCGATGCCGGCATTTCAAGTTCATTGCGCTCACGATGATTTCCATCACCATTTCTGCTGTCCATTGCTTGAAACATATCAGGTGACGAGGGGAGGGACACCTGGAACCAGTAGACAAAAATACAAAAATAAATTATGAAATAAATTATTGTTTGTAATTTATTTCAACTTACGGACAACATCTTTGGTGCCTTATTTGTTGGAGCAGCGGCAGAAATTTTGATGACCGAAATAACATTATTTACTAAAAATTTTGTTTGTTTTCGTTATTTTATTACAGAGTAATTTTCAATGTGACGGAAGATCTATACATGGTAGAACTATCCACAGAATATAAAGTTTTGAATAAAAACTCTTTAGAAGGGGTCCAAATAGGTATTCATGTGCAGTTCACATTTCAGCATTTTTAGTAAATAATTTTGGATAAAATATCTTTTTAATCACTTCTTGATCATTTTAATTATTTTTTTACATATTCGTGAAAAGTGTCTATATTATATTATCTGTCAATATGATACTAGAGATTCGAAAAAAATGTTCTTTATTAAAAAAATATGCATTGTCACGTTCCAAATAATATATTTATTTATTTAAAAAAAAATGCTTGCAATGTAAATTTCTACGAGGCCTCGTGTAGCTATCACCAACTCGAGACACTTGAAAGTCGTCGTTCTGTGAGTGATATGATGTTTTTACATGGCTTATGTAACGGATATATTGACTGTTCAGAACTCATATCTAAAACCTTGTGCTTTTGTTGTCCCAAAACTAGAACACGCCATACAAAATTGTTTTCAATTTCACACTCGAAGACAAATTATGCACAGAACTGCCTTGTAAGTAGAATGCATAGAAATTATAATAAAAAGTTCGGAACTGTCGATATTTTCTGCAGCAGCAAGGGAGTTTTCAGGAGTGAATGTCGAAGGCTGTCTGAGGAGGTGGTATCTGCATCAAAATGAAAAATTCAAAAAAGAAAAAAAAAAAAAAAAAAACCGTTTTTATTTCTTATATTTATATTTTTACACTCAAATACTTACCGTTACACTCACACTAACACAAACTCACCCTTACTTCTCATACCTAGTGGACAATTCTGAAGTGACCACTAGCAATCTAAATATGAGTCATCACACCACACACACGCACACACACACACACACACACACCCTCACACACACACTCCCTCTCTCACCACACCCCCACACACCCTTACACACCCTTTCTCACTTACTCAATACAAATTATACTTAGTACCTACTACTACTTTATTTACAACTAACTACTTTTTATTGTTATTACTATAAATAGTGACTGTCGGTCGATTTTTTAGTTAAGTGCATGTTAAATTCTAAAAATGTAAATCCGTTTTTGGCTGTCTGTATTGTAAATTAGTTTATTTCTTTTTAATCTAAGAGCTGTGGATTTTGTTACACAATAAATAAAATAAAATAAATAAAATAAAATGCGTAGAATCCTATTGGTCAGTTAAAGTTTACTGTACAGAGATTGATAGCGCTACCTTGCCAAAGGAGAATGGGCATTTTGGGCCACAACTTTCAAAAACGTCCCTCAGGGTTGCCATATAATACGTTTGATAGAGCTTTAAAAGGCCTACGATTCACTATATTTACGAAAAAAATCCGTCCTGTGGAAATTGAGATATATTGAAAAAACTGTTTTTTACTTAATATCGAATTGCTTCGAATTCCGAGAGTCCTCAAAAATCACTAAGGTGTCGTTTGAAAGAGCATTTACAGGGCATCATTTGGTTCTTGAAGTGTAAAAAAATCCAACCTGTGGAAATGGAGTTATTCCTAAAAAACATGTTTTTTTATAAAACTGACGTTTGGCTCACATTCAGCAATACCACAAATGTGGCAGATACGGCGTTTAAAAGAGCATATAAAGGACATTTTTTTAAGGCATGTAAATAAAAAATCCATCCTATAAAAATAAAGTTATAGTTGAAACACTTTTGAATTTATACTATTCGATTTGGCTTCGTTCTCTGAAACCCCACATTAATTAGATATAATACGTTTGAAAGAGCATTTACAGGGCATCATTTGGTTCTAGAAGTGTCAAAAAATCCAACCTGTGGAAATGGAGTTATTCCTGAAAAACATGTTTTTTTATAAAACTGACGTTTGGCTCACATCCAGCAATACCACAAATGTGGCAGATACGGCGTTTAAAAGAGCATATAAAGGACATTTTTTTAAGACATGTAAATAAAAAATCCATCCTATAAAAATAAAGTTATAGTTGAAACACTTTTGAATTTATACTATTCGATTTGCCACATTAATTAGATATAATACGTTTGAAAGAGCATTTACAGGGCATCATTTGGTTCTAAAGGTGTCAAAATATTATTATTATTTATTTATTATTTATATAAAAATGAGTATTGGTTGCATGTTTAACATTTGAAAAAGCATACGCGGATTTAAGATATACCCAATGAAAGAGTTTCATTTTTATAAAACATGAAAAAAACTTTTTTGTTTCGCACCATGGAGGCTCAAATAGCTTGTGTATACAAACTTTTTATGTAAGCGAATGAAAAGATTAAACAATAAGATAAATGTCAATTTATGTGACTAGAATAACCTTATTTTACAGAATTACAAAAGAAATACAATTAACTGTTTATAAATATTGTTTTTTTATATTTAGTTCTGTTGTTTCAAATTGATTTTACATTATTATTATAGTAAATATTAATACTAAGATGTAAGATTTAATTTTATCCCGCTTTTTACATTTTATCGAAATGTTTCGCCCATCTGCAGGTGAAGTGTGTCTGCTTTGCTGTAGGTCAGTCTATTTACAGCGAAGATATACTCTATCTGAAGAACTATTTAACAATTACCCCTTAGCGTCACGAAATATCACGACACGTGTTGCGCCATATCAGGTTTGTTAAAATCTATTGGAGGATTTTAAAGAATAAAGTTACTTTTGTTGAAGTGAACATTGTTAAATTATTTTTAAAATTCAGTAAATGACATATTATAATATAATAAAATAACCATGGTCGTAAGCTGACATAATATATATATTTTTATTCTAATTAACATACATGGGCCGGGCATGTAAACTGTGACATTATTTGATATTTTTTTCAGATTCAATTCAATAATGCAGAGTTTGTATGTACATCATGTTGGAGAAGGGAAGCATACTCACCAGAAATCCGTCATGATTCTTCCTCTAACGAGTCAGATGAATCAATCGAGCCTGATGACATAAATGAATCTAGTGAATCCATTGATAATCATATTGGAATTCACGCACCATTGGAACCAATAGAAGATCCTCATATTCCACCAGAAGAAAACAATGAATCGTCAATGTTTTTACCCAACTTGAGTAGAGCTGTAAATACTGCAAGGTTCTGCATGGTCATTGATTGCACAAATCAATCCAGGTTAAGGATCCCATATCTAATGAAAATTCGCTTGTTAAAAGAGTGTGACTTTTATGTTCACATTGGGTTCATACCAACTAAAACTAGCTAAAAGTTATTACAATGAACATGTTCGAAACGGTGCTTATGTAATAGAAGTTTGCAGGGACACGAGTGAACTAAGACACTTGATAGATTACAATATTCAAGGTAATAGTTTTTGGCTACTGAGGGGAAGAATCCAGTCAAGACACACCCGAAGTCGAACCTATTACACTTATATACTGGTTGACCCAGTTAATCAAGGATTGACAGCTATCGAACATTATTACTGTTCATGCAAAAGTGGTCGTAGAACGGTAGGTACTTGCTCACACGTAGCATCAATTGTGTGGTTTTTAGCATGGGCGCGCTATGCAAATATTCATCATCCTGCTGTGTTTTTAGATGAGGTTATTGTTGAAACGGAATTCGAAATGGAAAATTAAGTTTTCATATTAGCATCAATGTTTGCTATAGACTAAACTTGTTTATCTCTATATATATAATACTACCTGTGTACTATTTTTAAATAGTAATAGAGCCAAAAAAACAAAATAAAGATATGAAAAAAGTAAATATGCCAACCCACTAAGTAAAAAGTTTGAGTGGCAATTAGGTTATATACCTACTTGTGTTTTCTCTTAGGTCTAAGTGAGCCTACCATTATGTTTTCCCATTATGTTTTAGTTTTCGTTTTTTCTTTGCACATACATGTCATAATTTAATAATATTACTGTTTTAAGTGTAAGTTCATTTATATATGTATACATTTGTAAAATATGTATTTACGTAAACGTAAGTTTAAGTTTGTTTTGTTTTTATATTTAAAGCTTTAACTATTTTTTGATGGATTTTTATTTACATGCCTTAAAAAAATGACCTTTATATGCTCTTTTAAACGCCGTATCTGCCACATTTGTGGTATTGCTGGATGTGAGCCAAACGTCAGTTTTATAAAAAAACATGTTTTTCAGGAATAACTCCATTTCCACAGGTTGGATTTTTTGACACTTCTAGAACCAAATGATGTCCTGTAAATGCTCTTTCAAACGTATTATATCTAATTAATGTGGGGTTTCAGAGAACGAAGCCAAATCGAATAGTATAAATTCAAAAGTGTTTCAACTATAACTTTATTTTTATAGGATGGATTTTTTATTTACATGCCTTAAAAAAATGTCCTTTATATGCTCTTTTAAACGCCGTATCTGCCACATTTGTGGTATTGCTGGATGTGAGCCAAACGTCAGTTTTATAAAAAAACATGTTTTTCAGGAATAACTCCATTTCCACAGGTTGGATTTTTTGACACTTCTAGAACCAAATGATGCCCTGTAAATGCTCTTTCAAACGACACCTTAGTGATTTTTGAGGACTCTCGGAATTCGAAGCAATTCGATATTAAGTAAAAAACAGTTTTTTCAATATATCTCAATTTCCACAGGACGGATTTTTTTCGTAAATATAGTGAATCGTAGGCCTTTTAAAGCTCTATCAAACGTATTATATGGCAACCCTGAGGGACATCATTTTTATTCGTGGCCCACGCTCCATATAAAATCGCCCATTCTCCTTTAAATTATAATAGTTTATTTCAGTTTTATTCAAAAAATGCATTGATATCGGCATTTTCATGGATTGTATTCATCGTGTGTCGCTCAAAACACCAGCCAATTCCTCGCTGCCAATCAAAGCCTTTTTTGCGTAACTCGTTAGTCGAATTGGTAAATTGGACCGTGGAACCGCATTTTGGTCACACCATTTATTTTGATCGAAGGCGGGAAGGACAGATAATAAAAAATAAATAAGCACTCATAAATAAATAAGATAGTAGAAAGTTTGGGACTAGAGTGTGATTGTATGAAATATCCGAGTGTTTTACACATGACGATCCAGTATTTAATTGAAAATCTCTCTCGATTATACTTACCTATTAGGCTATCACACATCCCGCTCTAGGCCGTACAAAGCAAAGTTTATGGTAGTTAGGGAAGCTAGCTTGATGGAATACTTAAGTTTAAGTGTACTTATATAAGTATTTATTTTTGTAAATACGTACTTACTTACATATTATTATCTAAATGTTCTAGAGTTCTACTCGAATCGAGATTAACGTTGTTGAAAGTGATTGACACGCTAGAAGAAGAAGTGTGACAATCGTAAACCTAACGTATTTAAAATACACTGCGCGCTAACGCTGCAACGTCTGACAGTAAAGCAGATTTTTGACGCGCAATGTATCTCAAATTCACCGTTTCGATACGTTTATGATTGTCACATTTATTCGTGCTCTCCCCCTGCTTCCTGTGTAAATGCGACAATCACAAAACCATCCAACTTTCCTGCTAGTGAATTGGTCAGTTTATCCCGCGGTAAAACTTTTTAACTGGAATTTTCTGGTTTTAATCCAGAGGTATTGAAAAAAACACAGTATCGGTAACAAATTGATTTAGGAGAACCTTCATTTTTACTACTAGTTGTACAGTTTAGTTGTACTAGTGACACGGAGGCGCAACGTCTGTCATGCCAATCCACTCCCACACACGGTCAATACAATTCTAACTGATCCAATCAGTAGCGTCATGCCGATTGGACGATAGGAAGGATGGTGTGTGGCCAGCATTAGATAGATAGATAGAAAACTCTTTATTGTAGGTTTACAAGGAAATAACAGAAAATACAAAAAAACAGTGTTAGCAGTGAATCTGGGCGGCCTAATCGCTTTGAGCGATCTCTTCCAGACAACCTATGGATGAACTAGATTTAAATTAACACTAGTGAGAGGGTGTACCTAATGAAACAGACTAAGCTGGTTCACCTGATGTTAAATAGTAACTTTTTTTTTTGCCATACCTACATAATATTTTGAGTTACAGTGAGTATTTGTTGAGAGTGAGTTGCATGAAATTCAAAAATGCTTTGTTTTTATTATCGGTTAGAATAATAATTATATTCATTTAAATTTGACTAATTATATTATACTAGCTGACTCGTGCCCACTTCGTTGGGCATAATTCAACCGTTTTTTCTCCGATTCACTTTGCAAAACGGACTACCACGTAAAAGCCTTTTTATTTTTCGGTTTATATAGCCTATGACACTCGGCAATAATGTGGCTTTCTATTGGTGAAATAATTTTTAAAATCGGTTCAGTAGATCCCGAGATTACCCCTTACAATTTAACAAATATACAAACACACAAACTTTACCTCTTTATAATATTATTATAAGTAAATAAGTAATAAGTAATAAGTATAAGTAATAAGTATAAGTATAAGTATAAGTATAAGTATAAGTATAAGTATAAGTATAAGTAATAAGTAATATAAGTAATAAGTATAAGTATAAGTAATAAGTAATATAAGTAATAAGTATAGATCACATTTACTTTTATCTTTATTTACCATTTCACATGACAGTGTGTGGTACAGTCAGCTACATTAGTTGATAAACTTGTAGTTGTTTTAAAATAGTACCAGTTTCAGCATTTAAATGAACGAAAAAAAATTTAAAGATTAAAAAACATTTTAAATTTTAAATAATGCTGGACAATCCACACAACATCATCTAGCCCCAAGCTAAGCAGAACTTGTGCTAGAAGACTGACGTACTTAATACAATACATTACATAGATATGTGTTAAGGTAAACATTGATATTTGTTCTATTAATTTACTTACACAATAAATATATTATCAATTTAGTTCCCCTAGCATAGTTTAGGACTAGATAATTTTGTATGAAATGTCCATGAATATCTATTTATTTATGTTTTATATTTTTTAATATTATTAGCAACGACCATATTGATCTTTAGAATTATTTTTAAAACCGAATTGTTTAGAATTTGTAATTAGTGTTTAGTAGGTAAAGTATTTTTTGTAAACATTAGAAATCGTGGGAAACAAACATTTTAAAGGAATATTTTTAAGGATTGTTAAGTTTTTATGACAGGGCCGGCTAGAAAGCGCTCATTACGTCCTTTGTTTACGTTTGTTATTGTTTACCTACATCTTTGAATGAATAGAGCAATTAAGGAATCAGCAAACCGTGAGAACTTACACCGAAGGATATTTTTTGTATAAAAGCGGGAGTGTTTGTCCAGAATGTTGTAGTCTAGTAGAGAACTTCGTCACGTACAGTGATAATGAAGAGCACCTCCCGACAATCAAGTAAATAAGAATAAAAATATAATACTGGAAGATCTTCGAGTTTGTTATTTGGCTCGCACTCCTCGATCCAGCAGCCCGCTCCGCTACGTGTGTTGCAAAGGCCTCCGGACTTTACAAGCCGCGCCTCACAAAATAATAACTAAACACGCACGGAGCGCTCATACAGTTTAAATATAGTTCGCATATCAACTAATGTCGCTGACAGTAGTTGCAGCTATGTTTTGTATGTAAAATGACTAAACCCAAGTGTTTTTAACGTTATTTGAATACCATTTTCAGCGAATAACAGTGGATATATTATAAAAAAATATATTGATTAAAATGGAGGATTATGTAAAGAAACAGCTGACAATAGTCACATTTTGTAAGTTATTTACTAATATACCTATTATTTATATTATTTAAGTAATAATTATTATTTAATTTCGACTGTCTAAATGTTGTATGAAGTGAACATATTCGACAAAGTTGAATAGGCTTTTAACAAAAAAAAAAAAAAATCGTCATTGTTCGGTATACTATACCCCTCTTTCGTGTTACACTATGTATGTATATAATCAGCCGGTTTCTCGAACGATGATCAACAATAAAAATCAAATAATTTCTATGTGTCAAACTCGGATCAATCGTGATTTGGGTTTCCAGAAACCGGCCGAATATGTTTTTGTTAGCTTCAGCTAGTATTTTTCAGTGTATTTCGGTGAGTTGTCAGTCGGCTACATATCTGGTTGGTCAGCACCGGCGATACCGAAGCTGCAACACCCGGAAAGTCCTCTGGATAACCCCATTACTGATGGGCAGGCCTCATTGATGGGGTCCGTCGCGTTTCTTGGGGTTATTGTTGGTAAATAAAATGAAATTAAATAAAAATACTTTATTGCACATGTACCTACACCTTACAACTATTGAGAACAATACATAAAAACAAAAAAAAAAACTAAACAAAATACAATACAATGGGCGGTCTGATCGCTAGAGAGCGATTCCTTCCAGACAACTTTTGGATGGAAAGAAGCCTACATAGGGGGGTCAGCTAGGTGCACTATAGATTTAAGAAAAGTATGTATTACATTTATTATTATATACTTAATATTATACAATAGTTACTGAGATATATACAAATAAATAACAGATAAAAATTTTGGTTTATAATCAGGTGATACCAATATATTTGCATACAATTCAATATAAAGTATACAATAAAGTCGCTCGCTGTCTGTCTGTCTTTATGTAGGCGGTTTTTTTAATTAGAGTGTTTTAAGACAAAGGTTAATATGTATAATACAAGCATACTTTAGTAGAGAAACACATATTTTTAGAGGTTTCTAAAACGTGCCGGGGCGGGTCGCTAGTTTAATAAAAAAACTGATAAATTATTGTAACCTGACCTACATAATAAGTGTGCTACTCAACTTTGACAATTAACTTTTATTTGAGTGACGTATTTGGTACAGAACCAGTAAAACTGGTTCCAAATATGACGTCTTTTCAGTACCTTATCAGTTCGCAAAAGTTGGGGCTTGACAAGTTGTTCTGATCAAGAGAACAAGATATCTTTTGAGTTATTTAAATCTTTGTGACATAAAACTTGTGACTTGATAGCAACAATGAAGTTAGCTTAATTAAATCAAACCAATTTCTTGTGAATCAAACTGTGAAGTTGAGGACATATCTTGTGAGCTTCTCGTCTTTTAATGGGTATGGCTCTGTTCATTACCCTCTTATTGTATGTTCGGATTGGACAAACTGTATAAACTTGTACTACTTAAAATTAAGATCTTAGGTACAACAGTTAAACATTAACATATTTATTTTATTTATTTATTTAACACTTTATTGCACAATAAATGTAATGTACAAAAGGTGGGCTTAGTGCTATAAGCATTTTCTGCCTGCCGACCTTAAAGGTCGAGAAAATGGTTGGCGTGCTAACTTAATACAAATGTACAAATAAACAGTTACTTAAGGAGGGATACTTACTTACAGAAAAAAAATATATTTATTATCTTTTTATATGTTCTAGGATTAAGTAAAGTAAAGTACTGCAATAAAGATAATCTATTCTATTCTATTTCTGATTTCTGAAAAAAAATTAACAAATATTATATGTGATCAAAATCGGTTCAACTGGAAAACGAGCTAAGGCGACACTTTAAAACTGTATTTGGGATACCTCATTTTCTTCACAAACTTCAGTACCGTCCTGACTGAGCGCTTGAACCTCATTATCTACTATTATTTTATTGGCAGTTACAATATCATATTCTCAACTTTTGGTTTTATTATGTATTATGTTTTGTTTGACACTCGCAGACTGTTGTTATTGTTACTCAATATTCGTATAAGTTAAGTGTAATTTATTTTATATTGACATTATTAATAGATACTTATTTCTAGAATTTAAATTGACGTGTATAAAAAAATATAATAAATGATGATTTATGATTTATTTTGCCAGATCATTATTAATTGTAAGATCTCATGTACACAGTTTTACAATAAATCATTCTTATTCTTATTATGTACACTGGCGGAAGGATAGGTAATACCATCATACAGGTTTTTAGACCTAAGTTTGGGTACCTATTTTTCTCCAACCATGAATAGGTAATTTATTTATTTTTATTTCACAGGAAAACGAACAGTCTTATAAACTAGATATATCTAAACTAAAATTATATCTGCTGACCAGTTATACGTTTTCACATATTGAGACTATATTTCAACTTGCTTGCGTGTATCAACAAATATGAGGAAAAAAAAAAACCAAAACAACACAAAAAATAAGTAAAAATAAAACAGAAACAACTAAATCCATACCTAGTTATATTCTTTGGATAGGTACTCATGTTATTACCCATGTTTTTTGTCAATAATATTTCTTAGTCTAGTGATAACAATGATTTTAGGAGCCCAGATAGCAGGATACCTCTCTAACGCGCGAGGGCGGAAACCATGTCTCTTACTCGGTGGAGTCACCATCATGGCTTCCCATCTCCTCCTGGCTACTGCGACGAAGCTGTGGATGGTCATGGCAGGAAGGACGCTCAATGGAATGGGAGGAGGAATTGTGTTTATTGTAAACCTGGCTTATATCGCTGAAATATCGTAAGTTCTTGCACCAAAAGACGACAGGTAAAATATCTTCAATCGTCTTTAGAAATACAAAAAAAAAGATGCGTGGCACTCGGGGACTGCCGCGGTAAAGCATAGCATTTTTTGCTGGATTACGCATGCTCAGTGTTAGGTTATTTCGTTACGGAATTCCTGGATCGGTCTCCACGTTCAAGGCCCCCGATAGAAGTATGCAATAGCTTAATAATCTTCGTCTCTATGAAAGTCAGCATTTTAAAAATATTTTTAACTCAAGATACCTATTCTACTTTCAGTTCAACAGACACCAGAGGTATTTTCCTAACAGGAACAGGAATAGCCAATGCATCTGGTAACATGCTCGCGTACATTATAGCCCCTTATGTTTCGTTCAGAGCAATAAGCTATGTGGGACTTTGCTTGGCGATGGTGTTTTCTGCAGGCGCTTTATATGTGCCTGAGTCGCCGGTGTTTTATGTTATGAAAGGTACATCTCAAATACTGATGTTCTTATTTTTAATTTTATTCGTAAACTTCAAATTGAAATTGAATTTAGGTACTTATGTTTTAGGGAAAGAATTCGAAGCAAAGACTATCCTAGTCCGACTCGGTCGAAATGCTGACGTTGAGGAAGTATTATCATCAAAAGCAACTACTTCTCGTAAGCAGGAATGGAGGTCTATCATCTCAGTGAAAAGCAATCGCAAAGCGATGCTCATAGCCACAGTTTTACTTATCTTACAACAGACTGCAGGATACACGGTGGTATTGTTTTTTGGGACGACGATTTTCCAGTCAGTGACGTCATCGATCAGTCCTGTGGCAGCAACAATTGTTTTAGGACTGACAATAGTAGTAGCTAGCTGTATCACTCCAATGTTCGTAGAGAGAGCAGGACGGAAGATTTTGATGTTGAGCACTACTATCGCTTGTTGTTTCAGTCAAGTAAGTTTTAAGATATCTCAACACAAAATGGGGGAATATTAACTAATTTAAATGATAATTTAGTCTGTTAATCTCGTTATATTTGCTTGACAGATATGTCTATTTGCCCGTTGATTTTAAAACCTATTACGTTTCTATTTTAAGGTTCATTGTTGTCTGTTTCAGATTGCGCTCGGAACCTATTTTTACTTGGAGTCGTTGCATCCACATTTAGCGAGACAAGTGCATTGGTTACCACTGGTATCATTAATAGCCTTCCTGTTTAGCTATACAATAGGTACTGAAATCATCAATTCTATGCATAGTAATAAGTAATGGACCAAGTCGTGACCCCTGTGGTACCCCTTTAATAAACAGTTCAAATAAGCAATGTATCATGTTCTAGGCTTTGGCATCATTCCTGGTACATGGATGAGTGAAATGTTCGACTCCTCAGCCCGAGGACCTGGATCAGCTTCCGCTGTAGCCATCAGTTGGATTTTTGGCTTCCTTACAACATCCTCATTTGGACTAATGGCTTCAGCTCTAGGAAGACATGTTACGTTTTATATCTACTCCTTGTCTTGTGCTTTAGCTTTTGTTTTTACTGCTGTATTTGCTCCGGAGACTAAAGGAAAGAGTTTGGTTGAGATTCAGTATATGTTAAGTAAATAAAATGATATTTAGTCAGAATTCTTCAATAATACGGAGAATGGGCACTTTGGGCCACAACTAAAAAAATTGTCCCTTAAGGTTGCCACATAGTACGTTTAAAAGGGCTTTTATAAGCCAATATTTTAATATAATTACGGAAAAAATCCGTCCTATGGAAATCGAGATATTTCGATGAAATTGTTTTTCATTTAACCTCATATAACTTAGAATTCTGAAGGCCCACAAGAATAACTGTGATGGCGTTTAAAAGAGCATTAAAAGGGCTTTAATTATTCCTCAGATTGTTTAAAAATCCAACCTGTGGAAATTGAGTTATTCCTGAAAAACTGTAGTATTGCAAAAAATAAATACAGTTTTTCGGAAATATCTCGATTCCCTCAGGTTGGATTTTCAAACAATCTAAAAACAAATAAAGCCCGTTTCATGCCCTTTTCAACGCAACTGCAGACATTTTTGTGGGCTTTCAGGATTCGGAGTAATACGACGTTAAAATAAAAAACTGTTTTTCAAAATATATCGATTTCCATGGGATGGATTTTTTAAATAAAAATAATAAAAGGTAGGCCTTTAAAAGCCCTTTTAAACATATTATGTGGCAACCCTGAGGGACGAGTTTTTTAGTCGTGGCCCACGCTCCATACAGAATCGCCCATTCTCCTTTTCATTGTGTAAAAATTAGGGTCACGTAATCGTTCATATCTAAATTTGTATTGATGAAAGTAAATAAAAGATAAAATATGCATGATGGCAGAGGCACCTAGTATTGTATTAATAAATAAATTAAATAAAAGTTAAATAAGTAAAAAGGTACTCGAAGTATTCAGATTATTAAATGTGTTACAAGTTTTTAATAACATTGATTTTACTACTTTATCAAAAACCCCGCCTAAAAACCAGAGCCGCATCATATCTTACATAAGATGTTTTTGGGGGCAAACTGGCCCTTGTCTCAACAAGGACCATTTTGCCCCCAAAAACGTTTAGGTTTTTACATAATTTTATTTTTGGTTTTCTTGTACATTATGTAAACCTACTAAATTTGTATTTTTTAAAAGCTGTATATCTTGTGTGTGTTTGGGGACAAATAAACTTTTATCTATTTATCTATGACACGGAAGTTAGATAAGTAGAGATTTTTTTTCCAGATCAAAATTCATAGTAAGCTACATGGGTTTTTATCGCGTTTTTTAGGTTAGTATACAAATAAATCGATAGTCAGTTATCATAAAAAATATTATCTTATCAAATCAGAATTTCGATAAAATTAAGGTACCCGACGTACGACTTGAATAAAACTGAATGATGCTAAAAAATGATGAAAAAGAGAGACTCTTTTTCTCTTCCAAATTCTTCAAAGGTTAAAAATTTTACTTGATCTTCGAAATTAAATTAAAAAATAGAGAAAATGGGTTCAGTGATTGAAATTCTAAGACCATTATGAAATAATCACCTTTAAGATTCATTGAAGTATGTATGGTATGGTAATAAATAGATAATAATAAATAAATAATGCTGGACAATCCACACAACATCATCATCATCATCATCAACCTATATCAGTCCGCTGCTGAACGTAGGTAGAGACCTAGATAGAGACCGGGCTCAGTGGCGCGTCTTGGGAGAGTCCCAAGACGCGCCACTGAGCCCGGTCTTCGGCTCTTCTTATCCAGTTTTTGCCAGCTACACTCCGCAGATCATCGCTCCATCTCGCCGGGTGCGTCCTACACTACGCTTGCCTAAACGCGGTCTCCACTCCAGTATCCGTTTGCTCCATCGATTGTCGGTTCTTCGGATAACATGGCCAGCCCACTGCCACAACACAACATCATCTAGCCCCAAGCTAAGCAGAGCTTGTGTTATTGCAATTATACCGTATTTATAATAATATTGGAACAATTATCATTGACATGATCCTGGACAATCGATATTTATAATTGTTCGATAGCTCTGCCTACTTTTTATCCTATCGCAGTGATAAGATTATTTGTTTTGCCAACAAAATTCGAGGTAACATAGTATCGTTTGAATATTATAAAGTGACATCGTTATATGTTTTATTAGAATGAGATATTGTTTATTGAAATGAGAGCTATGTTTACATTAACAAAAAATATTGTTATTTTCACTGCATTAGTGTAACTTTGTGTGTTATTGTTGATAGTTTCAGCTTATTTTAGTTTATTCTGAAACATGGGTTATTTGAAACGGCAGCTTTTTGTTGCATTATGTGGTAAGTGTTTTATTTATTTTGACGACCAATGTGGCGCGGCGGGATATTAATTCCGTGCTGTGGGTTCGATTCCTATCCATAAAAAATGTTTGTGTGATGAACATAAATATTTGTTCTGTGTCTGGGTGTTACTATGTATTTATTCCATGTATACAAAAAAAAATATAAGTATTCTATCAGCTATCTACTTCCTAAAGTACAAGCTTTGCTTAGTTTGAGACTAGAGTGTTTTTTTTTCAATTTTTTAATTTTTTTTATGCATTTTAGGCAAACGCTGTGTGATGTGTGAAATGTCTATGAATATTTTTTTTTTTTAATAATTTCTTTTTGAATTATGTTAAAACCTTTCAGCATACCTTGGTCAGATCCTGGTGGGTTACGGATTAGGATGGACAGCTCCCGTGATACCCAAACTCCAAGATCCAGCACAAACTCCACTACCAGAGGTTATCACAGATAAGGAAGCTTCCTGGATGGGTTCTTTGTTGTTTGTTGGAACCATTATTGGTAAATTATTGTTACTGACAAACTTATTCTTAATTTTGTTAATGGTTACAACTACTTCAAGTTACTACTTTGCTAGTTTTATCCTATTGCATGTAGGCCAAAAAACGAGTAAAAAACAAATAATATTGACAATGTAAAACTGTCAAGCAGCTGATAGATAGGGTCTATAGTTAGCAGGATTTTATGATAAAACTGTCTAGGTAGGTACACTTGGGTACAGGATTTAGACAAATATGAATCACAGAAAGCATTGATAAGAGACCAGATAAGATACACAAGATTATAATCAAAACGATCCTAGTATAAGATACACTGCTGAAAAAGAAATGTAAAATCTACTTATTCAAAACATATTTTAGATTCCAATAATTTTGGGACATGGGACAAGTTTGATGGGAACGTAACAGTTCAAATTGCAAAAACCTATGATGAGTTGTTTTCAGGTCCATATGTAAGTGGTTTCCTATCAAATAAAACTGGCAGGAAGCCATGCTTGTTCCTAGGAGCAGCCGTCACTCTCTTAGCGTTCCTGGTGCTTGCATTAGCCCAGAACTTGGCCATGATCTTTACAGGAAGAATACTTATTGGTCTTGGTACTGGAATCATTTTTGTGACCAACTTGGTGTATATTGGAGAAATTGCGTAAGCATCTGACTATTCTATTTTATTTTATTTATTTATTTATAAAAACAGTGTTCTGGTAGGTACTATGGTAGGTTACAAAATATAATTTCAGTAAGTATTTTTACATTCTATGAAATATAACACCTACTACAAGGTACCTAGAGAAGTTTTGTTCCCCGCACTAGGTCTCTAAAGAGCCTGTAAGCCTCTATATTTTATAATAGTGAATAATTTTTAATCATAGCAATCGGGAGCAGCAACAGCATCCTAAATATGATTGCTGATAAACATAACTGTCCTCTGGATGTCCTATGAAAGTTTATCCAGTGGACGAACTCACTGTTAGATGTAAGTTACTAATCTAGTTTTTATTAGCTTTCTTTTCTAATACCTCATTAAAATAACCTATAAGATGAACAGTTTTTGCATTGATTGAGATCACGTCATCAGGCAACATGACATTTCAAAATGCTTGGTTTTTTATTTATTCAGAGTTTGGAAGGGTTATTCCCGTGAGTCACACCTTTCTGTCACACTGACACATTGGGACAATAAAATCCCGTTGAGTTACCCCTGTTACACATTGCGAATAAATTGCCCAGTTTCATTAGCTTCAATATCAAATCTAATCTTAATTTCAGGTCCACACACATTAGAGGTATTCTCCTCACAGCTACTGCTATCTTCGGTACTCTTGGAACCTTGATTGTGTACTCCGTGGGACCCTACGTCCCATACTCAGCGACCGGTTACATTGGAGTAGGTTTAACCTTGCTATACATTTGCGGGTTGTTCTTTGTGCCTGAAACTCCACTGTTTTCTTTCTTGAAAGGTATACTTACTGGCAACTAGCTACTTATCACTGGCATATCATGAATCTTTTCTGCTTCATTTCCATATATGGCTGATACGACTTCGATGGTTTATATGGTTTTATCATGTCTAGGTCATTTATTTCGCATACTGTAATTTAATTATCCTTGTTTAATCAAAAGATTAGTAATTTAGGATAATTTTCCTTCATTATCTTAATTAGTGTTGATTATGCGATGGTAAAGATTAGTTTCATCTTTATCTAAGATTATAAAGATTATGTAAGCAAATAATGACTGAGGATGATACAAGACGACGCAAACTCTAAGAAATTGTTATTTCTATCTTAATCTTAACAAACAATATAGTTAACTAATATCAACTGCCGCTTTTGCTCTCAGCTCAAGTCGACATTCGACAGTTAAGAAAACAACACAAACAAATATTTACATAATCACACAAATGTATAGAATTGTCGAGTAAATGTCATGAGAACCTCATTTTATACAACGTTATGTTATTCAATCAGTCTAGCAATCATATCGAAATACATCATTTGCCATAACATCACGATAAAATGAAGTTTTACCTAGATCTTCATGGAATACATCCATGGATGCAGATGATTTCAGTGAATTTTGTTTCAGGAGATATCGAAAAAGCTAAAGAAACACTGACGTTCCTTGGAAGAGTCCGAGACATTGAGTCTGTATTATCCTTTAAAGAAAACATTGATGCAAAGAAAAATCAAAATCAATGGTCCGATATATACAATGTTAAGAGTAACAGAAAAGCATTATTTATAACTCTAAGTCTTAACATTCTGCAGCAAGCGAGTGGTGTTATGGCTGTTATATTTTTTGCGACAACTATATTTGAGCTGGCAGATTCATCGGTAGATCCTAGTATTGCGACTATAATAATAGGAGTAACACAAATTGCTGCTAGCTGTATCACTCCGTTCTTTGTGGAACGAGCTGGAAGAAAGGTCTTGCTGTTGATATCTACGGCAGCGTGTTGTTTTAGTTTGGTAAATACTTTATCCTTAAAACTATTATTAATAAAAATGTCTGCAGTGCATTTAAACCCAAGCCAAAATTTATTTGTAGGTGCTTAAAAATGGTTCTTAATGTAAGTATCACTTTTTATGTTTGGCAAAACAAGAGGCACAATACTGTTTAAGTTTTCATATTAATTAACATTTGACCCGAGTGCATGCATAGCATGCCCTAGCAAACTTCAATTAAATAAAATCACAAGGATCACTTTGAAACGTCTTACATACATACTAGATGATTCTAGGCGCCAGTTCGTCGCGACCAGAGTCTAGAAGAACTGGCATGAAACTAGACCTGGATTCTAGCGTTTTTTTTTATATGATCCTTCTTACAATTGTTTAATAAAGAAGTTGGAGCTAGTTTGTTCCAAGCTTGCTTGTCTTCTAAATAATCAGATATTTTATAATATGCCTTTGATATTTTATAATTAGCCAAAGTTTATTTGTTCTACTGTTTTGTATTAATATGTTTCTTTGTTACAGGGTGTTCTAGGTACATACTTTTACTTAGACAGCGTTGAGTCTTCACTAGCGGCAAGTGTGAAATGGTTACCTCTTGTTTCACTTATCGTCTTCTTCTTATCTTACGACCTTGGTAAGTAATTATTATAAAACTCTTTTAACCCAGTTGAAAATCCATCGCTAATACTGTGAAAAATATTACTATAGTGGCCGATTTTGTTCTCTAGCAATTGTTTGTAAGCGATCTCACAGTGATCTCTCTTATGTCTCAAATACTTCCAGTATCTACTATATCTTTACCCTTTCGTTGTTATGTGACTTTGCGTTACTGTGCTAATTTATCTTTGCAGGTTTCGGCGTCATCCCTGGCACATTCATCGGTGAGATGTTTTCGCCTAACGTCCGCAGCACTGGTTCCACCGTTACTGTTACCATGGGCTGGCTGGTTGGTTTCGGCATTGCCACAGCTTTTGGTTACATGCTCCAGCTAGGAGCCTACGTGGCCTTCTGGACCTACGCTGCTGCTTGTGCAATTGCTTTCGCCTTTACTTTAGTATTTGTACCAGAGACTAAAGGAAAGACTTTGGCAGAAATACAGGAGATGCTGAGTTGATAAATGATTTGAAAACAATCCAAAATGAGAGCATATTAATATTATAATTCATAAAAGAAAACCTGAAAAAGGAACTGTTTGAAGAATAGTGTTTGCCACTATGAGACTGACTGACAACAGTATCGTGATAAAGTTTTGTCTTGAAAATTATAGCTAGCTCTAATTTTCGTATCGAATGCTGTGATTATAAAATAAATACAATTTTCTCTTAGCGGATTTTTGTTTATTTACCTTTAGATAAGTATTTTCTTACAAAATAATGATAGTTTGTTTCTGATTATTTGCTGTTGTCACTGAAACTTTTTGAAAATACCTACTTAAAATCAGATCATGAGAGCTTAACTAATCGCTTTGTATGATACAAAGTGGACATACATTTTTCATTATAATATCTATTATATCCAGTGAATCAAATCTTAAACAACATGAACTTAGAAATAAATGGAATGCGTGTTGATGTTAGGGCGTACCGGACGACGCGCAGGCGTAAAACACTGAGATGACGCCTGATAGAGGAGAGTGGAAGACATGTTGTACTGACCCCACATAGCGTGGGACAAGGATAGAGCTTTTAAACATATTTAACAAAGCTGGTTTGGAGCTTTTTTCAATTGACCACTTCCATGTTCCAGCATCATCAGAATTTCCACAAGATTTTTACCTTTTGTCTCCGGAACAAAAACCATTACAAATAAGAATGCTACCCCATTTATTGTAGCAAATATCCAGAAAGCTACATGGCTTCCGAAGGCTACTAAAGCGTAACTGAACAAAACTATCGAAAGCAACCCTAACATCCAACCAGCTGTAAGACTGATTGACGAACCTAGACTCCTAACCTTTGGAGTAAAGACCTCCCCTATTATTGTGTTAGGGATTATTGAAAGTCCTACACTGTAAATAAAGATGGCAAAGACTAATGAAATAAGCGGTACCCATCCAAAATTGATGATATATGAATTCTTTATCATTTTCAAGTAGAAGTAAAGTCCAAGGATTGTCTGAAACAATGAGACTAGTTTGATAAGAAAGAAGAGTTACCGTCACTTCCAGAACAAAGCTTTGGGTATGCAAAGACAAATAAAGAAAATGAGTCCAAGGCATGGCCTAGAATCAAGTCGTACGCTAGACCCATATACTTTGATGCTACTTTAAATAAACTCACCATAGACAAACAACATCCACCCGTAGACACCATCAGCAGTAATCTCCGTCCTTGCTTCTCAATAAACATCGGTGACACACACGATCCGAAAACAAATGTAGCTCCGACTATTATAGTTGCTATATCAGGTCTCACTGAAGACCCTGCGTCCGTAAATATTGTTGTGGTAAAGAAGATGACGGCTATTATACCACTGCATTGTTGAAAGAATGACAATGAAACTGTTATGAAAAGAGATATTCTGTTGCTTTTCATTGTGAAAAGTTCGCGCCAGATCTCTTTCTGCTGTTGCTGATCTTGGAGTCTCTGCATCATGTTTTTTAGTTCGGTGTCTATGTCAGATTCTCGGCTTAGGTTTTGAAAAGCTGATCGAGCTGATGCTTCATCATCTGAAAGTTGGAATTATGCCTTGATATGGTGTGCTGAAACTTGTTTAAGTTATCATTATTCGTAGCTATTAGGGACCAAAAATGTTGAACACAATTGGTGTTCCTTGGTTGACCAAACACAGCAAAATGCTTGAACTAAACCTTGATGAATAGGTTCTTCATCATAGGCAGCAGGTAATAGCCCACTGCTGGGTATAAGCCTCCTCCCTCAAACGCCACTCTTTCTTATTTGGGCTTTTTGCATCGAGGTCCTACCCTGTACGGCAACGATGTCATCCATCCATCTGGCTGTTGGTCTGCCAATACCTCTTTAGTGTCTCCTAGGACAATTACCATACAAGGACAATTAACAATAATAAGCCTATTATATTTTTTTTAAATTACAATGAGTATACCCACTTTTTATTACGTAAAACATCGGAGACTCTGGTAAGAAGCAGCTCGCTGCTATGACGGCTACATTCAGCGATATAACTATGTATCCAACTTCGGCATAACTGACAAAAGGTCCCACGCAGTACACCAGTAGACTGCCAAGAGCATGGGACACACCCAGGGTTGTCATGATAAAGCCTCGTATGTGTGGTGACCTGAAACACAGCACAAATATGTTCATCAACCAAACATTTGCTCTGGGTGAGAATCGAACCCACGATCCACAGCATGGATGGCAGAGCTACTACCAACTAAGCTGTGACGCCTGTCGTTTGTTTGTTACATTCATAACCGATCATTATATGAAACATTGTACACATATTCTCGGGGGCATTAGAAGTAACCACTAGGATACATTTTATTTAAAAAAAATCGATCGAATCATTCGATAATAAAATTGTTTATCTAAAAATCTATATTATATATAAATATAGATTCAGCTGTTTGGATTTGTTCTAACTAAACTTATTGTTATATTTTATTGATTCATTTATATTATAATGATCTCAAATAATTATTTACTGGCTTTAATGCGAGCGTAAAAGCTAGTGAAGATATAAATCCTATTCTATCACTTTTCTTAATATAACTTACATAGTTTCTCCAATGTATATCAGCTCAGTTACAATAACCATGCTGCCTCCAACTCCAATCAAGAACCGTCCGATGTATATCATTGTCAAGCTCTTCGCGGTGGCCAGTACGATATTCGACAGCAATACGACGAATTCTCCAATTAAAAGCGTCTTTTTCCTGCCAATTTTGTTGGCAAAAAATCCAACTGCAAATGTGCCTGCATACAAAAATTAAGAGTAGTCTCTCAATCCACACAACATCATCTAGCCCCAAGCTAAGCAAAGCTTGTGTTATGGGTATTAAAAGACTGACATACTTAATACAATACATTACAAAGATAGATATTTTTAGGGGGGCTATCCAGCAAGGGGAAACTTGCGTGACCGAATATCCTTTCAGTTGCAGTTCAGTTGCAATGATTTTACTATAGTAACTCATCAGTATTCCGTGGCATTTCTGTGGACTGACGTGACTGAGCTTTATAAAATTATGACTGAGCTGTTAAAAATGACGTCAATGCTGCGGTTTGAGCATGGCCTACCTGATTTAAGCATGACCTACTCTGATTTGAGCATGGCCTACCTGATTTTTCATGAATTCTGTCAAACGGCATGAAAATCGATCAGTCAAAATATCAATAAAAGACGAGGAAGAAAACTGAACTGCAATTTGATCAAATAACAGTTCAAAAACATTTCAGTTGTAAGGATACTCCCCCAGAGCCTAGAAGAACGGTTAAGAAACTTACGGCCTGGTTCCTACTGTTTTTTTATATGATCCTTCTTACAAAGAATTACTATTAAGAAGAATAGTGCTATTGTTTTTACCAATACAGCCAATGTAGAGGGTTGAAGCTATCCATGACTGTTGGAACTCGGAGATCAGATATGGTAGAGGAGTCTCTTCAGGGTTCAGGAGCTTGGGTATGATGGGAGCAGACCAGCCCACCATGTAGCCAGTTGCAATTTCTCCCAAGTTAACTGAAAATGGTATAAAATCAATGTTTATGTATAACTACGTCAGCGCGATCTAGGAATTGGACAAATTGAACTGCGCCATCTAGTTATAAACTTAGTGACTGAACTAATATATGACGTCACACGCAGGTCGAGTTTGTTCGGGAGTTGTCGGCGTGTTTTGGGTACTGGATTTAAAGATGATTTTTTATTTTGAAATAACTTTTGAATTATTGCGAAAAAAAATTAAATAAAAATAGTTTTGTTACAAAACTTAAACGTCATGATCTTTCCATTTATCACAAAAAAAAAATATTCAAATACCCAATTCGACCGTTTTTTCTCCGATTCACTTTGCAAAACGGATTACCACGTAAAAGCCTTTTTATATTATTTTTCGGTTTTTTATATAACCTATGACACTCAGCAATAATGTGGCTTTCTATTGGTAAAAGAACTTTTAAAATCGGTTCAGTAGATCCCGAGATTACCCCTTACAATTTAACAAACACACAAACTTTACTTCTTTATATTATTAGTATAGAAGATAAGAGTATTTATTCACAAATAAACTTACGACTATTACAGTACTTACAAAATGTACATATAGTCCAGTCAAAATAGACATTCCAGCTTGCATTAATTCCCAACAAGCTGGATTTTTGTACAGGCCTTGAATACGTCATAACAAATGATATGTCAAAAGTCCCCATCGATCCCGCTTGTGCGTTGTTTTTTATTCCAGGTTAAAAGTCATAAATTTGCGTTTTTTGCGTATATCTCTGAAACAACGAGAGCTATCGAAAAATGGTTCAGGCAAAGTTTGTAGATCGTAAAATTGTCTACAAAAATACTTCAACACTTTTCTTCTACAAAGCATCGCTTTTGAGATATAGTGACTTTAGACCGCAGGAAAATCGTCGAAGATGCTGCGTTTTTTTCATTTCAGCCGTTTTATCTGCTTCATTGCCACAGAACAAACAGTATTTCTTGAAATTTACTGAAAGGGGTGATGGGTTCGATGGGTTAGTCCTCCTCCGAGGTAATGAATCATCTTTTTGTTTCAAGAAATACAGTTCGTTCTATGGCAATGAAGGAGATAAAACGGCTGAAATGAAAAAAACGCAGAATTTTAGTAGATTTTCCTGCGGTTTAAAATCACTTTATCTCAAAAGCGATGCTTTGTAGAAGAAAAGTGTTGAGATATTTTTGTAGACAATTTTACGATCTACAAACTTTGTCGGAACCATTTTTCGATAGCTCTCGTTGTTTCAGAGATATACGCGAAAAACGCAAATACCCAGGTTAAAGTCATAAATTTGCGTTTAAAAGTCATAAACGAGAGCTATCGAAAAATGATTCCGACAAAGTTTGTAGAACGTAAAATTGTCTACAAAAATATTTCAACACCTTTCTTCTACAAAGCATCGCTTTTGAGATATAGTGACTTAAAACCGCAGAAAAATCTACTAAAATGTTGCGTTTTCTTCATTTCAGCCGTTTTATCTGCTTCATTGCCACAGAACAAACAGTATTTCTTGAGACAAAAAGACGATTCATTACCTCGGAGGAGGACTAACCCATCGAACCCATCACCCCGTTCAGTAAATTTAAAAAAATACTGTTTATTCTGTGGCAATAAAGCAGATAAAACGGTTGAAATGAAAAAAACGCAGCATCTTCGACGATTTTCCTGCGGTCTAAAGTCACTATATCTCGAAAGCGATGCTTTGTAGAAGAAAAATGTTGAAGTATTTTTGTAGACAATTTTACGATGTACAAACTTTGCCTGAACCACTTTTCGATAGCTCTCGTATTTTCAGAGATATATGCAAAAAACGCAAATTTATGACCTTTGACCTCGAATAAAAAACAACGCACAAGCGGGATCGATGGGGACTTTTGACATATCATTTGTAATGACGTATTCAAGGCCTGCACAAAAATCCAGCTTGTTGGGAATTAATGCAAACTGAAGTCATAATTTTAGTCTATTTTGACTGGACTAATAGGCATATAAAATACATAAGAAACAGTTGAGCTATCTATAGACCGTTGCAAACAATCTATAGATACCTCAACCGATGTTTTGGTATAACGCATACGTCATACAAATTAATAAATAAACAAGTGGTTGCGTTTTTTTTCCTTAAATTCATTTATTAAATTTATTATTATTAATTACAAAATTAATTAATTTGTATGACGTAGGCGTTGTACGAAACGTCATACAAATTAATTACTGAATAAGTGGTTGCGTTATTTTTCCTTAAATATATTGTTTCTCGTTTAATCATGTTTGAAAAACAGTAAAATTGTAGATAAGTACATTTTGTTAGATTATGGTTTAAGGTTACACAAATATTTTTTATTTTTAATAACCTATCCTGTCCCGAAATCTTGTCCCGCTGGGCAAAATCAAATCAAATCAAATATTTCTTTATTCAATAAAATCACAAGGATCATTTAGAATCGTCTTACATAGGTACTAGGTGATTCTAGGTGCCAGTTCCACGCGACCAGTGCCTAGAAGAACGGGCAAGAAACTTACGGCCTGGTTCCTACCGTTTTTTTATATGATCCTTCTTAATTTTTTTATATGTCATTGCTAAATATAATATAAAATATGTACTTACAGCATCCTGCAATTAAGGTTTGTACACTGAAGTAACTAATTAATTTAACACAAATCATATTAAAAATTCGTTTTCGAACGTTATCGCAGTTCACCGACTGCGAACTAATTACGAATATCCTTAACATTAAGAATATTTGCAAGATTACATGGTAATCTTCAACAAACTCTATTCTTGAATGTCAACGCGATTGTGTTTATAAGGATGCACTTATTATTACCACTGTAAAAATCATAAAAAAACTCCTAAAATTTGTTCTGGTTTTTTTTCCATGAATAATGGATTAAGGACTTATTTTTTTTATAGCCGTATTAAAAGATAATATGCAAAGCCTTCCATATAATATTTTAAAATTATTTCTGGGTGTCTAGTCGAAGCGACGCGTGACCCGAGGGCTGGTGAGTATCTGGCCCAGCGTATCAGCATTGCTATTTAGCGCGGCAATGCAGCCAGTATCTTGGGTACGCTTCCGATTGGTACTGATTTGGATCAGTTGAGCTATCTATAGATCGTTTGCAACGGTCTGTAGATAACACAACTGTTTCTTATGTATTTTATTTGCCAATGAACATTTTGTAAATACTGTATAGTCGTAAGTTTGTTTGTGAATAAAGCATATTTTAAATAAAAAAATTCAACTTTTGAAAATACATTTACAGATTTTTATAATTATACAGAATTGGCAACTTAACTTCAATTCTATTATGTAAATACCTCAGCTTAATTTCCTTCATAATGTTTCAGGGTTAATGACCCGTGACTCAAAAGCGTATTGAAACTTGATTTGATTGATCACTTTTGATATAAAATATATTTATTTTGATATAACTTAGATACTTACCTACTTTTATTACAGTATTACAAAAAGTAAAAGGTATACATAAAATACATATGAAACAATTGAGCTATCTACAGATCGTTGCAAAACGGTCTATAGATAGCTCAACAGATCCAAATAAGTAGCAATTGTCCTGTCTATACCAAAGATACTGGCTGCATTGCAATTTTAATTTACAATTTAGAAGTTTGTATTTATACGTAGTTACCTACCTATATTATTTTCTTGTCTTAGTCCAAGTTACAGATTAACAAGTATCTATTATTTTAAGTGTTTGATAGAATATTTGTTCAGTTTTTATCTTTATCTCAATATACGACGACCGATGTGGCGCGGTGGGCGATGGTCCGCCTGCGACGCGGAAGGTTGCGGGTTCGATTCCCGCCTCGGGATAAATGTTTGTATGTTCTGCAAATATTTATTCCGGGTGTTCTGGGTATTATATGTATAATAAAAAATATCTATCTATGTAATGTATTATATTAAGTATGTCAGTCTTCTAGTACCCATAACACAAGCTCTGCTTAGCTTGGGGCTAGATGATGTTGTGTGGATTGTCCAGCATTATTTATTATTTATTTATTTATACTCGTTTTGGTATAAAGCCGTTTGTAATCTTAATTTTAAGATAATAATCTTAAGATATTGTTTATACATAGTCTCAGTCTCATAAAAACAGTCGCCGTAACAAAACAATTGTTTTTTGTAGTAGAGAGAGACATTAATTTATTAGTATAGATAGATAGATAGATAGATAGAAAATACTTTATTGCACACCACAACTTAAAAATAAACATGTAACAAAAAATAACTAAAACTAGAATATGACATACAATGGGCGGCCTTATCGCTAAACAGCGATCTCTACCAGACAACCTAGTATGGACAGGATCATAAAGAAGAATGGGGCTGATAGTGTGCTTAGTAAAATGTTAAATTAAATAAACAAAAATTGATGTGTAACTAAATACTAATAATTATATACCTAACATACATAAACCTACATACCAATATATAATATAGATAATTATGTTATATACCTACATACACCTAAAATTAAATATAAATAATTACTTACCTACTCCTAATATAAATGTAAAGAACCAAGCACGAATTAGTGACAACAGGACAGATAGTGTTCCTTGAGCATTGATTTGAAAATTGGTAGTGATTTAGCACGTCTGATAGCAACAGGCAATGCATTCCAAAGACGAGCAGCCTGCACTGTAAAAGAATGGTCATAGTAGGAGGATGAATGAACAGGAGTCTTAAGTTGAAGGGTGTCAGAAAAACGC
The DNA here is from genome assembly GCA_932527185.1 of Ecliptopera silaceata. Lineage (NCBI taxonomy): Eukaryota > Metazoa > Arthropoda > Insecta > Lepidoptera > Geometridae > Ecliptopera > Ecliptopera silaceata. The sequence goes on along the minus strand of OW052213.1, from coordinate 6,113,627 downwards.
AAAGATCGAGGATTGGATTGATGAAGGAATTGAAAGCGAGATTTAAGATAGAGAGGAGAAGTCGGATTAAAAAGGATGTTGTACAGCAAACTAAGAATGTGAGTATGTATAAACAACGCTGATCTTCCGTGATGCCCATGCGTACCCTGGCAGCAACAGCGGCACACAGCTTAAAACTTTACAAACTAATTATTACAATAGTATATTTCATTACTAGTTCGGAAAGGCTGTCATTGCAACGAGTTCCGACAAATGTCTACACGAGCCGAGGCGCAGCCGAAAGCGAGGGTTGACAGTCGGAACAAGTCGCAATGACGGTTCCGAACGTGTACTGAACGACTATTTTTATAATACAGTTGCGAAAAAATGAAGCAATTTTATAAAATAATAATAATAATAAAAACAACTAAACTCGCAAAGAAAATTTCTACAAAATGGCGCCAACCGTAGAATATAAGAAGAGATTTTTTTTTCATTCATTCTGGTAGGCAAAGGTAACTATGCCCATACAGCCAAGTCTTCAGTTGAATTTTTTTATTGATATGAAATGAAAATGAAATTTAATGAGATGAAATCAAATGAAACCTAACCTAACTCATTCAATCAAATCATTAAATCTGATATAGAAACAAATTAGTAGCTTCTTTTTAGAACTACATATATCTACGTATTTGCATGAATCATAAAAACTTCTTTGATTTTTTTTAGTAGAAACTTCATGGTTGGTTTTTCTTTTTAATAGACATTATTTTGACAGTTGGGAAAGAAAACGCACTAGTGCGGGAATGGTAAAAAAAAAGCACTAGTGCGTAATAGCCCACTTCCCGAACGCTACACGTCCCTGCAATATGCCACTTTTTGAGCAACTGTATTAAAAAACATATTACAAATAAACAAATAACGGTGTTCTGGGTATTTTATATGTATAATAAAAAATACCTATCTATGTAATGTATTGTATTAAGTATGTCAGTCTTCTAGTACCCATAACACAAGCTCTGCTTAGCTTGGGGCTAGAATATGTTGTGTGGATTGTCCAGGATTATTTATTTATTTAACTAAAAACAAAACACGTGATCGTATAAACTAATAAAAATATCAATAATAAAAATATCTAACCAACAAAAGCTTCTGAAACCAAATTATTACGGCAAAGTAAAGTACGATATTTTCATCATCATCTATTACCCTTGTCCCACATTAGGGGGTCGGTCTTTTGGTAATACTTTCAAAATGTTATTAAAACAACAAAATATTTTATCAATTAAGACTTTTTTCCGCATGTTTTAAAACTAAAACGTTAATAAATTATACCTAAACTCAATACTCAATTCATTTATTGCTCTCATAATAAAAATATAATTTTAATATAAATAATGTAATATGATCCTAAGTTGGTTGACAAAAATAAATAAATAAAAATAAAATAATGTTAAGACATGGATGTTACAATAAGATTTGGTACAACATAATATGAACCCTGTTTGAGGGCACTACAATATAACAGGATGGTAAGATGGTAACAGACCGAGGTTTGTTTATAAAATATTATTATTAAAATTTGATTATGTCGTCAAAATTAGACGCTCATACACTCATTCATTTATACTCTTACCTATATCAATCTGTTTATAGAAACCGCTTGAATCCATTCGATATTTTAGAGTTTATCGCGAACAAACTCGACGCGGACGGAACTTTGTATACTAATTATTGTACGGAGAACACTGAGCTTTATTAGTTTATAAGTTTAATTTGTTCGTTACACTTTGAGCTGGCTTATATTATCCTATTTGTACTCTAGAGATAAACTATTCGGTAAATGAACCCACGGTCGGGTCTTTAATGCACTTGTATGATAGATCTAGCCTTTTGCATATCCCCAACTCAATTCTGTTTTGAGAAGTCAAAAACATATTTGTATGTTTTATTACATGTTTGTATTGTGAGATTAAAATAAATAAATAATGCTGGACAATCCACACAACATCATCTAGCCACAAGCTAAGCAGAGCTTGTGTTATGGGTACTAGAAGACTGATATACTTAATACAATACATTACATAGATAGATATTTTTTATTATACATATAGATTACCCAGAACACCCAGAATAAATATTTGCAGATCGTACAAGCATTTATCCCAAGGCGGGAATGGAAACCGCAACCTCCGCGTCGCAGGCGGACCTTCGCCCACCGCGCCACATCGGTCGTCAAAGATGAGAGAAGATCCTTATTGTTATACAGCGTAAGGTAGCTTTTAGTTAAGTGAGGTCAGTAACATATGCAGCTTGAACAGTGTGGTACTTCGACTAAACCACAGTTAACTTGATTGATATGATTGATACAACCAATTCGCAGGATTGGTGGGCAAAGATCCCGTATGAGCTTACTCTAATTAAAAAACGTTTGCGTGAAGTTTTTTGCAAAATGTCTGACGTTTTTTTCGCTTTATTATTTTTTATATGGTTCCCCGATCGTGCTAAATTGCAACGTAAACGGTTCGTATAAGCAACAGCTAAGGTTCACCAACGTGTACGTAGCGTGTGCAACTTCGTATCCCTGTTAACGACTAACCGCTAATTTTTTTTAATTAAATCAGAAGTGATTTAATTAATGACCTAAGTTTTTATATCGCTAAAATTGATCAGACATTACTTACCTTTTGAGAAACACCAAAAAGTAACTATCGACTAACTAAATAAATGAATTTGCTATATTCATTTTTGATACTAATTCCTCTTAAAGAATGAATTAAAAAAAAATACGGCCATTGTATAGTGGTCACCATTTTGTAAGAAACATGTTTTTTTTTAATTCATTATAGTCAAACGCTTGGCCGCTATCAAATCTGATGGTAAATGATGATGCGGCCTACGGTGTGTGTGGTTTGCTTTGTTTGCTCAAACACACATAGGAAACATTTATCGCAAATGATGGCGATCGTTCAATGGGGATTATGAAACTAACCCATTAAATGCACTATTTGCAATCAAAATCTATATTTTTATTTATGTAGCCCATATTATTATGTTTTGAAGAAATTAACTAACCACTCTTCAAGAATGAATTGAAAAAAAAAGTACGGCCGTTGTATAGCGGTCACCGTTTTGTAAGAAACATGTGGTTTGCTTTGTTTGCTCCACACAGGAAACATTTATAGCAATTAAATGCACTATTTGCATAACAAAATCTATATTTTCATTTATGTAGCCCATCAAAGCCACACGCCTTCGTCTATGTATTGTTCATATAACCCTGTCCATCCAAAGGTTGCCTGGAAGAGATTGCTTTAAGCAATAAGGCCGCCCATTGTACAAACTATCTTACTTTAATTACCACCTAAGGTATTTTGGCGTTTTTGTGTCTTTTTCTGTGTTGGTGTACAATAAAGCATATTCTATCTATCTATCTATCAAACAGCTCTAGGGTCCACACCAAAGATCCTGTAAAACAAGAATATTTTTTTATTCAACCCATTTGGGAATCAAACCCACAACCCACAGCATAGAAGAGCTACTGAGCTGTAACGCCTGTCAAAATGAGGCTGATGACGATGATGATGCAGAATTAAATCACGACAGATCATTACTCATGTCTCTTCAAAATCAAAATATTTTTGGGAAATTGCTTCTAAGAAAAGTATCGAATGAAAAATAGTATTCGATAATAATTTGAAAAATGATGTTTAGGGATGAACTGGTATATTCTTGAATATATTTTCTTGATCCCTATTATTGGGATTCGTTTTTTATTGTACGATTTTATACAGGTTGTTTATAAAATACTGATCCGTGCCCACTTCGTTTGGCATAATTCGACCGTTTTTTCTCCGATTCACTTTGCAAAACGGACTTCCACGTAAAAGCCTTTTAATTTTTCGGTTTTTTAAATAATCTATGACACTCAGCAATCATGTGGCTTTCTTTTGGTGAAAGAATTTTTAAAATCGGTTCAGTAGATCTCGAGATTATTCCCTACAATTTAACAAACACAAACTTTACTTCTTCATAATATTAGTATAGATATAGATTAAACTGAATAGAGTATGGAATTACCTACACGTAATGAATTCAAAAGTAAAACCTAATTAATTTAATATTAATTAAATGTACGGAAGCGAGTTTAACCCTCGTAAGAGTTCTTTTCCAGCAAACCTTTAGTGAGTGAGATGTACAAAAGAAAAAGTAGTAAAAACGCGTTCATGGAAAGCTATTTATAAATATTTTAACTACTTACCTACTGTTTAGATGAATTTCCAGAACCAAAAAAGGTTAAGGTTTTATTTTTAAGAGTAGTACCCCAAGTACGAGTCTGTGCACGCACGGATCGTAGAGACGCAATCCGAGCACCACCGATTTTGTATGGAGATACCAGCAGCGACTCTAGCAGATTTCTCGAGAAGCTTGGATTTCCATACAAAATCGGTGGTGCTTGGCGTTTGCGTCTCTACGATCCGTGTGTGCACAAACTCGTACTTGGGGTACGGGTCTTGTTTATCACTTTCACCATCCACGACACCATCGAAGATACAAGAATACTGCAACAAAACTCCTTAAAAACAAAGATCCTTCTCCGTCAAGGAAGCTAGTGTGAGCTTAGCAGCCACGGGAGAATCTAACCAGGATCCCGTGGTTCAGCGTCGATGCAGCGTCGAGCCAGTCTGCAAGTGACGAATGGTTCGTCGATGCACTGGTACTAAGGTGAATGAGGGTACATCGGAGGGTTTTTAGTGGGTAAGCTGCCAGGTTTCAGCACCTTGTCAAATTAGAGAAGGTTGCGAAAACGTGGAAGATGTTTTAAAAAACTAATCTTTAAACTTTGTTTCACGAAAACTTTTATTCAATGAAATCAGTTAAAATACAATGAGACGTGTAAGACAAAGATTAGTCTCTAAACGAATGATTAATTCTAACTTACTAACTAAGGGCCACAAGACACAGACGCGAGACTGCAAGCTTGCGTCTAGGCATGATGCGATGTTATTGTCAATGTACTAGCCGGTAACATAACTAACTGCAAAGTGTTGGAAACCGACAGAGAGTCCGACATCCCCTCATATTCTTCCCGAATATGAGGCATGCGTTAAGCATTTCTCTCCGTAAAAAAAAAAAGCTAGCACTCCGGGAGTGCCGGCAGAAGTGAAAACTTCAATATTAACGTTGTGTTTTCACTTTTAAGTTTTCACTTCAAAAATATAACCACAGTCGTGATTGTCACGACACGACATGACGTGACGTGACGACGTGGCGACATGACGTGACGTGACGATGACGACGAAGACACAGACACATTCGCGCTTGCGCGAATGTGTCTGTGTCTTCGTTGGCTTCGTCGTCATCGTCACGTCACGTCATGTCGCCACGTCATCGTCACGTCATGTCGCCACAACACTATTTAATTGTTTGAGTCATACGTCGCGTGACCGCAAGTGTGTTCTTTTGTCGTCTCTTGTTTTACGAGCAATGTATAAAAATTAAATAAGATCTTACGCTTTTTCGACGTCACGTGACCCTGACGCGAGTTTGAAAGTTTTTACCCACCCAGCGCCGCTAAAGAAGTTTTCACTTCAAAAATGAGGTTAGCAGAGGGACAATGCATAAAATATCCCGTTGCGGGATGTCAGTGTAGATCTCATTCCCCCTACCAGTACCTCTATCATGAGTTGTCACAGTAAAATCGCCTGACTTTACTACAGTAGTTACGTAAATATTAGTATTACGAATTTTTGTACCCAACTATTCGATAGAGGCGCTGTACAAAACTTTATACATTTTTTTAACTACAGACGCTAGCGAGTATAGTAAAAACTCATGGTAGAGCTACAGAATTAGCATTAGGCAAAGCGTAGTCTTAACAATCTGTCAGATCTTGTGTTTTGATTATCAGATTACCTTGAAATTGGTTAATAAAAGAGACTTTTTCTGTAAACAGGATACAAACCGAGTTGTTAAAACCGAAATTATCTAAAGGTATACCATAAAACGTAATAAATAAACGTAACGTTATTTATTAATTACGTATTTATACAGAACATAGTTTTATTAATGAATATAACACGCGGCTTCGATAAGAATCTGCTAAATGTTTTCCTCAAAATATGTTATAACAATGGGTAAATTACCTCATAATAATATAAAGTAATAATTAATGAATAAATTAAAATTCTGACTGATTGTTCAAACTTCAAACTTCAAATTCATTTATTCAATAAAATCACAAGGATCACTTTGAAACGTCTTACATACTAGATGATTCTAGGCGCCAGTTCGTCGCGACCAGTGTCTAGAAGAACTGGCAAGAAACTAGACCTGGATTCTAACGTTTTTTTCATATGATCCTTCTTACAATTGTTTAACAAAGTTGGAGCTAGTTCGTCCCAAGCTTGCTTGTCTTCTAAATAGTCAGATATTTTATAATATGCTTTTGATAAGAGTTTTCGTTTTATTACGTTTTTGAATTTGTTAAGAGACAACGCTTCCCATAAGACGCTTTCCTCTAGATATATATTTTTATAACTAGCAGTATAAGATTACGCGTCACAGTTCAGTTGCTAGTAGCTTTGCCTTTCGATGATACATAGTACCTACAAGCTCTGCTTAGTTTGAGACTAGAGTGTGATGTGTGATATTTTATATATATTTATTTAACTGAGTAGTTGTGCGTTACAGAAATCCATTTGATATTATTTATTTTATATTAATAGTAATATTTGTATATTTATTGGCTACATTTAAATCCCTTTCATTTGATATAAAACACAATATTTCGTCTTTTTTTTTCAGCTGAAACATATGCCTTTATTTTCCGTCATAGCAAATAAACGATGACGTCACATAGCCTACGTCCTATGTGACGTCATCGTCCCGCCCCAGTCGGTTAAAAAGCGCCATTTAACACCTCATTTGTTGAAATTGGTTATTATGAGCTACAAGGGAACAGATGAACATTCCACTTACATACATACAAGACTCGTACATAGACTGTCCGAAGTCGAGTAAAATAAACATTTTCCTGGCTTCAACAAAAGATTAACCCCCTATCTTATAAAAAGTTAGCGTTGACCTTACGTCATCTTTACGTGTGGTAATCAATACTTCAAGTCTGCGCTATTTTTTTATAAGATAGACCGTAAGTAAGTAATTTGGGGTGTACAGAGTATCATTTAGAATCGTCTTACATACAGTGAAACTTGGTTAAGTGGGACCTGGATAAGTGAGAAACCTCCATAACTGGAACTCATGCTGAGGTCCCAACACTTTGGCACTGAATTACCTCTGTTAGTGGGACGAGGTAAACCTCTATATCTGGGATTTGTTCTTTCGATTTATCATCATAGTTACCTCTATAACTGAGACAGCGAGTACATTTTATATGCATTAACCTCTGTAACTGAGATTACATTGTTTGTTTACTTATTCTTATTTTTTTATCATAATTATTTTATTTAATGATCGCACCTCTATAACTGAAATAACCTGTATTCTCACCTCTATTAATGGAACCCTCTGTAAATGAGACAGATATTTATTTATACCTGTATATCTGAGACACTGAGTAAGTGGAATACCTCTTTAAGTGAAACGACATTGCAGGTCCCTTGACGTCTCACTTAACCAGGTTTCACTGTACTAGGTGATTCTATAGGTGCCAGTTCCAAGCGACCAGAGCCTAGAAGAACGGACAAGGAACTTGCGGCACTGTATTGTATTTAATTATAAATTTAAACGACGAGACTACAAAATTTAAAAACTTATTAAATTTATAAATTTATTTATTATTGTTCTTATAAAGATACTGAGCGATTATTTTATCTATTCCATCGAGTGAGGTAGCGTTCCAGTTCATTTTTACGTTCATAACTGAATTTCCGTATTCATTATAATACAAACCAAGTATTTCTCCAATTTGGCGCAACAATAGCGGATATATATACATAATGTCAAGATCCATTTCTTCTTCGTCGGTTTTCCTGTCGACCCAGGTCTTATCCTCATCGAAATGTATGAATTTGATCCCGTCTAGATTATAGCTGATGTGGCTTAGACGACCTTTAGGACCATCGAATGCAGTTCTGTAATTGCACAATTATTTTAAGGCCATGAAATTTTTAAATTGATGAATTTCCATAAATTCAACGTTTGTTCCCTCCCAATAAACTTACTTATCACCATGATCGAGTCTCTCAAAAGACAGCGTGATGTCAGGCTGTCCTCCTTCGCTGGAGTTCCACACGTGGAAGTGGATCCCACAGTGCGGCGCCCACTCCGCAAACGCCTTCGCCACCAGCTCGTCGACGCGCGATTTGTCCATGCTCTCTTCTTTGTGCCAAGGTAGCGTATGTGGTCCGTTTGCGACCCTGTTACATATTATCAAGTATTTTGTGATTGTCTTAGAGAGAGTCAGAGAGTGTGTAAAACCGGTATACAGTGCTTAGCCCCAAAGTACGCAAACGTAAACTCTGCGTCCAATATTCACAAAGAATCCGCTAGAGACTGCATGCATCTCTGAACAAAACCAGCGTTATTGTGCTAGGTGCCAAGCACTTTACACCGGTTGTATACACCAAAACTGGAACTAGGCCTGATAATAGTTTCCGCGTGAAGATTTGGAAAATTTATTGTTCCGTATTTATTGAATTTCATCTCAATACTAGTGATATGAGTATGATTATATAAATAATACATAGTGGCATATAAGTAGGTATATTAAAAAATAATATGGAAAGATCGCTTACTTGTATGTCATATTAGTTTTGGTGATGATTGGAAATCTTGAAGTGGCCCTTCTAACTCTGCTTGAGATAGAAATATCGTCGTCCACTGCATGACGGAGGTCATTTGCCATAAAACCCTGAACAAAACTATCATTGTAATAAGCTAGCTTTTAAATACAAGAAACGCTAGCAAGTAGGACGTTACAGTGTTGGACTTGTAAGAAGGAGCTCGTTTGTGGAAGTACTTATACCGTATCTACCTATTCGTGGTCAAGCGGTGATGCTCGCATCAATTTGTTGGTTTTATAGGTTTGGGTCCCGCGGTCATTAAAAGCACTTTTACGTTTACGTGTTCAATGGCACACGGCATCGACGGGGCAGGTTACCACTGCACATTTAGCAGACCATCTTAATAGATCGTTTCATTATATTAACATGAATAGCTTAAATAAATGTATACAGAGCATGTAGTGATTAGTATCTAGATGACAGCCAAAACAGTAAAAAATATTGTTTTACAAACATACAATAAACGTCAACCTTTTACATAATACAAACATTGAACGAATATCAATATTTACAATTACACAAATGTTTGTTCTTAGTGTAGATCGAACCTGCGACTCACTGCATCGAAGGCAACAGACACTTTCAAAGACTCATAATGCTACTCAAAAACTATCACTTACCCCATATAAGTCGTCTTCGAGAATCGTTTTTCCCTGAACTTGAGTAACTACTGCAACGGCACATAGCAGCCATATTAAATTACAGCAGACGGCCATCGTAGAGGTCTGATGATTGTGTAAATATATTTATATCAATTGTAATATATTTAAGATACTCATGCACTGTATGCTTGTGAATACTGAATTCGTACTTTTCGACAAGCCGTTATATAGTGTCGCTTATCAACAGGGATAACCCGCACACCGCCAGTAACTAGTGCGTCGCCCGAACTCTCGCGGTATTCCCAACGAAATAATAATTTTACAAAAAAGAATAAAACTGACTACTACGAATACAACTATAAAATAACCATAGATATATATTTAAAGATTAAACACAAAAAGTGATCGGTATTATTGCTTATTCAGTCATATCCTTAATTATAAAATAAAAAAATAAAAAGAACTTTATTAAAAACACAAAAAGTAATTTTTAAAAGGCGGTCTTATCGCTTGGCGCGATCTCTTACAGACTACCGTTACTAATACTAAACTTAAAAACTAAAACAATGATCTTAAACTAATGGCACAGCTTTTATAAAAATAGTGTCCATCCAGAGCGCCCCTCACCGGCCGTCGATACGAGGTTGAGCAATGGTTGTAATAATGGAAGGGAATTATTTATATAATAATGGAAGGAAGGTTGCGGGTTCGATTCCCGCCTTGGGATAAATGTTTGTACGATCTGCAAATATTTATTCCGGGTGTTCTGGGTATTTTATATGTATAATAAAAAATATCTATATATGTAATGTATTGTATTAAGTATGTCAGTCTTCTAGTACCCATAACACAAGCTCTGCTTAGCTTGGGGCTAGATGATGTTGTGTGGATTGTCCAACATTATTTATTTATTTATTTAATAATTATAAATAGAAACAATATACATTGTGTGCGGAATTTAAAACTAGACAAATTAAATTGATCAATAAATAATACCTATACACTAATACCATTTTAGATATCAAAATTATTAATATGAACAAACATAAAAATATATTCCTACCTAATTATTGATCAGATCTTAATGAAATTTATATGGGTGAAAAATCTATTAAACAACAAAGTATTATCGCAATCGGTATTCAATTGGCGGAGCAATCGTGGAACAAATACAAAAAGAAATCATATTGTCGAATTGAGAAATTCCTCTTTTGGAGATCTAGGTGCCCTTTTACTTACATTCATTGTTTAACAATATAGTTATTATTATGGATCGAGGGTATTAAATATAATAGTTTTTACTTGTTAAAATATTTAAATATTCAGGAACATTTCACACATCACACTCATTTAGTTTACTTCCAAACTAAGTATAGGTTATTTTAAGAAATATCATACTTTTACATAAATTAATAATAAAATATAAAAAAAAAAAAAACTTACTAAAATAAGATTGGGTTTTACCAAGGTTTTTTTTTTTTCTGCTGAAACTTCCTATAGCTTTGTAACACAAAATCTTTAGAAAAAAATAATAGGATAAATACCTAAACTAACATAATGAGGATAGACCCTATCACTAGTTTTATTTAATTTAGCTAAACGTAAAACATACGGGAATCTATATCATGTAGGTCCTCTGAAGAAGTACTACAACTGCGAATGTATAGAGGGGTGTTTTAGAGAAGGGCAGTTATGGCCAAGTCCGAAACTATGCAATTGGCTCAATAAATATGTACAACAAAATGACGTAAAATTATTTATGATTCATAACACAATTTACATAATTCTTTAAATTAGTATTGTTTATTTAATTTATTGAATTATTCTGTATCGTTATTTGATTTTTTTTTATTTGTTAATATTATTGGTATCGTTAGGACCCCTCTCGGGTAAAGGCCTCCTGTTTTTACCCTAATTAGGTACTAGGTTCTTAAACTACCTATAATGTGTCATACAACTGGGCAATGGTCTCCCTCAAACTTGTCCATTACAAAAATATATAAAAATTGCATTTAAATTTGATCAAGATTTAACCAGCGAATCGTTCTAGCTTTGTTTTAAATGTAAATGCATTGTTATTTCTATTTTGATAAACACTTTGTCAAATTTAGTTAAAAATGAACTGGTCGGGAACATCGCGTGAGTTCGTGGCGACGCACTAGTTAACGGCGGTCTGCGGGTTATCCCTGTTGATAAGCGACACTATATAACTGCTGGAATATAATTCTGAATTCAGTTTTCTCAAGCTTGCGAGAAAGAGGAGATAACTATATTAGATATATTTATACAATCATCATAGCTCTACGATGGCTGTCTGCTTTAATTTGATATGGCTGGTGTGTGCTCTTACAGTAATTACTCAAGTTCAGGGAAAAACAATTCCGGAAGAAGGCTTAATAGGGGTAAGTGATAGTTTTTGAGATACAACAAGACTCTTTGAAAGTGTCTGTGGCAGGTCTTCTATGTTGGTCGTGGGTTTGATCACCACTAAGAAAAAAACTCATTTGTGTAATGGCAAACATTATTTTGTGCCTGCGTGTTACATATTATATCTATGCATTTACAAAAATGTGTCATATGTATTATATTAGCGATTGACTTGCCACAGTACAAGCTTTGCTAAGTCTCAGCCGAACTTGATACACGTTCTAGTCGGTCCTACTGGTTACAAACAATATCAAAAATAAATTGTTCAGTAGGGCTTTTTAAACTGTGTCACAATATGGGGCCAATAAAGTATATTTTATATTTATTTTACTAATTTACCATTAATAAAATTGATCGTTTACAGTTCACAAATTCAATTCAATGTTTTATACAGAGATTAAAAAATGGTTGCGACAAAGAAAAAAATTTGCTCAAAAATTTACTATCCAGCGACCTATCTGTGATTCTAGGACAAAATTTTAGTTATTTTGTATAAAAAAACTAGCTTCTTATCATGTTTTATGTTTCAATGGTAGTTTTGTACAGGGTTTTATGGCGAACGAACTCAGTCATGCAGAGGACGACAGTAAATCTATCTCAAGCAGAGTTAGAACGGGCACTGCAGGCTACCCGATCCTGAACAAAGCTGCAATGACGTACCAGTAAGTCGCGCGTTCATCTTAAAAGTTAACATATTACAAAGTCTATCAAAAGTATGTATTAGAGAGATGGCGATGGCACACGGGCGTTGCGACTACGCTGCGTCGTCGCGACGCAATGATTTCAACGCAGTCAATGGCACACGCGCGCAGCACTGCGTCAACGCAGCTACATGTGACGTAATTTCTCCTGCCGCTCCTTCGTTTCAATGCAACTCTATTCTCCACTTCGTCATTTTAACGCATCGCGTAGCATTGATCATCATCGTTCATTTGGCAAAAACTGTAACTAAAGTAATTTCAAAGTACCTACTTGTGATTGTGTTGAACAGGGTCGTGGACGGTCCACATGCGCACAGAGAAGCGAGCTTGAACAAATCGCGCGTCGACGAGCTGGTGGCGAAAGCGTTTGCCGAGTGGGCGCCGCACTGTGGCATCGACTTCCACTTGTGGAACTCCAGTGGAGGAGGACAGCCTGACATCACGCTGTCTTTTGAGAGACTCGATCATGGTGATGGGTGAGTTTACCGACTTTCTAACACTAAGGGCCGGTTTCTCGTACGATGATCAACGAAAAAATCAAATAACAATGTGTCAAAACTCGGATCAATCGTGATTTGGGTTGTTCATCGATGTGAGTAATGTCTATGAATATTTATATTCATTTACATAAATAAATTATTTAATTTGAGTATTGAGCGTACCCAAGCTACAAGTAGGTACCTACTAGACTTGTTTTTACCTAAACTTATTTTACCTAATGATAAATGAACTCGCGGATTCACGCGAGTTTCAAATACGCCATAAGTCCTTCAGTATTTTGCTACGATTTGTATAAACTGAAACATGTTCCTTGCAGGCAGCCGTTTGATCCAAGTACTCTCGCCCACGGCAGCTTACCTAGCGTTAACCAAAGCTACGTGCACTTCAATGACGATCGGACTTGGGTGGAAAGTGATATCTACGGCGTGAAACTTGGTGAAGCACCCTTCTACCATATAGCGTTGCACGAGATTGGACACGTGCTCGGATTAAACCATATTCATTACATAAATTCAATCATGTATCCATCTACTTCTAACAGTTATATTAACTCACTCGATGCATTAGATATAGAAGTGATTCGGTATCTTTACAATAGAAATAACGGTTCCAGTGAGAATATTGAGCCAATCAGAATTGATTAATAAATAAACTATGACACCGCTTATAATATTTTATTTTTAACTTTTACAAGTTTTGCATACCATTGCAAACGAATAAAATATACCTAGTTACTGATAAAAAGTAAAATATGGTATACTAGTACTACTTGGTAGTACAAGATGCATGAGGAGATAGGTGTGGCGTCTTCTACGAAAAGGGATGATCTTCCACATATATTTTTTCTTATTTTTTTTTCTTTCATATCAACCTTCTACTGACAATAACAAACACAACAAAAAAAAAAAAAGCTAGCACTCCGGGAGTGCCGGCAGAAGTGAAAACTTCAATATTAACGTTGTGTTTTCACTTTTAAGTTTTCACTTCAAAAATATAACCACAGTCGTGATTGTGTCATGTCATTGTGTCACATTCGCGCAAGCGCGAATGTGACACAACGACGAAGACAACGAAGACACACTGACACAGACACATTCGCGCAAGCGCGAATGTGTCTGTGTCATTGTGATTGTGTCATGTCGTTGTGTCACATTCGCGCAAGCGCGAATGTGTCTGTGTCTTCGTTGGCTTCGTCGTCATCGTCACGTCACGTCATGTCGCCACGTCATCGTCACGTCATCGCGCAAGCGCGAATGTGTCTGTGTCTTCGTTGGCTTCGTCGTCATCGTCACGTCACGTCATGTCGCCACGTCATCGTCACGTCATGTCGCCACAACACTATTTAATTGTTTGAGTCATACGTCGCGTGACCGCAAGTGTGTTCTTTTGTCGTCTCTTGTTTTACGAGCAATGTATAAAAATTAAATAAGATCTTACGCTTTTTCGACGTCACGTGACCCTGACGCGAGTTTGAAAGTTTTTACCCACCCAGCGCCGCTAAAGAAGTTTTCACTTCAAAAAAGGGTAATCAGTCCAGCCGTTCTCTCGTGATGGATTTATTATTTTTTTATTATTTTTTATATTCCCTTGGTCAGGGATTATTTTTTATATATATATAGATAGATGTATAGGCGACAAAGAAATTGGTTTACCACTTTTGATGACATCTCCCAATAACATAATTATTCGATAAGGATTACAGATTGACAGATTCTGACGTAGCAGTTATTAATCTGTCAAGAGAAAATAGCCCTTGACGTTTTGTACGTGCAAATGATATTCAGCCTTAGAGTGGTAAACCAATTTCTTTGTCGCCTATACAACGCGTCGACAGCGGTAACAGTTTTATTATTAGATATAATGAGGTACCTACTGAAACTGTCTTCAGAATAGTACCTAAGTGAAACTTCATTTGTCATTGCCTCAGCTGGTAGTAGGCCCAATAGAAGTTACCCGTACGAGCGTGACTAATGATAATAGTTAGGGATTTATTTTGCGTCAGGCGTTTTGCCCATTTGTTATCTTACATTAGGTAGAAAAGAGGTAGATATACTTAGAAAAAACCCTGATATATTTTTTTTTCATGTTTAGTTTTGTGGAATTCCCGAATATTTGAAGTCGTTCGTGCAATTTTTGTTTTGATTTAATATGTATGTATACATAATGTAGTTTCTATGTTCCTGTACTAAAATACTTAAATACATACATATTTACATAAAAAAGGTTTTTTTTTTTCACAAAACGCATTGTATGACGTCCGCTTATTATGACGTGTTTGTCAATTTCTTTCGATGTCATTATAAACGGATTCAACTGTATTGAAATAAAAACTGACAAGTTTGTGACTTATATGTACGCAAATAACAAAAACTTTGAAAAAAAAATTAAATTGGAAACCCAATGTCTCGTAAATAAAACATGCGAACAACTTTGAATTATTCTACATCGGCTGCGTCTTCGAACAAAGTTGCCGTGATGAGAGAATTGAAAAAGTTTTTATTATTGCATTGTACAGTTGACGATAAATGTGAAATAAGGTAAAAAATTAAATCTTTTACAAGCATGGTCTGAAAATTGTACGTGCGCTAACATACCTACCATTTTTAGATCAGATTTTTATATTTATTTATTTATTGGTGACATAACAGCGATTCTACTTAATTATATACAAGAAATGAAGCTTAAAGTATGGCCAATTAGAGGTTTCCTCATCAGATTTTAAAGTAAGAGGAACATTACTATGTACTTATAGATCAGATGCGCAGTGTTAGGTTATTTCGTTAGGTTTTTCGTTACGGGATCTGGATTTTGTCTTGACGTTTAAGAGCCGCGATAGAAGCTATGCAATAGCTAAAAATCTTAGTTGACTTGCGCCTCGATCACGTAGAAGAGATTGTAGGTACTTTTTTATGGGGCGTCTAAACGGGCTATATTTTACGGCAATTTGTGGCTGCAATACTGTGGCCGGCAACATTGCTACCAATACCAGCCACACTATGCAATATTTTAAGGATGGCCCGGCATTATAGCCACATATTTTTTGATATGTCAAAATGTTTTTTATGTGTGGCTACGACAAAATACAACATATTGCAACATGTTGCCTGCAATTGATCGCTCAGCCATAAAATGTACTAAAATGTTTTATTGATGGCTGGGCAATGTTTGCCAATAATTGCAGCCACAAATTGCCGTAAAATATTGCCCGTTTAGACGCCCCATTAGTAACAGCTTTTTGTGACCATTGCTCATTTAAACCGTTTATGAAACAAAAGTCTAGAGTTAAGGTACCTAACTGTTTGTATTTTATATTAGCCAAATAAAAAAATATTTGAAAAAACTCTCGAAACGCTTTTGGCGTTGAATGTTTAATTTATAATTAATTCAATTGACGCGATTTTCGTGAAACTTATCATATTCTTATTTAAGATATATTAAGGTACAGTTTTTGTTACTTTTAAGCCGAATATCGCAAATTTAACTTTTGAGAAATTAAAATTGGTTTTATGATAAAAGAATCAAAAACTTAGTTTGAATATTCAAATAAAAAAAATTGAGTTTAAAAATGGTTTTCTTAAAATAACGGTGATGGTCAAAATCTTTTTTCTTTTAGTGCGATGCATCGCTGAGCACGTTCTCAATAGACGTGCTCAGTGTGGCATTGTATGGTTATATTATAGGTAGCCTTTTAACGTCAAGTGCACCGTTATATTTCATTGCTTTTTCATAAAAATCTGGTGTTTTATTAATATCTAAATGAAATAAAAGACAACTTAAAAATCTATATTTATTGAGTATTTATTTATTTTATTGAATACAGTTATCATGAGAGCGCCCCAAAATAGAACTATCGTTCCCTTCTAAAATAATTACTATTCTAACTATATTGCTAATAATTGAAATACGTTCTATTAATTAAACACGTTAAATCCATTAAACTGGAAACATCTGAAACATCTGGAACCTAGTAAGAGTTAGTAATATAGCCTAGTACGATAGCGTGCACATTGTATAGTCCGGGGTAGATAGCTTGAAAAATGACAAAAAGATAAAGAAATTAATAGTAGGATGAAACCCATTAGAAAAGGAAGAGAATATTATAAAAACATAAGGAAAAATAATTTACGGGCGATCTGAGTTCGGGAAGGGGATGGGGGTGAGCTTTTAAATAACGCTTTTTCTCGATTTCCGGCAAAACTAAAAGTCCTATGGATAAAAGTCAAATGGCAAAGTTGTAGGTAATTAAAAGATCTAAAACTTTTGTATACACACTTTTTTCACATATTAATTTCTTTGGTTTTAAAACCTATCGAGTCTGGTCTAGTATGCAAAACCCATTTTACAAAGCATCAAAATGTCATGGCTAAAATTACGCGACACTTATTGCAAAGTCAAAGGTCTAGATATCAACTTATATGTATATCTCCTGAAAATTCATTTTTAATCTCGTTTTCTCGTTTTTCTGGGCGTCTAGTCGAAGCGACGCGTGACTCGAGGGCTGGTGAGTATCTGGCCCAGCGTATCAGCATTGCTATTCAGCGCGGCAATGCAGCCAGTATCTTGGGTACGCGACGATTGGTACTAATTTGGATTAGTTGAACTATCTGTAGATCGTTTGCAACGGTCTGTAGATAGCTCAACTGTTTCTTATGTATTTTATATGCCAATGTACATTTTGTAAATACTTTTTAAATAATTGTTAGTTTGTTGGTAAATAACGTATTGTCATACTAAAAAAAAATGTTTTATTGTAATTTGTATTTTTTTTACATTTTATAAGCAAGCGATTGACCGCGATCTCACTTCATATGTGACGATGCGATCGACGATGTAGCACGCTTGCCTACAAGATACCCATGATAAAATGGTCTAGATAACTTGACAGCAAGACTATTAAAACCGTTTCCTTGTATAATTACGTCAATGTCAACAAAAATACGGAAGACGTCATAAATATCTGACATAAAAACGTTTCTTTTGGAGCTCGCCGTCTGCTAAGCGCGACGCGAATATTAAACGTCAGGGTTGCCACTCAGAATCAACATCAATTAAATTATATTCTGTAAATCATAGATCTTATATACTAGTTGATTCTAGGTGCCAGTTCCACGCGACCAGTAGCTCTACCATCAGTTTTTACTATACTATATTTACTATACTCGCTAGCGTCTGAAGTTAAAAAAATGTATGAAAATTTGTACAGCGCCTCTAGCGGACAGTTGGGTACAAAAATTCGTTATACTAATATTGACGTAACTACTGTAGTAAAGTCAGGCGATTTTACTGTGACAACTCATGGTAGAGCTACAGTACCCCATGTACGAGTTTGTGCACACACGGATCGCAGAGACGCAATTGCCGAGCGCCACCGATTTTGTATGGAAATCCAATATCTCAGCTACTTATAATGTATCAGTTACTCGTAAGATCTGAAAATCATAATATAAAACCTGTGTATATTATATGCACCCCCCCTTTGCCCATGAATGATAGCTTAATTGAAGTTCACTAATACCCAAACATAATAATATATATAAAAGTGATAAGGCGACAACCCTAACCGCGCAGGGTTTTATTTTCACCTCGAGTCTGCGGCTTGTTCCATCTTCTTTATTGCTCCAGAAATTTAAACCGCATCATATTCGGTACAGTAACCCTAGACCGGCTTTGTGTGACATTACAACAGTGACGAAAGATTCTTTTGACAACCCTATTTATTCTCCCGACCTTATTTTGAATCCTATTTTTACAACAACTGTAAAAGTCATGTAAATAATTTTCCCGATATTTCGGCAGAGTTGCATGTCGACCCGTGCTCATGGCGCATGCAACTGTGCCGAAATATCGGGAAATAATCAAACTCACAAATCATGGTGAATATCCCGTTTATAAAGAAAACTATCTTCAAAACCATGATAGTTTCAAATACTAATGTATGTTTGTTTGAATATCACGTCAAAACTACTGAATCAATATTGATAAAATTTATACCATTCGATAGCATATTTGAGATTCAAACATGGGTTATGTTGTGATCTTTAAAATTGATTCTTATATACAGCTTGATCTCTCTGAAGCAGGATTAAAGAAGTAGAAGTTTTTGCGTCGTATTTCCAGTTTAATTTTGAGAGAAACAGTAAAGCTCCAAGAGTCCCGCATTATAAAAAAAAACCTGTAACGTTTTATATGGAACCCTATCTATAACATGGAACTGTTAAAAAACTCGTTTAACCCACACAATTGGCAGCCATCTATTGTCTTCTTTGTGACCTTTGGTATAAACAAACACCATTGGACCGAAAACAGACCCATTTTTTCAAAATGTGACAAACTGTACTTAGCGGCAGTCACGGACAATTCACACATCACGCTCTAGTCAAAGTCAAAGTCAAAATCAAAGTCAAAGTCAAAGTCAATATCAATATCAATGTCAAAGTCAAAATCAAAGACAAAATCAAAATATTTTTTTTTTAATTTATTCAATAAAATTACAAGGATCACTTTGAGACGTCTACATTCTAGATGATTCTAGGCGCCAGTTCATCGCGACTAGTCTAGAAGAACTGGCAAGAAACTAGACCTGGTCCTAGCGTTTTTTTTGTATGAGCCTTCTTACAATTGTTTAATAAAATATTTGGAGCTAGTTCGTCCCAAGCTTGCTTGTCTTCTAAATAATCAGATGTTTTATAATATGCCTTTGATAGGAGTTTTCGTTTTATTAAGTTTTTGAACTTATCAATCGGTAATTGACAAACATCGCTTGGGACTACGTTATAGAAGCGTACACATTGCCCTTTAAATGATTTATTTACTTTCTCTATCTTATTTACTAGTTCCGAACTTAACAGAGCTTGTACTATGGGAACTATAATAATTCATATATAAGTACATTTTTATTAATATCTATGAAGATATTTATAAGCTTGTTGAGATGATGTCAAGGATCGTTAGGATCTTATCTATCGTATAAGTGATTTTAAGTGCCAGAGGGCTTAGGAAAAACGTGATGATCGTAAACGTAACGTATTTAAGATACACTGCGCGCTAACGCTGCAACGTTCGACAGAAAAGCTGATGTTGACGCGCAGTGTATCTCAAATACGACACTTTTAGATACCTACGCTTTGCGATTGTCACATTTATTTGCGCTCACTCCCCAGTAACCCAAGTACGAGTTTGTGCACACACGGATCGTAGAGACGCAATCGCCGAGCGCCACCGATTTTGTATGGAGATCCAAGCAGCGCCCCTAGCAAATTTCTTGAGAAGCTCACCACTAAAGCTCAGAAGAATGGGCATGTAGGTACATAAAATAATATAAAGCTTTATTGCTCTGTGTGTTACTATCTATGTATTTACAAAAACGATAAATAGGTACATATAAGTATTCTATCAGTAATACTAGTTTCAATAATACAAGCTTTGCTTAGCTTGGTACTAGAGCGCGATGTGTGAAATGTACATGAATTTATTTATTTTATTAAATACATACTAGCTGACCCGTGCCCCGGGCATAATTTGATCGTTTTTTCTCCGATTCACTTTGCAAAACGGACTACCACGTAAAAGCATTTTTATTTTTCGGTTTTTTATATAACCTATGACACTCAGCAATAATGTGGCTTTCTATTGGTAAAATAATTTTTAAAATGGGTTCAGCGGATCCCGTTATTACCCCTTACAATTTAACAAATATACAAAATTTACTTCTATATAATATTAGTATAGAAGATAGTATAGATAATTCACTGTCTTCATTCATATCACGCTACCGGAAAGGTCACCAGTTCGAAACCTGGACTTAAGGGATGCGATTAATTGCGTGTCGTTTTTTGTTTGGTCCCCAACATGACTTCAATTGGTATTGTGTTGAACCTAAAATCCGAGTTACACTAAAATGTAGTTACACTGCGCAGTATCGACGACAATTATTATTATCGGTGTGATTCTCAAAAAGTGCTTTCGAAATCAATTTGTGTTCTCTCTCACTTTTCTTAACTCAAGTATTATAGAGGCAAAAAATCTGAATTTAAATATCACAACATCATCTAGCCCCAAGCTAAGCAGAGCTTGTGTTATGGGTACTAGAAGACTGACATACTTAATACAATACATTACATAGATAGATATTTTTTATTATACAATAAAATACCCAGAATACCCGGAATAAATATTTGCAGATCGTACAAACATTTATCCCAAGGCGGGAATCGAACCCGCAACCTCCGCGTCGCAGGCGGACCTTCGCCCGACGCGCCACATCGGTTTGTTCACGCGCATATAAAGCTGCGTGTTACATCTAGTTGTTTTATAATTGTGCAAACAAATTACAATTTATCACACACTTTAATGCAATTAATCACGTAAAGTTCAGGAAAATCTCTCACAACTAGACATTGATACATTTACATGTTCCTGTACCTCTACCATGAGTAAAATCGCCTGACTTTACTACAGTAGTTACGTCAATATTAGTATTACGAATTTTAGTACCCAACTATCCGCTAGAGGCGCTGTACAAATCTTCATACATTTTTTTAACTACAGACGCTAGCGAGTATAGTATATATATATAGTATAGTTAAAACTCATGGTAGAGCTACTGAAAAAATCCGCTATTTGTGATTTATTGCCGCACAGGTATAAAACGATTTTGAACTCTATTCGGTGTATGATACGGTTGTTTGATGTGGTGAAAGTCTGGACGATATTTCAAACCTTATGCCTTGATCACACGTACCGAGTAAACCGGCGAGACAGTGACGTATTTGAGATACACTGCGCGTCGACATCAGAGGGCTTAGTCCGAGCCTGCATTTTAAAACTCCCTACTCTCGAGCCGAGAGTAGTCTCTCGGATGTCCTTATATTTTTGTAAGGAGTAGAGAGAGAGATCCGTGAGACGACTCTCGGCTCGAGAGTAGGAAGTTTTAAAATGCAAGCTCGGACTAAGCCCTCAGTTTTACTGCAGAACGTTGCAGCGTTAGCGCGCACTGTCTCGCCGGTTTACTCGGTACGTGTGATCAAGGCATTACGGTTAATATAATAAGGGTATATTTCAGCTGGTAAAAGGGTCTATGGGGTGACATTAAAACTGTTGGATTGGCGTTAACCAAGACGGATGATGATGTTCATTATTTGGTATTAGGTATTGATGTGAAGTATTGAGGAAATACTTCAATATTATATATATTGCCCTGGAATCGGCCGGACAGGCTGGAAAAGGTAACCTCACCTTATAAATATAATATGACAGTAGGTACTCAGTCGACAAAAAGCTTACAATTGCGTAAATTCATATAAGCAATACTTTTACGAATTTACCGATTTGTAACGTTGGACATTTTTGTTTCCAATTTGCATACACTTTAAAAAAAATTTGGTTGATTATGTTAAAGAAAGAATTAAGAAAGTTATTTTAAGACAAGCTTTTCAAATCAATTGTGCTGTTGCAAGCATGAAAACAGTAAAAATAACATTAAAATGAACAGAATTACACAAAAATCCAACTTTATAAACAAAGTACTTGATACCATGGTAAAAATAACTTTTTTAAATATTTACTACTGGTTTAAATTAAGTAATATTATTAGTGGTGCATTAAGTACAAAAATTGCATTTAAATACGAGTCAAACATGTGTTTTATACAATTTTGATAATACCTAGATCGTTTAACCCAATCTGTTACCGTTATAAAGACAATTTAAATTTAAAAATTTAATTTAATAAATATATTTTGTATTTGTAATTTCTTTAAAGAAATTCCGAATCCAACAAAAAGACTTTTACATTAGTCCGATTCTTTTTAGAAGTTTGTAATCCAATCATGATTTCAATGTACCCAAACTTTAAGGTCTGAATTTCCTTGGAATAAAACCCATTTAGACTTTTAACAAGGTCACAAAAGATTATGTAAAACTTCCCAATAGAAAAAAGTCACCGATAAAATCAAATTAAATTTTACAACTTTGGTTCACTCAAAATGTACATTTATTACAGCAATATTTATTTGGGTAAAAATTTTTTGATGAATAACATTCTTTGTAATCATGATTCAAAACGCTAAGACATAAAGTGATGTTTACATTCCCCTACAGCAACAGCTTGCCACAAGCAGAAAATAATCTTAGATATAAGTAAAATACACTCGAGAGCAATGAATCCGGGTCACTTAAAGAATCCTAAAAATCTCGGAAACTAAAAATGCTAGGTTAATGCAATAAATTGTATTTAATAGACAATGTAATACTCCTTAAATGAAGGTATTAAAACTTCTTAGTTATTGTAAAGTTATATCATAAAAAAATCAAATTTGAAAAAGGGCCACTTTCGAAGATGGAACTACGAAATTACAGCATTTGGTTTTGCTTTTGTTTGTAATCCGTCATTTATGTGGGTACATAAACCATGTTGATAGTGCTCTATATTCATTATTCAAGCTGAAATTATGTCGCTTACGCCTGAAGAATGCACCAGAATACTTACAATGCTGGAAACCGGCCGGAGTCAGCGCGATACAGCCAGGACTGTCGGTGTGTCGCTGTCAACAGTACAAAGAGTTCTCCGACGTTACGAAGAAACTGGTTCTAACCTACGCAGACCAGGAACGGGCAGAACCAGGTGTACCACAGCACGAGAAGACCGATACTTGGTGAACACCATGCTTCGAAATCGCTTTCTCACAGGAACTGAACTCACCAATCAGTTTCGACGCCTCGGAGGAAGTAACCCAAGTGCATGGACAGTAAGACGTCGGCTTGCTGAATCTAACTTAAAACCCCTTAGACCTGCAAACGGCCCTAAACTGGAGCGTGGGCATCGTATTTCGAGACTAAGATATGCCCAGAGCCACGTAAATTGGAGTATTGAAGATTGGTCAAAAGTTATGTTCTCCGACGAATCAAAATTTATGCTCTACAAGCACGATGGAAGACACAGAGTGTATCGAAGACCAAGGGAAAGATTCAAGCAAGCATGCATCGAAGAAAAAGTAGCCTACGGTGGTGGGTCTGTACTTGTGTGGGCCGGAATTTCTTCTGAAAGTCGCACAGAGCTGGTGATCATAGAAAACGGCTCTTTAACTAGCGTAAGATATGTGGAAGAAATCCTCAATGATCACGTTGGTCCATTTATGGTCAATTTAGGTGAGGATGCTATATTTATGCATGACAATGCCCGACCTCATACAGGTAGGATTGTGAATGACTACCTTCAAGAGATGAACATTACTCGTATGGAGTGGCCAGCGCGCAGCCCGGATATCAACCCGATCGAGCATGCTTGGGACGAGCTAGGCAGATGCGTAAAACAACGAAACCCTCCCCCAATCACGCTTCGTGAGCTCAAAATTGCTCTCACAGAGGAATGGGAGAATATTCCCCAAAATCGTATAAGGAACTTGGTGTACAGCATGCCAAACCGCGTAAACGCAGTAATGGAAGCACGAGGAGGCAATACGAAGTATTAAAATTCAAGAAAATCGTAATAAAGTTCAAAAATTTCATGTTTCCTATTTTTGTTTTAAGGAGAGATCAGCAGTTTTTTTCTTTATGTAATTTTGTGTTAATAAAATGTATGGTGACTCATATTTTTTTTACTTTCATTTAAGGAGTATTACATTGTCTATTAAATACAATTTATTGCATTAACCTATCATTTTTAGTTTCTGAGATTTTTAACATTCTTTAAGTGACCCGGATTCATTGCTCTCGAGTGTATTACCTTGCATACAATATGCAATAACAATTTAATACATTTAATTGACTCTAACAATATAGTTAGTAAACCTTTTTATTTGACTAAAGGAAGATATTACCTTTCTAATTATTTAAAACGACAAGTAGCTGTTTCGCTATCATATTATTTTAATATTACAGCCAAGAACTTGGCTAAACATACTGCTTCTATTGAACAGTGTCCTGACATGCAAAGCATGGCTATGGAAGTTATCCCAAGTCATTTAAATTAGAACATAAGACAACAGAGAAAACCTCTAGCAAATAATAATAATAAATCATCTAGCATAGTTCCATTAAATAATCATTTTGAAAATAATTTAAATAATAATAATAAATCATCTGAGTCAAAAATTAAATGTATCAAATTAAATAAATATAAAAAACTTAGTAAATTTAAATATACCAGCTTGGTGCATCAGAACATCGAAGGTTTGCGCGGTAAAGAACTAGAGCTGGAACTGGGGCCCTATCCAGAAGGGGCAAACTTGCGTGACGGAATATCCTTTCAGTTGCAGGTCAGTTTTGTAGGCATTTTTTGTGGATTGACGTGGCTGAGCTGTTCAAAATATGACTGAAATGTTTTAAATAATGACTGAAATGTTTTAGATATGACTGAACTGTTAAAAATGACGTCAACGAGCTGGCGCATGCATCTCGCTCGCACTTGCAACGGGGCTTCGCGGGCGCATATTTCTGTACCGCTCTAACATGTCTTCATACTTGTTCGTTTTAGGGGTGTCCATTTTGAAAAATCATCGTTGTTTTTTTAGATTCGATAAATCAGAACTAACATCGATGTCGTCCAATTGAGTTTAAGAGCTCACACAAAGATGAGATTTTATTGTAATGAGTTGGTATATAAATATAATATAATTATACAATACACAATCTACTTCAATTTTATTTCGTCCACAAAACCAAAATATGTTATTCACAATTCGTTGTTTGTAAACATTGAAGCCCGCCATTTTTTTAGTACACATATTTACATATTTACAGACAATATTTTTATTATATTGTCAGTCCAATAATAAACTTTTCATTTTTAAATAATCAAATAGGAAAAAAATTAGTAAAATTATAATGTTCAAACTGGAATTTTTATGAAATTATTTGGATATAATTATTGACTCGATGTTTTTCTACTAAAAACTGAAAAAACATCGATATTTCGAGTATATCAAAAGCATTTCAAAACATCGGATCGATTCGATGTAGGTATCGCATTGTAAATATCGATGTTTTCGATGCATCGAAGTTTATCGAATATTCCGTCCCTATAGTTTGTTTACATTTATTATTTATAACCTAAAGATTTTGCATTTTCATTGTAACTTTCGTGATTGTTGTATCATAATATTGTTATGTGCCATCATAATATTGCTGGCTGCCTTGGACTCGATTGAGCGAAGAGCCTTCAGGATAATAGGTAATACGCTGCCTGCGTCTGTTTTTCATCATTACAACCTAGATCAATTCAAGGCCAATATAAATAGGTGTCTTCTAGACCATCCTGCTCCATCGTCGGCTTCATCGGCGCTTTCCATCAGGCGAGATTGAAGCCAAAGGATTATAAAAAAAAAAATATGTGAGTATGTGAAAGTTTTAATACATACATAATTGAGAAAATGGTGAAATCTTTGTAAGTATTTCACGGAGAATAAAAACCTCAGCTTTGGCAAACCTACACCGGATTTGCGCATTTCGCAAACAAGTATGTTATTGAAAAGTGAATAAATCAGTGTACTACCTAATTATGGAAGATTTTAATGTCAAATCTAATCATAAACATGAAACGTATGTCGGGATTGTCCTGTTTTTCAATACTAGGAGACTGACATACTTAATACAATACATTACTTATATAGATAGGTATTTTTTATTTTACCTACATATAAAATAACCAGAGCACCCGGAATAAATATTTGCAGATCGTACAAACATTTATTTCAAGGCGGTCATCGAACCCACAACCTCCGCGTCGGAGGTGGACATCTGTTGCAGAGTTTCTAACATGTTTGGTCACCACTTATTCATGTTTCAGATGCACACAAGATGCTGGTGCCCAGTATGGGTTAGCAGATCAGAAATCAGAACACAACAATTTAAGACTAAGACATGAATCATTCTATTTAATCGTCCAGGTAGTTGATTACTTAACTTGATAGGTTCATAAATATACCTATAACAAACTAAATCAATCATTGCAATAGGCATCACAGCTCATTTGGTACTAGTTCTGTCTTCTCTGTGGGTTCCATCCCCACCAAGAATAAATATTTTTTAAAAGTTCAATAAGTCTTTATTGGTAAAACATTTTTTTATTACTATTAGTAAATATTAATGTATGTTCTGCTTTTGGGTGTCAACATGTTACATATCTATGAATTTATTCATAAAACAGTATATGAGTATTCTAGTTGCCATACAAGCTTTGTGAAATGTTCATAAACATTTTTTTTACTTGTTTAAGTGTAATGAAATAAAAGAAAATGATTTATGTTCAGATTTCAAGACTGTAAAATATTTTAGTATTGAACTCTATGCGTATTAACTCTATTTACAATACACTTCATTTTATTTCAGGTATATCTGGGATGTGACACGAGCAAATTTCGGTTGCCAGGAAGAGATCTCTCTCAGCGATAAGGCCACCCATTCTGATGCCTATTACTACTTGTTTAAGCTCTTTGTTTTTATTTATGTGTGATGAACAATAAAGAGTTATCTATCTATTTAGAAATGTTTTAATAAAATAATACTGAAACATGGTTTTATTGAATTACTATATTATTTCACAAATGAAAACAAAGATTAGTTTAATAGTCATAAACAGATTAGGATAGTGAAGTAGTACCATCATGGTAATTTGCATATTCTGAAACAAAATAATATACAGGGTGTTTGGAAGGGAGCTGTACATACGCCTAGGGTAGAAACTAGGGATAGTCTGCTACCTACCCCCGCCCATTATATTGACCTTGGCCTCAAGGTTTTTTTTTAATTTATTATTATTTTTTATTTGACTTTTTTATGATTTTTTGACTAAAACTACCTGTAGCTCAAAATCTATCCATGGGACCGGTCGGCTAATGGTCTTGTTTTAATCGTTAGAGTCTTAGGGTCCTGCAAAAAATTATTTTACACCAGAAAATTGTGGAGAAGAAAAGTTATGGGGCCTGAAGTACCGTAGTAAGGTAAAGAAATAATTTTAAGGGCAACTTTCTATGGGGTTTAAAAAAAAACTAACAGGGTTGGAGTTCTTCTGATTTTTTTAAAACATCCTCAGTCCATGCCCTTTCTAACGATATGCTAAAAGTGTATTTATCACTTTTAGTTTTAAAGTTATTAATTAATTTCCGCAACTAGGGCACTTCAAGCAAAAATTTCAACTAATGAAAATTAAATGTAATTAAAATTAGTAATTAATTAAAATTTGTAATTTAATGACATTAGTCATTACCAAATTTTTTGTTTCATTTGCCATCCTTTTACGATCGAACACATTTAATTTTCATTAGTTGAAATTTTTGCTTGAAGTGCCCTAGTTGCGGAAATTAATTAATAACTTTAAAACTAAAAGTGATAAATACACTTTTAGCATATCGTTAGAAAGGGCAT
The DNA here is from genome assembly GCA_932527185.1 of Ecliptopera silaceata. Lineage (NCBI taxonomy): Eukaryota > Metazoa > Arthropoda > Insecta > Lepidoptera > Geometridae > Ecliptopera > Ecliptopera silaceata. Next base: position 6,085,251 of record OW052213.1, on the reverse strand, counting down.
GGACTGAGGATGTTTTAAAAAAATCAGAAGAACTCCAACCCTGTTAGTTTTTTTTTAAACCCCATAGAAAGTTGCCCTTAAAATTATTTCTTTACCTTACTACGGTACTTCAGGCCCCATAACTTTTCTTCTCCACAATTTTCTGGTGTAAAATAATTTTTTGCAGGACCCTAAGACTCTAACGATTAAAACAAGACCATTAGCCGACCGGTCCCATGGATAGATTTTGAGCTACAGGTAGTTTTAGTCAAAAAATCATAAAAAAGTCAAATAAAAAATAATAATAAATTAAAAAAAAACCTTGAGGCCAAGGTCAATATAATGGGCGGGGGTAGGTAGCAGACTATCCCTAGTTTCTACCCTAGGCGTATGTACAGCTCCCTTCCAAACACCCTGTATACTTAATAATATATATATCTCAGCTCAGTATTGGCATCTATGCTAGGATGGTGGGTTCAATCCCCACCACAAACAAACATTTATGTGATTAGTTGTCATTGGTAAAATATTTATTTATTACTATTTGTGGTGAGTTCCCAACCAGTCACACCAAATCCAGTCACACTGTGACTCGTTGGGAAAAAAATTCCCAACGAGTCACACTGTTACGAAAGTGTGACTGGTTGGGAAATCTTCTTAAAAAAAAAGTTGCAACGAGTTACAGTGTAACTCGTTGGGAAAAAAAATTCCCAACGAGTCACACCTATTTAATTTTTATAAATGAAAATGATTTTTTCACATACTGCATGCTTTTTTTTATAATACTACATATAAGTATCACAAATGGTAAATATCGTGTAATGAACCAAAAAAAATATTTCGTTAAATTAAATATGTTTATTTATAATTACGAAAAAATAAAAAAAAAATGAAAAATATGGAACCATATTGACTTGAAGAAATAACTAAACTGTATTAAAACTAAAGTAGGTAACTGTATTAAAGAATTAATGGATTTGTTGCTCATAAGAATTTTTGTTCTGCCACTTATGGCGCTGTAGTATCCATTTAGAGATTTTTTTTTGTTTTATTAATCAAAATGTCTTTATTAATCATAATAATAATAAAAAAAAGGTAGCACTCCGGGAGTGCCGGCAGAAGTGAAAACTTCAAATAAACACACTCGGTCATTCGCGCAAGCGCCCTGTGCCGCCTAAACAGAGCAGCACACTCAGGCACGGTAGAAAGAGTGGGAGATACTAGTTCCTCTCCCTTCCCCTCGATCTTACGCTTTTTCGATCAGCATCACGTGACCCTGACGCGAGTTTTTAAGTTTTTACCCATACAAAAAAGTGCTCAGCGCCGCTAAAGAAGTTTTCACTTCAAAAAAACGTGTGGCACTCGGGGACTGCCGCGGTCAAGCTATTGCATAGCATTTTTTGCTGGATTCCACATGTGCAATGTTAGGTTATTTTCGTTACGGAATTTCTGGATTCGATCTCCACGCTCAAGGCCCGCGATAGAAGCTATGCAATAGCTTAATACAATAAAAAAAAAAAAAAAAAAATAAAAAAAAAAACGTTTATTCAGAACAGTGTACATTTCAGTTAGCTTCGTCGTAGTTTACTTAAATCAAGTTAGTTAAAAGTTTAGTAAGTTTAGTCATGTATATTTATTTACAACAAATTTGATGACGACCGATGTGGCGCGGCGGGCGAAGGTCCGCCTGCGACGCGGGAGGTTGCGGGTTCGATTAATAAATAAAATAAATGTTTTTGATAATAAATGTTTGTACGACCTGCAAATATTTATTGTTTGTTTTATATGAGTACATTTTATAATATATTTGAGCTATGTACTTCTTCTTCTTGTGGTGTACTAATAAAAAGTTAATAAAGATACATTATATTAATAAGACTATATAAGTAAGTATCGAGTTTTCCTTACAAGATTTATGAAAATACGATGCAGTTATTGGTATTTTGTAAGCCGAAGGCACGTGCATGACCACATTCATGACCTCAAACTTTTGTGGCTGCGGACTTGGCCATCACCACCGTTTTATCTATCAGTATCTTAAACACTCCAACTTTAATTTTTTAAGCTACTGCATAGCTTCTATCGCGGGCCTTGAGCGTGGAGACCGAATCCAGAAATTCCGTAACGAAATAACCTAACACTGTGCATGCGTAATCCAGCAAAAAATGCTATGCAATAGCTTTACTGCGGCAGTCCCCGAGTGCCACACGTCTTTTTTTACTATAGAAGCAGTGAGTAGTATTAAATATCGGATGTTATCTTTTTCTGCAAAGCACTTTTTTTCTACCAATACACTATATCTACCATTTTTGATAAAAATAAATAAAATAACATACACCTAGTTTTAAGTGAAAAGTCATTTTCATTTTCGCAAATATAAATTGGTGTGACTCGTTGGGAATTTTTTTTCCCAACGAGTCACACTGTTACAAAAGTGTGACTGGTTGGGAACTTTTTTTAAAAATAAAGTTGCAACGAGTTACAGTGTGACTCGTTGGGAATTTTTTTCCCAACGAGTCACAGTGTGACTGGATTTGGTGTGACTGGTTGGGAACTCACCCTATTTGTGAACATAAATATGTGTTCTGCATTTGGGTGTTAATATGTATTAATTTTTAGAATACTTACTTATAATAGTATTCAAGCAATCTATTTCCCATACAAGTTTTGTTTAGTTTGGTTCAAGTGCATGCCTTGGGAAATAAATAAATATTTTTGGACAATTCACACTTCACACTCTAGTCCCAAACTAAGCAAAGCTCTTTATGTATGGGAACTAGATTGCTGATAGAATACTTACATACTTACATTTTTTTTGTAAACACATTCATAGAAACACCCAGATTCAGAAAAAATATTTATATTCATCACACAAACATTAAAATTTGCTCTGGGTGTGAATCGAACCCACAACCCACAGCATGGAAGGCAGAGCTTACTACCAAATACTTACTGTCAAATGTTCATGAATACTTGTTCAAGTCTAATGAAATAAAGGAAAAAAAAATTAGATTATGTACAGATTTTAATATCATATTATAAACTATGTAATCATTCTTTACCACATATATAAGATATAATAATAATAAAAAATCAAAATGGTTTTATTCCTTGAATTCTAGTCATTTTACAAATTACAACTTGCAGATTAATTTTATATAGTCTTATACTGTCTACTACACAAGTAGAAACTTCATGGTAATCTGCATAGTATTCTGAAACAAAATAATAGGTAAGAAAGTTTTGTAGGTATGTACTATGTGAATGTGAATGATGACGTGTAAGAAAGGTGTGAACATTGAGATGACGTCTGATAGAAGTGAGTGGAAGAAGAGGACATGTTGTACCGACCCACATAATGTGGGACAAGGGTAGGAAGATGATGATGTACTATATTCTTATCTTATGTTATTGTACCTACATTTTAGATGTAACTTTATGCTACTAATCTCAATGATGGTTTATCTTAGCAAAAATTTATTTCAGGATAGGTACTGAAATTATGTTGTCTCTATATAAATTTGCCATAAATATTTTAAATATGATGAGACTAATAGGATTTATAACTACGATTACATACAACTAGTTAGGCATTTATGTTCCTTGTTGTCTTAGACTATTTAAAAACAAGTGTTAAGTAAGAACTAAAAGGATGAAGCGATGATATTACTTTGAAGTTATCTTGCCCATACCTACTTAGGTTTTTTTCAGAAAATGTGTAGATGGTAGTCCTGAAAACCTATAAAAATTCACAGGTCAGCATTGAAATCGCAGCTAATTGCGTTTTAATTTTAAAACTACTTTGAAATTGTCACAAAACATTATAATTTTCGTGTTTGTATGAATCCATGAATTCTGCAAAATGAAACCAAAACAAACTTCGGCATGTCACAATTCTGTCAAAGTTAATTTACAGTCAAAATATCAATAAAAGACGAAGAAGAAAACTGAAATGTTATTTGATCAAATAAAAGCTCAAAAACATTTCAGCGGTCTGGATAGGCCCCCTGTACATGACCTCGAACAGCATTGACATTATTTGTGTCACAGAACACTGGCTGAAATGTCATGAGCTTATGTTTAGTTTCAGTGATCACCAGGTTGGTAGTGCTTTTTGCAGAGAACGGTTTATTCGAGGTGGTTCACTAATAATATTAAATAAACAAATAACATTTAAAGAACGCAAAGACATTGTCCACCGCTCTGTAGAAAGACACATTGAAGTAGCTTGCGTGGAGTTGGAGCAGTTCATTATTTTAAGCACTTACAGCCCACCGTCCGCCTCATTTGATATTTTTGAAAAAGTAATGGAAGATATTTTGTATAAAATAACTAGCACAAATAAAGAGATAATAATTTGCGGTGATTTTAATGTTAATTTACTTGTACCAGGCTCATTAAATACAAGACTTTTAACTCTTTTCAAATCATTTGACCTGGATAATGTATTTTTAGAACCAACTAGAATTACAGCCACTTCGGCTACATGCCTAGATAATATATTTACAAATGTAAAAATAATTAACAAAAATCTAATTAGTCAGATTCCTTCAGACCATCTAGGACAACTTATTCAAATAGAAGCCAAAACAAAAACTAATGTAACAAAAAAAAATACTTTTGTACCAATGACCATAAGTCGTCTGGATAAACTAAAAATAAACCTCATTTCGAAGCTTCCTACACTATCCTACAACAATTATAATTCAAACATTTCCTATAATATTTTTTTTAATGAGTTTAATAACTTATTTAGCAGTATTTTTACATCCAAGTCTATGATGGTCTCTGATCGAATTAAGTTCAGTGAATGGGCAACAGCGGGAATCCACAAAAGTAGACAAACCTTGTACAATCTTTATGGTGAAAAGCAATACAATTTTAGTGAAGAGTTTAAAGAAAAAATTAGAAACTACTCAAAAATTTTTAAACGTGTTTGCCGTACTGCTAAGTCTCAATATATAAGTTCAAAAATTAAAACTAGTGATGATAAAATAAAAGCTACGTGGAAAATAATCAATAATGAGACAGGGAGGGTCAAAGAACATAACACCATATCCAAACTGAAGGTTGACGACATCATCATTGACCAGGATGTTGATGTGGTCAAAGCATTCGAGACATTTTTCACTGACATTCCTGTCTCAACTACAAAATCCTTAAACTCTTCCCACATAATCGCGGAGTCATTATTGATAGAAAATATACCTAAAATTCAAAAACTGTTCAACTTCGATTATGTGCATGCAAAGGATATTGTCAAAGCTTTTAAAATGATCAATGTAAAAAAAACCACGGACCTCTGGGGCGTCTCCGTTGCCGTCGTAAAACCCGTGATTGACCTTATCGCTCAAGATTTGGCCTTTATATTTAACCAAAGCATCGATTGTGGTGAGTTTCCTGACTTAATGAAACATAGTAAAATAACACCGCTATTCAAATCAGGTAACCGTTCAGACCCTACTAACTTTCGACCGATTTCAGTACTACCAACATTTAGTAAAATCTTTGAAAAACTTATGCTTCTACAATTACAAAGACATTTTGAAAATAACAATTTACTTGACACAAAACAATTCGGGTTTACGAAGGGACGCTCAACGACCGACGCAGGCATTGAGTTGATAAAACATATTTTTGAAAACTGGGAGCAGTCAAATGACGCCTTGGGTATATTTTGTGACTTATCCAAGGCGTTTGATTGTGTGCATCATGAAACGTTGGTCAGGAAACTAAACCACTATGGTGTTAGGGGTGTTGCTCTGGAACTTCTGTCTTCTTATTTAAGCAACAGAATTCAAAGAGTTGACGTAAATGGGAAACGTTCTCCGGGATCTGTGGTGAAAATGGGTGTACCACAAGGATCAATACTAGGACCGTTTTTGTTTCTAGTTTACATCAATGATCTACCACGAGTAGTTAAAGATGATCACGAGATTGTACTGTTTGCAGATGACACTTCACTTTTGTTCAAATTGGAACGACGACAAACAAATTATGACGACGTGAATAATACAATCTCAAAAGTTGTAAACTGGTTCAATGTAAACAACTTATTATTAAACGAAAAAAAAACTAAATGTATACGATTTGTTTTACCAAATGTCACACAATCGCTAGCTAATGTCAAAATTAAAGATGTAAACATAGATCTAGTGGACACCACAGTGTTTTTAGGAATAACCTTAGATAATAAACTTCAATGGGGCCCACACATAGACAAATTATCGAAAAAGCTTAGTTCTGCAGCATATGCAGTCAAAAAGATCCGCTTCCTTACAGACGTGGACACAGCTAGACTAGTTTATTTCAGCTACTTTCATAGCATTATGTCATACGGCATTTTGTTGTGGGGGAATGCTGCAGATGTAAATACCGTATTTGTGTTGCAGAAGCGAGCTATTCGTGCAATCTATAACATGGGTCCCAGAGAATCGCTACGAAATAAATTTAAGGAAATAAACATAATGACAGTGCCTTGTCAGTACATTTACGAAATCTTAATGTATGTTCGAAAAAATATTAATCTTTTTGCTAAAAAAAGCGACAATCATAATGTTAACACAAGAAATAAGGATAAACTCGCTGTTCCCATTACTAGGCTCACCAAAGTAAATAAATCTTTTAAAGGGCAATGTGTACGCTTCTATAACATAGTCCCAAGCTATGTTTGTCAATTGCCGATTGGCAAGTTCAAAAACGTAATAAAACGAAAACTCTTATCAAAAGCATATTATAAAATATCTGACTATTTAGAAGACAAGCAAGCTTGGGACGAACTAGCTCCAACTTTATTAAACAATTGTAAGAAGGATCATATGAAAAAAACGCTAGAATCCAGGTCTAGTTTCTTGCCAGTTCTTCTAGACACTGGTCGCGACGAACTGGCGCCTAGAATCATCTAGTATGTAAGACGTTTCAAAGTGATCCTTGTGATTTTATTGAATAAATGAATTTGAAGTTTGAAGTAAAAAACAGATTACAAAAAAATATTCAAATCAAATAAAATAGTTCTTTATTCAATAAAATCACAAGGATCATTTAGAATCGTCTCACATACTAGGTGATTCTAGGTGCCAGTTCCACGCGACCAGAGCCTAGAAGAACGGGCAAGAAACTTACAGCCTGGTTCCTACCGTTGTTTTATATGAGGCTTCTTACAAAGATTGCTCAGATCTTATCCTTAAATATCTGCAGTATATATACCTACTAAACAAATAAATAAAAAAAAACTAGACAATCCACACAACATCATCTAGCCCGAAGCTAAGCAGAGCTTGTGTTATAAATTAAGCAAAAATAATCATCACAATCTGTTTATGATTACTCGCTTAACATACAAAAAAAAACAGTTGAATTGAGAATATTTTTTTAAGTCGTTGACGATTTTAAATTTTCATTTTACCTACTACATGCTCTTAGGAAGCTAGGATTTAAAATATAATTATAAATCCTACTTTTTAAGGCCCGAGTGAAATAAATTATCAATTACAATTTTGTAGCTCTTTTTAGCGTAACGTATTTTAATATGGAAGCTTGATTCAATTTTAAAATGTAAGTTCTACTGCTGGCTCTAAGTTGTACAAAGAAAAATATTTTTTGATTTACATTGCGTGTCAAAACTGCACTGTTTTTAAATAAATAATGCTGGGCAATCCACACAACACCATCTAGCCCCAAGCTAAGCAGAGCTTGTGTTATGGGTACTAGAAGACTCACATACTTCATACAATAGATTACATACATAGATTTTTTGATTAACATACCCAGAACACCCGGAATAAATATTTGCAGATCGTACAAACATTTATCCCAAGGCAGGAATCGAACCCGCAACAATCGACCTTCTTGTTGAATCTGAGTTGCACACATCCTACGCAGTGTGTTTCAAAGTATACAAACTTTCGGCTGTGAGAGTAGAGCTCAAACTACAAACCCGGATTCAGGGATAAAAAGAATATTTTGTGCAAAGTTTGCATTCAAAGTAACCACTTCATATTCCCTCTTTGCGTTCGTGCAAAAGATTATATTATATTCCGGAATATGAAAAAAATGAAGCAAAAAATATCTAATGGTTTTGATAAATAACGGTCTCCGTTATTTAGTCGTGCAGTTTTTGATTTAAATGATGTTTGTGATTTTATTGTAGAGATTATGATCGAGAAACACACATATTTTTTTTTTGTGAAATTTTCACAAAAATAGTATAAATAAGTATATACATACCATACCATACCAATTAAGGTATATTTTATTTTTTATTTTATTTTAATACTAACTGACCCGTGCCCACTTCGTTGGGCATAATTCCACCGTTTTTTCTCCGATTCACTTTGCAAAACGGACTACCACGTATAAGACTGTTTATTTACTACATATAACCTATGACACTCTGCAATAAGGTGGCTTTCTATTGGTGAAAGAATTTTGAAAATCGGTTCAGTAGATCCCGTTATTACCCCTTACAATTTAACAAATATACAAACACACAAACTTTAGGTACTTCTTTATAATATTACTAGCTGACACGTGCCCACTTCGTTGGGCATAATTGAGGTTTTAGTAAGGATCCCTATTTTTTTTGAAAATATAATATACCCTTATGACACTCAGCAATAATGTGGCTTTCTATTGGTGAAAGAATTTTTAAAATCGGTTCAGTAGATCCTGAGATTACCCCTTACAATTGAACAAATATACAAACATACAAACTTTACCTCTTTATAATATTAAGTATAGATATACTTATTATAGATGTATCGTTTTGTTACCTTTATTTACTTCTGTCATTATATATTTGACATCTGTCATCGCTATTTTAAAAACGCTGTCATTCCTGTCATACATTTGCGGCCAACAAAAGGTGCGAATTTGTTACTAATGGCGGCACGCGACTTTTCTCATCCAAATTGAATTCAGTTCAGTACACCATGAAACATTTACGAGGTGTTTTCGCAACATACAGTTGAGTACAAAAAAATGGTCTCAGATATGAGTATTTTACTCACATACAAACTAAATAAATAAAATAAATAAATAATTACAATCAACACAACATCATCTAGCCCCAAACTAAGCAGAACTTGTGTTATGGGTACTAGAAGACTGACATACTTATACAATACATAGATAGATTTTTTCACGTTGACACAAAATTTTGACTGAACAAGCTGTGCTTAGATGTTGTTTAAAAAGTTTATTCAGTAAAATCACAAGGATCATTTAGAATTGTCTTATATATTACGTGATTCTAGGTGCCAGTTCCACGCGACCAGAGCCTATCTATTCATAGTTATATACACTGCAGTGCAGTGAAATATTTTATTTATATATATTTGAGTGCACTGGAGTGTACCTCTGCATAGAGGTATTAATATTTAGTAGCACGCATCGTTTGTTCTTTGCATTCTAAATCTGTATTGAGGCTTCAGCCGGGTTTGCGGTTCACGTCGGCTATCACGTATTTGTAGCCTAGATTCTAACGTGAACGTAGTTTTAGATTTAAACAAATAATGCTGGACAATCCACACAACATCATCTAGCCCCAAGTTAAGCTGAGCTTGTGTTAGGGTGCTAGAAGACTGACATACTTAATACAATACATTACATAGATAGATAGTTTTGATTATATATAAAATACCCAGAACACCCGGAATAACCGGAATGCAGATCGGACAAACATTTATTCTGAAGTGGGAATCGAACCCGCAACCTGCAGCATCGCAGCGCATTTTAATCTAGCGAGATGTAAGTTTGGGGTGAAATACTAGCTAGTTTAACTATTTCATTAAGATTTTATTCACAAACAAACAAACTTACGACTATACAATATTTACAAAATGTACATTGTCATATAAAATACATAAGAAACAGTTGAGCTATCTACAGACCAAAGATAATAATAATATAAGATCCAAATCAGTACCAATCGTCGCGTACCCAAGACACTGGCTGCATTGCCAGCTGAATAGCAATGCTGATACGCTGGGCCAGATACTCACCAGCCCTCGGGTCACGCGTCGCTTCGACTAGATGCCCAAGTAACTATATTAAATATCTGTAAATAGCCGTGTATTGTGATTTGTCTGTTGATTATGTAATTAGTCTTTCTGAGTTCTATACTTGCTTTTATTTGGGTAAAAATATTTTGACCTAGAAACTTACAACTAGAATATTCTTATTGTATTAAGAATATTCTTACAACTAGAATATTCTTAGGGTCGGTTTCTCGTACGATGATCAACGAAAAAATCAAATAACAATGTGTCAAAACTCGGATCAATCGTGATTTGGGTTGTTCATCGCTTGTCATCTGCGAAATACCTATTTAACAACAGTTCAGATGACAAGCAATGAACAACCCAAATCACGATTGATCCGAGTTTTGACACATTGTTATTTGATTTTTTCGTTGATCATCGTACGAGAAACCGACCGTTATTGTATATTCTAGTTGTAACTAGAAGTAGTCTAACCTTACAATAGCGAGTCACACTGCGCGTCAACGCCAGCTTTTTCAGCGTCACTGCGCATTGTATCTCCTATAATACGTTTTACGATCGTAATTCCTTAAATCCTCATTTCATAAATAATAAATTCGAGGACATTTCACACAACACGTTCTAGTACTAAACTAAGCAAAGCTTGTAGGTACTATGGGAACTAGACTGCTGATAGAATATTTATTTTCTAGTATTTACATAGAATACATGAGTAATACCCAGACACATGACAAATATTAGAGGGTATAGCACGAATAAATGTGACAATCTTAAACGTTACGTATTTAAAATATATAAATAAATCAATAATGCTGGACAATCCACACAACATCATCTAGCCCCAAGCTAAGCAGAGCTTGTGTTATGGGTACAAGAAGACTGACATACTTAATACAATATAATACATAGATAGATATTTTTTATTATGCATATAATATACCCAGAACACCCGGAAAATGTTAGCAGCTCAATGTTAGCAAGGCGGGAATCGAACCCGCAATCTTCCGCGTCGCAGGCGGACCTTCGCCCGCCGCGCCACATCGGTCATCACACAAACGTTTGTTTTCAGTCGGCATCGAACTCACGACCCACAGCTTGAAGGCATAACCACTAGCCTGAGCTATGACGACTCATTCGTTTGGACCCTGTCAAGACCATTTGTAAAACAGAGCTAGGACTTAAACAAAGCTATGAAGGTACAAATCCGGGTGTCACAAGCATGTCTCTATGATGTATGCTTATCGCATAAGAGCGTTTTCACATTATCCGATCCGATATTGGTGTCGGACGCCGATCCGATATCGGGGTAAGTAAAATGTATGAAATATGTACCTCCGATATCCGATATCAGGCCGGAAAATATGAAAGAAAGGTACATATTTCATACATTTTACTTACCCCGATATTGGATCGGCGTCCGACACCGATATCGGATCGGATAATGTGAAAACGCTCTAAGACTGAGACGTAAAGGTGCTAGTGCATTTACGATCATGGCATGTTTCGTACAAACAAATTCAATAATAGTTTGAGTACTCTACCATGAGCTGTCACAGTAAAATCGCCTGACTTTACTACAGTAGTTACGTAAATATTAGTATTACGAATTTTAGTACCCAAATATCCGCTAGAGGCGCTGTACAAATCTTCATACATTTTTTTAACTACAGACGCTAGCGAGTAAAACTCATGGTAGAGCTGTTGATGTAGCGGTGACACGACTTGGTCTATTTTCAAACTATATTTTTTGACGTGACAACGTCTTATAATTCAATAGAGCCGGCTGCACGCACGAAAAAACATGACTCATGAGGCGTTCTGAGGCGTTCCATGGGACGCCTCAAAAAAGTAAAAAACCGTGATCATCGACGATTTTTTTTTTAAGTCACTCATATTATGCTATTTACTTTTAAATCACATTTATTATTTATTTAATCTGCGATGAGTAATGTAATGATCTATTGTTAAAATTGATAAATATAAAGTTTTTTTCAAGTGAAGGTTCTTTTAAAGATTAAATTAGCATTAGTCCATGAAGTGCGCATGTAGCTTTAGATGCTTAGGGTTAGATTTATAGCGGACAAGCCCGTACAATTAGTTTATAATCGTTGGACGTTACCTAAGTTTTAGTTTGCATATTTTCCTTCATCTTCATCAGAACACGAAGAGGATTCACACGAGACCAATAGTGATTATTTATTGCGAAAAAAAAAATATTAAGAATTTTTAAAAATCTTTGAATGCAGTTTTCTTTCTTTTCAAAAATAAAGGAATGTTTTCTTTGAGTAAAATCTTCTATCTAAAGTATTAAGAGTACTTCCCCTTCAGGTGGCATTACAAAATTCCACCCTGTATGTATAAAAATGAAACCCGTTTTCCGTTGTCACGACATAGCATGAGAAGGGCTTGACCGATTTGGCAGATTTTTTTTGTAGTTTTCTAATACTTTGTACAAGGTTCTTACGGAATTTTTTTTTAAGATAATCTCTGAGAAAAAATTAAAAAAATCTCTCTAAGGCGGTACGAAGTTCGTCGGGACAGCTAGTATATTATAAATATATATAGTTTTATATATTAAACGACATAGAGAAAACATCGTTCTTTCAAAGACCCATGTTTTATAAATATTTCCTTACAAAGCAAAAATGTTATCTTAGATACTAAAAAAAACAAAAGTTCATTTAAGTTCATACCGCACCTGCTACGCAACTCTACATCTGCTACGCCGTAGCACTCTGTACCAAAAGAAACCGCTAAGATCCTCATAAATCAGCTACGCCGTAGCATAGAAAATCTCAACAAAGATACTCCGAGAAACAATATTATCGCAGCGTTAACTATACATTGCGTGCCCAGTACGTGTTGTTTGTGACTCTGTGTGAAAAACTACAATGTTATCGCGCAATGTAAAGCAAAAATAAATTGAATTGTTTGAGTCCCATAGGTATAATAGTTCTTTATTTTCAAATATGAGCTCGACCTTATTTCGTCATAAATACACTTTTTCTGTCTTATTATTTTGCTTTGTTGTATTATTTTGAAGTATATTTAAGTTGATAAAATATTTGGTTATACTTTACAGGCATCTGTTTAATTGGACTTAGCTTTGCATTCAATGGGTCGTAGGTTCGATATCCATCAGCGATGTTTGTTTTGTATTCGTATTATTAGCATTCAGTTAATAATTATTTATGAATACGAAATAAATCTAATACGAAAATAATAAAAATCTAAGTATGTCCATACTTATAAAAAAAATATATCAGCTAGAAAATAGTTTTGTACAAGTTAATGAACTATTGCATGATATATCTATGAATAAACTAATCCAACCTCAATCGCCATGAACAAGTTATACTAAAAACATATATTTTTAAAGATTACTCTAAAACTATTAGACAAATCTTCATAAAATTCATATGGGACTATAGGTACACATATATTTAAAAAAAAGGTAGCACTCCGGGAGTGCCGGCAGAAGTGAAAACTTCAATATTAACGTTGTGTTTTCACTTTTAAGTTTTCACTTCAAAAATATAACCACAGACGTCATAATGACAATGACAATCACAATGACACAGACACATTCGCGCAAGCGCGAATGTGTCTGTGTGCCGCCTAAACAGAGCACACTCAGGCACGGTAGAAAGAGTGGGAGATACTAGTTCCTCTCCCTTTCCCTCGATCTTACGCTTTTTATCAACGTCACGTGACCCTGACGCGAGTTTGAAAGTTTTTACCCACCCAGCGCCGCTAAAGAAGTTTTCACTTCAAAAAAACTACTTGACAAATCTTCACATAATTGATATAGGAGTATAAACATATATTTTTAACGATTTCTCAAACACTACAACACAAATTTTCATATGGGACTACACCTCTTAAATAATATGATCTACCAACAAACACAGAATCACAAAAAATTGAAATGAAATGAAATTTGAAATGAAATTTTATTGGTGAACTTAACAGTAGTTACAAATTTTGACGTGACAACGTCTTATAATTCGATAGAGCCGGCTGCACGCACGAAAAAACATGACTCATGAAGCGTTCCGGCGTTCCGGCGTTCTGAGGCGTTCCTAAAATTTTCTTTTGAAAAATGCTACCATTCCATCAGTATTTTCTTAACACGTTGTCACGTTCAACTATCGTCAGTAAACCGACTTTACAGACAACCATTTTTTGACGTGACAACGTCTTATAATTCGATAGAGCCGGCTGCACGCACGAAAAAACATGACTCATGAAGCGTTCCGGCGTTCCGGCGTTCTGAGGCGTTACCGTATACCGTTCGTTGACGTTGTCACGTTCAACTATCGTCAGTAAACCGACTTTACAGACAACCATTTTTTTTAACGAACAATTGGTGCTTGATTGGCGAAGTAATCTTGTAACATACATATAAACAAAAATACATAATCGAATCAAGAACCTCCTTTTAAAGTCGGTTGAAAACAGTAATCGTTGGCAGTCTAATCGGACTATTCCCACAAAGGTATTTTTGTAAACTACCCTTAAAATACGTACCCCGATTTACCCCCAGCATCGTTCTCTAAAGTGCCAATAAAAATCTACCGCCGACAATAAACGAGTTTGACCGAGTATGCACGATTGTGAGGTACAGTCGACAGCGTAAATTTAATAATAATTTAATTATTTTTTTCCAACATAATAAAATTAAATAGTTTATTATTAAATAGTTATTATAGTTATTAAATAGTTCGTTTTGTTACTTACATAAAATAAAAAGCCTTCAAATAATTCGTAAAAGTTTCGTCCAAACCTGTTATCATGAATGAGTCGATAGATTTATTTTCAAATTTCTTCAAAAGAAGGTTCTTAATTTTTTTTTACGAAGTTTTTTTTTATTTGATATTAAAAACATTTACTTATCAATCCCAAAAAAAAACAATTTATTTTGTTAAATAATATATAAAAATAAATTGTTTTTTGTAAAAAAATAAATATATAGTATGTATATATACATACTATATTACCTTATAAACAAAATAAATTGTTTTTTTTGGGCATTAAGGATTGATAAGTAAATGTTTTTGATATCAAATTAAAAAAAAACTTCGTAAAAAAAATTAAGAACCTTCTTTTGAAGAAATTTGAAAATAAATCTATCGACTCATTCATGATAACAGGTTTGGACGAAACTTTTACGAATTATTTGAAACGTTTTATAAAAAGGCTTTTAATTTCACATTTTATATTGTATTCATGTCATCGTAATTCGTATTTTTTTGTGTACTTATTGAAAAACTTTATAAAGGGCTTTTATTATCTTAAAAAATATATCTGTGAATATTAAGTTAACAATTTCATCAAAATATTTTTACTTTTATATTATCTTAGTTAAGATACTTATATTTCTGACTGTACTTTCAAATGTTATCCGATGTCAGTGTTGTAAGGGCCTATAAAATACAACTTGCTTTAATTTATTATGTACTAGATACTAAAATACTCCTTCGATATCCCGACAATAGATGGCAATAATATAAATCTCTGAATTCTCCAACTCCATTACTGGTTTCATTCGTAAAGCGATGTGGAATTCATTTTGATTTACATTGCGTGGTGGTGTGCTATAAGTTGCTCGCTACGCAGTAAGCTACCGCGCAATGTATCTCACGTATTGGTAAATAATTTATCGTTTATAGCGGTTGACAGATACTTTATCTCAATAAATTGAGTAATATGTTTATGTGTGTACATATTGTAAATCTTCTCTATCTTTTGTCATTTTTAATTAATTTAATTAATTTTTTATTATTTTTCATTTATGTTTAAAATTTAATTTAATTTTAATTTATCGAAAATGGTTATTGACGTATCTAAGTTACATGTGACATGTCTAAAGATAAATAAAGATTATGATTATGATTATACCTACCATAATAAAACTGTAAAAGAGACGAAAAATTTAAATGAATATAATAATATGGATATAGTTAAGATACAAATCCACTAAGTAAATGAAATAAAATATTTAATAATAAATAGAGTTATTGGTATGCAAATTTTTAGATTACTTTGATATAATTAGGTATTATTAAAATTAAATTTTGTCATTATAATTAAATTATTAAATGTCGCACAAAAACACATTAAAATTATAATAAAGTCACACATACAAATACAAATTAAATTATAAGAAAAAGTCATGGCGAATTCAAACAAAATCTCAAGTTTGTCTCAGCAAATCCCAAAATAATAGAAAAAGTATTGATTTTCTTAAAATAAAATAAATTGTTACATACGTCCAACAAGCTCAATTTGAAGTAAATTGTCTTTAAACATCGGAAAGAGTTCCGTAACAAAGGGTTATATCAAAGAGTTCGAGTTTAAGAAGTATTTAAGCCTTTTGTGTCGCAAGGTTGTTCTATATGACTTTTGTTCGTCTTCTTTTTTATACAGCCTTTGTACGTCATGCGACAGACAATTTTGACGACTTGCGATAAAAATATAAGTTAAATACTTGAGATTAAAGTTTTGTCATTTAATAAATGACAGAATTTTAATCTCAATTAAAACAACATTTTTATCTTTATATTTATACTAATGTTTTAGTGGAATTCTAACTCACAATACTTTTTTTTTTCTTATCGTTGTAAATATTGTAAATTCAATAAAGGCTTTTTATTTTATTTATTTATTTTATGATAAACATAATACTTACTAAAATATCCCGCACCTCAGTTCTAAATGAGGGTTTTCTATATTTTTTCTGCCACTAGGCGGCGCTACGTAGGCGTCAGGTCCAAACATCTGTCAAATAGCCGCAGAGTCGTAGATACTGAACTTAAATTATTGGAAAAAATTAAAGGAATGATTTTAAGAATAAATAAACCAAAAAATATATACTTAGAGAATTACAATGAGGGTTTTCTGAAATGATCTCCGTGAGATGGCAGGACTGTAGCGTCAGGTCCAATCTGTCCGGACTGTCAAAATACATACAAAAATTGTAGCGCCGCCTAGTGGCAGAAAAAGTATAGAAAACCCTCATTCAATCAAAATTTTGTGTGCAAGTATTAGCCGTCTCCAAATACGGACAAGAAAGACAAAAACATTTTTGGCGAATCTCTCAAACGCTCTCTCAATAAAGCTTTTTCAATCTACAGCAGCGTCCAAATGACCCCTCATCGTGTATAATATATCATGTTTGACTCGTTTCATTCCCAATGGATTTGAAAATTGAAGAACCTAGTTACTTAACTCAGTTTTCTGATTTATTCCCTAAGAGAAAAGATTTCTTCGTACGGGTACCATTTTGACGCGCCTATATTTATACTTGACTAGTAGTACGCCCCGGATTCGCACGGGTAGCCTATATAAAAAAATATCATTATAATATAGCTAATATGTTACTCAGTATAAATGTATTTTCGAAATGATAAAAAATATAGACCCTATAGTGTGTAACCCCCCGCATATACTCCCGTGACCGGCAGCGGCGCGGCGCCCGCTGACTTTTTTTTAATAAGTACTTACATTTTTGAACTCGTGATATCTTTCGAATGGAATGTCCGAATTCAATAATTTAAAAAGTAATAGAAAGGTATTGAAGCAGTCTTAATTTTAAAGTAATTTATTTAGATAAGGATTAATACCTAAGTACAAATATAGAACGTTTTCTGGCGTCGTCATTTTAATTATATTTTTTTGATATTAAAACACTTATTATGACATATCTATAATAGTTAGACATATGCTGTCGCTGACTTTTTTGTGGATGATGATGAGTTCTACAAAATTGTAGTACATAATTTCTTTCTATCATCAATAGTTTCCGCAGCGCACGCCATGTAAGGAATTTCTTATACACCTTGGGTTAGGATCCCTAATTTTTTTGAAAATATAATATAGCCTATGTTCAGCACAGATAATGTAGCTTCACAACAGTGAAAGAATTTTTGAAATCGGTCCAGTAGTTTCGGAGCCTATTCGATGCAAACAAACAAACAAACAAACAAACAATCAAATCTTTCCTCTTTATAATATTAGTTTAGATAGTTTAGATTATATAAAATAGTGAAGCTTGTAGTCTTTTACAATACAGACATATACAATACACACATATAGATTCTTGTGATTTTACAATACAAAGTATATCATCTACACAACATCATCTAGCCTCCAAGCTAAGCTTGTGTTATGGGTACTAGAAGATTGACATACTTAGATAGATGACAAATATAGAAAAATATCCAGAACACCCGGAATAAATATTTGCAGATCGTACAAACATTTATCCCAAGGCGGGAATCGAACCCGCAACCTCCGTGTCGCAGGCGTACTGTAGGCGTATAGAATAGAATACTTAATTTCAGTACTTTATCTAATATAGGTAGACATATACGCAATACACAGGTTTAAAGAATACTACTACTTTTGCCTATAATTCAAAGTAAAAATGTTTGTTATCCAAGATCGAACCCACAACCTACAGGACGGAAAACAAAGCCATCCTTACAAAAAACCATCTATTTACTAACATAACTATTGGTTTATTTGAAATGTATACGCAACCGACCGGAAGTACTGGAAGAATAAGAGGGAGACGTTTGCCCAGCAGTGGGAAAGTATAGGTTTAATAAGAAAAAAAAATACACAGCCGTAACACTCCAAGTAATAAACGACCGCATAACAAAGCACCATTCAAGTAAAATATTTCCTAACATATTTCATGGATTATCATAAAAAATTGTCATGATCTTGTGACGAATGTCTAGACACCCGGCCGCGAATGTAAAGGAAGACAGGCACGTATAAAGTACCTAATAATAGCTGGGGTACATATATTTTTTTGTCTCATCCACCATCCACCCAGACACAGAACAAATTTTTATGTTCATCACACAAACATTTGCTCTGGAAGGGAATCGAATCCACGACCTACAGCATGGAAGGCAGAGCTACTACCAACTGAGCTGTGACACCTGTCGAATTGTGTGTTGCGCTACATTCAGATCGTCGCTGTATCTCGCTACACTACGCTTGTCTTACGTCCTTGCTTAAGGGTGCCCCTATTTAATCCCTAAATACCACCCTTATTCCTTTGTCGCGTGGGAGGTTAAATTTATGGGGGCAAAACTTACAAAACAATATGTTGTCGTAAATTGTCAATTTTTGACCTAATTCCTAATAAATAAAATACATAATTTAGGTAGTATGTTTTTAGTCATTATCTACATATAATTTATCAATTCATTTTCTTATCGCTAAAAAGATTCAACAATTTCTACTTAAATGTACTAGTTTCTATTCACTTTATATTGCTAAATAAATACATATATATTTAATTAATTAATAATTGATACGATAAACTCATCACACATATACACGATGCTACAACAAAATACAGTTGTAGCATCGACACGATAAGAAGAAGAATCACACATATTATTATTTTTATTGGGGATCGAACTGACGACCCATGCTGCGTAAAGTTTCGCTAAAACCAACTGAGCTCTGACGCATGTCTCAGACTGAATTAATCGGACTAATTAGATGCAAAGATTATATTGGATTTTTTAAGATTTAAATAAATCTTATTAAAATATTTTAATCCAAAAATATCTCAATATGCCAAGTTAACTTAGCAATAAGATCTTTTAGTTACTTGAGGATAATTGACCCTAGGTCAGAACGTACCCTCTTGATTTATTCAGCTTCGGAGACCACTATGTCACCCATGTCTTACGGGATATAAGGTCAAGGTCAAAAATCAGGGCATAACCTAAAACCCTGGATTAGTAGTCTAAAATTTTAATGCCGGAGTTATAGGCACATGTTTGTGTGATGAACATGAATGGAAGGAATAATACAACAAATAAGAAAAAGATACAACTAAGTTAGGCTAAGCGACCGCTCGCGACTGCTGTGTATGACGGATTTAATAAATCTTGACACAGTGTCTGAGTAAAAAAAAAAAAAAAAAAAGAACATAATTTGTTCTGTGTCTTCATGTACCTATGTATTTACAAAAAATAGGCTAACGGCTGGTTTCTCGAACGATGATCAACGAAAAAATCAAATAATTACTATGTGTCAAACTCGGATCAATCCTGATTTGGGTTTCCAGAAACCGACCGTAAAAGTATTTTATCAGCAATCTTGTTATAGAAGAGGTAAGAAACTACATTCAAGTTAACCACACAAATCTTTGAGTTTTTTGTTGAGTGTCGCCTGTCAATGTGCATTTTCAGTTGTGGCTTAGTACAAACTGCCAACAACATTGTTTATAAATGACTAATCGAAAAAACGTTAATGACTTCTTAAATCTTCGTATATTCTTGAATATTTTATTGAAAGTGTGACATTTTTTTTTAATTGATATTTATAAATATAATATTGAATAAATATAAGTATCAGCCAGTGTCTTGGGTACGCTTCCGATTGGTACTGATTTGGATCAGTTGAGCTATCTATAGATCGTTTGCAACGGTCTGTAGATAGCTCAGCTGTTTCTTATGTATTTTATATGTAAATGTACATTTTGTAAATACTTGAATAAATAAACTAAAATTTGCATGCCAATAATTAGTCAAACGTGAGGCACTATGTATGATAAGATAATACACCTTCCATGTTTGAAGCAAGTAAATATTTTATTTAATTTAAAAAAAAATGGAGGGATGACCTTGACGTATTTGAATTGGTTGGGACACTGCTAAGGATAGAGAGATATGGAAGTATTTGGGGGAGGCTTTTGCCCAGCAGTGGGACAATATAGGCTAATAGTGCTAATGTATAGTTAGGGTATGTGGTGCCCGCGGTGTACTAGGGTATGTGGTGCCCGCGGTGTACTAGGGTATGTGGTGCCCGCGGTGTAGTTGGGTATGTGGTGCCCGCGGTGTCGTTGGTTATTTGGTGCTTTCGGTGTACTTGGGCATGTGGAGCCCGCGGTAGCTAAAAATAGTGCTAATGTATCCAGTGCTAGAGGCACCCTGTGGTAAACCCACTTCGATAAATTCCTCTTAATCGACTTGCGATATTCTGTTCCGACCGCGTCATCAATTCCAAATCACCATTATTGAAATTCACCAGTGGAAGATTATAGAGACATTGTTCTATCTTTATCACAGGCGTCACAGCTTAGTTGGTAGTAGCACTGCTTTCTATGTTGTGAATCGTGGTTCGATTCCCACCGAGAGCAAAATGTTTGTGTAATGATCATAAATATTTGTTCCTGGGCTGCCTGGGCCGGAAGAATAAAGTTTTATATATAAGTAACTATAATTCTTCTGTGGTACAATCTCTCCACAAGAATTAGGTGAACCAAATTAAATGAAATTGCAATGGCTCGATAAATCTCCGGAAAAGCTTTTGGTAGGTTTATTCTTCAGTGCTCTGAAATATTCAATTTTTATGGTTATGGATAAGTTCGCTCAGAAGAAAATTACATTTTTCAATATTGAAACTTACAATACAAAATATGTAGATCGTAACAGCCAACAATTTCTAATACACTTGTACGCAAGTATGAAAAAAGTTCCACAACGATTACAAGCTGCCCACTGAATTCGGCACTTTGAATGTGGAGGTTTTTTGTCAATTATAATGAGATAATAAGTAAATACATCGACAAATATTTATTTGTCGATGTTGTTGATATATGAAATAAAAATGTGTTTATTGCCACTTTTTAGATGTAGCACAATTAAATGAGACGATTAACCCCCTATCTTATAAAAAGTTAGTGTTGACTTTATGTCATCATTACGTATGGTAATCAAGACATCAAGTCTGCGCTAACTATTTATAAGATAGTACGAGACTTTGACTTTCTGTTAAAATCTAATGATTTTGAATCAGATTTATGACTTCAAGAAATTTTAATGTTTTTTTTGTTTGGTAAATAATATTTATATATATATAATACTATTAAAGTATATGAAGATTAAGATCTGTACATTATCAGGTTTTTTTTACTTTTTTAAAGACGGTTAATGATATTTTTTTCGAGTTTTGTAAAAAATATATAATTTAAGTTGGGACTTCATAAAGACCACTTTAGAATAAACCTGGGGAGTGTTGGATGATCTCAGTAGAACTCCTCATTATAGGCATAAATTACTTTGATGGAATATTCAATCTGACAGTCAGCATACTAACGGCCGGTTTCTGGAAACCCAAATCACGATTGATCCGAGTTTGACACATAGTAATTAGATTTTTTTGTTGATCATTGTTCGAGAAACCGGCCGTAAGATTTTCTATTTATAAACGAAGACAGGAATTACCATCACATTTTTACTGTAAAAATAATTATAAATGCTATACCAACATATTAATGGTAATAAGAACATGAAATTACATGAAAAAAATCTTAATCTAAATTAATTTATATTATTTACTATTTATTTATTGAGTAACAAAATCCATAGCTCTTAAATATGTCACATTGTTTTCTATTTTGTTCTGTCTCATTATTTATTATTTGTACTGTTGGTTTTCCTATAAATAAATAAATAAATTATAAATTATTAAGTACTATTATTATTATAAATTTATAGTACGGGCGGTAAATAAAACCTACTTACTACCTACTTTATACTTATAATTTAAGTAAAATAAATTACATATAAATCAGAAACGTTTATTTGCTAAATGTAAGTAAAAGCTAACATTGGTCTTAAATGTAATACTTAAAAATAAAGATCAGTTACATTTTAGTCACAGTCCTGTAGCTCTACCATGAGTTTTTACTATACTATATTTACTATACTCGCTAGCGTCTGTAGTTAAAAAAATGTATGAAGATTTGTACAGCGCCTCTAGCGGATAGTACCAGTACCTCTGTACTGGTGTGCAAACATATGTACTTAAGATATCTACCATACGAGCTCTATTCACAGTAAAAGCGTTTCCAAAGTTTATTCTCCTAATGGACTGATAAAGCGAAGACAAAGTTGTAATCTATTGTCGTGGAAGTTTTTGAGCAAGAATTTTGCAATATTGACGCAGGAAATTAGGCTTAAAGGCGAGTTCGAATACTTTCTTTGCTCTGTAGAAACTTACTTTGAAATAAATCCTAAATAAATATTCATTGGACATTTCACATCACATTCTAGTCCCAAACTAATGCCTTGATCACACGTACCGAGTAAACCGGCGAGACAGTGACGTGTTTAAGATACACTGCGCGCTAACGCTGCAACGTTCAACAGTAAAACTGATGTCGACGCGCAGTGTATCTCAAATACGTCACTATCTCGCCGGTTTACTCGGTACGTTTGATCAAGGCATAAAACTTGTAAATACTATGGTAACTAGATTGCTGATAGAATACTTATATTCTTTTTTGTAAATACATACACAATTTTTGTATCACACACATAGTAACACCATGTGTGTGATACAAAAACAATATAAATAATAAATAAATAATGCTGGACAATCCATACAACATCATCTAGCCCCAAGCTAAGCAGAGCTTGTGTTATAACTTAGAAGACTGCCATACTTAATACAATACATTACATAGATAGATATTTTTTTATTATACATAGGTATAGAATACCCAGAGCACCCGGAATAAATATTTGCAGATCATACAAACATTTATCCCAAGGCGGGAATCGAACCCGCAACCTCCGCGTTGCAGGTGGACCTTCGACCGCCGCGCCACTTTGGTCGTCTAATAATATAATTCTCTGTATGTCTCAAAATGCCAAACAATAGTTTTTTTGCAAATAATAATATAGAATGAAATATTAAAAGCTAACAAGGCTACTCGATACCGGAAGTAGTTTCAAGGATATTGTTTTACCAGGAAAAGCCGGAAGTCAGTTCAGTTTGATTCGACCAATAACATTACAGTAGATACCTATAGCAAACATAAATACAATTGATTGATAACTTTTCAAAAGCTTGACTTTTTATATCAAATTAGTTTGGTATTATTGGAACGAAGTTCCTTATTGCGCATTGTAAAAGGGGGCTAGACGGAAAATTTAAGAAAAATTAAGACCAAAAGTTGTAACGACACTTTTTGCTATAGTTGTAAACCGTACGGCTCTCTCTCTCATAGAAAGCAAGCCAGTTTCGCATTGAACAGTGTGGGGTCGCGACGATTATTTTTGTTGATTGTTTTGTACATAATAAATATTAATACTAATTAATCAAAAGGAAATTTGTTCCATCCGTGTGCCCCTTGACACCTCTCAAGTTTTTTTGTACATATTAATTTGTCACATATTGTTTTGTCCATTCATTGGTACGACGCTGATTTAAATGTGTAATATACTATTGTATTCATTTCATTCATTTATTATTTCATTCAGTATAAGAATACCAGAGTTGGAACGTTGAGTCAGTGTATATTCAAAACGAAATCTATCAAAAGTCGATAGTCAAAAGTTTGCTACTGTTTAAGTTACACTACGCGGTCGCCTTGTACGCTGTTGCAGCTACGCCATTCCCTGCTAAGTTATCCCGCAATGTAAAGTAAAGTACGAAAACAAACGTTTATCGTGTGACACCGCAGACTTTCCAGTCAGAGGCATTGGAAATAAGTCTGTCTCTATTTAAGTTGAAATGTTGAATATAGAGTTGGGAATAAAAGATCTTTTAACTGTCCCGATACGATGTATCAACGACCTTTTTTTATTTTTATTAAAATAACACGTAAAGTTTCAAAATGTCTTTATTCATTGTTCTAGTTGCAGCCGATTATTATTAAAAAAGTAATTGATATATTTTAGACCTTTTAGAGCTTTGTTAGATAAAAAAACTGATTTTGACTAAACATAATATCTATTTAAATCCCTTTTTAATTTTAACAGACTTTTTAAACTTACCTAAAGTACTACCTACCGTGGTTTTCCCGCGGAGCTTTGACATGGAGGCCTTCAAAAGAATTATTTAACTGTTTTGTACAGTTATTTAATTAAGTAAGTTAATATAAAGAACCAATCTCAAAAGTTGATACTGTGTTACTCAGAAAATTATTGTTTATTTTCGCAAAATAGCTTAAACTAGTAAAAGATATAACAGTTCAGCCGCAATAAAAAGAAACCCTAAAAAATTGAATTTCCCGCTAGAGCGAGAGGTATCACCTTAAAAGGCCGGCAGCGCACCGACAACGCCTCTGGTGTTGCAGGTGTCCATGGGCGGCGGTGACCACTTCCCATTAGGTGGCCCGCAAGCTCGTCTGCCAGCTATGGCATAAAAAAAAGTTGCTGATGTAACTTTGTATTTTAATGCTGGGGCCACATTAGTGGCCTACGGCGAATATTCGTGTTAACGCGATGTATGTGGCCGGGTACATCGTGTCATCACGTAGTATTTAGACAGGAAGATCGCCTATACCCGAACACGATGTTTTTGTCGCGCCAACACGATACGAATATTCGCCCGCTAATGTAGCCGAAGCATTATAAGGGCTATATTTCACCGGGACGCCATGGACACCATGAACGCCATCGCCGCCACCAACAAAATGTATACAGCTCTATAGAGAGTTACTCATCTGTTGTCCGTTTGGTCGCGCAACCTAACGTACATTTTGTTGGTAGCGGCGACTGGTTGCGCCGCCATGGCGTCCCGGTGAAATATAGCCCTTAGTGTCGTCAATATTAAAAGTAGTTATATTCTAAAATAGGTTTTAATATCGAAAAGAGGTCAAGATATTGATATAACAGAAGAAGCGCGATGCAAAACTTCATTTTCGAATTCGGAACAGTCTAATGTCACTTTGAAAAGTTCAAAGTTAAAAATAGTTCTTATCTTAGGTTTATTACAAGAAGGTTTGTTACAATCTTCATAGCAAATACCTCGTCGTCATCGTAGAATAAGGACGAATGTGCAAAACTGCAGGTTTACAGAAGAGCACTCTAAAGTTTTTTTAAGCTATTGCATAGCTTCTGTCGGCTTTGAGCGTGAAGACTGAATCCAGAAATTCCGTAACGAAAATAACATACACGCATGTGTAATCCAGAAAAAAATTCTATGCAATAGCTTTACCGCGGCAGTCCCTGAGTGCCACTGAAATTTAGACAAGTTGCTATGTGTATAGGCGTTTACATAATAAATTTTATGTGAATTAAATAAAAATACAAAAGTCAAATTCATCTTTGTTCTATGACGAGCTCGTGTTCTTTTGAATTAAAAATATGTCCCAATAGAATGAAAACCACAGTTCTGATATCCATAGATAAAGAGATCTATGGATTTGTAGAAGTATTGATATAAACGCCTGTCTATAACAGAAGGCTCTTTTATGTTTAACATATTGACTCCTTTGAAAGTCAAGAGTTTATTGTTATTGAATTGCTGAAACAAAAAGCGTATTGAAACCTTTCCGGGGTGGAATTTCGAAAGTCATAACTGAGTTATCAACTGGATTCTACTGGAGCGGATTTCCATCTAAAGTTTGTGACTCAATGGAAACAGATTAGTAAAACCTATAATTACGTTTTTTTTTGGATCAAAATACACTTAAGTAGATATATGAATTTGATTAGTGGTGGTTTTAAGGATTAGGATATTACTTTTATTTACAAGCAAACTTACGACTATTACAGTATTTACAAAATGTACATATTCATATAAAATACATATGAAACAGTTGAGCTATCTACAGACCGCTGCAAATGATCTATAGATAGTTCAACTGGTCCAAATAAGTACCAATCGGAAGCGTATAGATACTGGCTGCATGCATTGCCGCGCTTAATAGCAAGGGTTAGGTTAAATTTATAATATTGGTATATATTTTTACCTACATGATATGAAAATAGAAGAAAAAATAGCCTAATAGCATATTCATGGTAATGCGTAGAAGAAAGATAGATGGATAAATACAAGTTCAAAAAACAATCATGTTATAAAAATAATGATTATTAGTATTCTACCGGGACTTTTAATATTAAAACTAATTAGTTCCAGTTACATTGTAACTAGAAGTACTTTTATAAAAAAATCCATGATTTTTATAAATTCACTTATACGCGGATCGAAGTTCTAATGCGTTTAGTGTGTTACAAACTTTATGTTATGTTGCGATACTGAAAAAAAAACAAAACCTTTGCAAGCGTAATGAACCTGTTCGTTTGACTAGAATAACGTAAAAACTTTTTGCTTGATTAACACTAGCCTTGATCACATTGCTTTGTTCGAGTATGGATGCCGGTGCAATCATAATAGACGGATAGTTTTTGTGTCTTTAATGCTTCGGCTACATTAGCGGGCGAATATTAGTATCGTGTTGGCGCGACAAAAACGTCGTGCTCGGATATAGGCGATCTTCTTGTCTAAATACTACGCGATGACACGATGTACCCGGCCACATACATCGCGTTAACACGAATATTCGCCGTAGCCCGCTAATGTGGCCCCAGCTTAATAGAGCTAAATAAATAGAAAACTTTTATTTGCAACACAGAAATATAGATAAAACTATAAATAAGGAACAATAAATAAATAATAAAAAAAATATTCACTGACCCGTCCACATCACACTCTAGTCCCAAATTATGCAAAGCTTGTACTATAGGAACTAGATTGTGATAGAATACTTACATACATATTTTTTTATAAATACATAGCTGAGAACAATGAATGATTTTATGATGAGTTTGAAACAAATAGCAAAAGTACAGAATATTTTTTTGTAATATTGTTTATTTATTTTATTTATTAGGTTAGGTATTTTATTTAAATCTTTTGTATTTATTGTTATCACCTCATTATTACATAATTAGAGGTGATGATTACACTATTACATTATCCATTTGCACGCCCAGGAAGACTGGTAGATAATGTTTTAAGCAATAAGTCCGCCTAGCACTATTCCATACAAATAGTGCTATTTTTATGAAATTTGAAATAAATAATGTTTGAAATAACATCCCAATTTCGCAAACAACATTTTTTTCCGTGTTGTTTTTTACACGTGATTTGAATTTATTTTTTATAAGCTTATCCTATTCCTAATTCTCAGAAAAACAATTTATTTTTATCTCTTAATTCTTTTACTCGTTGACAACCTCAAAGAAACGGAAATTAAAAAAAAAACTCTTTGAAATTTCTTTTGATCACAAACCTAGAAAATACATCTTTTGTCAATAACAAACTTGAAGGATCTAAATTAAAAATAAATAAAACGGAAATAAGATATACTGATTAGGTACAGATTGTATATACAACCCGTGCGACTGAACTGCGGACGTCAGGCTGTGACGTCATCGTTTCATGGCGTCATCAATTAAACGGTGAATCATGTAATAGGTAGATGAGAAAGTAAAAAGCTTAAATTAAAACAGTTTGGTATTACACTGAGCAGTGACACGCCAACAGTCAAAAACGCGCAGTGTAACACACTTGTGAATTTTCAGAGCTCTGAAATAATGCATGCGGTTTAAGACGCAGTACTTGAAGAAAATCTCTATCCTCGAAGTTTTGCAACGAAACGTACTAACATAGCTTTGAGTAATAATAAGCAAGCTATAGCACAATAGTTCCGTGCTACTAACGTGACACAATTCTCTCCTTCTCTCTACCTCACTCTATCTCTCTTTCTATAACTCTAATAATAATTATGATAAGCCAACTTTAGCTCATTACTCTCAATTAATGATAAAAATCTCTTTCCTCGAAGTTTTGCAACGAAACGTACTAACATAGCTTTCTTCTTCTTCTTATCGTGTCGATGCTACAACTGTAGGTATTCTGTTGTAGCATCGTGTTGGAAAGATTAGCCAGACTAGACACTGCTTTACCGTGCCTAGCTGTTACCGGTGTGCGCCACGAGGAGGCTCTTTCCATGCACCCATAGCTTTGAGTAATAATAAGCAAGCTATAGCACAATAGTTCTGTGCTACTAACGTGACACAATTCTCTCCTTCTCTCTACCTCACTCTATCTCTCTTTCTATAACTCTAATAATAATTATAATAAGCCAACTATAGCTCATTACTCTCAATTAATGATAAAAATGGAAAATGGGTGCATGGAAAGAGCCTCCTCGTGGCGCACACCGGTAACAGCTAGGCACGGTAACGCAGTGTCTAGTCTGGCTAATCTTTCCAACACGATGCTACAACAAAATACAGTTGTAGCATCGACACGATAAGAAGAATGATAAAAATATATTTCCTCGATTTTTTGCAACAACACGTACTTACTAACATAACTTTGAGTAATAATAAGCAAGCTATACGTCTATTTCTCTCTATATCTCTAATAATAATTATGATAAGCTCAATTAATGATAAAAATATTTAAATGTTACATATCCTGCTTTTTCACATAATTTTTGTTTATACCGCATTTGAAAGAGATAAAGAAGTTATATAATATTTTTTTTATGTTACTTTGGAACATAAAAAAAGTTTTGTAGTAAACAAAAATGTGGCCTATTTTATAACCGTTTTAGATGTTTTTGAGCTAACTTTAAATAATAATTTACTATTATTTAAAAAGTCGCAGGGTTTTAGAAGTTTCTCAAAACTTGCTTGTAATAGTAATTACATGTATGAATAGTCCACCAAATATCTATGAAGTAAACCTATTATTAAAAAAAAATACCGTTACTTGTAGTTCATACCAAGTTTTATATACCAACGCAGCATTACATTTACCTTCTCCAAAAAGGGATCAAACGCTTTGCGTCCACGGGTCACTGTCGGATTTTCTTTTATTTTAGCTATTCTCAAAGGTTCCATACTAAAATGGTTCAAACCAAGTCCCGTAACATCTTGCACATATTTTACTACCTAGAATATTAATCAATCGCGTATTATTCGATCGATGTGGCGCGGCGGGCGAAAGTCCGCCTGCGACGCGGAGGGTTCGATTCCCGCCTTGGGATAAATCTTTTACGATCTGCAAATATTTATACCGGGTGTTCTGGGTATTTTATATGTAAGTATGGTAAAAAAATAGATATCTGTGTATTGTATTAAGTATGTCAGTCTTCTAGTACCCATAACACAAGCTCTGCTTAGCTTGGGGCTAGATGATGTTGTGGATTGTCCAGCATTATTTATAATACTAGAAATTCAACGTTCATTTGTTAAATAATAAATATTCGAACGTAGGAATTTTAATAAAAAGCAAACAACAAACAGAAAGCTGCTAACTGATACGAAATATTCGAACAGTATTCGAAATAAAAAACATAATACGCGGAGTTTTTATATAAAGAAGGATTTAATGCTACGTCAAATTTTTATATTTTATGATGCACTAAAAATCCTTATGCTGGCCACAGACGATCCTTCCTATCGTCCAATCGGCATGATACTGCAGGCTGGATCCAATCTGCAGTACGTCCATATACACCACACACGATCCAATCTATCGTCCATTCTATCGTCCAATCTATCGTCCAATCGGCATGACACTGCAGGCTTGACGACGTATTTTTGACAGCGTGATTCATGTCGGATTTTGAAATTTTTTTCGACGGATTCGGATAGAAAATTGCACAAATAACAATGCTTTTTAATTTGAGCTCAAGCGGACTGCTGGAAAAAAAGTTGGAAGCGATTACCCAAAGAGGGGGGACGAAAAGGGGGGATTTCGGATTTTTCTGGTACTCACTCCCCTTGTTTAGTCGATCTGCATTATTACTTTTTTCAATTTCAAAGCCCTTCTTACGAATTGAACTGCCAATCGCCCACAGCCACACACGGTCCAATCGGCAGTATCCAATCGATGTGATCAAGCCAAAAGAATTGAACTGCCAATTGCTATCCATTCTAACTGTCATGCCAATCCACTCCCACACACGGTCAATTCTAACTGATCCAATCAGTAGCGTCATGCCGATTGGACGATAGGAAGGATGGTGTGTGGCCAGCATTATAGTGGCCACAGACGATCCTTCCTATCGTCCAATCGGCATGACACTGCAGGCTGGATCCAATCTGCAGTACGTCCATATACACCACACACGATCCAATCTATCGTCCAATCTATCGTCCAATCGGCATGACACTGCAGGCTTGACGACGATTATGGCTTTTTGCTTTTGACAGCGTGATTCATGTCGGATTTTGAAAAATTTTTCGACGGATTCGGATAGAAAATTGCACAAATAACAATGCTTTTTAATTTGAGCTCAATCGGACTGCTGGAAAAAAAGTTGGAGGCGATTACCCAAAGAGGGGGGACGAAAAGGGGGGATTTCGGATTTTTCTGGTACTAACCCCCCTTGTTTAGTCGATCTGCATTTTTACTTTTTTCAATTTCAAAGCCCTTCTTACGAACTGAACTGCCAATCGCCCACAGCCACACACGGTCCAATCGGCAGTATCCAATCGATGTGATCAAGCCAAAAGAATTGAACTGCCAATTGCTATCCATTCTAACTGTCATGCCAATCCACTCCCACACACGGTCAATTCTAACTGATCCAATCAGTAGCGTCATGCCGATTGGACGATAGGAAGGATGGTGTGTGGCCAGCATTACAGTTTTTGAAACGTTCAACTGTTTTCAACTTTTATTGTATGAGAGAAGAATTCTTCGCGTTTTTAAGCGAAACATTCCTTCTATTAGGAAATGAACTGCAACTTATGTATGAAACGTACTTCAAATATTGATCATCTGTTTCATACATTGTTTTTTTAAAGTTTGAACTTCGTTCTAAAATTTCATTGAACTAATCCGACTCCAATTACTTAAAAAAAAAATGGTAGCACTCCGGGAGTGCCGGCAGAAGTGAAAACTTCAATATTAACGTTGTGTTTTCACTTTTAAGTTTTCACTTCAAAAATATAACCACAGTCGTGATTGTGTCATGTCATTGTGTCACATTCGCGCTTGCGCGAATGTGACACAATGACATGACATGAAACGACGAAGACAACGAAGACACACTGACACAGACACATTCGCGCAAGCGCGAATGTGTCTGTGTCATTGTGATTGTGTCATGTCGTTGTGTCACATTCGCGCAAGCGCGAATGTGACACAACGACGAAGCCAACGAAGACACAGACACATTCGCGCAAGCGCGAATGTGTCTGTGTCTTCGTTGGCTTCGTCGTCATCGTCACGTCACGTCATGTCGCCACGTCATCGTCACGTCATGTCGCCACAACACTATTTAATTGTTTGAGTCATACGTCGCGTGACCGCAAGTGTGTTCTTTTGTCGTCTCTTGTTTTACGAGCAATGTATAAAAATTAAATAAGATCTTACGCTTTTTCGACGTCACGTGACCCTGACGCGAGTTTGAAAGTTTTTACCCACCCAGCGCCGCTAAAGAAGTTTTCACTTCAAAAACATATGAATTGTGTACTTACTTTTTGAATGGCTTGATAGATGAAAGGAAACCTCAGTGCCAACAAAGTGGTTAGTCAGGTAAGTCCCAAATACCACCCCTCAAAGCATTAAGCTACATTTACATAGAAAAAAAGTAAATTACGTGTTTACGTGTACGGTGCCGTAATGGGATGTAAATGCGTAGTTTCCTGTCTCGAATTGCGACATTTATTACAGACTAGTAGAATGCCGAATAATTTGTTTGCGTTGTTATTTTGTACATCATCATCAATCTGTACCGGACATTGCTGGACGTAGGTCTCTGCAGACGCGCCACTGAGCCCGGTCTCGTATCTCCTCACGTTGTAAAGGTCCACTACTAGACGTAGGTCTCTCTGCAGACGCGCCACTGAGCCTGGTCTCGTCTCTCCTCACGTTGTAAAGGTCCACTACTAGACGTAGGTCTCTCTGCAGACGCGCCACTGAGCCCGGTCTCGTCTCTCCTCACGTTGTAAAGGTCCACTACTAGACGTAGGTCTCTCTGCAGACGCGCCACTGAGCCCGGTCTCGTCTCTCCTCACGTTGTAAAGGTCCACTACTGGACGTAGGACTCTCTGCAGACGCGCCACTGAGCCCGGTCTCGTCTCTTCTCACGTTGTGTTGCGCTACATTCAGATCGTCGCTCCATCTCGCCGGGTGCGTTCTACACTACGCTTGCCTATGCTCCACTCCAGTATCTGTTTGCTAACGATTGTAGGTTCTTCGGCAAACATGGCCACTTCTCTATTTATCGTTATTTGGTTACTAAACTAAAACTTTTGTGGAATTGTAGTAGTTTATGGGAGTTTTCAAGTTTGTATTCTTTGCTCGTAAAATATTAATAAATTAAGATTGTTTTTGTCATAAAATTGTGTTGTTGTAAAGACATTTATGAACTGGCGTTATTGATTTTAGTGTTTGTTCTTTTTTAACTCTGTTTTAATGTTAATGTGGATATTAATTAACGTTTTAAAAATGTATAAATTCTTGTTTAACCAAAACCAAATTAAAATATATAGTTATGTATCCAACTCAGAACGCACTAACAATATTTAAAGTATTGGTTTCACTAAGTCAACACTAAAATTATGATTTTTTTTTAACATTACACCTATAACTTAAAGTAGATATTTCGTATTTTCGAAACCACCGCTACCAACCTTTCTTCTTCTTGTTTATGTAGCCTCTGCCTGTTTAATACGACAGGCAATTCTGCCATTTAGAAAAGAAGAAGACAGTCAGTTGACTATGCCAAATGTTTTGACAGCTGTCAAAATTTAGCTCAAAAACGTTCAATATTAGCTGGTTTCTACCAAACTCGATATACTCTGGAAAGGATATGCTCGTTCACATAGTCTATATAGTCAGGTAAACGATTTTACCAATAAAACTGAATAGAAAGTAGACTAATCCAATTATGTTCGTACCTGATAAGGTTAGCGCAGGTTTTCCAAAATAATGGTTATTAAACTGACGAGCTAACGTTGTCCTATCATTTTGTTACTGTTTCAAACTTTCCCGGACTACGACAAACATTTGAAAACCAACATCAGCTAGATTAACTAATTTAATCAAACATTTCAAACCCAAAATGAAATGATTAATTAATTAAATCAGCCGGACCGTTTTCGAGTTTTAAACGAACATCAATTGGTTTTGATTATATAGAGATAACTTAGCTATAAAGAAGTCAACTAGTATAGAAGTAGATGAGCTCTTAGCGAAAAAAATCCGTAAAAGTTTTACTTCTACCGTATTTCTCGGCAGAAAGTACCTACTTCTCATTCTGTTTTGCACTTTATTTCAAGGTAACTAAGGTTTATAATCTGATGCAGTTTTTATCACTTACATACCCTCAATCCTTACCCTCATTTTGAAAAATTATCGTCATAATACGTCCGTCTTGACGGCGATAGCTCCTACAAAACCACAGTTTTATTTTATTCGAATAATCACACAATTTCGTATTTTTTTTTTGCTTCGGTAAAAAATAACCTCAAATAATAAGCTAACCAAATTATATTGCGTTATCGTAAGTAATTTTCTCCTACCGTCAAATTATATTTTACGTGTAAAGGAGAATGGACAATCATCTATGGAGCGTGGGCCACGATTAAAAAACTCGTCTTTCAGGGATGCCACGTAATACGTTTTAAAGGGGTTTTACAGACCTACCTTTTACTATTTTTATAAGAAATGCCATCCCATGGATATATTTTTTTCAGAATATATCGAATGCCATGGGATGGATTATAGACGAATATAATAAAATATTGGTCTGTAGAAGCCCTTTTAAACGTACTGTGGCAACTCTGAGGGATTTTTTTAAGTCGTGAGCTAAAGTGCCCATTCTCCTTTTATATTTTATCCAATATTTTCCACAAAGGTTACAGGTTTATAAATATTTATAGCTTTTGCTTGTATTGTACTTAAAGTAAGACTATAAAATAAATTGATATATCTGCAGAGATCATTGAAAATTGTTATTTTACTGTACCTAAATCTATAAAATAAAAATTCGTATAAACAAGTACGAGTAAAAATAAATTATATATTAGAATTATTAGATTCCCGCCTTGGGATAAATGTTTGTAAGATCTACAAATATTTATTCAAAAATATCTAATGTAATATATTGTATTAGGTATAGCTTAGCTCGGGTGTAGATCATGTTGTGTGGATTGCCCAGCATTTTTTATTTATTTACTACCTACTAGTAGACTCTCATACTTAATACATTACATAGATAGATATTTTTTTATTATACTTATAAAACACCAAGAACACGGAATAAATATTTGCAGATCGTACAAACAATTATCTCAAGGCGGGATCGAATCCGCAACCTCCGCGTCGCAGGCGGACCTTCGCCTGCCGCGCCACATCGGTCGTCAATTATGTTATGGTATATTGTTCTGGGTATTTTATATGTATAATAAAAATATCTATCTATGTAATGTATTGTATTATGTATGTCAGTCTTCTAGTACCCATAACACAAGCTCTGCTTAGATTGGGGCTAGATGATGTTGTGTGGATTGTCCAACATTATTTATTTATTTATCGTTTTTATTAGGTAAACGTTGAATAAAATGTCTATTATATTAAAATGCCTGTAAATATCAGTGAAAAATAAATGCCTATGAATAACTAGACGTCACGTTCCGCGAAATAAAAAGGAATGATTAATGTGACTGAATAAATTTTACATTTATTTTATACGTTACGCGCTGTTTTTTAAGCCTATTATTAAACACGAACTTTTTACATTTATTTTACATAATCAATATTATTTGTAGCTGTTTAAGTAGGGTTGTTCGTGTTAGCCAAGAAGAAGAAGTAGCTGTTTAACCTTTTTTGAAGATCAACCGACTTTAGAAAAGGAGGTTCTCAATTTGACTGTGTTTTAGGGCTCCGTACCCAAAAGGTATTTTTGTATTACGCGATTTCTCCGCCTATTCAATATAAATATTAATGGACAATTCGCACATCACTCTCTAGTCCCAAACCAAGCAAAGCTTGTATTATGGGAACTAGTTTGCTGATACAATACTAATATATATTTTTTGTAAATACATACATAGAATAGTGACACCCAGACATTGAATAATATTAATGATCATCACACAAACAAACATTTGCTCTGGGTGGTAATCGAACCCACGACCTACAGCATGGAAGGCAGAGCTACTATCAACTGGACTGTGACGCCTACCTATAAGAATATTAATATCTGTAAATGATTTATTCCGTGCCTACTAAGAGCGTTTTCACACTATCCGATCCGATATCGGTGTCGGACGCCGATCCGATATCGGGGGTAAGTAAAATGTATGAAATCTGTACCTATCTTTCATATTGTCCGACCCGATATCGGATATCGGAGGTACATATTTCATACACTTTACCTACCCCGATATCGGATCGGCGTCCGACACCGATATCGGATCGGATAATGTGAAAACGCTCTAAGATCTATATAATAACTTATTATATGGTTGTATCTATTGTTAATAAAACAAATTATCGTTGTAAGTAAACTTTATTTTTATCACAAAATTGATAGTTCTAATATTTTCTTGCTTAAACAATATTTACAACATTTAAGAACAAAATCATACATCTATCTTCTTATTTTATATTAAAATACTGATATCTACTTACGATTAATTCAAAGTATTTATTTAAACTTTGTACTTCATAAATTACTAAGTTAAGAAAACAATTTTTAATTATTTTCGTATTAACGTTACAAACAGTAATAAGGTTACCGCCAAGTTTTATGGAATTCCAAAACTTTGGTCGTTATTTTTACAAGATTAGTATTAAAATGATTTATTTACAAAATATAAATATCATATTATACTGTTTAAGAGATACTAGTATACAGGGTGTATACTGTTTAAGGGATACTAGTATACCTACAGGTTGTTCATAATGGTATCTATAAACCTTACATCTAAAAATCTCTATTTCTCATTCTAAATGCTAGAAGAATGCAAGTGTTAAAAGAGATATTTTTGAAATCATTTAGATAAAACAACTTTTAAACTTTCTTAAAAATAGCTTGGCACACACGTTACTGTGTCTATGTGTGTGTGTGCAACGCGATCAATAAATGAATAAATAATGCTGGACAATCCACACAACATCATCTAGCCCCAAGCGAAGCAGAGCTTGTGTTATGGGTACTAGAAGACTGACATACTTAAAGAGATTGAATGTTGTGTACCAACACTCTGAATACATACTCAGAGTAAATCTACATCCAGGTCTTTATGGATAGATTGTAGAGAAAATAATTATTTAATTGTTTTAAACTTAAAAAATAATACTCTTGTAAAAATAATAATGATGGCGGGACGACCTCGATGATTTCGAGAAGGACTGGTGGACGAAAGCAGAGAGCAGGGATGAGTGGAAGGATTAGGGGGAGACCTTTGCCCAGCAGTGGGACGAGATAGGTTAAAAAATAACTAGCTGATGCCCGCGACTTCGTCTTATTATTGTTGTAATATTTTGGATAATTCACACAATATACTATAGTCTATGTGCTATTCTGATGTATAAACTATATTATAGTGAAGTTTCATAGTCAAGTTACACACGTTGATTAATCTATGAAATTAAAGTATAAAATTCAGATTTAATTAGCTAATTATTTACAAATTTAAAACTAATACATATATTTAATACTTCGTTGAGGATTTTGTTTAGACAGTGTCTACCAAATCAAAAGATGAAGACTTCAAAAGATACACAAAAATTTTCCTTACTTTGGTCGACACCACCCTTATAACTTACAAGTGCATCAAAAGTGAGAAGGATATCTATAATTTTTTTTACTTTGTCACTTTTTAGTACTAGTTACAAAAGGTACTATTAGTTACCAAAAAATACATTCATTATATAAATCAAATATTATCGCTTAGTCTTTTTACATTTTTTTATTGTTAGCCTCCAAAACGCTACTCTAAAATCTGGAGAATAAAATGCGTAGATGAAAGGATTAATTGCTGAATTGAACCATCCTAACCATGTCAGTACATACATAACTACAGCGTTCACATAGTCACCAGGTATGAACGGCGTAAGCAAATAGTAAAGGAAGAACGGAAGCCAGCAAGCTACGAACCCTCCTACGACTAAGCTTAAAGTTTGAGCAGTTTTTGTCTCCCGTCTGAGAGAAGAGACCCGATTGTTCTCGTGGTCTTTGACAGAATGAGTGCGTTTCGTCGTGTTTTTGTATTTATGGTTCGATTTGAACGTGACGTCGTTGAATCTGTCTCGCTCTTTACTCCGTTTTCTCTTTTTCTCAGCTTTGAAGCAGCACGGGCATTTCTGCTCTTGAGAGCAATCACTCTGATGTGTTGAGTTTTTGGATGGTTTGGCGGTGTTTTGGCGGGAGAGTTTTCCAGAACTGGAGTCAGATTCGGTTCTGATGCAGGACAATTTTGCTCTCTGTAACAAATTAGAGCTGGTCAGTGGCTTCTTCTTACTTTATAGTTGTCATTGATGGTACCTCATCAAGGACCTAATTAATTTTAGTATGTAAGACGATTCTAAATGATCCTTGTGATTTTACTGATTAAAGTTATTTTGACTTTGACTTTGATTAACATTTTGAAGAATCCTAAAAATTAGGAAAAGATTACAGTCAAAACTGGTTCTTGTTCATTCTGGAATATTTGTGTCCTAAAAAAATAGTCTAGTTAAAATTACATTTTAACTAGACTGTCACAAAGTATTTTAGAATCATTGCTGGAAGTCAGTGAATGAAAACATGATGTCCCAATGGTTATGACAACTTTTTTTCTTCCACTTAAAAAAATAACATGTTGACCTTATACCTTATTGCCTTTGGTGCTACTCGCTAGCTGCTGGTGCCTCCGAGCCACCACGCAAGAGATCCTCGCATACACGTACACCATCACAGCCATGGGCAAGAAGAACGACCCCATGGCCGAGAAGACCACGTAACCAGCATTCTGGTTGTACCGGCAGACGCCACCTTGGTTGTGATCTGGTTCGTACCTGGAGGATGAAATCTTGTTAATTTCTAAGTAGTGGTAGTTATTAACACGAGTTACGTAATGTCCACTGTGTCACTCTGAGACGTAAGATGTTAAGACATGAGACTTAACAACTTTACGTTGCAGGTTGACGAGCATTTTTACAAGCTCTACGTTGTTTATTGAGAAATTACTACGCAATGTCCACTGCGTCACTCTGAGACGTTATATGTTAAGTTTAATGTGACTGTATTTGTAGATATAAAAAAACGTTAACAAGAAGCTCTACTACTACTTAATTCATAGCTGC
Source organism: Ecliptopera silaceata (assembly GCA_932527185.1). Classification (NCBI taxonomy): domain Eukaryota; kingdom Metazoa; phylum Arthropoda; class Insecta; order Lepidoptera; family Geometridae; genus Ecliptopera; species Ecliptopera silaceata. The sequence goes on along the minus strand of OW052213.1, from coordinate 6,046,177 downwards.
AATATAAAATCTTGCCAGTAAGTAGTCCTAAGAATTGGTCCATTTAGCATACATTGCAAAATGTCTGTTGCGTCACTCTGAGACGGTTTATGTTAAGTTGCATGTGTCTATAGTTGCATAATAGGCACTTTTACTTTTGACGAGCATTTCGCAAAAAATCCTTACTATTGATGTTGATAAATAAAATTATACTAAGTTTTATCTTGAAGGTCAAGGCGTACAACTGACAGGCAAGAAAGTTCAGCTTAATCGTATTTTTTCGCTGTCACTTGCAAAGTAATGGATATCTGAGACTGAAGGCTGAAGGCTGAAGTTAGTAGACGTATTCTATTACATTACAGGGGGGCTATTCAGCAAGGGGAAACTTGCGTGACCGAATATCCTTTCAGTTGCAGTTCAGTTTTCGATGATTTTACTATAGTAACTCATCAGTATTCCGTGGCATTTTGTGGACTGACGTGACTGAGCTTTATAAAATTATGACTAAGCTGTTAAAAATGACGATTTGAGCATGGCTTACCTGATTTAAGCATGACCTACCTGATTTGAGCATGGCCCACCTGATTTTTCGTTAATTCTATCAAACGGTATAAAAATCGATTCAAAATATCAATAAAAGACGAAGAAGAAAACTGAACTGCAATTTGATCAAATAACAGTTCAAAAACATTTTAGTTGTCAGGATACCCCCCCAGTTAAGTTTATCAAACAAAAAAAGTACACTATCACGTATTCTAACATAGTTTTCTTTTAGCTTCATCAACTTATAAGTCCACTGCTGGACGTAGGTTTCTCCGAAGATGCCACTGAGCCCGGTCTTCGTCTCTTCTCCACTGTTCGCCAGCTACAACCCGTAAATCGTCACTCTATCTCGCCAGAGGGCGTTCTACACAACGTGTGGCTAAAGTAGAATTTAGACGACAATGCAGCCAGTAGGTATCTTATAATAAAAAATATATATCTATGTAATGTATTGTATTAAGTATGTCAGTTTTCTAGTAGGTACCCAACACACAAGCTTTGCTTAGGATGAACTTGTGTGGATTGTCCAGCATTATTTATTTATTTTAACGAAAAAATATACAAACCTTAACTTTTATTATTATACCTTTTCTTTTTGTGATTTGGGTCAGCTTTTAGTAGAAATGTAATTACGTAACGTGAACGCTTAACCTTACTTCAGGCGAGCTTCATTTTACATCATTAGTCGGTACTTGAACCCACACCTCTTCAATTTTTAATCAGGCATTATAATGTAATTTAATTATGATGTCGCTCACCGTTAACATTAAAATCTTGAATAAATTATTTGTGTGATAAATTACCGTTAAAGTTTTATTTCATTAATTGTATATTCAAATTTATTTCATGTTACCGCTTACTATCAAAATTAAATGGGTCATTCGTTTTTATTATTAATATTTTTAAATACTTACATTAAAAAGTATCTTATTTCATATATGTACTAACAAACATTTGAGATAATATTCTGAACAGCATAGATATATTTGTACATTTTATATTTATTTCAAATTCGCACATAAAAATCTTACTATTCGCCAACTTACGGCCGGTTTCTCGAACGATGATCAACGAAAAAATCAAATAATTACTATGTGTCAAACTCGGATCAATCGTGATTTGGGTTTCCAGAAACCGGCCGTTAGACCTTAATCATCATGATTCTAAGTTTTAAAAAGTATACGAAAAGTTTATCTTCAAATGCCAAAACTAGTTTGAAACTTACAGGATTACTACTTCCGATCCCAGCTGGCAATTGGTTCGAAGTAATTAAAGTCCCTTACTTGCTTTAATCACCTCAGAATGCCGTACTTTAGCCACAGAATAAATACGAGTTAATAGAAAGGACACGCTACAGTTATACAAAGGGGCAGAAATACTATGCTGTGACGCTGTGAGGTTGGCGACAGCTGGGCCCCGATTGTGCTAAATTGTAGCGTAAGCCTTAGCTGCTGCTTATACGAACCGTTTACGTTACTATTTAGCACGATCGGGGCCCTAAACCCACTTCTTCTTCTTTTTTATATTTCCTACCCACTGAAATATAAATAATGAATAAAATGAAATATAATAGAACGCTATACCAACTGAGCTGTTGTGTTGCCAAAATTGTGACGCTTATCAGTTAAACTGACAAGACAATGACGTCTGTAAAATGTATCGATTGAACTGTGACGTCTTCTCGCTGTAGAAACTAAGCTGTGGCGCCTGTCATCTCAAACAACTAAGCTGTGATACCGTACGGTGTACCAAATATGTGTCACTTGTCAGTTAGACTAACGGCCGGTTTCTCGAACGATGATCAACGAAAAAATCAAATAATTACTATGTGTCAAACTCTGATCAATCGTGATTTGGGTTTCCAGAAACCGGCGTAAAGTTCTTACCAGCCGAACATAGGAGGGCAAGTAATGGCGCCAGCAGCAATCCACACGAAGAAAATCATAGTAAGTGCTAGCTTCTTGGACCGTCGTCGTCTTGAGTATGTTAGCGGCCTGGTGACGGCTAGGTACCGGTCCACGCTGATCGCGCAGAGGGATAGGATGGACGCCGTGCAGAGCAGGATGTCCAGGCTGATCCAAATGTCACATAGGATCCAGCCGAGCTCCCATTTACCTGAGAACAAGAGTTATTTTGAGGAACATACATATATAAATATAATATAAATAATGCTGGACAATCCACACAACATCATCTAGCCCCAAGCTAAGCAAAGCTTGTGTTATGGGTATTAGAAGACTGACATACTTAACGCAATATATTACATAGATTTTTTTTATTATACAAATGAAATACCCAGAGAATCCGGAATAAATATTTGCAGATCGTACAAAAAGTTATCGCAAGGCGGGAATGGAACCCGCAAGCTCTGCGTCGCAGGCGGACCTTCGCCCGCCGCGCCACATCGGTCGTCCAACCGTTTAGATACACATTTATTTTCAAGGGAAAGCTCAATAAGTTATGGAATATTATGGCTTTGGAATGTTCAAACTTTATATAGCAAAAACAAACACACAGTTTCTTTGTTCGACTTCGAAACTTTCACAACTAATTCATTTTGCGAAAAATAACAAATAAAAACTAATAATTAGTTTCAAGAAACTTTTGGTCTGCTAATGCAGTTTTTATCACTAAATAAACTTGAAAAGTAAGTAAATACTAAAATCTAACCATTAATTAACTGAAACTTTTAAAAAGTTTCGTAAAAATAAAGGTACGTACAAATTGATGAACAAAATACGTAAATACAGTATAAATAGGACAGCCAGTCCACTTTGTTGAAAATATTGGTTTAAACAAACTTTTGTAGGTATCATTAAATCAAGAATTATGAATAAACAAATAACTAGTCTAAAAAAATACATTTCGTAAATTATCAAATTACCATAACACATTTTTCTATTATTTTATGCATAAAAAAGTATAAATATTAAGTATGTCAGTCTTCTAGTACCCACAACACAGGCTCTGCTTAGCTTGGGACTAGATGATGGTGTGTGGATTATCCAGCATTATTTATTTATTTATTTATTGTTCAATCTTTTGTACGCACTCGAACAAATAAAGGCCTATTCTTCGACTATAGACCTTTCAGAGCAAATAAATGTAGCTATACAAGCTGCTCTTTTATAAATTCTATCCCATAAATCCGCGTATCATCGACCGAGCGAGCAAAGCGAGCGAAGCGGTTACAGGATTGAACAACAATGCTTTTTATTTCTTTTTGTCTGTCTGTTCTTGCCTATATGTCGCATTTTCAACGGTTCTTTGATTTAATATACATTTTTTTTAATGGATTGTGATTCTTTTTACGTATTCTATCAGCAATCTACATATATCAAGTATCAGCATTGCTATTCAGCGCGGCAATGCAGTCAGTAACTTGGATAGATGAGTTAACCATAGATCGTTTGCAACGATCTGCAGATACCTCAACTTTATCTTATGTATTTTATAAATATATAATATTAAGTGACTATAAAATATTTCTAGTAAGTAGAACATTAAGAACGAATATTTTAATGTAATCTAGGTAATCTTGAAAGGGACCGATGTAGGACTAACTTGATTACCTAGGACGCAAGATATATACGACGACTTACAAAGATTGATGGACCTCCCAGGCTAAGTCCTAGGATAAGGACCGTCTCCGTAAAATGCTGGTCATTTGACATGAAAAGGGAAGGCCTGAATTCAGGTACAAGTAAATAAATAAATATTCACGGACCTCTCATACATTAGGCTGTAGTCTGAAGCTAAATAATGCTTGTACCTTGCGAACTTTATAACTGATAGCACACTTATATATTTTTTTATCTAAATACATAGTAAAAACCAGATAACAAAAATTTTTGACGACCGATGTGGCGCGGCGGGCGAAGGTCCGACTGCGACGCGGAGGTTGCGGGTTCGATTCCCGCCTTGGGATAAATGTTTGTACGATCTACAAATATTTATTCCGGGTGTTCTGGGTATTTTATATGTATAATAAAATACCTATCTATGTAATGTATTAAGTATGTCAGTCTTCTAGTACTTACCCATAAAACAAGCTCTGCTAAGCTTGGGGCTAGATGATGTTGTGTGGATTGTCCATCATTATTTATTTATATTTTTTTTTTCAAAGTGTTGCTATAACATTTTAGTATTGCCATCAATATTTTTTTTTAGTTTACAGACATTTTATTATCAGAATAAAATAAAAAACAAAATGGAATCCATGATTACCGCAATCTTTTCGTATCGTATCTTATGAATAATGCAGTTTCATTTTAAAAAGTAAAAACTATCTATACCGACCTTGTTTTTCATACTTCTAAGAAACCTTTGAATGTATAGGATTGTAAACCTTAAAACTAGAGGTTTAGAGTTTATTTTTGTGAGACAAAGAATTTAGCGATTGAATTTTGGAGATACGTGGAAACTAATATCAGACACGTTTCGCTCCAGTCGGCAATATTTTATAACTCTGTTTTGTACGAGCACCATTATTTATCTGTTTTTCGGATAAAAATAATAAAATACCTATATAGTTTTTGTAAACTACCAGTAAATAAATAATGCTGGACAATCCACACAACATCATCTAGCCCGAAGCTAAGCAGAGCTTGTGTTATGGGTACTAGAAGACTGACATATCAACTTATTACATATTTTTAATTTTACGTATAAAATACCCAGAAGACCCGGAATAAATATTTGATCGTACAACCATTTATCCCAAGGCAGGAATCGAACCCGCAACCTTCCGCGTCGCAGGCGGACCTTCGCCCGCCGCGCCACATCGGTCGTCAAATTATAAAAATACAAGCGGCCCGTCCCGGCTTCGCACGGGATTTTTTCCCGATTTTCTGTTGAAAATTTTCCAGTTTTTCTCACGGAGCTCGAGACCTTTCCAACGAATGCAAAACCGTGGAAATCGGTTCGTGCGTTCTGGAGTTATATCGTCAGGAAGGAAAACCCGACTTATTTTTATATAGTAGATGTATTATTTATGTTCATCATACAAACATTTGCTCTGAGTGAGAATTTAACCCACGACCTACACGGAAGGCAGATCTACTACCAACTGAGCTGTGACGCCTCTTTAATAAAAAACAGACGTGTGGCACTCGGGGACTGCCGCGGTAAAGCTATTGCATAGCATTTTTTGCTGGATTACGCATGCGCAGTGTTAAGTTATTTTCGTTACGGAATTTCTGGATTCGGTCTCCACGCTCAAAGCCCGCGATAGAAGCTATGGCTTTATTATTGTCGCCCTACTTTCCGCCTGTTTTCGCACCCGAAATCGAATGAGCTTTGAGATGTTAAGCAGAGCCTTAAGTGATGATACGCCAGTTTTTATTTGAATATGAATGAACAGAGGACTTGTACTAACGCATCTGGAGGCCTAGTATGAGTTTGGTGTATACGATCGGTGTTAAGTGCCTGGCGTTAGCACTCACAAAAGGTTTATAGCCTAAGAGCCCATGGCTCCCAGACCTTCGTTATTTTATTAAGGCTGAAAGTTTCTCTGTGTGAGCCTCCAACACAGGTAAGAACGACCCCTGACTATCGAGTTTCGGTTGTGGTTACTTTAGCAGATCTCTCGCGCTCGCACCTACAGCGGGCTTTTAATGTGTCTGGCGAGATGTAATAACCATGACAACTGTCTGGCTTTTGAGGTACCATATTTTTATAAATCTCTTAGTAACATATATAAAATTCAGCTTTTATACTATGACGAAAGTATGATTAAAATTTATTAAGGTTTATGGGTGTCTGGCAGGGGGAAGCAACCGTGACAAGTGTCCGGCAATGAACATCGTGGTTCCCAAAGGTATTCTGGAGAAAATATAGAAAGATTGAACTTTACACTTTAAGGAAAGTAAGGTACTATTTTATAAGTACACCTTTACCACCGGTTATCTGCTAAAGTAACCACAACCGAAACTCGATAGTCAGGGGTCGTTCTTACCTGTGTTGGAAGCTGACACAGAGAAACTTTCAGCCTTAATAAAATAACGAAGATCTGGGCGTCATGGGCTCTCCCCCTATTACACTTAACATTGATTGTTTATGTAACCGGGTTGTAAGAAAAACCGCTGTCTTATCAAAATAAATAAACGATTATTCGTTGTAGAATATTACGTTTAAAAACATTTATTTCATTAAGTGTTATTAAACCTTAAGGGCCCCGATCGTGCTAATTTGTTATGTAAACGGTTCGTATAAGCAGCAGCTAAGGTTCACTAACGTAACGTGTACGTAGCGTGTGCAACTTTGTATCGCTGTAAACGGCTAACAGCTCATCTCTTTACGTTCGCGTGACAGCGGTAAGTCATTCTTCGGCTCACAAACGTTCGAATGTTGAACGTGTTTGGCTACACGCTTATTGCAATCCCAAAATAAGTTCGTTGGTGAACCTTAGCTGCTGCTTAGACGAACTGTTTACGTTATAATTTAACGTAACACAATCGGGGTCCAGGATAAAAAATACTTGTACGACTACAGCACAGCTCAGTTGGTGTGGTTTAAGATGGTGTAACCGTAACCTAAGCCATTGATATAAGCATTCCTTTCTTCAAGTATTCAAAAAGATTAAAATATATCTTTTCATTCGCCTTTCGGGATTTTCCTTTCCTTCAAGACCCAATGTGAAAAATATGTTTTGTGTCATTGACTAACCTTTTTCGCCATTTTGCGCTTTTTCGCAAAATATGAGAATATTACTTACAAGGGTGAAATAATGCCCGTATTAGTTCGGATCTCCTTCTTTATGGTCAATAACGAATCCTGATCTTTTATGCCAACCTTTTTGGCGAGAGTTTGTAAATAAAAACTAAATACAATATCACACCCCAAACTGAGCGAAGCTTGCGAGCTTGTACTATGGGAACTAGATTGCTGATAGATTACTTACATATTTTTTTTGTTAAAACGTATACTTTGAATACTTTGTAACACCCAGGAAAGAATAAATATTTTTCTCATCACGCAAACTTTTTATTTGGATTACACCCACGACAAAAAGTATAGAAGGCAGAGCTATTACCAACTGAGCTGTGACTGACGCTTATCAAAAATGTTTGCTCTCGATAGGAATCTAAAGGAATAACTGACGACCGATGTGGCGCGGCGGACGAAGGTCCGCCTGCGACGCGTATGTCGCGGGTTCGATTCCCGCCTTGGGATAAATGTTTGTACGACCTGCAAACATTTATTCCGGATGTTCTGGGTATTTTATAATATAATCAAAATTATTTATCTATGTAATGTATTGTATTAAGTATGTCAGTCTTCTAGTACCCATAACACAAGCTCTGCTTAGCTTGGGGCTAGATGTTGTCTGGATTGTCCAGCGTTATTTATTATTTATTTAACTCACCAGTAATATGCACAGCGATCGCTGGTGGCATCACAAAAATACCGACCAACAAGTCAGCAGCTGCCAAACTCGTAACAAAGCAGTTCGTCACCGTCCTCAACCTCTTTGTCGTCACAACAGCTGATATAATCAAAGTGTTACCAATCACAGTAGTTACAATCAAGAAGAACAATACTATCACAACACTGATCTCAATCGAATCATAATCCGTCCGATCACATTCTAGAGTCAAGTTTGATGAGTTTGAGCAGTTTTCTGATCGTATGATCTGGTAGAAGTCGTTGGTGTAAGTAATGTTTTCGCTTTGAGTGTTTTCTATTAAATCTATTTGTACTTCTGTTGTCCATCGCTCCTCGAGGTTGGTTATCATTGACTACGCGAGGTCCTGGGTTCTGTTCTGCATTTTTCTGTAACAAATAATTTAGAGTTACGGGTATGTTTTATAAAAAGTTAGCGCAGACTTGATTACCATACGTAATGTTGACATAATGTCAATATAATAATAATAATTATGTCTTAATGATTTTTTTCCATTTCTCCTTTTACGTCATCTTAGCATTCAGCGCACGGTAGTCATCCTTTCATAATAATCTAATATTTTCTACAAAGCCTAAAAGACCTGGTAGGCTAGGCACGGTAAACATCCTGTCATGATATCATAATTTCCAATTATTTCTATAATGTTTGAGAGTGTAGTTAGCGGCACATCCAAACATTATATCCAAATATTACAAACTATTGTTCTGGATGGGAATCGAACCCACAGAATAGAAGGCAGAGCTACTACCAACTGAGCTGTGACGCCTCTCAACAAAGGCGAGAGTTTAAAAATTATGAGTTTATATTACAAGAATAAAATATTTTATACCTTAATTTCACTCTCAGACATTCGCGAGAATTTGACAAAGCCGGGCAATTTATTACGAAGCTCTTTCACGATATAAAAGTCTTTGTTAGCACTAACCCGGAAGGTTAATGTACATTGCTAAAAACAAAGTCTTTGAAACAAAAGAAAATCACATTTTATGTTTTACCTTCATATCACGCAATGTACAGGTAGACTTTCGACCAGAGCGGCTCCGACGTCACTGTCGCAGCGATAGTAACGCGGCGATAGAGCGATAGTATTATGCAGTACGGAAAGTCTACCTTTAACGAGAAGACTGCTTGGCGATCGGAAGATCATGCTTTGACCAAGTTGGATCTCATACAGTGATAATTAAATAAATAATGCTGGACAATCCACACAACATCATCTAGCCCCAAGCTTAAGCAGAGCTTGTGATATGGGTATACCTACTAGAAGACTGACATACTTAATACAATACATTACATAGATAGATATTTTTTATTATACATATAAAATACCCAGAACACCCGGAATAAATATTTGCAGATCGTACAAACATTTATCCCAGGGCGGGAATCGAACCCGCAACCTCCGCGTCGCAGGCGGACCTTCGCCACTTCGGTCGTCAATAAAATCACAAGGATCATTAGAATCATCTTACATACTAGGTGATTCTAGGTGCCAGTTCCACGCGACCAGAGCCTAAAAGAACGGGCAAGAAACTTAACCATTATAATCAAAAAACATAATTTTCGTCTATCATTATAACAGTGTAGGTATGAATAACGAGTTTCTTTGTTCTCCCAGAAAAGCAAACAAAAGTCCCACAAATCCCAGGTATAGAAAAATCTAGCTTTGCGACAAAAATGTATTTTTCATTAATATCTTTGCGGATGGGCGAACCGCTGTTATACAGAGCTTAACATCTATTGTATGATTTATACAATGTAGTCTGGGATCACTTTTCATCCGTGCCTCGGTTTACGGGATAACATTTTTTGTAACAGTACCTCTACCATGTCAAAAAAAAAAGGTCAAAGTCAAAAATTACTTTATTCAGTAAAATCACAAGGATCATTTAGAATCGTCTTACATACTAGGTGATTCTAGGTGCCAGTTCCACGCGACCAGAGCCTAGAAGAACGGGCAAGAAACTTTGAACATGAGTTGTCACAGTAAAATCGCATGACTTTACTACAGTAGTTACGTAAATATTAGTATTACGAATTTTAGTACCCAACTATCTGCTAGAGGCGCTGTACAAATCTTCATACATTTTTTTAACTACAGACGCTAGCGAGTATAGTAAATATAGTATAGTAAAAACTCATGGTAGAGCTACTGGAAGGTGATTACGGATAAATATGACAATCGTTAACGTATCGAAACAGTGACGTATTTGAGATACATTGCGCGTCAACATCAGCTTTACTGTCGAACTTTGCAGTGTATCTTAAATACGTTACGTTTACGATTGTCACATTTATTCGAGCTCAGCCCCCCGGTTGATAACGCGATTGATTACTTTTATTATTAATTTTCGAAAATACATACATAGGATACATAGTAACACCCAGACACAGTCTAAATTTATGTTCATCCCACAAACATTTACTCTGGATGGGAATCGAGCCCACGACCCACAGCATGGAAGGCAGAGCTACTATCAACTGAGCTGTGACGCCTGTCATATAACATATCTTTATATCATAATTACAATTTTAATTTAGATACTATGATATTAACATGATACTATGATACATGATGCTATGATAGTTTAGATATTACGATATAAGTAATATAAAGATATGAAGTTAGAGGCTCAAACATAAACTACAAGACAGAAAACAAGGTTTATTAATTAATTAATTTGTAACAGCTAAAGTTACTATAGTTTACAAACAATACAATGTAATAGTTATCAAGACAAGTAGTAACAATTTCGTATATAATTCAAAGTTAATATAAACATCATGTAATTTGGTATATAACTGACTGAACTCCACTGAACATGATGATGTTTCTACGTTCACAATAGGATTTTTCATAATCGTGCACCCACGCGTACGAAGTCGCGGATAAAAGCTAGTAATAAAAGTAACAAACACATCGAACAAAACTTCTTTGTTTTAGTGAAACTAACTACATATTTTGTATCTGTTCTTACTCTGACATTAATTCGGAATTTATAACAAGCTCTAGATCAATTTTGATAAGGGTGTAGCACCAATTAGTACGTGACATGAATGATTAAGAGCGCCCGATAGATGGCACTGTTACGAATTGATAATTAAAATCCTAGATCGCGCAAACGAAGTTTTTACAGAGTTTGAACATAAGTTTATAATAATTAATATAACAATACTACAGAATACTGGGCTTTCGTACTCGAATGACGAGATAAAGGTATCTTTCTAGGAGGCTTTCATGGATAAACCCTCAGGGTTACCACATGTACGTTTAAAATGGTTATTTTTTTACAAGTTTTGTTTGTTTATACTAGCTCAAAATAACATAGCCTCATGTAAAAAGAACTAGCATATTCCAAGCCAGGTCAGCTAGCCAAGACAGTTTAGGAAGAGAACTAGCTTGCAATCCACGCTTGAAAAACTAGCCTCGTGTAATCCGGGCATTATGCCCGGAACTCCATCCTATTAAAAACTATCCTGGCTTGTCAACTACCTTACTAGCTTACTAGCTTAGAAATGAAGCTAGTTTTGTCTACACGAAGCCAGAAGTACTAGCTTGCTAGCTTACTGACACTAGCTTGTTATCCTGGCTTGAAAAACTAGCCTCGTGTAATCCGGGCATATCGCCCGGTTTCTGAAACGTTGACCAACCAATAAATCAAATTAAAATGTGTCAAAACTCGTTTAAGTAACCCAAATCACGATTGATCCGAGTTTCGACACATTATAATTTGATTTTTTGGTTTATCAACGTTTCAGAAACCGGCCGTAAATAAACGTTGTAATTCAAAGTCTATACAGTATCTATTTACAATCAAGCTTTGATATCAACTACAGGTTCATAAAGCAGTTTACTTGCTCTGTTGCAAACGTTTGAGAACGGTTGCAATCAAGTTACTTAATTACTGCTCTCTGGATCAAAGCCGTGTTCTTAGCTAAAAGGATTACAACCTAATATATTTAGCATCCAATAGACTAGGTGATTGTATTTATAACATACTAGTAGTACGCCCCGGCTTCGCACGGGTAGCCTATATAAAAAATATCATTATAATATAGCCTATGTTCAGCACATATAATGTAGCTTCACAATAGTGAAAGAATTTTTGAAATCGGTCCAGTAGTTTCGGAGCCTATTCGATGCAAACAAACAAACAAACAAACAAACAATCAAATCTTTCCTCTTTATAATATTAGTTTAGATATATTTATAGAAAATAATAATAATTATAGATTAAAGTTGAAGACTCAATTTAGCATTAGGTACATCTACGAACCTTGTGGTTTTCTTAATGATTGTGTAAACATTTTAAATGGTTAATAAAAAAACATATATATAAATTATTTTCGTAGTCGAGTAAAAAGTAACGTCATTAATGTATTGAATAATACAGAATATTTTTTCATTAGATTTATGGAAAAACTAATAATTACACCACCAAATGAAGTTGAAGTTTGAAGTATTAAGTATATGATAATATTTATCTACACAAAAAAATTATGTATTATTCCCAAATAACTTAAAGATTACTAAAACATACATGTACTTTTTATTTTGCTTCTGAAGCCTATCAATATAATGTAAGCATAAAAATATTTCAAAGAAAATTTTATGACGATAATAATAATAAGAAAAAGTATGGATATTCGACAAAATAAATAAAAGATTGCAGGTAAAAATATAACAAAGGACTCATCGGAATTCTTTTAAATCTCAGATAAAAGGAGAGACTTAGGTATTTTATAACGTTTTCAGCTTTTTCTTTGTTGTTTTGTATTAAAATTCTATGAAAATAGACTGCTTTAACCTGGGGGGGTATCCTGACAACTGAAATGTTTTTGAACTGTTATTTGATAAAATTGCAGTTCAGTTTTCTTCTTCGCCTTTTATTGATATTTTGAATGATCCATTTTCATATCGTTTGATAGAATTAACGAAAAATCTGGTAGGACATGCTCAAATCAGGTAGGCCACGTGTTAAACCGCGGCATTGACGTCATTTTTAACAGCTCAGTCATAATTTAATAAAGCTCAGTCACGTCAGTCTACAAAAATGCCACGGAATACTGATGAGTTACTATGGTAAAATCATCGAAAACTGAACTACAACTGAAAGGATATTTGGTCACGCAAGTATCCCCTTGCTGTGTGCACAAACTCGTACTTGGGGTACAGGGGGGCTCCCTGTACCCCAAGTACGAGTTTGTGCACACACGGATCGCATGTTTGTGTGATGAACAAAAATATTTGTTTTGTGTCCGGGTGTTCCTATGTATTCTATGTATGTATTTACAAATAAAAAAAAAAGCTAGCACTCCGGGAGTGCCGGCAGAAGTGAAAACTTCAATATTAACGTTGTGTCACGTTGCGTCACGTCACGTCATGTCGCCACGTCATCGTCACGTCATGTCGCCACAACACTATTTAATTGTTTGAGTCATACGTCGCGTGACCGCAAGTGTGTTCTTTTGTCGTCTCTTGTTTTACGAGCAATGTATAAAAATTAAATAAGATCTTACGCTTTTTCGACGTCACGTGACCCTGACGCGAGTTTGAAAGTTTTTACCCACCCAGCGCCGCTAAAGAAGTTTTCACTTCAAAAATATAAGTATTCTATCAGCAATATAGTTCACATAGTATCAACAATATAGCTTTGCTTAGTTAGACTAGAGTGTGATGTGTGAAACCAAGATTATTTTTTTATCTATCTCTCAAAGTTGAGGAACCACTTAAGTTACAAATTAACCAGATAAGCTTAAACAAGACTAACTTACAGTCTCCCATTTTCTAAGGAATTTCAAGTTAATCTGACAAGTACTTAGATAGACGTTAATGGCTATATTTACACGAGACGACATGCGACATTTAAAAACAAAATACTAACGGTCTATCTTATAAAAAGTTACCGCAGATTTGAAGTATTACCATGCGTAATGATGACTTAAAGTCAACGCTAACTTTTCATAAGATAGGGGGTAAAGAAATACAAACGTTGACATAAAGATATATTAAATACTCATTATTTAGGATAACATAAATACGGTCGAAAAAAGATAGTAATTAAAAACAGTTTTTTTTTCATTAGTATCTTTTCATAATAATCAGTTATCAAATATGATGACCGATGTGGCGCGGCGGGCAAAGGTCCGCCTGCGACGCGGAGGCTGTTTCGATTCCCGCCTTGGAATAAATGTTTGTACGATCTGCAAATATTTATTCCGGGTGTTCTGGGTATTTTATATGTGTATAATAAAAAAATATCTTTATGTAATGTATTGCATTAAGTATGTCAGTCTTCTAGTACCCATAACACAAACTCTGCTTAGCTTCAGATACTAAGTATTAAGATAGGTACCAAATATCGGTGTCGTTATCGGTAAGTGTGCAAAGTCTCAATGGTTCTGTGTTGCTAACAATGACAGCGTAACTTTACACCGACGACAAAATAAAGCAACTTTTTGTACTAACAGAGCCGATGAATGGTTTTAAGGAGGCTTTTTAAGGCTTTGTAGGTAACCAACACAAAAATGTTATTTTCAAAATCTAAAAAATAAAATATTACTCATTGTAAGCGTAGCATTTTTATACGATCACTACTGTGACGATCATACAGACATCATCATTTATCTTTTCCGTTCTTATTGTATAATGTGTTTTTTTTAGTTTTAAATCGTTTCTATTATTAGGTACTTATTTTAATTTTAATAAATATATTTTGTGACTTAAGTTAATTAGTGTATGGCCAAGGCCGTGCTAATTAAATAAATAAATAAATCATAGAAACACGATAATCACTGTGACAATCACCACTGTGACGATCATTATTGTAATTGTGATACAGCACGTTTACATAGAAAATACCCATTCACTGTTTCGTTATGTGATGTTTGTATGAGCCAATTATTTTCCACAAAAATACCCATTCACTGTTTCGTTATGTGATGTTTGTATGAGCCAATTATTTTCCACAAAAATACCCATTCACTGTTTCGTTATGTGATGTTTGTATGAGCCAATTATTTTCCACAACTCTCTTAATTCGGAAACATCAATGATATCGACTTATTGCCAAACTCTGAATTTGTTGAATTATGTATGAACAGCGACGAAAATAATCCTTTCAATCTCTGTCAATGTCACCCGCGGTCTTATATAAGTAACATATACCATCTTTATAATATTATCAACGTATATGATAAACCTACTTAATAATATAAACGAATAGTTGTTGCTCTTTCCAAATGTACCCAATTTTAAATAAAACTTTATAATTATGTGTTTTATACATCAGAATACATTAGGCTATAATTTTTAAAAATATTGCGTTAGATATTAAAATCTAAATATAACGATAACGGTGTTCTGGGTATTTTATATGTACCTATAATAAAAAATATATATCTATGTAAATTATGTAATGTATTGTATTAAGTATGTCAGTCTTTTAGTCATAACACAAGCTCTGCTTAGCTTGGGGCTAGATGATGTTGTGTGGATTGTCCACCATTATAAAATAAATAAATAAGACGAAGTCACTGGACATCAGCTAGTTTATATATTTAATTTTAAATTAAAATATGCTACAACTCATATGTCACAAGTTTAAAGTACTAAGAAAAATATGAGAGAAAGTTTTAAAGCTTCAATAAAACGCCTGCATCTTGCAAATAATATTTCTTTGGAAACTCGTCCGCAGCGTTCCAAGTTAAATAAAACCTTGATACCGCTGAAGTTCTTGGAAATAAACATTTTCTTTATTTATTTTATTTTCTTACTCGTAGAATCGGAGCTCAAACGTGTAGGTGTATGCAGTACGCATTGAGACTTTAAAATATTAGAATATGTTAAAGTGTGTATTCACTATTTCAGTAAAGGCACGGTTTTCCTTTGAAACTTCCTGTATTGACCGGTAGTTATGTAAACCTTTTGATTATGATCTGCGACAATAATGTATTCTTTGCAAAAACTAAGCAAAACTTGTACTATAGGAACTAGAAACTTTTATTCACAAACAAAACTACAATAACCGATTTATTCACAAAATAAAATACGATAGATAGCTCAACTGATCCAAATTAGGGGGGGTATCCTGACAACTGAAAAGTTTTTGAACTGTTATTTGATCAAATTGCAGTTCAGTTTTCTTCTTCGTCTTTTATTGATATTTTGAATGATCGATTTCCATACCGTTTGATAAAATTAACGAAAAATCAGGTAGGTCATGCTCAAATCAGGTAGGTCATGCTTAAATCAGGTAGACCATGCTCAAATCAGGAAGGCCACGTGCTAAACCGCGGCATTGACGTCATTTTTAACAGCTCAGTCATAATTTTATATAGTTCAGTCACGTCATTCCACAATAAGGAATACTGATGAGTTACTATAGTAAAATCATCGATAACTGAACTGCAACTGAAAGGATATTCGGTCACGCAAGTTTCCCCTTGCTGGATAGCCCTCCAGTACCAATCAGAAGCGTACATAAGATACTGGCTGCATTGCCACGCTGAGTAACAATAAAATTTAAAAAAAATCATTTAAGTACAATGCTGATACGCTGATACGCTGGGCCAGATACTCACCAACTAGAAAAATAATAAAATACAATATATTATGACCTTTGCCCAGCAGTAGGACAGCGTAGGTTGATAAAAAAAATATTATGATGCGATAATTTTAATCTACTTTTATCAGTTCATACGTTTATTTTACAAGTTCGATAGCTACCTATCACTGCTCGTAAATAGAAAAATGTATGAAAATGTCAAGAAGTTGTCATAATATTTAAGTATTATTTTGATAGTCGGGTCCGTATTTATATTGAATTCGATCCATAACTTTTGGAACGATAAAAAAACTTTATTCTACCGATAACTTTTACGATATAAAATCTTTAATACTTTATTATTCAGCTGTACATAATCTAAATTACAAAATACAAAATCCTCTTTCAAAGTAGGTAAAAACAATTTTCTAAATCCGTTTACATAAAAAGCACTTTTAAAGAGTTTTTTTAAGCAAACTAAGGCTTTCTTGTTTCGATAATACAATCTATCTAAAAATACAAAAGTTCTTGAAAATGTAGTGAACAGATAAAATGAAAGTAAACGTTATAAACTAACCCCATAACTTACAAAAAGTTGCGTTGACATTATGTCACCATTACGTATGGTAATCAAGACATCAAGTCTTGATTAGCTAACTTTTTATAAGATAGACCGTAAAACTTTATTTTAATAAAGAATTAGTTGTAGATATTAAAAAAAAACAAAAATAAGCCAAAAGCCCGCCAAAGCCATCTTGATCCAATCTTCCGTTTTTATCTGTGTTAAAAAAAAATCTATCAGCAATTTAGTTCCCATAGTTCAAGCTTTGCTTAGCTTGGAGCTAAATGATGGATTGTCCAGCATTATTTATTACTTATTTAGACATTCGGCAAAACTCAAAATATCAGCTCGGGGTGACGTCATTGATTTTTCGAGAAATCGAGGTTAAGGGTACTTCACAACCGCCTGATTGGCTAATCGAAACCTTAAGACCCTTGTAGAGTGGACTCCGTAAGTACTTGGAGATAAAAGAATGTCGTTTTTATAAGGGCGTATAATTATTTCTAGTGGTACAGTCTTAAGCATTAATTTGATTTATTATTCCGATAAAACATGCATTTTGACGGGAAGACAAAATATTTAATACAAATCCAAATAATAATAATAAATATTCATGGCCATTTCACACATCACGCTCTAGTCCCAAACTAAGCAAAGCTTATATTATTATACGATGGGATCACACATCACGCTCTAGTCCCAAACTAAGCAAAACTTGTAAGATGGGAACTAGATTGCTGATAGAATACTTATATAGGTACTTTTTGTTTGTAAATACATACATATACATGATAACACCCAGACACAGAACAAATATTTATGTTAATCACCACGTCACAGGCCTACTGACAGTGTCACGTATACCTAGTAAAAAATACAATATAAAATTGAACGAAAACCTCCTTTTCAAAATCAATTGAAAACATAAAGAAAAAATGGTTGTCTGTAAAGTCGGTTTACTGACGATAGTTGAACGTGACAACGTCAATCGTATCTTATCTTATCTTGGAATGCCTCAGAACGCCGGAACGCCGGAACGCTTCATGAGTCATGTTTTTTCGTGCGTGCAGCCGGCTCTATCGAATTATAAGACGTTGTCACGTCAAAAACAAAAGCTTTTTTAGGTTTGAAACCTATATAAAAAGTATACTAATTCTTCATAAATAAATATCAGTTTTTATCGCTGACTGTCCCAACGAGGGGTGTTTCAAATTATGTAGCGAAATATTTTTAGCATTTAGGCTTTCACAAAAGTTGCTTGCTCGGAGTTTTGTGAATAAATATATTCAGGTTTTTGTATTAAAAAACGCAGAGTTTGTTCCTTATACGAGTACCTACCGATTGTTTGCTCGTTTAAATTTTAAAAGCCAATATTTGTACTTAATTTCGTTTTATTTTCAACTAGCTGACCTGGCGAACTCTGTTCCGCCTTATAAGCAATAAATAAGCAGATTTTTGTATTTATATATTTTTTTTATTACAAATTACATACACACACTTAAACAAACCTACATACATTATATATATCCTATGTTCGATACAAAGGCTCTAAGGTACCTAGTTACCTACCTACCAATTTTCAGCCATATAGGTAAGCCGTTCTTGAGTTATAAATAGTGTAACTACCATGACTTTCTTTTGTAAATAGATATCGTAAATTAATAATGTTTTGAATTAAAAGTTTAGTAATCATCAGTCCACTGTTGGACGAAGGTCTCTCCCAAGACGCGCCACTGAGCCCGGTCTTCGGCTCTTCTCATCTAGTGTTTGCCAGCTTCACGACAGTAATTTAGAAAGGGTCCCTTGTGACATTTTAATATATTTTGATTGAAATTATTTATACATGATGGAATAAACTTATTTATGACTTGATAACACACAACCAGAGAACAAATCTGATTATGGCTAAGTAGCCGATCGCAGATTAAATAAGGAAAAAAAAAGGCTTGTAATAATAATAATGCATTCCCATAATACGGGTGAAAACGGGTTAAAACTACGTACGTCGTGGGTTCGATACCCATCAAGATAAAATATTGTCATTTGTTCGGAGTCTAGAAACTACTTATAATATACTGTGTACGATTAACGATTTATTTGTGATATTGATCAATAAGTATTTTTTTTGCTTAGTTTGGAACTAGATGGCTCTGTTTCCATGAAGTCAAATCGAGTTATCGAAATAAAATACTTTAGTAGGGGCTCTCAGTAACGTTCGAACTTAAACAAACAAAATTAAACAAAGTTACGAACAAAAGAACAAACCATTATTCAACCAAGAAAACAAATACATTACAATAATCCCAAATACATTTTATATTCTCTTTGAGAGGGTATTACTCTGAAATGCAAATACTTTCCACATTTGTTTTCATACAAAAAATCAATAGAGATACAGAAAAAGTATTTTAATCCTAAGGGGCTATCCAGCAAGGGGTAACTTGCGTGACCGAATATCCTTTCAGTTTTAGTTCAGTTTTCGATGATTTTACTGTAGTAACTCATCTGTATTCCGTGGCATTTTTGTGGATTGACGTGGCTGAGCTTTATAAAATTATGACTGAGCTGTTAAAAATGACGTCAATGCCGCGGTTTAGCATGGTCTACCTGATTTCAGCATGGCCTACCTGATTTTTCGTTAATTCTATCAAACGGTATGAAAATCGATCATTCAAATATCAATAAAAGACAAAGAAGAAAACTGAACTGCAATTTGATCAAATAACAGTTCAAAAACATTTCAGTTGTCAGGATACCCCCCTGAGGTCATTTTTAAGTTAGAAATACAATACACTAATTACATGTGTAATTTAACATCAGATGTGATTGCGGCCAAGCGTTTGCCTAATATAATAATGCATATAAAAAATGTATATTCATAAACAAGAACACAAACAACCGATAAGTCGCTAATGTGAAAGAGGAGAATGTGAGAGGAGTAGATTCAGAGTTGGGAATCGAACCCACGACTCACAGAATGGAAGGCAGAGCTACCAAATGAGCTGTGACGCCTGTCTTTTTCATAAAGGACTCAACATCTCAACACCCTGATTTTAATTTTCAATCAATCTCGAAAGAGTTCTTATTAAAACTAGTCAATGATAAAATTCAAAACTCGCATACTAAAGACATTTTTGACATATCAGGAGACTTCTTGTATAAAACTATGACAGCTCTAAGCGATCACATCCTGTTTCTTATTAATAACATTCTTGAGTCTAACTTTTATCCTAAAACGTTGAAAAAATCGAGACTGACACCACTGTATAAAGGTAAAGGAGAAGTTTCTGACGTAAAAAACTATCGCCCAATCACTATAGTTCCTACAATATCCAAATTAGTTGAATCTATAATGTCGGAATCCATTATGAAACATCTCAATAGTAATCATATTTTGGCTGATTGCCAGCATGCGTATCGATCAAATCGATCAACAGTATCAGCAACTCAAAAGTTTTTAAAGCATGTTTTACAGTGCTTAGAAGATAAGAAAAAAGTGGCGGGTATTTTCTTAGACCTATCAAAGGCTTTTGATTCCGTAAATCATGAGCTGCTCTTAGAAAAGTTAAAAGTGTACGGAATCAGAGGCCGAAGCCTAGAACTATTAAAATCTTTTCTAGATAATAGAGAACAAACTGTCGAAATAAAAACTAATGAAAAAAGAATAAGATCCGCAGCGAAATGTATTGACATAGGTGTTCCTCAGGGATCTTCGTTGGGTAACACTTTATTTCTCGTCTTCCTAAACGATATGGTAAAAAATAATATTGTAGGAGATATTGTACAGTATGCTGATGATACTACAGTTATCATTTCTGCAGATAACATTCCAGATCTGTTAAAAAATATTAGTGATACTATTCAAATATTAGCAGATTGGTTCATAATAAACGGGTTGACACTAAACGAAGAAAAAACATGTATAATGATATTTAATGCTAAGGCTATGAAACAATCAACCACTTTTAAAGTGCCACTGCTGAGCGGCAATGTGATAAACAGCTCAAACTTAACAAAATTGTTAGGTTTTGAACTGGACGCCGGCATGACGTGGAAATATCACATAGACTCCACTTGTCAGAAAATGGCAAGAGGAGTTTATGCATTAAAGCAGCTGCGCCCAATGATCTCGGAAATAAGTCTGAAGGAAACTTACTATGCTTACGTGCACTCTATCATGATGTATGGAATAGTCATGTGGGGATGGTCGACAGACAGTGAAAGAGTTTTAAAGATGCAGAAACGCGCAATTAGGACACTTGTTAAAGCAAAATACAAAGAATCTTGTAGGGACCACTTTAAAGACCTGCAAATATTAACATCAGTGTCTGTTTATATATTAGAAGTGCTAAAATATGTCAAGCATAATTTCAGTCACTTCAAAATAAGAGGAGCAAGTAGCAATCGTAAGTCCAGAAATGGAGTTTTTCTCGAATCCGTTACCTGCAGACTTAGTCTTTCCAAAAAACAACCACAGGTTATTGGACCAAAACTATTTAATAAGCTTCCATTAAGTATAAGACAAATTACGTGTGTACATTCATTTCTAAACAAAATTAAATTACTTCTCCTTTACAAGACCATTTACAATGTCAGTGAGTTTTTAGAAAATGACTACAGTAGCTTTAATCATAACTGATAAGTAGTTGAGGTACCTAGGAAATGAGTATTATTTTTATTTTTAAATGACGACGCCCCTTTACAGCATATGATTTTTAATTTAATTATTTTGTATATGAATTTACTTAATTAATCATTTTGTATATTATTTTAATCTTATTATTATTTGAACTTGTTGAACTTTTAAAATTGTTGTTTTTTGACTTGTATATTTAGATTTTAACCTACATGAATTAATTAATTAATGAATCAATTGTATTTACTTTTTATTGTGATTATTAGTAAGTACCTATTTATGAGACGATTGTTTGATATTGTAATATTACAAAATGACGAAAGATCGATGTCACACTAACTCTGCTAAATTATTTTTATTATTGTTATTTGTGTACATCTTTGTTAATAAATGAAATTCTATTCTATTCTATTCTAATTCTAACTTAAATAAGTAAAAGTTCGCTACAATATCGTCTCAAGTAAAAATGTAATTTTTCATTTTTCCGGACAGTTTAAAAACTCATAATATTTAATGGATCTTGGTTCCAGAAGATGAGAAAGTTCTGGAAAGGTCGTTACGTAGATAGTTACCTAATTGCATATATAACAGGTAAAATTAAATTCATCTAATACAAAGACAAAGGCTATTTGTAACAAAAAAACCCCGTTTCCCCTTATAGCTTGCTGTTCTTCACATAAATATTAATGTATAGATTTTTTATTTATTCTATCTTTTTGCTTGTAACATTTTTCAATTTACCTAGTACTAAGTACATAGTAATGTTCCGCTTACTTTCGAATCTGATGAGGAAACCTCTAATTGGCCATACTTAAAGCATTATTTCTTGTATACCTATAATTAAGTAGAATCGCTGTTGGATTCCCAATAAATAAATAAATAAATAAATAAATAAAATAAAATAACAGTAGATACCCCTCGAAGAAAGAAAAAATCTCATAAGCATTAACAAGAAAACCAAGTAAATACGGGAAAAGATATCGGAACTAAGCAAATGCGTATGGGAAAGCCTGAGAAAAGAAAAAGAATCTAATAAACGGAAAATAATTGAAGAACACATTACAGGCGGGATAAGGAAAGCTTAAAAAACCTGACTGAAAAAAAGGACTGGATTCCTAAACTGCCTGTTGCTCCAAGGAGTTTTTTATTCCGTGGAAGATTTCCAGACGAGTTTTAGTGTTAAGTAATTATATTTCAATTCATTAATATTTAATAATTTAATTATAAGATTTGCTTGATTTATTTATAAGATTTCAAATACAATTGTAAATAATTGTTAATGAATAAATATATGAAAATATGAACTAAATGATAAAACAGGAATATATAAAACAAAAAGACCAGACATTGTCTGGTCACGTGGAACTGGCACCTAGAATCACATAGTATGTAAGACGATTCTAAATGATCCTTGTGATTTTATTTAATAAAGAATTATTTGATTTGATTTATCTGACAGTCAAGAGACTAATAGTACCTACTTACTTCCAAATTGTTCGTTAATAAAACTTCTTTGAAACTCTCATCAAAAATCTTATAAAAAGTTAGCGCAGAATTGATGTCTTGATTACCATACGTAATGGTGACATAATGTCAACTTTTTATAAGACAAGGGGTAAGTGTATTTAGGGTATGCGCGTGTTGTGAATACCACAAAAAAATAACGTAAACAAATTCTAAGATAGCTTAATAAACAACCCTTTCTTAGGACATAATTATGTTTTTATTATTTATTTCAAAGCTTTGCTCATAATTTTATTTATATATGATCAAACCACCAGACAGAACAGTCAATTTTATGAGCATTAAAAAGGCCAACCAAGGAAACGATGGCGAGATGACCTAGACTTTCGAGAGGAATTGGTAGGTTAGAGAAAAAAAAATCTTCAAAAAAAATACTTGTCGATGTAATTTTTTAAATAAATTCTTTTAGCCTTTAAAATTAAAACTCTGTATTGAAAACTTTACTATCAAAAAATTGTAGAATCACGAAAAAATAAGGTTTTAAAAAAACTTTCATAGAAACGTGTTTTTTCAGTCGTTCCTGTGTTTGCTCGATTTATTTCACATGCTATGTGCACGTGGTTCTTTGCACAAATCCTACGATTTTGGTGGCAAAAATAACTCCAACTGATTTAATACAGTTCAGTCACATCAGTCCTATAAAATGCCACAGAATACCGATGAATTACTATAGTAACTGAACGTGATTTAAAACCTGGCCGGTTTTGAGAGCTGTGATACCTGTCAAATAATTTAAAAAAAAAATTTATAAGCATATCACCTAGCTAATTTAATGTCAAATTCACTCTTATTAGCATACAGACTGAATGCATTATAACTAAATTAATTTCGCTTTTTGTTTACAAATGAGTATTTTCAAGTAAATCAAGCCCGCCAACGCCACATCGGTCGTCAAGATAGTTACTAAGTATGTTCTTGACGTGACAACGTCTTATAATTCGATAGAGCCGGCTGCACGCACGAAAAAACATGACTCATGAGGCGTTCTGAGGCGTCCTGAGGCGTTCCATGAAGTGCAAGCGAGAGCGCGGAACGAGCGACAAAGAAGCACAATCGGCCTTTGCGTTCGTTGTCACGTTCAACTATCGTCAGTAAACCGTCTTTACAGACAACCATTTTTTATTTATTAATATCATGTCTCTGTAATAAACATAGCAACTGTTCCAAAGAAAATCAAGTATATTTTTAAAGTTACAAAGTAGTTCAGGTCACGCCAGCTTAAACGTAACTTAACTGAGCTACGAGTAAACTTTAACTTAACCGTTTTCACTGCACCGCGAACTGTTTGAAGTTTTAGTTAAGTAATTGGTTAAGTTTATAGCTGATTTTTATAGTTTAATATATTTTACGGATATTTCCGATCATTAATAATTGGACAGGCGTCACAGCTCAGTTGGTAGTAGCTCTGCCTTCCATGCTGCCGTGGGTTCGATTCCCAACCAGAGTAAATGTTTGTGTGATGAGCATAAATATTTGTTTTGTCTAAGTGTTACTGTGTATTTACAAAAAAAATATGTAAGTACCTATATAAGTATTCTATCAGCAATCTAGTTCCTATAGTTCAAGCTTCGCTTAGTTTAGGACTAGGTGTGTGATGCGTAAAATGTCCGGGGATATTTATATACACACGCTATTTAGCCCTAAACTAAACAAAGTTTATACTATACGAACAATATTGCTAATAAAATACTTTTAGTTAATATCAAATAAATCATAAAAATACACATTAATCACATTTCTTAGAAAACTACATTTGGCCGAAGGAAATCAGTCGGAATCTGACAAAAACATTCCGAATAGCCACTTCGCCGTGTCTACACAAAAACAATTATTTACCTCCAAGAATAGATCGAGAGATCACGCTAAGCTTTTACCATCAAACACTAACACCCGTATTCACAAACATTACTGTGAGGTCTCATAGTGTACACGTGCGCACAGGGCTAGCGAAACCAATCCAGAAACAATACTTAAGTGTCAGAGCGCACTATGCGTCCGTCAAAATGTACGAACAGCTAAGGAAACGGGCTAGTTTGAAGGCTTGTCAAAAGGAACGCACTGCAAAATGGCATTCTTTGCACAGTGTTGATGCTATACTTAAGCAAGTACTCTTTGTGAATACGGGTGTAAGCGCATTGAGCTTCGAGAACAATAGACCCATCATTTATTTACGAAAAACGTTCGAAATTGACTAGAGTAATAGAAGAGCTCTAGGTATTTAAAAAAATATCTTCTTTTGTCTTTATCAAAAACAAAAACTTAAACTAATTTAACCAAATTACACATTATGTGTCGTCTTAGAAAACGCAAATAGACTTTGCACTTAACGGTATGCTATTTGGTCCACATTTACGAGCGTAAAAATAAAAATAATTTGTTGCAAGCAATGAATTTCATGCTAGTAAATTTTACACAAAACAGTGCCCTAAAAATATGGCAACCGAAAACGTATCGAAACAATAGCGTATTTGAGTCACACTGCGCGTCAACGCGAGCTCGACTGCTGAACGTTTATTTATTTATTTATGTATTTCTCCGTTTATTTATTTATGTATTCCTAAGTTTTTGTTTAATTGTAGTAGGATTAAGTAATATATTTACAACTTATTTTTATTTATAAAACGCCATACCATCTTTCTGCACACCCAGGAAGACTGGCAGACAATGCTCTTAGCATTAAATCCTCCTAGCACTAACGACATGTGTGAAATGTTAAAATAAATAAACGTTGCAGCGTTACGGCACAGTTTATTTCGGATTACGATTATCACATTTATTCGTAAATGCCTCCTAGGAAAACGATTAGCTACTTAGAAAATAGCACTATATGTATTTCGAAACGGTGACTTGAGACGGTGGGTTAGAAGGCGAGATGAGATGCCCAATCTCACTAAGCTTTCACATTCATATCCTCTTTCACAGAATCCAGCCACTTCTTTTTCTGCCTTCCTCTACTTGCATATACAGCCACGCTCACATTCATAACTATTTTTGTAATATGATTTTCATCCCTCCTCATTAGATATAGAGCCCCTGGCGGATTATTTCAACAGCTTAGATTTCATACAAAATCAGTACACTTGGTCGCACAAGAAACCCAGGCACTTTACACCGATTTTATTCACGAAAATTCATGCTAGGCCCTAAACCAATGCTGATATTGCATGAAATAAGTTAATCCACCCTGGCTCCGTAACTATAGTTTACGAAGGGTCTCAGCTGGCCTAATAAAAAAGATGTCTGGTCACGCAACAACAATCTAAAAGCTTAGGGGTAACGGGGGAGAGAGGGGATACATGCATAATATAATATAATGTTTAAGCGCCCAACCCCCCTTTTTGCGATATCCGGAAAGGGTGAATAAGTTTTAAAGTGCCCCCTACTTTTTAAAACAATGTTTGTAACGCTTATTTTTCCAAAATAAATATCTTGTATGCTCCTTATAAATAAAAGGGGCACAAACAGTATGCTGTCATTAACTATTAATTTTACAGAAACTTTTGAACTTTGACAGTTGATGGCAGTCATCTTGTTGAAGTTATATATGTGTCAAAATGTTGCTTGAACAAAAAACCCATATTGATACAACAATTTTGGACTTTATGTCCGTCCATTGTGATTTGGCAAAACAGAAAAGAATCAAATAAATGAGATTTTGACAGTAGCTTCAACAAAGTGGACGCTATCAACTGTCAAAGTTCGGAAATACCGATTTAAATGAAAAAATAAAAAATAGCACAATTAAGAATTTTTCATTGATGATTTTTCACTGAAATAACATTATTTATGGACATTTTACGCAATGAAAAGATAAAATCAGAACCTATTACAAGTTGAGCTTTCATTCCTTTGAGTTTCAATAATTTTGCAGTTCATGTAACACTGGTTAGATCTGGAGCTTAAAATTGACACGATTTGTCAAGTTTATCTCAGCCATCAGTTTTTAGCTATTCCCTTTTTTCTTAGAAATTGCGTTATTTTAGTTCCAGCAATCTTAAAGTAGGTAAAGTAATATTACCGACGTAACACGTGACGAAATTAGATCTAAAAAATACCTACATAATTTTGACAAAATGTTTGAAAATACTTGATAAATGGCAAATGCGCTAAACGTGCCAGCCAGAAAAAAATAAAAAAACTCGACACACTGGATTATAAATAATAAATATTCACGGACTTTTCACACATCGCGCCCTAGTCCCAAGCTAAGCATAGCTTGTACTAAGGGAAGTAAATTGCTGATAGAATACTTATTTTTTTTTTGTAAATACACACATTGAATACATAGTAACACCCAGACACAGAACAAATATTTATGTTCATCACACAAACATTTGCTCTGGTTGAGGATCGTACCCACAATGAAAGGCAGGGCTACTACCAACTGAGCTGTGACGCCTGTCAAAAGGAACATTATTAAGTGTAACATCACAGATTCTGGTTCAATATCTACTCTCAAGTAGTTTGTATCGTAACACAAGTTGTAAAACGGTCATAAAGCAAAATGCGATGGGATAAGCACATAAAAAGGCTTAGTTTTACGTTTAAGTACTCACTTTATTACCTGTTGCCAATGTTACATTACTTCTGAGCCCCTAGTCTAAGTTTATTTTGTAAGATTCGGGAAAATGACATTGACACATAACTTTTGAGTCTAAACTACATGACTTATAGCATCTTAGGCCAGTTTTTACTTTATATACTTATATTTTTAATTATGTTCTGTGAATAAGACAGACTAGGCTTAGGGGTCGACTGTTAAGAATAATAATAGATAAATAGATAATAGATAATACTGAACAATCCACACAACATCATCTAGCCCCAAGCTAAGCAGAGCTTGTGTTATGGGTACTAGAAGACTGACATACTTAATACAATATAATACATAGATAGATATTTTTTATTATACATATAATACCCAGAACACCCGGAATAAATATTTGCAGAACATACAAACATTTATCCCAAGGCGGGAATCGAACCCGCAACCTTCTGCGTCGCAGGCGAACCTTCGCCCGCCGCGCCACATTGGTCGTCAATCTATTTATTTTATCTATAACTGGATACATAGATGTTTTAAAACTAGTTTTAAGTTCATCATCATCATTTCCTGTCCTTATCCCACGTTAAGTGGGGTCGGCACAACATGTCTTTTTTTTAAGTTATAAACTATTATTATAAGATTTTTAAAACGTTAAAATTGCGCACATTCAATTTTGGAATAAATTAACCCCTTGCGCGAATTCGTCTTATTATCGTTATATTTTGGATCATTCACACAATATCTTTATATATATTACCTATGTGTTATTCCGATGTATAAACTACATTATTGCAGAGTTTTATCCAAAATTCATATATTAGTTTTTGCGTGTAACAAACGTACATCCACATACAAACATAAGCGTTTTTAATATCTATTAGTAGGATAGAATAGTAGGATAGGCTTTCTTGCCCTTTCTTCTAGGCTCTGGTCGCGTGGAACTGGCACCTAGAATCACTTAGTATGTAAGACGATTTTAAATGATTCTTGTGATTTTACTGAATAAAGTAATTTTGACTTTGACTTTGACTTTAGGATACTCATAGCGCTTTGCGACAAAGTTCCAGAACTATTACCAAATCGGTTCCAAAATGGCTGTCATGTCAGGGAGATCGTTACAGTAAGGATGGAGATAATGGCAGACCTGCTAACGATAGCTTACACCCGGCACTGCTTTTTAGGGGTCTATACCCATAGGGTAAAACGGAACCCTGTTACTAAGACTCCGCTGTATGTCATTCTATCTGTCACCAGGGGCCCGATTGTGTTAAATTGTAACGTAAACAGTTCGTCTAAGCAGCAGCTAAGGTTCACTCACATAGGTTTATTGATTTAATTTTGGGATCGCGATAAGCGTGTAGCCAAACACGTTCAATATTCGAACGTTAGTGAGCCAAAGATTGTGATATAACCGCTGTCACACGAGAGGAAAAAAGATGAGCGGTTAGCCGTTTACAGCGATACGAAGTTGCACAAATTGGTACGGAACTCTTTGTGCGCGTGTCCACTCGCACTTAGCCGGTTTTATTTTATTACCATGTGCCATCTTGAATGATATTGTTATATGTATAAACTTGACACAATTTTTTATATGTATATTTTACGCTATCATTTCGCTTATCATAATCTTCTTTTATTTAATGGCAGCTACACTTAATACATAGGTAAAGGTTGTTTCATATTATATACTTTTAAAGTTTCTTCAAGGCCCGAGCATGAATAAATGTGACAACCGCAAACGAATCGAAACGTGACGTATTCGAGTGACACTACGCGTTGACGCTAGCTCAACTAGCGAATGTTTTTTTTCACACTCTATAGTCCTAATCTAAGCAAAGCTATGGGAAAAGGATTGCTGATAGAATACTTAAATACATTTTTTTGTAAATACATACACTGAATATATAAAAACATCCAGACATAAAACAAAATAATTATATGTTCATCAGGCAAACTTTTGCTCTGGGTGGGAATCGAAGCCACGACCCATAGAAAAGAAGGCATAGCCACTACCACCTGAGCTGTGACGCCTGTCGAACGTTGCAGCGTCACCGCGTGTCTCTTGAATGTACTAACGTTACGATACGTTTACGTCCGTACATTGTCATTCGTTCAGTAGCTCTACCATGAGTTTTTACAATCTATACTCGCTAGCGTCTGTAGTTCAGAAAATGTATGATGATTTGTACAGCGCCTCTAGCGGATAGTTGGGTACTAAAATTCGTCATACTAATATTGACGTAACTACTGTAGTAAAGTCAGGCGATTTTACTGTGACAACTCATGGTAGAGGTACTGTTCAAAAAGCTCTGACAAATATAAAACCATGACGTTTTGAAAATGTATATTCCATAGTAATGACCTTCATAAAATACGCTTAATGTACAATGAATCACAGTCCATTATATTTCCCCTAAAATACTTTATTTGGTCTAAAAGTGACTGTAAACGCAATCTTTTTTATTACACCATTTTGAATTTACAGACCGGAAAACGCCTGTCTTCGACCGTTGTAAAAATGCTTCGGTGATAAAATGTAAATAGCGTTGTAAATGATTTTTAACAGACTTCAAAAAAGGTGGTACTATAGACCGTATTTTGCTGGTTTTCTTGTGTTTAAAAGCTATACAATTTCGGTCAGTATTTATTGCCAACTATGTAATTAAAAATATGATAAAATATGTAATAAGTTCTTTAGTAATAAGTAAGATATAAGATAGTAAAAATTAGGTCAGTTAGCTTTTCATTATTAATAATTTGTACGCCAAGACCTCGTTTAGATATTTATAATTAATAGAAACAATAATACAGGTAAGTTTAATGCAACCAAACCTTTTTTTGTAAACCTATACAGTCCCACTACTAGGCAAAGGCCCCGCTAAAGCTTTAATAAGCATGTTCTCAAAACAGGGCATCCGAAAATATAAATTAGTAATTCTACACTAACGGCCGGTTTCTCGAACGATGATCAACGAAATAATCAAATAATTACTATGTGTCAAACTCGGATCAATCGTGACTTGGGTTTCCAGAAACCGGCCGTAAGAATTTAAATGGGTATACTCACTGAAAAACTTTTCTAAAAATAAAATTTCACTTCACTATCCTAGACAATGTCATTTTCACATAAAACACATAAAAAATCACAAACGTATCTTAAACAAATCAAAATTCTATATTTTCTAAATACGTTTTAAAAATATGAATAATTTCAAGTGTGTTATTTAAACTTCCAATTTCAACTTTTTTTTATTTCGAATCATGTGGTTTAGCGCGCTTGGGAGGGCACGTCCGTACTGTTCCGAAGCCGAGTTAGTACTGAAGGTATCAGGGGTAGTTTTCGCTCATTTTCTAAGGGTAGCACTCACGTGTCTGTGGGGTGGTGTTGCATTGAGATAAAATGAATGATTTATTAGAAAGCAAAGATATTGCAAGGCTTGTTTTGGAACCTTGTTTCGGAATGTTTTTGTTTGGGATAAGTTTTGGGATAGCATAAATTCTAATACAATATGGCGAAGAAAAATAAGGCTCTGTTTACTGTTATGATAAAGGTAAGTCTAGATAAAGGTAATACATATTAATTCAACAAAAAATGATATACTGATAAAATAAGTAATAGATATTATATTTGACTAGGCTTGTAAAATTCAGCGTAGTTATTTAACTAAGTGTATTAACTTCAGTCATTTCAGACTTTTTATAACAGCTCCGCTTGCTCCGAAATAGTTTCTATGTCATCATCAAGTATTCAGCAACGTATCACCTTTTAGCTCAATACGTATACCTTATATTTTGATACATATTTTTTCTATGCTTTGGAGCTTTTGACAAAGTCAAAGTTAAAATTGCTTTATTCAGTAAAATAACAAGGAACATTTAGAATCGTCTTACATACTAAGTGATTCTAGGTGCCAGTTCCAAGCGACCAGAGCCTAGAAGAACGGCCAAGAAACTTACGGCCTGGTTCCTACCGTTTTTTTATGTGATCCTTCTTACAAACACACCATAAAACCTCCATCACTTTCAGCGTTACCTTTCGAAAAAAAAAACATTTAGGTTTGTATTTGGAACTAACAATAGAATGCGCAAGAATCACTGAGCCGGAAAATCGAGCACTACAAAAGAAAAAAAAAAGAAACGTCATTTTGTTTCACGCCAAAATGAAAAGGGCGGGAAAAGAACTAGCGCGTTCAATGACCCGGATATTTCGTATAAAAAATAAATTGTAGAACGGCAAAGATCTTTCAGTCTAATAAATCTAATAATGTTGTTAATAAACTTACGACAATTACAGTATTTACAAAATGTACATTGTCATATAAAATACATAAGAAACAGTTGAGCTATCTACAGACCGTTGCAAACGATCTATAGATAGTTCAACTAATAATAAATAATTGATGTTGTTAATTATAATGTTATATAATATATAATGTTGTTACTGTAACTTATATTCAAACCGTTTGTTGTTGTAAAAGAGTTGCCACTGAGTAAAGAAATTATTTTCTAAAACACAGAGACAGCAGAAACTCAAATGTTTATGAATATTTAATTAAAATAATCGACTCTAGAAAAAAATAATTATTTTCTCTCGAATTTTGAGAAACAAACTAAATAAAGCTGAATCATTTCAAGCAATTTCTTTTATTTTAATATTAAAGTGATAAATAATCTCATTAGTTTTTTTTTTAACTATTAAGTCCCACTGCTGGGCAAAGGTCTCCCCCAAATTCCTCCATTTCTCTCTTTCTTTTGCTTCTTCCTACCAATTCTTTTCAAAGTCGTCTAAATCGTCTCGCCAACGCTTCTTAGGCCGACCACGTGATCATTTGGTTTTATATTTCAAAAATACATTATTCACAAAAAAACTCACGACTATACAGTATTTACAAAATGTACATTGTCATATAAAATACATAAGAAACTGTTGAGCTATATACAGACCGTTGCAAACGATCTATAGATAGTTTAACGGATCCAAATTATTTATTTGCACAGGAAAATGTTTGTAACTTTTTATTTTATTTGGATAGACTTCTCTATAAATTGATGAATAAATTTTATGAATTGTCTCTGAGCTAAGCCGGCCTCTAATTTAGAGTGTCTCTGTTGCGATATTTCACTTGTAATTAAACACAATTTATTATTTTCGTGTAATTAAGGACAGTCTTTGTAATTATTTTATACTGCTATTTATAACTTGTTCCAAAACTTAGTCGAAACAAAAAAGTTGACACCAATAATTTGAGGGTGAAATAATATATTTTCAACTTTATATAAATAAAAAATTAATTAATAATACTGGACAATCCACACAACATCATCTAGCCCCAAGCTAAGCAGAGCTTGTGTTATGGGTACTAGAAGACTGACATACTTAATACAATACATTACATAAATAGATATTTTTTATTATACATATAAAATACCCAGAACACCCGGAATAAATATTTGCAGAACGTACAAACATTTATCTCAAGGCGGGAATCGAACCCGCAACCTCTGCGTCTCAGGCGGACCTTTGCCCACCGCGCCACATCGGTCGTCAATATCTTTATACTTCATTTGCATTTATTCAATAAAATCACAAGGATCACTTTGAAACGTCTTACATTACATACTAGATGATTCTAGGCGCCAGTTCGTCGCGACCAGATTCTAGAAAAACTGGCAAGAAACTAGACCTGGATAGAATCCAGGCGTTAAGTCAAAGTCAAAGTCAAAGTCAAAGTGTATTTATTTACAGAATTACATGTAAAAAGATGTCATATATATAAGAAAGTATCATTGTAATTCTACCCTTTTGGGGTGTGCAAATCAAAATTAAATACAATTACAATATAATAATAGAAACTAAGAAAAAGAGAAAAAGTAAAGAATGACAAGAAGTACATAAATTAAAAATAAAGACCTAAATGTTATTAAATTAAATTAAATATGAGCAATTTATACAAACTAATAATAATAATAAACTAAATTATGTCAATGTGTAACGTTATCGCACATAAATTCACTAACACTATAATAACATTTGCTAAGTAGAATTGTTCTCAGCTTTCTCTGAAACAACGACGCTGGAAGTTCTCTCCACGATAATGGTAATTTGTTGTAAACAAATGGAGCCATGCAAAAAATACTTTTGCGCATAAATGTATTTCTAGAGTTACGAGTGCACACTTTGTTTTGATCTCGTCTATTACGAATAACGACATCAGACAGCCGACAGAATAGCTCAGGGTTTTGTCTGACAAACATAGCCGTTTCAAAAATATACAGCGAAGGTAAAGTCAAGAGGCTATATTTAATAAAATAAGGTCTGCATGAGTCTGTGACTCTCAAGTGGAACATAGCTCTTATGCATCTTTTTTGGTGTTTGAAGATTGTTTCAATATCAGTGGAATTGCCCCAGAAAATTACACCGTATCTGATATTTGAGGCAATCAAGCCGTGGTAGGCAGTCAGAAGAGCATTCTCATTAACTAATGTAGATAGTTTATACAAAACATATGCAAGGCTATTCACTTTTTTGCATAAATGTTCAATATGAGCCTTCCAGTTTAGCTTTTTATCTATATGAATCCCTAGAAATTTTGTTGTATCAACTTCCTCAATTGTATTATTATTATATTGTATGTCAAAATCATTAGAAGCTGCAGTATCGCGTTGTCGAAAATGAATTATTTTAGTTTTACTAATATTAATTTTTAAATTATTATTATCTAACCAGGTGACTATATATTCGAGTGCTAAATTAATGTCATATTTGTATGTGTCAATATTAGTGCATGAAATGGTTACAGTGCTGTCATCTGCGAATAATGACATTGGTTGGATAGTACATTTTGGCAGGTCGTTTATATATATTATAAATAGTAGTGGGCCCAGTACACTCCCTTGGGGAACGCCATACCTTACAATACGTGTGACAGACTCATGAATTTGCTCAAATTTTGTTTTAATGTCAATTTTAGTTATTTGCGTTATTTGTTTTCTATTACCTAAATAAGATTTAATTAATTGTTGAGAGCTACCCCTAATACCATATAGCTCTAGTTTTCTAATTAAAATATTATGGTCCACATAATCAAAAGCTTGGGTCATGTCACAAAAAATTGAGCAAACTGGTGTTTTCTTGTCAATATTATTCATCACTCGGTAGAGAAAGTCATATAGAGCCATGTTTATTGTTTTAATTTGTCTAAATCCTTTTTGTTGCGTTCTAGCTATTCACTATTTTTTATCCGCCAAATAATGAAATCGATACATGACCGCAGTGCAGATGAAATTTTTGAAAAATTACATTATGAATAAATTATAAGCCGATTTCGAACTTTACACTGGCGCCTAGAATCATCTAGTATGTAAGACGTTTCAAAGTGATCCTTGTGATTTTATTGAATAAATGAATTTGAAGTTTGAAGTTTGACACTAAAACACATGTATGACGTCATATTGTTTGCCTTTTTCATGTTTCATTAATGCTTCGGCTACATTAGCGGGCGAATATTCGTATCGTGTTGGCGCGACAAAAACATCGTGTTCGGGTATAGGCGATTTTCTTGTCTAATGCTTCGGCTACATTAGCGGGCGAATATTCGTATCGTGTTGGCGCGACAAAAACATCGTGTTCGGGTATAGGCGATTTTCTTGTCTAATGCTTCGGCTACATTAGCGGGCGAATATTCGTATCGTGTTGGCGCGACAAAAACATCGTGTTCGGGTATAGGCGATTTTCTTGTCTAATGCTTCGGCTACATTAGCGGGCGAATATTCGTATCGTGTTGGCGCGACAAAAACATCGTGTTCGGGTATAGGCGATTTTCTTGTATAATGCTTCGGCTACATTAGCGGGCGAATATTCGTATCGTGTTGGCGCGACAAAAACATCGTGTTCGGGTATAGGCGATTTTCTTGTCTAATGCTTCGGCTACATTAGCGGGCGAATATTCGTATCGTGTTGGCGCGACAAAAACATCGTGTTCGGGTATAGGCGATTTTCTTGTCTAATGCTTCGGCTACATTAGCGGGCGAATATTCGTATCGTGTTGGCGCGACAAAAACATCGTGTTCGGGTATAGGCGATTTTCTTGTCTAATGCTTCGGCTACATTAGCGGGCGAATATTCGTATCGTGTTGGCGCGACAAAAACATCGTGTTCGGGTATAGGCGATTTTCTTGTATAATGCTTCGGCTACATTAGCGGGCGAATATTCGTATCGTGTTGGCGCGACAAAAACATCGTGTTCGGGTATAGGCGATTTTCTTGTCTAATGCTTCGGCTACATTAGCGGGCGAATATTCGTATCGTGTTGGCGCGACAAAAACATCGTGTTCGGGTATAGGCGATCTTCTTGTCTAAATACTACGCGATGACACGATGTACCTGGCCACATACATCGCCGTAGCCCGCTAATGTGGCCCCAGCATAAAGGAGAGCGCACACCAACGACAATAAAAGACATGTGACTGGAATTGATATTGACTGTAGGTACTGCACATAAAAAATATTGTTTAAAGTCTTTTTTTGTCTATACTAATATTAAAGAGGTAATAATGTGTTTGAATTTGTTAAACTGTTAGGGATAATCTCGGGATCTATTGAACCGATTTTAAAAATCTTTCACTAAAAGAAAGCTTTACACAAAACATACAGCTTTATACACTTTGTAAATAAAAAAAAATATGGTTAATATTTTGTTTATTATACATTTAACAATGCTGGTAGTGGTAACTAAACAATATTTTCACTCGAACATTTATTTCTATTGTAAAGAAACCGAATCACGTCTTTATCTAATGCACCGAGTGAGTTAATATAGTAATTTTCAGAAGAATGGTACATGATTGATTGTATGTATTCAATATGGTTTAATCCGAGCACGTGTCCAATCTCGTGCAACGCTGTATTGTAGAAGGGTACTATACCAAGTTTCGGATCGTAGATGTCATTTTCCGACCAAGTATAATCGTCATTGAAGTGCACGTAGCTTTGTTTAAAGCTAGGTGAGAGGGCGTGGGCGAGATCCAATGGGTTTAACGGGACACTGCAATGAACAAGTTTCAGTTTATACAAATCGTAGCAAGATAATGAAGGACTTCAACTCGCGTGAATCCGCGCGTTTCATTACATTCAGCTTTAGGTAAAAGTCTAGTCTAGAACAAGTCTAGTAAGCATACCTACTTGTAGCTTGGGTGCGTTCAATACCCAAATTAAATCATTTTCGTAACGGGCCTACTCTCCATCTTAGCAAGATAATTAAAATAAATATTAATATGAATTCATAGACATTACACAGATCGCGCTCCAGTCCCGATCTAAGCAAAGCTTGTAATATGGAAACTAGATTGCTGATAGAATACTTATATACACATTTTTTTTATTTATGCATATATATATTATGCATAGTGGCACCCAGACCAGAACAAATATTAATGTACATCACACAAACATTGGCTCTCAATGGGGATCGAACCCTACTACCCTACAAACAACCTACAAAACCTACAAACCCTACAAACCCTACAAAGCTACTACCAACTGAGCTGTGACATTTATCAATTATTTTTTTGAAAGATGTACTTATAACCGACTATCAACTAGTGTTAAAGTTCACCGTAGAACTAAGTTTCTACATAAAGAAACAAATTATTAAATAGGTACCTATATTTTATATTTTGACGTAATTCCTAGGTCACAGAACGGCTTATATTATGTCACTATGTAGGTTCTTTTAAAATGTTAACGTGACTTTTACTGTAAGAAAGTCGGTAAACTCACCCATCACCATGATCGAGTCTCTCAAAAGACACCGTGATGTCAGGCTGTCCTCCTTCGCTGGAGTTCCACACGTGGAAGTGGATCCCACAGTGCGGCGCCCACTCCGCAAACGCCTTCGCCACCAGCTCATCGACGCGCGATTTGTTCAAGCTCGCTTCCCTGTGCATATGTGGACCGTTCACGACCCTGTTCAACACAATCACAAGCATTTTGAAATTACTTTAGTTACAGTTTTTACAAATGGACGATGATGATCAGTGCTACGCGATGCGTTGAAATGACGAAGTGGGGAATAGAGTTGCATTGAAACGAATCTCTCTAATACATTGACTTGATTGACTATGAAATGTGTTAACTTTTAAGATGAACGCGCGACTTACTGGTACGTCATTGCAGCTTTGTTCAGGATCGGGTAGCCTGCAGTGCCCATTATAGCTCTGCTTGAGATAGAGATACTGTCGTCCTCTGCATGACTGAGTTCGTTCGCCATAAAACCCTGTACAAAACTTACATTGTACATAAGACATGATAACAAGCTAGTTTTTTTTATAAAAACAAACTAAAATTTTGTCCTAGTATTACAATACGTCGCTTGATAGTCGTTGTAGCTGAACAATTATTTTTTGCGGGCACATACGCACGGTCCTTGACAAGGATAGCAACAATATTTTGAATGCAATCACCGCATTACTGAAACAGATCTTTCGGGTGTACGGTTTCAAACAAGCCAGATATTGTTTGTAACCGGTAGAACCGACTAGAACTGTGTATCAAGTTCGTGTGAGACTTAGCAGAGCTGGTAGTGTGGCAAGTCAATTGCTGATATAATACATAAGACACATTTCTGTAAATGCATACATATAAAAAGTAACACGCCAGAACAATGTTTGCCATTATACAAATGTGTTACTTTCTTTGTGGAGATCAAACCCACGACCAACATAGAAGACCTGCAACAGACACTTGCAGAGTCTTGTTTTGACTCAAAAACTATCACTTACCTCATTTAAGCCGTCTTTTGGAATTGTTTTTCCCTGAAGTTGAGTAATTACTGTAAGAGCACACACCAGCCATATTAAATTACCGCAGACAGCCATTGTAGAGGTCTGATGATTGTATAAATATATTTATTAAAGTTATTCTCCTCTGCAAGCTTGAGAACACTGAATTCAGAATTATATTCCAGCAGTTATATAGTGTCGCTTATCAACTGGGATAACCCGCAGACCGCCGCGCCGTAAACTAGTGCGTCGCCGCGAACACACGCGATGTTCCCGACAAGTTCATTTTTAACAAAATTTGTCAAAATGCTTATCAAAATTTGAACGCAGGCAAAGCTAAAACGATTTACTGGTTAAATCTTGATCAAATTTAAAAGCAACCATTTGAGTAACACCAGCTTTCGAATAGAAAAATATCTTAAAAATGGTTCACTTCAAAATAATACAAAATAATAATTTATATATTTTTGTAATGAACAAGTTTGAGGGAGACCATAACCCAGTTGTATGACACATTATTTTAGGTAGTTTAAGAACCTAGAAATTAGGGTCAAAAGCAGGAGGAGGCCTTAACCCGATAGGGGTCCTAACGATACCAAAAATATTAAAAATAAAAAACAAAAATCGATACAGAATAATTTACTTAAATTAAAATGCATGATAAGTTTAGAGTGGTTATTAAGTTATGGAATAAATGGGCTTTTTTATTTTATTTATTTATTTAATTAGGGTAAAATAATAAAAGTTTATTATGCTTTGCTCTTCAGTTTGCTTGCGGTATACTTTTTTTGTATTTATGTTTTAAATCATATATTTTGTTGTCATAATATAAACTAACTAAGTACTTCATGCTCTTTCAAAGTGTAAACATTGTATTTATGTTATACACATCAGTGTTTATATCTGCCAGTGACCTAAAAAACATTCCTATTTTTTCACCCTTAAGGCGACGGGTAGGGTGAAATTTTTCATAATAAATAAAAATGTCAATAACTTCCAAGTTTATTATTTATTTATTATATCTATACACACGTTAAACTTGTAACACGGCATAGTTTTTGCCGTGGTGGTTAAACTCTAGACAGTCAGCGTGGCAACGTCACAATTTCAATTTCAACAAAAATGCTGACAACGGCGCAAAACACATAATGAGCCGCGCACAGCTCGAATAGTCAAACTCTAAAGCAGTGCCTTATGTATATTTGCGAGCACACAGCAATCAAACACTTATAATTCCTAAGGCGCTACTCTTCTTCTTCTTTAAACACCTTAATGTAGAAATGTTTTCTTTAGAGTCACAAGATACGAACCATAAGAATAGCTGTGCTGAGTTTGGTACCAAACAAATCTGCCAAACCCATAAAAAATGGGATCTTAAACCACACTTTTGCAAAAGGTGTTGGTACTAAACTTACATTTAAAAGTAAACTATATCCAAGAGCACAAATTTTGAGTAACAATACACTAGTTCAATATATGTGTTATAGGAAATAATAAGTTTCACAACTCCACATGCTATCACTTTTTCTGAAAACAGTTTTCGGTTTCCCCAAAAACACGCATTTGGCTATACCCGTCACCTTAAGATTAGATTTGTTTTATAATTAATAAGGAACCATTCCCGGATTCTGATTGCTTATTTTTTATTGGGCCTTTCCAATAAAAAAAGCTATTATGTTCAGTTTGAAAAATAAATAAACTATTTATTCGTCAATATCGACTACTATGATAAGAACCTAAATATTATATTGGGCATGGTTAATTCCTTTCAAGAAAAGGATTCTCAATTAAATACTAAATAAATAAATATATATTCACGGACAATACACACATGACACTCTAGTACCAAACTGAGCAAAGCTTGTACTGTGGGAACTAGATTGCTGCTAGAATACTTGTATACATTTTGGTAATACATACAAAGAATACATAGAAACAACCAGACACAGAACAAATATTTATACTCATCAAACATTTGCTCTGGGTGGGAATCGAACCCACGACCCACAGCATGGAAGGCAGAGCTACTACCGACTGAGCTGTGACGCCAGTCAAATTATGTTAATATATTTTATGTTATTATGTAGATATGATACGCAATAATTACGTCATTTTGTTGTATATATTTATTGAGGCAATTGCATGGTTTCGGACTTGGCCATAACTGCCCTTCTCTATACATTCACGGTTGTAGTAGGTACTTCTTCAGAGGACCTACATGATATAGATTCCCTGTATGTTTTACGTTTCGCTAAATTAAATAAAACTAGTGATAGGGTCTAAACTCATTATGTAAGTTTATTTATCCTATTATTTTTCCAAAGATTTTGTGTTACAAAGCTATAGAAAGTTTTCAGCAAAAAAAAACATTTGTTAAAACTTATCTTATTTTATCAATTATTAAGTAAGTGTAGGAAATACCAACTACGGCATACGGAAATTACAGGTTCATATTTTCCCCAAAAATTGGGAACTTTGAAAGGGAATACCCCCGTGAAAACCCTAAAATAATAATGCCAATAAGCAGAAATATTATAATTAATTATTTGCAAGTCTAAAAAGTCGGTCCGTTCTCCTATTATAATTATTACAACACCCAAACTCGGGTACATTATGTATTAGAAAATAAGGTTTTTAGGCGATATAGACTATGTACATAATGAAGACAAGAAAGATACTGAATACTTCCCATAGTAGAACCTATACTTAGTTTGGAAGTAAACAATGAGTGTGATGTGTGAAATGTCCCTGAATATTTTAATATATTAATCAATTAAAAATATTATTTTAAATATTGCTTGATCTGTAATACAGATTCATTCGAATCTACTTCAGGCACCAGTCTCTCACAAAGTTAGTTGTAACTAAATTTGTACTGTTGTGTTATGATTCTGTTACTTTGTGTGAGAAATAAAACATATCTATAATAATAACTATATTGTTAAACAATGAATGTAAGTAAAAGGGCACTTAAATCTCCAAAAGAGGAAGTGATTGCTCCGCCAATTGAATCCGCTGATTGCGATAACACTTTTTTGTTTGATAGATTTTTCACCCATATTATGCTTTTTGTGTTTAATCTTGAAATATATATTATAGTTGTACTCGTACAGTTTTACGTAGTTAGTAGTAGTTAGTACAGTTTTATTCATTTTTGTAAAATTATTATTTCGTTGGGAATACCGCGAGAGTTCGGGCGACGCACTAGTTACTGGCGGTGTGCGGGTTATCCCTGTTGATAAGCGACACTATATAACGGCTTGTCGAAAAGTACGAATTCAGTATTCACAAGCATACAGTGCATGAGTATCTTAAATATATTACAATTGATATAAATATATTTACACAATCATCAGACCTCTACGATGGCCGTCTGCTGTAATTTAATATGGCTGCTATGTGCCGTTGCAGTAGTTACTCAAGTTCAGGGAAAAACGATTCTCGAAGACGACTTATATGGGGTAAGTGATAGTTTTTGAGTAGCATTATGAGTCTTTGAAAGTGTCTGTTGCCTTCGATGCTGTAAGTCGCAGGTTCGATCTAAGAACAAACATTTGTGTAATTGTAAATATTGATATTCGTTCAATGTTTGTATTATGTAAAAGTTTGATGTAAAACAATATTTTTTACTGTTTTGGCTGTCATCTAGATACTAATCACTACATGCTCTGTATACATTTATTTAAGCTATTCATGTGTCCTCATGTAAGCTAGTTTTTTATAGTTAAAATAATGAAACGATCTGTTAAGATGGTCTGCTTAATGTGCAGTGGTAACCTGCCTCGTCGATGCCGTGTGCCATTGAACACGTAAACGTAAAAGTGCTTTTAATGACCGCGGGACCCAAACCTATAAAACCAACACAGCGAGTACACCGCTTGATCACGAATAGGTAGATACGGTAATAGTACTTCCACAGACCAGCTCTTTCTCATAAGTCCAACACTGTAACGTTCTACTTGCTAGCGTTTCTTGTATTTAAAAGCTAGCTTATTACAATGATAGTTTTATTCAGGGTTATATGGCAAAAGATCTCCATCATGCAGTGGACGACAGTATTTCTATCACAGGCAGAGTTAGAAGGGCCACTTCAAGCCTTCCAATCCTGTCCAAAACTAAAATGGCATACAAGTAAGCGATCTACCTACTTTACATATTTTTGTTATATATAAGTATGAAATAAAAAAACGACAAAAAACAAGAACTTCCTAGCGCAATAACGCTGGTTTTGTTTAGAGACATGGAGTCTCTAGCAGATTCTTTGTGAAGATTGGACGCAGAGTTTACGCTTGCGTACTTGGCGCACTGTATACCGGTTTTACACACTCTTTTAACTCTTTCTAATATAATTAGAAAATACTTAATAATATGTAACAGGGTTGCAAACGGACCACATAGACTACCTTGGCATAAAGAAGAGAGCATGGACAAATCGCGCGTCGACGAGCTGGTGGCGAAGGCGTTTGCGGAGTGGGCGCCGCACTGTGGCATCCTCTTCCACGTGTGGAACTCCAGCGGAGGAGGACAGCCTGACATCACGCTGTCTTTTGAGAGACCCGATCATGGTGATGGGTAAGTTTATTAGAAAAGCGAAAAATATATGTATACATATATGTTTACATTATGGAAATACATCAGTTTACGAAATAATGACTTGAAAATAATTGTGCATTACAGTAATCATTATATTGCCCTAACCAGCCGGAACAGAGACTATATGCATTTCGATGAGGATGTGATCTGGGTCGACAGGAAAACCAACGAAGAAGAAAGATACCTTCATCAAATTTTTTATTTCTATCCGATATTGTTGCGCGAAATTGGACATTTGCTCGGATTGAATGAAAATGAATACAGAAATTCAGTTATGTACAATAAAATAAACTGGAACGCTACTTCACTCGATGGAATAGATAAAGTAATTATACAGAATCTTTATCATGTAAATCACTGTTAAAATAGAAACAGTTCAATAAACTTTTGCAATCTAGTTTCCATAGTACAAGCTTGAAAACTACATTGCTCATAAAATACATTTATACATTTTGTGTATATGTTTATATAAATACCTACTAACAACCAGACACAGAACACGTTCAGTTTCTATAGTAACTCATCGGTATTCTGTGGCATCTCTTGTAGACTATTGTGACTGTGACATTAGACAGGTTTTTATTTGCATAAAAGTAACACACAAAGTATACTTACAAAACAAAACTAGCAATCACAAAGTACCTAAAGACGAGACAGGTAATGAAGTATGCTGCAAGCAGTTAGCTGGTGTTTGTGTGCTACAGCAGCAAAAGGGTCTCGGCTCAGCGTATGCCTCACCACCTAAAGGCAGCTAGGCGCTGTTATTCTGCCGAGACCATCAGGCAATAGACCTTGTA
Source organism: Ecliptopera silaceata (assembly GCA_932527185.1). Taxonomy (NCBI): domain Eukaryota; kingdom Metazoa; phylum Arthropoda; class Insecta; order Lepidoptera; family Geometridae; genus Ecliptopera; species Ecliptopera silaceata. The sequence goes on along the minus strand of OW052213.1, from coordinate 6,002,267 downwards.
ATAAATATTGTAATAAATATTAATGTTTATATATTAAATATATAAACATTAATATTTATTATAAAATATTAATACTTGTAATAAATATTAATGTATATTATGACTGTGTATTATTACTAAGTTAAATTGACACTGCACTGGAACTTCAGTATCTAATTTAGTTTAATCTATAAAAACGGTAGGAACCAGGCCGTAAATTTCTAGCCCGTTCTTCTAGGGTAGTAGTCGCGTGGAACTAGCACCTAGAATCACCTAGTATGTAGGACGATTCTAAATGATCCTTGTGATTTTCCACTCCTTGTGATCCTTTATTGAATAAAGAAAATTTTTACTTACTTTACTTACTTCAATTACCTACTTGTATAATACATACGTAATATGTAGATAGATAGATAACTCTTTATTAGTACGCCAAAAAAATACAGATAACAAAACAAAAAACATTAATAATGGTTACACAATGGGCGGGCGTATTGCTGAAAACGATCTCTTCCAGGCAACCGAAGAGTTAATGATATGTATGTGAGTATCAAGTTGTTAGAGTCTGCTTCTGGTACGCCAGTCTCTCAAGAGTCTGGTTATAGAGAAGAAACCCTCCAGGGTGACTGAGGGTGTGTTGGTAAAGTGCAAGAGAGTAAGTAAAAGTGTGTATGTGAAGTAAAAAATTGTAAAGTAGGTAAAAGTGTATTATACACTTAACGCAAGGTAAAATGAAAAATTATAGATACATCATAGAATACATAGCTAGCAGACGAGCTTGCGGGCCACCTGATAGGATTATACATATAAAATACCCAGAACACCCGGAATAAATATTTGCAGATCATACAAACATTTTATCCCAAGGCGGGAATCGTACCCCCAACCTCCGCGACGCAGGCGGACCTTAGCCCACCGCGCCGCATAGGTTGTCATTGATAGGATTAAAAACACATTCCGTCTAGTAAAAACTGAACGGACTCTAAAACATGGTTTCGAGAGGCTGGGATAGGCCGGCTGTGCCTCTCATCTTAAATGCTTTGTGCTTAAATGTTTATGCTATCTGCAATTCGTCATTTAATTATGTAAAGTCATAAAAACACATTGTCATTGTATATGCATAGATATTTATTCTGATGATCGATTAGATTGACAGGAGTCACAGCTTAGTCGGTACCTCTGCCTTCCGTGCTATGGGTCGTAGATACGATTCCCACCCAGAGCAAATGTTTGTGTGATGAACATAAATATTAGTTCTGTGTCTTGGTGTTACTACGTATTTTATGTATGTATTTACTAAAAATTGTATATAAGTATTCTATCAGCAATCTAGTTCCCATAGTACAAGCTTTGCTTAGTTTGAGTGTGATGTGTGAAATGTCCGTGACTATTTATTTCTTTACTATTTTTATCCGCCAAATAATGAAATCGATACATGCAGATGGAATTTTTGAATAATCGAATATGAATAAATTATAATAAGCCGATTTCGAACTTTACACTGAAACACATGTATGTATGACGTCATATTGTTTGCCATTTCCGTGTTTCATAAAGGACAGCGCACACCAACGACAATAAAAGTAATGTGACTGGAATACATATTGACTTAGTTCCAAGAGTTCAAGCTTTGCTTAGTTTGGCACTAGAGTGTGATGTGTGAAATGTCCGTGAATATGTTTTTAATTGTTTGTAATGCTTCATTAAATATCACAATGAACTTTATTCTTTATACGATACGATGCAATTAACAATATCTAAAATATCTATGTTTTAAATTCGTTTGCGTTAATATTTAGGTCAAATGAGTCTGGACTTTTCCAAGCTGTTAATTGGTAGGTTAAGAGGACATATTTGAATTCATATATTATTTATATATAAATAAATAAATAATAAATATAATGCACACATAATATTTTAAATTGATATAAACTATTATAGTATTTATAAAATACATAAGAAACAATTGAGCTATCTACAGGCCATTGCAAACGATCTACAGATAGCTCAACTGATTCAAATCAGTACTTACCAATCAGAAGCGTACCCAAGATACTGGCTGCATTGTATTAATATTGTTTCTTTTTTTTCATTACTTAACGTTTGTTTCTAATATTTTTTTAGACATGTAAGATTATTTTTACTTATGTAAGTACTAACAATAAACTATTCAAAGTTAATACTTAATGATTATCTAGTAGGTTCTAAGTTTTCTCACATTTTGTCTATGTAGTTACTATAAATATAATAATTAGTGGTTATATAATAGTTAGCCCGAACTCCGAAAAGATCTTGCCATATAATATTTGAAACTTTCATGGTTTTGAACATATTTTCATTATAAACGGGATATTTACCATGATTTGTGAGTTTGATCACGGGTCACATGCGCCATGATCACGGGTCGAACTGAAGTCTGCCAAAATATCGGGAAATAACCAAACTCACAAATCATGGTAAATATCCCGTTTATAATGAAAACTAAGATCTTGCGATGTTTTGTAACATATAATGTTTTTTTCAATGTTTATTTGTAAATTGTTTTGACTTCACACCATTGATCGCTAATTCGCTTTGTAGTAGCTTTCACTTTGTAAAGTTTCATTTATTTTTATAAGAAAAGATATTAATTTATTCACAAACAAACTTACGACTATACAGTATTTACAAAATGTACATTTACATATAAAATACATAAGAAACAGCTGAGCTATCTACAGACCGTTGCAAACGATCTATAGATAGTTCAACTGATCCAAATATTAATTTATTTTTATTATATTTTATAGTTCATGTAGGTACCTATTGTGGATTTTGTATTTTAGAATTTAATAAATATATATATATAAATGCATATCTACAAGATTTATTTCTCACACATTTATATAATAGTCTTAAGTTATTTATAACAAAAAAAAACATATATATATTAAACATATATGTATTATAAAAAACTTGCCGCCGGCAGCGGGGCAAGGCCCAAGCTACCGGTGGTTAGGGCTACAGATTGAGGAACCTCCGGACAATGCGTGCCGTGTCGAGGATCACGTACTGATAGAACACCTATACTTTTTTTTTAAATACATAGTTACACCCAGAAACAGAACAAATATTTATGTTCTTCACACAAACATTTGCTCTGGGTGGGAATCGAACCCACGACCCACAGCATGGAAGGCTGAGCTACCACCAACTGAGCTGTGACGCCTGTCAAAGAATATGGTATTCGCCTTAATAAAGATGTGTTTAATGAATCGTCTTGACATTGAAGTAATGTTGTGTTTCATACACAATCTTCAATTGCCATCATCGCCATAGCACAGTATAATATATGTACAAACAGTAAAGAAGTGTGCTGTGTTCCGCTGTTGCTGCCAGGGTACGCATTGGCATCACGGAAGATCAGCGTTGTAGTACATATGGTTATTGTAGTACATAGGATACTTCTATAACACATGCTGTGTGATGGCTAGATTTCATCACGCAAATTTTAAAGTTACTTTACGTCTAGATTTTTTGATTTTTTTTTTTGTTTTGTTTGTGACGCAAAATAAACTTTATTTTTAGTATAATTATATATTTTTAATAAATGATGTCCTAAAAAGATTAGTGTCTGGCATAGGAAAAGCAAGTCAATAGGGTTATGTGTTACATGAGAAAAAATATATATACAAATTACTTAATCTTGTTTAGAAACAAGGACGATGGATTCCTACCCAACTATTAAAATTAAAAATAAACTCATAACTCTCCTTTTGCTCCGCGTACGGGTAACTTGGTAAAGGTAAAACGTCTTACCAAGTTATTAACTAGAAAATAGAAAATATGTCATAGTAAAACACAAATTTTTAGTCTCTTCAAAGATCATATCTACTGCTACTTTAATTTTACTTATACTGTTAATCAATTCTCATACAAAGCGACACACATCAAGATAGTATCTTCTCGCTAGCTCATGTGTGCAAACGTACAATGTCTATCAGCCATTCGAAGAACAGTTTTTACTATAAATTTGTAGCGTACCGCAAGGGTGCGTGCTAGCTCTCATTCTGTTCATTAAATATACTAAGTATAATATCAAAATGTCCGCGCTCTTAAGCAAAAAATAACTATGTTGTGATTACGAAAGATTATTTAAGAATTCAGTGATGTGAAGATGATTAATAAAAGCAAGTGGTGAATAAAATAATGCGTATATTATGGAAAAGTGTTTTATACTAAAATCTATCAAACTTAAGAATTGAAAAATGAAACTTTTATTATTTTTTGTGTACGTAGCAAACATAATAGGTGTGTTGGGAAGAGACTTGAGTGTGAGTGAAAGAGCTAATCGAGCTGCTTTCATACAAAGGTTACTAAACAAGGAGAAGTATTTGGAAGGAAGAATCAAACTCGTTGGAGGTCCTAATAGATATGAAGGTGAGAAGAAACATAGAATATTACTATTAGAAGCTAAATAATACAACAAGATTGTAGATATTAAGTAACATACTCAAGTGATATTACGTTTGTAGGGTTAATTAAGGTCCGATAGTGCTAAATTGTAACGTAAATAGTTAAACATCTTTTTTCCATTCGTGTGACAAATGGTTATGTATGTCACAATCTTCGGCACACGTTCTAATGTTGAACGTGTTTGACTACACGCTTATCGCGACCCCAAAATGTCTGTAATGTATGTGGAGCTTCGTGTGTAGTTAGAAAATTAACGCAATCGGGCCCCTGGAGTCGACGCGTAGTGTCTAGAACACGCTCCTGTTTCGATACGATTGCAATTAATTATCATATTCATTAGTTCTTACCTAACCTGGAACTGGCACCTAGAATCACCTAGTATGTAAGACGATTCTAAATGATCCTTGTGATTTTACTGAATAAAGTAATTTTGACTTTGACTTGACCGTGCTGACAGGTAATGTATATATCTACCACGCCGGACGCTGGGGTGCGGTCTGTGATGACTCCTGGGACAATGCAGCAGCACAGGTCATCTGCAGAGCATTCAACAGTACTGGTATTGCTACCCATGGTGGAGAGTATGGAGAAGCTCTTGGTGAGTACTAAATACATACTTCTTTTTGTTTCTAAGTGTTATTTAAATTAATTATGACAAACAACTATTTTATTTTGACGACCGATGTGGCGCGGTAGGCGATGGTCCGCCTGCGACGCGGAAGGTTGCGGGTTCGATTCCCGCCTTGGGATAAATATTTATTCCGGGTGTTCTGGGTATTATATGTATAATAAACAATATCTATCTATGTAATATATTGTTTTAAGTATGTCAGTCTTCTAGTACCCATAACACAAGCTCTGCTTAGCTTGGGGCTAGATGATGTTATGTGAATTGTCCAACATTATTTATTTATTTATTTGCTATAACTATTTGGACAGTATGGAAAAGAACGAAATACATAGTTATTTTTCTTTCTAAGTATTATTTTAATTAATTATGACTAATAACTATTTTATTATAGAAAAATACTGGATGGACGATGTTGTTTGTCAAGGAGATGAGCCGTCCCTCGCTCATTGCATCTTCACTGGCTGGGGGTCCTCGGACTGTGAGAGTAGCGAGGCTGCTGGTGCCATCTGCAGATCTCAAACTCCATTGGAACTAAAGAGGCCTAAGAATCTGATACGCGATGTACTGGATCTGAAAAGTGCTAGCATCAGATTGATTGGAGGAAGGAGTCACCAGGAAGGGAGAGTTGAGGTATGTTTTTATGAAATCAGATATCACACGATCGTAAAAACAGAGCGCTTCATCAAGCTCCAGGAGCGTGGTCCACTAATGGCGGCTATTTTTGATCATCACGTGACCCACGCTCCTAGAGCTTGATTTACACACAACGGGATTAAGCAGATAACGCATTTTTTGCCACAAGACTCTCATGCACTGACACTCACACCCTTCAAACCGTATCAACGCATTTCAAGCATCACTGCATGGTAATAATAATAAATAAATAATGCTGGATAATCCACACAACATCATCTAGCCCCAAGCTAAGCAGAGCTTGTGTTATGGGTACTAGAAGACTGTACAATATATAACATAGATAGATAATTTACATTATACATATAAAATACCCAGAACACCTGGAATAAATATTTGCAGATCGTACAAACATTTAACCCAAGGCGGGAATCGAACCCGCAACCTCAGCGTCGCAAGCGGATCTTCGCCCGCCGCGCCACATCGGTCGTCATAATAGCTTTTTATTCCAATTATTGTACTTATCTCAAGTGTACATAACCTGTTCATCCCTTAGATCTACCACAACGGTGTCTGGGGCAGCATTTGCGCTGATGGATGGACTCTCTACGAGGCTTCTGCTGTCTGCCACCACTTGGCCTTAGGTTTTGCGGAACAAGCGTTGCAAACTGACTACTTCGGAAGCTCGACCGTGGTGCTCAGCGGAGTGCAGTGTGAGGGTAACGAGACTCACCTGTTTGGTTGTCGTCATCAGGCATTGGGGAATGTAGTGTGTCCTGGTCAAAAAGGTTAGTAAGCATGTAAGCAAACCTACTCTTTTTATGCATTATATTTATAGGCAAACGCTTGGCCGCAATCACATCTGATGTTAAATGATGATGCGGCCTACGGTGTAACGCGTTTGCCTAGATAGAACCTATTCACTCTTTTCTTGAAAACGTGCAAATTATATAATTAAGACCACCATCTTACTTCATCAGGCGAGATTGAAGCCAAAGGATGGTCTATAGATTATAAAAAAAAATAAAAATCTTACAGTTCCTGGTTGCTAGAGCATTTATAATTACGAACACTTTTGAGATGGCTAATTATAAGACAGCTGATACGTTATACGTAAAACTAACTAGTTTACTTAAATAGTTTACGCTATAACTATAGTATTTTTTTGTTTTTGTTTCAGTACAGTTTGTCGTTTAATAAATAAAATTTACATACATTTAATAACATTTATACGCATAATTAAACGCATAATGTAAGAAGGATCATATAAAAAAACGGCCGTAAGTTTCTTGCCCGTTTTTCTAGGCTCTGGTCGCGTGGAACTGACACATAGAATCACCTAGTATGTAAGACGATTCTAAATGATCCTTGTGATTTTACTGCATAAAGTAACTTTGACTTTGACTTTAAACGTGTTCATATTCGTGATTGTAAAACATTGAACCTATTTAAAAAGTAAAAAACAGAAGGGTTGGAATTGGTTAATGTAAAAGAAACGCTGTACCCTTTATCAAAAGATTCAATCTTGACAAAGGGCTACATTAGGGTTTACAGATGACGCAAATAGAGATAGCAACTAACGATGTTTGAAATGGGTTTTAGGGAAAATACGGTTTTGTGTTCGATAAAAATCTAAATTCTTTCATCCGTTTTTGCTATCTTAACGTTTTATTCTAAAACTCTCAGCGATTGAAGCTTCTGGATCAAGGTTAAAGAAATATGATTTAACTGTTTTAATATAAAGCATAATTTGGGTACTGATTTGGACCAGTTGAACTATCTATAGTTTGTTTGCAACGGTCTGTATGTAGCTCAACTGTTATGTATTTTATTACACAATGTAAATACTGTAATAATCGTAAGTTTGTTTGTGAATAAATATAGTTATGAAACACAAGTATAAGTACATTAACCAATATTATACGAATTATAATAAGTGGTGGAAAACTAGCTTCGGAAGCCAATTCCTTGCAAGTAGTATTTATCTTCCAAACTGTTCGTTCCAGGTCATGTAGCAGCAGTAGTGTGCACTCAGCACCTGGCAGACTTACTGCTGGAAACAGCAGTTATAGAACAAACAGCTCACCTGCAGGATGTTATGATGGTTCAGCTCCAATGCGCTATGGAGGAGAATTGCCTCAGCAAGTCGGCTTATGAGGTACTAAGGGTTGACGACACCATCCCAACGAAATAGCAAATAGAGATTGAAGAGATAAAATGAGCTAGAGTCCAGTTTGCAGCACTGAGTAATCAAATCCATTTGCTTAAAATTAAATAATATAATCAGTAATCATACATACATAAATATGTATGTATGTTGTTACAAAAACAATGTATATCAGCAATCTAGTTCCCATAGTACAAGCTTTGCTCAGTTTGGGACTAGAGTTTGAATTGTCCGTGAATTTTTTTTTCTCACAAAGCATACTTACTGCTGACACATGTTTGGTGCGTGCTTACATCTTTATTTTAGTAGAGTAAATAAACACAATGTGTTATCATTTCCAGATAAAGGAAAATAACCCTAACTGGCAGTTCGAAACCCGGCGCCTGCTCCGCTTCACCGCATCATCCCTCAACATCGGCAACGACGAGTTCCGCCCATACTTGCCGAAGCATCTATGGCAGTGGCATCTTTGTCATATGTGAGTGGAGTTCCAGTGTTTTTTACTGACCCCTGGGGGTATCCTGACAGCTGAAATGTTTTTGAACTGTTATTGAGTTACTATAGTAAAATCATCAAAAACTGAACTGCAACTGAAAGGATATTCGGTCACGCAAGTTTCCCCCTGGTGGATAGCCCCCCTGGGCCCCGATCGTGCTAAATTGTAACCTTAACAGTTCGTCTAAGCAGCAGCTAAGGTTCACCAACGTAACGTGTACGTAGCGTGTGCAACTTCGTATCGCTGTAAACGGCTAACCGCTCATCTTTTTTCCCTTCGTGTGACAGCGGTTGTCACAATCTTCGGCTCACTAACGTTCGAATGGTGAACGTGTTTGGCTACACGCTTATCGCGATCCCAAAATGTCTATAACGTAAGTATGTGGAGCAGCTTCGTTTGTAGTTAGAAAATTAGTACAATCGGGCCCCCTGATACAATATGATTACCATTATACATGTCTTACTTATTCTAGGGCTAGATGCTTCAAACTTCAATTGCATTTATTCAATTAAATCACAAGGATCACTTTGAAACGTCTTACATACTAGATGATTCTAGGCGCCAGTTCGTCGCGACCAGAGTCTAGAAGAACTGGTAAGAATGATGGTGTTGTATATCTCTGATGTTGTTTTAACAGGCATTATCACAGTATGGAGGTGTTTGCTACTTTCGATGTTCTTGACGCGTCGGGTAGAAGGGTGGCTGAGGGTCACAAGGCATCCTTCTGTTTGGAAGACAACACATGCTTACCTGGAGTTGAGAAGAAGTATTCCTGCATCAATTATGGAGATCAAGGTTTCAGTATTTTTTGTTGACACCATCATTTTATACAGTCAAGTTTTTTGACTAAAATATTTTAGTTAAATTATGTATTCAATTAAATATTTTAGTCGTAAGACCAATTAGGTACTTAACCAAGTTTGTATTGCAAAACTTATTAAAGCGGACTTATTTTAAAAACACATACAAATAATTAATAGCTGACATACAAATTTAAATTATAATCTACTAAATACTTTTCAAAATATCTCTTAAAATGTGTAATTGGTGTTACTTATCGATGATAATATTAATTTTTTTGTTTTTTTTTTAATTATTTCTAGGTGTATCTGTGAACTGTTCGGATGTTTACAAATACAATATTGACTGCCAATGGGTGGATGTGACTGATGTGAATCCCGGAGACTACACGTTCAAGGTTAGTTTGACAGTTTATTATCAGTTTCACTTGACAAAAGACAGCCGGTTTGCCGATTGACTGAGAGTTATATTCAAACACATGTCATATTGACGGGCAGAAACCACATAAAAAATTAAGTACTTCTTCTTTATTATTTTCTATTCTTTATTATATTTTAATTTGTTTTTGATTTGAAAGGCTATTTTTCATTTGCAGGTGTCCGTAAATCCTCACGCCAGAGTAGCAGAACAAACATTTCACAACAACGCAGCGTCTTGCAACCTAAGACTGACAGATCAATACGCATTAGTTTATGGATGCAAACATGAACGACCTTAGACCTTTATTTTTTTTTAACCTTCGTTGAGTAGACCACGCGCAGACCATTCATAGACAACTGTAGACGTGACATCAACTATTTATAAACGTGTCTTCACATTTGTAGACAATCCATGGGCATGTTGAATATTCGTAAATTACTCGCAGGCTATTCGTAGACTACTTGTAGACTACTCGTAGACTATTTATAGACTATTCGTAGACTGTAGACTATTCGTAGACTACTTGCAGACTACTTGTAGACTACTTGTAGACTATTCGTAGACTATTCGTAGACTATTCGTAGACTAATCATATACCAACCATAGACCATTCATAGGCAACACGTAGATTTTAATAAAAGACATTATATTATTTTAAGTCATTTAATTCCTTAAATCATTATATCACAAAGATTATAAACAAAAACCAATCACAATATTTTGTACAAAATACTAAATTAAACTTATACTTATTTACAATAATGCCGTCATTAAAACTAAATAAATATTAAGTAAATAAGAATTGAAATACAAATAAATGAAAATCAAAATGACAATAAAAGTACCAGCAAAAGGATCTTTTCGGAAAAAAAATCTTTTGAATATTAGCAATATTTTTTATTGTAATTTATTAATATTTATTTTAAGTTTTATTTTTGTTTAGCTGTTAGATGTAACATAGTATACATCTTACAATATAATACGCTTTGCTGATAATACCATTAATCGGTTAACTGTCAAAAATGAAATTAGTCAATAGTTTATTTAATTATTAAATTAATATTGTTATAAATTTTAAACAAAATCGAATAAAACCGTATTTCCTTTTATTTATAAAATAAAGCTTTTTTTAATAAAGTATAAACCTTAGTAATAATTAGATAATTAAGAAGACACATTTTTTTTTGTTCAATAAATCCCAACTTATAATTATAAAAATGACATTACTTATCTAGTACCTCGTAATAGAAGGAATTAAAAATTATTTACTTAAATAAATTTTATATTTACTCAAATTCTTAATATTTTAATTGAGCAATTAAGTGTGTCAGTATTAAAATTTAACATTTTAATATTATCCTTAACTGAACTTTATTATTCTCGTTTAAAAACCAACTATTGTTACCAATTTTATCCTTAAAATTAAAACAATAATACCAGTTTTATTGTTTTTTTATTCTATGAGCTCAACCCAACCAATATCAATACGAAAAAATGATTTTAATGTAAACGTGTCCCGTGATACATTAACCATTATACTGCCAAGTAATGGTGTAGTCAAAACCATTATAACATATTATATGTCAAAAATTCTCACATCAAAAAAATATACTTGAAATTATTTAAGATAAAATGCAAATAATAATTTTAACATAGGCAAATTTTTTATCATGTTAATTTTTAAGACCGGTTTCTGAAACGTTGATCAACCAAAAAATCAAATTACAATGTGTCAAAACATGCTTTGTTTAATGCTAACTAATCTGTTGTAAAAAAAATCCCAGTTGACAAGCGTTTTGATTTGAGCAACCCAAATCACGATTGATCCTAGTTTTGACACATTGTAATTTGATTTTTTGGTTGATCAACGTTTCAGAAACCAGCCGTTACTTTTTTTGTAATGATCACGTATACTCCAACTTATCCTTTCTTGAATTTAAGAAGCAGTATGCTAGTGGTTAAATAAATAGCGATCCAGATACCAGTGGATATGAACCCAGCATACACGGTAGGCATGTCGATACTCCAACCTCTTTGGAGCATGGACCGCATGGATTCCGTTGACTTAGTAAGTGGAAGGACATAGCTTATCCATTGTAGGACTATGTGCATACCTGTGAAATAATAAATATTTACAAAACATTCACGGTCTATCTTATAAAAAGTTAGCGCAGACTTGAAGTATTGATTACCATACGTAATGACGACTTAAAGTCAACGCTTCAAAGGGGGTCACACTCCAGTCCCAAATTAAGCAAAGCTTGTATCAACTGGAACTGATAGAAAATATATACATAGAATACATAGTAACACCCAGACACAGAACAAATATGTTCAACACATGAACATTTGCTCTCGGTGGGAATCCCTAGACACAGAACAAATATTTATGTTCATCATACAAATATTTGCTCTGGGTGGGAATCGAACCCACGACCCATAGCATGGAAGGTAGAGCTACTACCAATTGAGCTGTGACGCCCGTCATAATACCTGTCAAAAAATACATGTTAAAGACCGAAAAAGGATAGTATTTTTTCACACTACGTTTTCATACTTTCAATTTTTCATTCTGTAATCATGGGAAAAAATGTGAAAAGTCACGGGTCGCAAAGTATTTTTTCATGCTAGGGGGTGGTATAAATAAGAGCGTTTTCACATTATCCGATCCCATATCGGTGTCGGACGCCGATCCGATATCAGGGTAAGTAAAATGTATGAAATATGTACCTGTCTTTCATATTACCCTGATATCGGATCGGCGTCCGACACTGATATCGGATCGGACATGTGAAAACGCTTTAGGGTTGAAAAACGCTGTTTAGTTTACCTTCAACAGGCCAGATAATGCCGCAGAGTAACACCATCGGTAGAAATGATCCAAGCGCCATATAGGTAGCCGTTCTATCTGTGTCACAGATACAGGATACAACGAAACCTGACAACAAATTAAATTTAAATATAAATAAATATTTAAAATGTTTAATTTTGACGTGACAACGTCTTATAATTCGATAGAGCCGGCTGCACGCACGAAAAAACATGACTCATGAGGCGTTCTGAGGCGTTCTGAGACGTTCCATGAAGTGCAAGCGAGAGCGCGGAACGAGCGACAAAGAAGCACAATCGGCCTTTGCGTTTGTTGTCACGTTGAACTATCGTCAGTAAACCGACTTTACAGACAACCATTTTTTTCTTAATTTTTTATATACAGTTCACACATCACACTCTAGTCCCAAATGGAGTGCACGAACGACCTCAATAACGATCTCTTCCAGGAAGAATACATTTTTGTAAATATAACTTAATTAAAGACAGACTCAACAATATATTTCATCTGCAAATATTTATTCCGGGTGTTCTGGGTATTTTATATGTTTAATAAAAAATACATATTATGTAATGTATTGTATTAAGTATGTCAGTCTTCTAGTACCCATAACACAAACTCTGCTTAGCTTGGGGCTAGATGATGTTGTGTGGATTGTCCAGCATTATTTATTTTATTTAAGCTAAAAACCTTACATTTTCCTTAACGAATAGAATCCACTTTAGCAACAGCCCACTCCCACTAGAGTGTACCAATTTAGTTTCCTGTCAAATAACTAGATTGAGTGTACCAACGTCCTTTTAAACCAATCACAAACTATACTCTACCGGCACTACTAATACTCTGTTTTGAAACAGTTGTTTTATTGATCAAAACCCACATCTTTTAGGGTCAATTGGTAGTAGCTCTGCCTTCCATGCTGTGGGTCGTGACGAAAATGACTAAGCTTGGTAAGTAAGTCATTTTTTATTTACTAATTACTTATAGAATTTTTGTAATGTATTTTATGCTCAAAATTAGTGGCTTACCGAAAATTCTGTTGTTTCGGTCAAAAATTAGTTTTTGCTATAGTTTTAGTTTTGGTCAATGAATGGCTGAAAGCTTTGGCCGAGCTGAAGCCTGTGTCCGTGAATGTTTGTCGTGTTCGCGAATGTATCTCCAAACAAAGCAAGCCAGTTATTAAACTAAGAACTTAGTTTCGGGTGTCCCTTGACACCCCTCAAGTTTCAGAAATACAAAAGTCAAAAGGGAGTGCAAATAATGCCAGGACTGTAGCCTGTTTTATTGGCAAGCCTCCCTATTCATAGTTTTATTCAAAAGCTAACATCGGAAGTCGCTAAAAGGGTTTTCGAGTAGCACCTTATCAAAGCCACTTATCTTTATAAAGTGCGATGTATATTCTTCAAACCTAAAATAAGCAAATATAATGTAAGATAAAGGTGTTGGGGCTTTTTTGTTAGGTGTTTATACTACCAATGTTTTTTTAAGCTATTGCATAGCGTCTATCGCGGGCCTTGAGCGTGAAGACTGAATCCAGAAATTCCGTAACAAAATAACCTAACACTGCGCATGCGTAATCCAGCAAAAATTGTTAGGTGTAGGTTTATACTACCTATGTTTTTAAGCTATTGCATAGCTTCTATCGCGGGCCTTGGGCGTGGAGACCGAATCCTGAAATTCCGTCACAAAATAACCTAACACTGCGCATGCGTAATCCAGCAAAAATTGTTAGGTGTAGGTTTATACTACCTATGTTTTTTTAAAGCTATTGTATAGCTTCTATCGCGGGCCTTGGGCGTGGAGACCGAATCCTGAAATTCCGTCACAAAATATCCTAACACTGCGCATGCGTAATAATAAAAAATGCTATGCAATAGCTTTATCGCGGCAGTTCCCGAGTGTTAATATATGTTCTAATTATGCCTGATTCCAACGAATAGTATTCAATAGATTTGAATATGTGAATGATTGTACTTAAACATCTGTTAACCTAGATCTAAATTGGTCGACACGAAATGGTCGGATATGAACTAAATAACTACATTATAGACGAGACTACGAAATTGCTTTTGTAACAAGTTTTTTGACTTTTTTCGTTATTTATTAACAATGCTGAAATGGTGAAAGAAAACATCATTTGGAAACCTGCGGCTTTTTTTACTTCTTTATAATATGGCGTTTACCATACGAAAGACAATTTTGCAAGTAATCATCATAAATCTATATCAGTCCACTGCTGGACGTAGGTCTCTCTGCAAACGCGCCACTAAGCCCGGTTTTCGTCTCTTCCAGTATTTGCCAGCTAAATCGTAATTTATAAAAAAAAATCGGTTCGAAGTTCTGTTATTTGCTGATAAAACATAACATTTTTATTTTGATTGTTTATTGCGTTTTGCTGTCTAATTTTGTTTTTTTACCAATTACTTGAGGTCATCCTAGCACTAAGGTTTTGTGTAAAATGTTAAATAAATAGATAAGAAATAAATAAATATTCATGGACATTTCACACATCACACTCTAGTCCCAAACTAAGCATAGCTTGTACTATGGGAACTAGGTTGCTGATAGTATACTTCTATACTTTTTTTTTTGTAAATACATGCATAGAATATACATAGTAACACCTAGATACAAAACAAATATTTATCATCACACAAACATTTGCTCTCGGTTGGTATCGAACCCACGACCCACAACATGGAATACAAAGCTTTATCAACTGAGCTATGACGCCTGTCAAATAAAAATGTCAAATAAATAAAAAAGAAGAAGTAAATACATGTCACTTACCAAACGTCATTCCACACAGTCCAGTGATAGTTGTGAGAATGATCACCCATCCAACAGGTCCTCTCATCGTCAGCCCGAAGAGTATGAACCCGATCAGCAGAACAGTGATAGCTTGAATCACCATCACGATCATCTGGACGATGACATGCGAGAATAGGATCTCTGTACCTGGGGATAGAGACGAGAATAGCTTAGATGTGTAGGTGGTTGTTAAACTGGTATCTGGCCCAGCGTATCAAATCAAATACTTCTTTATTCAATACTAGCTGACCCGTGCCCACTTCGTTGGACATAATTCGATAGTTTTTTCTCCGATTCGCTTTGCAAAACGGACTACCACGTAAAAGCCTTTTTATTTTTCTATTTTGTATATAGCCTATGACACTCAGCAATAATGTGGCTTTCTAATGGTGAAAGAATTTTTAAAATCGGTTCAGTAGATCCCGAGATTACCCCTTACAATTGAACAAATATACAAACATACAAACTTTACCTCTTTATAACGCGACCAGCCTAGAAGAACGAGCAAGAAACTTACGGCCTGGTTCCTACCGTTTTTTTATATGATCCTTCTTACAAAGAATCACAATTAAACTAAATGAAGTATTGAAGTTTCAGCATTGTTATTCAGCGCGGCAATGCAGCCAGTATCTTGGGTACGCGACGATTGGTACTGATTTGGATCTGTTGAGCTATCTATAGAGCGTTTGCAACGGTCTGTAGATAGCTCAACTGTTTCTTATGTATTTTATATATTTTTATGTACATTTTGTAAATAATGTAATAGTCGTAAGTTTTTTTATGAATTTAGTATCTAATTAAGTGGGAATCGAACCCAATAAAAACCCAATCGAACGACAGCATGGAAGGCAGAGCTACCAACCGAGCTGTGACGCCTGTCATGAAAAGTCTATATATAAATTTACTAGTCGGTGTACAAACGCCTTTACAAGAAAGTATATATTTCGCCTCGAATTACAAGCAATCAATTTTAAATAAATAAATAATAAATAATGCTGGACAATCCACACAACATCATCTAGCCCCAAGCTAAGCAGAGCTTGTGTTATGGGTACTAGAAGACTGACATACCTATAAAAAATATCTATGTATATTAAACAATACATTACATACATAGATATTTTTTATTATACATATAAACACCCAGAACACCCGGAATAAATATTTGCAGATCGTACAAACATTTATCCCAAGGCGGGAATCGAACCCGCAACCT
Source organism: Ecliptopera silaceata (assembly GCA_932527185.1). NCBI lineage: Eukaryota > Metazoa > Arthropoda > Insecta > Lepidoptera > Geometridae > Ecliptopera > Ecliptopera silaceata. Next base: position 5,985,828 of record OW052213.1, on the reverse strand, counting down.
TCCGCGTCGCAGGCGGACCATCGCCCACCGCGCCACATCGGTCGTCAAAATTACATGCAATTAATTTTGAAAACAAACTATTCGTTTTGCAAATGTGCGAGGTAAACCGCCGTTAGGTGCACATTAAATTTAAAGGTTCATTTACACTGGGTATAAAACATGAGCCGGGTTAGTGAGAAGGGGTCAGAATTATTAAGGTACTTTCAGAAACAGGGTTGTCTGGAAGAGATTGCTCTTCTAGAAAGATCAATGGCATTGCTAACACCTAGAAACTCAAATTCAATATAATATGCACATAAATTGAGCTATATACGTGGGAATCGAACCCTCGACCCACAGCATGCAAAAAACCAGAGCTATCTACAGAGCGTTTGCAACGGTCTGTAGATAGCTCAACTGTTTCTTATGTATTTTATATGTGTAAACAGGTTAATACTGAAATAGCCGTAAGTTTGTTTGTGAATATATTAATTTAATTTGTTCCGTAGAATCACAAGGATCATTTATATCAAGGTCACGCGACCAGAACTTAGAACGGGGAAGAAATTGCGGCCTGGTTCCTACCGTTTTTTGGATAAAATCTGAATAACATATTCTTAGAGTCAACTTCCTGTACTTTTTTTAATATATATGTGGTAATATATTTTACAATGAATTATTCATCTGAAACCAAAGTACACAGATTAAATTGAGGAAAATCATTATTTTATTCCCGCGGTTTTATCCAAGCTATTAATTATAATTCATTAATAAGGTAAACAATTAATAATATAAAAAATATTGAAGTACGCGGTTTATTCAATTATGATAGCGTATTGAATTTATTTAACAACTTTTGATAACAATAAGGTAAATTCAACCCTCCAACCCCCAAGGAATACAAAACATAAAGAAGAAAAAAACAAAAAAAAAAAACTGGCTGGAGGAGGCCTATGCCCAAAATGGGTATTCCCACAAAAGAAAAAAGAAAATAAAATGCGAAACTGCAGAAAAATGTGCTGGGAAAACAAATGGCTTAAAATAAATAAATAAATAAATAAAGGTAAAATTGTGGCATTACCGAAATAGTTTTGATTTTACACAAACAATACTAAAATAATGACAAAATATTCAGTAATAAATATTTAAATATTAAATTAAATGTAGTTTAATATATTTATTTTTTTGCAGCTTCATAAACTTCTAAACATACATAGTTAAAAACGAATGAAGTCTAAATGCCTAGACTAGACTAAAAAACCTGTGAAGTGTTCACCAATCGAGTAAAGAAAGAAAGAAAGAAAGAAAGAAAGAAAGAAAGAAAGAAAGAAAGAAAGAAAGAAAGAAAGAAAGAAATAAAGAAAGAAAGAAAGAAAGAAAGAAAGAAAGAAAGGAAGAAATAAAGAAAGAAAGCATAAGTCGGTCTTACAACCAACGCTAGTCTTCCGCCAGAGCCGATTCGGTGATGTCACGGAAGTTAAAAAAATTGTTATTCCCACTACCCAAAGGTTAGCTGGTAGAGAATGTTATTTGTAGCATTAAGTTCGCCTGTATACTTAAAGTGTACTTAAAGTGCAATAAAGAATTTTCTATCTATCTACCTATAAAAAATGTACAACATAGAACGCAACTAAATCAACCCATTGTTTGAGCACAATATTATCGTTCCATTATTAGAATGCAAGGTCCATTTTCTAAAATGTCGTTGATATATCTAATCCCAGGTGACTAATAAGAAAAACATCAATCAAACCAGATAAACTTATAATATTTCTTGAACCTAAAAGAGAGCTTAAGATGCTAAATGGGGTACTCAGTAGAGACTATATTATAAGAAAATAAACTTGAAAGGTGTCAAGGGACACCCGGATGTAACGAAATTCATTATTTATTATGTACATATACATAATAAATAATGAATTAAGGGTCAAATAAAGTTAAATTAAATAAGTTAAATATATACACTCAACAATAATAATCGTCGCGACACGACACCACACTGTTCAATGCAAAACTGGCTTGCTTTCTATGAAAGAGAGAGTCTTAATTTTTCCGTCTAGCCTTTCACAACGCGCGATAACCAACTTCGTCCCAATTGACATTGACAATTGACGACCGTTGTGGCACGGCTTGCGAAGGTCCGCCTGCGACGCTGAGGTTGCGGGTTCGATTCCCGCCTTGGGATAAATGTTTGTACGATCTGCAAATATTTATTCCAGGTGTTCTGGGTATTTTATATCTATAACAAAAAATATCTATCTATGTAATGTATTGTATTATGTCAGTCTTCTAGTACCCATAACACAAGCTCTGCTTAGCTTGGAGCTAGATGATGTTGTGTGGATTGTCCAGCATTATTTATTTAATAGAAAATGTTTTTACTTAGTTTCCTGAATATTTATAATTAAGTTATCGGAACTTCGTCCATCCATTAAATAATTATCGGCTTTTGATCGGCTCTATTGAGTTATTATCGGATTCCTTTCATTTTGGACCGGTTCGGACCAGATTGGTATATTTTAGGTATCCTATCTATAAAATCTTAATTTAATTTATTTAACTAAAACAATGTTGTGTTTCACGACGTTGTACGGGTTTTACTGACAAATAATAAATATTTATGTTCATCACAAAAACAATTGCTCTGGGTGGGAATCAAACCCACGACCCACAGTATGGAAGGCAGAGCACCAACTGAGTTATAACGCCTGGCTCCCGATATTTTGCAAAATTACTGGCATTATTCAAAGAGCTTTTTTTTATTTCACCATTATATTCACTGGAAAATAATGGAAGGTTTATAAGTACTCATTTTAAGTTAACTAAGGTTTTTTAATTAATAGACTACAGTACGCGTCTGACACAATGGCACGTTCATATTTAAAATGCATCGTGTTTCATTCTTTCAATTTAGTAATTACAATTTAGACGCTAACCTCAAAAAAGGTCTAAATTCAGGCATTTACAAAATAACTAGAATATCTAATTAGTTTCTTGGCAGCTTTGACTTTTTAAGATATTTAAGTTAAAAAGTATTTTAAAATACTTTGTTTTTAATTAAAAATAACATCTTATTTTGCAATAAAATAAATTATTATTCATGAATGGGTATCTTCTAGGCAAGTGTGCTACATCGTAGACCGCATCGTCACTTAACATCAGGTGAGATAGCGGTCAAACGCTTGCCTATAACTTGTAAAAAAAAAAAAAAAAATGTACCTTTTACACATCACACTCTAGTCCCAAACTAAGCAAAGCTTGTAATATGGGAATTCGATTGCTGATAGAATACTATACATTTTTCTTGTAAATACATAGTAACACCCAGACACAGGACAAATATTTATCACACAAACATTTGCTCTGGGTGGGAATCGAACACACGACCCACAGCATGAAAGGCAGAGCTACTACCAACTGAGCTGTGACGCCTGTCACTTGTCACTGTGACTGCATAAATACGAAGTATTTATCTACGTTAGTATAATCCGAGAACTTTCGGTATCCAATATCGTTTCATAACCTAAACGCTCGTTTTGGCGCCAAATTTTACTGCCTATAAGCGCCCTCTATTGGCCGTTGTCTGAACTGCTTTGTTTTTTATCTTCAACATAATTATCGCCCTCGCTATGGACTAATTAGACCCATTTTAACATAATAGGTATTATAAATAATGGGTTATTTGTTTGGGTTTTTGCTGAGTAAAATTATTAAGTAAATAAATGAATATTCATGGACATTTCACACATCACACTCTAGTCCCAAACTAAGCAGAGCTTGTACTATGGGAACTAGATTGCTGATAGAATACTAATACTTTTGTTTTTGTTGTAAATACAAACATAGAATACATAGTAACACCCAGACACAGAACAAATATTTATGTTCATCACACAAACATTTGCTCTTGGTGGAAATCGAATACTATATAAGTAAATTTAGTACTTAATACAAGTACCTACTTTTATTATCTAAGATACTTCACTTATATATCACCGAATATAGAATGCCGAGCAAAATGTAATAATATCAAACGATTATGACTTCAAAATGTAAGTAATTTGGTTATCTTAAGTGCGAGTTTCGCTTGCTCCTTTGGCTATCGTATAGTTTTATTGAGTCTCTTTGTTTATCATATTATTCTTATCATCATCATAAGCAGTGTGCTGGATGTATGTTGTAGGGCTCCGTATCCATAGAGTAAAACGGGACCCTATTACTGAGACTCTGATCAGTCTGTCAGTTTTTCTGTCGTTATTTCTGTTAGTCTGTTTGTTTGTCTGTCTGACAGTATGTTTGTCTGTCTGTTTGTTTGTCTGTCTGACAGTATGTTTGTCTGTCTGTTTGTTTGTCCGTCTGGCAGTATGTTTGTCTGTCTGTTTGTCTGCTTGTTTGTCTGACTGTATGTTTGTCTGTCTGTTTGTCTGCTTGTTTGTCTGTTTATCCGTCTGTCACTAGACTGTATCTCATGAACCGTGGTTAAAATAGACGTATGCAAACAACTAGAAATTGATATTTTACCTGTAATTCCAGAGACTAGCGATCGCTCCAGAATTCCTTCGTTCCTCTCAGCCAACATAGCTCCAGACGTGAGAGCTACAGCCAAGAAAAATATGATTCTGTGGAATAAAACATTATAGGTTTTACATAATGTCCTTATAAACCCTAAAATATATGTAGTTACTTTCGTTTTACGATTATCGCCATTCTTTTGCTCGTGGTAGTGTTTGTGGTATGTTTGGTAAAGTAAACAAACATCTTAAATAAATTAATACTTACGAACATTTAACACATTATGCCTTAGTGCCAAACTAAGCAAAGCTTGTCCTATGGGAACTAGATTGCTGATAGAATACTTATATAACATTTTTTTAGTAGATACATAGTAAAACCCAGACACAAAACAAAGATCAGTGATCAACACACAAACGTTTGTTCTCGGCGGGGATCGAACCTACGACCTACAGCATGAAGGCAGAGTTACTACCAACTGAGCTGTGACGCCTGTCCTTAAGACTATTGGAAATTGATATAAGCGCCACGGGTCGTGGATCGAGACTTAACTTAGCATGATTTATGGTTCATGTTAGCAACTTTACATGTACATTGCTAAGACCGTTTTTGTATCAGCTCTTGTGTTTTGCGGTAGTCTACGTAGGAGGTTTGTTTTTAAATGATTAAAGAAAATAAGATTATCGTTCCGACTATTCTTGTGATACTTAAATTTGTTTGTAGGTAAACCCATTTTGATGGTTTTTTTTTATTGCGGTGCTTCTCTTGCTAACTGAAGGTACACAATATGATGTTATGTGGTAATCACTGTTTTTATATATTGTATTAAGTATGTCAGTCTTCTAGTACCCATAACACAAGCTCTGCTTAGTTTGGGGCTGGATGATGTTATGTGGATTGTCCAGCTTTATTTACTTATTTATATTTTGAAGAATATAACTTTTTTTTTTATAAAATAATATTTTTCAAAAATGAGTATACCTAAACAAAATTAACCCAGTTTGAGACTGAAATTCAAGTTCAATTCGAAAAAACGGTTATTCACGCCGAGCGTGTTAAATTTCATAAGATACATGGCCGGTCCTTAAATCAATTTTTAATCAAATTACTTTCTAATTGGGAACCTTTTGCTGTAATTATAAACGTTATTAATGAAGGAGAATTAAATTTTGAGAATCGAGTACTTGAGGATTACTGTCTTTATTATGATAAGTTTAATGAGTTTTCGCGTCAAGTTGACAATAACGCTCGCATTATTTTAATTTGATTTTATTATGAAAGCTTCTATGATTCTCGCTCTCAATTACTTTAATATTTAACTAAATGAATGAAGTAGCATTGACTTATCGAGTACGTTCTCTTGACAGGCGTCACAGCTTGGTTGGTAGTAGCTCTGCATTCTATGCTGTGGGTTCGATATTATTTATGTTCATCACACAAAAGCCCCACATACAAACAGAATAGCATTGTGTAGCACACGCGTACATCTATGTTACTACCGCGTAGCAACCGCGTAGCAACCGCGTAGCACACGCGTATATCCATGTTACTACCGCGTAGGAACCGCGTAGCACTCACGAAGCATCCGCGTAGCAACCGCGTAGCACACGCGTATTATCTAGCTACAAACACTCACGTTAATATAACCCCAGGTCCAGCGAAGTCCGTAAAGTTTGGAGCCTCCAAACCGTAAACAGGTGCGTTGAACTGTAAAGAAAAACACATGAAAGGAGGTTCAATTCATGAGCAATGAATGCCAGAGTGAGATCAAGTTTAATGACTTTTTTATGTCTGTTTTTGAATAGATGTTATGAATTCACAGACAGATATTAGAATCATCTTAGTTTGGGGCTGGATGGCGTAAAAATGTGGCGTGTTCGATTCCCGCCTTGGGATAAATGTTTGTACGATCTGCTAATATTTATTCCGGGTGTTTTGGGTATTTTATATGTAATAAAAATATCTATCTATGTATCTAATGTATTGTATTAAGTGTGTCAGTTCAGTTCTAGTACCCATAAGACAAGCTCTGCTTAGCTTGAGGCTTGATGATGTTGTGTGGATTGTCTAGCATCATTTATTTATTTATAATATTTATTGAAATATTTTCAAAGATCAGTGTAAATGAGTGCGCGCTCTCACACAGATATATTCCTATAATATACTAGAATATACTCGTACTTTAGTCTATATTGTCTAAAAAGCGATTTAATTAGATTTTCCGCTGATTAAACACTGTTGAAAAGGGTATTTTAGTCAATGAAAAACTCATAGCACGGGAGAGCGAACATTGACACAGAAAAGGTATTACAAACAGTAGTATTGATTATTTTATACGAATGGCTTAATTTTTTTTTTTATGCCAAAGCTGGCAGACGAGCTTGCGGGCCACCTGATGGGAAGTGGTCACCGCCGCCCATAGACACCTGCAATACCAGAGGCGTTGTCGGTGCGCTGCCGGCCTTTTAGGTGGCAGATTTACGGCCGGTTTCTCGAACGATGATCAACGAAAAAATCAAATAATTACTATGTGTCAAACTCGGATCAATCGTGATTTGGGTTTCCAGAAACCGGCCGTTAATGTAGATAACGTACTATACAAGTAAAATTTTTATTAAAATAAATCAAATCGTTTACTTCATATACATCTTCTTCTTCTTCCTGCCCTTATCTCACAGGTGGGGTCGGCACAACATGTTATTTTCTTCCATTCTCCTCTAGCATCCGTCATCTCAGTATTCACTCCTTTCACATCCACATTTTTCACACAATTGTTTACTTCATTTACATATTTTTTAGAAATAGTATTGACATAAATTTGTATTCAGCATCTGAGTGTTACTATGTTTTCTATGTATGTATAAACAAATAAAAAAAAATATTTTATCAGCTTGCTTAGTTTGGGATAAGGACGCGTTATGTATGTGAACTTTCCGTGAATATATATTTATAATTTTTCTTTATACCTAAGAATGAAGTCAATATGAAAATTATTTTCCAAATAAAACATGACAAAATATAAATGTAGCATAATAATCAAACAACTATACATGTCTTGTACAGCATTAAACAAATAACTATTTTTTTTCTTTGAAGTGTCGCTACTGCTTTCAATTTACTGTTAACTTTATTAAAACAATACCTACGTTATGTTATATTTGAATGAAAAAATTCAGCGTATTTAAATACGAGAGAAGCCTTTGTTTGGAGTTTTTTTGATGAAATAACAAAGAAATTGGTGGAGTGAGAGCGTTTTCACATTATCCGATCTGATATCGGCGTCGGACGCCGGCCGATCCGATATTGGGGTAAGTAAAATGTATGAAATATGAACCTCCTATAGCCCGGACAATATGAAAGACAGGCATATTTTATACATTTTACTTACCCCGATATCGGATCGGCCGGCGTCCGACGCCGATATCGGATCGGATAATGTGAAAACGCTCTGAGGGATTGGATTGAGGAACACTGAGGAATATAATCGTTTGACATTCAAAAAGGCGGAAAAATAGATCAAAATCTATAAGATACTATAAAACTGTAAAACAGCCAATTATATAAATGAAGACATGAAAAAGTATTTACAAAAATTTGTATTTAAAAAAATTTGGATCAGTTGAACTATCTATATTCGTTTGCGACGATCTGTAGATAGCTCTGTTTCTTATGTATTTTATATTCGTATATAATCATACCCACGACCCACAGCATAGAAGGCAGAGCTACTACCAACTGAGCTGTGACCCCTGTCACATAATATAACAGACTGGTAAGACCGAGGTTTGAATTTAAAATACTATTAATTATATCAAAACGAATTATTAGATAGTATATTTTATAATTAAAGGCTTTAAATTTTGTTTTTCATTGAAAAAAAAAAAACAAAAAGTTATAATTCGATAGAGCCGGGTGCACGCACGAAAAATCATGACTCATGAAGCGTTCTGAGGCGTTCTGAGGCGTTCCATGAAGTGACGTTGTCACGCTCAACTATCGTCAGTAAACCAACTTTACAGACAACCATTGTTTTTGTATATGACATATGACAAATAATTAATTTTTAATTAAAACAAGTATACTGAAAACCTGGAAGTGTTTACCATGTAATTTATAGCACATTTCGTCGCCAAAAATGTAAAAGTTATATTTGAAACCGGAAAGCAATCTACGTGGCTTTAAATATTTAAATAGCACTATACTGATGCACTTTTTAATACAGAATAATATGTTAAAAAAGCCTTTTTTTTGTGGTTGTATTTTGTATATACCCAGCAGTGGAAAACTACAAATAAATAATCCTATGACTTAATAGTCATAAGATTACTCAACACTCAGACACAGAACGAATATTTATGTTCATCACACAAACATTTGCTCTGGGTGGGAATCGAACCACACATTTATTAAAAATTTTAGCAAAAAGTTTGTACAATATACATGGATTATAAAAAGGTCCTATATTTTAAAAACTATTATCATTATTTACAATACTTCAGGCAAAATAAGGACATTTCATTTCATTTCAGACATTTCATTTCATTTATAAACAGAGAGCATTTTCTTTTAGTTTATCGTCGAAGCTTAATTGCTCCTAAAAACTAAATAAAAAATTGTTAATTATAATGAATCTCTTAAAATAAAACCAAAAACACGTACAGAGTTAAGAATCTTTACACATTCACGCCTCCACAATCAGCTCGGAACATTCACCCAGCGGGATCAGTGCTCAAACCTAGTTCAATGCTCTTGGGGTCAATTATATGTTGAAATTAACGATAATTATCGCAATAACATCACAATTTTTTACGGAAGGTTTTTTTTTAACAAGCTGATAAATCTATGTAATTTGATTTCAACCTGATCTAATATGACAAGATACAGATAAATATATATACGAAAATACTTAAGTTAGTAGGACCTGTTTGTTTTGAAATCAAATTAATAAATGTTGTCTGGAAGAAATCGCTCCCTAGTGTTAAGAGCGCCCATAGTACCTACTGTATTTTTTAAGAAAAATAAAAAAATTGTGAGTCAAAAAATGACGTGTGGCACTCGGGGACTGCCACGGTAAAGCTATTGCATAGTATTTTTTGCTGGATTACGCATGCACAGTGCTTATTTCGTTACGGAATTTCTGGATTCGGTCTCCATGCTCAAGGCCCACGATAGAATATATGCAATAGCTTAAAAACAATCAGAGAACTTACGTGCACTGGAATAGCCATGATTCGTTTTGGTAAATCACATATTTCTGCTAGCTGCTCGGTCGATTCCATAAACGCTAGTCCCAAGTCCTTCTGCAACATCCATTCTACTTGCTTATCTGTTAACAAATAGTCAAATATTAATGGTAAAGAACATTTCACACAGTCATACAAACAAACAAAGTTGCATACAAACTTATACTTTAGGAACCAGATTGTTTATACAAAACTTATAGTTTTTAGAAAACTATGTACAAAACCGTGATAGTTTCAAATAATTTTATTCTTGTCACTGAAAGATAGTCTTAATAGTTATTATGTTCCTCACACTATGTAATTTAGAGATTATGTTTACAAAGGCATGTACCAACATGTTTTTTCTGAAAATAAATTTATCTATCTTTATCTAGAAAAATAACCTAAAAATATTCTATAACAATATTGCTATAAACCTTTAGTAAACAAACTCGACTAATCTCATCCCTTGACGACTACCCCTAATGGCACAACAAATGAGTTTTAATCACGAGGGTATTTACTATGCTGTTACTTGATTGGCTCTGGACAGTGGATCTCAAACTATTCCCCAGAGATATAAAGACTATTACACTTCTTCAATTTGTCTAACCAAGTTTTTGTGGAAGGGAAATTGATTTTAATATAGATTTAATATTCAATTTCCTGTAACATTGATTTTAACAATATTTTAAGCTATTGCATAGCTTAAAATATGCAATAAAGCTTTAAAATAAATAAAGCTTTGCTTGCTTATGGCATGAAGGAGGCCTATACCCTGAAGTGGGTGTTACCAGGCTGAAGTAGTAGTAGTAGTATTGCATAGCTTCTATCGCGGGCCTTGAGCGTGGAGACCGAATCCAGAAATTCCGTAACAAAATAACCTAACACTCCGACCGGCGGCAAAAAATGCTATGCAATAGCTTTACTGCGGCAGTCCCCGAGTGCCACACGTCTTTTTTTTATGGAAAGATAATTCAATGGATTCTTTGTTTTTTAATTGACTGAAAACTCTTTGAAATAAGTACTACAAAATTGTCATATTTTTTCTATGCCACTCAATATTGTATAATGGTTCTTTCAGTCGATAAGGCAGTTTATTGCGTTACAAATTCACACTTGTTTTAAATAATAAACTATATTTTTTCGTGGTCCAATCAGTAAGTACGTATCAGTATCGTCATTAGTTAGTGGATTAACTCTTAACTTATGATTAAAATTTATGAGTTTTCATAATTTAATACTACAACCAGTTTTTTGTTTTTATACTTTTTTACCACCTTGTATCAACCTTCTTTCTCATTTGCATCTGCAAAAGCTTTTATGCTTGAAGGTTTTGAGCCAAATATATTTAACCATTTTTTCCTCTTAACCACATTACAAACAAACAACAGACCAACAGCTACAAATAACACGCTACTATACACACGCAATGATGTATGTGTGTCTTAACATTCGAAAAAAAAGAACGGTTCTTATTAGATCCATTATTATTAGACGTCATAAGATTCATTTGATTCTTGCCCGTTCTCCTAGGCCCGCTCGCGTGGAACTGGTACCTAGAATCACCTTGTATGTAAGACGATTCTAAATGATTCGAAGTAATTTTTGACTTTGACTCTATGACATAAAAGATAGATAGATAGATAAACGTTTATTTGCCCCAAACACACAAACTTATAACAAAAAAATAAAATTAGTAAAGTACAAAACATCTGTGTCAAATGTATCAAAGCCACTACAAAAGAACTGATGCTCTGCAGGTTTTCTGCTCTGTGCCGAGACCGAGCGGTACTCAAATCAGAAACATTCGTAAAAAGCGACCGCAAGTTTGAGAGCCACTTGCAAGTAACGTTTAACGACATCTCGTGAAAAAGTTCTTCAAGTTAAGAAGGTGGATTAAGTTTATTGGACTTTTAATTTTAATTATGCTTAGCTGAAGTGCCTCCTGCTAAGGTGATACTAGCTTTAAGTCTGTGACTTCATCTGTATATATTAAGATAAAATCATTATTAGGATGTTACTTTGTACCTATGTATGTATTTACAAAATAAAATGTACTTATACTATACAGGGTTACAGGGAAAGTCGTGCTAGATCCGTTAAGGGCGTGAAGTACTCATCATTTCTGATTTATTTTACTATGAAACACCCCACCCTAAACTTAACCCATTTCGAGATACCCGACTTATAAATTTTTATTGAAAATTGCAGATTTTTCTACATATTTTATTTTTGTTTTTTCTGTGCCTCTTATTATTACTGTTATTGCATAAGACTTTTTTTAAGCTACGGCTGGACTTTTTTGTACTGTGTAAATATCAAAGAAATTAGATAAATTTAGCTATTTGATTCTCCCAATCATTAATTTCGACGGACAAAACATTAAATTGTAATTTGTTTATAGTAGTTTATTCAAATAAACTACGCTAGTCACGGCATTGACCTCATACAAAGAATGAACGAATGAACGAGTTGCGAACGAATGAGTTGTGAATAGAGATACGTGCGCATTGAAGTTACAAAGGGAAGGAAATTGGAAAGCTCGTGCCTGGCAACATTAGTCGAAATAATATAGGACCGATTTACATGATACAGAGGGCTTAGTCCGAGGTTGCATTTTAAAACTCCCTACTCTCGAGCCGAGAGTCGTCTCTAGGATATCCTTAAATTTTTGTATGAATATCCGAGAGACGACTCTCGGCTCGAGAGTAGGAAGTTTTAAAAAGTAACCTCGGACTAAGCCCTCTGGTTTCTTGAAGTACGGCAACATTAAGCGGTAACAAATAGTACCTGTATTATAATATAGAATAATAAGTATAATGTCATCGAATAGTGCATATTTTTTTTCAGATGGTTTTTCTAAATATTTTGTAAACTACTTACTTATAAGTTTTTCTAGATCTATATTGTAAAAATCATTTAAGATATGATTTTGGATAAAAATGTGACTACAACTAACTAAAATATAGAAACTTATGCAACTTATTTAAGTTAACTTTCAAAGTAAATAACAGACCAATCAATATAAAATAAACTTTTTATCAATTAAAGGGTTTAATTTATGTGTAAGTTGTACTTAGAAGAGCTTTAGTACATAGCTTTTTCATATTTTTTTTATTTTGGAAAAGCCTTAATAAACTAATACTGATAAGGGTGTGAATAATAAATGAATATATATGGACTTTCCTGACCACGTAATATTACTTAGATATTGGTTTCTAATAATAGAAATAACGGCAAAGTGATACATGCATTTCGATTGACGTTGGTTCAGTATTAATTTATTTAATATAACATTTTTATATATCATCAAAAACGAGTGACTTTACGTTTTTTTTTATAATATTCTACACTTAAAAAACAATACACAGTTTGAACATTGTACCCTATAAACAACGTAAGGTTTGTAGGGTCTCACAAACTAGACCTCTTTTGACCAAAGGCTTCAGTCACAGCTCAGTTGGTAGTAGCTCTGCCTTCCATGCTATGGGTCGTGAGTTCGATTCCCACACAGAGCAACCTATACATATAACGCAGCAGGCCAACTCTACTGTCAACCCTGTAATGGGATATTTAAAACTAAATTTTGTCTAGCTAGCCATATTAGGGCTCATGCTAGAAAAAGATTTCAGCTTTACTTTCAAAAATAATTATTTATAACTAGGGTCACCGTCATCAAAATCGTTGAGGAGGATTATATGAATTTACAAAAAAATATATATATAATATCGTAATATACGTATTCTATCAGCAATCTCGTTCCCATACTACAAGCTTTGCTTAGTTTTGGGACTAGAGTGTGATGTGTGAAAAGCATTTATATTTAAAAAAATATAATAATAAGGCTATTCACTACATGGGTCGAATGGTGGTCAGGAATATCTTGGTCAGAAACATTTTCTTAGTAAGCTTTAAAAAAGTTTTTTTTTTCAGAATAAAACATGATTGCGATTTTGGATCGTAATGAGATCGAACCCACAACCTGTAGTCATTTACAAGGATCTTTAAATGGTAGTGATATATATAATTTACACTATAGAAACATAATTATGTATTCTATGAATGTATTTACAAAAAAAATGTTTAAGTAGGTATAAACAAGTATTCTATCGGCAACCCCATAGGAAAGTCTTGCTTAGTTTGGGACTAGACTGTGATGTGTGAAATACTCGTGAATATTTATTTATTTTATTAATATCTTTAGTAACTACTATTTTATATTATTTTAAAACGCTAGAATCCAGGTCTAGTTTCTTGCCAGTTCTTCTAGACACTGGTCGACGAACTGGCGCCTAGAATCATAGTATGTAAGACGTTTCAAAGTGATCCTTGTGATTTTATTGAATAAATGAGTTTGAAGTTACCTATATCTATAGCTACTTTCACATAAAGATTTTTTCCAAGGTTTTGCAAAACGTGGAACACGCACGAAGTCGCTAGCAACAGCTAGTTTAGATGTAAAATACATGAATAAAAAATTCTGGAAACATTGCGTACTTTCCCAACCACTTTATTATTAATAGAAATAAATTATGATGCATTTTAAACTTATCATCCTTTTAAAACGCAGACAATTATTTTCCTCTTGGTATTTCAAATAATATATAAAATAATGCTCTTTGGGTTCCAATATTTATTCTGTTTCAAAAAAGACAGTTCAAACTCATTTTTTTTTTATTCGCGGCCATCAAATCACATTATAGTCCCGAACCAAGCAAAGATGGAACTGAGAACTAGATTGCTGATAGAATACTTATATACTATTTTTTAAATACATGGTAACACAAACATTTGCTCTGGGTGGGAATCGAACCCACAGCATGGCAACAAGTAAGACGCCTGTCACAGCTCAAATTATCAAATAATAACTCTTGATTAGCTTCATATTATTTTAACTACGCCACAATTTTTTGTGAAAATCTACAGTAATGAGACTACAGGTTACAGGTCAGTTAGTAATAGCTCTGCCTTCCATGTGGGTCGTGTGTTCGATTCCCACCCAAAGCAAATGTTTGTGTGATGAACATAAATATTTGTTCTGTGTCTGGGTGTTGTATGTATTCTATATATGTATGTAAAAATGTGTACATATAGATATTCTATCAGTAGTCTAGTTTCCATAGTACAAGCTTTAGCTTAGGACTAGTAGATGTGTGAAATATCGCATAATATGCATATTTATTTATTTATCAATTAGCCCTACAATTTATACCTATTTATTGAGGAACTCTAACCTGATTTAATTCAATTGAATTATTTTAATAAAACAAGTAAAATGATTTAATTACGCACAAGTTGCTAATTAGTGATAAGCTCCAATATAAAAGAAGAGTGTTTCAAAGTTTGAATCATTCAGTGTTCCTGACCTGTGCAGTTTACATACTTACAACATATTCAATAACTTCAAATAAACAAAATGGCTATCTACTGTCATTTAATTTGGCTGACGTGTGCTATTATAGTAGTTACTAAAGTTCAGGGAAAATCGATTTCGACCGACAATTTGGAACAGGTAAGTGATGGTCAAGTTAGTTTCTTGTCCGTTCTTCTAGGCTCTGGTCACGAGGAACTGGCACCTAGAATCACCTAGTATGTAAGACGATTCTAAACGATCTGCGTGATTGTGTTTCTATTTATCTATATATCACTATATATATGTATATGTGACGACCGATGTGGCGCATGACCCATTATGTCTCGGAGTGATGAGCGCAGATCAATCACAGGCAACGGGCAACAGGCAACATATGTCCAGAAGACTTGCTCAGTAGGGCAATCTTTATAGTATCACTTATCACCCTGTCCGGTAGACTAGAAGCTTTGATTGACCTGCAGAATGATGCGTCAAACATTAGAAAGTCGTTGGTATTATCTAGCAATCGCCATCATTAGTCTTTGTCTACTTCTTTTTAAATCTACCTTCGAAGTCTCTTTTTTGAAGTAGAAGAATTATGAAGCAGGGGACTATATTGTTACAGAGAACTGTGAATGGAATCTTTCTAACGTATGATCTAGTTAGTCTAATTTATGTATTTTTTATCAGGGTTTTATGGAGTACAAGCCGCGCTGTGGAGTGAAGACTGACATTATCCCAAACAGAGTTAGAAGAAATGCTGTGGTAAACAATCACTGGAACAAAACTACCGTCACGTACTGGTAAGGAACACGTAATAGCCTGTAATATATCTCAGATGTGGTTATATGCTAGAGTAATCGTTTTCTAAAGATAACTCTTTGCTTATTCGTCTCTATAACAACATTTTTGTTCAAAAGGGTCCAGAACAGTCCTCATAAGGTAGCTTGGAACGAACAAACTAGCTTGAGCAAAGCACGCATCGAGGAGCTGGTGGCCGAGGCATTTGCAGAGTGGGCGCCGCACTGTGGCATCAACTTCCAGGTGTGGAACGCCAGCCAGTTAGAACCGGCAGACATCACGCTGTCCTTCCAAAAAGGAGTACATGGCTTTGGGTAAGTTCATACTTAAAACATACAGCATCGTTATATCTCGTTGTCCAAGATCAGATTTTTAGATTGAATAAAGGTCTCGTATAATTTACGCCCATCGAATTCGAGTAAAATATTTATGGATATTAAAAATGTGTGTATAAAGATAACATGTATGACTCTGTCAGTATTTTGCTACATATTAAACTTGTATACTCTGGATTTCAGGGATGAATTCGATGGACCTGGCCAAGTAGCTGCTCACTCCACTTATCCTTCAGAGTACGGATCAATGGTGCACTTCGACGACGATGAAACCTGGGTCGATAAAGATTCTTTGTCAACGATAAAATGCTATACGACAGATGTCGAAAATCATATAAGTGGGAATTTTATTATTAAGACTTACAAACAAAAATGTAATTACGGCGACGGTGTGAACTTCTATTCAGTAGCATTGCACGAGATCGGACACGTGTTAGGTCTTCCTCATTCCGATGACGCAAACTCAATAATGTATGTATCTTTACAGACTCGTACTTCACTCAGTCCATCGGATAAAATGAGCATGCGAAAGCTTTACGGCTTAGAAACTACAATTATACCATCTCTACGTTCATATTTGGTTCCTCACATCTCAAGCCATAAAATCTATAAGTTAGAATAAATCAATATGACGAGAACCACCACACTTACAGAACATCGACAAAGAGCCAATGTAATTAATCCAAACTTTTTCACACCACGTCACTCAAACTTATTGTTCAAAATCAAATTAGGGGAATAAAATCAGCACTGACATTCTGCGTCAGTTTCTGGGGTGTATTTTGCATTGTCCCTTGCTAACCTTACACCAACTCCTTATAAACGGAAAATGACTTGATGTTGGTGGCAGCAATTTTCTAGGATCATGGTGTAGAGGACGGCGAAGACCAAGACGCGATCGTATTGTTTGATCGACGTCAGTGTCATATTGGTCTGTATTAAGCGGTGTGTAATCGTTCTTTGTCTATTGTCACGATATTTTAACGAAACCAAAGATTAATTGATCATTTAAGATTAACGCATTTATTTCTGTGGTTTATTTTTTAATCTATTATGTTTTAAACCAATGCCAAAATATCAGAATTCTGTTCAAATGTCGCATTAAGTACTTTACATTTTAGATTTATGTATGTTTCGGATGAATACAGCATTCGTCTTGTACAGGTCCTTTTGCCTGACTCTCACTTTTTAAAATGTATTTTTTTCGTCCTCGAAACTGTAGGTACGAAGTCTCGTACACGACATGACATCTAAAGTTGATAATACTAAAGTGATTGCGGACAACATCACCACAAATAAATTATTCACATAACTAAATGCCATTTGACAGAATAATATCAGCAAACCTGCATACCAAACTGTCAGGAATTGCACATAATGAGTTCAAATCCTATATTTCACAGACTCTTTCGATGGTCCTGGCAACACAGTTGCTCATGCCAACAATCCTCTTGAACATGGTTCCCAGATACACTTTGATGATGACGAGACTTGGGTTGACAGACCAATAACTCAAGAAGAAGCAAACTATGGACTGACAAGCTTTTATGCAGTAGCATTGCATGAGATCGGACATGTGTTAGGACTATCTCATAATATTGATAGAAATTCTATTATGTTTGAAGGTGCTCATTGGGATGTTAATTCTCTCAGTGATAACGATAAATATAATATATTTGGAAATTATACGGTGGTATGAAGAGTCATCGTATAGTAACATTGGTTTTAGTACCAGATCGAAGATAAGTTAAGCACAAATTTTCCCTTATGAAGTTTGGTTAAGACACGTAACGGAAAATTTGAATGAAGACTGCAGTTAATAAAAGTTACCCCCTATCTTATAAAAAGATAGCGTTGACTTTATGTCATCATTACGTTTGGTAATCAACACATCAAGTCTGTGCTATTTTTTATAAGATAGACCGTGTAGGTATTTGTTAGTGTTTAAGGAGTTTAATATTTTAATTTTGGAATAGTGTTTTTACGGATGCGACACTTGAACGGTTTTTTAATGTAATATACCAAATATAATAATAATAATACTATGTAAACGTTAGTTATAGATAATTTTTTTGCAAATAAATTATGTATAACCAAAATAAACAGTTTTATTGCTATAGCTTATATTCAAATTTCAGAGATATTTTTAGGATACAAAAAATGATACCACCGCTTAAAGGGTCCGAAGAATTTCATAAAATGCTTATAGAAAATTGAGGGTTGCTTGAATAACAAATAGGAAGAACCCTTCGAGAACCCGATGAGCTACCTACATGGATACACTTCAATATTATTGAAATTGGATATTGTTGTGATATATCATAAATACCGAGCTTTTTGTGAGAAGTAAGTATCATATAATATCATACATATAAACATCGTTAGGAACCAGGCCGTAGTTCTAGCCCGTTCTTCTAGACTGGTCGCGTGGAACTGGCACCTAGAATCACCTAGTAAGACGATTCTAAATGGTCTTTGTGATTTTGATCAATAAAACATATTAGGCTTACGGCCGGTTTCTCGAACAATGATCAACGAGAAAAAATCAAATAATTACTATGTGTAACACATGATGATGTGACTAGACACAAAAATTATTAATGAAGTCTTCAAGTTTTTTAGATTCTTCGAAATATAGCAGGAAGCGACATAATATTTTCTTTTTGAGTATTTTTGACGGTCCTTTTTTTCCTAAATGGTTCCTCTATTGTGATCGTGACTCCGTGCAAGGACTTTTTGAATAGTGTTTTTTCCATGGTATGGAACAGCTTGATGGATGGCAATGTTGGCAGTTTCAGACATCTGTAGGTCTATCCTAGTCTTTCAAAACATACCAGATTTTATATCACGTTTAGTTTTTAAGATTGCCACATTTTATTTGACGACCGATGGCGCGGTGAGCGAAGGTCCGCCTGCGACGCAGAGGTTGCGGGTTCCATTCCCGCCTTGGGATAAATGTTTGTATGATATGCAAATATTTATTCCGGGTGTTCTGGGTATTTTATACGTATAATAAAAATATATATATATCTATGTAATGTATTGTAGTAAGTATGTCAGTCTTCTAGTACCCATAACAAAAGCTCTGCTTAGCTTGGGGCTAGATGATGTTGTGTGGATTGTCAAGCATTATTTATTTATATTTATTTTTCGTACTCAGCTCCTCTGATGCGATACAAAAAGATTGAACCTCAGCCTAATTCAGTTAAATGCAATAATATAAACTTACCAGTATCATCCATATGTGCTTCCATATCGGAATTCTTGATGGTGTAGATGCTTGCGCGGCGAGAGTCCGTGATCCTATCCTGCAGGCAGATGGAGTAGTTGTGAGGGAAGACGAGAACTGCCCGCGCTTTGCCGTGCACTGCTTCGTCCATTGCTGTCTCTTTGTCGGGGTAGTATACCTGGAAGTCGATGTATGATGATACATTTATTAACATAGTTTACTTTTTATGTTGTTGTTTATATTGGTAGCTAATAGATTGTAGTATATTTGTATCTGAAGCGAAGCGTGTGGTGTGCTGTCTTTTTGATTTACGTATAGCTTTTTTTATTCTATTTTTTAACTCATTAATATGTCCCTGACATGGCTGTATATTATGTGTATTATTACTAATACTAAGTTAAATTGACACCACACTGGAACTTCAGTACTTGATTAAGTTTAATAGTAATTCTTTGTAAGAAGGATCACAAAAAAACGGTAGGAACCAGGCCGTAAGTTTCTTGCCCATTCTTCTAAGCTCTGGTTGCGTGGAACTGGCACCTAGAATCACCTAGTATGTAAGACGATTCTAAATGGTGGAAGGATGTAAGTTAGGCTATTAACCTTTATTAATAAATCCCGTTGTATTTAGAACTATTCCAACAAAACCTTTTTATATTCAGTCAGTACAGAAAATAATATTATTTAGATTGAAATTTTGTATGTTGATCACGTAATACTGTCAGATTTCGTTGTGCACTGAATTCGCCGTATTAGGGGTATTTATAATACACGACACAATATATCTATTTGACACCTGTCAACTACAGTAGATCTCCAATATGTCAGTGTAGGAACTGGTTTAATGTAATTTAGCTTCTGAAATAATAGACTTTAATAAAAAGTTTCCTACATGTCTATTTTTATAATTGACAGGTGTCACAGCTCAGTTGGTAGTAGCTCCGCCCTACATGCTGTGGGTTGTGGGTTTGATCCCCACCTAGAGCAATTAAGTGATGAACAAAAATATTTGTTCTGGTATCTGAGTGTTACTATATGTATTTACAAAATAGTAGGTTGTATAATGTATTATATCAGTAATCTGGTTCCTACAGTAAAAGCTTTGCTTAGATATTAGAGAGCGATTTGTGAAATATCTGTGATTTAAATATATTTTAACCAGTCTAGAATAAGCTTTCAAAATCCCTGTTCTATTTTCTTTGTTTCAGTTTGTTATGTATAAAAGTTGAAATCACAAGAGCCAAGTATAAATATATCGTATCGTAACTAATAAATTATGTTCAATATAGCCGTAGGTAATGAAGTCCCTAATGCCGGAACACATCGGCAAAGTTTATATCAAATCCTAGATAGAGGTTAAATAGTAATTTGCGTCAAAGGTACACATTTTTTATTAAAATAAATAAATATTCACGGATATTTCATACATCACACTCCAGTCTCATACTAAGCAAAGCTTGTACTATGCTAGACTGCTGATAGAATACTTATGTTATGTACATTTTTTTTGTAAATACATACATATTCCCAGACACAGAACAAAATGATTTATGTTCATCACACAGACATTTGCTCTGGGTGGGAATCGAACCCACGACCCACAGCATGGACGGCAGAGCTACGACCAGACCAGACCAGAGCTGTGACGCCTGTCACAAAAAAAAGGCAAAAGACCGACCCTTCGAATACGGATTCGGTTTTTTTTTTATGCATTATAGGCTAACGCTTGGCCGCAATCACATCTGATGTTAAATGATGATGCGGCCTACGGTGTAACGCGTTTGCCTAGATAGAACCTATTCACTCTCCTCTTGAAAACGTCCAAATTATATGTATCTGGAAACACCGACGCCGGCAACGAATTCCACTCTTTAGCAGTTCTCAAAATAAAACTTGAGCCAAAGCGTTTTGTGCGGACAGGTGGTATGTACCTAGTTCAGGTAGCAGTAGCATCATTAGTGTGTATCCAGCAGATATATATTCGTGCGAATCCTCGGGGGGATTTATTTGTGATTAATGAGTTTTCGCGACAGAAGGCTGAGCACGAATAAATGTGACAATAAACGTAACGTATAGCATACACTGCGCGCTAACGCTGCAACGTCCGATAGTAAAGCTGATGTTGACGCGCAGTGTATCTCAAATACGTCACGTTAATGATTATCACATTTATTCGTGCTCACAGTACTAAATACATTTTCATGTTATAATAACCCATTGTTGTTTCTTTGTTATTTTCATCTAATAAACATATTTCGTGTTTATAGTCTCATCGTGAGTTAGCTATTCCTTATCTACCTAATAATAGTTAAATTTGAGAAACAAATAAATATATAATATATGGAACTATCACGGTTTTGAACAAAGTTTTTTTTATAACGCCATAAAACGGGTCGAACTGAATTCATTGCAAATTTTATTATTATTAAGCCTTACAAAGTTTCAATACAACAATTTTTATGTACTTACTTAACTAACTCATATTTTAATGCACATCAGTTTAAGAATCCCCGGAGACTGCAGACTTTTTATCAGCCGATAGTTTGGTCGGCTTCTTAAATCACTGTAATGTGCGCATCTGCATACATCTCCATACTGATTAAGAAGCTGATAAAAAGTCTGCAGTCTGCGGAGGCTCTAAGTCTACAGTTCGTCCATCTGACGCAAAGGCCTCCTCCAGCCTTTTCCATTCATGTCTGTCCTGCGCTAGTCTCGTCCATAGGGGACATGTCAGTCTTTGCAAGTAGATAATATAATAAAATAAGTAGGTAATGGTAAATATCCCGTTCATAAATAAATAAATAATGCTGGACAATCCACACAACATCATCTAGCCCTAAGCTAAGCAGAGCTTGTATTATGGGTACTAGAAGACTGACATACTTAATACAATACATTACATTACATTTCGTCTCAACGGCAATGGGACGGGCCTCTGTGCGAGTTATCACGGAGCTGTCTGTTACAAACGTGTTCTAGCTCCGCAGATCGTGCCCGTCTTCTTGCCGTCTCTAAAAGGGAGTCAGGATTTTGGCTGCAGGCACTTCCTTCATATCACATTGGTACCTTAATGGATCCTGTCACTTTCCGTATTGCAGCAAGTCTACGGTTGGGTGCGCGGTGCTGCGCACCTCATCTGTGCCAGTGCGGTACTGCTGTCGAACAGCTTGGTCACCACGGATTATCGTGCACTAGAGCCGCCGGTCGGATATCCCGTCATGCTAGCCTCAACGACATCATCCGGCGGGCTTTTACCAGCGTGAACGTGCCAGCCATTCTAGAGCCGAATGGTCTGATGCGTGACGATGGTAAACGGCCTGACGGTATGACGCTTGTTCCGTGGGAGGCGGGAAGGCCTTTGGTGTGGGACGCAACTTGTGTCGATACCCTTGCACCTTCTCACCTGTCACAGACATCCGTTCGGGCTGGTGCGGCGGCGGATTCGGCAATATGCAATTCGCAAATATGCAGGTCTCGACAGGGCATACATATTTGCTCCTCTTGGGGTCGAGACTCTAGGTCCGTGGGGTACCGAGGCCCACCGCGTTTTCAAAATTATTTCTGGGCGTCTAGTCGAAGCGACGCGTGACCCGAGGGCTGGTGAGTATCTGGCCCAGCGTATCAGCATTGCTATTCAGCGCGGCAATGCAGCCAGTGTCTTGGGTACGCTTCCGATTGGTACTGATTTGGATCAGTTGAACTATCTATAGATCGTTTGCAACGGTCTGTAGATAGCTCAACTGTTTCTTATGTATTTTATATGACAATGTACATTTTGTAAATACTGTATAGTCGTAAGTTTGTTTGTGAATAAAGCTATACATTACATAGATAGATATTATTATTACAAACTTCAAACTTCAAATTCATTTATTCAATAAAATCACAAGGATCACTTTGAAACGTCTTACATACTAGATGATTCTAGGCGCCAGTTCGTCGCGACCAGTGTCTAGAAGAACTGGCAAGAAACTAGACCTGGATTCTAACGTTTTTTTCATATGATCCTTCTTACAATTGTTTAACACTTACATTACATTACATTACACATATAAAATACCCAGAACACCCGGAATAAATATTTGCAGATCGTAGAAACATTTATCCCAAGGCGGGAATTGAACCCGCAATCTTCCGCGTCGCAGTCGGACCTTCGCCCGCCGCATCGGTCGTCGAAAAATAAAGATATAAAAATAGATAAAGAAATATTTACCAAATTATTCTGCCGTTTCGACAAGTAGTCCAAATATCTGCAGCTGAACAAAGTCAGGTTCCAGTCGTAAGTCTCCGGGTTCTGTGGGCAGTAGTTCTTGTCGTATTGACAGAGAGGATTGGTGTCGTTGGTCTCGTAGTTGACGACAGCGATGGGCAGGCCTTCGGGGTAGTGGCCGATGGCGAGACAGAAGAGAATCATTTGGGTTAGGGGAAGGCCGAGGATGAATGCGAGGACACTGAAACAAAAAAAATAAATTAAGGTGTGAAATGCTAACCTACTTACTAGTCCTTCCTGTCCTACTAAGCCCTAGGTTAAATGATAGGACACTAAAAATAAAAAAAATGTAAATTTAGATGACAAATACTGTCCTACTAATCCTTCCTATCCTACTAAGCCCTAGGTTGAATGTTAGGACACTAAAAATAGAAAATTAAATTTAGTTGTCAAATACTATCCTACTAGTCCTTCCTATCCTACTAAGTCCTAGGTTGAATGTTAAGTTTCGCTAAGCTTCGGGCTAGATGATGTTGTGTGGATTGTCCAGCATTATAAGTTTCTTGCCCGTTCTTAGCTTAGCCTTTTCTAGGCTCTGGTCGCGTGGAACTGGCACCTAAAATCACCTAGTATGTAAGACGATTCTACATGATCATTGTGATTTTACTGAATAAAGCAATTTTGACTTTGACTTTGACATTATTTATTTATTTAACCAACGGGGTGCATAGAATGAGCCTCCTAGTGGCGCACACCGGTAACAGCTTGGCACGGTAACACAGTGTCTAGTCTGGCTAATCTTTACAACACGATGCTACAACAAAATACAGTTGTAGCATCGACACGATAAGAAGAAGAGGACCTTTAACTTATGTAAATAACTTACCCAAAATTCCTGAACAGACTGAGGAAGTTCTTCCAAATCAGGGCCTTCATATGATGCCATTTCATAGGCATAAACATCTCCTTAAAGGTCCTCTTGGTCCTCTCTTCTGGGGGGAGAGAATCCACTGGGAGGGTAATGGTGGGGGTCACCACCACTCGTCCTTTGCTACTCATGGAGACATTGTCCCCAAATTCTCCGGAGATCTCCCCTATTTCTGCTTCTTCTAAGTCTATGGCATTGGGGTTCTAGGGGAATGAAATATGGAAATTAGATTTATTAATTTAAATAATAAACTTTTTTGATAAAACGTTATTAGTTGAAAGGATGACCTGGACGCCCACGAAAAAGATTGGTGGAATGTTGCCAAGGACCGGGATCAGTGGAAGACTTTGAGGGAGACCTTAGCCCAGCTGTGGGACGATATAGGTTAAGGAAAAAAAAATGAAGCACGCGTACGAAGTCGCGGCTGCTGCTAGTTAAAATATAATAATCTAATATAAATTAATAATTAGTAGTAATTAGCTACTATTTTATTTTTACTTTAGCTTCTTTCACAGAGAGGATTTTTCCAAGGTTTTGCAAAACGTAGAACACGCTCGAAGTCGTGAGTAACAGCTAGTTTAGACATAAATAAAATTCATGAATGAAAAATTCTGGAAACATAACGTACATTCCCATTATTAATAGAAGTAAATTATGATGCATTATATTTATCATTTATTTATTACATAATTTACACAACAAAATATTTTCCTGTTGGTATTTCGAATAATATATATAAAAATAATAAATATGAAAATACGCCCTTAGGGTTCCATCCGCTTATGTTTTTTATTCGCGAACATTCTAAATTTCTTGTCTGGAAGAAATCGCTCCCTAGCGATAAGACCGCCATTGTACTGTATTTTGTTCATTTTTTGTTTTCTTTTTCTCAATAATTAGTTGTACCTAAGATGTACATGTAAAATAAAATGTTTTCGCGAAGGTCCGCCTGCGACGCGGAGGTTGCGGGTTCGATTCCCGCCTTGGGATAAATGTTTGTACGATCTGCAAATATTTATTCCGGGTGTTCTGGGTATTTTATATGTGTTATAAAAATATCTATCTATGTAATGTATTGTATTAAGTTGTCAGTCTTCTAGTACCCGTAATACAAGCTCTGCTTAGCTTGGGGCTAGATGATGTTGTGTGGATTTTCCAGCATTATTTATCTATTTATCGATGGTTAAAATAAATTATTTACTGAGTTTAGAGTACAATTTTAACCCATTTATCGCGGAACCCTAACGTGATTCAGTTCAATTGAATTAGTTAAATAAAACTTAATAAAATTCTTTCAGTAATTAAATACCTATAAATTAGTCATAAGCTCTAATATAAAATACGGGTGTTTCAAAGCTTGGATCATTCAGTGTTCCTGACCTGTGCAGTTTGCATACTTAGGTACAACATATTTCAAAAAAACAAAATGGCTATCTACTGTCATTTAATTTGGCTGACGTGTGCTATTATAGTAGTTACTAAAGTTCAGGGGAAATCAATTTCGACCGACAATTTGGAACAGGTAAGTGATGGTCAAGTTAGTTTCTTGCCCGGTCTTCTAGGCTGGTCGCAAGGAACTGGCACCGAGAATTACCTAGTACAATAAATATTAATATTAATAAATATTCATGGACGCGGAGGTTGCGGGTTCGATTCCCGCCTTGGGATAAATGTTTGTACGATCTGCAAATATTTATTCTGGGTGC
The DNA here is from genome assembly GCA_932527185.1 of Ecliptopera silaceata. Classification (NCBI taxonomy): domain Eukaryota; kingdom Metazoa; phylum Arthropoda; class Insecta; order Lepidoptera; family Geometridae; genus Ecliptopera; species Ecliptopera silaceata. Next base: position 5,959,550 of record OW052213.1, on the reverse strand, counting down.
TCTGGGTATTTTATATGTTTAATAAAAAATATCTATCTATGTAATGTATTGTATTAAGTATGTCATTCGTCTAGTACCCATAACACAAGCTCGCTTAGCTTGGGGCTAGATGATGTTGTGTGGATTGTCCATGTCCAGCATTATTTTTATTTATTTATTTAATTCTCACATCACACTCTAGTCCTAAACTAAGCAAAGCTTGCACTATGGGAACTTGATTGCTGGTAGATTAATTACATACATTTTTTTTGTAAATACATTCATAGAATACATAGTAACACCCAGACACAGAACAAATATTTATGTTCATTACACAAACATTATATCCAAGGTAAGGTTTTTTTTATTGTAGTTGGATAAGGTAATATTTTCTTTTTATAACACATCACACCATCTTTCTGGAAACGCTCAGGAAGACTGGCAGACAATGCTCTTAGCATTAAGTCATCCTAGCACAAATGTTATGTGTCATATTTTTATATACTTAAATAAATAAAACATTCGCTTTGAGTGGGAATCGAACCAACGACCCACAGCATGGACGGCAGAGCTACTAGCAACTGAACGGTGACGTCTGTCATGTAAAACGTTTGCAAAATGATTCTGAAACATCGTGATTGTGTTTCTATTTATCTATATATCACTATATATAATCTGTATTACTGAGAACTGGCACCTAGAATCACCTCGTATGTAAGACGATTCTAAATGATCCTTGTGATTTTACTGAATAAAGCAGTTTTGACTTTGACTTTGACTTTTGATGATAGAGGAGAATGAAGGGAGAGATCACCTAGCCTACAGAGAACTATCACTGGGCCTTTCGCCATCACCAAGATGGCGGAAGGACGTTGTAAATAAAATACGAAAGAAAAAAAATAACAAAAATACCGTCCAACGTTGCCCATAAACTTAAAATACGAAAAAAAAGAAAAAAAATTAACAATTTACCGTCCAACGTTGCCCACAAACATAAACAAGCCTTGCAACGTGACATTGGCGAAATTGGCTAACCCCCAGACGCCATTAAATAAAAATTGAATTGAATTGAACTATCACTGGAATGTTTCTAATATAATAATATGATCTAGATAATCTAATTTATGTATTTTGATCAGGAATTTATGGAGCCGCGCTGTGGAGTGAAGACTGACATTATCTCAAACAGAGTTAGAAGGAATGCTGCGGTAAACCGTCGCTGGAACAAATCTACCGTCACATACTGGTAAGGAACACGTAATAGCCTGTAATATAACCCATACGTGGTTATATGCTAGAGCAATCGTTTTCTAAAGAACTCTTTGCTTATTCATCTCTATAGCAAAATTTTTGTTCAAAAGGGTCGAGAACAGTCCTCATAAAGTAGCTTGGAACAAACAAACAAGCTTGAGCAAAGCACGCATCGAGGAGCTGGTGGCCGAGGCATTTGCAGAGTGGGCGCCGTACTGTGGCATCGACTTCCAGGTGTGGAACCCCAGTCAGTCAAAACGGGCAGACATCACGCTGTCCTTCGAAGAAGGTCAACATTTCTTGAAGTAAGTAGATATACTTAAACGTATAGCATCATTGTATCTCGTTGTCTAAGAGCTGATTTTTATAATGAACAAAGTGCAGTTTACCCATCGAAATTAAGTCAATGGATATTAATGATATGATATGATATTAAACAGCGCTGCTCTGCCTTTTGCGAGACAGCAAACAAGCTGAGACTGAGCCGTTTTGACAACCTATCTTGTTAATTCTTTTTGTCTTTTACTGTATTTGTATTGACTTATGTTGTTTTTCTTTTATGTTCTGTATTGTCTGTGTTGTCAAATAAATATATTTCATTTCATTTTTATTTTAGAATAGTGTAAGATTTTGTCAGTATTTTGCTAAATTATGAACTTGATTTCAGGACAAAATCCGATAAACCTGAGAATGTAGTTGCTCACGCCACCTTTCCTTCAGAGCACGGATCAGTGGTGCACTTCAACGACGATAAAACCTGGATCGATAAAGATACATTGCCAACAAAAAAATGTCATACGACAGATGTCGAAAATTATATTAGTGGGAAATATATTGTGAAGACTTACAAAAAAGAATGTATTAGCGACGGTGTGAACTTCTATTCAGTAGCATTGCACGAGATCGGACACGTGCTTGGTCTTGATCATTCCCCAAGCAATAACTCAATTATGTATGAATCTTTACAGTCTCATACTTCACTCAGTGCATTGGATAAAATGAGCATGCACAAGCTTTACGGTTCACCAACTGTAGTTAAACCATCTACATCCATACATTCATACTTTTCATACGTCCCAAGACATTATTTTTCAGTCAGTAGGAGATCGGACATCCGACATAGAAATTCTATTATGTTTAAAGGTGCTAATTGGGATATCAACTCTCTTGAGTTATAACGATAAATATAATATTCGGTAAATATATGGTGGTATGAAGAGATGTACATCGTATTAGTTCTAGTACCAGACCGAAGATAAGTAGGTACCTAAAGCATAAATATCCCTTTATTTGCTAAATTTGCTTGAAGACTATGTATGAATTTCCAGGTTTTATAAAGCTTTCATGTATATTTTAGTGTTAAGATGTTCCGATTAATATTTAAATTTTTGATAGATAATGAACTTTTTTTTCGGATGCGACACTTCAACGCTTTTTATGTAATATAAGTACCAAATCATAGTATGTAATCTTTAGTTATAATATGTTTTGCAAATAAACGTATGTGTAACCGAAACAGTTTTGTTACTATAGTATAGACTGTAAGCTTATATTCAAATTTCCGAGATATTTTTAGGATACAAAAATTGATCCCACCGCTTAAAGGGTCCGAAGAATTTCATAAAATGCTTATAGAAAATTGAGGGTTGCTTTAATAACAAATAGAAAAACCCTACGAGAATCCGATGAGCTACCTACAAGGATGCACTTTTGTTGTGATATTTCATAAGTTTTACCAAGTTATTTCTGAGAAGGATCATACAAATAAATGGTAGGAATCAGGCCGTAGTTTCTTGCCCGTTCTTGTAATAACTATACTTAGTTTTCCTTCTTAGACTGCACTTTACCATCAATTTTTTTCACAATTTTATTGTGAATTAAGTAGCTACGTACTATATTTAACATTAAACGGCACGCAGACGAAGTCGAGGGAGCAGCTAGTTAAAATATAAAAACAACACTAAAATATTATACACACATTCTGTCTTTGTTAATTTATTTTTGTTGTTAGGCTTAATATGAAATATAGAACTTATTCAGTTTTAGTTTTCATTATAAACGGGATATTTTCCATTTGTGAGTTTGATTATTCGACCCGTGATCATGGCGCTTGCAACTGTACCGAAATATCGGGAAATAATCAACCTCACAAATCATGGTATTCCCCGTTTATAATAAAAACTATGTTCAAAACCATGATAGTTGCAAATATTATTCAGTTTTTAGGAGCAATCATAGAACTTCGGCGTCGTAACTTACAGGGATAGCTGGTAGTTCCACCTTCTCCACCACATCAGCCAGGATACTGGACCGCCTTCTCTTGCCAAGGTTCTGCATCACAGACAGCTTCAAGAACACGTCTTCGAGACTTTCCACGTGGTATCGCCGGAGGAGGTCACTTGGCGACTCCTCGGCGAGAAACCTTCCACCTCTCATCAGTCCTATCTAGAAACGAGAAAAAAAATGGTAGTCTGTAAAGTCGGTTTACTGACGATAGTTGAACGTGACAACGTCACTTCATGGAACGCCTCAGAACGCCTCAGAACGACTCAGAACGCCTCATGAGTCATGTTTTTTCGTGTGTGCAGCCGGCTCTATCGAATTATAAGACGTTGTCACGTCAATAAAAAAAAGTCTATAAATAAATAAATAATGCTGGACAATAGACACAACATCATCTAGCCCCAAGCTAAGCAGAGCTTGTATTATGGGTACTAGAAGACTGACATACTAAATACAATACATTACATAGATAGATATTTTTATTATACATATAAAATACCCAGAACACCCGGAATAAATATTTGCAGATCGTACAAACATTTATCCCAAGGCGGGAATCGAACCCGCAACCTTCCGCGTTGCAGGCGGACCTTCGCCCGCCGCGCCACATCCGTTGTCATTATATATCTAAGTATTAAATATTCATGGACATTTTACATACTTCAAACTTCAATTGCATTTATTAAATAAGGATCACTTTGGAACGTCTTAAACACTAAATGATTCTAGGCACACATCACACTGTCCCAAACTAAGCAGAACTTGTACTATGGGAACTAGATTGCTGATTGAATGCTTATATACTACTTTTTTGTAAATACATAGTACCTAACACCCAGACACAGAACAAATATTTATGTTCAGTCCGTAATCTAGTTCCCATAGTACTTACCTACCTATAAGCTTTTGGGTTGGCTGGTAGAAAAGCTTTAGCATTAAGTTCGCTCTTTGTATAATTTTTGTGCAATAAAGAATTAAATAATAATAAATAAGCTTTGCTTAGTTTGGGAATGGAGTGTGATGTGTGGTATGTCCATGAACATTTATTTAATTAATATGGGACCAACTTGAAAATACGATGTGTTATATAAAAAGAATCATCAAAATCAGTTGACCAATTTAACATACAAACAAAATAATAACATTAAATCGAATTGAGAAACTTTTTTGTCTGTGGAAAAATAAACTGAAATATTCCACTGAAGTATTCCATAAAATAAAATTAATTTAAATTCAACTCAGATACATCGACTTATTAAAGTTTATTCGCCTTACAGATATTGGCTCGTATTTTTATGTTTGTTTATTGAATACCTTAATTTGAATAAATAAATATTTTAATCTATGAATGAACATTATTCGATGCCAATATTTACAATACTTAGTAGGTACTTATTTAAAATAGAATAATTATTAATTTATATTTATTAGTAGTTTGATCATGAGCACTGAGTTATAAGATTATTTTAAATCATTTTCGTTTTATTTTAATAAATTATTTGCTGTGAATATAAAGTGAAAATTATTTATACTATTTTAACTAAATAGTTGCTACAACTGTTTAGTTGCAAAGTATGTAGTATAATACTTATAGGTGAGCACAAAAGTAGTAAAATCTTGTGATTTTGTTCCCAGGGGGCTATCCAGCAAGGGAAAACTTGCGTGACCGAATATCCTTTCAGCTGCAGTTCAGTTTTCGATGATTTTACTATAGTAACTCATCAGTATTCCGTGGCATTTTTGTGGACTGACGTGACTGAGCTTTATAAAATTATGACTGAGCTGTTAAAAATGACGTCAATGCCGCGGTTTGAGCATGGCCTACCTGATTTTTCATTAATTCTATCAAACGGTATGAAAATCGATCATTCAAAATATCAATAAAAGACGAAGAAAAAACTGAACTGCAATTTGATCAAATAACAGTTCAAAAACATTTCAGTTGTCAGGATACCCCCCCAGCACTAGTACAAAAGATATTAAAAGAAACATATTTTTGCGCAAAGCAAACAAATATTTATAAATAAATAAATAAATAAATAATGCTGGACAATCCACACAACATCATCTAGCCCCAAGCTAAGCAGAGCTTGTGTTATGAGTACTAGAAGACTGACATACTTAATATTATACATTACATAGATAGATATTTTTTATTATACATATAATACCCAGAACACCCGGAATAAATATTTGCAGAACATACAAACATTTATTCCGAGGCGGGAATCGAACCCGCAACCTTCCGCGTCGCAGGCGGACCATCGCCCACCGCGCCACATCGGTCGTCCGGTTTATATGTTATGACTTAGAATAGACAGATTACATTTTACGACTTTCTATGTTTGTGTTTGTGATATATTTTTAAAAGTTTCATCGATTTGAAGAATAAAACTTTATGTGAACAATGGCGTCTATTCCCGTCTTAGTAAAAAAAATATCTATCTATGTAATGTATTGTATTAAGTATGTCAGTCTTCTAGTACACATAACACAAGCTCTGCTTAGCTTGGAGCTAGATGATGTTGTGTGGATTGTCCAGCATTGTTTATTTATATAGTACTAGACTAGATAGATTAATTTATTGCATCATGTTAGTTACAATTATAGGTCCTAAATTAAGATTAGAGACAAACATGATCCCGCTGGGCCACTCCATTTTTATTACCTTTTATAAATAATAACTAAATAAATATAATAAATATTGACGGACAATTCACACATCACACTCCAGTCCCAAACTAAGCAATGCTTGTACTATGGGGACTAGATTGCTGATAGAATACTTATACACTTAATAGCGAAAGACGACGATTAGTAGGTAGACGTTATTTTATTTAAAAAACAAGTGAACGATATTTTTTCCCAAAAATCAATTAAAAATAATTTAATTAAAAATACTGGCGGCCAAATTTTGCTAGGCAACCTGATAAATATATATATATTCTCCTAATTATAAATATACATAAAAAATCGGTTTTCAGCAAAAACCGATGAGCGCACTAATCCTGCAGCCGGATCTCGTACTAATAGGATACATAGTAACACTCAGACACAGAACAAATATTTATATTCATCACATAAACATTTTCTCTGGATGGGAATTGAACCCACGACCCGCAGCATGAAAGGCAGAGCTACAATACCAACTGAGGTACCTGTCAAACGTCGATAAACGTAGATACATACTTAAACCATAGTGTTACAATTTCAGTTTTGTAAGTAACTAAGGTACTAATTAATTTTTCAGTCACAACTTAGTACTTACAGTAGTAGCTTGCTTCGTTTCGTCAATATAATGCGTCGTGATTATTACAGTAGTACGCCCTCCTCTCGTTATTTCAACCAGATGGTCCCAAATCCTGAAACAAGTGAGCTAGTTAACACGGCTGCATGCAGTCACAATATATTGCTAACAGAAGATACACTACGCTTAAAGTGACACACAAGATCTGTACTCCAAGTACGAGTTTGTGAACACACGGATCGTAGAGACGCAATCGCCGAGCGCGACTGATTCTGTATGGAGATCCAAGCTTCTCAAGAAATCTGCTAGAGGCGCTGCTTGGATCTCCATACAGAATTGGTGGCGCTCGGCGATTGCGTCTCTACGATCCGTGTGTGCACAAACTCGTACTTGGGTACAGGTACAGGCCACGGACTTCATTATTTAAGCCTCGAAGAGACGTTCACGCAGAGCGTGTGGGAATTTACTGATATCTTTTTTCTTTTAAGTACAAAGTAGATAGGTATACATTGCAAAATGTGATGATATTATTATGTCACATGTTTTGACTTTGTATTGACGCGCAGAAGCCATATAATTTCTACCACACCTGGTGGTAGTATTGATCTTGTTGAAACAATGACTCCTTTTCTCTTATTGTACAAAAACTAAATAATCATAATTAAGTAATATTACAATAACATTGAACTTAGTTATTGGAAATACATTTCAATGTTATAATACTCCGTATTTAATATGTAATAACGTCTATGTTATACAATTAAATAAATAAGGTAAGGAAATAACATAGGCGAGCAGGAAACTGACTTTCCTTAATTTGGCATCGGTCAGAGACCTTATTTTGGTGCCTTAACCCTTTAATTCGCAGAGGAAAAAAAAACAAAAATTATTATTTTTTCTTTTTGGGTTGGTTCAAAATTCAAAACATTAAAAACATGTATAACACAAACAAACACGGCAAAATACCGAATCAGGATTTTTTTATTTATTATGTTGTTCAGGGTTGTCACTGCGAATAAGAGATCATTGAATAAAGTAGTGTATCTACTGTTTAAACCCCATATTCTGTTGTCAAAGTAGGCTTATAAATGCATTATTCAAAACTAAAATGAGGTCGACACCAGAAACTTGGGACCCGTTGGCTTGTTGGTCTAATATTAATTTGGGTAAACTACGCTTTGGGATTCATTTAGCTTGTGTAATTGGATTAAGTTTTGGTGATTGACAAAGATACGTAAACATAGCTGCTTGTAAACAAAGGTTGTTGAACGAAGACAAGGCTTGAACGGCAATGGACATTGTAAAAATAAAGTTCGCGATCGTCTCAAGAATGATAAAACTTGACTATCATCATTCATCATTTCCTGACTTTATCCAAGTTAAGTGGGGTCGGCACAACATATTTTAATGATTGACGTCCTAAAGCATCTTATTACCCATGTAAAAATGCAAAAATAATAATAATAAGATGCACAGAAAAAACAAAAATAAATTTAGTAGCCTAAAAGTCTGCAATTTTCAATAAAAATTTAAAAGTCGAAAAATCTCGAAATGGGTTAAGTTTAGGGTGGGGTGTTTCTTAGTAAAATAAGTCAGAAATGATGGGTACTTTACGCCCTTAACGGATCTAGCACGACTTTCCATGTAACCCTGTATATAATTACTTTCAAGATTCCTCTGATATACCTACTCGTTCTTTAGTCCTATCTAGTCTCGTCACCCTACATCTAAACATTCGCATCTCAGTAGCATGCAAAACTTGATTAATTATGAAATCTGATTATCCATTCAACTGAATACAACTTTGGTAATATCGTACGAAACAACGGTAGGAACCAGACCGTAGTTTCTTGCGCTTTCTACTAGGCTCTGGTCGCGTGGAACTGGCACCTAAAATCACCTAGTATAAGACGATTCTAAAAGATCCACGTGATTTTACTAAATAAAATTTAATTGATTCAAATCTAGCAGTCAATAAGGTGATGTACCAGACTGTACTACCAGTGCGACTTTACTGTGGACTCTACTGTGCTGTGACGTCATCATTTTGCTCTCGTGCGGTTTTGCAAACACTATTGAATGGAATTAATGAAACTTTACTATATAATAGTATACTATATAACATATATATAGCTATAATTTATGCAGATATTGTGTGAATTGTCCAAAATGCAATATTAATTTTATTTTATTTTTATTTTATTTTATAAGTTTTAGGAAAACTAACAGCTAGGGTAAAAAAATAAGTAATCTGAAGGCCAATTAAAAGTAATTGTCCACAATGCGATATTAAGAAGTCGCGGGCACTTCATTCATTCATTCATTCAGCTAGTTTAAGACTTACCCTTGTCTAAGTACTGGATCCACTCCCACAGTAGGCTCGTCCAGTATAAGGAGCTCTGGTTCGTGAATCAAAGCTGCAGCCAGAGAGGTCCTTCTTTGCTGGCCACCAGATAGATTCTTTACTTGTCTGTGGAGGGTTACAAATAAATAAATAAATGTAAATATTCCTGAGCATTTCACATATTCTAGTCCTAAAATAAGCAAAGACTGTACTATGGGAACAAAACTGTTGATATAATTTATATACATTTTTTTTGTAAGTACCTACATAGAATACATAGTAACACCGAGATAAAACAAATAATTATGATCATCACACAAACATTTGCTCTGGGTGGGAATCGAACTCACGACCCACAGCATGGAAGGCAGAGCATCATCATCAACCTATAGCAGTCCACTGCTGGACTTAGGTATCTCCCAAGACGCGCCACTTAGCCCGGTCTTCGGCTCTTCTCTCATCCAGTTTTTGCCAGCTACACTCCGTAGATCGTCGCTCCATCTCGCCGGAGGGCGTCCTACACTACGCTTGCCTAAACGTGGTCTCCACTCCAGTATCCGTTTGCTCCAACGATTGTCAGTTCTTCGGATAACATGGCCAGCCCACTGCCACTTCATCTGAGATGTGACGTCTGTCAAATAAGATAACCGAGAAAGAGAACATGCTGGTTGGACTAACCTTGTAGGGTTAGGCATTTGCAGCAAAGCGATGAGGAAATCAATCCTTTCCTCCACCTCCTTTGTCTGCATGTTGGCTATCCATCCGAAGTAGATGAGCGTCTCTCGGATCGTAAACTCACCGAAGAGTGCCACCTCCTGAAACATACACATAGAAAAGATAATTATTCAATCACAAACTTGTATTTGTATATATTTATTGCTTACATGTACATTTTTATGTTAGCTTAGGTCTAGTAATAGCTACAAGTGAGTACATGAACCCTTCAAGGGCACTGCAATGTATGTTTATTAACTAAATTTGCTACATTGATTAAACTTAAACTTACAGTTACAGTATTTACAAAATGTACACAGGACTATATAAAATACATAAGAAACAGTTGAGCTATCTACAGACCGTTGCAAATGATCTATAGATAGCTCAACGGATCCAAATCAGTACCAATCGGTAGAGAAATTATATGGGTTTTATATTATTATGCACACCTTATTATTTATTACAATTATAGGTCTTAAATTAAGATTAGAGCCGAACATGACCCCGTTGGGGCACTACAATATTATTGCTTTTAAGGCAACTTTTGGTACATTCATAAAATTGACGACCGATGTGGCGCGGTGGGCGATGGTCCGCCTGCGGCGTGGAAGGTTGCGGGTTCGATTCCCGCCTTGGGATAAATGTTTGTATGTTCTGCAAATATTTATTCCGGGTGTTCTGGGTATTATATGTATAATAAAAAATATGTATCTATGTAATGTATTATATTAAGTATGTCAGTTATCTAGTACCCATAACACAAGCTCTGCTTAGCTTGGGACTAGATGATGTTGTGTGGATTGTCCAGCATTATTTATTTATTTATTTATTTAACCAAAAATATTCTTAAAATTAAACAGATCAATTATGAGGCTTATTTTGGTTAATTATTACCTTTATGTAAGTACATAGACTTTTTTAGGTATATTAGGAGTAGGTCCTACTTTAAAGCAGAGGTACTATTTTGACAAGCATTAGCAGTTTTTAGTGGATATTCCGGTTTCAATAAATTCAATTTATATGCTAATTCGTAACTAATAGAGAAATACTTGGTTTTTTTGCGTTGAGTTATGCGAGGTTAAATTTTCGATATATATAATACTTAGTTTATAATATTTTAATTCAATTATATTTAAAGCTACCATCCGCTGATATAATTGCTACTGTGTGGAAATTACATGTTTATAAGTAAATATAACATGTATTTTGATGACGTCATCGCTCAGTTGGTAGTAGCTCTGCCTTCCATGCTGTGGGTCGTGGATTCAATTCCCACCGAGACCAATGTTTATGTGATGACATAAATATTTGTTCTGTGTCTGGGTCTTACTATGTTTCTATGTATGTATTTACAAAAAAAATAATTCTATCAACAATCTAGTTAGTTAAAAAAAGTCAAAAAAGTGTTTCCAACTTAAAGTTCTATATGTACCTCTAAAAAACATCCTTTACTTTGCTCAGTTTGGAGCTAGAGTGTGATGTGTGAATTGTGCATGAATATTTATATTGATTTATCAACTGAAGTATGACAGCTAAAGAATATTCTGTAGCTCTACCATGAGTTTTTACTATACTATATTTACTATACTCGCTAGCGTCTGTAGTAAAAAAAATGTATGAAGATTTGTACAGCGCCTCTAGCGGATAGTTGGGTACTAAAATTCGTAACACTAATATTTACGTAACTACTGTACTAAAGTCAGGCGATTTTACTGTGACAACTCATGGTAGAGGTACTGTCATATTTTATAAGAACCACGTATATAGAACTATTGCTTAGGGCCAACAAGAAAGGGCCTTCGGTACGGATATAATCCCAGACGTAACATATTACATTCAGTAATCTTTCCCTTCAGTGATCACGACATTGTAGTCTGAGAGCTGGTTGTATTTATTTTATTTTATAAACTAAACAAAAGATTGGTCCACAATATCCCAGGACAGATACACTGATAGACGAAGTCTGAGTGACAGGGCCTTGCCTTTTTAGGTACGGAACCTTAAAAATTATGTACATTTTACAAAGCATTAAATTTGACAAAGCTTGTACTATGGAAGCTGTATAGTTGATCAAATACTTATATACATTTTACAAACTTATGTAAATACATACGTAAAGTTCAAATATAAATTAATAAGAAATAGAAGTAGTATGAGTTAAGGACATTTCCTATCTATTTTATTTTACTCTATACCCGAGCATATGAAAGACGAAGGTAAGAACATTTACTTACTCTAACTACATTACACCCAAGCTGTATAAAATGTACTTGTGATCAATTAACATAACCCAAGCTCTGCCTATCTTGGGGCTAGATGATGTTGTGTGGTTTGTTCAGCATTATTTTTATTTATTTATTATTAATAAATGAATATGAATAAAGTAAGTATGTAGCAGTTGGCTCTTGTACAACAGAAGCTTTGACGGACGCAATCAAGTGTTTATTACAAATACACCGATTTCGACCTAATTTCTTATACAATAAAGGCTATTTTTCTGTGACTAAATAAAACAGAAAATGTACGTTACCATTATCTATTGCATGTGAAGGAATACAAAGGATATATTACATTATTACAGTGTAAATGTTTGATGTATGATTGTATAGATTTAAAAACAACAGCTCAGTTAGTAGTAAGCAGCTCTGCTTTCCATGCTGTGGGTCGTGGGTTCGATTCCCACCCAGAGCTGTTTGAATGATGAACATAAATAATTGTTGTGTCTGGGTGTTACTATTAACTTTTGTATGTATTGTTTCCATGCTGTGGGTCGTGGGTTCGATTCCCACCCAGAGCAAATGTTTGTATGATGAACATAAATAATTGTTCTGAGTCTGGGTGTAACTATTAACTTTTGTATGTATTGTTTCCATGCTGTGGGTCGTGGGTTCGATTCCCACCCAGAGCAAATGTTTGTATGATGAACATAAATATTGTCCTGTGTCTGGGTGTTACTATCAACTTTTTGTTTGTATGTATGTATGAAATGTCCGCGAATATTTATCAATAAAATAAAATAAATCTATTTACAAATGACAACTGACTTGACGATTGACTGACACTTAAAAACGCATATAAATGTATTAATGTTATATTTATGGTGTAAATAAATATTCTATTTCTGTCTATTGTTTTGTTTTCCCTTGAAAATGATTACTTTGAACTTCATTGTAATGCTGGGGCCACACTAGCGGGCTACGGCGAATATTCGTGTTAACGCGATGTATGTGGCCGGGTACATAGTGTCATCGCTTAGTATATCGCCTTTATCCGAACACGATGTTTTTGTCGCGCCAACACGATACGAATATTCGCCCGCTAATGTAGCCGAAGCATTAGGTAAACAGGGAATTACCACATTGTCTGAATTTAAGCAAATTACAGTATCTTTGAACGTGCCGCCTATCAGATGCTAATAACTTTGTAAACAATTAACAGCGTTTGTACCTCGATCTAATTATAGATAGAAGTGACTTACGAGTGATTTGATTTTGTTTTATTAATTTTATTGGTGACACTGTTTATTCTTTTAAATTGAAAACTATTTGTGTTAATTAAAATAATTGCCCCGCTGCCGGCGGCAACCTAGTTTTAAGTTTTTTTATAATATAATTTTTTTTAGAAATCATGTACTTACATATTTTATATATATATTGTAAAATTTTTTTTGCTAAGATTTTAAATAAATGTGTAGTTAATAGATACATATATGGAACTAAGAAATAGCAGATGTGCGAAAGCAGGAAACATAATATTTAATATTATTTTCTGTGTTATTTTTTTTTCAATAATACTTACTTATAAATAGCACTTAGAAGTGACAGATATGCAAAGACAGGAAACAAACATTTCTTTTAACATAAAAATATTTTTCTGTTTTATTTTCTTTTAGATATTAGACGTAGTTGCCCTCGTTAACTTTTCAAAAAATAAGCAAGAAGTTTATTTTATTTCAAATATTTGCTCTGATATAGGAAACAATCCATTCTCGAGGTGTAAAAATATGTAGGTATTATAATTATAAATAAACATCATAAATATAAAATAATGTAATGTAACATTTTCCCATTAAAAATACACGAACTGAGTAAACATTTAGCGTTTATCCTGAGCTTCGGATCAGGGGGGCCATATTGAACAGATTACTTGGAGCTTCATAATATCAGGAGGCAGTTAAGCAGTAAATAAACACGGGCATAAAAGCAGCGTTGTGTAGCTTCGTGTATGATACTTTCAAACGGGGTTTACTTACTATTGATAATTATCAATAAAAAAAAATTATATAACTTATAGATATTTATTTTGTTTATTGTAATAAACACAATAAATATAAGTTATAGATATTTATTGTGTTTATTATAATAAACACAATAAATATAAGTTACATATAAGTTACATATAGTTACATATAACTTATATTTATTTTGTTTATTGTAATAAACACAATAAATATAAGTTATAGATATTTATTGTGTTTATTATAATAAACACAATAAATATAAGTTATATGTATAATTTTTTTTTTTAGGAAAATAAATCAACGAAATGAAATGTTTTATTTGAGAACTTTCAGTGCTTAAACTAATTAGCCTATACAACAATAACGATAGATAGGTGATTATAGCTAATACCTGTCACATCAAAATCGGTTTACACTTCGAGTAATTGCGTAAAAATTTAAATAAGAAACTATTTTTGAAGTCAGTTGAAAAATCAAGTCAACACTATCTAGCCTCTAACTAAGCAAAGATACAAGATTCTATCAATAAAAGAAAATTTTACTTTGATTATAATTATAATTAATTATATAATATATAATAACTTTCTAATAAGTAAATAATAAGTACATAAATTATTTAAAAAAAGTACTTAGGCACAGGTTGTACTATGTGAACCAATGCTTGCTAGCAGAATACTTATATGTATATACATTTTTGCATCTTCGGCACGAGTTTTTTTTTATGCATCATAGGCAAACGCTGGACCCCAATCTCATCTGATGTTAAATGATGCTGCGGCCTACGGTGTAGCGATTAAATAAAAAAAAGACATGAGCCACTCGGAGACTGCCGCGGTAAAGCTATTGCATAGCATTTTTGGCTGGATCACCCATGCGCAGTATTAGGTTATTTTCGTTACGGACTTTCTAGATTCTGTCTCCACGCTCAAGGCCCGCTATAGAAGCTATGCAATAGCTTAGAAAGATATCAAAAAGTGGCTGCGTGCTTGTATATATGGTTAAAATCTCACAAATAACATGCACCAATGAACTGAGAGCTCTTAGCTTGCGTC
This sequence comes from Ecliptopera silaceata, assembly GCA_932527185.1. Classification (NCBI taxonomy): domain Eukaryota; kingdom Metazoa; phylum Arthropoda; class Insecta; order Lepidoptera; family Geometridae; genus Ecliptopera; species Ecliptopera silaceata. The sequence goes on along the minus strand of OW052213.1, from coordinate 5,944,437 downwards.
TCGCTCGAGGGAATTATACTGAGCCCTTGGTATTTTGTGCTTCTTCGTATATTGGTTTACGATCAATGGATTTCGGTACCCTCAATGGAGTTATATGGAGTCTTGATGTGAGCTTATGAGAGATTTTCATACTTCTCCAAGATACAGATATGTGTTGTATTTGAACAAAGGTGACAAAACTGTATTTATAATACTTATATACTTTTGTAAACACATATACATATAGAATACATAGTAACACCCAGACACAGAACAAATATTTATGATCATCACACAAACATTTGCTCTGGTTGGGAATCGAACACACGACCCACAGCATTTTAATATGTAATTCATTTTTATCTTGTTTCTTATAGTATTTATATAAATGATATGGAAAATAAATTATCTTAAAACAAAGATAGTTAACTTAGCTTAGTAGGTAGTAGCTCTGCCTTCCATGCTGTGGGTCGTGGGTTCGATTCCCAACCAGAGCAAACGTTTGTGTGATGAACATAAATATTTGTTGTGTCTGGGTGTTACTATGTATTCTTTTTATTTATTTTCAAAAAAATGGGCATTTTGGGTCACGACAAAAAAAATGTTATCATGGTGTTAGTTTAGAAGTTTTATACATTTATGTTATGGTGTGCTATAAAGTTGCTGATTAATTATATTTATTTACTGCTTAGGTAATTTAAAGTGCAGTTAATAAACTTACGACTATAGAGTATTTACAAAATGTACAATGCTATAAAGTACTTTTTAATCTATCTGTCTATCTTGGTTCCAAACTAACCTGAGGCATGTACCCAATCCTGGGTCCTGGGACCCCACTGCCAGGGCTGCCAGGTTTTCCTCCCAGTACCCATATCTCCCCGGAGTTCAGTCGTCGTCTCCCAACAATGCAAGATAGGAGAGTGGTCTTCCCACATCCTGACGCACCAAGCAAGCCGTAGCTGGAAAGAAAAGAGTAAGTCAAACTCAAACAAAAATATAAATGACGACCGATGTGCCGCGGTGGGTGGTCCGCCTGCGACACGGAAGGTTGCGGGTTCGATTTCCGCCTTGATAAATGTTTGTACGATCTGCAAATATTTATTCCGGGTGTTCTGGGTATTTTATATAATAAAAATATCTATCTATGTAATGTTTTGTAATGTATGTCAGTCTTCTAGTACCCATAACACAAGCTCTGCTTAGCTTAGGGCTAGATGATGTTGTGTGGATTGTCCAGCATTATTTATTTATAGATACGACTTAAAAAAACAATTTGTTTGTATGTTTGTTTTTTGTATATTCACTCTTACGTATGTAGATATGTTACGCACATTAGTACACTAATTATGAACCGATTTTGATGATTCTTTTTTGTTTTTTAGATCATACCTCAGAAGTCCATTACATAAGTATAAACATTAAGATTTGACTAAGTAGTACTTTTTGAGATTTTAAAAAGTATGTTTATATCGTTACTTTTTAGTTGATAGAATTCCGTTTTATTCATATATACGCCGAAACGTTTTTTTTATTTTTAAACATGGAGACAACTCGGTAATTTTCAATTTAAAAGCTGCTGGACAAAGATAATGAGGAAACTTGTAAAAAAAGTAAAAAACAGAATCTCTAAACATTATTACAACAAACTTCCTAAATTTCTAAATACTATGTCGAACATGAAAAGCGTTTTGTATTTACTTTACTTTTTTTTAATGCTCAAATAAGATGATATTATATTCATGGACATTTCACTGATGTGATATCACACTCTAGTCCCAAACTATAGCATAGCTTGTACTATCGGAACTAGATTGCTGATAGAATACTTATGTATGCATATTTTTTTGTAAATACATCTATAGAATACATAGTAACACCCAGACATAAAACAAATATTTATGTTCATCACACAAACATTTGCTTGTGGGAATCGAACCCACGACCCATAGAAGCATGGAAGGGAGAGAGTTCATCATGGAATAGTACAGTCCAGTTCATTCGAGACTACCATAATATTATTATACCTACAAGTTTGCGGTAGATGTCATGATTAATTAGGTACTAGTTTTTGGTGTATAATCAAAAACTCTTCTTGGTCCCAAAACAGGCTATTAAATGAACTTTCAAGAACTTTCAAACCTAGTAAGTGGTGACGCCTGTCCGAAAATGTTTTTGCAATGTAAAACAGAGCACGTCCTCAGTAAGAGCATTATAAGTCGTGTAACCACTCAACATTTACTTGTATTGTGTTTCAAAAATCAAAACAAAATTTCTTTATTTCTTTTACAATGACTTACGGCCGGTTTCCCAAAACCCTAATCACGATTGATCCGAGTTTGACACATAGTAATTATTTGATTTTTTCGTTGATCATCGTTCGAGAAACCGGCCGTTAGTATTGGGTGGGTTTTTTTTAAGTCGTGAGACCTGTATTCAAAGAGCCCCCCCCCTCTTTACTGAGGTCCAACTTTTTATGTAATATGTAAACTTAGTACATACATGTAAAATTTTATTGTTTGCATTGCATAATAAAAGTGCAGGAAACTAGATATCCATCGGACCGTAACAAGGTTATCTGGGAGGCTTTTCGTTGCCTAAAACATCAGTTGCTATGAGTAATAACTAAGTTATTACATCTACTATAATATGACGTAAGTGTAACTTGCTCGTAAAAACGTAAGACTAAAAAATGTGACAATCGTAAACATATCGCAACGGTGGTGTATTCGAGTGACAGTACGCGTTGATGCTGGACTACCGAACGTTGCAGCGTCACCGCGGAGTGTGTCTTGAATGCTAACGTAACGATACGTTTACAACTGTCACATTTACCGCCGATACGGAACCTGCAAAATGTACACAGTTTTAAAATTAAGTTAAAGAAATTTCTGTTTGAAGGTCAAAAGGAGCAAGAATGTCATAGTCACGAAAAAAGCATTATATAGTTCATTATCATTTTTTTCTTCCGCATTAGTAGTCATTTTATTATAACACATGTACTAAATATGAATTATTTCCTTCACTTACCTTGATCTTGCTGTATGTCCTCTCCCTGTCTTATCAAACATATGTACCTATGCACTCATTGTTTTTCCGTGAGATAGCATTATTATTTTAAGTTATTTCTTTTTTGTGGTTTAGCTTTTTATTTTATAGTCAATTATTATTTAATTTGTTTTTTTTTCTGTTGTATTTGTGTGTAGTGGTTGGGTTGTCCGTGGCATCACCGAACGGCTCTGACGGAAGATCAGCGTTAATTGCTAGCATCTAACTTCATGCTGAGTCAGAGTCCGATTTGCAACACAACCATTTTTCTCTATAAATAAGTTTTTATGTATTTTTAGTTTTTTATTATAGTTTTATTTCTTAGCTCATATTTGTAATATTTATGTGATGTGTATGCAAATAAATTTATTTTATCTTTTTTATCTTATCTTATCTTATTTATTCGTACTCGCTCTTCTTATTAATAAATGTTTGCACGATCTGCATATATTTATTCCGGGTGTTCTGGGTATTTTATATGTATAATAAAAAATATCTATATATGCAATGTATTAAGTATGTCAGTCTTCTAGTACCCATAACACAAGCTCTGCTTAGCTTGGGACTAGATGATGTTGTGTGGATTGTCCACCATTATTTATTATTTATTTATTATTTCCAAGCTCCTAATTCTGGGTATTTTATTTATATTTAAAAAAATATCTATCTATGTGTGTTGCTGATAGAATATACTTAATAAAACTATTTTTTTTAAATACATAGTTGCACCCAGACACACAACAAATATTTATATCCAACACAAACATTTGCTCTCGATGGGAATCGAACCCACGACCCACAGCATGGAAGGCAGATCTACTACCAACCGAGCTGTGACGCCTGTCACATTGACGTAACCCATTTAAAAAGAAGAAGAACTTACATAGCGCCCTTAGGAACTGTCATATTAAGTCCATCTAATATAATATTAGGATTCTTTGATGATCCATATCTTTTATGAGCTCGTCTGACGCAGACTGCTTGTTCTTTTCTTGATGCGACTGTGCTTTTCTGAGTCTTCAGCATCCGGTTCCTTCTGGCTGCAAGTTCCTCCTCTATGGTACTGATTGTGATGGGAGGGTCTGGCCCTCTGACATCCTCCATGGATATCGTCGCCCCCTCATTGTCGTATGCTGGCATTTTACTGTAACAATTGGATAATTTTAATAAATAATCATCAAAACTAAATTATGTTAGTTCTAGTATTTTTTTCAATAAAGTGTTATCTATCTAATATTTTAAACTATCATGGTATTGAACATAGTTTTCATTATAAACGGGATATTTACCACAAAACTCACAAATCATGGTAAATATCCCGTTTATAATGAAAACTATGTTATCTATCTATCATCAAAAGACGTTTACATAGTGAAAAGTTCTGAAGTAAATATTAATGAAATGAAATATATTTATTTTCACAACACAGACATAGGTAAAAACAAAAAGATAAGTAAAGAGCTCAGTTTCTTTGCTTGATAAAAGTCAGTTAAAGTAAATCAGTAAAGAATCATCAAAATCCGTTTTCTTAGTAAAAACTTTTGACAAATACATAAAAATTCAGTCGACTCGAAAAACTTCGCATTTTTTAAAGCTGGTTTTAAAAGAATTACAAGCAATTTATTTTTAATAATAAATAATTATGTTTTTGTACATAAAATACCGGTCAATAGAATTCTAACACTTAGTGTTAGATGAATTCTATGAATAGCATATGTAATAATAGAATAATATGCTAAAAATATTCATTTATTCAAATGTACCGGTAACTAACAAAGGTATATTATTTTTAAATGTATTTGCTTTATAGCCTATATCTACTGCTTCTTTCATCTCATCTTTAAAAGCAAGTAACTATTCGTCGAGATTTTTCCATATAAAAATAAACTAAATCGCAAAATAACCAGTAAATACCGAAATAATAATAACCGAAATAATAATAAAATCCCCAGAAAATAAAACTATAAAGTAGCGTCAAATATTATACTACCAGTAATTTCTAAATCGATTCTAATTAAGAATCAATTTAATTAAATCGTTGACCAATTATTTTATTCCGTATCCCCTAAGTTCCGCGATAAAAAGTTGTTTTCGATATTTCTTTGTATGATAATCTTGTTATTAGATTAAGATCCAGTTGGTAAAATTTTTACGTCATACTAATAGTCTAAGAGCTCGTAAATTGCCCTGCATTATGAAGTCTGGGTTGCCATGGCTTTGGGAGACAGCTTTATTGTTCATGAATATGAATATTGTTCATGATTGTTTTAATTACCCATAATAATTATTTTCATATTTATAATAGTATTTACAATAAATATTACACGATGTTGTCTGCTTTATGTTTCTTTAGAGTTTAATATTTTAGTTTTTATAATATTCTTACGTCAAACTTATGTCTCGAAATTAAACATTTGTTTTAATCAGACTTAAATTTATATTTTTTATTTTAATAGGTCCAGTTGTTTATTTCTGTAGCATGATTGATGCTATTTTGGTAAAGTTTAGGTTGTCGTATCTTGATAATAAAAAATAACAGTAGGTATTCATGGAAATATGTTATTTCTGCGAAGAAAATCACATATAAGTTTTGTTTGTTTGAATTTGAATACTTACATAACATTTATTAGTTTAGGCATAAGTTCAGGATCTTTAAGATTTCAGTACATTGTATAATATTTTTATGTAACACAAGTTATTCAATTTTTATAGTTATTTTTTTCAAGAAACAATTACATTTCCTATTATTTTTATCATTATCATCAATTACATGAATAACTATTTTAATTCGTTATATCATAAAATTCATTATTATGTATTGATAAATTATATCCTCAAAATAAACTTTGTCATTATATCATATACAAAAAGGTAATCGAGCTTACTGTATCATTACCATAAAATATGGCCATTTTTTGACTTTCAGTAAATTACAAGTGCCTTGTAATTCGCATCATAAGGCCTACCGATTACCCGTGCACCTTGACATAAAGATGTAAACGTCAAGCTGTCAGTAATTTCAATATGACGTAAAAAACTCACCTTTGCATCCTTGACTAGTATTACCCTGCGTAAAACCCACTGAGATGATGGAAAATAACTGACTTCCGTTGTTAAGGTGCAGCTTTGTAAACGAAGATAATGACGCACGGCTTTGAAATTATAAAACAGTAAAAAGATATCCTATTGAAATTACATTACATACAAAATTTATTTACAAACAAACTCACGAATATCACAGTATTTATAAAATGTACATAGGCAAACTACATACGAAACAATTGAGCTATCTACAGGCCGTTGCAAACGATCTATAGATCTATAGAGGGTTCAAATGATCCAAATCAGTACCAATCGGAAGCGTACCCAAGATACTGGCAAGATACTACAAGATACTATAGATGACTAGACTGACAAGATACTATAGATGGTTCAAATGATCCAAATCAGTACCAATCGGAAGCGTACCCAAGATACTGGCTGCATTGCCGCGCTGAATGCAAAATTTGATTTTATTTCTGTTTGAATACTTTTCCGTTTTCAAACCCCAACTGGTACTAATATAAAACTACACTATATGCTATCACTTTAGTCTAACCTAACCACAATTATACTTTTAACATGGTATCACTATTTCACGACTATGACTTGACTGTTCGAAGGCATAAAGAGAACTCTCCGGCACAGCCACCTCATTCTCTTTATATCACCGCATAAGCGTAAACAACAAGATGGCGGCGGCGTGCCGGATGTGACTTTTATTCTTTTCTAGAATCATCACAAATATCTTCATTTAAATAGCTAACAATGTTTTATAATTCTTAAATAGATTTACCAAACTAATATATTAAACAATTTTAGAATAATATTTTGGAAATCATGACATTCGGCCATCCGACAATGTGTCGCCTCCCGGCACACACAACATTATTAAAAACAATATATATCAATATTATTAAAGTTAATATGTACGTTGTAACACCGATATATATTCAATTTTAACAATATAAAGACCTTGAAACAATAAATCATGACATTCGGTAATTATTGTAGGTGGTTTTATACATATATACATAATGTATATAAAATCTAGCCTTTCAATTTTACATTAAATTGACAAAACTACTATTGGTTCAACGCTTGAGGTATTCCGATCTGGTAGTTCAACGCTTCTGTGAACATAAATATAAATAAAGTGAATAATACAATAAGCAATTGTAAATCATATTTCTGAATTCTGCTCCAGAAAAACAAATCATTGCGGCACTTCACTTCACTTGGAGCTGTAATCAGATTATAATTATTATTATAAAAATAATGATTAAATGCATCTCCTTCAAATTTTAGCATAAAATAATAATTATAGAAAGTCTTCAAATTATAGCATAAAAATTAATAATCATTGAAAGGTTTAAATTCAAACATAAAATAACAATTATAGAAAGTCTTTAAACTCAAGAATAAATATTACACGCCCGAAAAGAACAGGCTGCTAAAACACTTTCCATCAAAGACTTTATACACAGTTTCACAACAAATAACTCTTATTCTTGAAGATTTCATCAAACTTTCCAAGAAGGGAAAGATAACAGAAAACATTACCAGTGCTACCTTCCTGTTTCTTACGAAACATTGAAACATCATACTCCAGCCTCAAGATGATGCGTACTGACCGAACCATACGACACAGGCATTTCACTTGAAAAGACGATTCGATAGCCGTATCGGTACCCACCAATTCAACTATTTATTAAAATCCTTAAAGTTGCCAAAGAGATTGCGTTACAGGTACTGAAATAACATAATATCATAAATAAAACAATACTTCTTACGTAAAAAGAAGTAAATATTACCAAACACCAAAACTTAAGAGTTGGTATGATCAGAATGTTAACAATTTGTGAATGTCAAAGCTTTCACAATCATCTTCAGTTCTAGACTGGTTAACGTATAGAAACTTTAAAACTGTTGTTCATAATTTTCATAACACTATGTTAATGATTTATGAACTCTAAATACTTTGAAAATAAAACAGTGCACGCTGACGAAGCCGCGCGTTCAAGCTTATCATATATAAAAAAAATAATACACACATACGTCAAAGTTAATCCAGTAGACCAACATAGTCCAGTCAATCCAATAGACCAACATAGTCCAGTCAATCTAGTAGACCAACATAGTCCTCTCAATCCAGTAGACCAACATAGTCACTCAATCCAGTCAGCAAACATAGCTAACTCCATCCAGTCAGCAAACATAGCCAACTCTATCCAGTCAGCAAACATAGCTAACTCAATCCAGTCAGCAAACATAGCTAACTCCATCCAGTTAACAAACATAGCTAACTCCATCCAGTCAGCAAACATAGCCAACTCAATCCAGTCAGCAAACATAGCAAACTCATCCAGTCAGCAAACATAGCCAACTCCATCCAGTCAGCAAACATAGCCAACTCAATCCAGTCAGCAAACATAGCTAACTCCACTCAGTCAGCAAACATAGCTAACTCAATCCAGTTAGCAAACATAGCTAACTCATCCAGTCAGCAAACATAGCCAACTCAATCCAGTCAGCAAACATAGCCAACTCAATCCAGTCAGCAAACATAGCAAACTCATCCAGTCAGCAAACATAGCCAACTCAATCCAGTCAGCAAACATAGCCAACTCAATCCAGTCAGCAATCATAGCAGACTCAATCCACCTAGCAAACATAGCTAGCTCAAAACATGTAGACCAACATGTATATTTAAGCCAATTAGCAAACATAGCTAACTCAAAGCAGTTATCAAATAAAAAGGAAAATCAAAATCAAAAATTTCAAAAGTACAAAAATACAAAATAGATCGTCCTTTAATATCCAATGAACAACCAAAGTACGCTCGTTAACTAAAATTATCATAGATTAACCGGTTTTTATCAAATAACCTTAAAAAAATAGATAACCGCCACAAATTGATTTTCTCAATAAGAAATTAATTATACTCTTCATGTATACGCTTTTCGGTCTTGAAAAGTCAAGCGAGGGTATCTTTGCTGATTATAGTAAAATACAATATCCATAAAAAACCATAAGTAAAAATTAACCAAATTAGTTTCTTGTTATAAAATTTTTCATTACATAGACATTTATTTATTTACCACACGTAGCACACGAAAGTGGCTAGTTACCTACAAGTGACCAAGTAAGCGCTGCTATTCTGAAAAAACCTTTAGATCAATAGACTTTGTGATAAACAAGTATACCTTCGTTGCAAAAATGAAACCAATTTAAATCAAATATACCATACATCATAATACAATACATAACAAGTTATTAAACATGTAACATGTAACCAAAAATAAAAGAAAATTATGAAATGTTTACTTTAAAGGTACACCAAGGATTGTATCATGTATCATGTGAATCAGAGATTAGCCCGGATTTATCACGAACATTTTGTATCATCAAAGAGTAGCCTTGACATAATACGTCGTACAAACTCCATTGCACCATACTATGCACATTATTTTAATGTACAAGATAAAAAGAACGAGAGAACAATTAAAGTTAAGAATCATATAACAGGTATATAAACAAAACTATATCAGATGCTATCAGAGTGTAGCCCTGATCTAGCACTGACAAGTTAAGTTAAAATGCAAAAATGCGCCGTAAAATACCACCAGAGGGTTGCCCCGGCCAAGTACTAAACCACACATCAGTACAGAATCTTACGCATCACATCGTCAGAGAGTAGCCCTGACCTTATGTTAGCGTACATACCATGATATATTGCATCTAATGCATAAATATTTAAAATTAAATATGGGCGTAAAATGAGGGTAGTCAGAAAAATAAATAATAATTATAATGAATCATTCATCATCACATAACAGGTATATAAACAAAACTATATCAGATGCTATCAGAGTGTAGCCCTGATCAAGCACCGACAAGTTAAATTGGAATGCAAAAATGCGCCGTAAAATACTACCAGAGGGTTGCCCCGGCCAAGTACTAAACGACACATCAGTACAGAATCATACGCATCACATCGTCAGAGAGTAGCCCTGACCTTATGTTAGCGCACATACCATTATATCCTGCATATAATGCATAAATATTCAAAATTGAACATGGGCGTAAAATGACGGTTGTCAGAAAAAGAAATAAATTTTAAAAACATCATTCAGTTCAGTTCATAATTAGCTTTCCATCATTTTGATTGTAAATTAAAAAAATATAAGTACCATACCATTTCCTTTTGGTTCATCCAACTTCTGAAATAATATAAAACTACACTATATGCTATCACTTTAGTCTAACCTAACCACAATTATACTTTTAACATGGTATCACTATTTCACGACTATGACTTGACTGTTCGAAGGCATAAAGAGAACTCTCCGGCACAGCCACCTCATTCTCTTTATATCACCGCATAAGCGTAAACAACAAGATGGCGGCGGCGTGCCGGATGTGACTTTTATTCTTTTCTAGAATCATCACAAATATCTTCATTTAAATAGCTAACAATGTTTTATAATTCTTAAATAGATTTACCAAACTAATATATTAAACAATTTTAGAATAATATTTTGGAAATCATGACAGTACTAAGAAAGATTCATATCATTATCATCATCAACCTACATAAGACCACTGCTAGACGTAGGTCTGTCACAAGTCGAGCCCGGTCTCGTCTCTTCTCACGTTGTGTTGCGCTACATTCAGATCGTCGCTCCATCTTGCCGGGTGCGTCCTACACTACACAATGCCTAAACGCGGTCTCCACTCCAGTATCCGTTTGCTAAATATTGTCGGTTTTTCGGTTATGGCCACTTCAGCTTTTTTTTTTTACAAGTTTTAGGCAAGCTTTTAACCGCGATCTCACCTGAGCTTGCTAAGAATCAAATGTGTTTAAGAATCTAAACAGTCTTGGTTTTCCCCGGCAACACCGAATCTCACAACTTTTAAACTAAAGTTAAAGACTTGGCTTATTGATAAGGCGTTCTATAGCTATGACGAGTTTATTAACTACATATAGTATTTGACAAAAGGTAGTTAACCAATTTATCTAGGTAAATATCTTTAATGAATAAGACTGCATAATATTAATTTAATTAATTAAATTATAATTTCTGACATGTAATTAGATCAAATTACCAATAAAATGTTTATATCTGTTTTACTGAATAAAGTAGGTACAATAAGTCATCAAATCAAATCTTTCCAAGTCTATAAGTCGCAATATCGAAACCGTACCTTAAGTAGTTAAGTAACATCGTTAGATGTCACACTATAGCAATTTGTGATCCGGCTGTATCAAATGAATCATTTATTGTAAGTAGGTATGCTTGATTGTAAATATGATTTTTATTTATAATTTCTTTGTTTATATATAAATCCATATAAAATATCTAAGGCAATCCGTAATGCTATACAAGTTTTTTTGTTACCAGCTTTTGATTGAAAATAATATCTATATCCTCTTTTTTTATCCATCTTTCATTCAAAATAATCTATGACTCAAAATGAGAGACCTTTTTGGGTGATCATCTCTTGATCTAGCTGATTGCCAAATGTGTTTAAGCTTAAAAAAGTAACAAAAATGCATCCACACATCAATACAAACATTCGCGTTTATAATATTAGCAGAATTATCTATATTCTGTGCTAATACGTAAGAAAACCTTCCATTGTGTTCACATAATTTGTAAGCAAACAAAAGACTTCAACTTGTAACTATTGAACAATACTTGTACGTAACCCATAAGTTCATACTTACACCCGTATTCACAAAGAGTACTTGCTTAAGTATAGCATCAACACTGTGCAAAGAATGCCATTTTGCAGTGCGTTCCTTTTGACAAGCCTTCAAACTAGCCCGTTTCCTTAGCTGTTCGTTCATTTTGACGGACGCATAGTGCGCTCTGACACTTAAGTATTGTTTCTGGATTGGTTTCGCCCTGTGCGCTCGTGCACACTATGAGACCTCACAGTAATGTTTGTGAATACGGGTGTTAGACTAGTCACGGTCAAGGAGTTCAAGGTTTTATGTTATCCTCAAGTTATATCATTATTAAATCTTTATACTATCAGTCTTATGTTTTGTTACACATAAACTTGTACTAGAATATAAATCAAACATTGATTTATATTTTACAAGTTTATGTTATGTTTTAAACATTCACTGTTTTGTTTTATACTGCTTTTGTTGATTGATGTATGTAAATATTTCTGGAAATAAACATTATTAATATGAACGTAGATCTATCTAAGACGCGCCATCGAGCCCGGTCTTCGGCTCTTCTCATCCAGTGTTTGCCAGCTACATTTTAAGATCGTCGACTCAGTTACGTGTAGGAACAATATAGATACACTAAAAGATAGATCATGATATTAATTGATTTTTTTTAACCTACATTGTCCCACTGCTGGGCAAAGGTCTCTCCCAAACTCTTCCACTCATCCCGGTCCTTGACGACATTCCACCAAACTTTTTCGTGGGCGTCCAGGTCATCCTTCCAACGCCTTTTCGGCCGACCCCGCCGTCGCCTTCCCACCTCCGGCACCCATGGGGTGACGTTGTATTAGCTAATTTATTAGAGAAATAAATTATTAGCTAGGTTAACCATACGGATAGGTATAAAGGGCGTAGTATAGTTACTGCAAGAAACATCTTAAAAAATATAAAACAACTTTTGTTTGACAAAAATGAACAGAACCAACATAATCGTCATCGACAAGTAATATCAAAAATACTACAAAAAAAAACGTACAATCCATTTAAAACCTCTTTTTTAAGTCTTTATATTACTTTTAAAAATTCCGGCAGTTTTTTTTGTAAACAACAAGGCTGAATAAAAACAATATTTCCTATTAAAATCACAAGCAAAAACGTAAGCCAAGATCAAGATACGCTCCTAAGATCATTGACGTAACCCTGACGCTGTTGGTACCGGTTTGAAGCTGATGAAACCGGTTCCCGGCAGAGTATTCTAATCAATACCTACTAAATGCAAAAACTTAGCCAAAAACTGTAATATCTAAGGCTGGTGTGCTTCTCTGTCTGATAATACTTCGGATTCTCGCCTTAGTTCCTTTGTATTTTTTACGTAGATCGCTATGTAGATAAAAAAGACGTGTGGCACTTGGAGACTGCCGCGGTAAAGCTATTGGATAGCATGGATTACGCATGCGCAGTGTTAGGTTATTTTCGTTACGGAATTTCTGGATTCGATCTCCACGCTCAAGGCCCGCGATAGAAGCTATGCAATAGCTTAAAAATAATTTATAATCATTTCATACAACGGCATCTACTTAGTTCCAAACTAAGTAAGCTCTCACTTCAATAAATAAATAAAGCAGGAAGGGTAAAGAAGCTTTTTTTATTTATGAAATAAAAAAAATGTTATAATCGTTTCTTGTTTTTTGTTTTATATAATAATACGTACAGAGTAACGTAAAACAAAAAATCAATGTTTTTCATTACACAATTAACTTGTTTTATTTATTAACCACTATAGCCATTTTACAACCAGAAAACTGTCAATATTACAGAAATATAATATGACGACCGATGTGGCGCGGTGGGCGATGGTCCGCCTGCGACGCGGAAGGTTGCGGGTTCGATTCCCGCCTCGGAATAAATGTTTGTATGTTCTGCAAATATTTATTCCGGGTGTTCTGGGTATTATATGTATAATAAAAAATATCTATCTATGTAATGTATAATATTAAGTATGTCAGTCTTCTAGTACTCATAACACAAGCTCTGCTTAGCTTGGGGCTAGATGATGTTGTGTGGATTGTCCAGCATTATTTATTTATTTATTTATTATATATCCAGAAGCTATGACAGAAGGCAACAAAATAGTTAAAAAAGAAGATGGCGTGTCGAAATTACATGTAAATTACATACAGAAAACTACAAAAAGTCAGTTTAAGCAAAAAGTAATTATTGATAATGAACTTTGCTCGTTCGGTTATGCGCAACTGCCTTGACATTAATATAACGTAAATTGTTAAAATAACGTACCTATTAAACAACTGGTTATTTTTTTATTTGTACTTTAAAGTCCTGGCTTTGCATGGGTAGAGCTTTTAAAATAAATAAATGATGCTGGACAATCCACACAACATCATCTAGCCCAAAGCTATGCAGAGCTTGTGTTATGAGTACCTACTAGAAGACTGACATAAGTACTTAATACAATACATTACATAGATAGATATTTTTTATTATACATATGCAAAATTATTATAAATCTAATAAGAAAGAAAATAATATTTTTATTTGCGACAACCTATTATAGCATATTGTTACTGCATGTACCTATATAATTAAAGAATGAAAGAAAAAAAAATCAAAATCGGTTCAAACATTATTGAATAAATGGTATCTAACCTGGCTTTTTCAAGATTTGATATTTTTCCACAAATATTCTGTTAAATTGTTAAATACAACTTATTTTCGAACTGTTTCTTCTGTTTTATAAATTGTCCATTTTGTAAATACTTACTGTAATAGTAATTTTGTTTCTTAATTCTTTTTATTATTCAGTCAATTTATTTTACAATAAAAAAACAATATGTAAATGATTGTAATAACATATCAAGTCAAAGAACTTTAAACATTTTAAGGAAAAGGATACTTTTGATAAAAATGTTGCTGATGTGATTTTTTCATTTCGTGCGGTTTTTTTGTTTTTTTTTTACCTCTGCAACGCGAAGCTTGCAAGATAGGTCATTCAACCACCAGTGACTTGAAAAACCAACCACAGACTAATAAAAGAAGGATACATTAATTTGAGAAAAATAATACAAATAATTTGAATTATACTGATTACAATTTAAAATTACTTTTGATTTACCGCCATAAGACAATTTTGTATTATTCACAAACAAACTTACGACTATTATGTAAGTTGAAAATCATATACATATAATTTACTCTTTTATTTTTGCTTGTAAAATAATCTTAATCTTATTGGTCATAAGCGAAGGCTACACGCAAGATCCATATTGTGATCCGTCAATATATACCTACTATCGGATTACGATATTTATTGACGTGTAGGGTAGGTAATGTATTGACGGATCGCAATATACATATCATACAAAAACCAAGATACATAAGTAAATATCATGATAATTATCACAATATTTATTGACGTGTAGCGTTCGCCATAAAAATTCAAAATGCCTACATTTTAATACCTTTATGCCATACATAACTAGATACTCAAATAACAAGCAGGTCATGACTACCTACAAATTCAAACTAATTAAATAAGCCACTATTGCTATACGAATTAAAGGTTTAATTGAATAAAGCTACTAACTTGATCAAGTTTTACTGGTTTAGGGCACTTCTTGGTCATAACTAGTTTCATTCGCTTATTAAATGATAAATCTAAGATTAAAATCAATTAATTATTCGAGTAGAATTATCTTACTCATAGAATTAATAAAAATATAGGGATATTATGACATAACGCTATACCCAAACTTGTATTATGGAAAACAGATTACCAATATAGACATTTTTCGTTATATTGGCATAGAATATAAACATCTATTTACAGAAAAACACTTCAATGTTTTACCAAAACAAGAGTGTTTGTTATTTGAGTTCGATTCGAACCCACGATCCACTAGAATAATAGACAGAGCAAATACCAATTTTGTTGTGACGTAATTAATATTTTGGAAAAATGAACAAAATCCACTTCATAGACAAGTTATATTAAAACCTCTTTTAAGTAATTAGAAGCATTACCCAAAAAAACAATTGACAATAACATAATAAAAAAATCTTTAGTTCTAAATAACATAATCATTGATTCCTGTGCAGTATAATCTATCAAACAGAACTAATTTGAACTAAGTTAAGGCACTAGCCCACGATTATGTCAAAATAAAAAACAATCGGTTTACAATGAGCGATTTTCCAAATGGCTTTTAAAAAAAAAAAATAGTTCAAAAATAGTCGATAGATGGCAGTAGACAAATAGTGTATCAAAATCCCTCTCTTTTTTATCTGTATAATCTATTGGTAGCTCTGTCGTGTAGCTGTCATTATTATCCTGTCACGTCCGTTTCGGTGTATTCAGCGTTTTGATAAATTTTGTTTGCTTTTATTTTAGCATTCGTGTACCTTCTTGTGCATTTTACTTTTGACGACAACAGACTGTATACTGGTTTCTGATTTCTGCCACGATTGAAGACTTTTAGCTTTTGTCAAACAGTTTTGAATTTTTTCTAGGACAAAAATTTCACACCACAGATAAAATATGAAAACTTTTTGTGTTGACAATTGACATTGAAATGCATTTGACGTTAAGCGCCATCTATCGTGTATTATAAGAACACTCCCTGGAAAATCGCTCATTGGCGCGTAAAAACAGCATACTGTCAAATTGACAGCCCTCTCCGCCTTTTTGCTGGTTTTTTTACGGTTAACCGTCTATGTTATAAAAAGTTAGCACAGACTTGATGTATTGATGTCATAATGGTGACATAATGTCAACGCTAACATTTTATAAGATAGGGATTATATACCTAAGAATTGACTCGTCGTATTAAGTAAACAAAAATATTTTCGTAAGCAAAACGAAACATTGCGAATTGATGTGAATTACATAACAAGACAAATGCAGACATGCTCCAATTAACACTCGTCAAGTGTGAGTAGGCCGTCAGCACACTGGTTCTGTCGCGGCATCTACATCAAAAGAGAAGAAAGTTATGAATGTGCGGACAACCGTTGGAGCAAACGGATACTGGAGTTGAGACCGCGTTTAGGTAAGCGTAGTGTAGGACGCACCCGGCGAGATGGAGCGACGATCTACGGAGTGTAGCTGGAAAACACTGGATGAGAAGAGACGAAGACCGGGCTCAGTGGCGGGTCTTGGGAGAGACCTACGTCCAGCAGTGGATTGATATAGGTCGATCATGATTATGATGAATGAGGGTGTGTGGGCGTGCAAGTAGAGGAAGGCCGAAATAAAAATGGTTGGATTATGTGAAAGAGGATATGAATATGAGAGGAGTAGATACAGAACTGACGAATGATAGGAGTGAGTGGATCAACACACTAGATAACGTTTGGACCCTATATGGTGTATGGCGTAATATGGTTTATATGGTGGATGGGTTACAATCAAAGTGCATCAGTGTACATATTTTCTTGCGGAACCCTAAAGCAAGTTTGCAATCTCGACTAATGCTTGAAGTGAATGTAATGATGAACCTTGAGATCCACATAACAATTTAGCCTTCGTTTTAGATATTTAGGGCCAAATACAGAGTAGGACGACCTCGGTTGCTATAAACTCCCAATACATATTTTTTTTTTTATTCATTAACTTTTTTTAATACAAGACAATGGGACAGTTGTCGCAGCTTAGTTGGTAGTAGCTCTGTCTTCCATTCTATTAGTTGTGGGTTCGATTATATCACCGAGAATAAATATTTGTAATACGACATTTGAACTTGATAGGAATCGAACCCACAATGCAGTGTAGAGGCGCTGAACTGAACTGTGACGACTGTCAAAGTCAAAGTTTATTTGATTTTCTTAATGTTATTTTACCATAAGTAAGCAAAATGAAAATTATCTAACAAATTAAGTATTAAAAAATATGACATTAATAAAATTTGATTTAATAACTTAACTACGTAATTAGTTATTAATGTTTTCCTTACTAGTCTTTTTACAAACCAATAAAATGATATATCGTGTTTTTGCTAGGTGTAATTAACTGTTGGGTGTTTTTTTTTTTAATCTGGTACCTTTTTTGTGACCTTCGTACATAAAAATATGTTAAAACCAGACTTGAATGAAGTAGAGATATACCATTCTAAAAACTCACGCTTAGGCTCTGTACCCCAAGTACGAGTTTGTGCATACACGGATCGTAGAGACGCAATAGCCGAGCGCCATCGTTTTTGTATGGAAATCCAAGCTTCTCGAGAAATCTGCTAGGGGCGCTGCTTGGATCTCCATACAAAATCGGTAACTCGGTATCACCAGTTAGTTATGTATAGGTATAGGTCCGTGGGGTAGGTACCGAGGCCCACCGGGTTTTCAAAATTATTTCTGGGCGTCTAGTCGAAGCGACGCGTGACCCGAGGGCTGGTGAGTATCTGGCCGGGTAATGCAGCCAGTATCTTGGGCACGCTTCCGATTGGTACTGATTTGGATCAGTTGCTATCTATAGATCGTTTGCAACGGTTTGTTCAACTGTTTCTTCTATTTTATATGACAATGTACATTTTGTAAATACTGTATAGTCGTAAGTTTGTGTGTGAATAAATAATAATACTAGCTTTTTGGTATTTTTACTGTTATGTGTTAATACACTGAGAAAAATGTCATTTTGGCATAATCATAAAATATCGTGACGTTGGTTTAAAATAGATGCGTTGTCTTATAATATGTTGATAATAAGTAAATATTACGCTAGAACTGAAATGTGTTAAGATGGAATCGAATGTTTTGGGTAAATAATGCAATATTATGATACTTGTCATCGTAAAAATTTGTAATTATGAAATAACATTATCTTCTTCAAATAATAACACAATGTAATAGAAAATGGTCCACTGTCCCATAAATTAGTATGATAATTATAAATAAGATTCTAATTAAAAAACACAATGGCAGTCACCGTAATATAAATAGATTTCATAGTTTAATATGAGGAAGTATCTCTAAAAATACGATGACCTCCCCCTAATGTACTATATTAAATTATAATGCTTTAAACTTATATTTTTAAAGTAAGCATAATTTTTTAATATTACAGTCATATTATTTTATGTGAATCCTATGATAATACGATTAAATAATCTCATATTTTTAGAGTAAGCATCAAAGTTCAATATTATAGTCATATCATTTTATGAGTATCCTACTAAATTATTATTACAGAGACCCATTTATGAGTAGCATCTAGCATTTGAATGATGTCCTACAAATTTATGGTGACGGCATTATATAGGTCTCCCTCTCTCACTTCATTCCGCCGCCGCGCCATTTCGGTCATTTGTATTTCACCGCTACAGCCGTGACGACTCACGCACGACTCGTTTAATAAATAGCAAAAACAATTCCATTAGTGCCAGTGAATGTGTTTGATCAGTGCAAAAATGGATATGGCTAAGCGCAAATCTCTGGCTGGTTAGTCACCGCCAGAAGGGCTCGACGGCAGCATTTAGTTTCGTTGGGCCTTATTGAAAAGCCCAAGTCACGTTCTCGCTCCAAGTCCAGTCCTAGGCTAGACACCCCTCGACGCGCTGGAATCGACCTAACCGGACTTAAAAAAGGTAACTCCTTTTCAAGAAATTTTATGTTTTCAGATTGAATTAAATTATCAAGAACAGAAATAGAGAAAAATATCTGAATTACTTAGTATAAATTTTCGTTACAAATTACAAAATATCTGAATCTAAGACCGTTATTGTTATTGTACTAATTATTAATCGTTTTAATTTTTGTGTGCAGGTGAAGTGGAGGACGTAGCGTCAGCATTAGAGCAGCTGTCATGTCCTTCAGCTGGTCCGTGGCAGGAGGTCAGTGCCCTGTGGCTGGAGACGATGCGAGCTCGCCTCCGGTACTTGTACTACGAGGAAGGGACATTACAGGAGTACTTCAATAAGTATCCTATCCTGAAGTGAAGTGATGGATGGCGACTCTTGACGTATGACTACGAAGCACTGTTCCCTGATAAATCCGGGGGCCTCGACGCCTTGGATGCTTCATCGGAAAACATACTAAAAGCTGCTCAGCAGAAGCATAACACCACAAAGGACTCGTTTCTTCGTCGAAAAATAACTGATACATTGGCAATTTGTGACGGTAAGGAAAATATTCTGTTATATAGTTCTAGGTGCTCGACCTTCCTGGGTTGGTGAACCCGTTATAAAATATATAGACAAAAAAGAATTTAAAAATTATCTAACATGGTGCAGTCGTTCAGAAGTAACGGGCGGGCGGACAAACATTTCGGCAGTTCATTTTTACATATATAGATAGATGTATATAGTATTAATTTTATTTTGTTCTGATACTTTTCCCTATTTGCTCAGTTAATGATGATGTGTTGTGTCAAATATACCTACTAAGTATTATTATTTTCTTTCCAGATGAACAACCGGAGTCAAAATTAATAGCAGCGATATTGCTACTCGGCTGTCTCTTTAATATTCCTCCTGCCCGTCGATCTAGAAAAGACTGGCAAGCTTCACGAGCGGAGATATTGGATGGATTTGTGACCATCGTGGATGATGACGTGCAAGTGGTAATTGAGGAGCGTCGCCAAAAGCTTCAAAAACTAGGTATTAACCTCCAACCATTTATAATTTGGTGCCGCCAGTCAGGTGTCTCCTTCACAGTATGTGACAATACGTTTTACAAGTTCACAAAACTAACTGAGGCTGTTGATGTGACTTTTAAAATATTTCATGCTACTGCGGCTAAATATCCTACTGAAAGATATAAAATTTGTAAATTAAATTTCTACTCGTCTCAACCTTTATTTTGTATACAACAACCTATATATATATATATATATAAACTAGAATTATTGAACATAATGTATATAATGATTTTTTATAATGACCGACAAATAGATACTGTAATCATTAAGGCGATGATGTTTCTAAACAAAACAGTCTTCTTTTATACTGTTATTCAGTAGTGTTTAGAGTATATAATAATTATTCTTTCATACTATGGAAATAAAAATACCATTTAATTTTCTGTTTAATTTATACATACATCCCTTCTTACCTTCTTACCATTCTTGCCAAGGTACTTTTTCCTATTTTTTACTTGCTCCTCATTTTTTTAAGGTTCAAGTTTAGGGTTCTTCAGTTTTTTTAATATTGAGCTCACACCTAATAATATTTAAATGAAAAGAACCAATATTGGATACTTAAAAATAAGGGGATCATGTAAGTCCAGTGGCGCCCTCAATTATAGGATTGTGTTTTCTAATAATCCAAACAATGTCTGTGTAATCCACCAGTATTTAGTTGTAGTCCTACTGATGGAGAATGAGTAGAACTACAAGTACTAAGTATCACTGGTGTATTAAAGAGATATTAATTGGTTTATTAAAAAACACAATCCTCCTATTGAAGGCGACCTCCGTAAGGGGCTCCGTAATAGGCTATAACCAGAGATATGAGGAAATAGTAGGAAAAGTAAGAGGACCTAACCTAAAATACGAGGAGGTTACCGAAAAATAGTAGGAAAAATAATAGGATATAACTGGATATATGAGGAAGGCACCGAAAAATAGTAGGAAATATTGTATTACAGAACTGAATATGTGAGGAAGTCACCGAAAAATAGTAGGAAAAATTGTATGACATAACTGAATATGTGAGGAAGTCACCGAAAAATAGTAGGAAAAATTGTATGACATAACTGAATATGTGAGGAAGTCACCAAAAAATTGTAGGAAAACTAATAGGATATAACTGGATATATGAGGAAGGCATCGAAAAATAGTAGGAAACTAAAACTAAATCCATGGTGACACATCATCTTAAATACTGTTATCATCAACTTCAGTATTATCATCGTTCTTTTTGGTGAATCACTATGCTCCGTCCTTTGAGTGAATTCATCATACTTTAAGCTGAATTCACCTCTTTTATGATTGTCAGTTTTCTCAGTGTATAAAATAATTGTAATATTATGACCGTAACATACTTCGCTAAAATGTGTGGTGTGATTCCATTAGCTTAAATAGCCTGTGGTCAGAATACTGTTCGGACTAATAGATGTTCATTATAAGGCCACGGGTACCTTATTTTTATGACAGTATTTTTAATTATTAAATCTGTAAACATGATATACTACGTCAATATGACGAACGATGCCTCGACGCCTGCTACCGTTTTCAGTCATCCATTTATCCTTATTAATACATATTTAACTTGTCAAAATCGAAGTTTTTTTGCTAAAATGTTACTTGTCGACCATGATAATCAACCTTCATTAGAAAACAATAGCATATAAATTATAACAGGAAAATGGAAAAATATTTTGATCAATGTCAAATCACTTTAAGAAGAAATTGATTAAATAGCTACAATTATCATGTAATTTATCTTTAGCAGGAACAGCTGCAAGGATCGAGTTTTCATTTCTAGATATTCACAAACAAACTTACGACTATTAAGTATTAAATTATTATTATTACTATTTTTTTTTATTATTACAGTATTCACAAAATGTACATAGGCATGTAAAATACATAAGAAACGTAAATTAAAAGGAAAAGTCGTAAATTTGTTTGTTAATAAATAGATAGATAAATTATTCTGAAAATCAGCGCTGCCCTGCCTTTTGCAGGGCAGCAAATAAGCTGAGACTGAGCTTTTTTGACATTATGTTAATGTTTATTCTGTTGTTTTATGTATTGTCTTAATGTTGCCTTTTTTATTTTTTGTACCGTCTTTGTGTTGTCAAAATAAATGCATTTCATTTCATTTATTTGCTAGGAATAATTTTCGTTGTTGAACACGCAAGATTTGCAAACTCGTATTGATTTGCACAGCTCGCAGATCGTGCTTATAGCGAATAAAAATGCTATAAAATATGATAAGTATTCATAAATCTTTAAAAGGATTATCAGCACTTCGAAACTGCGTTGTATAGCTATAAAACAGATTTTATGTTTTCTTCCAAACTGAGCAAAGCTGGTAACCTATTACTACTACTTCAGCCCGGTAACACCCACTGCAGGGTATAGGCCTCCTTCCCATGCCAGCGTCTTCGGTGTTGGGCTCACCCAGGTGTTTCCCGCGACCTTAACAATGTCGTCGGACCCATCGAGCTTCGACCGATGTGGCGCGGCAGGCGAAGGTCCGCCTGCGACGCGGAGGTGCGGGTTTGATTCCCGCCTTGGGATAAATGATTGTACGATCTGAAAATATTTATTCCGGGTGTTCTGGATATTTTATATGTATAATAAAAAATATCTATCTATGTAATGTATTGTATTAAGTATGTCAGTTGTCTAGTACCCATAACACAAGCTCTGCTTAGCTTGGGGCTACATGATATTGTGTGGATTGTCCAGCATTATTTATTTATTTAAAGTGAGTAGCCTACAGCACCATTCCCAAATGACATTGACCTTTACAAAAAGGGCATTCCCTTTTCTACATGAGTGTATTTTTAGACTTTCAAAAGAGGTTGTATTGAAAAATAAAAACTTCTTGATAGAACAGGTTTAATGACGTAGATTATGAAGGACTAGATCCTGCCAGTGACATTCCATTATATTACGTTGAGTTTTTAATAAATCTATACTAATATTATAAAGAGGTAAAGTTTGTATATTTGTTCAATTGTAAGGCGTAATCTCGGGATCTACTGAACCGATTTTAAAAATTCTTTCACCAATAGAAAGCCACATTAAAGCCGAGTGTCATAGGCTATACAAAAAACAAAAAAATTATGCCCAACGAAGTGGGCACGGGTCAGCTAGTATTTTATAAAATAATTATCAAAACCGACATTAACAAGGAAAACTTAGAACATATTTTGAAAGATTGCTCAAAAAGTATTATTTATAATACTATCTTTGAAGTAAGATCTATCAAATAAAAAAAACATCAAAATTGGTTCAGAATTAGCGGAGAAATCTCGTAACATCCAATAAATAACATACAGTTGAATTGAGAACCTCATTTTTTGAAGTTGGTTGAAAAGTTGGATATAATTACGTACATGATAAGTACCTACAAATTTATTACTTTACCTACTCTTTCGTATTGACAGTTTGAATTCCACTAAAATAAAAACTTAAGACTAAAAATAAAGACAGCATTTTAAAATTTTAAAGTTTATTTTAATGTTCAGGTTTTTTCAAAATCTACCTAACAGGAATGGCAACAACCTTCAGAAGTCAAAACATGTTATTGTCTTTACAAAATGTGAAGATCATTAAATCATTAGGACAGGAAGTCATAAATATTATAAAAATAAATTTACCAAGTGTAGGTATGTCAGATTTTGAAAAGATAGGTTTCTAAATATAGTGCCTAAATCCTTTATTGTATCGATCGACTGAAGGTTTTCAATTCGTTATATGAGATAGTATGATCAATATACTTAATTAAAATAATAAATAATAGGTAGCTATAAAAATACCAAAAAATACAGTGTTTTTATTATTCTAATCGGATCAAAAATGATTAAGTAACAGAGTTTTTATTTAATACGAATTCGCTCTTCAAAAAACGTATAGGTAAGGTTATCAAAATGAGAAACTATTTTTTTGCAGTCAGAGGGCTGAGCGTGTAAATAATAACGTGTAAATGTAACAATCGTAAACGTTACGTATTTAAAATACACTGCGCGGTAACTTTGCAACGTTCGACCGTAAAGCAGATGTCAGCGCGCAGTGTATCTCAAATACGTTACTGTTTCGATACGTTACGATTACGTTAACCCAGTTAATAATAAAGTTTGGCTTACATTGCTGTGTTCTTGTTTAAGAGGTATATCATACGCTTTCAAGACCACAATGAAATTACTCAGTGTATTGCATTGATATTGGCAAAAGCTATTTGAACTTGCACTCAACCACTAGATACACTACCAATCAAAGCGCCATCTATTCGTTATTGGATTAGCTTTGCCTTTCGATAAAACTAACAGGTTCCTGTATGCATCATCATCAACCTATATCAGTCTACTGCTGGACGTAGGTCTGTCCTAAACGCGCCACTGAGCTCGGTCTTCGTCTCTTCTCATCCAGTATTTGCGCTACATTCCGCAGATCGTCGCTCAAAGGACGTCCTACTCTACGTTTGCCTAAACTCAGTCCCCACTCTAGTATCTCTTTCCTACGATTATCGGCTCTTATACTAACCCTAAACCTGTTCGTGTGAAGTTAGATTAGTAAGTATTTTTCTGTGAAACTTACAAAAACTTCATGCGTCAAACAACCTTGTCAGAAGATGAGTTGACAGATTATCGACGTGACATAAAGGTAGATTTACATAAACATAATTACTTGCACGTTTTGTGGTGAGTATGTGCAAGCGTACGCGACCATAGACTTTGACACTAGGGTCGAGTATGGTTTAATGTGACTATCGCAAACGTATCGTAACGATGTCGTAAACGAGTGACACTACGCATTGTCGCAGCTCGTCTGCAGTGTCTTGTGTGTGCTAACGTCTCTTAATTAACGCAAGGCCTCACAGGGCTTATTCTCAGTGAACGTGATCGGTGACTTAACGAATTGTAAACAGATGTTACCGTCTGGGAACTTTGCAAACATGTTATTATTAAAAAAAATCTTTAGGCTACTTCGATCTACAGCTGGGCCTTACCCAAACTCTTCTACTTATTTTGATTCTTGACAGTAAGGATGGGTACGAATAAATGTGACAGTCGTAAACGTAACGTAGGGGAGCGAGGGGCTTGTTGTAACAGGGGTAAGTAGTAACAGGCTCTTTTCACTAGGATCTTAAACGCTATTAATGTATTTCTGTGACTCGATTTAACCTATAAACTACACCGCATCATGTTGCCATAGCCAGTGTTTCGGAGGCCGGCGGAGTTAGCTGAAGTGTGCACGCGCTTCATTTCTGCCAGGTAATATAAAATTGTACTGTCGTAAAATTTCGGTTTGCGTTTTTAATATTGACTAATTTCAAATTTTGTATATCCTGTTACCATTCAAATTTATCTATCTCTGATAATGTGTAACAGTTTTTATGATTGCTAAATTGTTTAAATAGTTATCTTGATAAATGTTAAAAATCATACCATAGGGTTAGTTGTAACAAAATTCCGGGGCATGTTGTAACGTTACAAAATGCTATACATAAGTATAATACTTTGTTAGATAGCTATTAAGAAGAGATAATGACAAAGCATACCTTACATATAAATAACTTGATTACTTACTGTGATTTAAAAGTGCCATGATGATTATAAGTAGTGTTTAACTGAATAAAACTGTTGATTACTTAATTTTTAAGTGTTTATTATTAAAAAAGTGTATTTAAGTTGATTTTTTATAAAAATTACACAATACTTAATCAAGAAAGATGTCATGAAAAACATGATTTTGTTAAAAATAAATGATTAGAGGTATTATTGTTGTTTTTTTTGGTCCTTACTACTTGCCCCGGTAGACGTTACAACTTGCCCCGAGGACGAGGTAAGTTGTAACACCGCACTTCCTCTAGAAAATAATTGATTGTAAAATAATGACCAATAATTATGGTATTATTTTTACTTGATTTGGTAGAGGAAGAGTTACAGTATCCATCCATCTTTATTTAGTAGAAATTTAATCAATAGATCTCAAGATATATTAGTTTTAATGAAAACTGTTACAACAAGCCCCTCGTTCCCCTACCTATTTAAGACACATTGCTACCGCTGCAACGATCGACAGGTTGATGTTGACGCTCAGTGTATTTCAAATACGTCACTGTTTCGATACGTCTGCGATTGTCACATTTATTGGCGTCTGAGCCGTGGTACGCGTCACAGTTAATAGTAGCTCTGCCGTCCATACTGTGGGTCCTGGGTTCGATTCCCAACCAGAGCATGTGCTGCACCCCCCTGCTATAATGTTAACCTTTATGCTGCATTTAATTTATTACAATAATCGCAAGAAACTGTCCTCATGTAAACAGACCTTAAGTCGGTAGGTATTGTACGCCATTACGTGTGTTTTATAAAACTAATGAGATTATATTGTGATTTGATGATTGTTTGTGATTCTGTCACGATTTACCATAATAATAAACATTTTTCTTATTCTGATACCTATTTCTGTTCATACCTACAAATTTACAATAAATGAATTAAGAAATAATTAAAATCATAGTCCCAAACTAAGAAGAATGGAATTAAGATTGATGATAGAAAACATAGGTAAACTTTTTGTAGAAATAATAATCAGAAATAATCAATTTATTGTTACATATATACGATTATACTATTAGCGATAAGACCGCCAAAGTACAAAATACTTGGAATAGTTTTTTGTGTGCAATAAGAATTCATCTATCCATCTATCTATTTTGTATTGGCAAGAAGATAAAAAAATAAAAACTATGACAAGTGTAGTTTAAGTAGTGTATAGAAAATAACAAAATGACAGTGTTTAGTTGCTCAAAATCAAGGCTACAGATGCACCAGTGCCCAATGATCACAAGTGCGCATGCAGCCTAACCACCAACCACTAAGCACATGGGTCAATGTGGTCAGACCACTGACCCAAGCTGTAACATAATGTACGATGTGACGTCACGATAAACTACATAAATATTTTGTGTTATGAACATAAATATTTGATCTGTGTTTGGGTGTTACCATGTACTATGTTTGTTTTTATAAAAAAAATGTAAGTATAAAGTATTCTATAAGCTAGTTCTCATATTACAAGCTTTGCTTAGTTTGGGACTAGAGTGTGGTCCATGAATATCTATTTATTTATCTAGCCCAAAATTCTCTAAGTACCAAAATCGTGTCAATTGACTTATTTTTTAATGTTTTAAAATTATCACCTTATATGACACTGAGACATACTCGTACATGACTGTTTACGCGGATCTAACAAATTACACAAGATATTGTATATTTGTCAGAAACTCCATGTAATGTGTACCTACTGAGGCCCGAGCAGGAATATAATGTGATATTAGCAAAAGTATTCACAGATCTCTAGTCCCAAACTAAGCAAATAAATAAATAATGCTGGACAATCCACACAACATCATCTAGCCCTAAGCTAAGCAGAGCTTGTGTGATGGGTACTAGAAGACTGACATACTTAATACATACATTACATACATATAGATATTTTTTATTATACATATAAAATACCCAGAACACCCGTAATAAATATTTGCAGATCGTACAAACATTTATCCCAAAGCTTTTACTATGCGAACTAGACTGCTGATAGAATACTTAAATACATTTTTATTGTAAATACACAGAAACACCCAGACATAGAACAAAATATATAATAAATAAATAATAAATAATGCTGGACAATCCACACAACATCATCTAGTCCCAAGCTAAGCAGAGCTTGTGTTATGGGTACCTACTAGAAGACTGACATACTTATATGTTCATCACACAAACATTCGCTTGGAAGGCAGAGCAATATGATTATTGCTTGGCAAAAATCGGTACGGTGGTAGTACCTCCCCAGACGCGCTTGATGAAGTAATAATATGCCTAGCACTAACCTCTATGAGCAACTTCTTACACAATAAAATAATGAAACTTTCGGTTATAAAATGAGAGAAAAAATTCTAGACTGATGAAACAAATTCATCTTACAACACTTAGACTTGAGGATGATTGAGAAGACTGACTTGGCTTGTCAGCGTCCTAGCAAGTTCGTCCTAACATCCTAGCAAGGTGCTAGGATGTTAAACCAACTTCAATAGTCATCGATAAAAATGTAAAATCAAAAATAAAAATAACAAAATTCTGTTCATAACTTTTTGAATGAAACACAAGAAATATTTTTGGAACAATTCAAAATGTCCTAATCGTATAAAACGTAATAAGGTAATAAGCATTTATTAGTAGTAAATATTACAGGTCCAATATCGTAGATACACAAAGGATACATTGATACATCAAAAGATACATTGTTCATGTATTAATTTAAGTACAATGTCAATGTGAAATTTAAAAAACAAATAATATATTTGTATTTTATTACTAAATGATTCATAATATAAGATGATCTACATACATGTGGGTAGATATATATATATATATATATACCTACATACATACGTAGGTCAAGAGCATCCCTACAGAATATTGTAAAGCTAATAAAAATATTTGTGATCATGATCCAGTGATCATGATCACAAATATTTTTATTAGCTTTACAATATCTGAGATCAAGATCTGAGGCCTGATCAGTATCAGGCCTCAGATCTTTGTGCTTTATGAATAAGTAAGCAAGGGTCAGTGTTGTCTCTCTCTAAATATTATGTAATAGGTGCGTCGTTGTGTACACAATGACGTACATCCTGTAATGTACTAAGTGGTGAACAGACATCGCAAACTTTGTGTACAATGCATCGTGTACCTTCGTATGGTTATATGTAAGTTTAAGTTAAGTTACTAGGCAATTATATTCACAAACAAACTTACGACTATACAGTATTTACAAAATGTGCATACTGGTAGGTATATAAAATACATAAGTAACAGTTGAGCTATCTACAGACCGTTGCAATCGATGTATAGATAGCTCAACTGATCCAAATCAGTACCAATCGAATTCGTACCCAAGATACAGGCTGTATTGCCGCGCTAATTAACAAACTTAACTAACTAACTTAGTTTTTGTATGTATTTTAGAGAGATAAGAAAATATGTACTGTGTAAAATATTGTAAGCCGGAAATGTTGATAATTTTCCTACATTAATATCTTTTAACAAAGATTTACAATAAACTATTCTTATTTTTGATGACGCATGATCCATTAGTGGTCAGGTTACCCAAGCCGTCATCTATTTCAAAATGATTGTACATACAAATAGTTTTTTTTGTGAAATATGCGGATAAGTAGTAAACAATCTACCAAATAAGGCGAACGTTCAATTAAATCCTTTTGTTTTACCAGTAGTGTATAAAAAATATTTTGCTCCAAAATAATGTGGTCTAAAAACCGGTCGAACAAGAATTCAGAATGCCAAGTCTAGGGTATTTAATTTAAGCATGTTGTAATCAGACGGTCGATTTGCTAAGTGACCGGTATTTTTGATTAGGTGGTTTAGCAAAGCTTCGACCTTGTACGAGTATACCACATTATGGTCAATTGATACATAGCGAGCTTTTTAGGTATCGAATGACAACCAAAATCTAAGATAAATATAATAACTTTAATAATATGTATAAGAAAGTTAATGGGAATTAGGCTACGTGCGCATTAAACGTTGGTTATAAAATTTGTTAATCAAATGTGTTTTGTTGTATTGTACGGACGTCTTATTTCAGGTGACTACTGTGAATGAGATTATCAAAGTCACAGTAGTCATGACTGTAAATGCGCTTGCAGCCTTAAATTACCAAACTTGGTGAAATATCCATCTAAAAATGCAAAATAATGAACCAATATAAGAAGGTTAAGATACTTTGCGGCGAAGGCTAATCCTAATTCGATAAAAAAAAATTGGCGGTCATCTGTTGAATGGAAGGTCTCAACAATTGTGTATAA
The DNA here is from genome assembly GCA_932527185.1 of Ecliptopera silaceata. Lineage (NCBI taxonomy): Eukaryota > Metazoa > Arthropoda > Insecta > Lepidoptera > Geometridae > Ecliptopera > Ecliptopera silaceata. The sequence continues at coordinate 5,914,173 of OW052213.1, read as the reverse complement.
TTAAACCTCCCAATTGTTTTGTAATTTATTAATTGTTTTTTTGTAATAATTAAGGTAATAAAAACTTACTTTTTGTCAACCCTAAGTCCACTCACACATATACACAACACACACTAACACTGATTCTAAATTAAAACAGTCGCGGTTTAATTTTGAACTCGCGTGCACGTCGTATGAACGTCTAAGTAACACTGAACTTGAAACTTGCTTACGCGCAGTTCTGCTGACTTGCTTACCTTCAGATATTAACCACTGTTAATATCACCTCTAAGGCTATAGAAATAAGGTTGATTTTTTCAAGTTATTGGACATCGCTAAATCAAACAATCCTGTAAAATTATTTAGTGGGTTTCCCAAGTTGAGACACTTCAGCCTTACATTCTTAGATTATTCGTAGTTTTGATTTTTTGAATTCTTTAGATTTTTTAATAAAATATGTATCAGATATTTGCATCTAATTGACGTCACTGTTTAGTTGGTGTTAACTCTGCAGTTCGCGCTGTTGGGTTGTGGGTTCGATTCCAGCTGAGAGCCAACATTTGTGTTAATAAAAATGATGTGTATTCTGTGTCTAGGTGTTACTATACTATATTTTGAGTACACATTTACAAATAAAATATAAGTATATCCATCTGCAATCTAGTTCCCATAGTACAGTTAGTACAGCTTTAGGAATAGCGTATTTCAAATCCCCTTTTTTTTTTAATTATTATGATACATAATATCCTTTTACGCCGAAAGGGGGCTTATTCCGAGCACGTGGTAAGTTTGACCACGTGACGTTAGTGGTTCGCCATGACCTGCAGAATAGCCCCTTAGCGGAATAATTAGTGAAAGTTTTTGTCAATTTCTGACATTACTAGTAGACTTATAACATATTATATTATCCTATTAGTATTTTAAAACTTACATTAAACATAATCGATTGACATTAAAAAAGTTTTTGAGGCATTTTAGCGGTTTTTACCCTGAGTGTAATTTTTTCCAAAATCTGTAAATGCATAAAATGTTACGGTTAGTCTTCTAATGATTTCTTGTATCTTCTTCGATTATTGCTGCAACTGCCCCGACTCCGACTTATTCTTTTAGCGTCCATCGATGGTCATTTTTTATCCATGTTTTTATTTATTTTTAGTCTAGTCGTCTAGTCAAAGCGACGCGTGACCCGAGGGCTGGTGACCTGGTGAGTATCTGGCCCGGCGTATCAGCATTGCTATTCAGCGCGGCAATGCAGCCAGTGTCTTGGGTACGCTTCCGATTGATACTGATTTGGATCAGTTGAACTATCTATAGATCGTTTGCAACGGTCTGTAGATATCTCAACTGTTTCTTATGTATTTTATATGACGATGTACATTTTGTAAATACTGTAAAGTCGTAAGTTTGTTTGTGAATAAAGTCTTTAATTAACAAATAAAAAAAAATAAAAAAATATCTAGATCAATAAACCATACCATTTATCAATTTGTATGAAAAACAAAACTAATCTCCTATTTTTTTAAACATATATTGCAAAAATATCTACTTATAATACCTACAACTATAAACAAGACACGGAAATACGTACATTTATAATAATCTATACTTAAATGATTTTATTATTGTACTATTATACAGGATCGTACTTTTCCATACAAAGTTTATTTCACAAAGTTGTGGGTTGCTAGTATGACGAATAATTGTGAATCAAGTTATTTAATTCTGGTAATACCAGTCTCGGATAGGTGGCCAAGGTAAAAGCACTCAAGCACAAAATCTGATAATGTTTCGATATATAACACAAGCCCTGCTTAGCTCGGGGCTAGATGATGTTGTGTGGATTGTCCAGCATTATTTATTTATTTGTACCACAAAGAACTCCATTTCATTCATATTCAAGTTTAAAATATTTATTTTCTTTCATTTCACTTACATTATAACTAATAACTAGTAATTTTATTGGCGTTAATAACTAATTAGACATTTTTAACACAACACAGAAACGAGTGAAATTATAAACAAAACTAAGAACTTAAACGCAGAAAAAGAGCGTTCGATTCCCACCCAGAGCAAATGTTTGTGTGATGATCACAAATATTTGTTCTGTATCTGGGTTACTATGTATTTTATTTTATTTTTATGTTACAAACAGCTTTTACAAATTAGGGAATAATAGAGTGAATGTAGCACAAATAAGCCTTAAATAGTATTCACTTATTTTATGTGTGTATTTACAAAAAAAATGTATTATAAGTGTTAACGCTCACACAAAATTAAATGTCAGTGGGAATCAAACCCACGACCCAAGCAGAGCTGCATCACTGCATTTTAAATCTGTACTTTTACGAAATAAAATGAAATGTCATGGCTACTGACACTGTTTCATCAACAGAGACCAAGGCTTTCCATTTCTTCATACTATTGTGACTTTAGTCATCAACGCTTTTTACAATAACGATACGACATCTGTACCTCTACCATGAGTTGTCACAGTAAAATCGCCTGACTTTACTACAGTAGTTACGTATATATTAGTATTACGAATTTAAATACCCAACTATCCTCTAGAGGCGCTGTACAAATCTTCATACATTTGTTTAACTACAGACGCTACCATGAGTTTTTACTATACTATATATAATATACTCGCATATTATATATAGTATAGTAAAAACTCATGGTAGAGCTACTGAGGAGTGAGCATGAATAAAAGTAACAATCGTAAACGTATCGTAACGTTAGCATATTTAAGGCACTGCGCGGTGACACTGCAACGTTCGGAGAATCGAAATAGTTGCTCTGCCTTTCATGCTGTGGGTCGTGGGTTCGATTTCCACCCATAGCTAATGTTAGTGTGATGAACATACATATATTTTCTGTGCCAGGGTATTTCTATGTATTTTATGTACTTATGTATTTACAAAAAATGCACCACTCAGACACAAAACAAACATTTATATGTTCATCACACAAACTGCTCTGGGTGGGAATCGAACCGAAGTCCCACAGCATGGAAGGCAGAGCTACTACCAACTGAGCTGTGACACTAATGTACTGAAATAATAATCAAAAAATGATAGCACATTATAAACTATCAAGACACAGTGCGCGGTGACGTTGTAATGCAACGTTTGGCAGTCAAGTTGGCGTCAACGCGTAGTGTAACTCGAACACGCTAACAGCCGATTCACACTAGTCGTAAGTCGCATAAGACTAAAATTCGAATGCTCTGGTCACCATACACTTTATATAGAGCTGTTCACATTGGATGAGACGCGATTTACAGGTAAATCAGACTTTCGACTTTTAGTCATATGCGACTTACGACTAGTGTGAACGGGCTGTAACTGTAACGTTTCTATATGCTAGCGATCGTCACATTTATTCGTACTCGGGCCTCGTAACTTCAACGCAGAGTATCCGATGTGTCGCTACGATTACGATACGTTTACGTTACGATCGAGTTGATCAATGTTGCCAATCCCTTACGACTGCGCTATTTTCTAAATAGACACTAATTTGCCGAATACTGACTTATTACGGAGCGGCGTGTTGTGAACACGTGTATCGCATACCTAATTAAATCTACTATCACAAAACTGATGAGTGTCAATGTTTGTTAGAATATCACACATTATTAGTTATAATTTTAGATTATATATAGCCTACATAAGACTGTTTGTTTTCCTTGGAAATAAAAATACTTAAATAAAAATAAACTACTAAACCAATTTTAGTAAAACTTTTTTTAAGCTATTGCTCAGCTTCTATCGCGGGCCTTAAGCGTGGAGAATGAATCCAGACATTCCGTAACAAAAATAATGAACGAAAAAAACCTAACACTGCGCATGCGTAATCCATAAAAATGCTATGCAATAGCTTTACCGCGGCAGTCCCCGACTGTCAAATGTATTTTATTTTTATATTTTGCCAGAGCTTTTTATAGCAATGCGTACGAAGTTGCGGGTAAAAGGTAGTATGTATTACTAGTATTTCTGTGAGAACAGAAAATATAATATAATATAATAAATATAATATAATATAACCCGAAAATATCTTGTGTAGAATAGTGTGCTTGTCAAATTTGATTGAAATCTATCCATAAATATCGCTACAGAAAGCTTCTTTATTTCTCCCTGTGAACTTTTTTTTGTTCGCAATTAGTTTTATTTTACAAATAATATTTTAGGGTTCCATAAAAATCACATTAAGATGACGTTTAGAATTATCTATAAAAAAAAATATTAGTATAGTTACATATTCACGTACATTTCACACATCACATTCTAGTCCCAAACTAAGCAAAGCTATGGGAACTATGTAGACTGCTGGTTGACAGTATTACTTTTCGATGACGATTTAGGAAGGTTTTATTAATTTTTGTAAATATTATAATCATTATTTTCTCAATTACAGAACTAAAGATGTTGTGTTGCTATTTATGTTAAAAGAGGAACCTTCGAAATATTTCCCTCATTAATAAATCAATGGATCAATTGGATCATAATGTGGCGCGGCGGGCGAAGGTCCGCCTGCGACGCGGAGGCTGCGGGTTCGATTCCCGCCTTGGGATAAATGTTTGTACGATCTGCAAATATTTATTCCGGGTGTTCTGGGTATTTTATATGTATAATAAAAAATATCTATCTATGTAATGTATTGTATTAAGAATGTCAGTCTTCTGTAACACATTTTTTTTTTCTAACGACACCGCTCATATCGAAAAATAGTGATCCATCGAAAAATATTAATGGTCAGAAGACAAAAAAACTTTAATATTTTTTACAACATCGGAGCTACAGACAGTCTACTTCAGTCTACAGTGTACTGCAGAGGCTGTCTTACCGAAAAATAATCGGCTGCCCACGTAGTCCTGGAATGCGTGGGTGTAGCATCACGACAGGAAATCCTAAGCACCCCTAGGTCACTCCTCCAAGCCTGCGAATCTCCAGGAAGCTTCTGTGCTTTTGGGACGAGTAAGGCTGGCTACACGCGTAGCCAGATCATCCGCTCACGCATAATGGACCACCCTAGCGTCTAAATGCGGAAACGGGAGTCAGCTACAAATACAAAAAAGTTGTCTTCTGTAAAGTTGTTTCCTGTAAAGTTGTTAAAAATGATGACTTATGCAGGGTTGCTAGTTAAGGGACGATATAACTAGGGTCATAAAATGACCCATAAATAATGCTGAAAGTGCGTTTAAATAGTAATTTATGCTCCAATACCCTAAATAAACATACTTACCTTTAAGTCTCGTGTTTCGCTTAATAACCTAAAAACAAGGTCTAGGAGGTCTAAATTGAAGCAATTTAAACTCTAACTATACATTACACGTACTACTCTATGCATTAAACACTCCAAAAATAATCAGTACCCCAAGTACGAGTTTGTGCATACAATGCAAGTAGCGACAACGAGTAATAAATCTTTTGACGATATTTTGACGCTTAATCAAACGGCGAGCCGTTTTATAAAACAGCGGGTTTTCTTAAAACCGGTGACATATCATCCAGCTGTGTATTTTTTATTCATTACTTATCAATAATTTTCGCAGCGCACGCAATTTAAGGAATTTCTATGTTATTTTTTTTACATAATTGAAGTTTTAGCAAGGATCCCTAATTTTATTTAGATATAATATAGCCTATGTTCAGCACACATAGTGTAGCTTCACAACAATGAAATATTTTTTTAAATCGGTGCAGTGATTTCGGAGCGTATTGATTCAAACAAACAAATCTTTTCTCTTTATAATATTAGTTTAGAAAGAAACCTAAAATCACTATTCAAAAATAACTTATTGATTGATAAAAATGTAAGTGGAAATAAATTCTAATCATTATCACATTTTAACTGGAACCATCGCCAAGGTAAAAATCTTTGCAGTAATCTGCGTCACGACAATGTTGTAGGTATACGTTCATGGGACTTTGAACGTATGACGTCAGTGACACCTTGGTCTACCGCTTTTTGTAAATATTTTAGTCATAATAATAGTCATAAATGATTTATTCCGTAAAATCACAAGAATTAGTTAGATCCGGAATACGTGTGTAGTATGATGGAAATAATTTTCCATAGGTTTAGTTATATTTTTGATGTAAAATATCTATTTCTCTCTACTTCTGTGACGGAAACATAATTCTTATTAAATTCAAACTAATACTTTTCCGCAATCCGCAACGAAGTCATTCGTCAGAAAACCAAGGTGTACGACATAGCTCAAAGAATTAGCAAGCTGAAGTGGCAGTGGGCCGGCCATGTTTGCCGCAGAACCGACAACCGTTGGAGCAAACGGATACTGGAGTGGAGACCGCGTTTAGGCAAGCGTAGTGTAGGACGCCCTCCGGCGAGATGGAGCGACGATCTGAGGAGTGTAGCTGGCAAACACTGGATGAGAAGAGCCGAAGACCGGGCTCAGTGGCGCGTCTTGGGAGAGACCTACGTCCAGCAGTGGACTGATATAGGTTGATGATGATGATGATGATGATAATACTTTTCGAGTAATCTTTAAACATGTGATTCAGTAGGTTATGTATTGCTGTCGCTGAAGAGTTTTGGTCATATTAGTTAAATATTAAATTATTAGACTAAAGGATTGCAAACGTCACTTGATATTAACAAAAAAACTTCTGTGAAGAGGCCATTCAAAATAATCAGAGAGAAACAATATTTAGTACAAAATAAATAAATAAAGTAATTTTCGTGACTTCGTCTCTCTGTATTACGCCATTGTTGGCGCGAAATATTGTGAAACCTTTGGGGAAATATTGCGACTACGTCTACTTGAGCTATTTAATAATTATTTATTTAGCAACAAATACTAAAAAAACAATAAAATAAAAATGTAAGGAGGTTCTGATACTAAAACGTTACTTTTTGGTACGGAACCCTTCGTGCGCGAGTCTGACTCGCACTTGGCTGGTTTCATTATTGATTTGATGACTATTGTTGATACAATGATACACAAGCAGGTAGGTATTACGATTAGGCGGTCTTATCGTTAATAGAGATCTATACCAGGCAACGTTTCAACAACAAGACAATCTAACAGAGACGTCATAAATACATATTTATTTATTTATACCATACATATTTATTTAGATAATAGATACTTTATTTAGTGCATATTATGCACATGATTAAAAACCATTGTGATTTTGAAAAAGTGCCATCTAGTAGATTTTGTATAAACAAATTTTGAACTCGGCTAAGCTACAACGTTTCTTGAACAAAGGTTCTTGAGTAAAAGTTAAATTTTAAAACAGAGCCATCTAGTAAATTTTGTTCTAACTAAAATGTTATGTGACTTAGTTTGTAAGTTCGAAAACAAGATCATAGATGGCATCAGGTGAACCGACTGAGAGACATTTTATTGAATTCATTAAAATAATTAAATGAGCACGAACGGTACAAACACAGTTTTACAATAAATAATTCTTATTCTTATTCATATATACTTTAATTCACTATTAATTAATCTTATTTAAAATAAAAGTTAACCAATTTCTAAGTTTTCAAGTTATAAATAACTAGTAGTACGCCCCGGCTTCGCACGGGTAGCCTATATAAAAAATATCATTATAATATAGCCTATGTTCAGCGCAGATAATGTAGCTACACAACAGTGAAAGAATTTTTGAAATCGGTCCAGTAGTTTCCTATTCGATGCAAACAAACAAACAAACAATCAAATCTTTCTTCTTTATAATATTAGTTTAGATTATCAAAATATTTCTCGTAGAAAACCAACATTATTAATATTTATTATACAATATTATAGTCGTATTTAGAGCCTTCTCTTCGAAGTCGATTAAAATGCTTTTTTTAATAAAAAATTAAATAAAACAATATACAATAACTTTCTTATTCAGTTTGTTTTTAGAATACCCAGTCATAATAAAAATGAAAATTATCATTTACCTACTATTTCATTTCATTATGTATTTAAGTACATACTACATTACATACATACATTACCCATAAATACATTTTATGGGTCATATGTCCTTTAGTTTCTTACAAACTTTTATGTAATAAGTTTTTTATCACACGGAAGAACAAAAAGTCGATGATTTTAATAACATTGCGGAAACATTTAATTAAGAAACCCAATTTATTTTACGGCAAAATTAATTTACCTACTATTTTTAACCGACTTTATAAAAGAAGGAGGTTCTCAATGAGCGATTTTCCAAATGGCTTTTAAAAAAAAAAAATAGTTCAAAAATAGTCGATAGATGGCAGTAGACAAATAGTGTATCAAAATCCCTCTCTTTTTTATCTGTTTAGATCTATTGGTAGCTCTGTCGTGTAGCTGTCATTATCATCCTGTCACGTCCGTTTCGGTGTATTCAGCGTTTTGATAAATTTTGTTTGCTTTTATTTTAGCATTCGTGTACCTTCTTGTGGATTTTACTTTTGACGACAACAGACTGTATACTGGTTTCTGATTTCTGCCACGATTGAAGACTTTTAGCTTTTGTCAAACAGTTTTGAATTTTTTCTAGGACAAAAATTTCACACCACAGATAAAATATGAAAACTTTTTGTGTTGACAATTGACATTGAAATGCATTTGACGTTGAGCGCCATCTATCGTGTATTATAAGAACACTCCCTGGAAAATCGCTCATTAGACGATATAAGTTTTTTGTCTATACAACAATACAAACTTTTTTTTTAAATTCTCAAAAAAGCACTTGTCTGTGTATGTAGTATGTATGAAAGTAGGAGACCCAAAGTTGACTACACTACTATTTTTTAAGCAAAAAGAGAATCATTAAAATCGGTTCATCATTGACGAAGTAATCGCGTAACATACATGCAAAAAAACATGCTAATTAAGAAATTATTATAATTTTTATATGGTCGTAATTTTGATCATTTGAGTCACATAAAAAACTAATTTGTAAGTCCACTTGGTAAACCGATTATGTGTCAAACTGACATCATAACTCCATAATTGTCAAAAGAACGTCAGAATATTTTACAAACAATCATGGCGTCCCGATATCCTGTGCGTGTGTGCTCGCTAACAGGGTTTGTATGTGTGCTCGTGCCCAATGTCCGAATGGAGAAAGGTGTGACGTCACATACACAGAGCTCAGAAGATTCAGATAGTAAGACGTAAAATTTGTCGCAAGATAAAAATATAACTTGCTTTTTAATATGAAAAGTTGTTTTTTGTTGTGTACATTTGTGGGTTTCAACAAAAGTTGTTCAAATTTGTTATTTGACATTCACTTACACGACGTATCTTGTCTCGATGTTGGAAGGTTGGTAGGAAATAGTTTTTATTAGAATTAAGCCCATCTTTGTGAATGTCCTATGTTTAAGTCACTATATTTAGATATTCTTATATTTATATTTACTGTGCTATAAAATAAAGACAATTTCATAAAGGTCTAAGAACTCGGGCATTTTTTGTGTAAAAGTAGATCCATCATATTTCTTTTTCACAGAAACTGGCTTCACGTTACCTGATAATGACAGACACAGGATTTGTGAGATTTAACAGTCCAGTCGACCTAAATTCTAGTTTCATTAAGTAGAGGTAGAGTTAGAGTTAAATAAGAAGAAGTAGTGGACGCGTGGAGCACGCGTGTTAGATACTTATACGTATTCAGATTAACTATAGATATACTTACCTATCTAGTAAAAAATGATAGCACTAAAAAACTAACACACATTAATAGAATTCACGATTGTTAATTTTAAAGTGCTCGTCCAGATTACTTGTAAGTTACTACTAATGTATAATTTTTAAGTAAATATTGCAATGAATTCTGCACTACAGCGATATGCTTATATTGATTTTAAGTTACCTAGCTTGGTCAATATTGGACTAGTGTATGTTTTCCTGGTACCTAGATTACTAGGATACAAAACAACTGACGGTTACATTACATACATAGAATTAGTAAATATCTGTTTATCGATATCTTGAGTTCTCATGCCGTTAATAAGAATTACACTACCATAGGTCAATATTTTGAGAAGAGTTCGTAAGTTTCGTTTTTCCTCCTGCAAGTAAAAATTGTATGAAAAATATTATCATGTTAAATATAATAAATAACCTAAAATACTTTGACATTTAATGTCACCATGAAGATTAACGACAGTATCGACATTATTATTATGTAGTTCAGGTGGAAATTCTTTTAATCGAATCTAATTAAGAATTAAATGGCGCAAAGTCGCATTAATTATCTACACGAACGTGCGTGCATCTTAAACAAACAAAATGCCAGTTCTCAAGCTTCCTAGCTCTTCGGTGATCAAGAGAGAGCGATCGAACCCCAGTGTCGACTCACAGCCCAGACGCACGCGACGTTTCCGTTCCATTTTCAAATACGTGTCAACGCGCCCGCCTTTTTATTTGACATTTCTATTTTTTTTAATTATCCAAAAAGATTCAATTGTGTTTTTATTTTAAAATCGTGATAAATTCTCCGAAAAAGGTTGTGATAGTGCGTTCCGTTCAAAAAGTAAAAGGAGGTGCATCTTTTTTTAGTAATTTGGTGGTGAGTGACCTCTCTTATTATTTTAAAATGCTAATTTTATACACTTTTACATTGTTTTAATTTAAATTGTTTGATCTGAAATCTTTCATCTCATGCATACCGTGCTAGAAAGTGCTCAACTTGAAAAATAATGAGGTTTCGTCATGTATAAAAGAAGTTTTCTATAGTTAAATACTTTTTGTTTCAAACTATTTCACTACATCAGAATTTTAGCGAAAGAATGAGTCAACAAAGCGACTGAATTACAAAATATTACAACAATAGTTTATGAGGCGAAAAATAAATTAACAAAATACCTACATCGAGCGAGACCCATTCACCTACTTACAGATTACGATACCTTATTAAATGTTAAGTTACAAGTTCTAGGCTCATAGTTATGTAATAACCTCAATTCTTAAGCTTACTCGGTCAAGAATGCCGGTTCTCGGCAGAGGTTGAATGACTGAAGATAAGGTGGGACCGAATGACCCAGTCTGAGATGCGATGCGAAAATCATGCAACACCTATTCGCACATACGAGATATTTCATAAAAACGATAGCGATAGTACACAAAAAACTTGAAATACCATATGCAGAAGATGTGCGAGCTAGGAAAATGAAAGTACCTACCTACCTACTACCTACATGAAAGGAGCGAATTCAACACTGATTCGCACCAATACAAGTCAATTCAAAAAAAATCGTCTAGCAGTACCTAGGCTGGAGCCGATAGCCCAATCGGCTTGATATCTGTAAAGCTTCGTGCGTATTTTTTTTCTGTGCCATTTACCATTTTCAAGTCCTCAAGCGTTGATCGGGCCAAATAGCCAGAGAGCTGTCAAAGGTTAAAAAAAAAATGGTGTCTGTAAAGTTGGTTTACTGACGATAGTTGAACGTGACAACGTCACTTCATGGAACGCCTCAGAACGCCTCATGAGTCATGTTTTTTCGTGCGTGCAGCCGGCTCTATCGAATTAAAGGACGTTGTCACGTCAAAAAAAAAAGAAAAATAAGCATTGACTTGAGCACCTCCTCCGTTTTTAAACACGCATATTGTAGAGTACTAAAGTGTATTTAAATCTAAACTAATATTATAAAGAGGAAAGATTTGATTGTTTGTTTGTTTGTTTGTTTGTTTGTTTGTTTGTTTGTTTGTTTGCATCGAATAGGCTCCGAAACTACTGGACCGATTTCAAAAATTCTTTCACTGTTGTGAAGCTACATTATCTGTGCTGAACATAGGCTATATTATATTTTCAAAAAAATTAGGGATCCTTACTAAAACTTCAATTATGTAACCCAAGGTGTATAAGAAATTCCTTACATCGCGTGCGCTGCGGAAACTATTGATGATAGAAAGAAATTATGTACTACAATTTTGTAGAACACATCATCATCCACAAAAAAGTCAGCGACAGCATATGTCTAACTATTATAGATATGTCATAATAAGTGTTTTAATATCAAAAAAATATAATTAAAATGACGACGCCAGAAAACGTTCTATATTTGTACTTAGGTATTAATCCTTATCTAAATAAATTACTTTAAAATTAAGACTGCTTCAATACCTTTCTATCACTTTTTAAATTATTGAATTCGGACATTCCATTCGAAAGATATCACGAGTTCAAAAATGTAAGTACTTATTAGAAAAAAGTCAGCGGGCGCCGCGCCGCTGCCGGTCACGGGAGTATATGCGGGGGGGTTACATACTATAGGGTCTATATTTTTTATCATTTCGAAAATACATTTATGCTGAGTAACATAATTAGCTATATTATAATGATATTTATTTATATAGGCTACCCGTGCGAAGCCGGGGCGTACTACTAGTAACACCATAAAAGGCGAGGTTGTAAACAAAAAATGAATCATCAAAATCGGTTCACCTAGAAAAAAGTTCTGAAGTACTAATTAGCCGGTGGTATGTTAAATTAACTTCGCTCCATAAAAAAGTGGGTTAAATGATTATAAACTCTTGACCTATAATATAATAATTAATAAGTCAATTATTATCCTAATTGTCAGTTGTTTATAGAACCAAAGGTTTAAAAAAAGCCATACGGCAAGTTTTTTGCCGCAAAGCAATAAATTATTTTTTACCTACTTTTTTTATGCTGTATTGACACACTAACGGCACTTGTCAAAATACTGTAATAAAATCCTATGATTAATAGTCTGCTATTAATAATTCACTAATGATTTCGCACATTTATAATGAATGGGGGCGTGCATAAATTACGTGAGATGTTTAAGGGGGTGAGTGGGTCGAGTCCAATCTCACCTAATCTTGGAGAGAGAGGGGGGTCTCGGCAAATATCACGCAATTTTTTTTCTGATTGAAACAAAAAATAATTATACTAAGTACATATTTTGGTCTATTTACAATAACAATCCAACGTGTTAACGTAAGAAACTCACATTTTGAAAAATCTCACGTGAGGTTGGGGGATGGGGGAGAGGGTTGAATACAATCTCACGACATCTCACCAGGGGGGAGGGACAGAATTTTTTAAAAAACACCTCACGTAATTTATGGACGCCTCCTATGGGCCGCTATAAAATAAAAACCGCCAGTCTATTTTTGATCCATTGATTTATAATGTTTTCACTTTTAATACAAGGTACCTACTTAAAGTTGTATTGTCAAACATTAAATAATAAATAATACCTACGGTTTATCTCTTAAAAAGTTAGCCCACACTTGATGTAGGTACTTATTGATTACCATACGTAATGATGACATAAAGTCAACGCTAACTTTTTATAAGACAGGGGGCTACTATACATATTCTAAAATTAAACATTATCTACACTATCCTAATTATAACAATAGTCTTTGTTTTATTTCGACAAAAAGTGACCTTCAGTAAGCAAACTTATACTAAACAGTTGAAAATTGCGCTATTTTTAAACTATATTGTAATGTTAATAATAAAAGAAGATCTTAAACTGATCATTATAAAGTTTAGTATGATTTAATATATTTAAATCAATTTCTTTATAATTTGAAAGATTTTTGTTTTGTTTTTCCTTGTTTCCAGCATATTATGTTATTTATGCGATTACGTAAAATGTAAAAAAAACGCGCTTTGCTACGTCCCTTTTAACAAGACAAAACTTCCTAATATAAGAAGAGAATATTAGGTAAATGAAAGAAGGTTTTAAACTCCTTGTATAAAAGAAACAAAATCAAACCACAGATGATGTTAAACTGTTTTTATAAAATTAAAAAGTTCAGAATTGCCACATCATGGAACCACAGATACATAATTTTAAATTACAAGTGAGGTAAACGGGCTGTTTATGCAACATATATATTACACAGATCAATCAAAACAATCATTCACAAAATCAATCTGCAGACGATGCACGTAATATTACGATACCAATTACAGAGACTTAGGACATGTTTCAGACATGACTTTGACAACAGTTGGTAAGCCAGCGAAAGCCAAAAAAACGGGCCACGAAACTGACAGAACCTCGACTAGAGCCTCGAGTAAGAAACGATAGATTCTTGCCCGTTCTTCTAGGCTCAGTAGGTCTACCATGAGTTTTTACTATACTATATTTACTATACTCGCTAGCGTCTGTAGTTAAAAAAATGTATGAAGATTTGTACAGCGCCTCTAGCGGATAGTTGGGTACTAAAATTCTTCATACTAATATTGACGTGATCGCTTGACTTTAACTGACACCTAGTACTTGCTAGTCAAGCGATTTTACTGTGACAACTCATGGTAGATACACAGTGTATCTACCATGAGTAACTGAGAAACTGACACCTAGAATATGAATATTTAATTTAAGACAATTTTTAATTCGTAAGATTCTTGTCCGTGTTTATAGGCTCTGGTAGAGCGGAACTGGCACCTAGAATCACCTAATATAAACACTTTTGACATTTGGGCCATTTGGCCTGATCAACGCTTGAAGGTTATCTGACATCAGGACATGCGTCATTACGATAAGTTACTGGAATATCTCGTTATGAAAAAACCTAGTTGAATAGTAGCCCTTAGCATACAGAACCTCGCGTCGTACTCCGCATAGCCAGATTAGCTAGAACCTTTCTTCATACGATGTCACGCCACTTCTGTCTTTGACAGAAAAGGGATCTTATGAATCACTAGCTGATCCGTGCCCATTTCGTTGGGCATAATGCGACCGTTTTTTCTCCGATTCACTTTGCAAAATGGACTACCACGAAAAAGCCTTTTTATTCTTCAGGTTTTTTATATATCCTATGACACTCAGCAATAATGTGGCTTTCTATTGGTGAAAGAATTTTTAAAATCAGTTCAGTAGATCCCGAGATTATCCCCTTACAATTTAACAAACACACAAACTTTAATTCTTTATAATATTAGTATAGAAGTATAGAAGTATAGATAAATTACAGTTTTCCGTAGTTATGTTGAAGTATTGTTAAATAAGTTGTCCCTCATTTTGTTTAGTTAAATCATCTTAATATGTAAACAGAGCTTATTTATTTAACTTTAACCATGTGTAAGGTCAGGAATATGTACCGTGTACTTATATTAACATTAAATATCAATAAGTATAGGAAATAAACTGTAGATTTAAGTAAATATTCATGGACATTTCACACATCACGCTCTAGTTCCAAACACAGTAAATCTTGTAACATAGGATCTCCATAGATTGCTGATAGAAAGAACACTTATAAGTATGTTTTGTAAGTATAATACATACGAAAAAAATAGTAACAACCAGACAGAACAAACATCAATAATTGCCATAAGATAAATGTTTTTTCTTGGTGGAGATCGAACCCACGATCCATAGCCAAGAAGGGAGAACGGCTAGTATTTTCAATTTTAATATTTTCTAGAAAAATATTATTTTTCTAGACTAACTTGAGAGTGGGAAATCGTAGAAAAGCTATTTCCTACAAACTACTATAAAAGCGGGGTTTTTTAAAAAAACACTATAATTTACAAGAATTTTCTATAGTATTCATGTGAAACTGCATTGATTTATTCAACTCTTGTCCCATTGACGGACAGTTTGTGTGATAAATAATTAATTATTATGTTTAATTACCATTGTTTGAATACCAGACACGTGATTCCTTGAATAAAAACTATACATGAGATATTTATTGACATTTTAATTTGTTTTTGAAGTGAAAACTTCTTTAGCGGCGCTGGGTGGGTAAAAACTTTCAAACTCGCGTCAGGGTCACGTGATGCTGATCAAAAAAGCGTAAGATCGAGGGGAAGGGAGAGGACCTAGTATCTCCCACTCTTTCTACCGTGCCTGAGTGTGCTGCTCTGTTTAGGCGGCACAGGGCGAAAAATAAAAAATAATAAAAACATAAACATTGTATTCTACCTCATAAATGATAGTACTTTTATACTTATAATTAAACACAACGTTAATATTGAAGTTTTCACTTCTGCCGGCACTCCCGGAGTGCTACCTTTTTTTTTTATTCGTTTTGTTATTGAACGAAAATTATTCATGTTAGTTCTTCTAGAGTTTTGAATTTGATGAAACAGCATTTTAAGCTATTGCATAGCTTCTTTGGCGGGTCTTGAGCGTGGAGACCAAATCTAGAAATTCCGTAACGAAAATAACCTAACACTGCGCATGCGTAATCCAGCAGAAAATGCTATGCAATAGCTTTACCGCGGCAGTCCCCGAGACCCCGAGTGCCACACATCTTTTTATTATCTTCATTTTTGTTATCATTTAACTTTTGTTTAATTAACGGCCGATTTCTGGAAACCCAAATCACGATTGATCCGAGTTTGACACATAGTAATTATTTGATTTTTTCGTTGATCATCGTTCGAGAAACCGGCCGTATATCTTGTTTTGTTTTTGTTGTTTTTGCTATTGCGTCTATATGGAAGCAATTTTAAGACGTATTTTCAAAAACACACTAATTTGAAACATGATTCTGCAGTATTGCTATCGATGCTAATACAAACAATGAACAATCGATATTTCGGTACAGGAAGACTCGATTAAAACACGATAACATTGACGAAACGTGCGCTCTTTTTCCTTGCAGCGTGTTCATTTTTTTAAGTGCGAAATTGTATAAGGTTAAGAAGAACAAATACTCGTAGCAGAAACCAGTACCCTAAGTACGAGTTTGTGCACACGCGGATCGCAGAGACGCGATCGCCGAGCGCCACCGATTTTGTATGGAATTCCAAGCAGAGCACCCCTAGCAGATTTCTTGAGAAGCTTGGATTTCCATACAAAATCGGTGGCGCTCGGCGATCCATGTGTGCACAAACTCGTTTTTGGGGTACAGAGGCCCGAGCACGAAATGTGACAATCGTAAACGTATCGGAAACGTATTCTAGAGACACTACGCGTTGACGCTCGACCGCCGAACGTTGCAGCGTCACCGCGCAGTGTTTTGAACGTACATACTTGCGAAGATAAGGTCAATTCCAATTCTATAGGTCCGAAATATCTCATAAGATCGAATCGTATGTCAAATTAGACAAAAATGACTTATTTGTGTGGTCGTATAGCGAAATAGAATGAATTGAATATTTAATATTTGAATACTCTTCTTCAGTAGGTACTTTGAACTCGAACTATAAGACTTGAATATTCGAATATTTAATAATTGAATATTTAGGACATTTTTTTTTTAATAAAACATAATATGTATATTGAATTGCCAAAATTCATTTGCCACATAGAATACACAGATTGTCGCTTTTCTATAAGACTCTATTATCTACCATGTATTCAAAGCACACGAACAAAACACGACCATAGCGCCAAAACCAATCAGAAAACGATTACAAAATCATAAAGTACAGGTTGTTAAACCTATTGAAACGCGATAAACTTGCATTATACATGCGCGTGCCCCGCTCAAAGAAATTAACCTTGGGTTTAAACTAGTATAAGTTAGTACTTGGAAATGCTGATCACGCGTGAAAAGGCAGTGCAATGTGCCCTTGACGTATACGCAATTTTAAATCTATGGGTGCAACTATCTCTGAGGGCTGAGCACGAATAAATGTGACAATCGTAAACGTAGCAACCGATGTGGCGCGGTGGGCGATGGTCCGCCTGCGACGCGGAAGGTTGCGGGTTCGATTCCCGCCTTGGGATGTTTGTACGATCTGCAAATATTTATTCCGGGTGTTCTGGGTATTTTATATGTGTAATAAAACATATCTATCTATGTAATGAGTATTAAGTATGTCAGTCTTCTAGTACCCATAACACTCATGCCCTGCTTAGCTTGGGGCTAGATGATGTTGTGTAGATTGTCCAGCATTTTTTTAAAATTATTTATTTAACGTATTTAAGACACTGCGCGCTAACGCTGCAACGTTCGACAGTAAAGCTGATGTTGGCACGCAATGTGTCTCAAATCGCAGGTAACAGTTCCCCAAGTACGAGTTTGTGCACACACGGATCGTAGAGACGCAATCGCCGAGCGGCACCGATTTCTCCATACAAAATCGGTGGCGCTCGTCGATTGCGTCTCTACGATCCGTGTGTGCACAAACTCGTACTTGGGGTACAGCTGTCTACGAACTTAAGTATCTAATTATAATATTAAAATAAAAATACATTTAATCATACCCCAAGTGACAATGAAACGTTTCCTATAATATTACTTGCATAACATGAAATTCGTGTTTTACTTCCCGTTTCTAAAACTGCGATGTTTAACCATGAGATATACAACTAGGTTTTATTAACAAACTAATATATCCGGATCCGATTTATTAACTAGCTGGTGCTTACAACTTCGCCTTGCTATTGATATATTTTGGTTAATAAATAAATAATGCTGGACAATCCACACAACATCATCTAGCCCCAAGCTAAGCAGAGCTTGTGTTATGGGTACTAGAAGACTGACATACTTAATACAATAATGCACACAATATCTTTATAAATCATAGCCCATATGTTATTCTGATGAATAAACTACATTATTGTAAAGTTTAATTTAAAGCCTTTCAGTAGTTTTTGCATGTAAAGAGCCTCCTCGTGGCGCACACCGGTAACAGCTAGGCACGGTAAAGCAGTGTCTAGTCTGGCTAATCTTTCCAACACGATGCTGCAACAAAATACAGTTGTAGCATGCAACACGATTACACGATGCTACAACAAAATACAGTTGTAGCATCGACACGATAAGAAGACTACTTTGCGTGAAAGAGTAACAAATCACACCTTAGTTCCATACTAAGCAAAGCTTGTACTATAGGAACTAGATTGCTGATAGAATACTTATACCTACTTGTTTTTTGTAAATACACCTACATACATAGTAACACCCAGGCATAGGATAATTTGCTTATAATTTGCAAACACATATTTTTCAGCCAATTCTGCCAGAGTTCATTTAAAAATTTAAAGTCAGTCTATGATCAAGTCGGCTGTCATTTGTTTTATTTAATCTTTTAATCATAGGAAACAAGTTATTCGCGTCATACTGTCACATATGGTCGTGTTATACATATTAACTAAACTAGATACTTTGACTGTATAGAATGTTAATCTTGTAGGGTTCCGTGCACTGACACTAAAACCATCTAGTTCATTTTCTAGTTCCTATAGCTTTGATTGGGACTAAAGCGTGAGTGGTGTGATTATTATTAGTTACGGCCGGTTTCTGGAAACCCACGATTGATCCGAGTTTAACACATAGTAATTATTTGATATTTTCGTTGATCATCGTTCGAGAAACCGGCCGTTAATGTGTGAAATGTCCGTGTTATCATATTTTTACAAAAAATTAACAATGCCGTAGTCAATCGTTATCGATAAGTAATACACATTTTTAAAGATTACTCAGTACTAGCAGATGTTAATGAAAATAAAGGACCACCTCTGAATTATGATTCAAACAAAGAAAGAATAATCTAAATCGGTGTATACGATTGGAAAGAATTTTGTTTTTGAAATTTGGAGATTTTGTTGCAAATACATACATAGAATACATAGTAACACCCAGACACACAACAAAATATGTTCATCACACAAACATTTGCTGTGGATGGGAATCGAACCCACGACCCACAGCATGGAAGTCAGAGCTACTACCAACTGAACTGCTACACCTGTCAGTAATGGAACTTTTCGTGTGTGAGTAGTCTCGCACTTAGCCGTTGTGCGAACTAAGCTTAGCATAGAATGACACAATGCTGCACCGAATCGGATGAATAGCATTCAATCACTTCTTTTTAACTGACTACAATAAAGGAGGATATTCTAAAGTCTACTATATTGTTTTGTAAGTATGTTGCACGATTACTCCAGCTATTGTAAACCGATTTTGATGATTATTTTTGTCTGGTAGATCATACTTGTAATTTACGATAGATAGAGGTCGCATGAAAAACAAATACAAAAAATCATAGTCGACTTGAGAACCTCCTCTTGTTCAGTTAAATAGTATATTCAACAATTTGAATATTAAAATTATGATTTAAAAAAAAGAAGAAGAATGGAAATCCTCAATAAGACCTCCATTCTTTTTTTTTTACGGCTTCTGCCCGTCAATACGACAGTCAATACTGCCAATGTCAAGTGTTTGATTTTTTTTTTTAATTATTTGCTCTTCGGAGCAGGCTAAAGTTTTAGAACCATACCGCCTAGTCTTACGTATGTTTTTCTCTTAAATTAGTTTATTTTCTTTATTATTTTATTTACAACGTCTTCCCGCCATCTTGGAGATGGCGGTAATCTCAAGTGTTTGAATATAACTCTCAGTCAAGTCAGTCAATCGTCAAGTCGGCTGTTATATAGGTATCGTTTGATGACAGTGCTTGGCGAAGCATTAGTGAGCAATCCACTAGTAGGAAAGTTATATTACGTTTTTGTTCCTGTTTCCGTGACTTTTTGTTGTTAGAGGAACCTAGATTTAGTTCCTATATCGTAACTATGGGGTAAGTAGGTTCTAGAACATCTGTGGTCTAGTGGTAACCTTGCTTAGATATTAGGCGTCACAGCTCAGTTGGTAGTAGCTCTTCATGCTGTGGGTCGCGGGTTCGATTCCTATAACAAATGTTTGTGTGATGAACATAAATATAAAAACATAAGTACCTAGGTATTATTTTTTTTAAACTTTGTAAGTTTTTTTTTTGCAGTGAGCATAAAACTCTTTCTAAACTCGAGTTTTTTTAATGTATTTATGCAACACTGACCTTAAATAAAGAATTTACATATTATTGTATAATTATGTTAGTAACCGCTATACGTAATATTATATAACTTGGCCTTCAAAGTTCAACGTTCTGATACCCCAATTTGCAAACTTTACTTTCTTTGGCAATACTTTTAATGATAAAATAGAAAAAAACTCAAAATTCCCATTACCACGGTGAACGCCGATAGCAATTTTTATCTCTAGGTTCAAAATAACAGTTCTATCCCAAATGTATTTTTTATTAAAGTAGATACTAATATTTAATGTCCATAAAAAATATAAATAACGAAACCTCAAATACCTACTTGTTTAATCGAAGTCACGAAAAGGATTTATACCATAAACTTGATCTGTAAATTTTTGATAGACATCACATTTGGTAATAGCTCCTTCCATGGTCGTGGATTCGATTCCCATCCAGTAAAAATGTTTGTCTGATGAATATTACTACTTATATGTACTAGATATATATTTATAAAAGAAATGTATCAAGTATTCTATCATCATCTAGTTCCTATATTACAAACTACGCTTAGTTTGGGACTAGAGTGTGATATGCGAAATGTCAGTTAATATTTATTATTATTTATTTAATTCGGTGTTTAGCAGTCATATCATAGTCGCTGTCGTAAAAACTACGTGTCTCAAAATATTGGGTTTCCCGTTTTGTTTTTGATGCACACATTACATTGGAATTTGATGACCTGACTACACGAAGCACATGTTACAAGTATGAAGTATGTAGGATGTTATTTTTTTTTTATAACTCGTAGCTTAGCTGATAAGACTTTTTTTTTTTTTTTTTAATTTAACCTATACTTTCCCACTGCTGGGCAAAGGTCTCCCCCCTACTTTTCCAGTACTTTCGGTCAACCGCCGCCTCCCACCAGTCTACGTGAAACGTGTCCAAGTCATCACGCCAACGTTTTCTAGGTCTGCCTCGGTTTCGACGTCCATCCGCAGGCACCCATTCATTGTGTGACTTATTAAGAAAATAAAAGATAAGACTTATTTTAAATTAGAGTCCGACCGAAAGTGGTTTTCCAGCCGAAACCGAAACCGAAACCGAATTTCGGCCGTGACTTCACTTTCGGCCGAAACCGAAACCGAAACCGAAACTCACGTGGTCAAGTAAAAAATTAAATACAAAGGAGAATGGTTCCCCAACAAAAAAAAGTCCTTCAGAGTTGCTATTAAATGTAGTACGTTTAGTTTAGTAGTAGTTTAAAAGGGCTTTTATTGGCCTACATTTTACTATAATTTACGAAAAAAATCCGTCCCACAGAAATCCATGTACATATTCTGAAAGTTTTGTTTTAATTTAACATCATATTTCTTAGGATTCAAAAGGCCCACAAAAATGGATTTGGTAGGCATTTAAAAAGTTTAATTCGGTTTTTACATTGTTTAAAAATCCAACCTGTAGGAATCAAGATATTTCTGAAAAACTGTATTTTTTTTACAATACTACATGATTTTCAGCAATAACTCAACTTCTTCAGATTGAGTTTTTAATTAATTTAAACGCAATCAATCACATGATTTTTTGTGGGACATCAGAATTCGGAGCAAAACGATGTTAAATAAAAAACAGTTTTTTAAAACATCTCGACTTCCATAGGATGGATTTTCAAAAAAAAAAATATTAAAGGTAGGCCTGTAAAATCTTTTTTAATCTAATTATGTGGCAATCCTGAGAGATGATTTTTTTAGTCGTGGCCCACGCTCCGTAGAGAATTGCTGATTCTCATTTGGTATATTTTACCAACTAAACTCTTTTGCAAAAAAAACGGGCACCTAAGGAAATTTACGTTCTAAGGGCGATTTCAGTTAATTAAATTAGATTTAGTTGTTTGACGTCGTCTGTATCCTTACAATCGTGTAAATTAATACGCGTGAAGTGAATTCTGGCAATTTTTTTTATTAATTATCGATGATTTATTTAAAACCGATGTACACGGCCAAACAATAAGAAGTGGTCGGCAATAAACACAAGAAGATTTTTTTACTTTTTTAATTAAATAAGGTTACAAATGTAAAATCTAATAACGAGTGTGACCTCCTCTTGCCAAAATCACAGCTTGAATCCATCTGGGCATGCTTTCCATGATGTTTTTTATAACGTTTTGAGGAATACGATCCCACTCTTCTGCAACGACTCTTTTTAGCTCCCTGATGTTTTGTGGAGCAGGTAGCACTGATCTTACCCGTCTCTTAAGAACATCCCAGACATGCTCGATTGGATTGAGGTCAGGACTTCGAGCTGGCCAATCTAAACGGCGGATTCCAACTTCTTGCATGTACGCTTACACTTCGCCAGAACGGTGCGGGCGAGCATTGTGGTCCATAAAAATGGAATCTTCTTCAAGTGCAGTCAATGCGGGTTATGCATATGGAATTAGGACTTCCGTTATGTACCTGTGTGAATTGAGTGTTCCATTTTCTACGAAAACTAACTCCGTACGCTCCATCGAATTAATTGCAGCCCAAAACATAACGGAGCCTCCGCCATAGGGAGTGATTTCCTCGAAACACACTTCCGCATAGCGTTCCCGTGGTCTTCGCAGCACTCGCCGGCGTCGGTCCTCTCCACACAAAGAGATTCTAGCTTCATCAGCAAACAATACTTTATTCAAGTCATCTAAAGTCCATGAAGCACAGTTTCGAGCAAACTGAAGTCGAGCAACACGGTGCACACGGAGTAATTTAGGGCCCCGGGCCGGGCGGTAACTCTTGATATTGGCAGCCAAAAGCCTCCGCCTGACCGCCCATAAGCTAAATTGTACTCCTCTTACCTCTTCAAGGCTCTTCTTCGGGTCCACACTTGACGCCTTGCGATTCCGTAACGCCTGACTCACCAAAAAGCGGTCATCTCTCGGTTCTGTGCATCGTTTTCTTCCCGAACCGGGTCTTCTTTTCACCGAACCAGTCTCTAGATACCGTTTCCAAGTCCTCTGGACAGTTGAACGACTTACGTTTAACCGCTGAGACACGTAAGTTTGCGAACAACCTTCTTCAAGTAGGGCTATACCTTTACCGGCCCATATCGCTTTATCACTCATATCGGAGAGTGGTATTTAACGTAAAAAGAAAGATTAAATGGTTTAATTTGCAGCAATTATCCTAAAATTTACAAAAATTTAGGAATCAGTAAAGAATCGTTTCTGCAATTCGCGCCAATAATAAAGCAATTTTACAATAATCCACAATAACCATTATTTTACTTTTGTTAATTTTAAAATTTAAATTTGAAACGTGCCAGGATTCTTCAAATAACATGCCAATACGTCGTCAAATTAATAAAACCACTTTCTTGTAATATCCATTGAAGTAGCGGAAAAAATCGAAAGTGCCCGTTTTTTTTGCAAAGGAGTGTATGTATTCTGAATTTTACCTCAAGTCTCAAACTAAGCAAAGCTTGTACTATGGTAACTAGGTTGCTGGTAGAATACTTATATACATATTTTTTTTGTAAATACATACATATTAACACCCAGTGATAAACATAAATATATATTTATAAAAAAAAATGTATATAAGTATTCTATCAGCAATCTAGTTCCCATAGTTTAGCTTAGTTTGGGACTAGAGTGTTATGTGTGAATTGTCCAAGAACATTTATTTAAATATTGAAATAAGTTTACCTATACAACGTAATTTAGCAAATTAAACACTTTACATTTTTCAATTACTATCTGTTATGTGACTTGATTTTTTTATAATAACAAAAGAAAGGTACTGTTACTCAATATTTAAATTAACTATATAAATCATTCAAGTAGGTACAGAAACGAAACAAAATCTTACATGAAATCATTTCCATCTAAACAAAACCTCTAAAGAATGTTTGCGTCGGGCGATAAGTACGATAACGCACTAAGTTTTGATGCTACAGAGCTATCCGAAATAAGTTTCGGTTTCGGCAAAAGTTTCGGCCAATTTTGGCCGAAACCGAAACTACAGCCGAAACTTGAATTTTGGCCGAAATTCGGCCGAAACCGAAACCGAAACCGAATCTTCGGTCGGACACTATTTTAAATTAATTCATTAATTAAGAAAATAAAAGAAGGTTGATTTTAGAATTTCATCTATTAATATTATTTCATTTATTTTATCTATTTGTGTAACCTATTTATTTTTGTAAATAAACATTAAACACAGACTTTGACTTAAGTGCCACCTATTGAAACTATTCAAAGTCAAAATTACTTTATTCAATAAAATCACAAGGATCATTTAGAATCGTCTTACATACTACCTAGGTGATTCTAGGTGCCAGTTCCACGCGACCAGAGCCTAGAGAACGGGCAAGATACTTGCAATTGTAATATTTTGCAATATTTTGAACGAAATTTCGTCAAATATAAATCCATCTTATACAAACAGACGCCAAATAAGGTCTGCAATAA
This sequence comes from Ecliptopera silaceata, assembly GCA_932527185.1. Taxonomy (NCBI): domain Eukaryota; kingdom Metazoa; phylum Arthropoda; class Insecta; order Lepidoptera; family Geometridae; genus Ecliptopera; species Ecliptopera silaceata. The sequence continues at coordinate 5,889,099 of OW052213.1, read as the reverse complement.
CTTTCCTTGACACCATGATATTTGTAAAATTAAATAAACTTTTACCATATTTTTCACTTTGATCGGGGTCAAGTACTTAAATATATGACAAGGTAAAACAATTGTTCCGAAAATAACACATGATTTTATTTAGAGTTCCGTAAGATTATTAAACTCATACTAACAAAAAAAATATTATATATCAAACTTTGGAGTTTTGGTGACGCTCGGCGATTACGTTTCTACGATCCGTGTTTGCACAAACTCGTATTTGGGGTAATGTTTATCCGTTTTGGACGTACAATATTATGTCTATTATCTGAAAGTATTAAAAAGTAATTTAATATATTAAAAATATTTTAAATAACTACTTGAATAAATACCTACCTATATTAATAAAGTCATACATATGTATCACAAATATTATGATCATAATATATTACAATCACGTTTTGCTTGTATGGTCCTTACCAAAGTTAAATTAAGATCCTCTTGACCGATGTTTAAAAATAAAATGACCTCTGATATGCATCTTTGTTTATTTAGGACCGTATTTGTTTTATATGCATAAATCTATATACAAATTTAACTTGAAATATGTGTTTGTATGCCTAATTAATTGGAAAATTGTGTGAAACTATGTATGTACTTACAAATAAATAAAACAACTTGATAAGCAAATATTTATGTATGTTTTGTGTTCGGGTTAGTGAAATGTATAAGTATTTTATCAGCAATCTAGTTCCCATAGTACAAGCTTTGCTTAGTTTGGGACCAGAGCGTGAGATAAATAAATAATAATGTAAGAAATAAATAATGATGGACAATCCACACAATATCATCTAGCCCCAAGCTAAGCAGAGCTTGTGTTATGGGTACTAGAAGACTGACATACTTACTTAATACAATACATTAGACATAGATAAATATTTTTATTATGCATATGAAATACCCAGAACACCCGGAATAAATATTTGCAGATCGTACAAACATTTATCTCAAGGCGGGAATCGAACCCGCAACCTCCGCGTCGCAGACCTCCGCCCGCAGCGCCACATCGGTCGTCAAAGAAGCTTAAATACCTCTATATTTTTCTATAAATGCCGTTTAAATAGCGTTAAAAAATGATGATATTCACATAAAGCAATACATAATGTCATTTCAAAATGATCCAGTCATCAAATATACTCCATAATCATAAACACGCGTAAAACTGCTAGCGATAGCCTATAATTTTGTTTTTACAACATTCTACTTCGGTAAGTGATTACTTTTGCAAAAAATAGTGTCTCAAAGTAGGTAAGAGAAAAGAAGGTGACGACGTCATTAGTCACTATTTAGCCATGCACCAAGGAAGATGAAGTTGTGTCTGAGAAATTGTTTAGATGGAGTGGAGTTGTCCAGCAACTTTTGAGGAGATAAAAAAAATTAAAAATCTTTTCGTGCACCACTGAATTCGAAACGAATGAAAAGTGATCCTGCCTTTGGGAACTGTACCCTCAAAAGGCAGGGTCATTTTTAACGATCACTTTTTATAATATAGACCGTATGTCTCAGAGCATTCTCTACGTCTGTGTAAAACACAACATCCTCACAGAACAATGGCATAAAAGTTCTTTATGAGACTGTCTCAGTCCATTCTCTAAAACATAACATTTTCATAAAACAATGGCACAAAAGGTCGGACAGTGCAAGTATGCACACTATCAATTTCGCCGTCAATACGAGGTCGATGACATAACTAGGGTTGGCACACTGTTCCGGCCATCCGAGATCGCATAACAGTTGCGTCAAGAACTCACTAGCTTGTGCGTTTCCACTGCTTACTTCTCAATTCAAACTACATCAGGCAGAACCGAAAACTACCGACAGAAAACCGAACGATATAACGAGTTATTTGTGACCAAGAGCCCTTAGTCCGAAGGTGCATTTTAGAACTCCCTACTCTCGAGCCGACACGACAGTCGTCTCTCGGATAGCCATACAAAAATGTAATTCTATTTTGAAATATCGGCTATAAATAAGCAGATTACCATAGAAGATTACTTCCTTATACGACAATGCTGTCGTCAGACAAATATATTCATACCGAATAAAATGGAATATTCCATAATATATTAACAATAACTAAAAAAAAACAAATTATAAATAAATCGAGTTATCGTCGTTGCAAACATCTAATAACTAAATCAAAAGCGTACTCAAGACACTAGCTGCATTCCATGGTATAATAAAAAGTGCAAAATTGTACGTTAAAAGGTCTACGATTAAACAATTGACATGAAATTAAACTACAATCATGATACACATTTGCACTCATTAATTGTTATTAACGTTATAAAAATTTACGATACACACTTCAAACTAATTATTTTTAAGTTGTATGGAAATTATATTAAATAATACAACTATAGTATAAAAAGTTAGCGCTGACTTGATGTGTTGATACGTAATTGTGACATAATGTCAACGCTAACTTTTTATAAGTTAGAGGGTAAATCTATAGTATAAGAAACATGAATATCTTACAAATGCTCTGGATTTGCAGCGACCTTTTTATTGTTTTCGATTTAAGTATAAATACCATTGTGAGTAATGGTAATATTTTAACATATGCATAAAAACATCTACCAGTACATTCATTATACTTTACTGAGATTAATCACAGCTCAATTATTACATCAATGAATACGTCATCTTCTTTTTAATATGACCTTTGTTTAATACGACAATTCTGCCAGTCTCAAGTATTTATTTTAATTATATTTCATTCAATCAAGTCTGCTGTCATTTGTTTAAAGGGAAAATGGTGAAGAATTCTCCGCTGCGAATACTTGTTGATCTGTTTAAAAATGAGAACGCCAGACCGGTTCGGAAAAAAAGGTAGAAAAAAAAACAAAAAAGGAAAAGATATAAAAAAAGTTTTTAAATTCGAACACCAATGGACACACACAATATTAACCGCACACATGCATACTTATTAAACAGAGGCGCGTTCGTAAACAGATTGCTTGTGTGTTTGTGGGACACGCGAACAGGTTATATGCCCTAGATTTGTTATGCAGCCTATAATCCTACTATTGACATAGACATTGCGATTGCGCCCTTTTGTAGGTCGAACAGGTAAAACATATCCTATAAAAGTCTTAAAAAAAGACGTGTGGCACTCGGGGACTGCCGCGGTAAAGCTATTGCATAGCATTTTTTCCTGGATTAGACATGCGCAGTGTTAGGTTATTTCGTTACGGAATTTCTGGATTCGGTCTCCACGCTCAAGGCCCGCGATAGAAGCTATGCAATAGCTTAAAAATTCTATGGATTATGTATCAAAAGTGTTAAGGATAATTATCCTTAACACTTTTGATACTTACAAAAACGTAGGATTATCGTATGTATGTCAAAATAAAGATTATTTTTATAAACAAGTAAGAACGATCTTTGAAACTATCACAGTTTTGAACATAGTTTTTTTTATAAACGGGATATTTACCATGATGTGCCGAAATATCAGGAAATAATCAAACTCATTAATCATGGTAATACCGTTTTATAAAGAAAACTTTGATCTGAGAAACGTACATTTTGTAAATACTGTAATAGTTAAATGAATAAAGATTACTGATAAAAAAAAATGGTAGCACTCCGGGAGTGCCGGCAGAAGTGAAAACTTCAATATTAACGTTGTGTTTTCACTTTTAAGTTTTCACTTCAAAAATATAACCACGGTCGTCATAATGACAATGACAATCACAATGACACAGACACATTCGCGCAAGCGCGAATGTGTTTTCACTTTTAAGTTTTCACTTCAAAAATATAACCACAGTCGTCGTAATGACAATGACTGACATTTGTCATTGTGTCATTGTCATTGTTGTGTCATATGTCATTGTGTCACATTCGCGCAAGCGCGAATGTGACACAACGAAGACAACGAAGACACAGACACATTCGCGCAAGCGCGAATGTGTCTGCGCCACAACAATTAATTGTTTGAGTCATACGTCGCGTGACCGCAAGTGTGTTCTTTTGTCGTCTCTTGTTTTACGAGCAATGTATAAAAATTAAATAAGATCTTACGCTTTTTCGACGTCACGTGACCCTGACGCGAGTTTGAAAGTTTTTACCCACCCAGCGCCGCTAAAGAAGTTTTCACTTCAAAAACCTAAAAATAACATGTAAGTACATATAAACACTACAAATTATAATATTTGTCCACAGAAAATGCGTTCTCACTGAAGTCCACAAAAGATTTCAAGATGGCGGCGGCCGCCGCTGTTGTGGTGGAACGCGCCAACAAGGCGTACGGACAGCAGAGTGTTCTTAAAGACCTGGACATGACCGTGGAGAAAGGAATCATGTAATTATTTTTTCTGTAATTTAAACTGTGCTGGGGAATACTGACAACTGAAATGTTTTTGAACAGTTATTTGATCAAATTGCAGTTCAGTTTTCTTCTTCGTTTTGTATTGATATTTTGAATGAACGATTTTCATACCGTTTGATAGAATTAACGAAAAATCAGGTAGGCCATGCTCAAATCTGGTTGGTCATGCTTTTAAATCAGGTAGGCCATGCTCAAATCAGGTAGGCCACGCCCTAAACCGCGGCATTGACGTCATTTTCAACAGCTCAGTCACGTCAGTCCACAAAAATGCCACGGAATACTGATGAGTTACTATAGTAAAATCATCGAAAACTGACCTGCAACTGAAAGGATATTCGGTCACGCAAGTTTCCCCTTGCTGGATAGCCACCCACTGCTGGGCAAAGGTTTCTCCCTCCTTTTTTTCTATCAGACGCCGCGTCCCATCAGATTCCGTGCAAAATATCCATGTAGTCACGCCAACATTTTCAACCCAGGTTTCGTCATTCAACCGCATTCCATTCATTCATCAGTTCCATTGTGTGACGAATGTTGCCTATCTTCATACATCCGGCTCCAGCCCAATCCCATCTTAGCTTAGCGTCTTCCCGACTGGCACTTAGAATCACCTAGTATTATAAGACGATTCTAAATGATCCTTGTGATTGTACTGTATAAACTTTTATTGATTTAGATTTTTTGGATTTTGGACGCGTTATGTTAAATGATCGTGAATATTTTTATTTTGTCCTCAGATACGGTCTTCTAGGTCCATCAGGCTGCGGCAAGACCACACTGTTGTCATGTATCGTTGGCAGACGGAAGTTGGATGATGGCAACGTGTGGGTGCTGGGAGGAACTCCTGGTCAGAAGGGCAGCGGAGTGCCAGGTCCAAGAGTGGGGTATATGCCTCAGGTATGTCCAAACATTTCTACATTCACCCCTTATCTTATAAAAAGTTAGTGTGGACTTTATGTCATCATTAAGTATGGTAATCAATACATCATGTCTGCGCAATCTAGTTCCCATAGTACCTACAAGCTTTGCTTAGTTTGGGATTAGAGTGTGATGTGTGAAATATCCGTGAATATTCATTATTATGATAATGAAGCCATTATTCTGAGTATTGACATAAATAAAAGTAGCAGATATGACAAATGATTAAGCCAATCATATGATTAGTTACTTCCTGTGCCACTTTGTCCACATTTCTGTCGATAAGGCCGACTAGTTTACAAAGTAGTTGCTAAAAGCCATCTACAATAATATTTTTGTTCTGAGCAAAAGGATGTTTGATTAATTATTTAGCAAATATCTAATATTTTTAGTCAATCACTTAAAGTAAACGTAATTTTTCACATAGTCTTACTACAATATAAACTGCTAGGTACAAATAAAACTATGATTAGCATGTACAAGAACATTGAACTTTTTATATTATTATGACAACTGTATAAGTTGATGTCATATGAAGTCGATTTATAGGTATTTGTCAAAAAAATTATGTATAGGTAGGTCAGTGTTGAAGGTTGAATAGCCTTTTTTCATGACACGCCCCCATATCATGAAAAAAGGTCTTGACGTGACCCACTGGTTATAAAAATGTTCTAAGTGCCAGTTCCTTACGACCAGAACCTAGAATGGGCAAAAAACTACGGCGTGATTCCAAATAGTTCAATAAAGTGTGACATAACGGGAAAAAACATTCTCGTTGTGAAAAACTGTAACTCAATCGCATTTTATTGTCCCAATGTGTAACAGTGTTAAAAAAGGTTTGACAGAATGAGAAAAATATTCCCGTAGTGTAACACTGTGATCCAAAGCCCTTCTCCGTTACTTTAAAGGAGTTGAGCTGGCTGGGGTGAGGTTAGCAACAAAAAAAGTTAGACAAAGCACAATACACCCCATTTCGGGACGTCACTGAAGACCTTATTCTCGCAAACAGAATTAGAATTAACACTGTGACTCAACGGGAATTTTTAATCCCATTGTGTAATAGTGAGGTGTGATGTGACTCAACGGGAATAACCCTAGGTTCCTACCATTTTTTTATCCTTATAAAGTAGGGGTGGCCAACTTGATTAGACCCAAGATCTCCGGTTAAATGAAACAGCATAGTTCAGTAGAAAATCATACAGTTTTTTTTTGTTGTTCAGTCAGGTCTTCGTATTTACATTTTTTTCCTTGCCACGATCGACTGGACTAACAGTCGCGATCGACCTGTTGTCCACCCCTGTTCTAAAATTATTATATGTTCTAAGTGATTAATAGTATGTATCTCTAATTTCATCATTTCTCCCCCAGGACATAGCCCTAGTCGGAGAATTCACAGTCCGCGACGCTGTCTTCTACTTCGCCAGGATCTACGGCATGAAGTCGAAACAGATGGTGGAACGTTTCGACTTCCTTTCCAACCTCCTTGACTTGCCAAATGGGGGGAAGCTGATCAAATCCTGTTCAGGGGGGCAACAGCGAAGAGTTTCGTTGGCAGCTGCATTGGTCCATTGTCCAGAACTACTGATCTTGGATGAACCGACAGTTGGACTCGATCCTGTGTTACGAGAAAGGTTAGTCAACTTTGTAAAACTGAACGTAACAAGGTGTGTTTAGTTCCGATTTCACAACTAGATGGCGCTGCAACAACTTGGCGAATCCTAGATCGCGCTATCGAATTGTTTTGCGAGTTATGATTAAAGACACTTTAAAAACTACGTTAAGGGACTTCCAAGTAGGCCATGGGAGTTTATTATATGATAAAACTAAAAACGATACTTATCGAAACAAAAAAAAATGAATTGTTGCCATTATTTGGATGAAAACTGAATCAAGCACATAATCTCGAGACCATAGTTATTGCACCGTTAAAATTCGATTATAAGACATCATCCTTATCGTGACATTAAAGAACACGCTTACTGCTAAAGTTCGCTATTGTTAAACAACGCTTACAATCTGATTTAAGCTATTTTTATAAGATAGACCGTAACACTAAAAGTACTAGTTCGATCATGATGAAATTTATCTCTGAAAGTAAACTATAACCAAACCTATGAAAAATACCTACAATCGAATTAAGAACCTCCTCGTGTTTTAAAGCTTTTGTAGCTGAGTGTACCTCTTAAGTTCTTGTCCTTCTAGTAATTGTCTGGAAGATATTACTCATTTAGCGATAAGACCGCTGAAAAATTAAACAATTATTTATACTGTTGTTTCCTTTTTCGATTTGAAGGTGTACCTTGAAATAACGAGTTTTAATTCTGGCAAAACACGAATAACCCGGTTTCAAATTATACATTTTTAAACAAAACGAAACACGTGATCGCAATCTGTATTACAAAAAACCCGAGTTCAAAAACCTAAGGAAATAAGAAAATAAAAATAAACTGGATCCTGACTACGCTCGTTAAAACAACTTATGAATATATTGATATGATAATTCGCCGGCAAAAATACCTTCAATAAAACCATTAATTGTATACATAAAACCCACACAACCTGAACAAAATTTATATTCAAATACTAGTTTTTTTGCTGATTTATCGAATGATTAATTACAACTAGCCCTAAGCCCGCGACTTCTATCGTAAAAGAGGTATTAGGAGAGTTAAATAGCCACCCACACATATCCCAAAATAAAATTGCGTCCTCTAATAAATGCAATATTCGGTCCTTAAATTGTAACATTTCAATGTACATTTGCCCAATACAGTACAACAGTACAACAGAAGCGCTGCTTGGATTTCCATACAAAATTGGCGGCGCTTGGCGATCACGTCTCTGCGATCCGTGTGTTCACAAACTCGCACTTGGGGTACAGGTTAATTCGTCTAATTGTCGTTATGTTTTGGATAGTTCACTCAATAATAAATCCTATGTGTTATTCTGATGTATAAACTACATTGTTGCAGAGTTTCATTGAAATCTATTTATTAGTTTTTGCGTGAAAGAAACAAATATCCATCTATCTATACATACTTTCGCATTAATAATACATATTAGTATATCTTGCCTAAGATACCAGTGAGCCCAGGTACCAGATATTATTTGATCTGGAACATTCTATTATTAAATTACTTATATTGTTTTTTATTTATTATTGTAATACTATTTCAAATGTATTTTACATTGGCATATAAAATACATAAGAAACAGTTATCTACACACTACCTACAGACCGTTGCAATATCTTTAGATAGTTCGACTGATCCAATATTGTCAGATTGAGTTTTTAGTGTTCCGATCAAGTTCGGGAAAAACTTGTGTATTGATCTTTTTTTTTATTAATACAAGTTTTATCATACGTTGTTTGAAAACAGTTATTAATCATTCATAATTATGTACATATTTAGATAGCATTGACGTCAAAAGACTTGGTTTTTTGTTTGATAATGGCAATAATTTGTTATTTTTAAATTCGATTTTCGTTAAATTTTAGTGCCAATTTATTGATAATTTATTACGCAAATATGCAGGTCTCGACAGGGCATACATATTTGCTCCTCTTGGGGTCGAGACTCTAGGTCCGTGGGGTACCGAGGCCCACCGCGTTTTTAAAATTATTTCTGGGCGTCTAGTCGAAGCGACGCGTGACCCGAGGGCTGGTGAGTATCTGGCCCAACGTATCAGCATTGCTATTCAGCGCGGCAATGCAGCCAGTGTCTTGGGTACGCTTCCGATTGGTACTGATTTGGATCAGTTGAACTATCTATAGATCGTTTGCAACGGTCTGTAGATAGTTCAACTGTTTCTTATGTATTTTATATGACTATGTACATTTTGTAAATACTGTATAGTCGTAATTTTGTTTGAAAATAAAGACTATTAATTAATATTTAAAAAAAAAATATTGATTGGATTTATATTTAGAGCTCGAAAATCTCGTGTAATAAGAAAGAGAAAAAGAGATGAAAAATTACAGTTTTATTCACTCTTTATTTAACTGTGATGTAAATATGAATGATATGAACTGTTTTATTTATTTATTCATTTAAAGGAAAACCAACAGCACAAATAAAATGAATGAGACAGAACAAAATAGAAAACATAAGACCAATAAACATTTTTTTAGTTATATTTTTACCTTTGTAATATTTAACATGGATTTAGTAATCGACCTAGATCACAATGTATTCCTGCATGGTAGCACACATCATTTTTCGAACAAAAAAACCATAGGCTCAAGCCGGATTTGAAAGGGTATAAGCTACCACTAAACCAGTGGCAGCTTAAACATTTACCCCCTATCTTATAAAAAAGACGTATGGCACTCGGGGACTGCCGCGGTAAAGCTATTGCATAGCATTTTTTGCTGGATTACGCATGCGCAGTGTTAGGTCATTTCGTAACGGAATATCTGGATTCGGTCTCCACGCTCAAGGCCCGCGATAGAAGCAAGCTATGATACGCAGAATTGATGTATTGATTACCATACGTAATGATGACATAAAGTCAACGCTATATAACCTTATGAGATAGACGGTTATTATTTTTTAGAGTTGGGCTTTTTTTATTAAATAGTAGCTACTTATTTATAGCAACATTAATTATATAAACATAATATTCATATATCTTAAACGTAATTATAAACCAGTCTATTCGAAAATCTACTAAAAACGTATATACCTATATTTTTGTACCGAATATTATATTATGTTCTAATTTTAGGCTATTCAGAGATATACGCAAAAAATGCAAATTTGTGACTTTTGACCTCGAATAAAAAACAACGCACAAGCGGGATCGATGGGGACTTTTGACATATCATTTGTAATGACGTATTCAAGGCCTGCACAAAAATCCAGCTTATTGGGAATGAATGCAAACTGGAATGTCTATTTTGACTGGACTATGTTGGGAATGAATGCAAAATGGAGTCATAATTTTAGTCTATTTTGACTGGACTATATTTTATAAGTACTTTTTGTGGCTGTCACAATTCTGTCAGTGTCGCACTGTTATAATGGTTATAAACCTGGGCGAATGAACGAAATATTAATATTCCTATTTATGTTATGTACCTTAACTATAAATTCATTTATTAGCGCGGCAATGCAGCCAGTATCTTGGGTACGATTGGTACTGATTCGGATCAGTTGAACTATCTATAGATCGTTTGCAACGGTCTGTAGATAGCTCAACTGTTTCTTATGTATTTTATATCCCAATTTACATTTTGTAAAGACTGTAAATGTCGTAAGTTTGTTTGTGAATTAATTTATTAGCTAGCAAATTGATATGTGTTCTGTATACCATAATAAGTAGGTATTTGCCAACATCAAAATGTATGTTTCTAATGGGAGTCGAACCCACGACCTGCATGACAAGCAGAGCTAGTCCACTATTTCATCAACTTAATGTTTAGCTACACAAAGTCTCGGTCACACTACGTAAGCAAAAATTGCTTCACAATCAATGATTACAGTTAGCGACTACTGCTATGGCACATTGTCTGACACTAACTAGACTGGCGTCACAGCTCAGTTGGTAGTAGCTCTGCCTTCCATGCTGCGGATTTTTGATTCCCACCGATAGCAAATGTTTGTGTGATGAACACAAATATTTTATCTGTATCTGGTTGTTACTATGTTATGTATTCATTACACACAAACATTTGCCCTGGGTGGGAATCGAACACACGACAGCACCCAAGGCAGAGCTACTACCAACTGACCTGTAACGCCTGTCAACACGATAGGTACATGTAAAATTTAATATGTGCCATCATACCATCCGCTAACTGTACAACACTTAAGCAATGATCGCGTGATGCCTAATTAAAGTTAATTACAATTAAATCTGCGTATTTATGCCAGGGATGACTGGAAATCTCCACCTACTTCCTATTTATCTTGATGAGGCAATACTACCACCGTACCTATTTTTACTTCTGGTGTACAATAATTAAATATATATATATATATATATATAAATAATGCTGGACAACATCATCTAGCCCCAAGCTAAGCAGAGCTTGTGTTATGGGTACTAGAAGACTGACATACTTAATACAATAACATTACATAGATAGATATTTTTATTATACATATAAAATACCCAGAACACCCGGAATAAATATTTGCAGATCGTACAAACATTTATCCCAAGGCGGGAATCGAACCCGCAACCTTCCGTGTCGCAGGCGGACCTTCGCCCATCGCACCACATCGGTCGTCAATTATATTTTTTTACTAATAAAATTAGTAAAAAAATATAGGTTAAGGAAAAAAAAACATTAGTAAAAAAAGTAATCAAATGATGGCAGTCGTTTCCTATAAGTTTTGAACGAAGAAAATGTTCACCATAGTGCCTCAAACATAAGACAGCCGACTTGACGATTGACTGACTTGACTGACGGCCGGTTTCTGGAAACCCAAAACACGATTGATCCGAGTTTGACACATAGTAATTGTTTGATTTTTTCGTTGATCGTTCGAGAAACTGGACGTGAGAATTATAGTCAAACACTTGACATTAGCAGAATTGCCTGTCGTATTAATATAATTACAGAAGCTACTAAAATAATACAAAAATGACCAAACGGACTTCAATCGCGACTAAGTATATTTAGTTCCGATTTCACAACTAGATGTCGCTGGAACATTTGCCGATTCCTAGATCGCGCTATCGAAGCGTTTTGCATGCGACTCATAATCGAACTTTTAACTCGGGTTAATTGGGGAAAAATATGAAATATGTACAAGAGAAATACTCTTTTATTTTTGTATGTCTGGTATTTTAGTCCGGTCAATTTAGAAAATTCCGACAGAGCCAAATCTTCGTAGAGACCTAATCGGGGCCTAAGGTAGTTAAGGTACATTTTCGATAAAACTTACCGTTTTCGAGAAAAATCCTAAAAACCTAAAATTTTGACCTTGGGCCCCGAATAAGTCCCTAAGCTCACATGGGATTGATGGGGACTTTTGACACTTTATTCCTTGTGGTAAACCTAAGGTCTCTACGAAGATTTGGCTCTGTCGGAATTTTCTTTATTTGATCACTATTTTTATGTCTAAATTGACCGGACTATTATGGAAATAATTGACCGACCGACTTGACTTCACTCGTCTATACTAATATTATAAAGAAGTAAATTTTGTGTGTTTGTAGGTATATTTGTTAAATTGTAAGGGGTAATCTCGAGATCTACTGAACCGATTTTACAAATTCTTTCACCAATAGAAAGCCACATTATTGCTGAGTGTCATAGTATATAAAAAACCGAAAAATAAAAAGAGAAAAAAAACGGTCAAATTATGTCCAACGAACGGCACGGGTCAGCTAGTCATCAATATGTACAAATTATTGTGCATACAATACATATATTATGTATTTGTATTAGGATTTAGGAATAACTTAATATAACGTGTTGTGTTCGTGTTTAATTTGAATATAAAATTGCCTATAAAACTAGGATTGGAGTAATTTTAAATTTGTTTATTAAAAAAAACTAACAGGTTTTTTTGCGTTAGTTGTTCATAAATGAAAGAATATTGACTTCTTTTCATTTATTTAAAATCAAAATCGGAAGTAAGCATCTGTGATTATAATTCGCCGTTTATTTTACCATAAAAATTATGTTTGTGGTTTTAAATTACAAATTAAATAAATATGCTTTAAGTATTTATTTATTATTTATTAATATAAAAACCCAACAATTCTTAAATTTATTTTATTGTCTAATTATTAGTAGCTCTACCTTCCATGCTGTGAGTCGTAGGTTCGATTCCCACCCAGAGCAATGTTTGTGTGATGTACATAAATATTCGTTCTGTGTCTGGGTGTTACTATGTATTTATTTACAAAAAAAAATGTATCTACTTATATCAGTATTCTATCAGCAATTTAGTTCCCATAGCACAAGCTTTGCTTAGTTTGGGACTAGAGTGTCATGTGTGAAATGTCCGTGAATATTTATTGTTTTACTTATATATAACATTGAATATTATTATATTATGTACTTATTAATGTTTTACTTATAAATTTTGCTATTATTATGACATAAAATAGGACTCTTAATTATATTTTTTTTCCTATGCTCTTACAGTTTTATAATACTAGTAGGAGTACGCCCCGGTTTCGCACGGTAAAGCGGGTAAAGAATTTCTTAGGTATTTTTTTTACACTTAGGGTCACATAATTGAAGTTTTAGTAAGGATCCCTATTTTTTTTGAAAATTTAAATTAGCCTTTGTTTAGCGCAGATAGTGTAGCTTCACAACGGTGAAAGAATTTTTTAAATCAGTCCCGTTTTTTCGGAGCCTGCAAATGAACAAACAATCAAATTTTTCCTCTTTATAATATTAGTTTAGATTCAAATAAATGTAATTCCATAAGATTTTTAATTAATATTATTTTCTATTGTTTCAGTATATGGGAGTATTTAACGGAGTTGGCAAGAGGGGGCACCACTGTTATAATAACGACACATTATATCGACGAGACAAAACAGGCACACAAGGTAAAATATGATTGAATGACAGGCGTCACAGCTCATTTGGTAGTAGCTCTGCCTTCCAAGCTGTGGATCGTGCTCAGTTGGTAGTAGCTCTGCCTTCCAAGCTGTGGATCGTGCTCAGTTGGTAGTAGCTCTGCCTTCCATGCTGTGGATCAAATCAAATATTTCTTTATTCAATAAAATCACAAGGATAATTTAGATCGTGGGTTCGATTCTCATCCAGAGCAATCAGAGAGTCGTGGCTCTTTTGCTGCTGTAGCACACAGAAATTTATCGTGCTGTTGAATTTTTATCGTTTTGTTTTTGTTTTTTGGTGTTTCTGTTTTGTGTGCTATGTGTAGTAAATAAATATGTGTCTATGTAAAAATCATTATAAACTAGGAAATACAATTTACGAAATAAAAAAAAGTCGAATTTAAAACCTAATTTTTTCTATAATAGTATTTTTTTATTGAAATCCAGTGAATTCAACCGATTCATAAAAAGATTTCGCAAATCTGCTGGAAATTTTCTCAGAAAATTTTGATTTTAAAACAGTAATTTTGCATCACTTTTGACAACCTTGATAACAAGAAATGAGGAAAAAAAAACGTAAAAATAACATAATTGCGACAACGTAACGGAGATTATAAATTGAGGGAATTTTCAAGTTACTGACAAAATGAATCAAAGGTCTACAACATTATCGGCCGGTTTCTCGAACGAATAAATCAAACAATTACTATTGTCAAACTCGGATCAATCGTGATTTGGGTTTCCAGAAACCGGCCGTTAGAGCTTTTCTAACAATAATATTTGCCAAGAACGTCCTTTTTTAAGTGTTAAAGTTGTTAAACATGAAAGTTTGTATGAATGAATGTTTATTACTCCTTCACGCAATAACTACTAAATGGATTTTAATGAAACTTTGCAATAACGTAGTTTATACACCAGAATAACATAATGATATTGTTCGAATTGTCAAAAATATAACTGTAGCAAGACAAAGTCGCGAGCAACAGCTTTCAATTTTTCTACTTCTTTACTACTCGTGAAAACCTTTTATTGGCCTTATGTTTTCTATTTTGTTCTGTCTCATTCTTTATTATTTGTGATGTTGGTTTTCCTTTAAATAAATAAATGTTTAAAATTTTAAGTAATTTTTTTTTTGGAAATTACACCATCTAAAACGACCCAGGCACTACAGTGTTTCGTACAACAGATTATAAAAAAAGTAGGTCTGTTTAAATCTAGATTAAATCCAAAGGTCAATAATTAGCAAGGTACTTACAGAAAGCTCTAGACCATATCAAAGTATTTTTTTAATAACAAAAACAATTTGCGGTCGGAAATGACTTACAAAACTCACCTTTGCTTTTGCACAACATTAAAAATACTATTTCGATTTTTTGAAGCATAAAAATACAAAAATAAAAAAACACTTCGTTGAGAAATAAATCCAAGGTTAAAATTACTGTTGCATAGACTAGTGTTTAGACACGCAGTCTAGCATACCTAGGTTTAGTCCTCTAATTGTAAGACCGGTTTAAAACGAATTAAACCAATCCGTTTATAAACGAAATAACCATTGTTTTCACTTTAAACCGATGGTTTTAATATGGTTAGACAATTTTTAGTTAGTTACTAGCTGTCCCGGCGAACTTCGTACCGCCTTAGAGAGATTTTTTTTTCTGAGAGATTTTCTTTTTTTTTCGTAAGAACCTTGTACAGAAAATTAGAAAACTATAAAAATAAAATCAGCCAAATCGGTCAATCCGTTTTCATGCTATGTCGTGGACAACGGAAAACGGGTTTCATTTTTATATATTAAATAGATAGATTATTTTCTTGATTCTACTGCGGTATATAACGGATTACGATGGTACGTAGGTACTTATTTTAATATGAAGAAGTGTAGAACACATTTCTTGTATTTTATATTATATTGACGACCGATGCGGCGCGGTGGGCGATGGTCCGCCTGCGACGCGGAAGGTTGCGGGTTCGATTCCCGCCTCGGGATAAATGTTTGTATGATCTGCAAATATTTATTCTGGGTGTTCTGGGTATTTATATGTATATAATAAAAAATATCTATCTATGTAATGTTATTGTATTAAGTATGTCAGTCTTCTAGTACCCATAATACAAGCTCTGCTTAGCTTGGGGCTAGATGATGTTGTGTGGATTGTCCAGCATTATTTATTTTATAATTATTTATATTATAAAATTTTAAATATAATATTTATAAGGACATAACATGATCATCATGACATAACTCTTTAAATGTAGCATGTGTGGGAACTACATTACTAACATTAATATATATTTATACTACACCTGCTCGGAAAGTACCTTGATACTTTATCAAATTTACGGTAGAAAGTACGTCATTGCATATCGAACAAATATGCGGCGAGAAAACGCATCTGAGCGGGAGAGAAAAGTGTATGAAAATCCATTTCTTACGTGGTTTTTCTTTTTTAATTTTGGGTAAGACTATGCGCTGGTAACCTAAATATCAAAAGCCAAAAAGTTTTTACAGTGAGTTTTTATCTCCAAGTTCGCAAAATGACACTGGCCACTAGCTGTGTGTTGGATATTTTATTCTCTTATCAGCTAGCTAGATGATTCATATACAAAACAATTTAGTAAATCCTAGTTAAAAGTTCAAATATTTGCATAATGAGTCAAGTAGGTTTTTTATTTGTTTAGTTTGTCCTCAATAAATAACATTGTTAATACTAAGAATTTAGACCGATATTAATCTTAAACTTGAAGATACTCAGAATCCAATTTGTCGACCAACCTGTTATTATAACAGGTTGGTCGACAAATTGGTCTTTTTTTTTAAAGGTTGACAATCGGGATTAGACAGGTTGTAACGATAGTACAAACTTTGCTTAGTTTGAACTAGAGTGTGATGTGTGAAATGTCCGTAAATATTTATTTTTGTGTCAAATGGTATTTTCATTCATTGCTATTTTATATTAAGTAATTATGTAAACTTTTTAAATGGTAAATAAAATAACTATCTATTGCAGACTTTCGCTAAAATATAAAGTAGGATACCTAAATAAAAATTGGGTAAGATCAATCAGGTACCTACAGCTACTTTTTTTAATACATTATAGGCAAACGCTTGACCGCAATCCTACCTATGTTAAAAATATACGATTTATTTTACTATCTATAGATTGTTTGCAGCGGTCTGTAGATAGTTCTACTGTTTCTTATGTATTTTATATGCCAATGTACATTTTGTAAATACTGTATAGTCGTAAGTTTATTTATAAGATAAAAATATATCGATTTTATTTTCATTCCGGTGCAGTTTTATCGAGGAAATAATAATAACTTACAATAAAAAAATACTTACAATATGCTAAACAAAACTAATGCAACATAAACATAATAATGTCATTTATATTCAAATTAAATATCATAATACATAATCTGAATAAAAATGGGTCAATTAATTGTTTTATCTCTAAGATAATAATATATTAATATACTTACTAATCAGCATTTATTATTCACAAGAAAAATAACGACTTGCAAAACATATTTACAACACAAACAATTAAGTTATCTGCAGGCCGTTAAAAGCGACCTTTAGATAGCTCGACCGATCCAAATGCAGCAATCAAAAGCGTCCTTCAGATACTGGCTGCATTGCCGCGCTGAATGGCAATGCTGATAAGCTGGACCTTATACTATCAGACCTTCATTACTTATAATTATAATTTTCAATGAAATAAGTAGGTAATCAGCAAGTAATTCCAAGAATTTTAAGGACGCCTGACACAATACATATACATAATAATACATTAATAATAATATATTGTAAAAAACTTTTTAGGGGGCGTCGATAAATTACGTGAGATGTTTAAGGGGGGGAGGGGGTCGATTCAAATCTCATCTAATCTTACGTTGAAAAAAGAAGGGGGTCTCGGCAAATATCACGCAATTTTTTTTCTGATTGAAACAAAAAATAATTAAGTATACCATTTTGGTCTATATATAATCTTTTTTTTTTTGCTTTTTACAATAACAATCCAACGCGTTTACGTAAGAAACCCACATATTAAAAAATCTCACGTGAGATTGGGGGATTGGGGAAGGGGTAAAAAAAAAAAAAGAATAAAATCTCACGATTTTTCTTGGTACCGATTCGCATTTGGCCTATATAAACACTATGTTTTTCATTCATTGCATTCGTTCACGGCCAATTCACACATCGCACACTAGTCCCAGACTAAGCAAAGCTTGTACTATGGGAACTAGATAGCTGATAGAATACTTACATACAATATTGTTAACAGATCGGTCTGCTACGAGACGGTCAGCTCTTGGCCGAAGATTCTCCTGAAGAAATACTTCGGAAGTTCGAAGTGAACAATCTTGAAGATGCCTTCTTGAAGTTAGCGCTTCGACAACACGAAATACCTCCGAGAAGGCGATCTAGTAAGTTTAATACATGGACAATTCACACATCACGCTCTAGTCCTAAACTAAGCGAAGCTTGTACTATGGAAGTTATCATGGAGTTTGAATCTCGGACCCGAGACAAATGTCGGCGTGAAAGATCTTCCCTTTTCGTAGTAGATATAAATAAATGATGCTGAACACAACATCATCTAGCCCCAAGCTAAGCAGAGCTTGTGTTATGGGTACTAGAAGACTGACATACTTACTTAATACAATACATTTTTTTTATTTTATTGTCCCACTGCTGGGCAAAGGCCTCCCCCAAACACTTCCACTTCTCTCTATCCTTGGCAGTGATCCAATCCAATACATTACATAGATATTTTTTTTTATACATATAAGATAGGTACCTACCCAGAGCACCCTGAATAAATATTTGCAGATCGTACAAACATTTATCCCAAAGCGGCAATCGAACCCGCAGCCTCCGCGTCGCGGACCTTCGCCCCTCGCACCGATCGTCAAATGTCCTCAATTTCACACAACATTTTTCTTAACTTAACCAAACTAAACATTTTGTCATATATATAAATTTAAATTAAAATTGTTTATAATAATTATACATTCGATATAATAATTCCATGTTTATATTCCAGTGCTAACATCATCACCGGATGTGATCCCCACGACCAACATTTCATCATCCCCCGACAGTCGCTCACAATCCAGGGAAGATTTCAGCATCGTTACAAGCAGTACAGATGTAAGATCGATTCTATCCTATTTTAAGCTATTGCATAGCTTCTATCGCGGGCCTTGAGCGTGGATACCGAATCCAGAAATTCCGTAACGAAAATAACCTTACACTGCGCTTGCGTAATCCAGCAAAAAATGCTATGCAATAGCTTTACCGCGGCAGTCCCCGAGTGCCACACGTCTTTTAAAAAAAACTTCTTATTTATGATATTTTAAGTAAGTATGTTTAGTTGTACTTAATTATTTTGAATTATATAAGTACAGCCGTTTTTCTGTGTTTTTCCGACTTTAAGTCTAATTTTCGTTAAATCTACTAAACTGGTTTGTTTTTTATAGATCAGGCTTTGTTTAGATTATCATACATATTCATGATAAAAAAACTAAAACATTATTGTGGTGTCTACTGACGTCAATACGCTTATATTTACATAAAAAATCAATTAGGTTCCTAGCGTTTTATTTTTATAGATTAATATACTTAGTTTTTATTTGGTTTATTCCTAATTAGTATTATTAATTTCCCATCATAAAAATGTTTTTTAGACTAGCTAATGCCCGCGACTTAAATAAATAAAATAATAAATAAATAAATAATGCAGGACAATCCACACAACATCATCTAGCCCCAAGCTAAGCAGAGCTTGTGGCTAGATTGATAAAGTGGCTGTTATTTATTTATTTATTTTATTCTAAGCTATCTAAAGACCGTTGCAAAGGATCTATAGTTCAACTGATCCAAATCAGTACCAGAAGCGTACCCAAGATACTGGCTGCATTGCCGCGCTGAATATATTTTTTTTTTATTTCAGGTGCTAACAAAAAAGGAGAAAGTAAAAGACTGCAAAAAGTTATCAAGGTCTAGATATAATGCAGTATTCATCAAAAGTATACAACAGTTTTCCAGGCATCCTGGGTAAGTAAATAAAAAAAAACCTTTTTTTCATAATTTAATATTTATTCATATTTTGACGGCCGGTTTCTCGAACGATGATCAACGAAAAAATCAAATAATTACTATGTGTCAAACTCGG
This sequence comes from Ecliptopera silaceata, assembly GCA_932527185.1. Lineage (NCBI taxonomy): Eukaryota > Metazoa > Arthropoda > Insecta > Lepidoptera > Geometridae > Ecliptopera > Ecliptopera silaceata. The sequence continues at coordinate 5,869,104 of OW052213.1, read as the reverse complement.
ATCAATCGTGATTTGGGTTTCCAGAAACCGGCCGTGAGTAGTGTAATTCGATATTTAATATGTTATAGTTCAATACGAAAATGTGACAGACTGTATACTGCATTAATTTCCCGAATTTTATGTCAAAACTATATTATGGTAACTCAAAACGATATTTCGACCAATAATTTGCATCTTATATTATTGGAATAGATTTTATTTTAAGAATTAGTATTTGTATAAAATTTATTTCATGTATCTTTTACTATGTATTCTATGTATGTATTGGCTAATCTTTCCAACATGATGCTACAACAAAATACAGTTGTAGCATCGACACGATAAGAAGAAGAAGATGTATGTATTTTCAAAAAAAAGCATTCACTTATATAAGTATTACTTAAATATTTTTATTACTTAAATAAATTCTTTGTAAGAAGGATCATATAAAAAAACGGTAGGAACCAGGCCGAAAGTTTCTTGCCCGTTCTTCTAGGCTCTGGTCGCGTGGAACTGGCACCTAGAATCACCTAGTATGTAAGACGATTCTAAATGATCCTTGTGATTTTACTGAATAAAGTAATTTTTGACTTTGACTTTGACTTTGACTTTATTCTATCAGCAATCTAGTTCAAGCTCTACTTGGTTTGAGACTAGAGTGTGATGTGTGAAATGTCCGTGAATATTTATTTAATTTTGTATCTTTATATTTATGTCTGTTTCCAGGGGACTGATATTTTCAGTATTATTTCCAATAATCCAAGTGGTAGCATTTTTCTCGGCTGTCGGACACGATCCAAGGGACTTACACGTCGCTGTAGTTAATGACGAAATTGCACATTCACTTTGTAAGTACATATCTACATATTAATAGTCAAAACAAAATAATGTTTTTTGCAAATAAATAAGCTCTTAATTTATCAAAAATGTTGAATGAATCTTGGTGTAATTTCGCTGCTGAAAAACAAGCAAAGAATTAATTCATCAAAAAGAGCCATCTAGCATTTTTGCCAGGCACCATCCAGAATATTTGCCAGGGGCCATCTAGCATTTTTGCCAGACACCATCCAGCAATTTTGACAGGGACCATCCAGCAATTTTGCCAGACACCATCCAGCATTTTAGCCAGGGGCCATCCAGTAATTACGTCTCACGAATTTCATGGCATTTTGGCCCCTTCACCGTTCTTGTCACAATTGGTCATTTGTATGAATGTGTGAGAAACTAACCGTATTTTCTACACTCTGATTGGTCGAACTTCGAGATGATAGATATAAACATATAGCTTAGCCGTTTATTGTATTAATTATATTATTCTTTCCAATTTTTAATAATTATAAAACTTTTCTCATTTATCAGTTGTGGTTTAGTTGACGAATTAGTTGTAATTTAAATGAATAAATAAAAATAAGTTTTCATCACATATAAATAAATATAAACAATTAAATTATGGCTTTTTTTATCTCTGTTTATAGATACATGTAAAAATCACAATGAATCGTACACGACGCTGTGGGATGATGTATGCACCCTTCACATGATGAGTTGCTGGTATTTAGAGGAAATGGAAAAGAAAAACTTATATCAAGTAAGTATCATAATAAATAAATTTTGATTTGATGAATAATTTTTAATAAAAAAATTTGACGACCGATGTAGCGCGACGGGCGAAGGGCCTGCGACGCGGAGGATGCGGGTTCGATTCCCGCCATAGGTTAAATATATGTACGATCTGCAAATATGTATTCCGTGTGTTCTGGGTTTTTTATATGTATAATAAAAAATATCTATCTATGTAATGTATTGTATTAAGTATGTCAGTCTTCTAGTACCCAACACAAGCTCTGCTTAGCTTGGGGCTAGATGATATTGTGTGGATTGTCCAGCATTATTTATTAATTACTAAATACTAGTAATAGTACTATTCATAAATACTAGTCTAGATCATTGCATTTAAATCAACAGACACAATACAACACAACTGCTGAAGCCAAACATGCAGTAACAAAAGGGGTTGTGTACGGCGCACTACACTTCCACACAAACTTCAGCAGCGCGATGGAGAGACGAATATCTGAAGGGGAAGTACCTGATGATATAGTAGAAGAAAGCAGCATCAGTATCTGGCTTGATATGACTAGTAAGTTTACGATAAGTTAAGATTTAATATTTGTTATATTCTCACTTTCAACTCGATTACGACAAACTACACTGATCTGTGCCGAAATATCGGGAAATAATCAAACTCACAAATCATGGTAAATATCCCGTTTACAATGAAAACGCCTATTTAGTCGGTTTCTGATATAATATGACTGATTAGTTTGACATCATGAATTAATTATATCTTATTGTGTGTTTGTTTTGTTTATTTAGTTTACCATAAGTTGACTTAGAAAATTTATATTATATTTGTAACAACGCCTAAAAATGTCATACGATTAATAAATAAATAATAAATGAAAACTAAGATAAGATTTATTATAGACCCAAAAAACAGAAAAATTACACGATAATAATAAATAAACTTGTGTTTATTAATTAAAAGTAAAGTAGATTGATAAAATTTATTGCATCATGTTGGTTACAATTATTTATAGGTCTTTAATTAAGATTAGAGCTTCTTTCTTACAGTAAGAATTAGTAATAAAAAGGTTTTTTATATTTACCCGTTATGAAATAAGGGGCTTATTAATCTAAGGATTAATTAATTCATAAATTAATAATAAATTACCCCTTACTTAAGGGGCAATTTATTAATCCTTACTAGTATTTAAGGTGCCAGTACAAGTAAGGGGCCATTCGTTAATTACGTAATTATTTAGTACTCCGACCGTCATGTTAGGATATCAGCATTTGGCTTGATATGATAGATAGATAGATAATTATTTATTTGGTTAACACACAATATGACTAAGCTTATGAAAAATAGAAGCACTGTAAGAATTTTTGATACAAATCATCTTAAAAATGCATCTTGTAATCACGAGTAGCCAAAGAAATTCACTTCTATTTTATTTTGACTGTATTTTAATTTATGTAACAACTTTTACAGATCATCAAATATCATACTACATGAAGAGCCAACTGCACAAGGCGTATGAAAGTTTCACAAAACGCGCAATGTCAGCGTGCGATCGCAACGAAAACCTCGTCCAGGTACGATCCAAATAAACCCAAACTGGGAAACCGGTTTTAGTCCCAGTTTTGACCATCTTGGGCTATTTTATCTCTTGGTCTACGATCATCTTTTTGTTGATTTCTTTTTTATTTTATTTTTAAGCTATTGCATAGCTTCTATCGCGGGCTTTGAGCGTGGAGACCGAATCCAGAAATTCCGTAACGAAAATAACCTAACACTGAGCATGCGTAATCCAGCAAAAAATTCTATGCAATAGCTTTACCGCGGCAGTCCCCGAGTGTCACACGTCTTTTTATAATAATATTTTCTTTATTGCAACTCATCCTATCCTCCATACTTAAGAATCTAAGGCTTAGATTCTTCTCCATCCAAAGGTTGTCTGGAAGAAATCGCTTACTTAGCGATAAAGCTGCCCATTGTACATTTAGTTTATTTAATTTTCTAAACTGTACATATTTTCTTTTAAGGTTTACAATAAAGAATGTCGATTCATTCATTCATTCATTGGACCACCATTTCATAACTTTTTACGTCCCATCGTCTTAGCAAGTCACCATAACAAAAATTAAAATATAATGAATATGTAAATTTAATGAGCATTTTTGTACAAAACATGTTTTTGCACTTGTCACTTTTATGTTTATTTTATATCAAAATGTTTGCATTTTTATTTGCAAGCTTTACATAAATAATTGCTAAATATTTCCTCGTATTTATTTAATATGTTTATATAATATAATTATTGCTTATATAAACATTAATTATGTATAATTAAGTATATCTTTATGTGCATTATATATTTTATGCTATCTCATGCAAAGTTTCAGGAACCTGTATGCATATGTTTCTACAACAGGTAATATTCATTATTAGTCATTTAAGAATGCTTATTACATACAATTGTATTTTATATAAAAACTATACAGCCGTCACAGCTCAGTTGGTAGTAGCTCTGCCTTCCATGCGGACGTGGGTTCGATTCCTACCCAGAACAAATGTTTGTGTGATGTTCGCAACCAAAATGTTTGTACGATCTGCAAATATGAAATCCGGGTGTTCTTGGTATTTTATATGTATAATAAAAAATATCTATCTATGTAATAAATTGTATTAAGTATGTCAGTCTTCTAGTACCCATAAATAACACAAGCTCTGCTTAGCTTGGGGCTAGATGATGTTGTGTGGATTGTCGCAATATCGCGTCTCTTTCTAGAGAGTGGTGCATTTTGTACCACTGTGGGGCTTTAGAGTCCTTTCTCTATGTCTATGAAACGACTCAAAATAATATGATCCTGATTTTATGTAGCCGATTTCACACCTAGAATACAGCTTAAATATATTAATGGTAATGGCGTCACATGTTTTACATAACTAACTAATAATTATAACAACTTTTAATCTGATGAAATGTAAATGACATTTAATTTTATGTTTAGTCTTACATAAAATTATATTTTCTTAACTATAACACTACATCTATGTGATCGTATGCTAAATACCGCTTAAAACATGTTTTTTTTTACAATATTACCATCTGAAATAGATTTTATTTTTATTCAGTCAATTTTTTAAACTCGTAACTACTGGTAAATACTGAGCCTTATTAAGCTCTGAGTAACCGGCACTGCGTTGACGTAAACTGACAGTCCTTATGACTGTGTAAATCGGTTTGTAAATATTCTACACTACAGTGACTTATATTTCAAAATTAGTAGAAATAATTCATTCTAAAAATGCACACGCCTGTACCGCGGTTACACTCACATGTCTCACATGCAATAAATAAATAAATAATGCAGGACAATCCACACATCATCATCTAGTTTTCATTATAAACGGGATAATTACCATGATTTGATTACAATTAATTAATTGAGTAAGTAATTGATTAAGTTAAGATTCTAAAGTTAGTTTCTAGTTAAGTAGTTAAGTTAGTTAATTTAAATTTCTAAAATTAGTTATCAGGTATCACTGAAAACCAGCGCTGGTGTAGAGCCCAATGGTTCCAGCACCAGCACAAGCTGAGTGATTACCTTTTTCAGTATTTTAGCATTAAGTATCTTTTTATATGTTGTATCTTTTTATATGTTCTAGCTTTAAGTACTGAAACAAAGTTTTTCTATTCTATTCTATTCTATTTGTGAATCTGATTATTTCCCGATATTTCGGCACAGTTGCATGCGCCATGATCACGGGTCGAAATCATGGTAAATAAATAAATCATGGCAAATCATGGTAAATATCCCGTTTATAATGAAAACTATGTTCAAAACCGTGATAGTTTCAAATAATATATCATCATCATCTAGCCCCAAGCTAAGCAGAGCTTGTTAAGATTGTCCAGCATTATTATTATTATTTTTTTTTGTATAGTTTATATAATATTGTTAGATATACGTACTTAGATACTAATAATGTTTATTTGTAGATTCCTGTGCATTTCCACGACCCGATCTACGGCGAGAAAGACGCTCAGATGGTCAACTACATGGCTCCGGGGATACTTATCACGTAAGTTACTAAGCATGGCTCAAGGTATCAAGCAGTTAAAATTTTCAACTCTCTGCCTACTGATTTGAAAATTGTAGAGTCCCCTTGTATTTAAGAGTAAAATCAGGAAATTGTTGCTCCAAGGAGTATTTTATTCCGTAGAAGATTTTAAATCGGTTCTGTAGATCCCTAGATTACCCCTTACAATTTAACAAATATACAAACACACAAACTTTACTTCTTTATAATATTAGTATAGATGTACATTTTGTAAATACTGTTATAGTCGTCTTGTTTGTGAATAAAGTCATTATAATTTACATTAAATGTTTCAGGATAATATTCTTCCTACCAGCTATCGTGACGTCTACGCTGATGATATCGGATCGGTTGGAAGGCGTTTGGGAACGTAGCGCGGTCGCCGGCGTCAAACCTAGAGAAATGCTCAACGTACATATCACTCTGCAATCTGCTATTATACTACTACAGGTAACTATCATATTTAGTTTAATATAATAAATAATGAAGCGCCATCTATATCGCTACATGGTGAAATACATCGTAGTCTACGCAACAGACCAACAGATGGCAGAAACAAGTCCTAGATCGCGCAAACGAAGTTATCACGGAATTTGAACATAAGTAATAGAACCGATGACTATCCATCGGTCCGAACGACCACGAGCCAAAGGTCGCTATAGATAGTTATTAATTTATTTTTATATAATAATTAGGTATTTTTATTATTATTATTTGTGGAGATAGGTGTGGTATCTCCTACGAAAAGGGAAGATTTTCCACGCCGAGCGACCTTTAGCTCGGGGTCGCTCGGACCGATGGATAGTAATCGGTTCTATTACTTATGTTCAAACTCCGTGATAACTTCGTTAGCGCGATCTAGGACTTGTTTCTGCCATCTGTTGGTCTGTTGCGTAGACTACTATGTAGTTCACCATGTAGCGATATAGATGGCGCTACAAATATATCATACGAAATATAACGATAATAAGACAGTGCATCAACGTATCATTTGTAACTTTATTTGATCATTTCAGACGATAGAGATGATGGTGCTAGCATTCCTAGGATACGGGATCCCGGCGCGAGGGAACATGCTGGTGATAGGAATCCTGATGTTCCTTCAAGGTCTCTCCGGAATGTCGTATGGATTCCTCCTGTCAGTGTACTGTTCCAGTCACACTATGTCGTTTTTCGTTGCGACTGGCAGCTTCTATCCTATGATCCTACTTTGCGGTATGTATTCTATATCTATAGTTAAAGGGGAATTACTCAGAAAATTAACATATTATCTTCCTTTCTTTCTAGTTTGGACTAAATGCAATAGTTGAAAGAAAACCTGGAATATATGAAGGGCATGTACATAAATTAATGAAGTTTCTATGTGTATTTGTAAAATACCGACTTTTCATACACCGTTTCGCATACCGATCTTATTTTACCTTCTGCCGCGGTTTCGTTTGAGTTGCCCCATGGATGGTGCAAATGTACCTCTCTCGTCGTAGATAGAGTTATATAAAATTTCAGTTTAATAATAATACTCATCATTCCAGGTATCCTGTGGCCTCTTGAAGGGATGTCAGCGGGTCTTCGGATCGTAGCATTACTGCTACCCTTCACTATACCCTCGATTTCCCTTCGAGATCTGTTCGAAAAGGGTTCCTCGATAACCGATCCAGACGTCTATACAGGATTCATAGTTACAATAGTCTGGATTTTGATTACCCTGGCTTTAGTACTACTACGGCTTAAGTTCAAAAAAACGTAAATGGTTTTTAGACTTAAGGTGCTGTTTGAACGTAGGAAAAGTGCAATAAAACAAGCAGTTACCGAAATGTTATTGTAAATTGTTTACAATTTTATAAATTGACATTATTTTAGTTTCGGATAAAAGTGATATTTATAAGAAACGATTATTTTTTAGAATTATTGCGATTATTTAGAGCTGTGCTCTGACAAGTAGCATGTAGATAAATAGATTAAAATAAGTAGTATTATGTAAGTAAAATAGGGAAATAAAATGTTAATACATAGATTAAAAACAGTGGAGAACTGCGAACCCACTAATAAGTGTAAGTCAAAAGTTTCATTGAATTCGTTATGAATTCATATATTATATAAAAAATGTATTCCATGATATTATAGTAAAAAATCGGCATTTTAATCCAGTGATTTAATACTTATTTTTTATAAGATATAGCATTTTTAAGAATTTATGTATTCTTTAGGATTGCCTAGTATCGTGATAGTTATCAATAAATCAATATGATGAGGGTATTTATGTAATAAACGTTTTTTTACGATAATTTCTTTTTTATTATAAAAACAACCTTTACCTCTACCATGAGTTGTCACAGTAAAATCGCCTGACTTTACTACAGTAGTTACGTCAATATTAGTATGACGAATTTTAGTACCCAACTATCCGCTAGAGGCGCTGTACAAATCTTCATACATTTTTTTAACTACAGACGCTAGCGAGTATAGTTAATATAGTATAGTAAAACTCATGATAGAGCTACTTATATTAATGTACGTTATATTTTTCACAGCTTTGTTATCAGTGGTAGGTAGTAGATTAGAATATTTCTGTATTTATAGGCATTACTCTTGACTGATTGGTAGAATTTGTCAAGCAAATTATGCGTATTAGACTATGCTTGCACAGTGCAAGTAAGACTTAAGAGAGGTGACCACAAATGAATGTGACAATTGTTAAGCTGGTCACACACAAGCGTTCCAACAAGACAAAAGACTTGGTAGCGCGCCAATGGAACGTGTATAGCGAAACCCGATCATGATTATTTCCTTCATCGCTCAAATACCGGCCGGTTTTACGCCACGCCACTCCTTTTTTGGGAATTTGGGACGCTTGTGTGTGACCAACTTTAAATAAACGCAACGCAGCGTTTGATTCTCGTTGCACAAACGCAAGCTCGATAGTCGAACGTTGCTGCGTCATCGCGCAGTGAGAATCGAATACGCTGCGTTACGTTTACGATTGTAATATTTATTTTTGCTCACACCCCAGAGCGATCTAATAGAGTAATAACCTGTTTTCTAATCCTCGCTAACCTATCTTTCGTAGCTAGCCTTCGTGTATTAAAAGAATACCATATAAAAGAATGATTATGATTATGATTAAAGAATGTCATACCGTGCCTACCTAGTTTGTTTGACCACTTTTTCTCTACTCTTTTTCTAAGCATGTTTAAAAGGGGTATATCGCTAAATAAAAATAAAAGCAAATTTCAGATATAAAAATTTATATTATAGGAAATATTTTGGATTCAACAACTAGCGTGAGGCGCCCGCGCTCTCGCCTCATGGCACATTTCCAAAAAATTTAGCAAAACTTGAGAAAATTCACTCTTTTCAAGGATATGTTTTTTGAAGATTTACAATGGCCCATCAACTTCCTATAGTTTCAAACTTTATTCACGTCGCGAATTCTAGATGATTTGATTTACTATCCGCGACGTCTTATAGACTGAAAATTTATCTCTTAGCTGTGAGAGGAACACTATGATAACCTTTTTCTTGGCATTAGTATGTACGCGCGTCAGTTTCTTTATAAATTTAGACATAAAACATGTTTCAAGAAGCTTAGATGGGATTTATTCTTGATAATAGATATAGACATGAATTCATGGTTCAAAATACGTGTTTAAGACCAAGCTGAAGGCAGTAGCGCGGGCGTAGTCACAGCATCATCAATTCGTTGTCAACAATATCCCGAGGTCTGCCACACCATCCATTCACCGCTTATTGCGACATATCACATAATCAAGCAACAATGTTGATCCCTCGAGCAGGAAAAAAGAACATTTTCTGTACGCGCGCAGATTTCTTTGCCTAACTATTACAACTAGACTTATATGTAAACATTCACGCATCGCAATCTCACCCCTTTCGTACCGCAGACACATCTTTACGCTACTTTTCGATATTTTACATTGATATCTCTAGGGGACAGTCAATTCCTATCACTATTATTGCTTCAAAAGCAAAATTTTACACAAAATTTACCTCGACTTACAAGTTTATTTTGTACTTATAAGATGAGGTGTTAAGCTGCAAGGCTTTAATTATCACACATTTCACTTACAATTACGTTTCGCGAGCAGCGTTTGAATCGGCGGTGAGGAATTGACGCCCCTTACATTGTGAGAACAAACGGGATAACTAAAACTTAACACGAATCCTATACAAAATCGATCAACATTATTTAAAAAAAAAAAAACAAAGAGATTGTTCATTTAACGACACAAAATAATGGAAGTGCCTGATTAGAGCGAAAAGCACACTGAACTGTCAAATGTGAGCCATTTGCAAAACTAAATAATCACAAATTCTCACTAAGCTTTAGTAGACCCGTGAGTTTAGACACTTTATTATAATTATTTAGTTTTACAACAACGCACAATTGGAAACAGTTAAATACAGATCTAAACATTATCCACGTTAATGTTTAAATAAACCAGGCTAAATAAAATAAAAATGTTTTCAAAAAAGTTCATTTCAAATATTTCCTATTGAACATAATTTCACCTAGACGCTTTACACATACATAGTACAAATATATAATAACTATACAATATGTTGTGACATATCCTATATTTATTCAGGCCATCATTCGTTCGATATTTACATTTTTTATTTTTTAAACATACAATTTCAAGCTTTTTTATTTTCTTACAGTAAAAAAAACTAAAATCACAATTTAAATTTCATTTTTTGTAAGTATTGTATGCCCAGTGTATCCCTAGATGGAATGAGTATTTAGCCAGCCTTGAAAAAAAACTGAATTTTACATATCAAAACCACTTTTTGAATATTTCACTGTATCACATGTTACTTAAACAAATCGCATATTTTTTGTATAACTTGCATTTTCTGTAAACTTTCAGCAAACTAGAGTAAACTCAGATATCTGAATTTACTCTAGTTGTCATTAAGTTTTCTGAGAAAGCTTTAAAACATTTATACCCGAACAAAGCAGGGGCGAGTCAGCAAGTTCAAAACTGTACCTACTTCCACAGAGAAGTCTGAGAATCGTTTACGTATCGTAACGATATCGTATTCGGGATATACTATTGAAATAAAAGCTTCAAAGTTTTTCTTATTTTTTTAAGTTTTTCGTTCCAAATTATATCAAGGCTGGCAACTCATAAACGAAAGCACTAACAAGGTTCAAACAGAATGCCTTCGAACTAATAAAAAAAAATCACAAAGACTTAAAAAAAAAAGTGTACATAATAATAAATAGAATAACAAAACATACATAAGGCACGAACGCGATCGCGTCGTCGGTTTTTACGTATGTGGTAATGTACGCACACTATGACAATATGTATACGAAAAACTATCGAACCTTTTTTGACATTCATTGGCACCCTCGTCACAGATTGAACTATGAATTCAAAAATCAAACACGTTGGTTTTATATAACAGGGTACCGATCGTGCTAAATTATCGTAAACGGTTCGTATAAGCAGCAGCTAAGGTTCACCAACGTAATGTACGTAGCTTCGTAACTTCGTATCGCTGTAAACGGCTAACCGCTCATCTTTTGCTCCTTCGTGTGACAGAGGTTCTTCGGCTCACTAACGTTCGAATGTTGAACGTGTTTGGCTACACGCTTATCGCGATCCCAAAATACGTACGTTGGTGAACCTTAGCTGCTGCTTAGTTTTTGTAAACATATAAGCATAGTGTGTTTCCGTAACAACATTGAATTAGTAATATTCTTACATTCATCTATGGACTTTTGTTTCGATCTACATAGTTTTCTAATACCAATCTTTAGTGCGATTTCTGTTTTAAATGTACGGACATTTCCAGTTATTGATTTTTACAGCGCGTTACAAAAATTATTGAAAAAGTCCGTACAATTTAAACAAAAATCGTTTAATTCAGTCATATATTGACACCATTTTGATATACCTAACTAATCTCATACAATTGATAAGTTTACGCGTTCACCGCGCGAAATAATAAATACTTAACAGCTTAAAACCTTAAAAAGCGTATAAATTAGATCAGAATTAACTTGACTTAATTTTTACCTACCGCGGTATGTTGTATGAAAGTCATACAAATTGTACGGAAATACATACAAATGGTACAAAACGTGCGACTTACCTCGCACTCGCCCGCTTGCACTTATCCTAGTCGGACGAATGCGAGCGAGTTGTCACAGCAGACCGCACTTAAGTCGCACGGGTTGTAAGTTCCATAATTGGAAATGAAAGTCATACAAATGTATGAGTAATCACTGGAAAATGATATGTATGACTGTCATACAACAATGCGCAAGTCTAAATTGCATTATTTATGAGCTGTCTGTATTATTCTTAGATGTGAATATGAAATCTAGATTTTCTGAATCGCAGAATGCCTATCACAATGATTGTGCAAATGATGTTCTTTCGAAATTGATATAACTTGAAAAATGCTAATATTTTTTCACATAAATTAAAAAGAATACAACTGGTAGGAGCGAAAGACATTTACCAAATAGATTTTTTTGGGAAGACATTAGAATTAGTATGCTGAATAGCATCAAAATGTGAGCATTTTTTCAAAGGAACATTTCTGCAGTACCTACCAGACAAAAATTCGTGCACATGAAATGAATCTGCATACAGCGCCCGCGTTACGAACTGAGTCGTCAAGCCATGAACTATCAGTCATCTCGTTCGCTCTCATTGTATATAAGGTCAACATAATGTTTGACTCAGAAGGTCTTTAATATCATCGATATTACTATACCACTGAATTTATCGATGAGATGCAAAGTGTACATCTCTATTGTAATTGACGCTTATAGCCCGACGACTCAATTCATAACGCGGGCACTTTATGTAACCGCCACATAAAAAACTTTAACGGTCTATCTTATAAAAAGTTAGCGCAGTCGTGAAGTACTGATTACCATACGTAATGATGACATTAAGTCAACGCTAACTTTTTATAAAATAGGGGGAATGAAATTAAGTGACTTACAACAGAAAGATAGCAACTTTGATATACAAATGTAATTAATAGTTTTCATTGTAAACGGGATATTTACCATTATTTGTGAGTTTGATTATTTCCCGATAATTCGGCACAGCGTTCGAGCGTTCGTAATAAAAGAGTGCGAAAGAGGGTAGACCGGTAAGTCTGCCAATGACTTTTATATTTACTTGCAAAGACTTCAGTTCGACCCGTGATCATGGCGCATGCAACTGTGCCGAAATATCGGGAAATAATCAAACTCCCAAATCATGGTAAATAATAAATAATGCTGGACAATCCACACAACATCATCTAGCCCCAAGCTAAGCAGAGCTTGTGTTATGGGTACTAGAAGACTGACATATTTAATACAATACAATACAACCCATATATAGTAAATATCCTGTTTACAATGAAAGCTATGTTTAAAACCGTGATAGTTTCAAATATTAAATGTAATTCATTAATGTATTCACTAACTCTTGTTGAACAACTAGATGAGACAGGCTATAGCTTCGCGATCGGCGTACGCACAAGTGTTTGTTAGAACTTATCTTGGAATATAAAGAGATTGTTGGTGGCCGCTACTGCTATGATGCTTTCGTGCGGGTGCCAGGCTGTGTGGAGGATTTTCTTGTTGAAGTCTAGACAATCGACGCTTATTTCGTCCTGGGCGACAAACATTATTGATTAATTTTAAAAGAAAGTGTAATAAATAAATAATGCTGGGCAATCCACACAACATCATCTACCCCAAGCTAAGCAGAGCTTGTGTTATGGGTACTAAAAGTCTGACATACTTAATACAATACATTATATAGATAGATATTTATTATTATACATATAAAATACCCAGAAGAACACTCAAGAATAAATATTTGCAGATCGTACAAACATTTATCCCAAGGCGGGAATCGAACCCGCAACCTCCGCGTCGCAGGCGGACCTTCGCCCACCGCGCCACATCGATCGTCATAATATATCTACGACACTAGATGAGAAATTTTAATGTAACTTAAGTAACTAGTCAAAGAACGTGTTAAGCAGTACATTTGTACCAACACATGACAATCAGAGAATCATAGTAATGTATAATATATAATATTAATGTATAAAATTATGTGTAAAATATTAATGTATAAAATAAATACCTTCTTCCTCTTAGCGGTGGCGGCGACGCGACGCGCGCGTAACGGCTGCCTCGGCCGCGCGGCTGCGTCGCGGGATGCCTCCAAAGTCAGTTCCCCGCGCCGCCCGCCCGCCATCCCTCGCTCGAATACCCTGCAATTATTTATTTATTTGTATTTTACAAGACTGCCAAACAGCTCACAATAGACGACTGCAGAGAATGAAGGCTTGTGCCCTGCAATGAGACACTACACACTGCTAATTATAATAATTTCATTTCACTGTAAGGCGTAAGGTGTAAGGCGTTACATGCATGTTTTTTTTTACAGAGCACGAATAAGTGTCACAATAAATATAAGTAAGACAAACTGCGCGCTAACGCTGCAACGTTCGACAGTAAAGCTGATGTTGACGGTATCTCAAATACGTAACTGTTTCTATACATTTACGATTGTCACATTTATTCGTATTTATAAATAAATAATGTTAGACAATCCACACAACATCATCTAGCCCCAAACTAAGCAGAGCTTGTGTTATGGGTACTAGAAGACTGACATACTTAATACAAAACATTACATAGACATAAGTTTTATTATACATATACCCAGAACACCCGGAATAAAAATTTGCAGAACAAACATTTATTCCAAGGCGGGAGTCGAACCCGCAACCTCCGCGTCGCAGGCGGACCTTCACTCGCCACGCCACATCGGTCGTCATAATTTACCTGCCAGTACACATTTACCAAGTATATCTCACCTAAAGAATCCATTATACGAGCCGGTCATGAGTCTCTGATCGTCTCCGCTCCAACAGCACTCAAACTTGTCAAAGATGCAATCGTTCTCGTAAAGCGAGCAGAGCTTCGAGCGTAAATACTCATGCACTGGGTATGTTTCTACCGGCTTCGTTTCCATACGCAGATCCCATACTTTTAAACCTAGGTAGTCTCTCGACATCATATATCTGGAATTTAGAGAAATTGTGTGAAATTAATGTTTTTAGTGATAAAAAAATGACAGGCGTCACAGCTCTGGTAGTAGCTGCCGTCTATGATGTCGGTCGTGGGTCGTGGGTTTGACTCGCAGAGCAAATGTTTGTGTGGTGAATATAAATATTTGCTGTGTCTGGGTATTATAAGTATTCTATCAGCAATCTAGTTCCCATAGTACAAGTTTTGCTTAATTTGGGATTCTGTATGGTGCGTAAATTGATCATGAATAAAAAATATCAAAATAATTAACACAATGATACACCGACAACTATAAAATGAATTGCGATGATTAGCCTTACATGGTCGTGGGTTCGATACCCCATCAGAAATCGTATAATACGAGTACATGCGGTTTATATGTGCAAATTTATAATATATTTAATTATTTGGTATAATATACTTACTCATATAAAAAGTTAGCGTTGACTTCAAGTCATCATTACGTATGGTAATCAGTACTTCAAGTCTACGCTAACTTATTATAAGATAGACCGTTAATGTAATACATACATAACATGTGTTAGTAGCATCAAATAATATTTTTCATTTATTCTCACCTGCCAGAGTTACTGAGCTTAACATCACTGATTGAAGATATGATCTCTGAGAAGAACGAGCGCGCGTGTGGGTCTTCGGGTTCTTCAAACAGCTTGGCGTGACGATCGCACAAAGCCGCGGCCCGCATGTCACACAGACGTATTGTACCTTAAATGTATTACAAAATGTATTATAAGGATTACATTACAATGGCAACACTGAAGGCTGATAATATACGGATATAAGGATTATATTATTAATTCAAAAATAAAGGCTGATTATGGTAAGTATATTTTTTTGAAATATATCTGTAAAGTCAATCGGTCTTTCTTTTAAAAAGCAGACTTGCAGTTTTGTTTACCATAGGTAATGATGACTTAAAGTCAACGCTAACTTTTTATAAGATAGGGGGTTAGCAGATACTTTTATCCGAGGATTTTAATCTATAGTTTGTTTCATTAGGAAATGAACTTACCCTTACTACTAGAATATACAAAAAGATTGCATTCAGTCGGATGGAACTCAGCTGCGGTTATGACCTGCAATAAAAAATACTTCTGTCAGTTATTTATTCTTCAATATTCCTATGTAATTTTACACTTTAGAGAACAAATTCCAAACTATTATTCTCATAAATCATTATCATTCCTATAAATCATTATCGTTCCTATCCTTGTCCCACGCTATGTGTGGTCGGTACAACACGTCTTCTTCTCTCCTCTATCAGACGTCATCTCGCTCACTCCTTTCTTACTCATGTCATCATTCACACAGTCCAGCCATCCATCAACCTATATCAGTCCACTACTGGACGTAGGTCTCTGCAGACGCGCCACTAAAGTCAAAGTCAAAATTACTTTATTCAGTAAAATCACAAGGACCATTTAGAATCGTCTTACATACTAGGTGATTCTAGGTGCCAGTTCCACGCGACCAGAGCCTAGAGCCCGGTCTCGTGTCATCTTACGTTGTGTTACGCTACATTCAAATCGTTGCTCTATCTCGCCGGGTGCGTCCTAATACGCTTACCTAAATGCGGTCCTCCAATCTCACATACTTCTTATAATTAACAATTAGATTGTTCAATGTTGTGTCAACAAAGATTTACTTGCCGATATTTGGCTCTTCACATCAAAATGTAGGGCAAAATTTCCCGGTTACTACGGAACCCTTAAAAAGCTTGTTTATACGCCTAAGGTTCTGCTTAGCTTGCGGGATAATGAATAGAAAAACGACGATACGTTAGCTCTGTTAACGTTTTATTTGCGACTGACTGGTCCTACCTATATTAATCTGCGTATAAGATAGGTTTTATAAAAAAACTAAGTCACTTTTAAACAATTGTTACCTCAGTAAGCTCCTCCATATTAGCCGGTTTGATATCGACAATATTGAAGCTCTGATCCGTGATTTCCAGATGCCAGAGATTGATGCGCAAATCATCCGCAGAAAGATACGTCTCCTGATCCGAGTTCAACGAAATTGAGTTTATGTGGTAGGTGTGCGCGTTAGCGAATATCCGTCTGTAATACAACATATTATTTATTAATACACTAATACATTTTTTTTTTTATCCTGTACTGTCCCACTGCTGGGCAAAGGTCTCCCCCTTTTCCTCCATTCCTTTCTATCAGCCGCCGTTTCCCACCAGGCTCCGTCATAAGATCCAAGTCGTCACGCCAACGTTTTCTTGGTCTGCCTCGGTTTAGTCGTCCATTAGCATTTTATACGAGAAAATATGTATCCTACTAATATTATAAACGCGAAAGTTTGTATGGATGAAACTGTGGATGTATGTTTTTTTATCTTTCACGCAGTAACTACAGTACCTCTACCATGAGTTGTCACAGTAAAATCGCATGACTTTACTACAGTAGTTACGTCAATATTAGTTACGAATTTTAGTACCCAACTATCCGCTAGAGGCGCTGTACAAATCTTCATACATTTTTTTTAAATACAAGTCAAGTCAAGTCAAGTCAAAAATTACTTTATTCAGTAAAATCACAAGGATCATTTAGAATCGTCTTACATACTAGGTGATTCTAGGTGCCAGTTCCACGCGACCAGAGCCTAGAAGAACGGGCAAGAAACTTACGGTCTGGTTCCTACCGTTTTTTTATATGATCCTTCTTACAAAGAATTACAATTAAACTAAATTAAGTACTGAAGTTTCAGTGCGGTGTTAATTTAACTTAGTAATGATACACTAATGAGTTTAAAAAAAAAAGAAGTATAATAAAGCTATACGTAAATCAAAAAGACAGCACACGCTTCGCATACAAAGTACATAAGCAAGGCAAGAGAACATTACTAGTATCACAAATCGACAAATTTGCTGTTGACGGGTGGAGCGACATCAGGCCATGCAGTTTTGTCATTAATATAGCTGTCTAAGGTATAATACGCCTTTTTTACAAGATTATGTTTAATGTATGTTTTAAATTTTCTAACTGAGAGTTTTGTTGCATTTTCGGGGAGCTTATTATAAAAACGCACGGCACCCCCCACAAACGACCCACTCACCCTCCAAAGCCGGAACCCAGGAACGCACAATTTATATTTGCCTCTAGTGTTCACACCATGAACCTCACACTTTTTCATAAAGCTATCTTTATTTTTATGAGTGTACAATAAGATTTCATAAATATATTGTGAAATTACTGTTAGAATACCAATCTCCCCAAACCGCTCCCTCAACGAATCCCGCGGAATACAGACGCTAGCGAGTATAGTATATGTATATAGTATAGTAAAAACTCATGGTAGAGCTACAGAATGTATTATAATGAAACTTTACAATATACAGAATAACACAGGATATAATTTATTAAGATATGTGAATTATCCAAAATATAACAACAAAAAGTGTAACATAAGCAAAAAAAATTACAAAAAATCCTTCACCGCTATGAAATTACATTATCCCTGATGCTATAGGAGAGTTTTATTTTCTTTTCATATTTCATCAGAATTATATGACAAATACATTCATACATTTGTTTACTATCATTTTTTTTTACTGATAACAAAGATAAAATTATACAAAATTATTTCAGATAATCAATTTGATTCTAGCAATAACCGGTACTTAAAGATAAGTGTCCAATAATGTTAAAATATCCCCGAATATTTAATTAATCATTTTTATCAAGCATCATCAATATTTATCTTATTTGAATACTGATATCATATTGTCTATTTAATTTAGGTCGCGGTAGAAAAATCCAATAAAAGAGTTACGTAATCATGTCAAATAAAAGCTTATCGAGAGTGGTTTTAAGAAGCAAATCCGTTGAACAGTGTATTATTGGGTCTGTTATCTTACGAGATTAGTATGACGCACATAGGGGCAGAATAAATAAGGTGTAATTAATTAAATTAAAATATATATCCCTAAGGTAGACAACGCTTTTACTTACAATGGGAACTAGTTTTCGGATAGAATTCTTTTTTTAGTAAATATTAGCATCCTTATACAGAAAAAAACATGTTACTATCACCTTCTCACTTCTTCTTTTCTACGTTAATTATACGATAAATATACGGTTAAACGTGGTACATGTTGTACAATCGTGTTCTCACTTCTTCTTTTCGACGTGTATCTTATAAAAAATTAGCATTGACTTTATGTCATCATTACGCTGCGCTAACTTTTTATAAGATAGGGGGGTGGTATATAAGTATTATATCAGCAATCTCGTTCCCATAGTACAAGCTTTGCTTAGATTGAGACTAGAGTGTGATGTGTGGATTGTCTATGAATTTTAATTAATTACCTCGGCGATGCTTCCACCATGAGCTCGGCCGGTCGCACGGTAGGCACCCGCAGTTGTGTGATGCGCGTCGGGTCTCTAACGCGACCTCCTTCTTCGCGTGTGTTGTAGCCCGTCACTCGCTTATCCCTCTCTGACACCTGTCAAACATATTTAAAACATAACATAGTTTCTCTTTTCCCATTACCGGTCATTTTTGAACACTCAGTAGCTCTACCATGAGTTTTTACTATACTATATTTACTATACACGCTAGCGTCTGTAGTTAAAAAAATGTATGAAGATTTGTACAGCGCCTCTAGCGGATAGTTGGGTACTAAAATTCGTCATACTAATATTGACGTAACTATTGTAGTAAAGTCAGGCGATTTTACTGTGACAACTCATGGTAGAGGTACAGATCACCGCCTTTTTGTTATAAGATTAGTAAAGAATAAAATAAGATAAGTAAATCAGCGCTATAGGAACCTTACCGTTCCTATGGCTTATGTTGAGTGGTGACCTTTTTACACATCTGCTCTTGTATAATTTGTTTTTAAATGTGTGTATGTGTTCTATGTGTAAATAAACGTTTTCCTATTCTGTTCTATTCTATAAATCCTAATAAACATTGATATTAGTCAATTCGTGGCAACCGTAGCCACCGAAAATTAAATGAAATGATTAATTTCATTTTGAATGGATATAGAGTAAGAGGTAGGCCTAAGAAAAGATGGATGGATTGTGTGAAAAATGGATGTGAAAGGAGTGAATACTGAGATGACGGATGATAGAGGAGAATAACATGTTGTGCCGACCCCACCTAGTGGGATACGGGCAGGAAGAAGAAGAAGATTAATTTTGTTTTTTTCTTTGAAAAACAACAAATAAATTTAAAAATATAAATGGTAAAGTTAAAATACTCAATAACACTTTATTAATAAATAGTTTTTTGTGTTTGCAGCGTATTAACTAAAAACTAAAAAAACAACTGAACATAGTATTTGCTCACCAAGTGTTTTTCATTGATGCCTTTTAAATTGATCATAGAAAAAGACCACGCGCAGACGGTAATAAAATCAACAGAACCAATAAATTGAATTTTATGTACATGACGCAAATAACGGAGTTGACAATGATCGGCATTTTGCATGGTGGGCGTGATGTCTACTTATATCTAGTCAGGTATTTGAAACCATGTTTGTGTCAAAGCTATGATACGGCCGGTTTCTCGAACGATGATCAACGAAAAAATCAAACAATTACTATGTGTCAAACTCTGATCAATCGTGATTTGGGTTTCCAGAAACCGGCCGTAATTATTGTATTGTGAATCTAGTCTTGGAAACCATGTTTATCTCAATCTCGAAGCCAGGATCAAAAAAATATAATTATGTGAAGGTGTAACTGCTGCGTCCTGTGCTGTGTGGGTTCGATTCCCACTTAGAGTAAATGTTTGTGTGACGAACACAACTTTCAAAAACGGACATGGACTGCGCTGCATTATCGTATTCAATTTGCGACTTAAAGACATACCGACTCTAGCACCGTTTTTCCTTAAATCGATGTTTCATTAACATATGTAAAGTGCTATTATGTATTCTATGTGTAAAAATGTATATGAGTATTGTATGAGCAATGTAGTTCCCATAGCTTTGCTTCGTTTGGAACCAGACTGTGGTGTGGGAATTGTCTGTGAATATTGATTTATTTTTCTTAGTCTTGCCTATTAAAACATTGACCTATTGAAGCCGAAGACCGGGCTCAGTGGCGCGTCTAGGTTGGGAGAGACCTACGTCCAGCAGTGGACTAATATAGGTCAATGATGATGATTAAAACATTGAGAATAATGACAGCAAACTTAAAATTACGTATATAAAAAACAGATCATACCTTCCACAATTTGATAGTCTTATCATTAGTTGACAATAAAAAATGCGCTTGATTCTTGCGTTTGAGCCATCTGATTTTATTTATCTTCTCTTCTATTTCCAATGACTTGAGGTAATCGAACTCTGGCTCGTGCGATTGGAACGTAGAGTACACGTTGTACTCGCCTTTTTTGGGCACACATTGCTTCGATGCCGGGTCTCTCTGTAAATGAGAATGAAATTATAGTAGGAGTTTAGAGATTTTAGATTTATGTAGTCTGAGGTTTATGGTAAGTTATAAACAAGACAAAATATATATGTATTTATTTATGTTTTACATTTCAATGGTTTTCTATACAATCAAAATCATCAAGTTTCCGATTTTGAAGACTTGGATACAACATGGAGTAAGTTTTTAATATGACTTTATGCGATGTTTCCGTCAATTATAAATCGAGTTTGATGATTTTTTTTCGTTTGTTACATTATACTTCCGAGGTCGTCCCATATACATTAAGATCTGACAAGCATCTTTATGAGTTCAATGTAGAATTATAATTCGTTCGATGACGACGATTGAAGATTTGGATTTCTACATTTTTGTCAAAAAAAAAAATATTAGATTCTTTAATTTAGATGTTTATTAAAGTACACATAGTATTTCATATCACGACGAGTTGCTTCTAAATGATCTTTGTTATTTTACTGAATAAACTTAAATTGATTTTGAATTAATTTTACACAGAAATTACCTGAAATATAACAACCCTGCCGCCCTTATCGCCAGTGGCCAGCAATTCGCCGTCGTGGTTGAACTCCACGCAGGATATGAGGTCTGCCTCCGTAACATCATCCTCCAAGGTACCCTTCACCTGACTAAAACACCACGATGTCTCACCACCATTACCTGGAACAAGGGAACAGTTGCGTCATGTTTAGACTAGAACTAGGCTTCAAAATTCTAGCCTTTTTATTTCACATACGGCAGTTTTAGTCATTTTTTTTCTTTAAATGTTACGCCAAGAAAAGGGTGGAATCGGAGACGAATAGATAATACGCATTTTCAATCACTTACTATGAATCATCATCATCTTCCTACCTTTGTCCCACATTATGTGGGGTCGGTAAAACACGTATTCTTCTTCCACTCTCCTCTATCAGACGCCATCTCAATGCTCACACCTTTCTTACACCATATCATCATTCACACAGTCTATCCATATTTTCTTTGGCCTCCCTCTACTTCTACATCCATGCACATCCACAATCACTTACTATGAATGCTAGACAATAAACAATCCGATCAAATAGGGATATTATAGTTCTTTCGAAAACACGGAGACGATATCAAAAACTTGAAAGTTTTCAAAGATTTGAAAGCGTTTGTTGAAAGTTATCAATATCGATCCGAACATGCTTTACGAATAAGAACATCCTTACAGTTCTAGCAGTGAAACATAAAGGAGATATGTACAATTGTACATATAAAGGAGATACATCTGAACAGAGGAAATCAGTAGGATCACCGATGGGCGCAGAAACCCATACTTTTCTTTCACGTTGATGTATTTTTTCTACTTTTTATTTACGCGATTAGCACACAGTTTACGGCTAGACTGTGCTACTAAACAAAAGATTAACTGCATAATTCAACTAATATAAGATAAGATACATTAATTAGTGTAAAAACTTTACAGGAGTGTAAGACATGAGGTAATATGTCCTTAAAGTCCTTAAACTCTTGAAAAGTGCCTTATAATTAATTGTTAAAATTAATTGTTCTTCAAACACGTCTTGTTAATCTTGTTAGTAAAATTCCCAACAGAATTTAGAAATTCAAACGTACATAACACACATATCTCTATTATACTGTTATTTGGATTAATTAATCTAGGCTTGATTAATCAAAATTATTGTCAATTTAAACAATTTTAAGACAACAGTTTCTCTCAGTGGTAATTTGTAGGAAATTGGACTAATTGGTGCACAATTCATTGTATGAGCAAGATAATCATTATGTTACAGAAAGTGTAACTTACTAACTGGCTATAAAGATCGATGTATTGAAACAAAATTCATCTGGGTGCAATATGGTGTGACTATTTAGTGCCTTGGTTTCCAACCTAGGGGTGATTATCCCTGAGGGTTAATTAGCTTTTTACGGGGTTTATGAAGAACTTGAAGTTGTCACAATGACAGAGGAGTCTTAGTAATAGGGTCACCTTTGGGGTATGGAACCCTAAACATTGTAAGATTGATGATGTGAAATACATAACAATATATTTGCCACTGGCTCCTGAAACACGGTTTACACTAGTTCGGGAGCCTATGGATTCAATAACCTTGTAAACACAACATTATGCCAATAAATGATTTGTGATTGATAACATCTTAAAAGGGGATAACAGTTTTTCTGATAAGTCACAAGGGTTATGTATAGTCCTAACGCATATTGAAAGTTTAGGAACAACTGATTTGCAAGAAGGTAATTAATTAATATATAAAACAAATTCATACAATCACAAGTAGTGTTCCAATGTAGCCGACACGAATGATGCCTTCGATTAGTAAAATTATCTTGAATCCTAAGTCGATGGTTCGAGAACCACGGTACTTCTTTCTTTTTCAACATTTTCTCTATAGAACCTTAAAGTTAATGAGGTACCCAATGAGATCAATGCACATTTTACTAATAAAAACTAAAAATCCCGTAAACGCACACGTCCGCACACGGACATGTCTAGTAACCGAATGACAAAAAACTTCTGTTTTCAAACCCGTTTTGTGTTGTATTGAAATGTAATTCGAAACTTGGTATTATGGACAAGTGTTGTAGAAATTGTACACCCTCCTTTTGAGGACGGTTAAAACAATGGGGGTTAGGACAAAAGGGGTATGACGTATGACGCATATAATAGGAAGTACCTTGCTCATATAACTGGCACATAATGTAATGATATAAATAGCTTGAATGTTTATATGATGCCAGTAGTCTTTGAGAGGCTACTGATATCTTAAGAGGCAAATCAACTGATAATTAACTAGACTTATACAAGTAATTATAGGAAATTAATAAGTGTAAACAAAAGATTATTCAAATAAACATGAACACAAAACATGTATATAAGTACATATAAGAGATAGTAAGAACTTGTTTTGATTAATTAATTGTATAATTAGTTATAAAAAACATGTCTGGAAAATGCAATTAATTGAAAAATTACCTGTGTATTTGTGTAAAGTTCATTTTGCATGAAAACATTTAGCCAAATTTATTTTCTCAATAATTATATTGTAAATACTTTGCAGTGTTTATAGACACACCAGTCATCTTTCTTTCATTATAAGAACATTTATGTCGCTACCACTTTTCAAATTAATATATGTTATATTTAAAATACCTACCTAATTAAAATAATTACAATAATTAAAATGTGACAATTCTTAATTCACTTTTCATTCTAGTCACTTTTTTCTATCTTATTCTTATCATCAAAAGTTAGGAGCAACATGTTTTGTTTGCAGATAAATACACAGAAAAATAAGTATGTACTTAGTGGCAGGTGGCACATTATATTGTGTTTCTTTGTTTAAAACAGGATTTGCAACCAGATGGCGTTTAACATAGCTCAAATATTTTACTTTTAAAGGAATGTACTTATTTATCTGTAACTAGTGACCCTCCCTGGCTTTATGGCAATGTTGATACATGCATGTATTATACATATAACTTTTCCTCTTGAATCACTTTATCTAATATTGGTGTCCAAATTCGTTGCGTAATTCAAAAATCTAAGCATATGTTATGTACACCGTGGGAAGGGACATTGTTTTATACTATTTAGTGATAAGTACTAGAACAAACCAAAGTGGTTCTTAAAATATGATTAGATAACCTAATATATTTCTAGTTCCAACAGTAGATACTTATTTAATAAACTAAGTGCAAAGCTTGTACTGGGAACTAGACTGCTGATAGAATACTTATATACATTTTTTTTGTAAATACATACATAGTAACACCCAGACGCGGAACAAATATTAATGTTTATCACACAAACGTTTGCTCTACTGCTTACTAAACAGAGCTACTACCAAATGAGCTGTGACGCCTGTCAAATAAAATTAATGTTTTGTTTTTGACAGTAATTATACTCAAAACAGCAGTAAAAATCTAGTCAATGTAATTTATGGTATGATCAACAAAAATACCCATTAGAGTCTGTCAAGCGAAAGATGGCCCTGATAAATCGCGGCAAATTCAAAAACTATTAGTATGGCAATAGTATATCATCTACTTATTCATAATCATCATCAAAAATTATGTAAGTATATTTATTTAGAATAATATCAAAGTATCAAATTATGTAATTCCAAGTTATCCTATTATTTAATGTATTGCCATACTAATAGTTTTTGAATTTGCCGCGATTTATCAGGGCCATCTTTCGCTTGACAGACTCTAGTATGCAACACCATAAAATAAAATTAGCCTAAAAAAGAACAGGAAAATCCCCCATTGTCAAAGCTTAACTATATTTAAATTAAAACTAAAAATAACCTAGATATAGACCTCATTAGCACTCTGAATATGAGGTATTCATCACACACACACACACACACCCTACACTCTCTTCCTCTCCCTCACCCTCTCACACACTCTCCCTCTCTCTCACCACACCCACACACCCTTGCACACCTTTATCTTACTACTACTTTATTTACAACTATGTAACTACTTTTTATTGTAATTACATACTATCTAGTGACTGTCGGTTGATTTTTTAGTTAAGTGTATGTTTTATTCTTAAAATGTAAATCCGTTTTTGGCTACCTGTATTGTAATTAAGTTTATTTGATTTTAATTTAAGAGCTGTGGATTTTGTTACACAATAAATAAATAAATAAAATAAATAAATAACATTACTTAGGTATGAAGTGGCAGGTGCAAAAAAGAAGTGTGGCACTCGGGTACTGCCGCGGTAAATCTATTGAATAGCATTTTTTGCCGCCGGTCGCTGTTAGGTTATTTCGTTACGGAATTTCTGATTTCTGGATTCGGTCTCCATGCTCAAGGCCCACGATAGAAGATATGCAATAGCTTAAAAGATTGGTTACTTAATAGATACTTAAAAATATATTGTTTACATTAATCTTAATAGCTGGAGAGCTAGTGAACCCTGCGAGTAACGGTCTTCCTGTAAGGCTAGAAATTTGTACACTTACGATTTATAGCATGCTAAGAGCACTAGCCATGATCTGGCAGGCTTCAGCCCTGTACTTCATCAGCCACATAATTTTTTAATTGTAAAATAATTTGAGTTTCAAAACTTGTTTCTGTAAGCTTAAAAATTTAATAGGATGGAGTTTATTTATTGTAAATCTTGAAAAAAAAGTTACAGACGATTACAATCAGCAATAGTATATGCCAGATCAATTAGAAAATGCACAGTTGATGAGGTAAAATAAACTTTATCCTGTATACTTAAAATTTTTATATGTTTTCAAGTAAACGTCTCAGAGTAAATATGTACAATGCCAGACGGTTTTGAACAGCATAAGACCTTGCCAGGCGAGGGGACAGCTGCTAAAGGCGTGCGAGTCAGAGGTGTTGCGTGAATGCCTATCTTTCAGTTTTAGTTCAGTTTTCAGTGATTTTACTTATTTTTTATGACATATCTGGCAAGCTAGCTTGCGGGCCACCTGATGAGAAGTGGTCACCGCCGCCCATGGACTCTTGCGAACACCAGGGGCGTTGTCGGTGCACTACCGGCCTTTGAGATAAAGATATACCCTTCTTTTGAAGGCTCCCATGTCGAAGCTCCAAATGTATGGTTTGAAATGTTCAAAATTAAATAATGCACGTTATGAAAAGTTCCTTACTACGTACAACTACGTACAAAAATAAATTAAGTGGTGTGCAATAAAGTGTTTTCTATCTATCTATCTATCTACAACACAAATAATCCTAAAGTGCTTATGAAAAAGTAGTAAGCTATGATTCATCGAATTCACCACCCTGCCAACGTGAACTACATCAACAATTATTGAGAACTGCCTACATTACCTACAAATATATGGCGAAATTGTAATTTTAAAGAACCATTCTTATTCCTGAAAATAACAGTTGGAACTTAATTATGGTATACTTTATTCACAAACAAACTTACGACTATACAGTATTTACAAAATGTACATTTACATATAAAATACATAAGAAACAGCTGAGCTATCTACAGACCGTTGCAAACGATCTATAGATAGTTCAACTATAGTTGGAACTTAATTGATAGTTCTTACGATTTTAATTGGTTTGAGAGGAATAAAGTTCCATCTTCTATACCTATACGACATACTTTTACAAGGACCTGCTGATACTGCCACAGCACAATCGCCTGAAACTGAGGAATACATTTCAGGTAACATACAACTATTTTATCCGTAACATTTAATATGCAGTCCTATGTAATAGAGCTTGATATTTAATTCTTAACAACCTTATTCAAAAAATACTAAAAATTATTACGGTAGGTACATTAAAATATTTTTTCACTATTTTCAGATGAGGAAAACATTGTTAAAGAATCAGATGATGATGCAAACAGTAGTGCAATCTCGGATGATGCTGAAGAAAATGAATGTTAAAAATAATGTAGTTTGCATAAAACCCAATAAAATACATTGCATTTACTGTATGCTAATAAATATGTTCATAAAATTGAAACATTAACATTTCTTATTTGCACTCCCTTAGCAGCTGTCCCCTCGCCTGGCAAGGTCTTATGCTGTTCAAAACCGTCTGGCATTGTACATATTTACTCTGAGACGTTTACTTGAAAACATATAAAAATTTTAAGTATACAGGATAAAGTTTATTTTACCTCATCAACTGTGCATTTTCTAATTGATCTGGCATATACTATTGCTGATTGTAATCGTCTGTAACTTTTTTTTCAAGATTTACAATAAATAAACTCCATCCTATTAAATTTTTAAGCTTACAGAAACAAGTTTTGAAACTCAAATTATTTTACAATTAAAAAACTATGTGGCTGATGAAGTACAGGGCTGAAGCCTGCCAGATCATGGCTAGCGCTCTTAGCATGCTATAAATCGTAAGTGTACAAATTTCTAGCCTTACAGGAAGACCGTTACTCGCAGGGTTCACTAGCTCTTGGACTATAAGTGCCAATAGCACTCTTCTGGGTCAACAATCAAAAACTCAAGTGAAATAAATACCTAGGTGTTATAAGCAAGGCACGTCTATGACCTTAATTAAACATTGCCTTCAAAATTGGTAAATTTGTTATAAATTTCTAAAATTCTTTAGTGCTAGTTTCTCAGACAATCTACATAAATCCTTTTCTATCCGAATTCTAAAATATCGAATTCTAATTCTGGTTGGAGGAATAAGATCTGCACTGCTGTTCCGCAATGGGGTGTATTGTGCATTGTCCCCCTGCTAACCTCACCCCAGCCAGCCCAACTCCTTAAAGTAACGGAGAAGGACTTTGGGTTGGTGGGGGCAGTGCTATAGCATCCCCGATGGTGTGGTGGATGGTGGTAGAGATGAACAAGATCCGATCAGTTCCTACAGTCCTGTTTTGGACCTCGCTTCATTTGTAGCAGTGCAATACAATAGCACATGCTAAAACCACTCATGTAGCGACAAGATTGGTTTTAACATGTTATTCTATATCTTATGTTATTTTCCTTTCTAAGTTTAAAGGTGTGCAATGAATATTCATTATTATTTCATTTCAGATACATATAGGTTCACCATCCTGAACCATAGCATAAGCAAACATATTTCAGGTAACTGGGCTTGTTGGGTCAGAAGCTCCAGTGAGCATTTATCCCTATTTTTAAGCATCATGATTCAGGTCAATGTGTTGTCTGCGTAGCCTCTAATAAATAAATAAATAAAATGCTGCACAATCCACACAACATCATCTAGCCCCAAGCTAAGCAGCTTGTGTTATGGGTATTAGAAGACTGACATACTTAATACAATTACATTACACATTAATATTTAATATACTTGAACCTAAATAACACTAAATCAAAATAGTGTGAGACTGGAGTACCACCCTGCATGTTACTAAATCATTTCTAAAAGTTTGTAGCCTGTAGAACTGCAATGCTAAACCAAGAAAAATTGTAATAATATGTTTACATTTCACAATATGAATGGTAAACTTTTGTTATTTATGTTACAGCAATTAGTTGTCAATCAGCAAACACATTTTGTAGCATATTACAATGTTAATCTTCCATGTTTTTATTGTTATTGTATTTTAATAACTATCATTTTATACTACGCTAGTAACAGTGTTATAACAAATCAGTGATAGAAACCAGTCTGTTTCTATCACAGATTACATTATAACACAACTTTGATGTTGTGTGGATTGTCCAGATTAGATAATTTATTTATTTGATATTAACAACAACTGATGTGATACCCGGAGTGTGAATAAGTTTTAAAATGCCTACTTAAAAAACAAAGTTTGTTACACTTTGGAAAAATAAATGTATTGTATCTACTATGGTTATAAAAAATTATTGCAGCAATATAGAGATTCCTACTGCCTCTGTGTTCATTGATTGTTTATGTGTAATTGTAGTGTATCATTGTAATTGTAGAATATATATAAAGGTCACCTACTACGCACAATAACCTAGCTATAAAACTATTCACTATCAATGATTATTCACATCTAAACAACGTAGAATGTATTTGCATCAATAATTAGTGTAATCAACTGCAGAGTTTTCATAAATAGTGAGAGATACTGCGAAAATATGCATAGTCAGTCACGATATCAACACAAACGCGCAAAACGATCATCTGATAAAGCATACAACTGTTTTATAAGTTTATTCAGCTTGTTGACGACTGGTACTAGTGAAATAGGATAGGTTAGCACTAAATACCACTGTGTGAACCGTAAAGTATCTACATGTTTAGTGAAAACAGAAGGTATAAGTTAATAACTATCGGTAAGTGATAACCAAACATCAAACAAAGCTTCCATCATAGTATCTATGATGTAAACATTAGGGTATTAAAAACCAAACTAATGACAAGAATATTTCATTTACCGTCGGAGTTCGACCGATAAAACATCTTCAATTATTGCGATTTCCCAAATCCGATTTCGCCCTTGACTAGCGGGCGCAAAAAGTCACCACTTACCGGCCATGACAAAGCCCAGCACAAAAACTTTTAGAAGTTCGATAGTTTTATAACACAATCACTTGAATGTTTTGCTAAAACATCACACAGATCTGCCGATGAAAACGGATTAAAAACATTTCAACATTACATCGGTAAAAAGCAATGGCGCTCAGAAATACATACAAATAATTACTGCAGAACTTAGGGTTGCCACATTAGAACCGAAAATTCTACTACTAAATTTACTTATTCAAGTTTGCATTTACATTATATTAATTTCGACAGACAATGTTATATCATCATTTAGATTTATTAATTGAATAAAATGATCACATGCCAATTACAGTTATCAAATATTTACAGAAATAAAATGATTAAGTAATTGGATTTTATATAACAAGATTACAAAATACAATAATTTTCATTATTCTCAACATTTACGATTTGAACTCAGAATTCAGAGATATCTAACATTAAAGAACATATCCATAGAGTAAGCTTTCCATATCCGTAGTTTGTTTCTATATAAAAAATACATTACCTAGCTTTCAGACAAAGTTTCTGAAAAATTAGCCCACTCAAGGTTTTTTTAATATTAATATTATAAAAGTAATCAGGTTATAAGTATGTACATATATGAAATGCATAGTTGCGTAGTTTTTTAGTTTTTTTTTCATATACTTTGGTAGAAAACATGTTTTCATTGGCAACACCAGCTCGAGAAATGTCAAAGAAATCGGTTGCGAAAAAGCGCGCATTTCATCTTTCATTAACGCTGTAGTCCTGCCATCTATGTTAAAAAGACTACACTAACTACCAACGGTTTGCTTTACCGACTTATAACGTCATGAAACTTCCTAGACTGATTTTATTTTTATCGAAGCAAATTTTATTCTTATACGTTGTTATGTAATACAATAATAAATAATTGATTTAATATTTGTCGGCGGGTGTCAGGACGCCTTTTGACAACTTCAGTCTGATACAAGGTTCTATGTGGAATCTATGTGACTTCTAAGGCTCTTCGAGCATTACTATCACGGGATCTCTTTGGGATAGGTAGGTCTTCTAGAAAACAGCATCATTATGGTATTACAAATGGTTTATTTCTTGTCCACAATCATGATAAGCACTTTCTTAATTAGGTTGATTAATATAGCTCGCGATTTAACTTGGAATCACGGTGAATTCGACATAACCAGGCTACCGTGATTCTATTCCTTTTTCATGACCATTCTCCAGCACTTCTTCAAACAAAAGCCCTTGTTCTGTTGACAGCATCCTTGACATTCGCAAGAGATCCACGCATTCAAATTCTATAGAACACAAACTCAGCCAGTGCTTTATTAATCCATCGACAAGCCTCCTAAGCTAGCGAACTCCTTGTTTCTATTGTCTTTGATATGATGAAAGGCACGCGCCATCACGGCCGGACTGACATTTAAGACCGTCCTCGGGCTTTTATTATTTGTCTCCGAAAGATCATAATCACTGAAATAACCGCTCGTCCATCCTTCAAGTAATCCATGTAACTGTTCTATTTCAATTAACTTTTTGAACAACCGCTGCATATTCATCTGGTCCGAGCAGGTCGCCAGGATCGACAACAAACACATCTGCTCGAGCACGTGCGTCCTTTCCACTATACCTTGCAGCATAAAGCAGACGGCACGCGTCAGCAGGATCAACGACAAACTCATCTGCCCAAACACGTGCATCCCTTCCACTATGCCTTTCAGCATAGAGCGGATGGCACGGGTTGGCAGGATCGACGGCAAACACATCTGCCCGAACACGTGCATCCTTTCCACCATACCTTGCAGCATAGAGCAGATGGCATGTGTTGGCAGGATCAACGGCAAACATATCTGCTCAAGCATGTGCATTCTATCCACCATCCCCTTTAGCATGGAACAGTACTTCTTCTTCTCACATGTCAATGGGTACAACAACAACAACTTCAAAACCTCATTTGTGGCGTTGATGAGGTCCAGCCTTGTGCAGGTGGAACACTCAGGTACTTATAACAAATTACCTTCATTGGTATACTTCAATTTGTAAATCCCATATTTCCGAATCGGGATATGTACTGAGAGTCTCTGGACCTGTTGAGGCAGTACAAGGATATGCGGAGAGAGTATCCAAACAATGACTCATTATCAATTATCGTTGAAGATAACGTATTATTCGCAACATGTCACTTCAGTGGACATTCTTCTTCTTCTTCTTCTTCTTCTTCTTCTCCTCCTTCTTCTTCTTCTCCATACATCGCCGTCACGGTTTCATCAATATTAAAAAAAAAATAGTCGTAATATAGTATAAGCCATCATGTCCTTGAGGTACTGTTCATTGCAAGTTGAATATTTTCTAACTCTTCATACCACGTTCTATTCAGGTCATCAACTCTACTAAGCCAACGTTGCATCGACTACACCAAGCGTCCAACACTTCGATTCCAAGTTATTTCAACGAGCTTCCTTACTCAACTTACAAATTCATTAATAAAGCCGCGATACGCGATAGTACTAATAACTAATTTAAGATTATCCTTTCAAGACACTGTATTCTGTCAATGTCACACGTCCCAGCTTGATGTCTCCGTGTGGCAGCTGAAGACTCGCAGGTCCTCGTGTGACTTTCAACAACTCGCTCGTTTTCATGTGAATTTCAACAACTCACATGTCACAATGTGCAGCTTCTGTAAACAAAAGTTCAACACAGTATTCTGTTCGACTGAACCAAACATCTCTCTGCACCGCAAATTGACATCAAAGCTTAACATCAGTATTCAGTATCTTTATTGTCGTCATTATGTACACAGTTATGTCTTATGTCTAAAACAAACCTTATCTTGAAGTACATAATGTACCCAAGTTTGGATTTTGCAATAATTATAATTGGAGAACGAACAAACTTTGAAGCATTCAAATAATTAATTATAATAATTCTGCTTTGGAAACTTCGATAGTGTCGGTTGGTCAATTAATTATTATTTAAACTTCCGTCATAAAAATACTCGGTGAGAAAGTAGTAGAACTTCTCAGTGAGGTCCTTATAGCGTGTGACATGGCCCTTACACAACCACATTGAGCAACTTTATATCAACTCCCGGCAACGTTCAGTTAGATATTAAGTCTGTGCCGGACGTTCATTATTTTTTTTATTATGTAATGTTCAACAGTCTAAATATTTAAAATGTAATTATGTTAAATCTAAGTAATCCTTAGTAATTTTGTGAAATGTGTTCCATATATTTCAATACAATGTCCACAGTAAGAAACAAGACCAATTTGTTTTACTTATTATGAGCTAGCCGCTGCGAAATCCTTCAGTTTTAATTCAAAAATGTGATTGCTTTCTTGTGCTTTGATTTCATCGTGGGTTACCATGACAACTTAACATAACGACTTTGTATCACAACTCTAAATCGTAGCTGTAAATCGCAACTCTTAATTGTGACTCGAATTCGTTACTCGATATTGTTACTTTATTTCGTTACCCAGGGTTCACTTAACCAGGTTGAGAATCAACGTCATATATTAACATTCAGACTAGATAGATAAATAGATAGACTTGTCCATTGTATTGTTGGTTACAATCATAGGTCTTAAATTAAGATAAGAGCCGAACACGACCCCGCTGGGCACCACAATATACTACTGCCTTTAAGGCACATTATGTGGAGTCAGTGCAACACGTCTTCTTCTTCCACTTTCCTCTATTATGCGTTATCTTAATGCTCACACCCACACAAGAACCAAAAATATTCTTTTAATCAAGCAGATCAATTAAGAAGCTTTATGGATACTGACATTGGAATTGGTCCACAGATGGTTTACCTATGTACTTAGTATGCAGTACATTGTAATAGATAATACGATTAAGAGTTATGTAAGTATAGCTTTTTTTATTCATAAGTAAACATGACCCTGACATTACTTAACATATTTTGTTTCATTTAAAAGTTAGGTACTAAATTAAATAACACGTCACCGGAACTTATTTCAGAACAGTATTTAATTGTGATTCTTTGTAAGAAGGATCATACAAAAATAACAGTTAGAACCAGGCCGTAGTTTCTTGCTCGTTCTTTTTAGGCTCTGGTCACGTGGAACTGGCATCACCTAGTATAAAACAATTTAAAATGATCCTTGTGATTTTACTGAATAACTTTATTCAGTTAATTAGATTTGATTTTGTTGAAAATCATTCAGCGCGCTATGAAGAAAGCTGTACTCGGAATTCTTTGGAGAGATAGTATCCGTAACATAATTATCTGACAGAAAAACCAAGGCGTTTGACTTAGCTCAGAGAATTAACAAGCTGAAGTGGCAGAGAGCCGACCATGTTTGCTGATATTGAAGTAGAGACCACGTTTAGGCAAGCGTAGTGTAGAAGCGATGATCCACAGAATGTAGCTGACAATCACTGAATGAAAAGAGCCAAAGATCGGGCTCAATGCATGTCTTGAGAGAGACCTACGTGCAGCAGTGGACTGATAAGTTGATGATGATGATGATGTTGAAGCTTTGTTATTATTACTCCATCAACAATGTTGCAAAACTGTTGCAGAATGTGTCTTGTAAAACAATATAAATTAACACCACTTTTCATAATTGTGAAAATATTTCATGGATGAGAAACTTCTTCAAAACTTCAGAACATAGGTTAAATCATGCTATATCGTTTAAGGTTAGCTCTAGGTAATATTACTCTGAGAATAAACATCATTCTTCTTCTTCTTTTCTTAGTGGCTTTTTGCAGGCTAGAGTTGCCACGATTTTGCCAATGTCAGAGTTATTTACGTTTACTAATCTTAAAGCAAAAAGGCGGAGATCTGAGTAAATGTTCAAAAATCACCGGTAACGGAGGAAGACTCTTATACTCTAATAAGTTATAAGAAACATTATTATAAAAATCCAAATAAATCAAGAACTACTTACAAGATTTCAATGCCAACAATCTACGATGATAGATACAGCATGTTGCCTCGATCGCTATTGCCATGATCCTCGCTGTCATCAGGTGGTTGCTGATCTACTATCTATATAGTCACAATATAATTGTCATTCATCTTCATCTTACTATAATGCTTTATTTTGTCATTTCACCCACATCTACGTGTTTCATCTGAAAATAATGAATATCTCGCACAGTCACAAGTTTCTAGCTCAGTTGTTCTGAGCACAAACATCAAGCAAGCAACAGAACAAGCTTGCATTACAGGAAAATGTTAATTTAAACTCGATAGGTCAATACTTGTCATCGAAGAAAATCATCAACAACGTCATCAACATTAAAACCACGACCAAAGTCTCAGCAAGTTACGTGTCTGATCCACCATGTATCTGGCATCTATCCAAACATCTCGTCTAGGTACCTTCATCTAGTACCCCAACACACTCTTCACGTTGAACCGGCAGTTCTACCATTCATTAGTCAAACCACACTTGCATTCTGACTGGTGGTTATATGGTCCAAAAAGTCGTCAAGTATCCGTAAACCAAATTGAAAGATCATAGATATCGTTACTAAGTATTGTTTGGCATTTTTTTTTATTTCAATAAGAAAAACAGCTGACTTTATCGTTAGAAAAACAACAAAATGAAACGACTACATGTACCTTGTCTAATCAAACACGTTCAGGTTGCATCAAGCTGTGCAGTGGTATTCCGTTGCAAATTGTATCGATTACATCTCGCTGAAGATCACTTACGCGACATTCCACTATGCATCGCTCAGTAGGTACCCCAAGTACGAGTGCGCTCACTTTTATACTGCGAAGACGATACGTTCAGTTTCATGTGCAAAACTCGTACTAAGCACACAGGTTCCATCTCAATATGCGTCGCTATTTTTCCATAAAATCTCTCGTCTGTATTAGATCCTCACATCTGTGTGCATCTGAATTGAAAGCTCTTTGCTGTGGGCAACTGGATTGCATCCCACGCCTGATGTCGGCGGGTGTCAGGACGCCTTTTGACAACTTCAGTCTGATACAAGGTTCTATGTGGAATCTATGTGACTTCTAAGGCTCTTCGAGCATTACTATCACGGGATCTCTTTGGGATAGGTAGGTCTTCTAGAAAACAGCATCATTATGGTATTACAAATGGTTTATTTCTTGTCCACAATCATGATAAGCACTTTCTTAATTAGGTTGATTAATATAGCTCGCGATTTAACTTGGAATCACGGTGAATTCGACATAACCAGGCTACCGTGATTCTATTCCTTTTTCATGACCATTCTCCAGCACTTCTTCAAACAAAAGCCCTTGTTCTGTTGACAGCATCCTTGACATTCGCAAGAGATCCACGCATTCAAATTCTATAGAACACAAACTCAGCCAGTGCTTTATTAATCCATCGACAAGCCTCCTAAGCTAGCGAACTCCTTGTTTCTATTGTCTTTGATATGATGAAAGGCACGCGCCATCATATTTTTTTAAGTATTAAACAAAACTAAACGATAAACCAAATATAAAGATACACAAATCCGATGAAACGGGTGGTTTCAATTTGAATCTTTTTGTAACTTTTGAATTTGATTCCGGAAATCGGTTCATCAGCTGTTCTTCAATTGACACATACTGTCAAGTGTCAAATTATACTTGAAAGTTTGATATTTTTTTAGCTCAACGTTATTTATTTTGAAAATATCACGATGAGTGCTGATATGTATAGCCCGGTAAGATATAGATTCTTTTCGGTTTTAAGCAAGCTCTGAGAGAACAATTTGCTCAGTCTATCCTGGATCCGCCATTATCGCGTTAGATGTTAGTCAATAATGATCCTTATTGATTTGGAATAGAGTAGGTAATCCAATACGAATTCTTACCGTTCTTATGTCCATGATCAAAGATGATGCTAAGTTTCTGCAGACTGTTCTGTCTAGCTTCAGCGAAGAGCCTTCGTTTGTTTTTGGGAGAAGGCTGGGTGGCAAGAGGTGACACTATCATTGTTGTGGTAGCCATTCTTTCTCATGTCACTTCTGAAAAATAAAATGTTTGATGTAAATACGTATCGGTTGGGCGAACATTGGTGATTTATATCATAAACTTCAAAAAATGGGGTCATGGATGACTTTATACCCAGGTACGGTAGACATCCTCTTAGAACTCTTGGTACCTACGTTTTACGAGCTTAACGGCCGGAAAATAGAGTAGATGGGTTATACAAATAGCTTCATCACGATTGCGGCACAAACATTGGCTTATCATTTATCGCTCTAATGCTAGACGAACGTCAATAGGATTTTGGTAGTTCACCGGACAAGCATTTTGCGTTTACTTAAGTATTTTTTACCTAAAGTACAAATTCAAGGTTTTATTTTTCCTTACTGGAAAACCTGTTATGGTTTTCCGTTTTGTTAATCACGCAAACACGTCACGTTATACTGTCGTAATTTGCATGGTTAAAATTTTAAAACGAAAAAAATATAGAATTAACTCAACAATTCATTCATGGACTTAGCATTCCCAGGCAAAATGTCCATGAATATTTATTATTTATTTTTTATTGACAGTCGTCACAGTTCAGTTGGTAGTTGAGCTTTGCCTTCCATGCGATGTACATTAATATTAGTTCTGTGTGTATGTATGTATGTAGGTATATATAAAAGTAAGTATTCTATCGGCAAACTAGTTCTCATATTACAAACTTTGCTTAGTTAGGAATTAGAGTGTGATGTGTAAAATGTCCATAAATTTTTATTATTATTACAACAAAAGTAGTATTTTTCTGCTTAGCAGGTTGATTATATTATTTACAACATTAAATAAAACATTTGGTTATATCGATGTCTAAGTGGCACGTCAACTAAATGAGTCAGTCACATCTCAGCATGAAGCCATTTTCGTTGAAAGCAAAATAGGATTAACCTACATTACTTACATACTAATTTTAATCGCACAACGTCCTTAGGAAGGTTACATATTATCTATCCTATTCATTATTAACGGGATATTTACCATGATTTGTGAGTTTGATTATTTCCCAATATTTATGGTAAAAATCCCGTTTATAATGAAAACTATGTTCAAAACCATGATAGTTTCAAATATTATATTGTTTATCTTCTTGAATATATAAACAACGAAGGGTATAGGTCGTTTTTTATTACGCAAATTAAAACAACTTAATTAACCGGTTTCAGTCTTTCCCGATCACAACAATCTTGGTATCTTCAAGGCATGAGTGAATAGGTTAATAATATAAAAGTCTCCTTGATCGTTCTGCTTTCTGCCTTGATTTTTTGCATAGCATTTTTTGCTGGATTACGCATGCGCAGTGTTAGGTTATTTTCGTTACGGAATTTCTGGATTCTGTCTCCACGCTCAAGGCCCGCGATAGAAGCTGTGCAATAGCTTAAAAATATTAGAAAATGTTAGACGAGCTTACCCTAAAGAGAGTTATTTTCCAGCAACCATTGGAATGAGTCACAAAAGAGATTTGACGTTCAAATAAATTGTTCTTGTAATGTCTCAAAATGAATTGGTTTTCCCTCAGTCTAAATCAATAAATCTGCTTTATTTATCGGAAAATTCTTCCCAATAAACATTCATGTTTACGTGGTTATTGATAACAAGTTACTTGCATGACTTATACCGCTTAGAGAGACAGTTTTTATTGGATAATAATACATTGTAATTTTGAGACTATTTACCGGTGTATGTACTTATAAAGAGTAGAATAAAAAAACTTAGGATATATAGATATTATAAAACATAATATTCACGGACATTTCACACAGCTCTAGTCTCAAACTAAGCAATAGCTTGTTCTATGGGAAATAGATTGCTGATAGAATACTTGTATACCTACCTACATGATTTTTGTAAATAGTAACACCCAGACTAGAAATATTTATGTTCTTAACACAAACAATAGCTGTTAGTGGTGATCGAACTCACGAACCACAGCATGGACAGCTGAGCCCTTAGTCCGAGCTTGTATTTTAAAACTCCCTACTCTCGAGCCGAGAGTCGTCTCTCGGATCTCTCTCTCTACTCCTTACAAAAATATAAGGACATCCGAGAGACGACTCTCGGCTCGAGAGTAGGGAGTTTTAAAATGCAGGCTCGGACTAAGCCCTCAGAGCTACTACCAACTGAGCTGTGACGCCTGTCGAAATGACGCAGGTGACCTAGCCCTGACTATTCTGACCCCACAAGTGTTTTCCCAGTACTGTGAATAGAAAACGTACATTATCGATCGGGGCACTGGTATTTAACAGCTGTATGCTATTGCATTCCTCCACTAAGACTTTTATTCTACAATCCTATCCAACCAATAGGTATTATAAACGCGAAAGTTTGTTTAAGGATGTGTGGATGGATGTTTGTTATTCTTACATATTTTTTTTATTCTTTCTTATGTAAGTTACAGTATAAGAAATAGCAGTGTCTAGTCTGGCTAATCTTTCCAACACGATGCTACAACAGAATACCTACAGTTGTAGCATCGACACGATAAGAAGAAGAAGAAGAAGTATAAGAATTAATAAAAACCTTATGGTAGATATCACATTAATCAGCAAGTTTTCTCTGTTACTTTTGACGAATATTCCTGTTTTGTTCTTGTTAAGTTACTTACGCAAACTTTTTTTAACCTTTTAACACCTAGTATAACCGAGTATTACTGCAGGGCAAAGGTCTCCTTCTAACTTTTTCACACAACTTACGGCCGGTTTCTTGAAACCCAAATCACGATTGATCAGAGTTTGACACATACTTAGTAATTATTAGATTTTTTCGTTGATCATCGTTCGAGAAACCGGCCTTTAGTCTTCCGAAGTGATTATCCCACTATTCCATCGCTCAAACGTTCAATCTAATATTGTAGGTATATCTTAGACCTATCTACTCTGTTTGCTAATATAAGTATGATCCATAGACACAGTAAGTAGTTGATAATATACAGATAAGGGGATACGAGTAGCAGAGTTCTACTCAAATCGAGTGTAAGGTTGTTGTGTTTTGACGTGACAACGAATTCGATAGAGCCGGCTGCACGCACGAAAAAACATGACTCATGAGGCGTCCTGAGGCGTTCTGAGGCGTTCCATGAAGTGACGTTGTCACGTTCAACTATCGTCAGTAAACCGACTTTACAGACAACCATTTTTTTTTTGACACGCAAGAAGAAGAAGAAGACACAGTAGTACAGTAGTACGAAGAAGACATATTTAGTACATGTCTGACTGACGTCGTGTTCATCGCCCTGATATTGTATTTCGCCGTTATTAATAAACAAGCCTTCAAAAGCTTGCTAAATTAAAACTCACTTTAACCGATTCGATGCGACTGTTATCAGTTTTAATTGCAACATTATTGATGAGCTGTATTTTGTTTCAGACATCAAACGATCAGTTGACGAAAGAAAGAGGCATATGCATGGATAGTAAGTTATGTTAAAGACATTTGCAGTCTTTTGTTTATGATTCATGATCATATGAAGTATAAACCATGCATCACTTACATTGCTATTCTATTGTAATTGATGCTATTATAAATGTGAAAGTATATAGAACCTTAATCATGACGAAACTAGTTAACCAATTTAAGAAACTTGTGATACTTTTTATCTCAAAAGAGAAACAGACGAACACAACAAAGAGGGTGGTAGCTAAGCACATACAATTTATCAGTCCTGAGAGGTTAGTACAAATAAATGTGACAATCGTAAACAAGACACACCGCGCGTTGACGCTGCAACGTTCGTCAGTCAAGCGTCAACGCGTGGTATCAATAGAAAACGCCACCGTTTCATCCATTTGCGATTGTCACATTTATTCATACACAAGCCCCATACGATACTAGTCTACGTCTACCATAGACAATATCAAGTTCCAACCTAATTCAATTATTTCGCAGAGGACTGCCACGTCCGTAAAATATTCATGGTCCTCCGAGAGTGCCAGAACAGGCTGAAAGCGAAGCCCTACACTGCTGAGACATGCCATCAAGAAACTGTTGACCTCATTGAGGCAATTGACCATTGTGTTGGCGTAAAAGCTTTTGTTAAATTCACATAAAGTGTTATTATATCCCGTAAACTGAGCAACTGATTTTACGCAAGTTTATCACGGCCATAAATATACCAAAGAGAATTCTGTTGGAGTGTAATGTCAATGATAATAGACGGACTTTTCAAAAAACTAAAAAAAAAAATTTACTACATACTAAGCACTATGAAATCTCAAAGAATATTCAGTTGGATTATGATGCTCTAGCTAGTTAATGTTAATATGGACTTTATAAAATGGCAAAACTAATATTGACAGGTAGTCAATATTTTTTTATTGGTGAAGCTAATAAATCTTTAAGAATATTTAGTTGGATTATGATGTCCTAGCTAGTCAATGCTAATCATGACACGAATAACCTTAGCCAAAAAAGCAACTAAAAAATGTATATTATCTATGATTTAATACAATTCAAAAGAGGTCGTAAAACTTTAACGACCTATTCTAATACAGATACAAAGTTTGCGGGATTAGTTCTATAACTCAGTATAAATTGTATTAAATATAAAAATATTTTTATATTTTCTGCCTTTTATTTAGTTAGACTAATTTGAAATACATTTATTTATTAGCTAAAAAAACAAGTATAAATATTATGTATTAAAAAAATAACTCTACATAGAGTACCTAGATTAAATATTTAAAACCATTACCTACTACCAAACTAGATAAAAATATGCCGTACCTAAACAAAATATAATTAATTAAAGGTATTATTGGTTGTGTTGTAATATAATTATATATAACCATAGTTAATCTTAATCCATCTCGATAGCTATGACGTACACGCACATAACCGGTAAATTGACTTTTTTGCGAAAATAAATAAAATATCGTATCATTTAGACGAAAGGGTGATGATAATGAGAAACGATATTAAATTAAGGACAATCGTAAACGTATCGTAACGTTAGCACATTTAAGGTTCCTTTCATTGAATTCTGACAAATTGGCGAGGTTTCGTACTAGATTGATATTAACAGAAACGGCACGGGTACAGAAAAATGTGCAAAACAATGTATGATTCTTCGAAAGTTGTATGTATTGTAAATTTTCGTATTAGCATCGCGGTGACGCTGCAACATTCGAGAGTCAAGCTAGCTAGTCAACGCGTAGTGTCACTCGAACGCCTCCGTTTCGATTATCGCGATTATCACATTTATACGTGGTCGACCCTCAGTTCATATGTGTCAGGGATGCTCAACATAATGATATTGTGTTATTTATCCATATTGGCGTCCTCGCTCCTTGATCGACGTGTCTGGAGGAGGTCTGTCGGCTATTACATACTTGACCTACTTGACCTAGATACGCTCTGTGATACCACTAATGAAATTTTCATGATTTATGGAACAGGCCTCGCATTGTTTTAATGAACATATTTCTTTGTTTATTGTGGTAAAATTATTGGTATAATTAATTAAACATATTTTTTTATTTAGAGTGACTATTATCTTTGTGGTACATATTTTGTTGTTTAGCAAACTAAAGATAATATCGGCATATAAGTATTTTGTGTAAAATTAATTATGTA
Source organism: Ecliptopera silaceata (assembly GCA_932527185.1). Lineage (NCBI taxonomy): Eukaryota > Metazoa > Arthropoda > Insecta > Lepidoptera > Geometridae > Ecliptopera > Ecliptopera silaceata. The sequence goes on along the minus strand of OW052213.1, from coordinate 5,826,442 downwards.
GTCAATGAGATATATTTTTTTCTGAATTTGCAATTTATAAACCCTAAAGAGGTACTTACTGCTAATTATACCAAAGCATTCCAAGCATTCGCGTTACACCGTTTGCTGCAACCGTGACCACCCGTGACATTGTCATGTAGGTCAAGTTTGCGATAATGTAATGACACCTACAATGTTAAAAGAGAAATAATCCTTATTGTCTGAACGAAGGAGTTCAGGTTTAACTATCAGCGTCCAGCTGTCGGATTTGTTCCTCATTAGCAAACAGCTGGGCGTACAATTTAAATCTGCAATTTAGCACGATTCGCGTTTGGACGAAGTTATAATCGGCAGCGAGTTGGCGGCCATATTGTTTTTTGCTCAGTTGTTCCGCAACAAAAATAATGACAGAAGGTAAAATTATGGGTTTTTAAGTTTTTCCAAAACTTTATCTTCCAGCGAGGTAAACAAAAACATTAAAAATTATGTAATAGTGACTAAATCACGTCATGTATAAAATTAATAATTCTGTAGGTAATTACATGGATGGCTAGATAAGCTAGCAGCATGCCGTTTCGCTTAGGTATATCTAAATTTGTCTTAGAAATTATGATTCAATACCGTAGTAATCTATCATCAATTAATCAAAATGACCTTTCTCACTACTAAAAAAAAATGGCGGCACTCGATGTCATGTCAGTGCAAACCAGATATGTAACCTCGGAGAGACCTTCAAGTAGTTATAGTAAACAAACTCCATACAACAGTTCCGTGTTATACTGTAAAGGATAGCTAGGATGCATGTGAGTATAGCATTGACATTGATAAGTTTCATGGGGAAAATATTTTTAGAATGGTGGATAATTTTATTATTCCTTCCATTTCAGCCTTCAATTTTTAATTTTGTAACCCTGAATTAAACCTTTTACCTTTGTGTTAGAGCTAAAATAGCTGTAGCTCTACCATATAAATTATATTACAGAGTTCAATTACAAAGTAATTATTTAAAAATAGCACACAAGGCAAGTTCATTGTTCCCGACAATACACCTTGCGCACATTTCAGAAATAAATAGAAATTGTCTTCATAGCATACCTCCTTCTTGAACAATGATGACATCAATCTTTCTAAAGTATTTAAAGTAAATAAACGGCTTTTTGTATAAAATCTAGAAAGTGCACTGTTAAATAGAATTTTATTTTGATGCAGAAGGCATTGGTCATTTTCTAAGCCTAGTTTCTTTATTCATATGCAGAGTGGTTTTCACAATGTTTTGTTCGCTGTTTGAAAATCCTTTATTTTCCTATATAGAAATATCCATTGGCTTTAAGCCCCGATCTTGGATCCGGATCTTAGATCTATGGTAGTATGGAAGGTAGAGTTGCTCAATTTAACCACCAGTAATCTCAGTCTGGAAAAGTGCTGAATCAACATTAAATTTAGGTCAATTAATAATTCTTTTATAAATAACTGGGTAATTTATATTTATATATTTGATCGTTTATAACAATAATTAACTAATCTAGTGCGTGCCTACGTGACTTCTAGTAATATACCTATTCCTAATTACCTATTCAATTAATCTTTGCAACCTTTAGCGTTCCAAAATTATTTTTAAATGTCATTAAACATATCGTCTTGTTTACTTTGGTGTTTTGACCAGACAGTTAAAAGATCTCTAAAGACCCTAAAACGCCGCAGATATTTTAAAATGTCACTTAAATGGGTTTCACGGAGGTTGCACAACATCACGTTTTCCACCTTCCGACCTCGTGACCCGACTGCCAAGTCATCACAACCACGGAACCGTAGACATAGAAAATGGATTAAGATAGACTCATAATAAATTGACATGTGCGGCCAATACCTGTCTCTTTTCTGTAAGTCTGTAGAATGGAAATAGACTAAGTATAGGCGACAAAGAAATTGGTTTACCACTTTTGATGACATCTCCCAGTAACATAATTATTCGCTAAGGATTACAGATTTACAGATTCTGACGTAGCAGTCATTAATCTGTCAAGCGAAAATAGCCCTTGATGTTTTGTACGTGCAAATGATATTCAACCTTAGATTGGTATACCAATTTCTTTGTCGCCTATACATAACTACTGGCAGCACGGTTGTTTAGTTTTTATCACGCTTAGCCGCTTGTATTTACGTCATACTTGGACAAGGAACACTCTGTCCATTCTCTCTGTCTATGCACAGTACCAACAGAAGTATTATTTATTTATTTGTCAGGTATATTCTGCTATGTCGATGCAACGTCGCAATAGGAAGTGAACGAAGGGCGGAAAAAGGAAAAGGAGGCTGCAAAGATAGAAGTATTTACAACATGAGACTTCGATGTTTATTATCAAGATTACCTATAACGAGATAAAATAACACCTTCAAACTATGCCTTCCTTGCATTTTAATGCATTTAGCATTACTTTTTAATGGTTAATAACAACGATATTGATCCCTCAGAATTATACAATAATACATTCTAAACATATCATGTTAGATAGTTTAGTAAATATCTAAAAAGAAAATCTCTTAGACATGCTATACTAATTATAATATCATGAATTCATGAGTATCGATTTATGTAATATTTTGTCTTTCATATCATGAATTCGTACAAACTATTAAAAGTTGCCTATAAACGAGGTTATTATAAATACTAGCGTGGCAAGGAAACAAATGGCGGAAGTATTCGCATTAGTGATTTGCAACTGACACTTAATAGATACAACCTGATACGACATGCAATTCAATAATTCAAAAGTATGTGAAAACGATGAAGAAAATACTACTTACTAAAGAGTATTATTTTTCCCACTGTGCTTAAGTTTCGCCCTATCTTTCCATATTAGTATTGTTAGATTGAAATTACCTCAAAACTAACTATAGACTGCGTGCGTCAATGTTTTCCTCCTAATAAGGACGCAGTGAGGGACCGACTATAGAGGAGGACCTAGATAGTCGGTCCCTCACTGCGTCTTTCATAGCGGCTCTGCATGTTCTACTTTATAGAATAGTGATATCCCGTCATAGTGCAGTCAATATAAGAAAAAATAGCTTTCAGTATAAAATTGATTTGAAATAGAGGAGCAGATATTTTTCAGCTTTATAACTGTTACTTTTGTAGCTAGTGAATTGTTTCATCTTATTCTATCTAACATTCAAAACTTGTTCGTAATTTAGGCTATTTTAACCCTACAAAGTTTTCCGGCTGCAATTTTACTTATTGGTACTTACTAGAATTTGGTAAAGTATTTTAGCCTAATATAGTTTTTTTTACGTTTACGCAAATACTTTAGCGAAGTACTTATAAAGGCAAGTTTATTTTTATTCAGTTTTTTTACGAAGCTGGTCACCTGTGCGGTCACGTGAATATTATTCTGTTCACTAGGCCAGAAACTTTTAAATTGCAATACTTATATTATTTATCGATAAGAGTTTATTTTTCACACAATCGTAAGCAGCCATTCAAATTTATTAACAATTTGTTAAGTTTGACTAAGTACCTACTCTTAAGTACCTACTCTTATGTAAATGTTTTAAGAAAATCTTTCGTAAAAAACAACAAATTTTAGTTACAGTTATGTTTATAAATATTTACACTTTTCGCAATTACGTAACATGGTGCTTAGGTAGTAGCTTAATTTGTATGTAATTTAATATGTATTTCATTATTTCGATAGATGAATTCGGATACAAAGATACTTACTAGTATTTGCAGTACCATATGCAAAATACGATTGGTATTTTTCTAAAATTAGTTGTAGCGATAATATCAATGATTGTGTGTGGCTCACCTCGTAAAATGTTCTCTGCTCTGTTTACCTTGTCTGTCCATATAAAGAAACAAGCGTTCAAGTGCCTACGTCTGGTTTGGTACCTAGGCTCTAACCAAGTCCTTTTACAACCTAGTTCTAAAGAAGTAAAACCATTTAAAGAATAAACACGCGTTCGAATAAATGCTCTAGATGACCGACAGATTCTATAGATTTAGTTATCCTACTAATTAAGTTAGGTCTTAAAGGTGACTGAATAACATACTAATTTGCAAAAGCAATAATGACGCAAAATGTGAAAATGACAAAAGCAAAAGACAAGAATGTTGATTTATTAGTTAATAGCATGTTTTGTTCTTAAAATGTAAATCCGTTTTTGGTTAAGTACCTGTAGTGTAATTAAGTTTATTTCATTTTAATTTACGAGTTGTGGATTTTGTTACACAATAAATAAATAAATGACGTACGTATACAATTATTATGTAAATACGCCATTTTTGCTTATGAGTGTAACCGCGATGAACCGCGTGCATTTTTAGACTGGTTTATCTCTACTTTAATGGTTGTACTAAGAAAACTCCGTATAACTATCATCCATCTGAGCAGTACTTGGGTAGCTCATTACTCTTTGCGACGTCAGTTTTTCTAAGCATCTTCACGGTCGTGGTCCAGAACAAAGGAATACACGGGATTGTCTTTTTATCCCAGTTAACATGTAGATAGAAACTAGGAAACCATAAATTTTCGGTTGAATGATTTTGTACTATGTTATAGGTACTAGATATAGTTTTTATAAACGTATCTAGCTTTAACTTATTATACGTTATTAGCGTAAAAATTATAGTTACCTAGTTACTCATTTATTTGGTAGGTAAGTACATCATGTAGGTATTTCATTGATCAATTCTAGATTGATCTGTTTTGAACCGGTTCAGACCGGTAAATGGTTAATTGTAGCAATTTCATCAATTACAATTGTAGGCAATAAAAACAACAAAGAAGACGAGATTAAAGTCAATTCAAAAAATTACGTGAACTAAAAATGCGAGTTGGTGACTTACTACATTCATCTTCTAAGCCGACGATACGCTGTCATCCATCTACATACTGTAGCTCTACCATGAGTTTTTACATTCTACACTCGCTAGCGTCTGTAGTTAAAAAAATGTATGAAGATTTGTACAGCGCCTCTAGCAGATAGTTGGGTACTAAAATTCGTAATACATACTAATATTTACGTAACTAAGTACTTTAGTAAAGTCAGGCGATTTTGCTGTTACAATTACAACTCATGGTAGAGGTACTGTATAAACTTCAACGGATATTATTTCAAGAAATGCCTAGAAAGTAGGTAAAATAATACGAGGATATCATTATTTTCCCATCGCGTTGCGTTCTCAGCCGAGACGAGGGTTTGCATAATCAGGAACCACGGATGAACGAAGACCATTACTTATTTTTCATGTAACCCTATTTACATTTACGGCCGGTTTCTGGAAACCCAAATCACGATTGATCCGAGTTTGACACATAGTAATTGTTTGATTTTTTCGTTGATCATCGCCGGCCGTTAGTATTCTTTCGAATGAAGCAATATGGGTCTGCTTTACTTTTTATTTTTTTATTTTGTAGGTAATGTATTAGTATTAACTAGGTACCTACTTAGAGCTATCAAAATAAACTAGAACGTTGTTTAAGAAAATTTAAGTGACTAATTTTTCATTTAATATAATGTAATTGGTATTATTAATTCCTCCTCCTCGCGTCGCACTCCTCATGGCTGAGGGTCGTGATTCCCCTGCAGAATCTTTTTCCGGACGATGTCACGCCAACCACTTCTGTCTTTGGCGGCGTGTAGAGCATCATATAATTTGACATCCATGGTTGAGCGTATTTGGTCGGTCCAACGAAGTGGGCTGCGTCCTCTTGATCGCTTACCGTCCACCTTTCCGGTAACGATCAGTTGTTCCAGGTTTGCCCCATCCTTCCTAGCTATGTGACCGAAGAATTCCATGACTTTGCGGAGACATACGGATGACAATCTCGTCTTTATCTTGAGCTCTCGTAATATGGAGATGTTGGTACGGAAGGCCGTCCAGGGAATTCGCAGCATTTTCCTCCAGCACCACATCTCGAAGGCGTCAATGCGATCTCTGTCCGCCTTCTTTAGCGTCCATGTTTCCGAGCCGTAGTGAAAGATAGAGAAGACGAGGGTGTTAACAAGTTGCACTTTGGTGCTTCGTGAAATACTGCGATCTCTCCATATCTTGTGCAACTGTGAAAAAGCACTCTTGGCCATGCCTATACGCCTTCGTATCTCCTTTTCACATGATCCCGTAGCGCTTAGATTGGATCCAAGATAAATAAACTCCTCCACCACTTCCAGATTAAGGCGACCGGTAAGGTTCAGCTTGCACGCGCGGTCAACCACCATCAGCTTTGTTTTGGCATGATTTATTCGGAGTCCCATATCTTTGCTTATGCGTTCCATCTTTTCGAGGAGTGTTGCCATCTCAGCTTCCGTGGAAGCCAAGAGTGTGGTATCATCAGCATAACGTAAATTCGTTATTTTGGTACCACCTATTGTGACACCGCCCTCCCAGTCTTCAAAAGTACGCCTGATGATATATTCTCCGTAAACATTGAAAAGTATGGGTGACAATATGCATCCTTGTCGTACGCCTTTACCAAAACTGAATAGGTCCGAAAATTCACCGTCGATCGTCACAAATCCTTGACTACTGCGGTATAGAGACTGAATCAGAGCCACAAGATGTCGAGGAACTCCCAACTCGCTAAGAACTTTCCACAAATCATTCCACACAACGCAGTCGAAAGCCTTACTATAATCAATAAAGCACATTATCAAAGGCGTATTGAACTCGTACGACTTTTCTATCAGCTGACGGACATTAAAGATTTGCTCTCGAGTTCCTTTGCCTCTTACGAAACCGGCCTGCTCCTGTGGTATTTGCCAGTCCAGAAAATGGCGAATCCGGTTGTTAATAACATACAGTAGTACTTTACTAGCATGTGATATTAGAGCTAACGTTCTATAATTGTCACATTTAGCAGTGGAGCCCTTTTTATGTAGAGGTAAGATTATGGACTTGGTCCAGTCGTTAGGCCATTTACCAGTGCACCATACATCATTGCAAATTTGGTGCAAAACTTGCATGCCCGAGGACCCCATAGCCTTCAGCAGTTCCGCAGTTATCTGATCCGATCCTGGAGCTTTTTTGGTTTTCAGTGAGGAAACCGCAGCAGTAATCTCGCATAGAAGTATAGGAGGTTCAAGTGGAAAATCATCCCAAGTGGGTAATCCTGAGGGGGATGTCACATCGTGGCTCTTATACAGATCTTCGCAGTATTTCCTCCATCTCTCCGTTACAGATTTTAAATCTAAAAGTGGACTACCGTCGGTATCCTCGATGACCCATGACCTAGGCTTAAACTGCTTTGATAAAAGACGCACCTTTTTAAAAAGATCAGCACTTTGAAATTTGTGAGCATGGTTTTCTATTTCTTGGCATATACGCTGTACAAACTCATTTTTATCACGCCGACAGTAAGTCTGAACTTGCCTGTTCAGTTCTGAATATTTTACCTTGTCGTCGTGACTTAACAAGCCTTGATTTTTAAGTTGTTTCCTTTCTGCTATCGTGTTCCAAGTGTTAGAAGTTATCCAGGTTTGTCTGCTAGTGTTTGGAGTCCGACTTTTTGTAATGCTGTCCGCTGATATCCAAAGTTTTTCCTTAAGATGTTCCCATTGTGCGTCGGTGCTTAAAGCGTTTGGAACAGGGTGCTCAAGAAGTGCGCTATCCATCATTTGCTGAAAATGTAAGCGTTCGGACGGCATTAAAGTGCGCGGTTTCAGGGATTGTGACTTTCTAGGAGCCTTTAACCGAAGAGCAAAATCAGCCACCAACAAACAGTGATCAGATCCGCAATCCGCTCCCGGAAATGTCTTCACATTAGTTATGGAGGTTCTCCAGCGGCTATTGATCAAGATATAATCGATTTGATTACGGTAGCGACCTCCAGGAGATATCCAAGTGTAAAGACGCCTGTTGTGATGCTGGAAGCATGTATTCATTACTGTGAATTTCCTTTCAATACAAAATTCAAGAAATCTCGGTATTATTAATTACCTCTGTTTATTTAAAAACCATAAATTAAAAATACTCAAAAATTGCATGGAAATCAATTATAAGTAGGTGCCAAAGAAAACTAGAGTAGGTATCTTATTATTTAATTCGTCAAGGTACCATATTTCTTCTCATTCTGATAGCGCTTGGATTATACGGTAAAATGAATATTTAACCGGCAACGTGGCCCCTAACTATCCCCTTTAGACGTCCGTCTAAATCCGTCCCTTTCAAAGAATTTTGAAATACAAATACCAAGTGCTTTGTAAGTCTGGTTGTCTGACGTACTCCTTCACAAGCTCAAACCTGCACTTCTAGAGTCACAGGAGTCATCCGAAATTAGGTGAAAGTAGCGACATAAAATATAGGGACATTATGAACCAATAACTTACTATACTTACTAATATATTTAAGTATACTTACCAATAAGGTAGATAATACCTTCGAAGTTTTTCACTGCTCTACCAAACCAGAGACAAAATTTGCCTAGAGTTCACATGCACATTTTAAAAAAGTTCTCCTTTAAAATTGTCTGGAAACGGAAACACTAAATCAAATCCATTTTCATTCACCAAACACCATTTTATTGTTCTTTACGTAATGAAATCGCATGAATTATTAAATTTACCGGATAAATAATTATTTTGTGCTACGACCGCGAGGTATAGGCGCGAGTACGACAATGCATAGCGTAAACAATTCTGTGTTGTGATGTGATTCAGGCCGATTGTTGCTTGTGGCGCGAAAAAGTCGGCGTGGCGAGGCTATTGAACGGCGTTCTAGAAAACACGTAGCGCCATCTATGTTATTATTCTGTAAATTCAAGATTTGTTCCTGTATTTGCAAGGTTCTTGGAACGGTAGATAGGTAAACATATGTTGTATTTTTCATTATGATTGCCTCACGATATTTCTCACGATATTTTTGTGCGTAAATTATACTTACTCTTAAAACATAATATTGTACGACAAACTGTTACTAATTCTGTACCAATTTTATAAGATCTCTATGTACCTACCCAATTATACAATAAATATATTCTTATACATTACCTAATTATTAATAAGTCTTAGGCCTATAACTTCAGTGTTTTTGTGGTACCTACATTTTGATCTAGATTTTCAGATTGCGCATATTCTGCATTAAATGACTGCTTACTCAAAAATTAAGAATCTTGAAATGTTTGTTGAATGTTTGGCGAGAATAGCCACTTCTTGGCTGCCCGAGAATATGAGGCGACGACCGGGCCGGCCGAGAAGACGTTGGAGGGACGATCTCGACTCATACGCGAGGGAGTGGTGGATGGCTGCAGGAGATCGGGATGAGTGGAGGAATTTGGGGGAGACCTTTGCCCTGCAGTGGGACACAATAGGTTAAATAAAAAAAAAAAAAAAAATGTTTGTTGGGGACATGCACTTCACGACATTATTGTGAATATGTAGATTACCTAACATTGATAGACTACTTCGATACTAGTAGTCTGGATAAAAACCTCGCCTAAGGTAGTGGGTTCTAGTCTGATCCTATAATTTTTAATTGTTAATTGAATGAGAAATGTCATTTTTTATACTAAATCTAAGGTTATATCACAATATTAAGGGAGTTCTTTAAATGAAATACTTTTTTATTTCGTCATTTTTTATTTATTACTACCATACAATTTCAAAAATCAGTGTCACAAAATACTATCTAGACTTATTTATTAGATAAAAGTAGGTATATAAACCAAAAGAACAGAAATCAATAAAGAAATACTAACCTTAATACCTAGATCACATACTTTCAACAAAAAATAATCTCGTTTTACGAATAAAGAATATTTATCATTTCCAAAATAACATTTTGATAATCTCAAATTGACAACAATTTTTGTAGCTGACTGTTCTAAAGTTTCTTTACAAAATAGGCATTTCCTTATTTCTAGGACTTACAGTTCTAACATCAAATATGTACATACAGCCGCACCCAGTGAAGTGTGTCAAAAGATAATCTCACCAATAAGTTACAACAGAAAAGCAAATTTTAAGTTACATATTACATAATTTAACCTATTCTACCAAACGTATATTTAATTTACTTATTGCAATCTGAATAATATAGACTGTTAAACTTATAAACTACTTTTCGATTAGCTTAGGCGGGTAAAACACCGATATTGTTAAACATTCATATTAGATAATAAAATCAAAATTATTTCACTTCACAATCATTTCAAAAAAATAATGTGGCGGAGTAGGTACGTCTGTTTTTATGAATCTAAAAACAAAAAAGACGGGGACTGCCGCGGTAAAGCTATTGCATAGCATTTTTGCTGGATTACGCATGCCCAGTGTTAGGTTATTTTCGTTACGGAATTTTTTGGATTCAGTCTCCACGCTCAAGGCCCGCGATAGAAGCTATGCAATAACTTAAAAATCTGTACTATTAAACTAACAGATATCTAATGTATATTGTTTTATTATTAAAAGTACACATTTATAAACATGTTACAATTGTTTTGTATAAAATACAACAATTAATGAATTGGACAAAATATTGAATGGACAAAAGTTTTGATAATTTAACTAGACTGTTTTCTGTTTTCCAAAAATAAATACCAAAAGTTGGATATGACTTTGAGCAAAATTTTAAGACTCTTCTATTTATATTAGTAATTATTACTTATATTAATTTAATTAGAAGCCTGTACTAAAGTATTATAAACTTTAAAATTTATGTAATCTTTGGACATAAAAACTATTCAAAATTATTGATACATAATACAAAATATATCATAAAAGTTCAAAGTACATAAATCTCTTAAGATTTTTAATCACAAAATAATTGCATTGTAAAACTCATGTCACACAGACTGTCATCACTCAATTATTTAATAAATCTAATTTAAATGCAACAATAAAGTGCTACAATAAATGCCATCAAAAACCAATATTAAGTACCGTATCATCATCATCATCATCTTCCTACCCTTGTCCCACGCTATGTGGGGTCGGTACAACATGTCTTCTTCTCTCCTCTATCAGACGTCATCTCGCTCACTCCTTTCAAGCTATATCTATAGTACTATTTGATGTACCTACCTATAAAACATCTTACTACTTGTAAGTGCATCGGAAAGTCCGTCTTTGTCTGGCAAAGAATAACAGTCACGCGTTAGAATGAGAGGGAGATACTCATGTCATCATTCACACAGTCCATCCATCTTTACTTTGGCCTACTACATACCGTTTAATGTACTTATTGATCATTGTCTTTATTCTGTAAAATTATTTTAATTTTAAGTTTAACATTAATATTGCAATACCCTTAAGGAGGGTTCATGTGTGAAACTAACATTAACAATATTTGTAGCCTGACATGTACCATTATAAATGCAATAAATATATTGAGTATATGGTAAAAGCTAAGCGAGCCGCATATAATAAACTCTACATTGAAGAGAGCGAAGTGAACACTCAAATAACACATTCATATTTGTGCGAGAATCTATAGTACTATTTGATACCTACAGTACAAAACATCTAACTACTTGTAAGTGCATCGAAAAGTCCGTCTTTGTCTGGCAAAGGATGTGAGTTACGCGTTAGAAAGAGAGGGGGACATACATATAAGATTTAACAGAATTGCGAATTCAAGTATACTTTATTTCTTTGTATAAGCGACTCAAAAGTGTACTGTGTACATTATTTCTGAACGAGGGTAACCATATTTTACCTAGTTCAATATGACACTTGGTTAGGTCGAGTAGATACCCAGTAGAAACGATGTTTTATTATTTGTGTAGACAAAAATCCGCCTAATCACGGCAGCGATCGCTGCGTTTTGATTGGCCGAAGAAAGAAGAAGAAAGAAATATTTATTGGGCACACAAAAAAATATCAGTTAAATTTTGAATCCATAGGTTCACGAACTAGTTGAAACTAAATAAATAAATAATGCTGGACAATCCACACAACATCATCTAGCCCCAAGCTAAGCAGAGCTTGTGTTATGGGTACTAGAAGACTGACATACTTAATACAATATAATACATAGATAGATATTTTTTATTATACATATAATACCCAGAACACCCGGAATAAATATTTGCAGAACATACTTACAAACATTTATCCCGAGGCGGGAATCGAACCCGCAACCTTCCGCGTCGCAGGCGGACCATCGCCCACCGCGCCACATCGGTCGTCACACAACAAACTGTGTTTCAACAAAGCGACAGTTCACAATTATATGACCCAAACGACTGATCGTCGACAGAATTTGGAAGACCTTATTACGCCTCTACTGGATTTGTACTCGATGGTTAGGCCTAAGTACATATCTGTATCTATTTTAACCTCGAAATAGGTTTACTCCGTGAACTGAGAGATTATAGCGAGTATAGATCGCACTTCCCTCGGTTCGGCGCCGACTAAAATCGGCTGATACATATATAGACGCCACATAGCTGAAGTTTTCGCGTCATTGTGACCGTAGCTTGTGAGATGTAGCTTCATATTGTCCCAGTTTGGGGTAACAACGTTGCAGTAACCACAGTGGTATCCTTGAGCATTTACCTGAAAATGTTAGGGAATAAATAATTAGAAAATCAAGAAGGATTATATACTCAAACATTGAGATAATATTCATATAATTATAGATGGACATTACACACATCACGGTCTAGTCCAGTCTTTCCCAAAGTGGGCGATAACGCCCCCTTGTGGGCGCTGCAGGTCTCAAGGGGGGCGGTAAGAGACCCAAAAAGAAAATGGAAGCGTTGTGTAGAGGGGGGAGGGGGGGTGATTTGTAATTTTATTTAGCTAGGAGGCCTCTTAAACAACGACTGCAAGAGCTCTCGACTCTCAACAACAACTTGTGAACATCAACTAATATGAATTAAAAGATTGCTCAAACTCAAATTAATTAATTTAATTTGAACTTATAGTGGTTTTTAAATAGGTGAAAAAATGGGGGCGCTAAAAAAATATTTATTCTCAAAGTGGGCAGTAGACAAAATAAGTTTGGGAACCACTGGTCTAGTCCCAAACTAAGCAAAGCTTGTAGTATGGGAACTAGATTAATGTTAGAATACTTATACAGGGGTCACATCTCAGTTGGTAGTAGGTCTGCCTTCCATGCTGTGGGTCGTGGGTTTGATCCCCCACCGAGAGCAAATGTTTGTTTTTTAAACATAAATACTTGTCATAGTCAAAGTCAAAAGTCCCATAGTAAAAACTTTGCTTAATTTGGGACTAGACCGTTTTTTCTCCGATTCACTTTGCAAAACGGACTACCACGTAAAAGCCTTTTGATTTTCCGGTTTTTTATATAACCTATGACAATCAGCAATAATGTGGCTTTCTATTGGTGAAAGAATTTTTAAATCGGTTCAGTAGATCCCGAGATTACCCCTTACAATTAAACAAATATACAAACACACAAACTTTACTTCTTTATAATATTAGTATCTTTAGATATTAGTATAGATAAATTAACATTACAAATACCTTTCTAATAAACTCGCTTTCCAAAGACACAACCACGGCACAGTCTTCGAGATGATTCTTATGCCAATCACTGTTCACGTGCATATTAATATCATCAATTGAAAATATCTCGTCGCACGCAATACATTGCGCATAATCTTCGACGCGGATAACTAAGAAAAAACTGAGGATCCCCAATACATGTTTTCCATTAATTATTCCGTCAGACGCACTTTCGATATGCGATACGGATTTTATGAAACTCTGAAGTTTTTCTGTTTTAAGATCATTTTCAGCGATTTCTGGCGCGATTTCTTTAGCCATTGTTTCGTTTAGAATTGTTTTTGTAGATTCTTTGGAACAAGAACCATCTTTAAGTTCAGCTTCGCTTGTCCCTTGTCCATGAATTTCAGGAATAGCTGTTGCATTTGCCTCTATTTCCTTTGGCAGTGCGTTCGTTTGTGAAACTTTAGCTTTAGCAACTTTTTTTTTATTCTTCTTAGCTGCTTTTTTATTTTGACTAGCACCATCTGCTGGTTTTGACTTAGTTTCTGCTGTATTACTTTCATTAGATTGATTATTGTTTGGTTCATTATCTTTCTTTGCAATTGATGCTGTTATGTCTTTCTTAGGACTTTTTTCGTTAGTTTCATTTTGTGGTGCTGTATTTGGCTGGTTAACTGTAGTGTTATTATTGATTGGATTGGATTCTGGTTCTTTTTCGAATTTGAGTGGAATAGGCGGTAAAGGTAAAGCTTTGAGCGCAACAACTTTATCTGTGTTATTAGGTGTATCTGCTTTACTCTTAGTTTCGTCATGTTTCTTTGCAGCATTTTTGTTCTGATCAACTGAAACTGTTTCTTTGTTTACAGCAATCGTTGCATTAGTTTTCTTGATTTTTCTCGCGACATGTTTGGAGAATAAAGCTCTATGATGCTCGCCCAGACTATGAATTTTAGTATCTATATCTGCAATATCCAGATCACATAATGCACAGTAAGTACCGTCGTGTCCTTTTATAATAAAATCGCAGGCTTCTAAGTATTTGTAAAAGGGTTTATTTTTATCATTTGGTTGAATTTTATCTTCATTATTAGCTTTTACATTAGATTCTTTAGCTTTGACGGTATCCGAATTTTTTATTTCAGTTTTGGCTACAGTTTTAGGTACATGATCGCTACTTTTGACTTGGAATTCTTCGGATTTGTCCTCAGGCTTTGGTTTAGCTTTAACCGCGTTTAGAGTAGCATTGCTCTCAACATCTAATGTCACTTTTTGTGAAGCTTGGATATTGAAAACTGGAATGTTTTGAGTGTTTATTGTTGCTGGCTCTTTAGTATTTTTTGAACTTGTTGTTCTACTGTCATTGACGTCGACAGCGCTTCCATTTTGAGACTTATTGTCTTGAGTTTTGGGTTTATTAGCAGTGTCTTTGACCGTGGTTTTAGTATCTTTTGTGATTTTAGCTTCGTTTATAGGTGCTTTAGTGGTGTTATTGTTTTGTTCACTCAGAGATGCGGTATTTACATTGTTTTTTTCAACGTTAAGGTTGCGAACAGCGCTGCCTTCTGTTTTTGACTTTTCGAAGAGTCCTGTGTGCTTCTCACTTTGATGGTGGGTTTCTTTTTCCAATAAAGGTAGGATCGCATTGCAAATCAAGCAGAAGAACAATTCCTCGTCAACCTAAAATTAAATAATACCATCTTTTAACATATATTCTAGTATTTCTTCATATATACTAGTATCTAAGGTTTATGAGATATCTCACCTTTCGGTAAATATATGTCTCCCCAAACTCGCATTTGGCCTGGATCACATTCAGGACATGTGCGGCTCCGATCTTATGATGCTCTTCATCATCATAGTCCTCGTTGCACACAGAACAAGTGGATCCGTCGAGACCGTTCCACGATCTCTCGTTTATGATCACTGAATCAAACGCTAGGATCACTCCGTTCTGTCTATATATAGACTGAAAAAAAAACACAGTTCAACAAATCTTTCCCTATGTTATCATTTATCCCAAAATAACATGGGTGTTCTGGGTATTTTATATGTATAATAAAAAATATCTATCTATGTAATGTATTGTATTGTATTAAGTATGTCAGTGTTCTAGTACCCATAACACAAGCTCTGCTTAGCTTGGGCTAGATGATGTTGTGTGGATTGTTCAGCATTATTTAACTAAAATTAGAAAAAAACATTTAGTACAAATTAAAAAAGCAAACAAACTTACCAGTGCGATTTTGTTGTCTTTATGCTTGTCGTCGGTCACATGAAGGCCCACTCTTTTGATTGTCGGTAAAATAATGTTGCAGTACTGACAATAATAACCTTCTTTGACCTGTTGGCAATGTTATTAACTAATTAAGATAAATAAATATTCATGGACAATTCACACATCACACTCTAGTCCCAAACTAAGTGCCAAACTGTACTATGGGACTAGTTCCTATTTATTTATTTAATTATTGCTATAATAATTAAATAAATAAATAAATAATGCTGGAAAATCTAGTGAATGCATGATAATATATAAACAATTGCAAAAGACAATATAAAAAGATATTATAAGAATTTGCTTAGGCATTATATTTAGATTGCAATTAGCTCATTACTGAATTCATTTATAATTTGATTATACATATGTATATGAATATTTTATTTATAATTTTAATATAAGTAAAAAGTACATGAAGTCATTAATAGTTTTTATGTTTTCAAAAACTATTTCACTAACTAATTTGTGTTTATAATGACATGATTACTATTATTAGAAAAATAAAATAAATTGTACTTAAAAATACCTTATATATTATATTATTCAAAATGTATTAAAATGGAGACAATACCCCATAAATAAAATAAATAAAAAAATAGTGTTTTGTAATATGTACCCCTAAAGTAACTTTTTAACTAGACATTTTCCAAACGATACACAAATAGTTTGTACAATCATTTACACATTAAACAGATGCAGTTGCAGTGTACCTTTATGAAACAATCATTATGATCGGCCAATGGTGGCGTTGAGCTCAACTTATCTGCATGACTTGGTTCATGAATATGAGAGTAAGACTCCTCTTCGCTACGGAGCACACATCCACAAACTAGACAGTAACTTTCTACCGGCCCCGTTAGTATGGAGTTCCGATGCAGTTTCGATAGCAGATTCATCTGAAAATATAATAAATGCTTTAAGACTTTGTGTGAAAAGACCATGAATATCTTATACTAGCTGAGCGGTGCCCACTACAGAATTTTTAAAATCGGTTCTGTAGATCCCGAGATTACCCCTTACAATTTAACAAATATACAAACACACAAATGTTACCTCTTTATAATATTAGTATAGATATAGATGTAATTATTAATGACTGGAAATAGTGTATAGTGCATAAAAAACTAACCTAAAAATGATGATTTTGGCTCCCAAAAAATGTCATAACTCAAAAACTATAGCCTTCCTAGAAAAAATGGTTATTATGGGTAAGACTTCTTGTTGTCTACCCTTCCTTTGTCCTCTAGTCACGACTCTCGGCGCAGGTACCGTATATCTACGCTAATTTATCCGTATTTTAGGATACATCTAGTACACAGTGTTTTTATTTATGATTTATTTCTCTAGCAAGCTCCTTATAAGAGTAGGGCCAGAGCGATAGTTATTACTAGGTAGGTACACCGGTACACGTCAATATCTAGGCATCTTGTAAGTTTGTACAAAGCAATAAATGTAACCGATTTTATAACATACCTTCACGATAATTAACAAAAACCACAAGAAATGTACAACTCTAAAGGAAAATGATTCGCAAAAGGTAGGTTTCAGCTACATAACTTCAAATGTTATTGGTCACAAGTCACAACTCACAGTCAACACATCACACTAAAACAAAAACAAAACGATTACTTTCCTCGCTGAACTGGTCAACACAGGATACTTATATACCGATGTAATGTAATGTTTAATGTAATAAAATTAATTAATTATAAACCTATTTTGAAAACGCGGTAAATCCCTTGTCAACAGAATAAGAATTGTTGCCAGTTACTACAATATGGTTTCCCAATTTTATTCACTTACTTTTAATCGATTCGCGGGAGAGCGAGCCCATAACCGAATTTTCTCGTACTCGAACGATTCTCGCTCGAAAACTAAACGCAAAGCGTTGTTATTATAGAGACCCGTTCTAGTAAATAAAACTCGGACAGATAAGTAGACTGATTCTGATTTATTTCTTCAAATCCAACTATACCCCACCCCTTTCTTCTCATCAGTAAAGGTTGCTACACATTTGAACTATATCAAATATCGCTCATCACCTCCTTTTCATACATTTTGTATGAAAACTCTATGGTCGACCGCACACGCGTACTCTCAATTTACAAATATATGACGTCACGGGCCGATTTTTGTATAGTTGACTCGGTCTTGCCAACTTTGAAATCAGAATTTTCCCTAACTTCAGTGAAAAATATGCGAAATTTATCCATATTTGCACAGATTCCTTCTAAAAAATGATTAAAAGGTTTCCCGTTAAGTCATCACAAACAAATGTTTTACATTACTCTTTTTTTTTGTGTCTGTTTAAATATATACCCCTAACAAATACCCTGAGCAATTTTTTATCTTAAAAAAATTCCTAAATTTCGGGGAAGCTACGCTAAGTTGTTAACATTGTTGGGACATTCGGATCTCAAGGTCAAATACAGTATGCTCGTTGTATGTGAGTGATAATGAGTGAATGATGGCAAGGCATAGGCATGCACGATAGTCATTCTTCAGTCAACTGGGTACGCCTTGTGATCTCATTGGGGAAACCAAGTGCTTTGCTTGTGTAACGGGGACAAAATAATGATGAGTAATGTGTATATAACTCAATAATGAATGTCTGTGAATTATTTATTTATTTACTAGCGACCCGCCCTGGCTTCGCGCAGCACAAATGCTGATACTACAGAATGTCTTTTTAAATTTTTATTCATCTATCTATACTATTATAAAACTGTAAAAGAGCCGAAAATTAAAAACGAATATATGGAAAAAGTTAAAGTTAAATATGCAGATGCACTAGGTAGGTAAACGATTTTGAGTCCTAAAATCGAGTTTGACTGTTTGTTTGTTAGAACATCACGGCTAAGCCACTGGATGGATCTTCTTCATGCGTTTCATCTATGAAACATTATTAAATTATATTATTAAAGTTTCCATTCAGTGGTTAAGCCGCAATATCAAACAAACAAATTTGATCTAGATGAAACTTATTTAGGTTTCATCTAAATCCATAGACTAAGTATACACTTAGAAGCCGGTTTTCCGGATTAAAACAAGGACTATGTCTTATTGCAATCAATGACTTCAATTTTTAGATATAGTTATACCATTCTTCTTTCTAAGCAAAAAAGCCATAAGCTATAAGGGTCGTCTTATATACATCTTATAATAAATAGATGTAGTTTATTTATAGTTTTGTAAGAGGAATAATGTAATAAAAATATATTCGTTTTTAAACGAATGAATTCATTTATCTGAAAATACTACTAATAAATAACATCAATAAAATAAATAAATAAATAATGCTGGACAATCCACACAACATCATTTAGCCCCAAGCTAAGCAGAGCTTGTAACATGGGTACTAGAAGACTGACATACTTAATACAATAACATTACATAGATAGATATTTTTTATTATATACATATAAATACCCAGAACACCCAGAATAAATATTTGCAGATCATACAAACATTTATTCCAAGGCGGGAATCGAACCCGCAACCTTCCGCGTCGCAGGCGGACCATCGCCCACCGTGCCACATCGGTCGTCAAAATAAATAATAATAACTTATACTTAAGTACGTCAATCGAAAAAGTACCGTAAGGTATTTTGCAGTGTTCTGGACTAAATGGTATGCATGGCATTTGCTGGCCAGAGGACTCAAGCTCCACTGTAGTAACTTTCTTTTGTTTTATTATAGTCACCTAAGTATACCTAAGGCAGAGGGCAGTGTTTTATTGCTTCACAGAGCAAGTCTAGGTGAGGAAATGCATTGTTGCCTTAGGCAGTAATCAATGATAAATAACAGTAGGCGGGCCAACGGCTTATTCTATCGTATCGTAGTTGAATAAAAAACGAATGTTTGTATATACACTTATTCATTCACTCTTACCATGCCATCGTTCTTAAAAAAATTATAGTCTGTTCTTTTTTTAAAAAAGGAGCACTCTGTTGGTAAAAAGAGCTAGTGTGTGGTCATGAACGTTACATTACGACATGTACGATATATTAGAGTACAAGTCTGTCATCACTTTAATTCACAATTTTTACGTGTACCAATCTATATAAACTACAGTGACGTTGGGCGTTGGCTGAAAACTCAGAATCACCAGCTTCACAAGCCTATCGCAAGAAATTTCATGCGATATCTATATTTTAGATCTAACCCAAGTTACAACAAAAATGCACTACTTACGTGTACAAAGTTGTGCTAATTTATAATTTAAATTATACCTACCTATTTGAATAAAATTAAGTTATGATATTTTATTACTAAGCTCACCTGTCCACTCCCTCAGGACATGAATCAAAGACTGCGACTGCCAGACCAGACAGGACAGGGATGGGATGACATTACATATTTGTAGATGATAGATTTGTATGTCGGAAGTTAACAATCAATCAATAACGCATCTGCGCAACAGTTGCATTGAAATTTGCATTCAATTTTAAACCCTATAAACTCAAAATAAAGTTCAAATCTGGTATATAGGTAATACCTGTGAAAATATTTATTTGGAAGTATTCAATGGTTGAATTATGGAACCAGACGCCCAGAGCACCCCTAATCCATAATCTCAGTATCTACAAACTAATTGAAATGTAAGAGACTTGGTCAAATTCAATCATTTTCAAGAGATTGTTAAATAAACAGTATGTAGTAGCTCTGTCTTCCATGCTGGGTCGCGGGGTTGATTCCCACCCAGAACAAATGTTCGTGTAATGAACATAAATATTTGTTCTGTATCTGGGTGTTACTATGTTGTATCAGTTGTTTGATTTATTAATTGAGCATCTCATTGTTTCGAACATAACGGCAGCTTTGTTTTTGGATAAAAAAATGCTGATTCTGATATGCATGTGTATTATATCTCTACCAACATTTAAAACTTCTTGTGTAGATGCTATAAAGTAACAAATATGGCTTTTATAGGTGATAATAAAACACAATAATACTTATAAATTACTTTATTATAAAATTGAGAAAGATGGTTACCTCACTTACCCTAATTATTGGAATACAACATTGATATTGGTATGTCTTTTTTTTATGTACATGAAGTCATATAGCAAATTATATATGACTTCATGTACATCAAAAAGAAGATATTTGGAACATGGAATCTGTCTGAATTTATTTACTTCCCAGCGGCAGTAGCGAGGGGGTTTCTAAGTACTAGGATCACAGAATCTCCTCGCAGGAACATTTTTGAGATGAAACGATCTTTGTTGACGGCTTTACCCTAGAAAAGAAATGGACATTTTAGATTTGTAATAGCCGGAGGCTCTTGAGGTTAAATTAGTTGTATTATAAATAATAGCCATGTATTTTGTTCTTTTCATACTTCAAGTGTTCTAACCAACATTTGAATGAAAATAATACAATATTTATAACCTTTGAAGGCAATCTGAGTATTGTATTGATAGGATCAATTTCAGCATAAGTTTGTATATAAAAGAAATGCTATGCGTACCTTCTTGCCCTTGCCGATTCTAGGCACTTCTGTCCACATTTCTTTGACATTTTCTAGTACCATGTTGCAATGCCGGTCGAACGCCTTCACACGGCCTAACAATTTCTTGTTGTTACGACAGTTTATCAGGACCTGGGTATTGTTTTTCACGGATTGTGTGAGAACAGAGAGCGGTCCTGTGCTGAATTCTTCCTCCTCGATCTTTGATAGCTCTTCAAGAGTCATCTCCGAGCGTGGTTTGGATGTGGTCGCCCTGAAATCATTTTGTTTTTGTAACAATGCAATACACACGCACTATTATAAGTTCTTGTAGTGAAATATAATGTAAATAACTTACATTTTGACTAATTCTAGCTAGTTTTAGAACGATTTTAATCAGAAATCTTTAGAAGCAAAATAAAGCAAGCGCGCTAAATGCTTTCTTTCGCTTGCGATTTGTTGACAAATTGTCTATGGTTTTTTCTTTTTTTTATTACTAGAACTGTCAAAATCATAAGTCAAACCCAATCGGTTGTTTTCCGAAAGCTAAACTGTTCACCCATAGACAAAATGTTATTTTTGCGTCTGGCGGGAATTTCAAATTAGTGACATCCGTTTTACGTATAATCCGGTTTTCACGGACGACAATATCATGATGCAGCATGCGTACTACACGTTGTTCAATTGCAATTCATCTTATCTATGCATATGCTATACAGAACATAGTATCCTGTAGTAGATCTCTACAACCTACAACTCAGCCGACTTTCTCAGAACCCTGCAATTCTGCACTTTCCTTTCACTGTCTCCTCTTAAGGACCTACACCACAAAACAAGTTAATTCCTAAGAAGAGTAGAGGAGACTATAAAACAAAACAGATTTTTAGCAAAGAATCACTTTATTCTTTAGTTTAACAATTCCAAAATCTCCTTATATTTACTTACCTAAATTAAGTGCAATAGTAAATACATTTATGTATAATTTTGTAAGTAATTACTTTATTTCACAGTCTTGCTATAAAAATAAAACCTTATATTTATGATCAAACCGATTCATTCAACAATTTATTATTTGTAAAAAAAACAATAGAAAAATAGGAAAACAACTTATTTCCCTATAATTTCTTGTGGTCTGACAAGGTTTAATAAAAAGAGCAATCAGCTGGTCAAACTTGTGTAGATATTCAATATTTTTCTATTCTGATCACTCTTTTTAAACAAGCAAGCGTGGCGGGACGGATTGAAAATTATTTAATGAGATTATCCTTGTGATCATAACTTACTAACTCAGGTTTGTACACCGAGAAATTCTCTGTATAAACACTTTACCTATGAACTTAAGGTTAATAAAAAAGGTGAAAATATGAATAACCTCATTAATAAAATCATAGACACATTTATCAAGAAAAAAAAACTAAATCAATTGTCACATATAAGTAATTTTACCAACTGAACATGTGTCACTATCACACTTCTTCTTGTAAAAAAAATCAAGATGGCGTCGCGCCACGCTTTCTAAACCGTTTCACAAGTGTATCACACTTACACAAATCTCTTTGGTTATATTTACAACATTATGTACTTTTCAATCAATCTATGAATATCACATTTTGAAGTAGCAGTTTAAAAGAATCAGAGGATTTTCGATGTCAGATTATGCCACTTTTACCACGGTTTAAAAAAAAACACTTTTGAATAATTAAGTATTTTGTCATTTTTTCTTTTGTCTATTATAATATTGAATTTTATCAGATAAATAAGGCAATACAAATATATAACTTTACGTTGATATAAACATACTTAATTTTACAATTTTTCACTAAATATATTTAAGTAAGTAAGTATATAAATATTTAATTTACTTAATTTTTTGCCTATTTCAACACTTCAACATAGTTTAAAAATTCTCAAATGTTCTATTTCTCAAAATAAACCACTTGTCGGCAATAAAGTAGATTTTACAATAGCAACATTGTCAATAACTAGAATAAAAGGCGCCATGCTGGTGGTCTGTTCTTAGAGTTGCATAGAGAACCAAAAAAGTAGTAGATATATAGATTTACCTATTGCATTATGTTGGTTTTTAGTACAAGAATTTTTTTGTCTTTATTAGCGATAAGGCCGCGGCCTTTTCCCTAATAACGATTTCTTCCAGACAAATCAATTGAAGAATCTATGTTTGGGTCTTGATTAAAACCCTGCTTGCAAACACATGTACAACATAGTGCAATGCCACAGAATAACGGTCAATCTTATAAAAAGTTAGCGCAGACATGAAGTATAGATTACCAAACGTAATGATGACATAAAGTCAACGCTAACTTTTTATAAGATAGGGGGTAAGTGTTCGGACGAGCTTTAAAACGGAACGTTCAAGACCACCAACAGAAAATCCATCGAAAAAAAAAATGGTTGTCTATAAAGTCGGTTTACTGACGATAGTTGAACGTGACAACGAACGCAAAGGCCGATTGTGCTTCTTTGTCGCTCGTTCCGCGCTCTCGCTTGCACTTCAAGCCTTACATGGAACGCCTCAGAGCGAGGTAACGTCGCATGAGTCATGTTTTTTCGTGCGTGCAGCCGGCTCTATCGAATTATAAGACGTTGTCACGTCAAAAACAATGTTGAAATGTTTACTATATGAAGCGTTGCGTTGCGACACAGCACCAAAGTATTTTGTACCAAGCGATGGCAGTGTATATCACGGACGATAACAGTTTGAAATATTTTAAAGCATTATTTATTTAATAACCATGAAAATCATATACTTAATCTGATCTGATAACTAATCTGATGAAAGATGAGCACGAATTGTAAAGACAATTGTAAAGTATACGTATCGCAGCGTATTCGATTCATATTGCGTGTCAAACGCTAGGGCCCCAATCGTGCTAAATTGTAACTCAAACGGTTCGTCTAAGCAGCAGCTAAGGTTCACCAACGTAACGTGTACGTAGCAACTTGCAACTTCGTATCGCTGTAAACGGCTAACCGCTCATCTTTTTTCCGTTCATGTGACAGCGGTTATGTCACAATCTTCGGCTCACTAACGTTCGAATGTTGAACGTGTTTGACTACACGCTTATCGCGATTCCAAAATACGTACGTTGGTGAACCTTAGCTGCTGCTTAGACGAACTGTTTAAGTTACAATTTAACACAATCGGGGCCCAGTCCGGCAACTGAAGGATGCTGCGTCATCGCGCAGTGTGAATCGAACACGCTGCGTTACGTTTACTTTACAATTGTTATATTTATTCATACTCTCACTGATCACTCACTGAAAATCATCAAATTCGATTTACACTACTATAAGTGCAGTAAGTTACAGTAAGCGGTAACGCAGCATTGTAAGTTGAACTGTGTACAGTGTACAGTGTAATTTGGTACGTTACTAACGAGTAAGAGAGTGTAAATCGAATCAGATGGAATTAAAAACAATGACATATAATATTTGGAACTATCATGGTTTTGAACTAGTTTTCATTATAAACGGGATATTTACCATGATTTGTAAGTTTGGTTCAATTTGACTCGTGATCATGGCGCATGCAACTGTGCCGAAATATCGGAAAATAATCAAACTCATCAATCATGGTAAATATCACCTTTATAATGAAAACTAAAAAAATGACATATTCTTTATGATTTGTGTTCGAATATTTTATAAAGTCTCAACAGAATAATTGGTTTACTTATAATTGTAATATATTAATATATGTCACGAAGAGCACCATTATCTAAATAAATATCGTGACAAACTGATTGATAACAATAACTTTAAAAATAAGTATGAATTTGAAAAAAAAATAAAATTAAGAAGTCTATGGTTTTAAGCAACTAAAGTCACCGGCATTCTACCAGTTGATAAAAAAAAGTACATAAAATCACGCTCAAACTATCTATAATATACATTTAAGCTAAAGTCTTTATAAAAATACAATTAAAACTATTATAAGACACTTGACAGTATAACTATGAGGAATAATTAAGATTATTTACAGATAAAATCTAATAGTGATATTACAATTATGTAAATTTCTACAACTTCATGTAAACTTATAAGAATTGTCTAATCAGTGTAAATAGCGACGTTTAGATTTAATTTACAGGATAAAATAACAGAAACTACATAAAGAAAGATATATTCTCGTAAAAAATGATAGATATTGTTATTCTTCTTCTTTTTCTTCGTGTCAATGAACACAACAAAAATTTTAGACGCAGTTCATGTAGAACTTTGCCACATTTATTCCCCTGTCTGTACTATCATGCCTTGTGCAGGTATTAGGGCACAAGGGGCAAACGAGCATGTGGGACATAGATTGTATGGGTATATAGATATTGTTATGTTATTTAAGGTTAGAAATTGATCTTTGTGAAACTTTTAACACAAATTACAAGGATCAATATAGAATTTAGCTATAGATTATATTTAATGCTATTTATGTAGGTTGATACTATAGCTGCGCCAAAAAGACAGAAGATAGAAAAAAAAAAGTTTTTCTTTTGGAAATCAGAAATCAGAAATCAGAACAATTTATTGTTTAACTGTTGTACATAAAAGATCTTAATTATAAGTGGTACAAGTTTATACAGTTTGTCCAATCCGGACGTACAATATGAGGGCTATACCCAATGAATGATGAGAATCTCACAACATATGTCCTCAACTTCAGGAACCTTATAGTTGCGAAAGGGGGCTAGACGGAAAAAATTAAGACTAAAAGTTGTAACGACACTATTTGCTATAGTTGTAATAAGCCGTGCGGCGTGCACGTGTTTCTCTCTCCCTTTCTCTCTCTCTCATAGAAAGCAAGCCAGTTATTAAATTAAGATCTTCGTTCCATCCGTCACACCTTAAGTTTTTTTTGGTCAATATATAATTTACGTAGTTGTAATATCACTAATACAATTATTTAATTATACAAATGCTAGTCAAAATGCGCTATTATTGCATACTACAAAAGCGCAAACCTCTTTCCTGAGCGCTTTCAATAAAACCTTCATCGGCATACAATTAAAAAATATACTTGAATCTTTTAAATAATCAAGAACTCCATATCAAAATATGAACACATTCGAAACCTTCTTGTAAATAATTTCCATTTTAGCTGCATTTTCTATCGGGCTAATTTAATATTTAAAAATATTGTATGTATATTTGTAGTCTTTTTTTGAGTATCAGTTAGCAGATCCTTAAATAAATTGTACATACAACAACCGTCAATATGGTCGACTAGAAATTACATTCAACACTGCAAAAATGAGCTCAAAACAACGCAAAAGTGAGCAAACTAGAGACGTATGTTTAAAATAAATTTGTCATCAAATATCCGAACGCCCTGCGTTTGTCTGAATTCAAACTCATTTTTTTGTGGTAATTTCTTTACCCAAGGACTTCCTATTTTCAAATTTCTGCTGTAAGCTGGCAACATTAGACGGTTTGTGCGTCAGTTTGACGTTCGGTTTCGAGTTAGTTTCCGGTTTCGCAACAGTTGGTTTTGCGACCACTTTTGGTTTGTTTTTGTTTAAATTGTCCGCTATTGATTTGACGTTAGCGTCAATTTTTGAGTTGGCACGATTCGATGGCGCGTTTTTATCAATTTTATTTGTTACATTTGTGGACGAATTGACTGGTTTAAGAGTAGGGGTAGTTTTTAATGTTGGTTTTTTCTCAACAGATGGCGCTGACCGATGCGGCGGTCTGTTGTCGCTTGGTTTCGTTGTAATGGATGGTTTTGAAGGCACTTTCGGAGCTTCGGTCGGTTTATTATTGTTTATAACGTCAGGCGCTTTTACGTTTTTATTATCGGGCACTGTACAACTAGAAACTACATCGGGACTGTTCGATATTTTCGTCGTCAAGTTTGCATTTTTGATGACATTTTTCGACTGCGGCACGGTTTTAAAAGTTGTCGTATTTCGTAAGCCAGGTGGCGTTACTTGTCTCGCGAACGTCGGTATTTTCGAGTTTGGACCTTTTAGCGTTGGCGATGGAGGTGCTTTTTCGTTGTCCAACTTCTCATCGTTCTTATAAGTCGGAACATTTACCGCTGAAGGATGTAAATACCCGCTACTGGTTGTCGAGACTGTAGATTTCGCTCCGGAATTACTGTACACACTTTCTGGACTTTTGTAATGTTCGTATGTAGTGCTGTCTCTGTTATTGTTATCGCTGTCCTTTTTTTTCTTCCTGGAGAGAGTGGAAGCGGAGTATATGGAGTCAAAGTTTCTGTTTTGTATTTCGCCGACTATTTCTCCGAGCAAGCCCATACTTTCGTTGCTTCCCGAAGCTGTCGCGATAGGTTTGGGTGCGATATACCCTACTGGGGGTGGTTGGGGTGTGGTTTTGACTACAGAAGGAACGCTTAGCTGTTTAGATTTCAAAGGGCTCTCTTCTATGATTGCGTAGATATTATCGTTCGCTTCCTCGTCTATAAGTGCTAGCGGCGCTTGTTTTTCTTCGATACAGTCTACGTAGTCAGCTGATTTGTCTTTTTCTATTTCTTTTTCGTTCGGTAATGGTGGAGGCGGTGCTGTGGGTCGCCCTACAATGGACAAAGGTCTGGGAGCCCCGGGCGCTTGTCGCATCGAACCGAAGCTTTGTATGATGGGTTTTTGGTTGCTCGGTGCTCGCATACTTTGAGCTCTATTGACAAAGGACTTAGGTTCATCTCCGTCTTCGGAATCCGACACAACAGACACTGCGTTGACAGATAGAGGTGTATCTTTCTGCAGTATCGGGTTTGATATTTGCAGATTTCGGAGCGCTACTTTATCCTTAGCTTTGATTTGATTGTTTGGATTTTTTGGTAACGAGTGACTTCGTTCCACTGGTTTTCGTTCCTTTTCTTTCGGCTTATCGTGTTTTAGGAACGACGCTATGCGGTTTAAGGATATACCCTCTTTTACTTTCTTAGGTTCTTCGGGCAATGGTTTTGTTGGGACCGTGCTTGAGTGCATACTGAGTGGTCTTTTGGGTAGATCTGGTGATATGGTGGGTAATGTTGGAGCGGCTCTGATCGGTCCCAAGGTTTTGGACCCTTGGAGGGGTGAGATTAGTTCCTTGGCTGTGCAAGTGGAAGCTTCTAGAATAGGACTGGATATAACCGGTCTGGATATAGGAGCTGCATTGACGGGGGTTACATCTTCCTTCTCAGAAGTTATGAGCGCCTTTATTCTGTTCTGCACTACGCTGTTCACTCTTTTCACTGACGGACTTGTGTTGGGACTTTTTGAGGCGGGAACTACGGGCAAAGGAGGTGCGGACCTCAAAACAGGTTTTAAAACTCCTTGGTTGATGATACTTTGGCTGTTACTGCTACTTCTATGTACGGGTGTGATCTTAGCGCTTTTTGACACTTCGTTCTTGGCTTTATTGTCGATTTTGACTTTCTTATCATCTTCTTTGACTTCTGTTTTATCGATCGGGGCTAATGAAAATCCTTTGAAATTTCCGAAGAAATTTACGGATGGATTGATAGCTCCCGTGGGACTTCTATCAGAATCTGATCGAAGTAGACTGGAGCTCATGTCATCAGGGTTGGACACTGTGTGGACGACAGGCTGTGAAGGGTTCTGCCCATTGTTTTGGAAGTTTGAAGCGAATTTGCTGGCGCTTCGTGAGATTCGATGTTGGAGACTTGCTTTCTTTGGCGACGGCGCTCTGTGGGAGAAATAAACTTTAGTAGCGTTGTTAGAGAGATGATTTTGTGTTAGTCTTAATTTATTTTTAATTAGTTATGAATATGGGATTTGTGGTTCCTGAATGTTGGTATTACTTTGGTTTTAGTTGAAAATAGATTAGGTTCCCAATATAAAAAGGTTTAGTCGTGCATTCTAAAGGCATTAAAGGCATTATTTGAAAGGCATTCCGCTAAAGATCATTAAAATATTGTTGTATAATATTTTAAAAACCTTTGTGATTTGTCTAAAGTGCATGAATATTATGAAAGTGAATAAATGGATAACTAAAATAATATGTACTTAGTTAAGTTAAATACCATGCAACGTTTGCAACGTTTAATATCCACCAAAGCTATTAAATATTTATTAAGTACAGCCAGCATTCGAAATCGATAAATGTACTAACACAGTATTTTTTTTGTACAAAAAGATCATATTTATCTTCCAAAATATGTCAGAAGTATATTTGCGTTATTTCTAGTTTAAGTCTTAAATGACATTTATTTATTTATTAACTAAAACGGTTATGACATGTCAAAGGTCACTATTCTATGACAAAGGTCACTAACTAATATAGAACAACTAGCTAAGACAATTTATTTCTGACAAGCTCTTTAATTGTATGTATTATTATTTTATAAATACGTATGTATTTATAAAATATTAATAGGAATGTCCATTAGTAAAAATTAAAATCGCTTGCCATGCCGTCCCGGTCAGCGTAGGCATTGAAGTGGGCTGTGAATCGTCTTCTTGAATGTCGATAGGCGAAACTCCACGGTGGGATATCTATCACCAAAGTCGATAAGTTCTCTTTCGTTATAGATATACCGCCACGAAGTCCGTACTTACTCATTAACCACGTGGTACTGTTCTTGAGTGTTATTCTTTGATCCTTAGTTTCATTTTTCGATGCTTAGTGCTCCTTAATGATCCTTGTGTTTTCTGATTCGTTTCTAGTTTGGTATTTGGCTCTTCATTATATTGATGTTTTGACATAATGTCACCCTTCGAGGTCATTTAAACGCATAATATTTAATTAAGGACAAAGGTCATTAACTTTAAACTATAGTAGGAGAAAGGTTACAGGTATGATTTTTATGGATCATTTAGAGTAGCATTTCATAATTTTAGATCGCATAACACCTTTGACCTCAAAGTGACCTTTCTACTTAAATTAAAATTAAATGATGACATTTTTATCATAACTATCATTTAGAGTAGCAAGTCATCATTTAATATTAATTTAAGGATTAGGATATTTATATATATATATGTACTTATCATTATTATTATTTTTAATTTTTTTTTTTTTTTTAGTTAGTAATGTAAAATATTCACAAACAAACTTACGACTATACAGTATTTACAAAATGTACATAGTCATATAAAATACATAAGAAACAGTTAAGCTATCTACAGACCGTTGCAAACGATCTATAGATAGTTCAACTGATCCAAATCAGTACCAATCGGAAGCGTACCCAAGACACTGGCTGCATTGCCGCGCTGTATCATTAATAAATTTAAGGTATCAATCAAGGTAAACATCTATTTTTTTATCACAGACCAATTTCGTCCGACAGTTATTTCTAAGTTTATTTATTTTTGTAGACTGTACTTTTGGCACTGTATTATATTATTTTCATGCTGACTGTACGTACTGCTTTAGTGGATACAAGCCTTTAACATGCAAAGCGTACATACCAAACACTCACCGCGGTTCCAAACTACAAGATGCAGTATGCAAGCACCAAATATGCTAAAAAACTAAAAAACTATAAGCAAAGTTGGAAGAAATGAGCCACACTACTAGAAAAGTGAATTTATTTAGAAAAATAATTAACTAGTAATACATATTGGATTATGGTCGGGAACTTTTTAATTTATTTTTTTATTAATTTTAGCCCACAAGTTTGAAAGTAAAAATATATATGATATTAAACATAAATTACACTAAAAATTGTAATTTACAAAATATGACTAACAAAAATACTTTTTGCTTATTCTAATTACATTTTAAAACATCTATAGAGTTATTAGAAATAATTAAATCGTAATAACACAAAATGTTTTACAAATGTTTCAAATAAATCAAAAAGTTCCCAGAATTATATGAAATAGAGTCACGTTCTAATCCTCAGGCACGGTAGGCATCTACATCTATATGGAGGTGTAAGGGGAGTGGTCAGTGGCATGTCCAAACATCACATGCCCAAATTATGCAGTAGAAAATTACCCAAATTTGGATTTTTTTAAAATGATATTAAAATTAATATTTTAACCTTTTCTATCACTAAATTTGATATGACTACTAATAGTAAGTATTAGTAGTAATAATAGTAGTAATACTTTGTATGAAATATCATTAAACTATGTGTATCTTTCTCTATACAGAATTGGCGTAGTATTTTTTTTTAGAAAAGCAAATAAAAATCAAAATTTGATTTAAGTTATTTGTGTAAATATTGATTTATAATTAACAATTAAACTAAAGTAAATAAATCTAAATTAAAAACTATACAAATAAAATACAAGTGTAAAAAATATGATCCAAAAATAAACTTTAAGTACCAAATATATCACAAGTTCTACGATTTAGAATTTTGAGTAAGCAATCATAAACGTATATTTATATAATACTTTAAAAATGCAAAAATACAAGGTGTTTCAAAATATGTATTTAGGTAGACACAAAGATACCAAATTATCGATATTTTGACTCTTTCGAGTTTTCAAATCTTTATACTTATTTGAGCAGAAAAACTAATTTATTAAAGAATATTATTTAATACAATAAAAAAAAAAACTTGTGTTTGCTATACACATATTTTGAGTCATTCAAAATCATATCATAAACCCATAAAAATAAAATCTATTTCCCACCACCCACGTTACAAAAACCTTGCTTATTAAGCATATCATTAGTCGTCGAGGCCAAACCCTTAACCACTACAACATTAGATGGCTCACTTTTCAATGGCTTAGGCGACACCGATGGCTTAATACTACCAGCTATATGTATATCATTTTTAGTAATCTTCCGAGCAATAGGGTTACTTTTTATTGGCTTAGGAGATACAGATGGCTTAAGATCATTTTTAGCCATAGTTGTATCATTTTTCATCTTCAAATTTATATTTTGGTTGCTTTTTGATGGTTTAAGATCAGTACAAGCCATCTGTATATCATTTTTATTTATTTTCCAACCTATATTAGGGTTACTAGTGCTATTATTTAATGGTTTAACTGTATTTGTCTGATTATTAGCTTGGTCAACTTTCCAAGCTACATTAGGGTTACTGTTACTATCCAATGGCTTAGATGACACCAATGGCTTGGATGACACTAATGGTTTAACATCATTAGTTACATGAGTATCATTCTTATCAACTTTCCAACCAATTTTAGGGTTAGTATCGCTATCAAATGGCTTAGATGACATCAAAGGCTTAACATCATTGCAAGCCACTTGTATATCAGATTTACTGATCTTTCGACCGCTATTATTCAATGGCTTAGGTTTCGCCAATGGCGTGACCTGCCCATAAGCTATTTGTATATCATCTTTATTTATTTTCCTATTGTTCGTTTCTTTTTCTACTTGTATATTAGTTATTTTTTTTATTATTTTCGGATTTCTGACTTCACCGTCGAATATATGAGTTTCTTTAGAATTGTTTCGTTTGAATTTATTTATTGATATGTTTTTAAGTTTTTTACAGTTGCAGAGTAATTGTACGTACGATTTTCGAGGTTTCTTCCACCATAGAGGTACGTTGTGTCTTGAGTAGTAGATCAGGAATAATACAAGAAGTATTAGCGGTATTATTCCCAGGAATATCACGTACATCGCGATCATGAAGTTTCTTTGCACTGTGGATGGAAATTTTGTAGATTAGTTAGTGTTTAAAGCTAATTTTATATAATAACAAATAAATAATGTTGGACAATCCACACAACACCATCTAGCCCCAAGCTAAGAAGAGCTTGTGTTATGAGTATGGGTACTAGAAGACTGACATACTTAATACAAAATCAAATACTCAGAACACCCGGAATAAATATTTGCAGATCGTACAAACATTCATCCCAAGGCGGGAATCGAACCCGCGACCTCCGCGTCGCTGGCGGACCTTCGCCCGCCGCGCCACATCGGTCGTCAATACTTTGACTCTTTATTTTTATCAATAAATATTTGCGAAGTATTTTTTTATCAAATTAAACAAAACTCACGCGCTAAGACCACATCAAAGATAAATTAATTGAACAAAAGTTATAATTCAGACTGCGTTGCATGCTGTGGATTGTGGGTTCGATTCCCACAGACAAATGTTTGTGTGATGAACATAAATATTTGTTCTGGTCTGGGTGTTACTTTGTAAGTTTCTTGCCCGTTCTTCTAGGCTCTGGTCGCGTGGAACTGGCACCTAGAATCACCTAGTATGTAAGACGATTCTAAATGATCCTTGTGATTTTATTGAATAAAGAAATGTTTGATTGAGAACAAACGTTTGTGTGATGAACACTAATGTTTGTTCTGTGTATGTGTGGGTGTTACTATGTCTGTATGTCTTACCACTAGGATCAGAAGACGGTCCGGAATCGTAGGAGCCCCCGGCGCCTGGGAGCGCGCATAATGGTGGGGCGAAGCCCGAGTCGCAGTGACAATGACCTGACGAACAAACAGTTTTGTTTATTTGCGTTTTATTTAATTTATTAAAGTAACGTAAACACAATTTAAAGGACACACGTACACATGTACTTATATTTAATTATGCTGCCATAGGGACACAATAAAAAAAACTAATGATAATTATCATTCGTTTTTTTTATGATAGATTATAATTTATCATCTTCATCCAACTTTCAATTAAGTACTAGGTACTACACTTACACCACTAGATAGTTAAACAATCCAAGATTTTTTTTTAAGTATAGACTGTTACAGAACTGCATAAAGACGTATTCACAGACGTACAACAAAGTACCGTAGGTATCCATAACACAGCCATCCCCCAGACATTTATCTGTTTTCCTTATTTCTTTTAAAAAAAAAATATACGCTTAATTTTTGACGAAGTGTGTGAAACTGCGGATTTTTTTTCGTAAATATAATAAAATTCGTCGGCATTTAAAACCCCTTTCAAACGTACCTAATATGTGTAGAGTACATATACACATAATTTAAATACATATATACATTTAGTAGTCGGTGGAATCTTTTTTTTCATGATCCAGGCTTCATAAAGAATTACATTTTCCCTTAAATCTATTAATTACTTAGTTAATTCAATTAATTAAATATAGTTCTGTGATTTGACGTTAAAGTTGATTCAATTAATTAAATATGTAAATAAAGTGCATACCTAAAGAATTGCAAACTCCATTGCCAGAGCAGTTAGATGGACAGACAGAAGACTCCGCTCTGTAGATAGTACGTCTTACTGATTCTACCGGAACGCATTTTTGGTTCATACACATCTGTAATTATTATAATTAAAAAAATTAATAAAAAATAACACAATCATAAATTTTTGGAGGATTGTTATTAGATTTAAATCATTATTTTAAATAAATAAATATAGATATTCATGGACAATACACACGTCACACTCTAGTCCCAAACTAAGCAAAGCTTGTACTATATTAAACTAGATTGCTGATAGAATACTTAATTTTTTTTTGTAAATACATACATAGAACACCCAGACACAGAACAAATATTTATGTTCATTACACAAACATTTTGTTCCGGGTGGGAATCGAACCCACGAACCACAGTATGAAGGCAGAGCTACTACCAACTATGCTGTCAATTATGCGTCTGTCCATATGCTAATAAAAAATAACATAATTGTAAATTTTTTGAGGATTATTCTTTTTTTTATTTATTAGTAAATGCTTATGGATTATAAAACTTGTTCAAAATGAGGGTAGGCTTAAAAAAAACTGTATATTTGTGATCGTTCCTAAGTTACCTTTTCATGTCCACATTTGGCACCGTCGGGAACCAAACCTGGGTCCACGTCACTCAGTCCTAGATCGATGATCGCTGTCCGGCAAGGTATTATTGTACCTACAATACATACTTAGATTAATTAACTTAATTTTAATTATTTGTAAGGATCATAAAATTCGGTAGGAACCAGACCGTTCCTTGCTTAATCATGTAGACTCTGGTCGCGTGGAATTGGCACCTAGAATCATCTAGTATAAGACGATTTTAAATGATCTGTGTTATTTTACAGCATAAAAGTTTATTGATTTTGTTTTTTGCAAAATTCTTGGCCGTTCTTCTAGGCTCTGGTCGCGTGGAACTGGCACCTAGAATCACCTAGTATATAGATTCTAAATGAGTTTTGTGATTCAACAAAAAAAAGTTTTATAGATTTTGATTTTTGAAAATTTCTTGGCCGTTCTTCCAGGCTCTGGACGCGTGGAACTGGCACCTAGAAACATCTAGTATACAGATTCTAAAAAATCCTTGTGATTTCACAGAATAAAATTTCAATTAAATTTTATATTTGTAAGTTTCTTGGCCGTTCTTCTAGGCTCTGGTCGCGTGGAACTGGCACCTAGAATCACCTTGTGTATAAATAGCATCTATAAGATTATTTTAGTACTTAAATATGTCATCAATATCCACACTATCTTAAGAAAAAATGTTTTTCCTACAACCCAAAATATAGCGAGGTAATAGAAAATAAAATAGATTTATATATTTTGCACAGTATGTATAAGACGAATGATTTTTGTGATTTTAACACAATCAAGTTTAATTGATTTAGATTTTGGTGTCTTAATTACCATCATCTATGTAGAATATTGCAGAAGTTTCCCGAAGAACACCAATTTGGCCATACTCAAGTTTATCATTCAAATGTCGACATTGTACTCTGCCACATAAAGCTTCTTTTGGATCGCACCATTTATATATCCCATTAAGATCCACCCCACAGTTATAAGTCCTTGAAAAATATATTTTATTCACACATTTATATAGGGTCTAGAATATATGTGTCATTTTGAAAAAGGTTATTTAATTTAGCAGGTCAACCATGCTAAACAAAAAAACATTTAAAAAAGTTTTTTAACATATTTTTTATAAAAAATTTTTTTGCCTAGAAATAGAGATGTTAGTATGCAAAACGTTTCAAAATAGATTGATGTATTTAATACTCTTGTCTTTATGTAGGTACAAATCTATACTAATATTAGAAAGAGGTAAAGTTTGTATATTTGTTCAATTGTAAGGGGTAATCTCGGGATCTACTGAACCGATTTTAAAAATACTTTCACCAATAGAAAGCCACATTATTGCTGAGTGTCATAGGCTATATTATATTTTCAAAAAAAAATAGGGATCCTTACTAAAACTTCAATGCCCAACGTAGTGGGCACGGGTCAGCTAGTACACTAATAAAGTTTTGTTAATTTTACAGAAGAAAAATCATAATAATCGAATTAACGCCTTTTTATGTCAAAATTTACTGAAATATTTTAATTGAAATATATAAGTAATCCACCATTATCATCTATTTTTTATCAAAATTACAAAGAAAATACATAATTTTTTATTTTTTTTCGGAGAACCCAAAAAACCGGTTTATTTACCTCAGTGGACTGCTACAGGTTGGTGATGATGCTTTTTTTTCAATTTTTTTTTACTTTTATACCATTTTGTAACATCTCTTGCATAAACAAACATTATCACTTACTTCAAATAACCCTTTAAAACCACACATATATTCAATAACAATTACCATTATTATTGATGAATATAGCCGAGAGAAAGGCGACGGATTCCATTCCGAACTCCAACCTCTCATTCAAATGCCTGCATTGCAGCATTCCGCAGAGGGAGTCGTTTGGCTCGCATGGCTTGTAGATTTGACGAGACGGGTCGTAACCGCAGTTTCCGTTTCTTTGCAGACATATAACATATTGTGTTAGTCAAAAAGCTAAGCTAAGCAAACCCCTTTGCTAGAATTTTCTTGGTTTTTATTCCTAGTTTTATTATTTTGTAGTATTTAGTAGATTTTTGGGGGAGGCCTTTGCCCAGCAGTGGGACGATATAGGCTAGAGTAAGAATTTTGTAGTAAAATTTATTAACTTTAAAGTAGGAACTATAACACTTTCGACAGGAATTGGTAATAGAAAACGGTGAATTTAAATAGTGATTTTTTAAACTAGAATTTATTAAAATAGAATATAGTTAATTGATTAGCAGATCATACTTCATAGGTCTGTTAAATTTAAGATCTTTTTGTGACTTTATTCTTAAAAATGCATTTTTTTATATTAATTGTTGATGACTATTGAATTTAGTGTAAATCATAAAAAAAAGAAAAAAAAAAAATGGATGAAACTATTCTTCAATCGAGAAGTTCCTTTTGCTAAATAAATAGAATAATAAAAGATGTCTACCGTGTTTGTGTTTAGTAAAGGGGTTTATAAGCCCTACAGCAACAATTATTATTGACACTATGTCAGCATCATATATAATTAAAACTTATAAAATAGCAGTCAATACAGTTATCGGCCGTTATCATTGCACATTGTACATTTACATAAAACACTTAACCGTGACTGTTATGGGTTTAAATAACTGGATCATGCAAAAAATGTGTCTCATCGTTCGGGGAATCAAACCCACACTTTTTGCCAGTAAAATGTAAATGAATCAGTCAATGTGCCATGACTACAGCCGAAAAGTATATTTTAAATTAATTATTATTGACCATTATCAGCAGTTTAAAGTTCTTAAATCTATTTTCATTATTATTTTTTATTTAAGTAGCATACAAAGTCTTTAAATAGTTTAATCCCGAAATAAGGCGTTTGCATAAGGATACGACTACGATACGACTTCGATAATTATTATTACGAAGTCGTATCGTCAATATACTTAAAAAATATCGTATCGGTAATGTGAAAACGCTTACACGGAATCAAAGTCCATTATTCATAATAAAACATAGGTAAAATATATTTTTTAAAGTATTATTTTTAGAAATTTCTTGATACTTGAAATTAGTTTCTAGAAATTTCTTGATTATGTTATTATGAATAATGTATAAATAATTATATCATAACTTCCAGACACGGAATCCAATCTTCTAGACAGATATTCATACTTATAAATAATTAATAAAAACAAACTTTGTATTTATTTATTTTTCATTGTATTTTACTGTAATTTTATTTATTTATAATTCCAATACTTTAGATAAGTAAATTTTAGTAATTGTTTATAAGTATGCACAAACTTGTCTATAGATTGGCCCCGACACGGGAATCGAACCCGCTACCTCTCGATTTAATGTCGTTACGGAGGTAGTCTGTTATGACAAAGCTTTGCGGTAATAATTTATTTTGGTACTTATGACACTAATAATGTAGTGATATTTGTTTAAACACACTCATTAGCAAATCTGAAAGAAGGAATAAGTAATTAGTGATATTTTTGTAATATAAAGAAATTCTTGTATTCAAGTATCTTGGTTATAATAAAAATACTTGTGTCTAGTCTGGCTAGTCTTTCCAACACGATGCTACAACAAAATACAGTTGTAGCATCGACACGATAAGAAGAAGTAAAAATTCTTGGTTCCTTTGAGGTTATTGCTTGTATAACATTTAAGTAAAGAAAAATGCAAAAAAAATGTTGTCTTAACACTTGGTTACAGAGCCCTTAGTCCAAAGACGCATTTTAAAACTCCCTACTCTCGAGCCGACAGTCGTCTCTCGGATAGCCATACAAAAATGTATGGACAACCGAGAGACGACTGTCGGCTCGAGAGTAGGGAGTTTTAAAATGCGTCTTTGGACTAAGGGCTCTGTATTGTCTTGTTTACAGCTAACATTATTGGTAGTCCAGTCATTTTAGGTTTTATCTGCGGAAAAATTCCTAGTGACCTGAATTTTTGTATACACCTTTATTACGGCATTGTAATGTAGATGTGAAAAATCGACATTGATATCGTGCCGGCTAAAAAAGTTATGAACGTCAAAAGTTCACGAAAATCAGTTTTTCGCAAATATCTCGCGATCTATTGCTCAAAGGTCAATAAAGGTCTTTTACAAATTGTTTGTCGTGAAATTGTCTACAAAAAATGGTTGACTGTAAAGTCGGTTTACTGACGATAGTTGAACGTGACAACGTCACTTCATGGAACGCCTCAGAACGCCTCATGAGTCATGTTTTTTCGTGCGTGCAACCGGCTCTATCGAATTATAAGACGTTGTCACGTCAAAATGCATGCATTTTGACGTGACAACGTCTTATAATTCGATTTCTTTCGAGTAATTCGAGTTCTTATTTTCGTTCCATGAAGTGACGTTGTCACGTTCAACTATCGTCAGTAAACCGACTTTACAGACAACCATTTTTCTGTAGAATTAACCGTTTAAATACTTGGTTACAAAGCATTGGTTACATACTTGGTTCCTTTAA
The DNA here is from genome assembly GCA_932527185.1 of Ecliptopera silaceata. Taxonomy (NCBI): domain Eukaryota; kingdom Metazoa; phylum Arthropoda; class Insecta; order Lepidoptera; family Geometridae; genus Ecliptopera; species Ecliptopera silaceata. The sequence continues at coordinate 5,787,179 of OW052213.1, read as the reverse complement.
GATTAGTGCTGGTGTAACACTTTATATGTGAACTCTCGCCGGTCACTCCCCACAGAAGTCTGCATTGGTCACTGTGAGATCGGCATGAGCCCCGGACACAGTAAGCCTAGAATTATAGAAATATTAATAAAAAATACACAAGAATAGGTACTAATTGGATAAAGGAGTTCCTCACAAATCACTATGACCATATATAGATCGTTGGCATTTTATATTTATAAAAAATCTGTAATTATCGTATTATACACTCATCTAATGTATTGTATTAAGTATGTCAGTCTTCTAGTACCCATAACACAAGCTCTGCTTAGCTTGGGGCTAGATGATGTTGTGTGGATTGTCCAGCATTATTTATTATTTATTTTTTAATTTATTTTATCTTTATAAGTTGATAAATGATAATCAATTAATCGAATTTCGATTCGACATATTGTTGAAAGGATGCTTCTATACAGTCAATGAATTTATGACTTTTGACTATTCCTCTTCAATATGTTAATTAATTTATTTGACATTTGACTGCACTTTAATAATTATGTCAAAGTCAAAGTCAAAAATTACTTTATTCAGGAAAATCACAAGGATCATTTAGAATCGTCTTACATACTAGGTGATTCTAGGTGCCAGTTCCACGCGACCAGAGCCTAGAAGAACGGGCAAGAAACTTACGGCCTGGTTCCTACCGTTTTTTTATATGATCCTTCTTACAAAGAATTACAATTAAACTAAATTAAGTACTGAAGTTTCAGTGCGGTATGTTTAATAATAATATTACCTTTTATTTATAATCTTTGTTTCGTGTTGTTTTATGAATGTAATTTCAAATACGATTTGTTTTGTTATTGAATAAATGTAGTATTCTGAATGATCTTGCAATGCTTAGCCAATTTCAACGTTATTTACTAAGCAATAGAGTCGATATTCACATGACCAATCCCCTTCCCACACGGTAAGTATTAAAGCCACTGACTGTATTCTGAATGATCTTGCAATGCTTAGCCAAGTTCAACGTTATTTACAAGACAATTGAATTGATATTTACCTGATCAAACCCCTTCCCATTTGGCAACATAATGCATCATCAATTGACTCGAGCAGATTTTGCAATGCTTAGCCAATTTCAACGTTATTTACAACACGATAGAGTTGATATTCACCTGATCAACTCCCTTCCCACACGGTAAGGTGTCCATTTTGTACACGTCGTCCGGACAGTATTCAGAGTGTCCCGTACAATATTCAGGCAGATCGCACTCTTTGTCAGACGAACGGCAAAGGGTCCCAGCTGATTTCGGTCGACATTTCTGTGAAAAACATTTATGAATTAGTTATTAAAATACGAAGAATAATACCAATAATTATAATTTTTGATAAGATGAACAAAACGGACTTCAATCGTGACAATGCTATTTAGTTCCAATTTCAAAGATGTCGCTGCACCATATTTTTGATCGCGCTATCGAAGCGTTTTGCTTGGCACTATTGAAATTATGAGACTTACGGCCGGTTTCTCGAACGATGATCAACGAAAAAATCAAATAATTACTATGTGTCAAACTCGGATCAATCGTGATTTGGGTTTCCAGAAACCGGCCGTTAAGGTAGTACCTCTCGCTCTAGCGGGAAATTTCAATTTTTTAGGGTTTTTTTTTATTGCGGCTGAACTGTTATATAATGTTTTACTAGTTTAAGCTATTTTGCGAACATAAACAATAATTTTCTGTGTAACCCTGTATCAATTTTTGAGATTGGTTCTTTATATTTGCTGGAAAGGTGCAGAAACTGTACAAAAACTGTTTTGTACAGTTTCTGCACCTTTCCAATTTTTCTTTCCTTTGAATTTCCCGCTAGAGCGAGAGGTATCACCTTAAGACAAATATTACTCAAACCCACAGCACCCCGCGCTCGCCCTCAAGTCACACGATGACGTCACAGCCGCACGTCCGCAGTTAAGTCGTACGGGTTGTAACTCACAGTGAAATCGCAGCACTCGCCGGCGCCACACGTGGCGTTATGCCGTAGCATGCAGGTATCGGGATGGCAGCACGCGCGGCACGATGCGGCCGCGTCGCCCGCGCCGCAGTCACACTGCTCGCCCACCTCGATGAACCCGTTGCCGCACGTCGGAGATTCAAACAAACTCTTCGGCTTGTTGCTGTGTAAATGATGACAATTCTTTTTTATCAGCCGACCTCTACAGAGTCGCAGATTCGACGAACCCGTTGCCGCAAAAAGAAGATTCGATCAAACTTTTATATCAGACAAATTTAATTTGCTTTATCAGACAAAGGCAGGCACTGAAAGCTTTTTGTGATATTAAAAAAAAGTTTCCTTGTCTAACCGGAAAGACGACGCAAACATTTACCACAGAATGATTATTATTATATATATATATATATTGATATTATTATTACAGTAAATATAAAGGAAAGAGATAGAAGAAAGTAGTATAATTAAAGAATTTAACTGATGCTAGATGAGATCTCAAGGATGAAGACTAATACAACAATAAAAATAAGTCATCACCACTTACCGCAAACAATAATCCATTCCATGATCGAACGCCAAAGCCAAGCTCTTCAAGCTACAAGACGACCAATGCACCGGCACTATCGAAGTACTAGATGGGCTCATAATACATTTCTCGTCGGGACATTGACAATCGGCCTCCGTGTCATGTTCCATGCCAAAGTTGTGGCCCATTTCATGGGCTATGGTCGTCGCTACTAGACCAATGACGGTCGAATGGTTTGTGGCAACACCGCCGGAGAATTTGTAAGTGCATATTGGACCTTTTAGGGCCTTGCCTACAACGCCTCCCGTGAACGTTTGGCGACTGAAGGAGAAAAAGTTTTATAAGAATAATAAAAAACTCGAGAGGTGTTAAGGGACACCCGGATGGAACGAAGTTCATTTCGATTAATTGGTGCATGAATTGTAATATTTTTTTCCGTCTAGCCCCCTTTCGCAACGCGCGATAACGAACTTCGTTTCAATAAACTTAAACTATTTATTCTAAGACAGATTAGATTGGTCATACATATTAACAAGAAATAATTAGAAGAAATTAGTGATATTGTAATTTGATAGAACTCGTTCCCCATAGGTTTTGAAAGGATTTTATTTTACCATTTTCCGTTTAAACAAATGACAGCCAACTTGACGATTGACTGAGTTTTTCGAAATAAACACATGACATTGGCAGAATTGCATATCGTATTAACGGGCAGACGCCACAAAAGAAAGAAGAAGGAACCTAATTAGTACGAAAAGATGAAAAGTGCTTTATCATTATGTAATCAAATAAAAAATTGCAAAAAAGTTACATAGACAATATTATATTTAATATGTATATTATGTTTCGGTTTGAGAAAAAAAATATAGTTAAAAAAGTAACGAATTTGTCTGTTTACTCACGTCAAAAGTTGAGCATTATCATTGGGTATGTGGGTGACCAAACGTTCCCTATAGTTGAGGAAGTTAGTTAGTGTTATATCGCCGTCCTCTTCTAACTGTATTTCGTCTCGCTCAGTCCACACCTCTACTCCCACTAACGCTATGTAGATATTAAGCGGAGCGTACACCTGAAATAAAAGTTAGCTCTAACTTCTTCTTCTTATCGTGTCGATGCCACAACTGTATTTTGTTGTAGCATCGTGTTGGAAAGATTAGCCAGACTAGACACTGCTTTAACTGAGTGTATTCCATTAGAAATCTAGTTCCCATAGTACAAGCTTTGCTTAGTTTTGGACTAGAACGTGATAATATATGAAAGGTATAGTATATTTAATTATTTATTTTCAATTTTTTTTAATATATTCATTTTCTTGGGCGAGCTTTACCTGTTGATAGTAGTAGCATTGTCTTTCATGCTATGTGTCGTAGGTTCGATTCCGGCCGAGAACAAACGTTCGTGCGATGAACACTGATGTTTTTTTTATGTCTTTTTATGTTGCTATATAAATGTGGGGATATGTGTATTCTTTTAGCAATCTAGTTCCCATACAAGCTTTGCTTAGTTTAGGAATAGAGCCGAGCGTGATGTGTGCAATGTTCGTCATTAATATTATGTATTTGTATAATGTATTTATTTACAACATGATATACTTACAGAATTAATAATATTAGCTACTTGTATCATCTGAGAGTGCACAGTTTGTATATTCTCTCCATTTGCGATATATTCTCTGTGATCAGCGACTAACACAAGTTCCAAGTACCGAGATAGGTTGTTCGAATTGTAGGGCCCTCTGACTTGATCATTTGTGCTTCGTTTGTACTGAAAAAATAAAATAAAACATGATTTAAATAAATGAGTGACCAAAGACAGCTAATAGAAGAGAGTGGAAGAAAACGTGTTACCGATCGCGCATAGCATGAGATAAAGAGTTGAAAAATTATGATGATGATGTATCTATATAAATTGTATACTATTTTGTTAATGTGTTTTCAATAAAGATATTCTATTCTATTCCATGTTATACAATCACTGGAAATGTCATTAATATATATGGAAAAGGGAAGAGGTCCTAGCATTGATCCTTGTGGAACACCACTAGGAATCATCATTATTATCATCGATACTGTTAATAATTAATAATAATTGTTATCAGATTATCAACTTACCCTGCTAACCCTACTTTTCTTCAGATCCTGCTGGCTGGTGTACCGTTCTAGGAGCTCAGCATCGAAGCTAGTGTCATTGGTAATGCCGCCGACATAGCCACAATCGTAGTTAGTATTGAGATCGTTGTGGTCGTAAAGATAATGATGGGTTTGGATGTCGTTACCTGAAAAATTTTTTTCACTACAATTAAATAACTTCAGAGCTGATACTTTTGAATATAGCACGAAAGGTCAAAAAGGTCTGAGAAAAACTAGCGTGCCAATTTTTTACGGTCTTTCTTTCTTTTGCAGATGCGCGATCATAGATACATATAGTAAATGAAAATAGCTTTCGAACAAACAAGAAGGATCAAACTAAAATTCGTAAATACTTCAAACTTAAAACGCCATCGAAGAAATCTCTACATATTACGAATGCAAGCAGACTTATGGCAAAAGTATCTTGAAACATAGTAAAACATAATTTAAGTTAAGCTTTTAACCAAATCAGTTAGGCGCGACAAACAACTCTACTGCCGTGATCATAATAGCTTTTTATAAACTAAGCTATAAAATTTACTTTGAAACACCTCTCATAAATGGAAGTAGAATGAAGGTACATCCACACAGATCATGACAGAGCTTTTATAGAAAGTGTCCACAATTCTGGAAGATCTATAAATAAAGGAACTTACCCTGAGCTGGTTCAATGTATCTCATCTTGCTGCCATCAAAGATGACGCCTCTGACTCCACTACAGGTGGACACAGCTACCCAAGAGTCGGGCATTCCACGTACGACACCCGAATAATGACACAAGTCAATGTCCTGTAATTCATAAAAAAGATTATCTGGATTGATGGCATATAAATTAATTATGCAACAAAGAATAAGAAGGGTCATCACTAATAAATGTGACATTCGTAAACGTAACGTAATGGTAAGTATTTGCAACATTCGGATGTCTGAGCTAGATTTAATTATTAGATTTACGCAGTGTAAATAAGCTAGATTTAAGGGTCCCTTCATTGAGCTCTGTGAAATTGGCGAGGTTTCGAATAAGGTTTTTATGAACTGAAACTTTTCACGGTTATAAAAAGATATGCATATCAAAGAATGATTCTTCGAAAGTAGAATGTATTGAAAAAAAAAATGATTTATTAATTAACAACTGAGAAATTAATTAATTTGTAGACAAGGTTTTCGAAAATTAGCAAAAATAGCGTACTTTCGATGGTGATTGTGATCAAAATAATAATAAGGAAGTAATATAAAAAATGAAATATGAAAGAACACTTTGCCGTGAGTAGAAGCTACAAAAAAAACTAACATACGTTCATACAATGTCATATTGAAAAGACGGTATGATAAAAAGCATATTATAAAATTTTACCCTTCAATATAACTGTTATTTCTACGAAGGTTATAGAGACTACAGCTGAAATATACCAACTATATAAAAATTCAGGCTTTTCTGATAATAATAAAAAAAAATTGGAAGCTTGTAGCTATTACTTATTTTTATACAATTTTTTGAAAACAACCTATAAATCGAGGAGCGCACCGCGTCGTAAATCAGTCCGCCTCGAGCGGTCAGAGAGAGCGGTCATGTCGGTCTTCGTCGCGATCTTCAAATATTACGTAAATAATTATAAAACCAAAATCGACATCAAATATAGTGGGACCGTGTGGTTTTGATCCTAAGTATAAAAACGTTTTTTTTTATTGATACCACAATGACGTTCCGTATTGAACAAAGTTCATATTATTGTTAGTAACAGACAATTGGGCGGCCTTTTCGCTACGAGCGTTCTCTTCGTAACAACCTTTGAAAGGCAACTTTTATAGATTTGAGTCTTTGTGAAATCAAAAATGATTTTAGATTTTTTCTATACTTATGATCATACGGATATAAATATTCCAATTGGATATCCACTTTGAAATCCAAGATGGCGCTCACTGGTTTTGGTCAATTTAGCGATATGGGTGTCCTTTTCGGGGTTTATTGGGATGCTGATTACGAATATGGCAACCATTTTGGAATCCAAAATGGCGCGCTCAAGTTTTGGTCAGATTAGCGATATGGGTGTCATTTTCGGGGTTTTTTGGGATGCTGATTACGAATATGGCAACCATTTTGGAATCCAAGATGGCGCGCACAAGTTTTGGTCAAATTAGCGATATGGGTGTCATTTTCAGGGTTTTTTGGGATGTTGATTACGAATATGGCAACCATTTTGGAATCCAAGATGGCGCGCACAAGTTTTAGCCAAATTAGCGATATGGGTGTCATTTTCGGGGTTTTTTGGGATGCTGATTACGAATATGGCAACCATTTTGGAATCCAAGATGGCGCGCACAAGTTTTGGTCAAATTAGCGATATGGGTGTCATTTTCGGGGTCTCTTGGGATGCTGATTACGAATATGGCAACCATTTTGGAATCTAAGATCGCGCGCACAAGTTTTGGTCAAATTAGCGATATGGGTGTCATTTTCGGGGTCTTTTGGGATGCTGATTACGAATATGGCAACCATTTTGGAATCCAAGATGGCGCGCACAAGTTTTGGTCAAATTAGCGATATGGGTGTCATTTTCCGGGTTTTTTGGGATGCTGATTACGAATATGGCAACCATTTTGGAATCCAAGATGGCGCGCACAAGTTTTGGTCAAATTAGCGATATGGGTGTCATTTTCGGGGTTTTTTTGGATGCTGATTACGAATATGGCAACCATTTTGGAATCCAAGATGGCGCGCACAAGTTTTGGTCAAATTAGCGATATGGGTGTCATTTTCCGGGTTTTTTGGGATGCTGATTACGAATATGGCAACCATTTTGGAATCCAAGATGGCGCGCACAAGTTTTAGCCAAATTAGCGATATGGGTGTCATTTTCGGGGTTTTTTGGGATGCTGATTACGAATATGGCAACCATTTTGGAATCCAAGATGGCGCGCACAAGTTTTGGTCAAATTAGCGATATGGGTGTCATTTTCCGGGTTTTTTGGGATGCTGATTACGAATATGGCAACCATTTTGGAATCCAAGATGGCGCGCACAAGTTTTGGTCAAATTAGCGATATGGGTGTCATTTTCGGGGTTTTTTGGGATGCTGATTACGAATATGGCAACCGTTTTGGAATCCAAGATGGCGCGCACAAGTTTTGGTCAAATTAGCGATATGGGTGTCATTTTCCGGGTTTTTTGGGATGCTGATTACGAATATGGCAACCATTTTGGAATCCAAGATGGCGCGCACAAGTTTTGGTCAAATAGCGATATGGGTGTCATTTTCGGGGTTTTTTGGGATGCTGATTACGAATATGGCAACCATTTTGGAATCCAAAATGGCGCGCACAAGTTTTGGTCAGATTAGCGATATGGGTGTCATTTTCGGGGTCTTTTGGGATGCTGATTACGAATATGGCAACCATTTTGGAATCCAAGATGGCGCGCACAAGTTTTGGTCAAATTAGCGATATGGGTGTCATTTTCGGGGTCTTTTGGGATGCTGATTACGAATATGGCAACCATTTTGGAATCCAAGATGGCGCGCACAAGTTTTGGTCAAATTAGCGATATGGGTGTCATTTTCGGGGTCTTTTGGGATGCTGATTACGAATATGGCAACTATTTTGGAATCCAAGATGGCGCGCACAAGTTTTGGTCAAATTAGCGATATGGGTGTCATTTTCGGGGTTTTTTGGGATGCTGATTACGAATATGGCAATCATTTTGGAATCCAAGATGGCGTGCACAAGTTTTGGTCAAATTAGCGATATGGGTGTCATTTTCGGGGTCTTTTGGGACGAAATTAATGACACCCATATCACCCATAATTTGACCAAAACTTGTGCGCCCCATCTTGGATTCCAAAATGGTTGCCATGTTCGTAATCAGCATCCCAAAAGACCCTGAAAATGACACCCATATCGCTAATTTGACCAAAACTTGTGCGCGCCATCTTGGATTCCAAAATGGTTGCCATATTCGTAATCAGCATCCCAAAAAACCCTGAAAATGACACCCATATCGCTAATTTGACCAAAACTTGTGCGCGCCATCTTGGATTCCAAAATGGTTGCCATATTCGTAATCAGCATCCCAAAAGACCCCGAAAATGACACCCATATCGCTAATCTGACCAAAACTTGTGCGCGCCATTTTGGATTCCAAAATGGTTGCCATATTCGTAATCAGCATCCCAAAAAATCCCGAAAATGACACCCATATCGCTAATCTGACCAAAACTTGTGCGCGCCATTTTGGATTCCAAAATGGTTGCCATATTCGTAATCAGCATCCCAAAAGACCCTGAAAATGACACCCATATCGCTAATTTGACCAAAACTTGTGCGCGCCATCTTGGATTCCAAAATGGTTGCCATATTCGTAATCAGCATCCCAAAAAACCCTGAAAATGACACCCATATCGCTAATTTGACCAAAACTTGTGCGCGCCATCTTGGATTCCAAAATGGTTGCCATATTCGTAATCAGCATCCCAAAAGACCCCGAAAATGACACCCATATCGCTAATCTGACCAAAACTTGTGCGCGCCATTTTGGATTCCAAAATGGTTGCCATATTCGTAATCAGCATCCCAAAAAACCCCGAAAATGACACCCATATCGCTAATTTGACCAAAACTTGTGCGCGCTATCTTAGATTCCAAAATGGTTGCCATATTCGTGATCAGCATCCCAAAAAACCCCGAAACTGACACCCATATAACTTATTTGACTAAAACTTGTGCGCGCCATCATGGATTCCAAAATGGTTGCCATTTTCGTAATCAGCATCCCAAAAAACCCCGAAAAGGACACCCATATCGCTAATTTGACCAACACTTGTGCGCGCCATCTTGGATTCCAAAATGGTTGCCATATTCGTAATCATTATCCCAAAAAACCCCGAAAATGACACCCATATCGCTAATTTGACCAAAACTTGTGCGCGCCATCTTGGATTCCAAAATGGTTGCCATATTCGTAATCAGCATCCCAAAAAACCCCGAAAATGACACCCATATCGCTAATTTGACTAAAACTTGTGCGCGCCATCTTGGATTTCAAAATGGTAAAACTTCACGCCGTCGCTTTTAGCCTATGCATGTAGGTCCGTTTTAGACTCATTCCCTACCAAAACTGGCTTCAGTACCATGCACCATGCATGGTACTGATACATATAATGTATGTGATGAAAACAGTGCAAGGAATAATAAATGAATAAAAAAAATGGTAGCACTCCGGGAGTGCCGGCAGAAGTGAAAACTTCAATATTAACGTTGTGTTTTCACTTTTAAGTTTTCACTTCAAAAATATAACCACAGTCGTGATTGTGTCATGTCATTGTGTCACATTCGCGCAAGCGCGAATGTGACACAACGACGAAGACAACGAAGACACACTGACACAGACACATTCGCGCAAGCGCGAATGTGACACAACGACGAAGCCAACGAAGACACAGACACATTCGCGCAAGCGCGAATGTGTCTGTGTCTTCGTTGGCTTCGTCGTCATCGTCACGTCACGTCATGTCGCCACGTCATCGTCACGTCATGTCGCCACAACACTATTTAATTGTTTACACACACAGACACATTCGCGCAAGCGCGAATGTGTCTGTGTCTTCGTTGGCTTCGTCGTCATCGTCACGTCACGTCATGTCGCCACGTCATCGTCACGTCATGTCGCCACAACACTATTTAATTGTTTGAGTCATACGTCGCGTGACCGCAAGTGTGTTCTTTTGTCGTCTCTTGTTTTACGAGCAATGTATAAAAATTAAATAAGATCTTACGCTTTTTCGACGTCACGTGACCCTGACGCGAGTTTGAAAGTTTTTACCCACCCAGCGCCGCTAAAGAAGTTTTCACTTCAAAAATAAAATAAATATTATAAAATAATCTTGGTGAAGTAGTAAAAATAAAAACTGAGGATTTTGAAACTGGTAATCGACTCTCTCAATCATTGTCTAACTAAATCTGAATTTTCATTTTATTTTTGGCAATGAAATAATGTTTTGAAGCCATGTTTAGAACTTAGGAAAATATTTTAAATTCATCAATAAACCTTCGTCTTGTATTTTCAGCACAAAAAAAATATATTGAGAAGTGCGTAACACAACGCGCTGAATAGCAGTGCTGATACGCTAAAGTAATAAATAAGTTAGAACTAAGGCAAACACTCTAGCAAGAACAGTAGCGCGCACGGATATGTTTTAGCAATTTTTTTCAAATTCACAAATATTCCTACTTAGAAATCTAATATTAGTTTCGAGGCTACAAGTCACACTTTTGTAGGTGATAGAAAATAGTACAAACTATTTAGAAATCTTATCTTCTTTTTAATATTTGTTTCTTGATACGATATAGCAAACCAATTAAACACATAATTTCATACTTCCAAGATTAAATCCCGATGAATAATATCATTGATATTTAATGTTGGAAGTAATGAAGTAGTGTAAAAATATCAAATTCGTAAGTCTTTGAATATCGCGTGGACGGTACGTTTGCGAGTCGCGAGCGCTGTGAGCCGCGTCGCGCGTCTTTAAATACCTAAACTCGAACCGACGGATATTGTCCATGGCCCCTTAAGTAACAACGTGGTGACTGTTTATTTTAATAATCCTTAGCGAGTTGATATCATCAGCGATCTTGAAAACGATTTTAATTTTAATCAGATTAGTTATTTACATAATGTCTGTAACGGGTTGTAGATGGCTTTAATAAGGCTTAGTAACATCTTTACGTAATATGATAAGTCCAAAAATCCTGTAATTTGATTTATCTCGTAGAATTTTGATTAAATCACAAAGATTAATATAATTAATATAACATTCATAATATTTGCATGTATTAGATAATCCATATTTTGCTAAAAATACCTTTTCGTCTCTCTTACCTCTTTCTTAGGTTTATGCAGCACCGTCTCACCATCCTTCTGGTACTTTATGGTGTGGTCTCCAGCCACCAGGTCTCGGTTCAACCGCAGGTCGAGCACATAATCTTCGCCGTCTACATCGACGGTTACCGTCACCTCGGTATGATGTGCACCATCCTGGAATTTACAAATTTTGGATATATTTTTTGCTTATTAGTACTAATCAGATCATTTTTTTTTAAATCTCATGTGATAGTGATCCCATCAGATATAACACATTAATGAGAGGTTTGTTTGTTATTGCAGTATTCTCTGAAGGATGTGAGTTATATGAATGTTTCAATTGTTTACATTTTGTCACTGAATTTTGAATAGGACGTTCTCTCTACATATTTTTGAAGCGCACACTGTTTTTAATTTTAACACATCTACGGGTATATATTGTTCCAATTTCGTAACTGCAAACGCCATGTTGCTTGGCCAGGCACCTTAGTCAGACTACTGGCGAATAATTTGCGTGGCTTGATATAGTCTTGATTTAGGATGTACTGACCTATATACTGAATCGGAGGATGCAATCCATCATAGCATCCTCCGATTCAGCAAGTACGAAGGTACAAATTATATAATAGATAACCCCGTGTCAATCGCACCACGATCAACATAAGTGGACTCAAGATAAATGCAGTTGCACAATTTGCTAAGAAACAAGTATAATTTTGGTAAATTATAACAATTTCTACAGTTAGAACGGAAGTACTAATGCGGTTGACCTCAACACAACAATAAAAGTAGAGTTAGTGACCGTTGCTTTTATTTAAGCTGCAATCTCAACATTGACGACGTGCGATTTTATCAAAAAACAGACGATGTTACTTGCTATTTGAACTAGCACTACAACAAAAAATCGAATCCGAAATCACTGAAGAAATTGTTTAATCTGAAACTACTTTCACTTCACTTCTTAATAAATAACGTTTTACTTTGATTGGCTAAACAATCAAAGTAAAACGTTATTTATTAAGAACACCAGAAGAATCAATTTGACACATTCAAATGTGTATCAACATTAATGATCGAGTGAAAGACATCAAATCACAAAAATAAACTTAAAAGTTCGCATTAGTTCAATTTGCCCCTAATAGATATGGTCGCGTGTCACTGATCTCTTGATTGTACCTTTACATTCGAAACAGCAGGATTACCGTCACAGCAATCTTACTTTCCTGTCCGCTTAATGACCGTCTAAATGGGATGTTACCTAGTTGGTAATAACCATGAGAAAATGTTCATATAGTTTAAAGAAAACAGTCGCTAACAGAAAATTGCTTGTTCTCAATCGTTGGCGAGACAGAATAGCAATGATAGTGCTGTTTCTAAACTACACTGGTAACCCCGACGAGATTTGATATGCGGAACAAGGCAGTTTACTCATAAGTAAACGGTATTCATATTATAACTATCTTTTAGAACATTTTCTTTCAACATATATGTCACGATTAGAAGGTAGGGTCAGTAGATAATAATATGGCACCAAAACTTGGTGACCCCGACAGGTGAAAAAAATGTCTTACCGTATCTCTCGTTGATGAGATTTCTCGTTTCGTTCTCGCATAGTGCACGGTAGGCTGTATTAATCTATGTCGATGGAAATCTATTGCAGGAGGACCTGTAACAAGTTAAACCAATATTAGTATTACTAGTCAGAGCTGGTTCGAAGGATGTCATTGCAGTGTTTCGATACGTTTACGATTGTCACATTTATTCGTGCTTACCCCGGTTTATAATACGTAACTTGATGTCTTTAGAGTTATGGACGAAGAGAAAATTCAAACTTGAAAATATTTGAGAGTAGACATAATATGTAACCTAAGGGTTCATACGCACTATGCGGGTAGCCGCATTGCGGCTAGCCGTCCGGCTGACCGCAAGCACAATTATGTACGTAATATTCATTTCTATGCGCACTGCGATGCGGCTACCCGCAGACCGCTCCGGTCGCTCGGAGGGCTGCGGCCCGAGTGACGGCCAGCCGGACGGTTGCTATACGCACTGTGCGGTTCAGTCTGCGGCTGCCCGCCATTGAGTGAGTGTGTGCGCGTGGTACGTCTGGTAAAATGGAATTCGATACCGAAAAAATTATCATCGAAATCCAGAGTCGGCCAGCAATTTAGAACGCCAAATTACGTGTGTAAATGTAGTAAATAGCTGCAACTTCTTCCACGTCCATCTTTGAAATGGATCGACATAACCGCAAATCGCAACGGTTCTTCAACCGCACGTTGCGGTTGCGAATGCGGCTGCCCGCGATCCGGCTGGCCGCATTCGCAACCGCATCCTGCGGTCAGCTGCGCGGCTAGCCGTAATGCGGCTACCCGCATAGTGCGTATGAACCCTAAAATGTTGGGTTTGATCATTCAACTTTTTAAAATAAATTTAATTATTGTCAAGAGACCAATCGTATATCGAGATATAATCGAGACTAATCTTTTGTGTTTATCAAGTAATACCTATCTTTATAAAACAAACATGATTGTCTAAGTAATCATGTGTTAGCGACAAACAATTAGCCTACTATGGATTATGTTTTTTGCTTCGACATGCCAACAAACTACAAATCGTACTTTTTATGTCGAGAAACCTCCACGTTTCCTAGACCTTCCTTCTTTAGAAATCTTTTAAAGGCATGTTACTTTGCAGTTGGCATTTATTCAAAGTTTATGAAACAAAGGCTTTGTTTTATGTACTTTTCACCTTCAAACTTATGATTTATGTTAATTAGACTGTTTCCTAATGAATCAGCTATTTGGCAAGTTTTCTGCTGTATCTTATTTGATTTTATCTTAACATCCGCCTTGACACAATCTACACTACGAAAATGAGGTATTTTTGTAGTTTTTAGGGTTCCGTACCAAAAGGAAGTAAAATGAAGACCCAAAGGCCGTTTGTCCACCGCCGCCGTCACCGTCACGTCGTCACCGAGAACGAGATTATTTCGGGCTGAGTTTAGTATGGCGGCCGGGATGACGGCGCGCTCGGGTGACGGATGTGCGGTGGACACGCGGCTCAAGTAAATGTATGTACCGCTACTTCGGCGCCGTCATCTCGTTCTCGGTGACGTGACGGTGACGGCGGCGGTGGACAAACGGCTTAATACTAAGATTCCGCTGTCCCTGTCACCAGGCTGTATCTCATAAACCGTAATGATTAGAGAGTTGTCATTTTCACAGATGGTGTATTTCTGTTGCCGCTATAACGAATACTATAAACTGAACCTTTCGTGCGAGAGTCTAACTCCTACTTGACCAATTTTTTTAATTCAAAATATATCTGAACTATAAATAATATTAATATATATATATATATATATAATATATATATATATATATATATTAATATTATAAAGAGGAAAGATTTGATTGTTTGTTTGTTTGTTTGTTTGTTTGCATCGAATAGGCTCCGAAACTACTGGACCGATTTCAAAAATTCTTTCACTGTTGTGAAGCTACATTATCTGTGCTGAACATAGGCTATATTATATTTTCAAAAAAATTAGGGATCCTTACTAAAACTTCAATTATGTAACCCAAGGTGTATAAGAAATTCCTTACATCGCGTGCGCTGCGGAAACTATTGATGATAGAAAGAAATCATGTACTACAATTTTGTAGAACACATCATCATCCACAAAAAAGTCAGCGACAGCATATGTCTAACTATTATAGATATGTCATAATAAGTGTTTTCATATCAAAAAATATAATTAAAATGACGACGCCAGAAAACGTTCTATGTTTGTACTTTGGTATTAATCCTTATGTAAATAAATTCTTTAAAATTAAGACTGCTTCAATAACTTTCTATTACTTTTTAAATTATTGAATTCGGACATTCCATTCGAAAGATATCACGAGTTCAAAAATGTAAGTACTTATTAGAAAAAAGTCAGCGGGCGCCGCGTCGCCGCCGGTCACGGGAGTATAAGCGGGGAGGGTCTATATTTTTTATCATTTGGAAAGTACATTTATACTGAGTAACATATTAGCTATATTATAATGATATTTTTTTATATAGGCTACCCGTGCGAAGCCGGGGCGTACTACTAGTATTCAATAAAATAGCTACATTATCTTTCGTTTCAATATGTTGTTTTGTGTTTTTTTTCTCTAACTTATCTCGTCCCACTGCTGGGCAAAGGTCTCCCCCAAGTCCTTCCACTCGTCCCTATTCTCCGCTTTTTTCCACCAATTCCCCTCGAAAGTGTCTAGTTTGTCACATAAATGTTTTTTTTTTTTTTTTATCTTTATTTATTAAAGAGGGTTTAATCAACATGATTATGTCACCCTCGAAAAGGCTCTTATATACTATCTACATCTACTTACGACTAATACCTATTTTAACCACTTTGACTAAATCTTTGGCTTCTTCCGACAACGGAAAAGCCAGAATACTGTTCCAAATGCCGATCGAGAACAAATTAAGATTATATTTATTTACATAAGTCAGTCTTTCTGCTTCGTTCCGGACACACTCCACAATAATGTGATACACGTTTTCGATAATGTCACACTCGGTACAGTTTGGTGATGTTACCTTACCCATGAGATGGCCAAAACTGTTCAGTGGAATGTGGCCCGAACGAAGCCTTAACAGTGTGACGACGTCAGATCTGGCCATATCCGATCTCTCGAACCATGGCGATCTGGATAGGCCGGGTTGTACAGTCCTATACCAAATACCTTTGACAAGGGATCTTTCGTCGAAATATTCTTTCCAATTATATCTACATTTTTGTTTTACTAATGTCAAAAGGTCACTATGATATGGCAAAAAATTCATACTAATACCATCCACGAGAGCTTCCCCGGCGAGACGGTCCACTACCTCATTGCCGGGCAAGCCCACGTGAGACGGTACCCATTGAAGCGAGACATGTTTGCCTCTAGTCGCAAGACTACCAATCGAATCCAAAATGCTGTACGCAATCGGTGTACAACGAGCCCTCGTGGTGCACCGAGCGACATGCTGAATGGCACTTTTGGAATCCGACAGAACAACATAAAGTCCCGCTCCGAAAGAATCTATATAAGATATTGCTTCTGCAATTGCAATTAACTCTGAACACATAATAGAAATTCTTGATTTAATTTTAATTTTAATAGAACTGTTCGCTTGTGGATCGTATATAGCCAAACCTGAGAGGTAATTAACTTTAGATCCATCTGTATAAATTCTATAATAGTTTGGATATTCACTATGCAAGTAATTTTCACATAAGTTCCTCAGATGGTTTACATTATAACTACGTTTAGGTTTATTAACGACATCAATATTCGTTTTAATAAAAGAAATATCCACACCGCTTACCCAATAATCTAGTGAAAACATTTCATTTTTATGACTCGAGTAAATAGGTACATCCTTATAATGGTTATGAATCAGAACTAACAAAGGCTTTGTTCTGCGTGTTAATAAAATATTTTGACCAAGTCTCTCAAATTCGTCTAATAAACAAATGATTTCCATACCTACACAAGATCTTCTACGAAGCCAGTATTTACCGGCCAAATAGTACCTACGTATCCCCAAAGGCTGGAGATGAAGTTCGCATTCCATGACATGTATAGCTGTGCTACGTATGAACCCACCTATAACGCGCATGCATTGATTTTGTGTACGATCTAACTTAGTTAGATGTGTCTTACAACTGTTTGCGTAAATAAAACTCGCATAATCTAACCTACTACGTATGCTAGCTATATATAAGCGTCTCAAATGAAGTGGGTGCATTCCCCAACCTGATCCAGCTAGAACTTTGAAGATATTTATAAATTTAGAAGCTTTTTCTTTTATCTCATTTATGTGTTTGGCCCAACGTAATGACCTATCTAACCAAAGACCTAAATACTTATAATTGTCAACTGTTTGTAACGGAAAATCATTTATTGTTATATTTAAGGAATCTCTGAAAATACCTTTTTTAAAAACACATACTTTACTCTTAGTTGGTGAAATGCTTAGACCTACGTTTTTGAGAATAAGTAATAATTTATTTAACGCTAATTGTAACTTTAGGGCACCATTATTTGTATTATGACAACTAACATATAAGACGAAATCATCAGCATATTGTGAAATATTAACGTTTTGGATTTCTTTACACACATAAACAGTTACAATATTGAATAAAAGGGGGGAGAAAGGGTCCCCCTGGGCCAATCCACGACAAGTGCTACGACAAAGATATGAGTTTTCAGACATTATTTTTAAATTTCTTTCTTTTAAGAAATTCCAAATATACCTGCACATTTGACTACCTACCCCAATTCTGTCCATAATATCCAACAGGCCATTGACGTCCACGTTATTATAGGCGTTGTCGATATCAATAAAACAAGCTATTGTATATTTATTCTGTAAAAAACCTGTCTGTATGCGTGTTACTAGACTAGTAATGTTATCTAAAGTCGAGCATCCTTTTCTGAAACCGATTGTTTTAGAAGACAAAATATCGTTTTTCTCAACAAACCACTCTAATCTGCTGATTAATATGTTGTGAAAAATTTTACAAAGACATGAAATCATAGATATAGGACGCAGAGCTGAAACACATTGAATGTCCCGGCCCGGTTTAGGTATCGGAATAATAACAATATCGCGCCACTGTCGAGGAACAAAACCGGTTTTATAGAACTCATTACATAGATACGTCAATATAATTTTACCATTATTAGGTAGGTTAGCTATCATCGAGTATGATATATTATCACATCCAGGGGATGTATCTTTACGAAGCATGCAGCGGTCTAACTCTTGCCTTAATATAGGCGTTTCTAATTTATAATTATAGGAAGAGAACGTTGGGTCAGGAGGACGGGCGTAATCGGGAGTTAAACTTTGAAGTAATTGGCTCGACTTTTCTTTGTCAATGTAAGATCGCGGCGCATTATAACCTTTAAACCACCTTAATTTGTGCCACAACTCGCTTTGAGATGTGGAACTATCTATTGACGAACAGTACTCCTGCCAAGCTTTATCTTTGGCTTTGCGTATTATTAATTGTGCTTCGCTTACTTTTTTCTGTAGATTTGACAAATTATTTGGTGTAGGATTTCGTCGAAATGTAGATAGTGCTAGACGCCGTTCTGCTACTATTTTAGAAACAGAAACATTCCAATAAGGTTTGGGGGTAAACTTACTTTCGGGATTCGGATTTATTTTTATATAGGGAATGTGGGATTCAGCAGCTATGTTAATACAGTCTACAAAGCGATCATAAGATAATTGAAGGTCATTCGTAATGTTAAAATTTGAGAAAACAGGTTCTAATTTTTCTTTGTAGGCAGGCCAATCAGCTTTTTTGAAGTTTCTTTTATGGGTTACATCTATAGAAGAATTTAAACAAGTTGTGATTTTAATTATTAAGTGGTCACTTCCAAGTGTTTCACTTAAGGTAGTCCAGTTTAATTTTAATGCGATATCAGATGATGAGAGGGTTAAATCGGGAGAAGATTTCTGTAAAAAATTATTCACTAATTTAAGTCGTGTATGCTGGCCGTTATTTAACGAAACAAATGAACTATCTATAATTGCGTCAAAAATTTGTGAACCTCTCTGATCAGTTTTGTAAGACCAATTAGTGTGGTGCCCATTAAAATCGCCAAGAATTAGTGTTTTGGAATTAAAGGATGAAAGTAAGTGATCCCAGTCGCGTTGAGTAGTTCGAAGTGGTGAAGGGGCGCAATACAATGAAATTAAATTTTGAATTTGGTCACAGTTGTAAATTCTTATACCTAAAATTTCTATACCAGGATTGATGCTATCTATATTAAGTTGGACTGCTTTAATGGACTTATGAGCTAATATCGCCACTCCACCCCAACCTCCGTCTCTATCTTTTCTATAAATGTTGTACCCATTTACCTTAATAGAAGTATCAGATGTCAACCAAGTTTCGCTAAGGGCAGCAATGTGGATTTTTTCTTGAGATAAGAATTGCTCAAAAGCAACTAACTTAGATCTTAAACTTTGAGAGTTCCATTGAATAATATTCAATTTACCAACTTTCGAGCGTGTGTTAACCATCTTGACAGAAATAATCAAAAAGAGTCTGCAGTATTGGCCAGTCTGGAATAAAGTCAACGAACATAAATACTAAACACTCTACACAACACTTAATTCCCATTTTAACTTTAGCTTGTATTGTTGCACCTCTTAAAAATAAAATATCTTTTAGTCTCTTAAGTAGCTCCCGAATGTTACTAATTCTCTCAGACTTGGTTTCATCGTTTCCAAACTGTTTTGGGTCTGTTGGTTTATCAGGTGGCTCATCTTCCTGTTCCTCTGTCCAATTCCACGGTGAAGAAGGTCTTTGCTGTCTCTTAAACGAACGTCGAGGAGTATGTTTCTCTTTTTCTTCGTGAGAGGGAGCTTTGGTTTTAGTCACGTCTGCAAAGGTCGGTGTTGTTTTAGGAGTTGAGCTCGAAGGTTGGTGATATTCGGGAAACAAGTTTCTTAGGTATTCAGAGCTAGATTCACCTTCTTTATATTGTTTCTTTTCAGTATATTGTGGCTGCGGACGAGGAGGGGAAACATACATCGTTAGAGCTCTTCTATAGGTGCAGTTAAACTCAGCCATAATATCTCGGAGTTTTTTCTCTTTCAAGAATGCGGGACAGGTTTTCGTCATAGCCATATGGTTCCCATTACAATTTACACATTTGTAGGATTTGGTTTCACAATTGTCATGATCACGCGCACATTTAGGGCAAATCACTTTACTAGACGGACATTTTTTTGTAGAATGCCCAAGTTTCCAACATCTCGCGCACTGCGAAACTGGGAAAACATAGGGGTCTACTTTGATACGCATTCCATCGACCATGACGTGATTAGGAAGAAATGATCCTTTAAAACAGAGACGAACTGATTCACTTGATTTCCACCCATCTTCTTCGGTACAGCGTCGCCTTAACCGGTAAATGGATAATAGTTCTGCATTTTCTGGGCTCCTTATACTTCTCAAAATTTCCTCATCTTCTATATCGATATCGACATTTTTAATAACTCCAAATGAAAGGTTTTTTTCCATAGCACGATAAATTCTCCATCCTTTACTTATAAGTTCCGGGCAAGTTTCTAACTTTGAGGCGCATTCTTCACTATTAACATCGACTCGTACCTTAAAAGGGTTAACAAACTTCACTTTCTCAATATCAGTTAAACGATGAGTCTTAAAAATTTTAGCTAGTGCAAACAGTTTAGGCATCTTCTCATTCGACGAAATATACATTTCAATGTTCTCTTTATTCAACTTTTTCTCCTTTGGTTTTATAACTGTCCACTCCGGTTCAACCATTTCTATAGATCTTTTTGTCCCAGCCTTAATAGTTGGTCTACTCAATTCACTCTCTGGTCTCTCAGTCTGTTCTAAAGCTTCTTCCGTATGTTGTTCCTGATACTCATTTTCCATAAATTCCTCTTCACTTACGCAGCTGTTGCTACGTAAAATCGCAAATCTATTTCCATGCTCAACATCACTAATCTCTGCCATTACGGCGATATTATTATCGATGCACTTGGGCTCATGCATCGTTATCAGTTGCCCGGCCGCCAGGTAGAAACCCAACGCACACAGGCGAACCGAAAAACAATAGAAGACGGTGCGCTCAATATACACGGTAATTATACGATCACCTCGTTCGAATGCCGAAACGAGACTGTGCACATAAATGTTATGTTTAACTTTGGTAAAAAATGGTTTTCATTACAAACTCTTAATCAGTAAAAGTAGCGGGTCAGGTTACAATGAATAATCTGACGCCACGATGACGCCTGTGATGTCAGCCTCACCAGCTTTGGAGTACACCTGTTACTCAAACTTGACCTTTATTGTGAGGGAGGTAAGATTCAATTCACCAATCAAACTTTTTGTTATTGTCTTGGGTTCATTAGTACGCCTTGAAGACAACACTGATACGTGTTTACTGCAATTCTTATCAGCTTATCAATTACAGAGCTTTTATTGTTTTTTAAAAATACATAGAACATTTCCTTATACAGACTTGCAGACTTTTATTTCTTTATTTTATTTTAAAACAAACAATTTTACAATCTTTATTAAAAAAAGTAAGCTCTAATTAGTTGTATATGTTATAAAAATAATTTTAATTTGTTTTGTCAAAAATAAGTAGATGAGTTTCTTGTAAGTATAACTTTTTAAGTTTGTAGAGTTTAAACAACCAACTAAATATTCAAATCTTCACAGAAAAACATAATTTTAATTAAAATGCAACTCAAACGGTAATTATTTTAAGTGAAACCGAGCAGCTACCTGTGTTCAAAGGCAAATACCTAAAACTATAAAATACAAATTAAACCAACATAATATGACTTCAACCGTATCATAATCCGACTAGAATAATTAAGATGCAGAGACTCATTAAAAGATCAGAGGTTTCTTTATTAACTGAAGACAGGACGCCGGTTATGGCGATGTTTTTCTCACCATCATTATCATCAACCTATCAGTCTACTGCTGGACGTAGGTCTCTTCAAAGACTCACTACTGAGATCGTTCTCTTCATACATGTAAGTAAATGTACTTTTAATTTATTAAAACCGCAAAGAATACTTTTTACACCTCACATAAGAAACTATTGTCTGACAAACTTTTAGAATAATTCATGTACATTTCAACTTTTAATTATTCTATTGCAATTTACTTAATATAGGTATCAAATTAAACGGCTTCACTTGTAGAAAACACTATAACAAATATGTCGGGGCAGTTTTTTTTTATACTAGTCCAAACTAAGCACAACTATGGTAATAAATATATTCCTGACAGATAATGATTCTCTAGCTAAATTTATAAATTTTGAGGGGCAGTTAAATAAAAATGAAGTCTCACATTTGTACACCAATTTAACCAAAAGCACTTGTTTAAAAAACTTGGCATTAAGACCTGCAGAAGGAAATAATTGGCACAAATAACGGTGCTTCGAGGAAGTGCTGAATGTTTGATCCGTGCTGAGTACTGCTAGCCGGTAAGGTAGGTATCATCAATGTGAATGTCAGTCTACTTAACAAGCTACTGAATATCATACAATTTTAATGAATGAAGAACTGGATGAAACGATTCGGGACAAAAAATAGGGTTGCCCAAAAAATGTATCCAACCCGAAAAATGTATACAACCAGAGCCCTTAGTCCGAAGGTGAATTTTAGAACTCCCTACTCTCGAGCCGACAGTCGTCTCTCGGATAGCCATACAAAAATGTATGGACATCCGAGAGACGACTGTCGGCTCGAGAGTAGGTAGTTTTAAAATGCGTCTTCGGACTAAGGGCTCAGAAGACGAACGAGATACGAAAGAAATCGAATGCAGTTATTTATAAACTAATTATGAAATCACGACCTCACAATAAGTCACGTCATGTAGCCTAGACACACGTCTAGCTCCAAGATCAACGACCGCAATTTTACGACCATACTGTATAGCAGGAGCTCTACCATGGGTTTTTACTATACTATATTTACTATACTCGCTAGCGTCTGTAGTTAAAAAAATGTATGAAGATTTGTACAGCGCCTCTAGCGGATAGTTGGGTACTAAAATTCGTCATACTAATATTGACGTAACTACCGTAGTAAAGTCAGGCGATTTTACTGTGACAACTCATGGTAGAGGTACTGAGCATTATCACGTATGCCGTTGACGTGAAAAAAACTGACCTTACAGTTTGTAGGGAACTGTACGGAACCTATACGAAAGATGGAGATAGCTAAAAAATGTATGTATTTACAAAAAAAAATTATATAAGTATTCTCTTATAAGTCTATCAGCAGTCTAGTTCCCATACTACAAGCTTTGCTTAGTTTGGGAGTAGAGTGTGATGTGTGAAATGTCCGTGAATATTTATTTATTTATTAAATGGAGGAATGACATAAATTACATTATTTAATTCGGACTAATCTAGAAGAGGTGCCTTAATATTACGTAGTAGTTCAGTTGGTATTAGCTCTGCCTCCCATGTTGTAGGCCGTAGGTTCAATCTCCACCAAGAGCAAATCTTTGTGTGATGAACATCAATGTATGTATTTACAAAAAAAAATGTATAAATCAGTATATTCAACAATCCAGTTCCCATAAAACAAGCATTATTAAGTTTGAGACTAGAACTCGATGTGTGAGTTGTCCATGAATATACTTATCTTTTTATTTTTGACGACCGATGTGGCGCGGTGGGCGATGGTCCACCTGCGACGCGGAAGGTTGCGGGTTCGATTCCCGCCCTGGGATAAATGTTTGTATGTTCTGCAAATATTTATTCCGGGTGTTCTGGGTATTATATGTATAATAAAAAATATCTATCTATGTAATGTATTATATTAAGTATATCAGTCTTCTAGTACCCATAACACAAGCTCTGCTTAGCTTGGGGCTAGATGATGTTGTGTGGATTGTCCAGCATTATTTATTTATTTATATTTTCTTTTTTTTATATTCTAGCCTACATTGTCCCACAGTTGGGCAAATTATTTATTATATCAAACAAAAAAATAATCCAATTTCATAAACTTGTACGAAGTATATAGTTTTCATGACATTTCAGTATAATTCGTCCCCGGCGTGAAACAAACCGGTAACCTCATTAACCTAGTTTAGTTAAATGTTAAACAAGGTAGAGCAGTCACGATATTTATAATTAGAACTTCCATTTAGTCTTAATTATTACCTATACATATAATTTACAAGTTCAGCAAAAACCTAAAGCTAGTTTAAAATTTCAGTTTAAAGAACCTTGTCCGAACAAAGTCCGGACAATCAAAGTTTGACATTAAACATCTTTTTTTTTTTTTACTTTATTTGGGAAAACAAACAGTACCTACCTCAATACAAGATAATTAAACTATGAGTAATACTAAGTATTAGTAATTGTGTCACCGTTTACCACAGATTTATTTAAGCAATAGTTGCTAATTTACAGTTTATGAGAGATGGTTAGTACTATTTTTATCATTTGGAACGAAGTTCCTTTTTTCAGTTTTTGCGTTGGGAAAAACCACAGAACAAAAAATACAGTAGAAGGAGCAAAGTCCTTTTTTAGCTCCGGAACCACCGTACCCTAACTTACACTGACACAGGTTAATTGTATTTCGTCACACTAAGAAAAGCGTCGTGTGATTGGTTGAATGAAAGTAAGTAATACATTAGTCTTCGTTCATTTGAAAATTAACAATAATCATATGACGATAGAGTGGTTTATTATCTAATCTATTTACGTATTACGTCATACGGAATACTTTCACTACCAAGTTCTGCTACTCGCCGCTAGATGTCACTACACCAAATGCATTTAATAAACCTTTATTACTTTTGAGATAAGATTCATATTTCCGTAACGAGCTCTTTACTATTTTTGTACTATTGGTCCATTTCTAGGGTTGTACTGCTGCCATTACTTTATATATCGACAATGCGTTTTATTTTCAACTAAAATTAAAGTCGATAAATATATTTTACATTTCAAAATGAATTAAGTACCTTACTCATTTTTATGTTTGAAATCATTGTGTTTATAAATGTATACTAATATAAATAAATAAATAAATAAATAATGCTGGACAATCCACACAACATCATCTAGCCCC
Source organism: Ecliptopera silaceata (assembly GCA_932527185.1). Taxonomy (NCBI): domain Eukaryota; kingdom Metazoa; phylum Arthropoda; class Insecta; order Lepidoptera; family Geometridae; genus Ecliptopera; species Ecliptopera silaceata. Next base: position 5,762,026 of record OW052213.1, on the reverse strand, counting down.
AAGCTAAGCAGAGCTTGTGTTATGGGTACTAGAAGACTGACATACTTAATACAATATAATACATAGATAGATATTTTTTATTATACATATAACACCCAGAACACCCGGAATAAATATTTGCAGAACATACAAACATTTATTCCGAGGCGGGAATCGAACCCGCAACCTTCCGCGTCGCAGGCGGACCATCGCCCACCGCGCCACATCGGTCGTCATAAAAATAATATATAATATAAAAATGTATATAATAATGGAAGTAATTAATACAAATAAAATTAAAACACTGGTTTTATTAATGAACTACTTACATTAATAAAACATCTACATACTAAAAAATATACATTATTGGCCTTGAAAGATAACATACTTGTTAAGAAGTTGCCTTTTTGATAGTTTTATATTAATTTTAAGTAAATGATGTATCCGCACATTAATGTAGCGTTCTGTTATGGCTTTTATCAAGTCAGTTACATGGTTTGATGTGGGGAATTCTCCAATTTGATGAACATTTATATTTTCGAACAACCTTTCTCCGATAAACTTTCTTAATATTTTGGCCATTACTTCTTCTTTTTTAAATAATTTTCCATCCATTGTCCGAATGACAACTTCAGCCACTTTACAAATTTTTATCATATCGCTTGATGGATATACAAGCCCACCTTTATCTTTGGCTATTATAAATTTATGTAAATTGATGTAGTCGTTCTTACCGAATGTTGGTTGAGTTGTGATAAAGGCGTACCTACTCTAGACGGATATAATTCGGCTTTCTCAAGGAACTGCCATAATCAGAACGATGGTGTAATCATTTACATTTCTAAAGAATTAACATACACAATTGAAGAACCCGTAACAGATAGTGCTAACTTCCTAATACTAAAAATAAAATCAGACACCGCCTTAATTTGCATCTATAGATCTCCCTCTTTTCACCAAATTGATAACTTTTTAACTTCACTAGAATCTATTACTACGTCTCTTAAACTATATCCAAATATAATCATTATTGGTGATATCAACTTGGACATTAGAAACCATGCACTTGATGATAAAGTTAATGGCTATCTAAATTTGTCAGCGGAGTTAGGTTTTTTACCAGCACATTGTCTACCTACTCGGGACGAAAACTGCCTTGACCACGTACTTCTCAAAACCAACCTACCAGCATATGTCGCTGTAATTAAGACTTATATAACAGATCACTTTCCAGTAGTTCTCTCCCTGAACAAATATGTTTGCAAAAACAAAACACCGAAACAACACACCTTCACAGATTGGTCTAAAGTAATCTCCGGACTACAAGACATAGATTTTGATTCATTATTGACCAATGATGATGTTGAACAAATAACATATTCTATAATTAATGCTATAACCAAGCTAATCGGTCAAAATACAAAAACTACTCGTATACCTAAAAAAGACAGAACAATTAAATCATGGGTAACACCAGGCATCTTGCGCTGTATTCGTAACAAAGATAAACTCCACAATAAATTTAAACAAGACTCTGACAATGATATAACAAAAACAACATACCTACGTTACAAACAATTTTGTTCACAAGTAGTCGCTGCAGCTAAAAACGCACATGAAAGAAACCAAATCAATAAAAGTTTACACTCACCTAAAGCTACTTGGAAGACGATTAAGAAAATTACACATACATCTAAAAAACAGAATGACGCCAATGAATTACTTAAATTTAAAAACACTCCCAAGGAATCAATTGAAGCAGTCAATAAATATTTCGCCTCCATTGGATCTTTGTTAGCTGCCAAAATACCATGTCCTATTGATGTCCCTTGTGATCGGCACGCAGTAGTCTCCTTATCACAATCCCTGGTAATTTTACCAACAGACGAAGCGGAAATTGAACGGATTATTCTAGGCTTGAAAACAGACTCGGCCACGGGTTGGGATGGAGTATCTCCAAAACTTTTAAAGGAAGCACGTCATGTATTGTCTAGACCTCTTACCAAACTCTTGAATATGTGCATAGAAAGAGGCACCTTCCCTACAGCTTTCAAACGGTCAATAGTACACCCTATTTTTAAAGACGGAGATAAGCACTTGCCTAATAATTATCGACCCATCTCAATACTACCAGCTCTTTCAAAAATCTTCGAAAAGCTGCTTAATGCGAGGCTAATGTCTTTCTTAAATAAAAATAATCTTTTAGCTGATGAACAATATGGCTTTAGGGCCGGTAGGTCCACAGAGGATGCCGTTATGAGTTTGATCGGAACCGTGTCGGAAGCCTTGGATAGTAAACGTAAATGCATTGGTGTATTTTTGGACTTGGCCAAGGCTTTCGACACTGTATCTATTCCTATTCTGTTGAACAAACTGGAGAGGCTGGGAGTAAGAGGCACATGCCTGAAACTCTTTGCTGATTTTCTAGACAATAGATCACAAAGAGTCAAAATGGGTGACTTAATGAGTACAGAGGTATCCGTTACCCATGGAGTTCCACAAGGTAGCATCCTCGGGCCAAGTCTTTTCCTCATTTATATTAATGATCTCTGCCACATGTCACTCCCTAACGCAAGAATATTTACATATGCTGATGACACAGCGGTCATATTTGAGGGGAGGACTTGGAACGAAACATTTAAAAGTGCTGAATTAGGCATGGCGACCATAATTCAATGGCTGAATTCGAATCTCTTAACTATTAACATTCAAAAAACTAAATATATTAACTTCATGTTACGCTCGAATAATGGTCCTTCGATAGACCTTCAGCTCAAAGCTCACTCTTGCTCGGTCATAGAAAATGCTAATTGTAACTGTCCCCACTTTTCCAACACTTCCAACATCAAATACCTGGGAGTCATACTAGACGAACGTCTATCATGGCTACCCCATATAACACTTTTATCTTCCCGCACTCGTAAACTTATTTGGATTTTTAAAAAACTTAGACATGTAATGAACCAAACGCTAATAACTTCAATCTATATCTCTATTTGCCAGTCAGTCTTATCCTACTGTATACCGGCCTGGGGCGGCACCTACAAAAGTCATATGCTAACTCTGGAGCGAGCCCAGAGATCAGTCTTAAAAACCATGACCTTCAAACGCTTTCGTCATCCAACTAAAGACCTATACGCGTCCTGCCAGGTCCTCTCAGTTCGCCAACTTTATATACTAAACATAATTTTGAGAGCCCATTTAAAAATCCCACTACACCCCGCACATACACGCAAAAAAAGAAGAACCCGTATTTTAAACATAGCTCGTAGAACCACCTTCATGCAGCATCAATATGCATTCTTATCCATACATGTATACAATAAATTAAATAATATTTTATCTATAAATTCGCTTAATCTGGTAAACTGCAAGTGCACAGTAAAAAAGTGGCTCTTGAACAAGTCATATGACGATACGGAGAAGCTTTTGACTATTACTCAATAATTACTGGTTTTATTTTTTTTATTAAAACCCGTAGTCACCCATGTGCATAATTTTTTACACACATCAAGTATACTACTACGTTACAACATTGAAACCTGTCAAACTCTCAATATATTTACTACTGCAAAATACCTACCACTATATTAATGTCTCACTTAACCCACTATTACCTATCTTACTTAAACTAGTAGGTACTACTATATCAATATCTCTTTACACTCACACTGCTTTCAAACTTCACTGTACTACTATTTTACACACTCACACATGCATCAGACAAACTACAAAATATTATTACTATACTTTTACATCCCATACACTCGCACATTATCAAAATTTACACAAATCTCATCACTTTCACAGTACCATAGCATACATACCTACTCGCCTACCAACTCACGCCTTACCTCATTGTCCTACTGTTACACTACCTATTAATTAATTATATGACTAGTTGTTTCTCATTCATTAGGAAACTATTCAAATGTTTTTCACTGGGAATCCATTATCATGTATTTTTGTTAATTTGGGCTCCTGTCGATCGAGTCGATAGACCAAATCTTAAGATTTGTATCAGTGTAGACTCGATCGACGGGAGAAAATTCTAAATCTGTATTTTTGAGCAGCAGCTGTTGTATTATATAATTTAACTTATATTACCACCGGAGGGCACTACGACCGGGATACAGAAACTCTAGTCCGGTTCGTAGTGTGTCATCTTTCTTAAATAGTGCATTGCTTTGTTTTGTTTTACTGTAAATTAGATATTTATTTTTATTTTTTAGATTAAGCAATGTTTCAAGTTTGTGTCAAATAAATATATTTCATATTTCATATTTCATGTAAAGAAATACATTTATATGAGATGAGAGCGCCAACACAGATGTCGCAATTAATTTTCTTTATTAAAATTCGGGCAATATATCCGGCAATATGTGCTATTGCTTGAGAACTAAATTCGGTAATGTTTTTTAGAAGTTCGCCGACTTCTTGCTCTTCTGTGTTGGACAGAAGACAAGAGTCTTCTGTCCAATCGTCCTGTGTTAAACCTGAATCAGTAGAGGTTTTATTTATGCGATCTACTGCGGACGAGCAATTTAGGATAGACAATTGTTCCAACGCAGTACAATTTCCTGATCCGAAATCTTTTAGTTCTACATGAACCAAAAGTTTTTTGTATGCTGCCACAAACTGTCTTGCTGTCGGATTATTATTAGATCCACCGTGTGCCCTAATATTACCGAATAGAAGTTCCAAGTGATCCTGGCTTAGTTTATAAAATGGTAGGTAAATCATCAGTTTTCCTTGAATGAGGCTTGAGTAAAGGTGTTTTAACGCTTTAGCGCATCCTAGGAACCCAAGGAATCCGGTTTTTCGAAGACTATTTGTAATAAGAATGCCATTTTCCAGTTTCAAATTAGAAACCTTTCTCAATTTGAATATTACTAATAGATTCCCTCATATCCACCTTTTAAAAACTTATAAATAAGATTAACTAATTAAATAAAAAAAACGGTTTAAACAAGTCATGGAAGTACCTACTACTACAATTACTATACAGAATCATAAAAAAAATGCATTATAGGGTTAATTTTTTGCCGATATATCATAGAACATTGTAAGTTTAAAATATCGATAACTCATTATCGATAACGTCAATACCTAATTGAGTAGCGGACTGTGACATGTCAGTAGTTGGAATCTTCGAGAATAAATGGTTGACTTTAAAAGAAAGTAGACCCTATAGAATAAACAATAAAGTCTATTTGTACTTGTCTTGTACAATAAAATAATGTTTTTACAATTTTCATCGAAATTAAGTAAATCAAGACTAACCGATGATATGATATACCACCATTTGAAACATTTTTAGTTCTGCTGTCGTTTTTACACTCTAGAACAGCGCAATAAGGCATTTTTGTAATTTTTCTAAAGCTATTATCACTGTGACGGTTCGATCTAGACTGACGTGCGTGAAATAGGCGTGGCGGAGACAGTTTGCGAATCTACGCTAAACTCGGGGTACGCGCACCCCGCCCCCATACTACTTCTACTGTATTTTTTGTTCTGAGGGAAAAACCATCACGGAGCTACTGCTTGTGAGAGTAGTTTATGTCTGACTTGAAGTGAGTTAAACCTCACAGTCCGTCAGACACTTCTGCCAGGGGACGCGAGTGCGCTTTTGCATTCATCACCCCAGCAGTGTTGGCCAGTAGTTCAGGTCACCAGTAGGTACACATACGGCCGGTTTCTCGAACGATGATCAACGAAAAAATCAAATAATTACTATGTGTTAAACTCGGATCAATCGTGATTTGGGTTGCCAGAAACCGGCCGTTAGAGTACTATGTGCTACCAAGAAAGAAGAAGAGTCTAAGGTGCTTTGTGGCACATGAGTATATAGTATGAAGTGTCAAATGTCTAACTAAGGCTAACGGCCGGTTTCTCGAACGATAAATCAACGAAAAAATCAAATAATAATGTGTCAAACTAGGATCAATCATGATTTGGGTTTCCAGAAACCGGCCGTTAGATATTTGACACCTCAATATAAAGTTGCATTTAAAGATGAAAAGTTGAATGGTCTCGATATCAAGTCAGCATGATACATAGATTAGGCAGGTTGTATTAACTATGGTCTGGGCATAAAAGATCTCTGTCATAGTTGGATTCTGTACCTCTACCATGAGTTGTCATAAAATCGCCTGACTTTACTACAGTAGTTACGTAAATATTAGTATTGAGAATTTTAGTATCCAACTATGCGCTAGAGGCGCTGTACAAATCTTCATACATTTTTGAAGTGAAAACTTCTTTAGCGGCGCTGGGTGGGTAAAAACTTTCAAACTCGCGTCAGGGTCACGTGACGTCCAAAAAGCGTAAGATCTTATTTAATTTTTATACATTACTCGTAAAACAAGAGACGACAAAAGAACACACTTGCGGTCACGCGACGTATGACTCAAACAATTAAATAGTGTTGTGGCGACATCGTACAAGGCGAGTACAAGGCGCTGCCAACACGCGGTGCGGTGCGGAGCGCGGGGGCGGAGGACCGAGGAGCGGCACTCGCGCGCCGGCAGCCGACAGACGCTCTGAGCACCCTCGCACGGGAAACACGTATCGCTCGCCGCGCGCGCATAACCAGATAGACGCTATTATATCGTACGAATCGTTTCGCCTAACTTGTATTTAACTGTATCGCTTCCATCTTATTGAAGTGAAAACTCAGTCAGGGTCACGTGACTCGTGACGTTCATCGAACGTGACGTTCATCATTCGTTGTCTTCGTCGTTGTGTCAATGTCATTGTGATTGTCATTGTCATTGTCGTTGTGTCGACATGACACAATCACACTGACACAGACACATTCGCGCTTGCGCGAATGTGTCTGTGTCAGTGTGTCTTCGTTGTCTTCGTCGTTGTGTCACATTCGCGCTTGCGCGAATGTGACACAATGACATGACACAATCACAATGACACAGACACATTCGCGCTTGCGCGAATGTGTCTGTGTCATTGTGATTGTCATTGTCATTATGACGACTGTGGTTATATTTTTGAAGCGCGAATGTGTCATTGTCATTGTCATCACAATGACATCACAATGACACAACAATCACAATGAATCACAACAATCACAATGACACAGACACATTCGCGCTTGCGCGAATGTGTCTGTGTCAGTGTGTCTTCGTTGTCTTCGTCGTTGTGTCACATTCGCGCTTGCGCGAATGTTACACAATGACATGACACAATCACAATGACACAGACACATTCGCGCTTGCGCGAATGTGTCTGTGTCATTGTGATTGTCATTGTCATTATGACGACTGTGGTTATATTTTTGAAGTGAAAACTTAAAAGTGAAAACACATTCGCGCTTGCGCGAATGTGTCTGTGTCGTTGTGATTGTCATTGTCATTATGACGACTGTGGTTATATTTTTGAAGTGAAAACTTAAAAGTGAAAACACAACGTTAATATTGAAGTTTTCACTTCTGCCGGCACTCCCGGAGTGCTACCATTTTTTTTTTTTAACTACAGACGCTAGCGAGTATAGTATATATAGTATAGTAAAAACTCATGGTAGAGCTACAGAGCCAGCCTTCACCTTCACGAATCACGCGCCACATAATAGGTACATTCAATATCATTTTCACACATCCCCATGACATAAAAGAGTATTGTTGTTAGAACAATAGCTGTATTATGTTTATCTCGAGCCTCTAAGCAAGTTGCTAATATTTATCGTAATATGGGACAATGCTAAAAGGCGAAAATAATCGTAGATTTAGCATACATTGACGGCCCGCATCGACGGAACATTATTAAGACAGGGAAAAGCCGGTTAATGGGGAAGATCTAAGTTCTTTTTGTCTGTAAAGCTATAGAATTCTTGCTATAGCAGCGATCTACTTGAGAACAGAATTCGGCAGCTGCAAGAGTAACCTATTCAAAAGTAGTATGATTGACAAGGCTTAAAAATATATTATCACGATGGAAACTGTCTTTTTCAATCTGTTATTAATTTGGAAATATTAAAACACATGGTTAAATTTTTAACAGCTTTGTGTGCGGCAATAAATTACTAGAACCAATAGCTATTGTTCCAATAGCGATAAATTCATAGAAGATACACTTTCCATAAATAAATTACTAAGTGGGCCAAACCAAAATTGTTATGAGTGGAGCCACGCGTGTGGCATTCTCTGCACATTTTATAACCTGGACGAGTCATTTACCAACAAAAATAAAATTATTATTTTCAGAAATTGTATTGATAAAAATTACAATAATACGAGGATTACCGTTCGCTTTAGGTACTTGTACAACTTGAGAAAGTCGTATACACGTTAATTGTATCTTAACCCTGAGACTTAAGCTGATTGATCAAAAAGCACTTAACCTGTCACAACATAAAGGTTTGATATAAATAAATAAAATAAATATTCAAGGACATCACACTCTAGTCCAAACTAAGCAAACTTGTACTATGGGTACTAGATTGCTGATAGAATACTAATATATGTACTTGTAAATACATAAATAGATAGTAACACCCAGACACGACATATATTTATGTTCAAACACAAACATAGGCTCAGGGTAGGGATACTGGATGGAACCCACAACATGGAAGGCAGAGCTACTACCAACTGAGCTGTGACGCCTGTCAAAGATCCAACAGCACAGCAGGTTCACAAGACATGGTAATCGTGTCAACCGTTAAGCTGCTCCCAATCACGGTAAGAGGTGGATAACTCCTGATAACATCTGATTTATGGATATCTTAGCATCCTGTGTAAACTGGTTTAAGTATACATACAAACTAACAACGCAGATTAACTATGAGATATATGCTGACTTTGAAGATAAGAGTAGAAACGAAATATGCTGCTGATATGTTACTAAGATTTCACGTAGCCTGGTGGGAAGCGGCGGCTGATAGGAAGTTCTGGAATAGTAGCGGAGAGACCTTTACCCAGCACTGGGAAAGTACAGGTTAGTAAAAAAAAATAACAAGGGTTAGAATAGCGGAGAGACAGTTCACTCATGATAACATATCAAAGTATCCACTATTGATCACGATAGTTATTACCATTTCTGTATCTGACATGAATTGAACACAGAAATGGTAAAAACATTCAAAACACAAGCATGTATATTAAAGTTTAATCCAACATATTAAAAGAAAAATTAATAATGAGTTATAAATAAACACGGCATGGGCTCACCAGACAGTAACGTAGTTATTGTGTATTCATTTTAAAAACAAATAAATAAAATAAACTCTGTATATAATTTCAAAATAAAGCTTTAACCGTAGTTTATTTAAATAACCCCATTAGCACGTAGGTTTTATAAAATTGTGAGGTTAAAATAGCGATAAAGATTTTGGAAGAAGGCGTGACAGATAGCAGATTAGAACAACACCTATAGTCCAGTCAATTTATGCATTTCACCTCGGAATTCGAGATACCCAGCTGTAAGTTTGTAAATACTTGTATATTGACACCCTTAAAGTTGTCTCAAAACCTACATATGGTAGGGTGTCTGCAACTATAAAATTTCAAGGTCAAAGGTCACAAAAATAGCTTTTTTGTAAATATCTCATTTACTATGGGGTTTTTGCTATTTATATGTATTACAATATTGTAGAATACAAAATTCTCTACACATTATGTCTAGAATTTTTTTTTATACTGTAATCCGTTTTCGAGATAAACGGCGTAGAGCGCGCGATCACAGCATCACTTTTTTTTACATGTTTTTTCTTCATACTTGATCAGGGCATGATTTCGAACCCTGGTATGGGGTTGGGCAATGCGAAACGGTTTTTTGGAGCCTGTCATGACAATTTGACCACCTCTTGGTTGACCTGAAGTGATGCTGTAACCGCGCGCTCTCCGCCCTCGTATCTCGAAAACGGTTCACCATATAAAAAATTTTTTTTGCCACCTTTGTAGAATACTAAATTCTCTACAATTTTGTTTTTTTTTTTTTTATACGGTGAACTGTTTTCGAGATACGAGGGCGCAGAGCGCTGCTGGTTGACCTGAAGTGATGCTGTAACCGCGCGCTCTCCGCCCTCGTATCTCAAAAACGGTTCGCCATATAAAAAAAATTTTTTGCCACTATTGTAGAATACTAAATTCTCTACAATTTTATTTAAATTTTTTTTTATACGGTGAACCGTTTTCGAGATACGAGGGCGCAGAGCGCGCGGTTACAGCAGGACTTCAGGTCAACCAGGAGGTGGTCAAATTGTCATGATAGGCTCCAAATAACCGTTTCGCATTGCCCAACCGCATACAGGGGTTCTAAATCATGCCCTGACCAAGAAAGAAAAAAAAATCATGCAAAAAAAGTGATGCTGTGACCGCGCGCTCTACGCCCTTTATCTCGAAAACTGTTTACAGTATAACATTTTTTTTGTACATAATTTGTAGAGAATTTTGTATTCTACAATATTGTAATACATACAAATAGCAAAAAACCCATAGGAAATGAGATATTTACAAAAAAAGCTATTTTTGTGACCTTTGACCTTGAAATTTTATAGTTGCACACACCCTACCATATGTAGGTTTTGAGACAACTTTTAGGGTGTCAATATACAAGTATTTACAAACTTACAGCTGGGTATCTCGAATTCCGAGATTCTTACCAAATTTTAGCTTATTTGACTGGACTATACTCAAATAATCATTCCACGCTTAATTAACCATGTCGTCCATTTGTAGATCAAATTACATACAAAAAGTGCACTGTCCACTGAAGCTGTCATACTAAGTCTCATTTGCAATTTCAGTTTTTAAATAAATAAGTATTCGTGGACATTTCACACATCACACTCTAGTCTAATAGAGTACTCTAGTCTAGTCCCACTAGATTGCTGATAGAAATACTAACATACATTTATTTATTACTACATGACATAGAATAAATAGTTACATCCAAACATAGAAAACAATGTCATGTTGATCAAACAAACATTTGGTTTAGGTAGATATCAAACCCACGACCCACAGCATGGAAGGTAGAGCTACTACGAGCTGAGCTGTGACGCCTGTCATTTTTCGTTGTTATTTGGCGTAAACTTATAATAGAAAGGGTCATGAAGCGATGTTTCGGCTGATAAGGTCCTCACTCAGTCTATAAATCACGCATAGTCCAGTCAAAATAGACTAAAATTATGACTTCAGTTTGCATTAATTCCCAACAAGCTGGATTTTTGTGCAGGCCTTGAATACGTCATTACAAATGATATGTCAAAAGTCCCCATCGATCCCGCTTGTGCGTTGTTTTTTATTCGAGGTCAAAGGTCATAAATTTGCATTTTTTGCGTATATCTCTGAAACAACGAGAGCTATTGAAAAGTGGTTCAGGCAAAGTTTGTACATCGTAAAATTGTCTACAAAAATACTTCAACACTTTTCTTCTACAAAGCATCGTTTTCGAGATATAGTGACTTTAGACCGCAGGAAAATCGTCGAAGATGCTGCGTTTTTTTCATTTCAGCCGTTTTATTTGCTTCATTGCCACAGAACAAACAGTATTTCTTAAAATTTACTGAAAGGGGTGATGGGTTCGATGGGTTAGTCCTCCTCCGAGGTAATGAATCGTCTTTTTGTTTCAAGAAATACTGTTCTTTCTATGGCAATGTAGCAGATAAAACGTCTGAAATGAAAAAAACGCAGCATTTTAGTCGATTTTCCTGCGGTCTAAAGTCACTATATCTCGAAAGCAATGCTTTTTAGAAGAAAAGTATTGAGATATTTTTGTAGACAATTTTACGATCTACAAACTTTGTTGGAACTATTTTTCAATAGCTCTCGTTTATGACTTTTAAACGCAAATTTATGACTTTAACCTGGGTATTTGCGTTTTTCGCGTATATCTCTGAAACAACGAGAGCTATCGAAAAATGGTTCAGACAAAGTTTGTAGATCGTAAAATTGTCTACAAAAATATCTCAATATTTTTCTTCTAAAAAGCATCGCTTTTGAGATATAGTGACTTTAGACCGCAGGAAAATCGACTAAAATGCTGCGTTTTTTTCATTTCAGCCGTTTCATCTGCTTCGTTGCCATAGAACGAACAGTATTTCTTGAAACAAAAAGACGATTCATTACCTCGGAGGAGGACTAACCCATCGAACCCATCACCCCTTTCAGTAAATTTTAAGAAATACTGTTTGTTCTGTGGCAATGAAGCAGATAAAACGGCTGAAATGAAAAAAACGCAGCATCTTCGACGATTTTCCTGCGGTCTAAAGTCACTATATCTCGAAAACGATGCTTTGTAGAAGAAAAGTGTTGAAGTATTTTTGTAGACAATTTTACGATGTACAAACTTTGCCTGAACCACTTTTCAATAGCTCTCGTTGTTTCAGAGATATACGCAAAAAATGCAAATTTATGACCTTTGACCTCGAATAAAAAACAACGCACAAGCGGGATCGATAGGGACTTTTGGCATATCATTTGTAATGACGTATTAAAGGCCTGTACAAAAATCCAGCTTGTTGGGAATTAATGCAAACTGGAATGTCTATTTTGACTGGACTAGCAGGCGAATCTACATTACAATACAAACAATGAAACAATGGGAATGCCACGGTACTTTTATTTACAGACAATTTACATTAGCTGTACGATACTGGCCTAGGTGATATAGTCTGTATGTTTATGACAAATCAATTTTGTTTTAATTAAGATGGAATATTCAAAGATAAACAAATCGACTAAGAAGGAAGGGATATATGTACTCTAAAAACCCTGGCGCGTGTGATAATTTAATCTGCAGTTACTGCCCTTGGAATAAGATTCGAAATAGCATGCGCTCCGCCGTGAATTTGAACTTTGAATCCTCGGCATTCAAAATTTCACAGTTTTTCGATGAAATCTCTAGACTAACGATAATTATTTGAAACAAATCAAGCTATTGTTGGTAAATCAATTTACTCATCTCTTAAGTTAGATAGTATTAAAAGTACATAAAGCTTTTACCCAGTAAATGTGACGTTGACTTTTGTTACTATTTCACGTAGCCCTTTATTTATTCCAGAACTGTTCTAATTTACAACAGAAGTTCATTAATATCATACTAAAATAAAACGAGATAACTGCGGTCAACGGCCGTCACTTCCACGGGTTTCCACAGGGTACACTCATCGCTCCGACAGTATTAACTGTGCTCACGAATATATTATTCCATGGTTACTTAACATAATAATTACATGCAGCGATCCGTGACCCCTGCATTTGACGCGAAACCATTGTCCTGGACTTTTGACAGCCAGCCAACCTGAACCTTCCATTTAGGGAAAGCTATGCAGCAATTTGAACTTTATGGTTTTGAACTTAAGGATGTAGAGAAAGCTGTTTTGGTGAAGTCTAAAGGTCAGTGACGTTTCCTTGCAGTCGCAAGGGATTTCGGAGTAAAGACAGTAAGTTATCAAGTTAAGCCATTGACAGTCTTCGGGGAACACACCAATTTTCGTCTCTTTGTTGTTCTATTATAGAATTAAAGTAACTGCTATCAATAAACTTTTATAGTTCCGTTTGGTGGCGAAGGGAATTATCGAATTAAATACTATTATTAAAACGTATAGCTTAGTCGTTAATATGAAGGATCAAGTTCGAAAACGCAGTATTATTCTAGGTTACTAGAATGCAAATATCACGTATTCTATGCAATTAAAGCAGCTTTCAATTCATGCAACACTGTTCTATTCTAGCTCATCTTAAGATTCTGTATGTATCTTGCGTTCAGCGGACGCGTTGCTTTTTTTAAGCCCGTCGCGTCCCAAACGGGGTAAAAAATAAAATATTAAATGTGTGTTCTTGCTTTTTTTAACCCGCGATGACGCACTGTCTGTGAACTTCCTCCCATTGTGAGAAATGTAGCTCTGGAACGGCTTTGTTGATCCTTATTAGGCGTCAGAATGAGTTTTGGTTATGAGGGTCACAATGGTCCTGAATTTAGAGGATCTTTAGTTAGGGCCATAAGAAATGCTTAAACCTGATTGTCATGGTATCAACAAAGTATCGTTTAAAACCAAGAAAATCATAGCTTTATAAGTTTCAATACTTATAGACCGAAAAAACAGAAATCCATTAAGTAACTAGTTCAAGAAGTAACAGAAAAAAAGTATAGTAGTACTGACCGGATCACAACTGTTCCAAGGTCGACTGCTTACAGTAACTTTCTCCGATATTGCGAATTATGCCTGTGCACTCGACTTTAAACATACCTCAAGTGCTTATTACAATTTCGAAACTACGACCGTCTTGCTTACAAACGAGGGATCTACTTATTCGGTCATGGAACTTGAAAGCAAAATCTTGCACGAAACAAGATCAACTCAACTAAATTAAAATATAAAATAGATTTAAATAAAGACTGATTATGGAAAACAGTTTGATGCAGGAGTTCAAGGTCAATATTTATGAGGTGGAACAGTTATAGCATATGAAAGTTAATATGCATGCAACTATTGAATAAGAAACAAGGTCACAATCAAAATCAATCAGGTTATCTAAGGCTTTATCTGGATACATATCTTCAGATATGTGGTTATTCATAGTTGTTTTCTACAAAAGGCTACATCAGGAAATCCGGTTAGCTTGATCTGTATCTATATATATTGCTTATATAAAAGATCTAGCTAGCATAGATCTGAGACCGAATAATTATATGCTGAAGCTATAAAAAACCATCTAAACCACAAGGACACTTGGCAAGATTTGCTGATGGCAGGTGGAGTAAGGCCTTGACGGAATGGTAGCCAGAGGACATACAAGAGGCCTTGGCAGACCAACAGCCAGATGGATGGACGATATCGTTGCCGTACAGGGTAGACCCTGGATGCAAAAGGCCCAGTTAAGAAAGGAGTGGCGTTTGAGGGAGGAGGTTTATACCCAGCAGTGGGCTAGTACGGGCTGCTGATGATGATGATGATGATGATGAAAGCACAATACAATCTCCATTGCCTGCCGCGCAACCATAATGCACCTGTCACTCAAAACATCGATTGCGTATGTAAGTGATAGTCAGTCATGCACTTTAAGATCTGATTGCTAATCTGTAGAGCTGGCTGATATCAGCCGGATCACGACCGGTTTCTGATCAGCCACTACTGAAATCTTGTACATGAGCGATGTAAGTAATGAATAGCTCATTGTTATAATCAAGATCACTTGATCTAAAGTCAAAGTCAAAACTACTTTATTCAGTAAAATCACAATGATCATTTAGAAGGATCTAGAAGAATTTAGAAGGATCTTTAACTTAAATTCTAATAAAGAACATAAATAAAACCGCTAGGATCCAGACCTAGTTTCTTCCCTGTTCTTTTAGACTCTGTTCGCGACGCACTGGCACCTAGAATCATCTAATATGTAAGACATTTCAAAGTGATTTTATCGAATAAATTATCATTGAGTTTGACAGTTGATTCAAGTCTATTTCTAGGTGTATGTCAGTTTTGTTTGACATATTCATTTTTGCTTAGTTGCTTCCAATTCTATCATCGTCCGGCTTTTGAATTCATGGTACACCACTGAACATATGAAGCACGGCTATACATATAATGGATTCGATATGCAAATTTGGCGCGAGGTCTCAAGCCACGATTGCAGCCTCGTGCGTTTCCGAAAGAAAATTAAAAATGCCCAGTGACAGTCACGGCTTTTGCAGCAATGTCTCGGTCACGTTCGATAACCGTTGATTCGATAAAACAAATAAATTCGATTCGGTCTTCGAACTCTTAAACGGTATCTCAATAACCAGGCTTCTAACCTAAAATCTAAATCTCACGGCCTCAAAATACCTGAGATGTTTGCTAATAAGTGTAGTCAGATTCGAGATGCAACATGCAATGAAGTCGAGCCAAATAAAATGCCTGTTTAAAATAACAATCGTGAATTCAAAAATACATTAATTGCCTCTGTGTCAGGAGTACAACCGTAGAATAGAATTAGCTTTATTGACACAAGAAGACTAAATACATAACACGTAATAAATACACGAAAATAATATAACACAACACAATAGGTTTAAACAAGTAGAGTCAAAAGCAACTTTTCTCAGCACTTGTCATCGTGTCCACATGGAAACGGTTCAACGCTGGTATTCTGACAACCATGGGTAGTACAACAGATACTAGTAGGACAAAAAATACCATTGTATCTGGATTTGTTTGAATAAACAGACAAACCCCTTAGAATTTATAATAAGTCAATTTCAAGTCAATGTGTCGAGGAACTTAATACACACGATGGATACAGGATGTTCAGATAGGCATGTAAACGTAACGCTAATGTGACGAACACCATATACTATTCCATATTATTATGCCAATAAGAAGTTATGTTATGAATAAATTATTATATTTATTGAAATATGCGTATTATATTTATGTAGCATACAGCCAAAATAAAAGGTCGATGGTTCCGTTTTAGTAAGGTCAAGTTAACAAGAAAGAAGATTCTGATCTAACTGATTCAATTCTTCAATTTTTTATTCAATGAAATTCCAATGATCTCTTTGAATCGCTTATAATACTAGGCTCTGAATTGTGATTCTAGGTGTCAGTTCGTCGCGACCTAGTAAAGCAGACACGGTTCTCTAACTGAATCTAGACTAGGCTTGCATCCAATAAATAATTCTGAACTCTCTCTCTGAACTAATAACTCTCATAAAACTACATTGGACCATTTTTACTAAAGCTCGATAAACTAACGATGAAGGACCTAATCGATGCCTCTACGAAGTTATGTACTTACAATAAACGTATAGATGGCATAAGATTTAGTAGGTAGATGATCTAATGATATCCGCTGATATAATAAAATAGACCAAAGACTTGGTAGACCCCGTACCTAAGATGACGATCGACAACAAACAAATTACTCAACAAATAAATCAACAAACACCTTAGATACGTAAACGTAATGAGTAACGTTATGAATGAAACGACTCATGCATAGTTCCCGCGATCTCGTGACAAAAACGTTATGCAAACGAGCATAATCTTAATCATTTATTGCAGATATCAGTTTAATAATAAATCTTGAAAATTTATCATAGATTTTATTATTGCATTGAGAAGAATACGCAGAAATATGATGTTTAAATATTTTATTAGTTTAGGAGAAAAGAAAGCCAATGACGAAGCAGGGATGAATGGAACGGACACCTTTGGCCAGCAGTGGGACGAGATAGGTTGGAAGAAAAAAGATTAATTTAAACAAGTATCGATAAAGATTGAATAGTAGGCAAATAAATATTCACGCACAATTCACACATCGCGCTCTACTCCCAAACTAAACAAAGCTTGTACTCTGGGAACTAGATTGCTGATAGAATACATTTTTAATAAACATAATTCACATTCTGCTAAAGAAATATACGTGTTTAAAACTAGGTATCCTAAATGTATATCATTCATTCATTTTCAGCCTGTGGTGTCCCACTGCAGGGCAAATGCCTCCTTTCCATTTCTCCAGTTCACTCTGTCCTGGGCTATTGTGGACCAATCTTTTGTATGGGCAATAAATTCGTCCCAAATAAATGTATATTGACAAAAAAATCTGCGACAGGAAGTTATAAATAAAAACATTATGCTAATTACAGAAAAACTTTATCAACTTTTCGGGTCAAAAGTTTTTAAACTTAAGCAACTTTAATATAATCTACCATATGACTGTTTTATATTATAATTGTGATAAATATGACTTATTTAATTAATATAAAACAAAAGGCTGTTTTCATTCTTTATCGCGGTATTGTTTGTACATGAACTTTTTGCCACATGATAACAAGTTTTACCGTAATTAGGTTATTTTAACTGTTGTTTATATGATAGCATTGTTAAAGAATTTAACACTTAACTCCGCAGATAAGGATAAGGTATCAAGACGAATGTCAATTAATTTATTTGTGTTTACTAAGTATACTTTTACTTAGTCATTAAATCAACATTTATTATTTTCTTGGCGTGAAATTTTTTGAAGTCTTTTAAACTACATAGGTGATTAAGGGCCGGTTTCTGGAAACCCAAATCACGATTGATCCGAGTTGGACACATAGTAATTATTTGATTTTTTCATTGATCATCGTTCGAGAAACCGGCCGTTAAGGTGACGGGTATAGCCAAATGCGTGTTTTTGGGGAAACCGAAAACTGTTTTCAGAAAAAGTGATAGCATGTGGAGTTGTGAAACTTATTATTTCCTATAACACATATATTGAACTAGTGTATTGTTACTCAAAATTTGTGCTCTTGGATATAGTTTACTTTTAAATGTAAGTTTAGTACCAACACCTTTTGCAAAAGTGTGGTTTAAGATCCCATTTTTTATGGGTTTGGCAGATTTGTTTGGTACCAAACTCAGCACAGCTATTCTTATGGTTCGTATCTTGTGATTCTAAAGAAAACATTTCTACATTAAGGTGTTTAAAGAAGAAGAAGAGTAGCGCCTTAGGAATTATAAGTGTTTGATTGCTGTGTGCTCGCAAATATTCATAAGGCGCTGCTTTAGAGTTTGACTATCCGAACTGTGCGCGGCTCATTATTTGTTTTGCGTCGTTGTGAGCATTTTTGCTAAAGTTGAAATTGCGACGTTGCCAAACTGACTGTCTAGAGTTTAAACACCCCGGCAAAAACTATGCCGTGTTACAAGTTTAACGTGTGTGTGGATATAATAAATAAATAATAAAGTTGGAAGTTATTGACATTTTTATTTTTTATGAGAGTGTGAAGGTTTTTAGGGCTCAGAAGCGCTGCGTAAGAGCGATTTGTAATTTAAAAACTAGGGATTCGTGCAAAGAGCACTTTAAGAAACTCAAAATATTAACTGTTGCCAGTCTTTACATTAAAGAGGTTGCTACCTTTGTAAAAACCTACCCAGAGCGATTTGAGTGGTTTGCGGTTGGAAGCCGACTAGAAGGCAAAATGCGCAATGTGTCCTGCAGGACACATCTACTACGCACCAGTATATTTTGCATGGCGCCTATTATCTATAATAAGTTACCACTGTGCCTTCGTTTACTACCAAAAAATTGTTTTAAAAAAGAAATAGACCGCATGTTGATAAAGAGAGCGTAAATGACTTTTTAGATGATAGTGAAGTTGATTTGATGAAGATTTAATTTATTTGTAATTATTGTTATTATTTTTCTTTGGTAATTAATTTGACATGTGTATTTAATTTATTTTTGTATACTTTAATGATCTAGATTATTATTAATTTTAAATGTTTGTATGCTAATTAGCAGGATCTAGAGACGCTACCTAACACACCCTCCATCTATGAATGTACCTAGACCCACAAGCAATAAATAAATGATTTGATTTGATTTGATTTTGATTTGAAAAATTTCACCCTACCCGTCGCCTTAAGGTGCCAGTTCCACGCGACCAGAGCCTAGAACAGACAAGAAACTACGGCGAATATACCCGTAAGTAGAAACAACCAGAGCAGAACAAATATTTTATTTTCAAAACATTTGCTCTCGGTGGGAAAACTCACGACCCACATGGAAGACAGCTACTACCAACTGAGCTGTGACGCCTGCCATTGATATTAATCCCATTTCATTGATCAAAATCAAGTTTTCTTTTCATTCGCAAAATCTTCATTCTTACTCAACACTTAATGACAATAAAAGTCTCGTATCTATTCTATTGTATGAATCAACCGTTTAATGAATCAAGATCTCATCTGCCACAAGCCAGGATGTGTGTGGGCGTATACAATCATAGCAGTCGGGTAGTCGACTGTGCCATTTCGAAAGGAGCAGCACAGTGTAAATGTTTACAGTATACACGGAAGTTAGGTCTTTGGCGACGAGGAATTATTCATTGATGTATTGATGCAGGACAAACTTTGCAGATAAGCTCAATCCTACTAATTACGCTATATTATTAACGCGAAAGTATGCATGTTGTGTGATGTATGTTAGGTTGGGTTTAAGATTATTTGTTACTCATAAAATTAACATTTAATTACTTACTGAGAAACATTGTTTTCATATGGTACCTACACCATAGCACAACACACAAATTGATGAGAAGTCGTTTCTCTTTTACTGATTTTAATAAAACTTTACAATAATATAGCTTATACATCAGACTAACATTTGTAAAGATATTGGGTGAATTGTTCAAAGTAAAACGATAATATGACGAATGGGCGCCAGTTAGTCATTCATAGAAATAAATATAAAATATTGAATACATTGTTGATGTACAGAACAAGCTTAGCAGATAAGCTTATGAAGAATTATTTCCTTTCGGAACTTGGAATATTCAATACTTTCCTCAATGCTTGCCTAGACGCCTACATAGTATCCCTACTGTTAAATTTATATTTACTGTGATATAGAAGGGGTATTGCGAAACTGTACTTTTACAAATGAAAGGATCAATTATAAACTTGCATTTTGAGTTACTTTGAGAATTACGATAAAGACCATATCGTAATCAGTAATTACGCTTAGTATGACTAACAGGAAATTATTTCTAAGTAAAGCTCAGTTCATTTTAATTTATTAAATGGTGCTGTTAGATATTGTAAGGGCGTTATGTAATGAGCAATAAAATTGTGTTTTGTATAGAAATTATAAAATGATGAAAATAATAATATAAATGACATAATAACTGGGAACTTAATAATGGTTAAACATACGAATATAAATGAAATTAAAACTAAGAGGAATATTTGCTATAAAACATCAGATTACAAAATTACTTATTTAAACTTATGTAAGTTAAAAAAACAATATTATATATTTTGTTGTACTTACTACTTACGTAAAATATATGGACACACATCGCGCTCCAGTGCCAAATTAAGCAAAGTTAATTCTAAATTCTTAATAAATAATATCAAAGTAACATAATAAACATAATAACTACAGGAAGTTGACAATATAGGCAGTAAGCAAAAAGTACAGTCGCAAACACTAATAGATTCGAGAGATTTCACGAGCCTCCAAACTGGGTTATCGAAGTGAAATCGAATGTACATCTTTTGTAACAAAACAATGCTCCAAATTTTCAATTTTTCTCTTTTTTTAGCTTTCGATAACACACTGTGAAATTGATTCTTTGTATAATTAACTTTTTTATGTTTTAAGTTTCCGTTGCTTTTAAAATAACATCTTATTATTTTATTATATTTTTTCTCAATACATATTATTAGTCTCAAATCAGCTTTATAGTTGCATTTTCTAAAGTAATTTTATTTGACATCACTAATATTAAAAACTGATATTTTTTATTAGTCACTATCACTACCGAAAATCGTAAAGATTGCAGTTTATACATTTCTCAAGTTTTTTGCTATTTAAAGTTGCAACATATTTTAAATACAAAACGATATAACCAGTACTTATTCTAATTTTGTTTTCTATTACAACTGGACATAATCAATTATCATCAGAACGAACTAATATAGCAATCAAAAAGAAAAAAAAACCACTACCAGCGTAAATCAACACGCTAGGTACTTTCAGCTTGCAAACCCTTGCAAGTGCAACTAAAAACTAACTAAGTATATTATCAACTCTATAGCAGTCAACATACGATTCACATTCTGCGAGATTTCCTGTCGGTTTTGATATAACTATAGTTGTAATACTTGTAATCATACAAGTGAATGTTGACTCTATGCGTTTAGAATAAGGTTGTTTATAGTTTTGTGGTCGGTTCAGACGTTTTGTTATTGCAAGTTTAGTAGTACTGAGTCAGCAGCTCGATATGACTAGACGTGGAGTTCTTGACCTCTAACGTTTGCGGTTTTGTTAGTATTATTTTATTCTGGGTTCGCATCTGTTAATACAGTAGTTTTTCTGGAATTGTTATTGCCGACACTTGATAGTTCACACATACTCAGATTAAGTGGCAGTTATTTTTTTGTGTGCGAATTTGCCATCTGGTTGTTCTACCAGTCAATATTATGGAATGTTTGGTTGATGAGACTTAAGATCAATTAAAAATCACATGAATGAAAAATATTTAAGAGTATTGTGTCTTACTCAAATTGTGATTAATAAAAATTAAATTACAAGCACAATACTTAATATAAAAATACCTCTAAATAAGCTAAAAAAATCAAATAGATTTATTAGGCTTAACAGCTTATAAAATTTGAGCACTTTTTTGGCTACATAAAGGATCAAACCAAGGCATCATCACTTTTATTTTAATGTATTATGTCAGAAGAGGATATCAATTATTTAGTAATAAATAAAGTCAATAATTTATTTGCTGATAAACACAAAGCAAACAAAACTTAACAAAATAAGTTAACAAGAAAGGTACTCAAAAAGATAACATAAAATAAACAGGAGGAGAAATTTATGCAACGATATACTTAAGTGTTCTAGAAAAACCGCCGTAAAATAATATCAAAACACACAAGATACTTGCGAAAGCAAAACAGTGTTAATATACGTAGTAAAGATAAGAAATAAGTAACACTTAGTCGTTAATGATACTATCCGGGATATGGTGGGCCGTAAAGAGGACAAGATGCATTCTTATCGGACATTCTGAAAGGCACATTTCATTTATCTTGAGATTTTCTTTAAGATAGTTCTAACTACATATCACTGAAATATTTATTTGACATCATTTTGGGATGGCCAATTAATTTGAGAGACGGTAGCTAATAATTAAACTAATTATGTAGTCCTTACAGTACTAACGGTAAATTAAACTTATTTGAATTTGTGCAATATTCGTATTTAATTAAAACAGGTAGATAATATTATATTTTGGACAATGAAGATTAGCGTGATTATTGAACATTTTTAAGGTCTTAATAGTACTCGTAACATAATTATTTTAACAAGGTAAAAAAATCCAAATCGCAGTACGAAAAGGTAAAAAAAACATTTTATTTTCAGTAAATGTAAATATAAAATATGTCATTCAATATCAATAAACAGGTGGAGAGCATCATGCCCAAAACCAGGTGTGCCAAAACATCTGCTGAATTAATGAGATACCTAATACTAAACGCATACAAAAATATATAAAATAAAATGTAGCAAACGAATATGTTATGAATATAAAATCGCAGTTAAACTTATATCCAAACAAACATTCTAAAAAGGATTATAAAATACTGAACAGATGACAAATAAATCTTCTTCATCACACTCTTCACTCTTCCTGAAGGTTGTGCCCATCCCTAAAAATCTTAGTGGAGTTGGATCTACATCAAACTCTACTAAAAAGTTTCCAAATAAATACAAGATATTGTAAGTACTTTTCTTACCTAGTGTTCACCAAAAGGACCATTGATAGAGAAGAGTTAAAACCGTGTTATGCGACCCCATACAGCATAGGATAAGGGTACGAAGATAGAGCTATACTAGGTATCCCTCAGCAACATAAGTTATTTTTTATTATAACTATTTCAGTGTAATCCAAATATTTGTTAAGTACAAACGCTACAGGGAGGCGCCCCCGAAGAAAAAATCTCTGACTTGAGTGTTGTGTATAGAAATATCAATAACTAACATTAGTCAGTAAACTCTTATGTTACTAACAAATATGGACTAAGGTCTGAAATAAATAAATATTATTATTATTATATTACATATTAAGTAAATAAGACACAGCCGAAGCAGGCAGATCTAGTTAATTGTACTGAATTCAGCAGATAGCTAGCTAAAGTGGCCATGTTATGGGAAAATAATGTCTGAGAGCATCATCGACACGAAGAAGAAGAAGCAGATAGCTATCACTTGTATGGTATGGCACGACTTATTTACTTTTGGTTAAGCCTGGTTAAAGCCAAAAGTGGGACCTGATACTACCACTTTTGGCTTCAACCAGAATCTTAAAGGCCACTGTTTCGACATGCTGACGTTGTAGATTGTAAATACGAAAATTGGGAGAAAGTGGGGCGTAGTCTCATTATAACTCATATGTACTGCGAATGTATGATAGGAATGAAAAGACTACGATGTTCATTACCTAGGGTAGATACTACTAGGCTGAACCATACATAAATAAAAAAAGGTAGCACTCCGGGAGTGCCGGCAGAAGTGAAAACTTCAATATTAACGTTGTGTTTAATTATAAGTATAAAAGTACTAGTTCCTCTCCCTTCCCCTCGATCTTACGCTTTTTCGATCAGCATCACGTGACCCTGACGCGAGTTTGAAAGTTTTTACCCACCCAGCGCCGCTAAAGAAGTTTTCACTTCAATAAATGAATATTCACGGACATTACACTCTAGTCCCAAACTAAGCAGAGCTTGTACTGTGGGAGCTAAGCTAGACTGCTGATAGAATACTTATATTTATATTTTTTTTCATAATTATGCCAGTAAAATTGAATACAGATTCATTGATAGTAAGTTTATACAAAACTTCTTTCTCTTGAAATGGAAACTTCAGAACGATTTGCTTAAAGACATAAATGAAAATATCAAATACAGTACATAATGTATTATGGCATTGCGCAGTGTTTAAGCATACAAGGCCCAAGAAACAATATTTTTTACTAGATGAAATTATTAAACTTTCAACAGACGGAGGGAGAGCTGGTTGCATAATTTCTCTGACGCACTCATTAATTAAGCAATTAGAAGTAGTACATAATTAACCGGTACTTAAATTAATACCTACACTAGTTTATGAGGTTATAGGTCAAATGGGGGAGATGGAGATTTTTTTATCCTTTCTGTAATGCTAATAATATGAACGCAATATGGCATAAAAATATCTATAAAATAGCGTGTATAAAATATCTAGGTATCTATGTAATGTATTGTAAGTACCTAATTATGTCAGTCTTCTAGTACCCATAACACAAGCTCTGCTTAGTTTGGGGCTAGATGATGTTGTGTGAATTGTCGAGCAATATCTATTTATTTATTATTATTTAAAAGCTTAATGGATAACCGTTGAACGTTGCAGCGTTAGCGCGCAGTGTATTTTTCCTGGCGTTTTGGCCAAGTTGCAATAGCCGTTGTCGCAGGCAGACTGGCTGGAGCATAAATTATTATCATTCATTCATTTATTTATTTGCAAAAAAACATGGAAGATTTTGGTACAAGATGTCATAGTGGGTATGTAAGTTCACATATTTTACCAAATTTAAATGGTGTGCAAATTTAGTTTATCTAGTAGGTACTTACATATTATAATTTTAATTTAGTATAGTTTTGATGGATAACATTGAATTGCAAAATTACATAAATAAAATATTTGTATTGTATTTAAGTTAGGTATACCTTTTTGATATCATCCTTATAACTATTCTGAAACTATAGTAGGTAGTTAATGCGGAGGTCAATATTAACAGTTGTTGTTTCCCTCTGTGAATCATTTTGTTTGTTGTATTGTAGAGTTAGTTTGCGGCAATGCATGATATATTTAACAACCGTTTGACCTCTTCTTATTCTTCTTCCTGCCCTTATCCCACTGGGTGGGGTCGGCACATGGTGTTATTTTCTTCCATTCTCGTCTATCATCCGTCATCTCAGTATTCACTCCTTTCACATCCATATCATTTTTCACAATTCATACACAATCCATCCATCTTTTCTTAGGCCTACCTCTTCCTCTATATCCATACTTAGCACACTTTTCGTCACATGACATTCTTCTCTTCTCATAACATGTCCATACCACGCCAACCGTTTGACCTACGATCAATAAATCTCTATAAAACCTCCAAATTATCTACTAAGTCCCTATATTACGATGATGATAACGAGATTATAAAAGGTCCGTACTTATATATTTATTATACGTATTCTTTAATAGAAGTCAGCAAATAACCTTCCGGAGCACGAATAAATAAGGCAATCGGAAACGTATCGAAATAGTAACGCATTTGAAATACACTACGCGTCAGTATCAGCTTTACCGTCGAAAGTTGCAGCAGTAGCGCGCAGTGTGTCTCAAATACGTTACGTTTACGATATTCACATTTACCGGTTCCACCGTTCGTGAGATCTGTCGCTCTAGGTTCAATAATGCCACACTTTCAGGCAGTATTATAACAGAACCAACTGGTTCCATCAGAGACAGCACTGACGGTAAGGAAATCCAACATACGATGTACAAGACGTTCCACGGATTACTTAACGATTGGTTACGTGAACAGAAATGCGTTAACTCAACAGCATTGAATGAAATCGGAAATTGAAATGCGTGTTAACCGTTAACTAGTCACAGAACATTACGTTCTTCCTAGCGTCACCTAATTCTTACGTCAAAACAAAAGAACCCTTAAACGAAGCTAGTTTTCTTTGTATGTCCCAGACATGACTGTATGTATATTATGTGTACCTATTATTACAAAGTTAAATTGACACCGCACTGGAAATTCAGTATTTAATTGTAATTCTTTGTAAGATCATATAAAAAAGCGGTAGGAACCAGGCCGTAAGTTACTTGTCCGTTCTTCTAGGCTCTATTCGCGTGGAACTGTCACCAAGAATCATGTAGTATGTAAGACGATTCTAAATGATCCTTGTGATTTTATTGAATAAAGTAATTTTGAGTTAAACTTTGACTAGAGTTGACACATCAACTTGCTCAAATGTAGATGACAAGCCTAGATGTAATATAAGCACATATACAATGATCATGCAGTGATCATCATCATAAAGTAAGTAATAAAACTCTTATCGGCTGACAAGAATACGGGCTCCGCTAGCCATTATCGTATTGTGATAAATTGGAACATCCTTTGCCCTAGTCTAGTAAGGGCCAATGATCCAATAAGACTATATGTTGCGAAAGTGTCTTATTATGTAACCAATCTTTGCTTTAGGGCAATGGTTCCCAACCAGTATAAGAGCCAAAATATGGTCCGCGAAAGATTTTAATTTTAACGGACGGGTGAGCCGTTGGTGTTGAAAAAAACAAAATTTTGGCGTAACAAAAAAAATGTTATATTTCTCTGTACTTACTTATGTAATTTCGTATTAAGTTTTTAATAAAAATTCCTTTTGTTTTTTTTTTAACCTATACTGTCCCACTGCTGGGCAAAGGTCTCCCCCAAAGCCTTTCACTTATCCCGGTCTTTGGCGACACTCCACATGATTATTACCGTTTATTTTTATTACACCTAGAATCTAGATAGTGGTCCCTGCTAAGAAAAATAATGTAAAAGTGGTCCAGGACCAAGAAAACGTTGGGAACCCCTGCTTTAGGGTTTCACATACATTTTTTCATGTGCACACGACAGTGTTTTTGTACTAGGATTTTCTTCTTCCTAACTTTCCTTTGACTTCAATCTCTTCTGGAGGAGTGATAATGTTTTAAATATATTATATCATATATCCCTTAATCGTGGCTGTATATCTTCGATCATAAAAGAACTAGATACACAATCCCGTGCAAAAACGAACTTAAAACTGTCCTCAAGAAGGTACGTAAAATAGAAAGAGAAAGAAAAAAAAAGCTAGCACTCCGGGAGTGCCGGCAGAAGTGAAAACTTCAATATTAACGTTGTGTTTTCACTTTTAAGTTTTCACTTCAAAAATATAACCACAGTCGTGATTGTGTCATGTCATTGTGTCACATTCGCGCAAGCGCGAATGTGACACAACGACGAAGACAACGAAGACACACTGACACAGACACATTCGCGCAAGCGCGAATGTGTCTGTGTCATTGTGATTGTGTCATGTCGTTGTGTCACATTCGCGCAAGCGCGAATGTGACACAACGACGAAGCCAACGAAGGCGCGAATGTGTCTGTGTCTTCGTTGGCTTCGTCGTCATCGTCACGTCATCGCTCAAGCGCGAATGTGTCTGTGTCTTCGTTGGCTTCGTCGTCATCGTCACGTCACGTCATGTCGCCACGTCATCGTCACGTCATGTCGCCACAACACTATTTAATTGTTTGAGTCATACGTCGCGTGACCGCAAGTGTGTTCTTTTGTCGTCTCTTGTTTTACGAGCAATGTATAAAAATTAAATAAGATCTTACGCTTTTTCGACGTCACGTGACCCTGACGCGAGTTTGAAAGTTTTTACCCACCCAGCGCCGGCTAAAGAAGTTTTCACTTCAAAATAACGAAACATGAGTGGCCAATATATACCAAAACAAAATAAACCTTACTCCAATGAATTACAGTCGGATTTACAACGGACAAAAAAAAACACATTAAATTTTACGACCGTAGCTCGGCACTAGAACATAGAATGAGTGGAGTCGAACTAGATATTTTTATACAGTTATTTATAAATGATCTTTTAATATTTTTTGGGTGTATGTAATTATGATTAATGAACATAATTGTAATCTCCTGAATGTAAGTATATAATATAATTCAATGAAACAAATTTATACGCAATCAAAATTATTTATTTTTGAACATATCACGCTTCCTTGGGTTGGCTTAAAGAATTCTTCAGCTCTTTCACGCGCTACAGCAGCTATCCATTTTCCACACCGCAAAGGATCTCGAGGAAAGCTAAAAAAAAACAAAACTACACTCAAATCTTCTATATCGTATAACATATAAAATTATGTTTATAATAAAGAAATTTATTTAAACAAAAGTTACTATAGTGGTGCCAATACTCTGCCTAATCCTCCGGGAATTACATGCGTGATGTTTTAATTGAACAATAAAAATATTTATTTTAACAAAAAAAAAAATACAATAGCGTCTCCACCAAATGGAACAGGATCAACACATGTTACCCGAATAAATTAAGTAGCTGTGCGACAATATGAATTGTACGTTTAGTAAAAGTCTTTTCAATTGAAGTGCTTTATAAACTCTGCTGATAATTTGGACAATTTAAAAATAAATGTTTTACGGCGATTTCTTGACGAAATATCAGTATTTATAATACAGTAATAGTAGTTATATATTGGTAATATTAGTACTTACCGAAAAAATGAAATTCCATCCTTTTTTCCCGTCCTAGAAGAGTGATTTTTGCACTTTTTAAACGAGCACGGAGGCATGTTTACGTTCCGAGCGTTTGAACAGTACTAAACTAAAATGATGACCAAAACTCGATTTGGTCATCCTTTTGGTGAGGACGTTTTTTGTCGCTGATTGTGTATCTAGTTCATAGATGATCGAAGCTGTATATTTAAAAGCACACACATCATCATCATCATCAACCTATGTCAGTCCACTGCTGGACGTAAGTCTCTCTCAAGACGCGCCACTGAGCCCGGTCTTCGGCTCTTCTTATCCAATGTTTGCCAGCTACACTCCTTGTATCGTCGCTCCATCTCGCCGGAGGGCGTCCCACACTACGCTTGCCTAAACGCGGTTTCCACTGCAGTATCCGTTTGCTTCAACGATTGTCAGTTCTTCGGCAAAGCACACACGCGCTATAGTAATATAATATTTATTTATCGTATATGTAACGCAATTTCTAATAGAATACGTCTGTTGTCTTTAAACGCAGTTGCTAAAATACGAGGGTAAAAATCATATACTAATAAAAATACTAAAGATTCGGATTAAATAATTATAATCGAGTTTAAGTAGAACACATTAAAGACATTCGTGAATCATATCGACCAGAAACAGTAAACCATTCAACAGGGAGCTTTATTCTCACGTAATAAAGTCTAAATCAACAAGAATGTAAATTGCATTTTCGCAGAACTTAACCTGGAAACATTCGGTTCAGCACAATGCGTCAGACGAACAACACATGTAAATATTTACGACGTGGTGAATGCTTTAGGTGATAATCTGCAGGTATTGAAAACAAAGAACTAATCTTCTTCTTCTTCTTCCTCCCTTATCCCACTAGGTGGGGTCGGCACAACATGTTCGTTTCTTCCATTCTCCTCTATCATCAGTCATCTCAGTATTCACTCCTTTCACATCCATGTCATTTTTCACACAATCCATCCATCTTTTCTTAGGCCTACCTCTTCCTCTATATCCATCCACATTCACCTAGCACTCTTTTCGTCGCATGACATTCTTCTCTTCTCATAACATGTCCATACCACTAAGAAAAATATAAAAACATAGCAAAACAAAGAAGGTGTACTTACATAAGTAATTGTATTTTTAATAAAATTAGTTCCAATTTCACAACTAGATGTCGCTGCACTATCTTTACGATTCCTGAATCGCGCTATCGAAGTGTTTTGCTTGTCACGATTGAAGTTATGACTACAAAGATTCCTCCAAAAGTACTTGTCCGATCATCATGAAGTGCATATGGAACCACCTCTGTAGTATGTCCTACCGGTCAAAAATGAGTCATTAAAATCTGTTCGTTCATAAATTGGCGGAGAAATCGTGTTACATACGTGCTTAAAACATACATCGAATTGAGAACCTCCTTTCCTTAACATTTTCTTTAATTATATGGTATTTCCATACTGTTCTGTTTATTTATTTGAATTATGCTATTAATAGATCATATTTATTTCTTATAAGGAAAACAAGCAAATAAATTTATTATTAATTATAATAATAATAGTTAATAATAGTTTAACAACTCATAAAGTACACTATTGGGAAATTTTGTAAAACAATTTGTTATTGTTACACATGCCATGCACATGACGATAATACTGTAAATGCTAGTTTGTCTGTCTGTTTAACTAAGTACATAAGTAGGTATTTTTCTGATTTGACTGCTGAGATAAATTCCAACAAATTCAAATATTACACTAGATGAGATCATAATAATATGCAAAATTAAGGATTTTTTATTATGTATTATCGAAATAATCGAAGGTGATTGATATAATACTTTAATTGTCTCATGTACTACTTACCTATGTATGATGTTTATTGGTCAAATAAGATACATCTAAAGTACAATTTTTTTAAGTCTTGATTGAACGATTTATTTAAATACATTTTATTTTAATTATGAATAATATAACATTATAACGATTTAGTAACTTTAGTGAGAACGTTACAAATTATTAAGTTGTTTAATGTTTCAGTTATTAATTTAGTTACAAAACTCAAATGGGGAAATATCATACAGAAATCACCAACACCGTGACATCAATTTATGACGGCAATTGTACCATTTGACTGCAATTCGACACGTTGCATCTGCTTTACTTGGCAGGTTTAATTTCAACCTTAGAGTCCACAAAATAAGAGATGAAATAGCATGTCAGAAGAATCTCGAGTGCCCAGTTTTTTGAACATATTGGCATCATTGTAAAATGTATTTTATTGTATTAACTGTAAGATTCATAGTACGTTGATAGATGCATAATACGGGATAGTCCAGTTTTTGTGGTAAGCCATGGGTTTGTTTGCTTATTTTGTGGTTGTGGACATTTTAGCGATTTTACACCTTGACGTTTTTGTGTTTATTTAGGACAGATGGTATTACATTACCGTCTGCGTTCTATTATGGTGAATACGTATAATAATCGTCTTCATCTCATTTAGATTGTCACATCTCATCATCAAATAGATTGTACTAACTACCTTCAGTAGTAGGTAGTTTCTTATATTTTACTTATATACCTAATGACTAGGTCTTCGGACGACTATGTACTTTAGTCTACTTTAGATTACAATTACATATTATATATTTCTGTATGGAATGGACCTGTTCTGAAATAAAGACATTTTATTTATTTATTTATTTATTTAAACTGTTTACACTGAGGTGATTAGACTAGATAAATATTCATGGACATTTCACACAACTCCTAAACTAAGCATTGTTTGTACGACTAATTGCGTACCTTGATGGAATGAATCTCCGCCCGCTCGCCCTTGTCGTCACGATGACGTCACGGCGTGTCCGCAGTTAAGTCGCACGGATTATACTATTTAATGAATGTAAAGTATAATCGATTACAATGAGGTCGAGACAAGATGCACGTGCTAAATGAAATAATTGTTAATTGTAGTTAATTGTAAATCATGTCTAGTACAAACATTCCATCGCAACGCGGAAGTTTACATCGTTAATTTATCTTTGTAAACAAACATTTTTACAACACCATAGACAAAGTTGAATGCATTCAAACTAGTTTCATCACATAAGGTAAATATAACTGCGTTAGAACCCCAATTCTTTCCCAAAAAAACATTTTACTAATCGACTGTATGAAACGCATCCTATTTTGGTTAACATTCTTGGGAGTTTTCTATGTACTTACAAACAAAAAATTGTATTTAAATATTCTATCAGCAGTCTAGTTCCCATAGCATACAAGCTTTGCTTAGTTTGGGACTAGAGTGCGATTATTTATTTTTTCTATGGGACAGCCAACACCTCAGCTCTTATAAGGATCCGGTGCATTTAAATTTCGAATCTAACGTCGGCTGAAATAGAACAATAAATATTGTGTTGTACTTTTTTGTATTGGCAACACTGCGTGCTCAGACGTGCAACAACACTTTAAAATTAGAACATGCATTCGATACTTCATCACCTCTTGATTTAAATGTAGAACATACTCTTTACCAAAATGACATAACCAAGACAAGATGCGGGACTCGCTATTCTACCGATTTCCAGAACCATAGAGCAAGGGAATCTTATAGCAAGGGAAGATCTATTTAAAGAATACATTTTAAAGCTTTGACTGACATATGTTTACTAATATGACAATATTTAGTTAACGATTTTACCAACATTATTTTTTCAAACTAACAGATGCAAGAAATGAGGGTTTTCGATACTTTTTCTGCCACTGGGCGGCGCTTCGTAGGCGTCAGTCAGGTCCAAACAGCTGTCAAATAGCACAGAGTAGTGTACTGAACATAAATTATTGAAAAAAATTAAAGGTTTAATTTTAATAAACCAAAAAATATCTAGAGAATTACACTAAGGGTTTTCTGAAATGATCTCCGTGAGATGGCAGGACTGAAGCGTCAAGTCCAATGGACTGTCAAAATACATACGCGAATTAAAGCGCCGTCTTGTGGCAGAAAAAGTATCGAAAACCCTCATTGATTGGAAATAAGTTCTTCGCTGAATCGAACGTTGGCCATATGGACCATTTTTAGTTGCTACAGATATTAAATAGGTTATTACTGGCAACATTTGCGGGTGTGCCATATTCGTAATGAGAACCTATTTACCATGTGTATGGGCAAGGCCACCAGACGGCGAGCAAGCTGACAATGCTGCATTCAATATTTATGTATGTTGCTATGATGTTTTCAATTCAACATAAACCTTTTTATTAAAACCTTCTTGTTTAAGTCAGCAGACGTAGAAGAAGTTAGATGAAGTGTTTGATATTTTTGACCCGTTTTGTCAAGAGAAGTCAGATTTTATTATACCAAAAATTCGAGATCTGTAACTATTTTTTCTGTGTGCACTGAATTCAGTCTAACTCTGCACTTTTTTCATGGTATTTCAGTGGTTATTCTCAACAATCATGGTCATTTGCGAAATCAGATCAATTTCTATCGGTTCTGGTTTTTGCACTAAAGAGCGTAAATTAATTTGACCTTCGTAATGGCAAATAAACTACGGAAAATTATCCACATAGTGCAACTACTTTACCTTCTTTTTAATTTTCAATGTTTGACTTGACGTCATCTTAACCACATCGTAACTTTGTATTTACTAAAAGCTTTGTATCTCTTAGGCGCATATGCTGAATCTTCACCATAAACTATAAAAATGGGAATTATTAATATATACATTTTCAGTCACAAAGTTTTCTTAATATCTACTGAAATCGATACTGAGATAGATATTAGCGATACAGACTTGAGCACTTTAAGAGCACCAAATATTACTCTCAAATATCTGGGAATATATATTCAACCTGTTTTACTCAAAACAATACCGCAAATGAAAGCTTTCTATCTACGGATCGTAAATATGATGAGTAAACACAATGTTGCCACACTTAAGAGGCAATTCAAGATAATGGTGTAAGTTTGAACCTACTGGTTGCATACTGCACTTTGAAAGATGTTCCTACAATATTGCAAGATATTCCTACAAAAACTCCAATTGAATAATATGTAATTCGAAGTTTTTTTTAATAGTTCGTTTGTGATGTTTTTTTGTCTTTATTGTAAAATCGGTAAAGTTTATATATACAGGGTGGCGCAAAAGAAATGACCCTATTTGGTTCAGCTATAAAAATTTTTCTAAATTAGAAAAATAGATTTAGGTTTTTTTAAATGTATATTTGGTTCATTAAATTTTGTACCATTAGGATTTAAAAATTATGTCTTTTAAATAGTGACCTCCAGAGTTGATGCAAGCTTGAGCCCTTTTTATGACATTTTGCATAACTTGCCGTAACACTTCCTGCGATATGTTCCTTTTTTCTTGATGAATGATTTCTTTTAGAGTTGCGATATTCTGTGGCTTGTTCACATACACCCGAGATTTCAAAAAACCCCAAAGAAAGAAGTCTGGACTGGTCAGATCGGGTGATCTTGCAGGCCAAGGCAAATCGCCAAAACGAGAGATAACTCGGCCTGGAAAAGCGTCCCTAACTAAGTCCATAGTGTCGCGCGCTGTGTGTGCCGTAGCGCCGTCTTGTTGAAACCAGATGTGCTCCAGCCTCAATTCGTCCAAACTGGGTATCAAAAACTCACGTAACATGGTTCTGTAGCGTTCTCCAGTGACGCAATTGCGTGGCACGTTGCCTCGCTGATGTTTCTGGACACTCTTCCACATATTCGCGCACAGCATCGATATTTTCAGCTGAACGGCCTGTTCTTGGTCTCCCAGACTTAGGTCTATCCAATGTTGAATCCGAATTGAGCGACCAATCGGTGCCGGACGGTGGGGAAATCGTTGACGAAATTCACGTTGTGTTTTTATCACTGATGAATTATTCCGTAAGAACATTGACACGATTATTCCACGTTCTTGAGGAGTAAAACGGTCCATGTTTATTTTCAGTGTATTTTACATTTGTTCACTACACAATTTTCAACAATAGAATGACAGGAAATGTCATATAAAAAAATAAACAGTGTTTTCTTTAGTGCCCTTACTTTTGCGCCACCCGTTACAAATCGTATCCGTGTTTAATAGTCCTTGTTTTAAAATGTCACCTGTTAAAGCATCGGTGTTGAAAAGTTATTTGGATATTATGAATCTCTTCATATGCCTTTGGGATTGTCTTTTACTCTCACTACTTGGAAGACTATTTATTGTCTTATTACTAGCTATAAGAGTATTTTGTTTTCTCATCTAGACCAAATTGACAGAAAAAAACGTAGATTATTTGTATTAGTGTAATTACTAGCCTGACACCAACCATACATATCTATAAATTTCTATACAACCCCGGGCGAGACAGTAGCATGCGTAATACGGAGCAGTAATTAAAACTTTTAAAAATATCCTTAGCGTGTAGACAGGGTCCCGCCCATAGTCACAGATTACGTAACAGTTTATATAGCCGTCGTATAGAAAACAGAATACTTTGAAATGAAATATACTGGCACTTAAATAACTGATAAATAATACCAGCAATCAGTAAAATGACACCATTTTAACCGCTTTTCTATAGTATAACATTCTGACCGCAATATTCCACATTATCGTCATTTAACGGGTATCAGGCACTCCTTTATGACAAGCAGTAAAATCATAACAATATATCATTCTCATTGGAATAGCATAACGTTTCACCATCATAAATTTTGTGGTGAAGAGATTTCTCCGTTTTGTGTCAAAGCTTTCGTACGGTTGTCGGAAGTTTCCAATATATATATGTATATAAATAATAAATAAATAATGCTGGACAATCCACACAACATCATCTAGCCCCAAGCTAAGCAGAGCTTGTGTTATGGGTACTTGAAGACTGACATACTTAATATAATAACATTACATAGATAGATATTTTTTATTATACATATAAATACCC
Organism: Ecliptopera silaceata; assembly: GCA_932527185.1. NCBI lineage: Eukaryota > Metazoa > Arthropoda > Insecta > Lepidoptera > Geometridae > Ecliptopera > Ecliptopera silaceata. The sequence continues at coordinate 5,726,278 of OW052213.1, read as the reverse complement.
AGAATAAATATTTGCAGATCATACAAACATCGAAGCGGGAATCGAACCCGCCTTGGGATAAATATATATTAAGTATCTTTTTCATAAAGTGGATTAGAGGAGAGCATTTCATTATATCGAGATTTTGAACACAAAAGGATGGAACATGGAACAGGTAAAGATAGACATTTAGCAGGAAATAAGTCTGTCTAGATTATTAGTTTTGGATCCCTTATCCAAAGCAAATAAACCAAAAAGGACCGAATAAGCAATAACATTTAGTGATTATTCGTTAAGGTATTGGATACTGTGCGAACTTGTAGACCAATATAAGTAACGCCAATGTTAAATAGATATAGGTTTTAAGAAAAAAAATCAGACTCAAATTTAAAGAAACTTTTCTAATTTGAAAAGCGACATCGCTATTTTATTTGTCACGGAAATCGTCTTCCTGCGCCGATGTCAGTTAAAAAGCGTAACTGAAACTTAATGCTACAGCTGCTTTTTAGGTCGGAAGATAATGAGATCCGAAACACGATGACGTCAGGGTTATGCAATAAAAAATAACACTTATGTTCATTTTGCACCAAGTGATATTTTTTTTAAAACTGAGAGCAAAGTGTCATTTACCAAATGAAATGAAATGAAATGAAAATGAAATGAAATGAAATATTTATTGTTTGTAAAACTAGGTTAGCCATAGATGTTAGTCATATTTTAAGTTTCGTACTCTAGTTCCTACCGATTGGTGTACAAACATGATTACACAATATATACTTAGCAAACAGAACAATTAACAACTTTGTCGTGCAAAAATTCGTCAGTCGAATAGTACGCCTTTTCAATAAGAAACAAGTTGAGGGTACGCTTAAATTCGACTGTGTTGTCTATAGCACGTATTGCCGGTGGTATTTTATTATAAATAATTGGTGCCATACACAGAACACTCATACGCAAGAAATGAGTTTTACACGGATGATGATACAGATAACCGGCTCTTCGACTACCAGGTTGGTGGACATCAAACAAATTTAAATTGTCCCTTACAAATATTGCAACTTCACTGATGTATAAGGAAGGCAAGGTGAGAATTTTGAGATTCCTAAAATACTCTTTGCAGGAGTCAGTTGGTTTGAGATGGCACATTGATCGTATGCAGCGTTTTTGAGCTATAAAAGCTTTTGTCTTGTTGGTAGAATTACCCCAAAAAATAACACCAAATCGTAATACCGATGCTACATGACCATGGTAGGCAGTCATCAACGCAGATTGGTTGACTATTCGACTTAGTTTGTATAGTGCGTAAGAAAACTTGTTTAATTTTTTAGAAACAGTGTCAATATGAGCTTTCCATGTCAACTTTTTGTCAATTGTTACACCTAGAAACCGTGTTATGTTAATTTCATTAATCATAGTACCTAAATAATTTATGTCCATTGCTATTTGATTCCTATCCCTTTGTTCAAATGTCATAATATTTGTTTTATCTAAATTAATTTTTAAATTATTAAATTGAAGCCATTTTATTAGAGATGTCAAAGTGCTATTAATGTCATTGTTAAGATTACGAAAATTGTCAATATTAAATAAAATAGTGCTGTCATCTGCAAATAATGTCATAGGGTGTCTGGTTATAGTCGGAAAGTCATTTATATATACTAAAAATAAAAGCGGGCCTAAAACACTACCCTGTGGGACCCCATAACGAACATTCCTAGTACTCGATTCATAAGTTTTTTCAATATGGCTCTTAGGGCAAATTCTCTTAATATGGGTTACTTGTGTTCGATTTGTGAGATAAGACCGTATTAAGTTGTTGGCATTTCCTCTAACTCCGTAGTTCTCTAGTTTACAGAGAAGTGTTTCATGCTCAACATGATCAAAAGCTTTTGTCATATCCATAAAAAGTGCGACAGCTGGTTTTCTTGAATCAACATACGACATTACATTGGATAAAAAGTCAAAAATTGCCATATTGATCGTTTTATTTTTCCTAAAGCCGTACTGAGATTTTGACAGAATACTATTTGTTTCTAGAAAATTATTTAACTTATTATAAATAACTTTTTCAAACACTTTAGACAAAATCGAGATTAGGGCAACTGGACGGTAGTTGCTTAACAAACCTTTATTACCTTTTTTATGAAGTGGTATAATTATAGATTTTTTCAGGTGTTCTGGGAACTGACCTTGCTCAATGCATTTATTTATTAAATGACTAATAATTGGTGAAATTATGGATGCCACTTCCTTAAGTATTTTGGTTGAGATGCCATCCCAACCTACGCTATTAGTGTTTTTTAGGGATATTATTACATTGAAAACATCCAATGGTGACGTCGGTGTTAAGTACATCGAATTTGATTTATTGTGATTAATTGTATATTTATTGTCTGTTGTATTAGGTTTGTTATATTGAATCGTGTCTATGAAAAAATTATTGAATGAATTGGCAATTTCAAATGGGTTAGTTAATGTATTGTCAGATATTATTAGTTTATTAATGTTATCTTTTGGTAAGTTATATTTGTGTTTGTTTATTATGCTCCACGTGGCTTTTGATTTGTTAGTTGAATTATTAATTAAGTAATTATTTTGAGATTTTTGGGTCAGACTAATTATTGTCCTAAAACGCCTAGTGTATTTTTTAAAATTATTTTTATTTTGTTTGTTGGGGTTTAGTCTGTATGTCCATAGTAATTCCCTTTTTTTCTTAGAACACAGCTTCAAGCCTTTAGATACCCATGCTGGTTTCTTTTGAGTTGTAACTTTGATTTTTATTAGGGGAAAACATAGGTTATATAGCAGTATAAATATATCATAAAATCTATCAAATGCATCATTCAGATGATCGGTTTCGTAAGCATCTGCAAAAGTAATCCTGTTTAAGTTCTCTTTGAATTTTTTCCGATTTTCAGTACTGTAGTCCCGTTTTATGCTATACCAAAATTTTAAACAGCACGATTTCTGAACTGGACTTTTCAGAATCTGTGCTTTATGATCTGACAAAGCTAGTTCGATTATCTCACCTTTGCTACCCTTGATATTATGAAGAATATTGTCAATTGCAGTTCCACTAGATGGCCTAGTTACCTCCCTAAATTCAAAATGCAAGTTATATCCATCTACAAAAGTTTCAAAATCCGCTGATAATTTAGTTTTATTAAGTAAATCTATATTAAAATCTCCACAAATTATAACTTTGTAGCAATTTTTAAAACACACAAGATGAAGGACGTCAACCATTTTTTTAAAAAATATATCTATTTTTATTTTTTCTATACCAACAATCAATCAATCAAATATTTCTTTATTCAATAAAATCACAAGGATCATTTAGAATCTTCTAGGTGATTCTAGGTGCCAGTTCCACGCGACCAGAGATTAGAGGAACGGACAAGAAACAACAACAACAATGTAAGATTTATAAAAAACTAAACCTCCAAAACATAGGTTTTTCCTAGGGTGGAGGTTACTACCTAACCAAACGTTGTTTTTTTTATTAAATAAATAAAATAAATGTATTCAACACTGAGCTGCTAATTTGTTTCAATAGCACGAATAAATGTGACAGTTGCAAACGTCTCTAACAGTGACTAATTTGAGATACACTGCGCGTCACATCTGCTACTGTCGAAAGTTGCAGCGGTAGCGCGCTTTACGTATACGTTACGTTTACAATTTTCACATTAATTCGCGCTCAGCCTTCTGTTCTCATCTTCAGAAAGTTAAGACAGTGGTTTAACACCACCGTCTTAACTGTTGGGCATCTATCCCTTATGTACTCAGCTACTTTATTTAGTAGATTGAACTTGAGTTAGCTTTTTTAGAACGTCTTGTAATGTTTATAGACAGTTATCATGTCCAATATTAGACAGATAGGAAGCGAGTAGAACCGGTCGACTTCCTGCTGCTATATCGATCAGCTACACACATGGCAATTCGCAAGACATGGCGATCATAACTAGCTGAATTATTTCGACCTTACTTGCTGCATTCCTTGTCAATGTTTATGAGCACTTGTAAGAATTCTCTAAGTGAGATATGAGTGAGTCTTAGTAGTAGAAATTTGTTTTAGTGTCGACTTTTTGTGGATTAGATTGATTGATCTGAGTTTATTTTATAATAGCTAGTGCCCGCGATTTCGTCTTGTTATTGTTATATTTCGACTAATTTTCACAATTATCTTTATAAATGTGTTATTCTGCTGTATAAGCTATATTAATTGTAAAGTTTCATTAAATCTATTCGGTAGTTTTTGCGTGAAAGAATAAGAAAAATACATCTATCTATCTTGCAAACTTTCGCGTTCATAATATTAGTAGGTTATAATTTGGAATAAGAGCCGCCCAAGATAGAGACCACTGGAAAAAACTGGAGGAGGCTTTTACCGCTGATCGCGGTCTGTGAACGTAAAGTTTTATTAGTAGGTAAACTTCCACACTCACCTAGCATTAATTATTTTTATTTATATTTAGTAAGTACATACATTTTTATAAAGTGTGCATAGAAATATTCATTTATTTTATTTTTGAAATATAATTTGGACTTTTGGATATTTTTATTAACAAAAAGTTGACAAAACGACATTAATGCTAATGCACATATGATTTGTTGTCAGCAACTGTCGTGCATTATGAAGTGGCACATGCAATATGAGGTTTCAGGTAATGTTTTGTTTTGTTTTCGTTATTCCATGGCGCCAGAGCATTGCACCTCTATTTCAGGCGCGTAGTAATGGATCTTTGTTTACTAGTGCACGTATGGGATTGGCAAGACCTGGCCACCGGCCAAAAACCGGAGACATGTTGCGTAGCTTCATCATTAAAATCATTTGATTACTGTAGATTTGTCTAAGGGGGTAATGTAGAGTATTACTCATAGAATTTCTCAAATCAGTGAGAGTAAAGCTGGTCACACACGAGCGTTCCAAATGGAGTAGCATGGCGCGAAGCCGGGCAGTATTGGAGCAGGAAAAAATCATGATCAGGTTTCGCCATACACGTCGTTTCATTAGCGCGTTACCAAGTCATTAGTCTTGTTGGGACTTTGAGACGCTTGTGAGACTAGCTTTACTCACACTGATTTGAAGAGATGCTTAAAGCATTACCCCCTTAAAGGTAGATTTACACCAAACGAATGCTCATTATATCCCCACTACGTCAAATTCTTCTAGTTTTTCAGCTTCAGAGATGACAGGTTTTGTCGGCAATAGACTGAGGGGTGAGGACCAATAATTGTGACAATCGTAAGGTAAACGCAGCGTATTCGATTCACATCGAGTGTCAAACGCCAGCTCGACAGTCGAACGTTGGAGCGTCATCGCGCAGTGTGAATCGAATACGCTGCGTTGACTGTCTAACTGTGACGTTTATCTCTCACCCCTCAGTATACCCAGAGATATGCTTTTGCTTCAGTGCCAATACTGCTAATACATCATTAAACATCGAATAGGGTGTTCAGTAAATAAATGATAACTAACACAAGGACACAAAAGAGAACCATGTCATGACCTGGGCCGGGTGGCAATGGCACACCCAAGGGAATAGAAAATGTTTTACAATAATTAGCGTAGTGCTTTATTAATAGCTAAACTACAGTTCGATAAAATTACCATAAATAACACGCGCTAGGATCGCGTGCTACCGACCACTTGGTCTAATTTATTATCATAGACTCGCGCCAAATCATTATGGCTCGAGAGTAGTTACGGGTCAATTGTTTTTGATACCCAATCGTCAATGGAAGTGAACTGGGGGGTGAGCACGATTAGACGTATACGTATCGAAACAGTGACGTATTTGAGATACATTGCGCGTCAACATGGACTTTACTGCCCAACTTTGTAGCGTTAGCTTACAGTGTATCTTAAATACGTTACGTTTACTATTATCACACCTATTCGTGGTCAGTTACAGTTCTGAACAGAATGAATAAGATTGTTAGTGCTTGTGTTGAAGTTTTTTTATGGATACTTGTTGACATTTCGTATGTTTTCTTTATGACTATCTCGTTACAGAGCGACCATGATACTTTAGAATAGAACTTGGTTATTAATAGCAAAAAATTACTCAGTTGAGAGTGTGCAGGGAGAGGTCTGGCTATGGTATTATTATCTCTCGTATCTACTGTTTAATTATCTGAGTAATAAGTAACTACATAATACAATGTTTGGCAAAGTACATTGATATGCCATACAAAACACAAGTTGATCCTAGTTTGAGTATCAATGTTGTCTAACCAGGAATTACTGTAATTGTATTATTTGTATTATGATTAATGTAACTATAACGTTTGTTATCTCAAAATTAAACAAAAAAAACATGTTTATTTTATATTCGTAGTTTTTATGCTTCTTCAATTCTCCTGCTTTACAATTGCAATCAATTTCAACTTCAATTAACAATGATCATAGTTTTATCAATCTAGACACTGATCACTTACAATTAACTAATTGTGACTGAAGAGAACATTAATCTACATCTGAAAACAGACTATGAGTCGCTACTTATTTTGATGAGCAACAAGCTCGTATCTACGCACATTATGTATTTATGTATATATATGTACTCATATGTACTTCAATGTATCAATGTTCCATTTAGGCGCATAGATACATTATACATACAGCAACTAACGGTCTATCTTATAAAAAGTTAGCGCAGACTTGATGTCTTGTTCACCATACGTAATGTGACATAATGTCAACCCTATCTTTTTATAAGATAGGGGGTAAATGCATGGGACACATTTAGTTAGAGTTTTTAAAGTACATAATAGAATATTGTGTCACTAATATAGGTAGGTACTTTCAGGTTTTCCATGGGTTTCATCTTCAATCAGACTTTTTGGACTTGAATAATATTGTTTTTGTCCTATATTTGTCATACATATTATGCTACTTTCAGGTTTTTAATATTCCAATAAAATAAACTCATCAAAACAAAATAGGCCCTACTTGAAAAATTTCGATATATGTATTGCCAGACACATTTTTTTTGTGAGATATTGTCAAACTGAAGTTTGGGGTTGTTGAGAAGGCATATTAATTAATTGATCACAACTGTTAATCTATAACTAAAATGAAAATTTAAATAAATCGTACGCTTTTTTTTTTTAAATTGAAATGATATGTTATTGGGTGGCCCTTTTTTGTTTTGAGTAGTTTATATTTCAGGTATTTTATACCTCTACTGCCAATGGTGTCGTATTGTAAAAACTAACTTCCATATTTTGTAATTTGTACGAATAGGTCTAAGTGATAAACACACAAACAAACAATTTTAAATGGTGGTACTCTCGATCAAATATTGATGTGTTAATCAAAATACAAAGAATTGCGTCACTAGTTTTTGTGAGTTTTCCCAGAACAACAATTACCTACCTAGATGCTTTGGTTGCTCTGTTATTTTCATTTCTATACAGCATCATCAGATCAATGACCCGGTTTTTTAAGCTATTGCATAGCTTCTATCGCATAGCTTTTAGCGTGGAGACCGAATCCAGAAATTCCGGAACGAAATAACCTAACACTCCGACCGGCGGCAAAAAATGATATGCAATAGCTTTACCGCGGCAGTCCCCGCGTGCCACGCGATTTTTTTACAATTAAAATGTTAGACCACCTTCCCGATGGTCCAAAAACATTATGGAACGAGCCGGGAATTAGCCGGGAATTCGGGACCGAAAAGAATGGAATAACAAAGAGGAGGCCTATACTCAGCAGTAGGTGCCAACGGGCTGATATGACGATGAAGTATTACTGATACTAATTTGATTACATATATTTAATTTAAATAGGAGTGTTGTGCTTGCTTTTTGCCGCACTTTATACAGCATAATATAGCCTATGTTCAGCGCAGATAATGTAGCTTCACAACAGTGAAAGAATTTTTGAAATCGGTCCAGTAGTTTCGGAGCCTATTCGATGCAAACAAACAAACAAATCTTACCTCTTTATAATATTAGTTTAGATAAGTTTGGAAGTGATTAATAGTGCAGTTCCATGTCTAAAGCGACTGCATTAAAGGAGAAATCAGTACTGATTCATAGATATACTACAAATATATTGCAATCTCTATTGTTCCACTGAGGTAATGCATTGCACGTGCAACTAGGTTTAGTTGCGGCTTGTGACGCTGCAGATTGCTATTCTAATCTAAGTGCTCGAGTAGGGCTCGTTTACGCTTTGAAACATAAAAGCAAAGATATTATCTTTCTAATCAACCTTTGTTCACCTACTGTGGAGTAATATGCGATTGGTTATACGCTTGGACGATGACTGTTTTATTTATGTGTAGTTTATTTGTGGCAAATATGGGGTCTGCCTAGAGACATGATGGGACAAGTACAATGATCACTTGCACACTTATTTACCACGATCCAAAATAAGTAAATGTTTCAAGTTTTTACCCGACTATGCGAAGCAAAATGAGAGTTACGATAAATAATAGATATGCTTAGTTCAAAACTTGCTCATAATTGCTCCACGAATTCAGACTATAGTTTAGTTTTCTTTTGTCATTTCGCAAAATTAATTTCCACTATCACATAATGTCTGGACCAAATTAATATACTTAATAGTATTTCGGTAGTAAAAGTACCTATAATTAATTTGCCTTAACTACGACAAATCTATTCATATATCATTGATCTAATGACTAATATTTTTTAGGCCTGACCTTAGTTTTACATTTAAACATTTTTCGCTAAGTACATAATAATATTGAAAGTAAGGTTAGACCAACTTACAGATCATAATGTCGGTTATACTTGAAAACTAGTTTTGTTCTACTAACATAGATTATATCTTTGGACTATAAAAATAAGCGGAAATCCTTGTACTTGGTTGCACTTATTGGAGTAAGTATAAAAGAGAATATGCATTTTTCTATAGAGCGTGGGCCTTACCAAAAAGATTTTATCGTGGCCCAGAATGCCCATTCTCCTTTAGTAACTTACTTAGATACTTATCATAATAAAATAATTCGAAAAAAGTAAAACAATACTTACTACATAATAATAAATAAAAACAAAAAGTAATTTATAAAATAATTGATTAATTTATTTACGCAATGTGAATGTGAATGCGTTTTGTCTAGCTAGATTTATTATTAAATTCTAAATTTAAAATTCAGTTTCTGTCTGGAGAAAGCGCATGAACAAGAACAATAAAATAAATTAATGCGTAAATTTAAACTATTTGACGTTAGTGTATTGTATAGTATTAAAATAATAAATAAAATAAAAAGAAAATAAATTAAGTACTTTAATTAAAATAGTGTCTGCGTTAGTCTTTATACTATAGTGAACAGGAAAAAACTTAAACATCATTTGCCGGTCGTTCACACACCCATTGTGACCTAATTTATTAATTGAACAATGAAATGGTAGGTATAGTCTATAAAACTATCTAGTTTTCAACTCAACTATTGAATCTCTATAGTTGAAACCTTACGAATAGCAACCAAAAAGGTTGTATAACTAAACCAATCGTAAGAAGTCTATACATACTTCTTGGCGGCAAATAATTGATTTAGCTTTTAGGGAAATTCGAAAAAAGAATATCCGAATAATGCTCTACAGATTCGGACTTTCGGTTTTCGAATTTCCCGCCTTTTGATCACAGCTTTTAGGGAAATTCGAAAAAATAATATCCGAATATTGCTCTACAGATTCGGACTTTCGGTTTTCGATTTGCCGCCTTTTTACCATTAGCCGTTTATTCTTGTTCTGAGTCATTACCACAAATAGACACTTGGAAATGTATCTGACCTAATCGAATACCTCTTTGAATATTTTCTTCTGTTAAAGTTTTCGCTTTTCTTTTTATTTATTCCGGGTGTTCTGGGTATTTTATATGTAAGTAAGTAGGTATAATAAAAAATATCTATCTATGTAATGTATTGTATTAAGTACATACATACTTATGTCAGTCTTCTAGTACCCATAACACAAGCTCTGCTTAGCTTGAGGCTAGATGTTGTGTGGATTGTCCAGCATTATTTATTTATTATTTTCGTAATTAACTAAACCTACTTTAATGTAATGAGTAATTGCACTATTTCCTCATTGTCGCTCACGTACTGCTGACCACAGATAAGCAAAGTTCTTCTTGAAACAACAACTGACATTGACTTTGTTTACATTATTTTATTGGCAACATTTAATTAAGTATTTTAATAACAGGTTTAAAATAATTTTATTATTTTAATAATAGGTTTAAATAAATTAATTACATTAGACCAGTTACTAAGGTAACTGTTTATTGTGAATATGCTTAGTTCTAAGTATTAGCTCTAAGTACCATTGTTTCCTCGCGCCGGCCCTCACGGCGTAGAGGAGCGTCCCCCAGGTGGCGGATGGGGGGACGGTCGGTAGTTCAGCCTAGCTTACTACCGGCTAAGCCCGATGGGCTCGCTGACCAACGATGGGTGTGGTCCTCCAGCAATATGGGGGTTGTGCGAAGGGTTGACAACTCGTCCACGGAAAAACAAAATTGTTACGAAACCGATAAGAGAAAAAATACGATCTGATCCCAAACTCAACGAACTTAGGCAAAGAATAAAGGACTTCCGATTAGCTTCATGGAATGTGCGCAGTTTATATAGACCAGGGGCTATATACCAAGTAAAGCGCGAGCTGCTGAGATACAATTTGGGCCTAGCAGCCTTACAAGAGGTAAGATGGCCTGGCAGCGGGGAATGTAACGTTGATAATGAATATATTTTGTTCTATAGTGGTGGAGACATAGAAACTCGTCACAGTGGAACTGGATTTATGATTAAGAAGAACCTTATAGGAAATGTCATTAAATTTGAAGCAATATCTGATAGAATCTGTACGATACGCTTGCGTACTGAATTTTATAACATCACATTCATAAATACTTATGCCCCAACCGAGATAGCCGATGAAGATGCGAAAGATAAATTTTATGAGGAGCTCGATTTAATCTATGAGCAAGTTCCAGAATATGACGTCAAGATAGTGCTAGGAGACTTAAATGCCAAGATTGGTCAAGAAGAAATCTTCATTCCTACTATTGGCAGGCATAGCAAGCATCTGACGTCAAATGACAACGGTGTAAGATTAGTTGACTTTGCATCTTCTAAAGCTATGGTAGTCAAAAGTACTATGTTTCCACGTAAAGACATTCATAAAGGGACTTGGAAACATCCGGACGGCCGCACAGTAAATCAAATAGATCACGTCTTAATCGATGATCGGCACAAAAGTGTAATCCAGAACATAAAAACCCTGCGAGGAGCTGACTGTGACAGCGACCACTATATGTTAAGCGTTAGTATAAAAATAAGAATTAAAATTAAAAAACTAGTAAATTCAATTAGGGAAGAAAAAACAAATACAAACGGTCTCAAGGATTTAGCTATCCGTGAGCAGTTTCAGCTAGAGTTAAATAATAGATTTAAAGACCTTACAGTAGATGAAAACATAGATGAAGGGTGGGAAAATATAAAAACTATAATAAAAGATACAGGTACAAAAGTTTTGGGGGTTCAAAAACAAAGAAAGAGGAATAAATGGTGGACTAAAAAATGCGATGAAGTGTTGGATGACAAGAGAACATACCGAATCCTAGCAGAACAAGACCGTCGTTGGGCAAATAAAGCTGAAGAACTTCGATTGGAACTGAAAAGTGAGATAAAAAAAGCGAAACGCCAACATTTTGAAAACTTAGTATCTGAAATAGAGACACTAATGCGTGCTAATGAATCTAGACGTTTTTATCAAGAAATCAGAACCATAAAGAAAGGCTACCAACCTTCATCACAAATGCTTGTACAGGAAAATGGAGATCTGATAACCGACATGGATGACATCAAAAATCAGTGGCAAATATATTTCGAGCGGTTACTGAACTGTCCATGCCCTGTGGAGCGTATTGATGAATTGTTAATTGAGAACGAGGCGGAAGTAGAGCCTCCAACCATGGAAGAGGTTCGAAAAGCGATTGCAAGACTCAAAAATAATAAAGCTCCAGGAATAGATGGTATCCCAGGCGAATTGTGGAAGTATGGTGGTGTAATGGCTCTCTCGATATTCCATAAACTGATTCTCCAAATATGGAATTCTGAACAACAACCTCAGGAATGGAATGTTGGAATCTTATGCCCAGTGCACAAAAAAGGCTGTAGAAAGAAATGCACGAACTACAGAGGAATAGCTCTTCTCCCGACTGCGTATAAGGTGCTTTCGTACGTGTTACTCGATAGACTGGAACCTCACGCGGAAAAAGTTATTGGTGACTATCAGTGTGGGTTTAGAAAAAATCGTAGCACTATTGACCAGATCTTTCTTCTGAAACAACTTATGGAGAAAAGGTGGGAATATGCGCAGAGTATTCATACCTTATTTGTAGACTTTACCAAAGCTTACGACAGTATTGATAGAGAGTCTCTGTATGCAATTCTAAGAAATTTCAATATACCAAATAAACTAGTGAAGATGATCAAAGTAGCCACAAACTTAAGTAAGATGCGAGTTAAGGTCGGTAGCGAATTGACGGAGGATTTTGAGGTTATCACAGGACTCAAACAGGGTGATGCGTTGTCACCCATGTTGTTTAACTTAGTTCTGGAACACATCATCAGGAAAGTAATGGAAGTAGATGGTGGAATCGATCTTAACGGCAAACATAAAGTTATAGGCTATGCAGATGATCTGGCACTTCTCGGTCAAAGCAAGAGTGAGGTAACGCGATCAGCTCAGGTTCTTGAGCAGGAGGCTAAGAAGGTGGGACTCAAAATTAACCATGATAAAACGGAATATCTCTACATGAAACGCTTTAAAAATACCAGAGTATGCCGTGAGGATCTAAGGGTTGGAGATATCTCATATAAAGGAGTGGCGGAATTTAAATACCTAGGCTGCACAGTCACAGATACTAATACTAGGCAAGAGGAAATTAGCATCCGGATACAAAATGCCCTGAGGTGTAGTGCAGCTCTACATAAAATTCTAGTGTCTAGACTTCTTAACCGGAAAACCAAAATCCGTATATACAAGTCTGTCATAAGACCCATTTTGATGTATGGATGTGAAGCCTGGACTCTAACACTTAAAGAGGAGAATCAACTTTTAGTAGCGGAAAGAAAAATTCTACGAAAGATCTTGGGGCCCACCCGCAGAGATGATGGTAGTTGGAGAGTTCGAAAAAATGCTGAGATCGAAGAGTTAGTAGGCGAACCTAACATCATCGGCGAAACTAAAGCCCATCGACTCCGTTGGCTTGGTCATCTTGAGCGAATGGGTGAGGATCGCAATGTACAGAAAGCGTACCTTGGAATCCCTTCGGGTCGCCGGCCCGTGGGGCGCCCGCGGTACCGCTGGAAGGATGTTGTGGAGGCCGACCTGAGGGAGCTCAAAGCCGCGAATTGGCAGGCGCTTGCGAAGGATAGGAAAGGTTGGCGAATTCTCTTGTCGGAGGCCAAGACACACTTCGGGTCGTTGAGCCAGAGGAGTAAGTAAGTAAGTACCATTGTTTTCTTACATTTTAAGCGTATATTGAACAATAAAAACATTTATTATTTTATTTTTATTAGAAAACCAACAGCAATCACAATAAACAAATTTAAAGCTTAACTCAATCTTATATTATCCTGAAAACCTTCAAATAATTGAATTGAAACTTTCTCAATTAAAAACTCTTTTGCAACTCGATTATATTATTGCTACAGTCAATAATAGCATCTTTACAATACCGAGAACAGTCTAGGGCAGGGGTGGCCAAACAGTCGCGATCGACCGGTTGGGCAGGGGTGGCCAACCGGTCGATCGCGACTGTTAGTCCAGTCGATCGTGGCAAGGCAAAAAATGTAAATACCTAACCCTGACTGCACAAAAAACTAAATTTTCTACTGAACTAGGTATGCTGTTTCATTTAAGATTTTCAATAAGTATGTAATTGGTAGATCGCACAGGGTTTAGTTAGTAAACCGTAGATCTTGTGTCTTATCAAGTTGGCCACCCCTGGTCTAGGGTTTTTAAAACTGGCTTTTCAAGTTCCACAGCAGATTAAGAAAAAAGAAATTGCATCACTTATGATACTGTATTCCGAACATGGTAGGAGTTTTAATGTTATTCTTGTGATTTTACTGAATACAAGTATTTTTCTTACAAGGAAAACAAATTATATTCATAAATAATATTACTTTAGTACTTACTAACTAATGAAGGGTTATACGAATGTGTGGACTTAGATTTAGCTGTAATTTTGTCGTGTGTTGAATTTTATAAGTCAAACTTTTTAAGAGTGTCAGACCCACACAAACCTTGCGTGGTTTATAGGGTACAATATTCTAATTGTGTTTTGTGTTTTTCAGTAAGTATGTAAAATAAATTAAAAAAAACTTACTTAATTATTACTACGCATTATAAAGGATAACATCAAAAACAGATGAGAAGTTACATGCGTAGCACCCTGCTTGTAATAAAAAAAATCATCAAAACTGGTTAATCAAATAAAAATACAATTAAAGTAAGCACCAATTTTTTTGAAGTAAGTGGAAGAAATTATTGGATAAAGTTTTAATCATTGAATATTCTTTGAACTTAAATTATCATAATCTATGGCTTTCTTGTGAAAACTGTAAATTATTTTTAAACTTACAAAAAATACTTTGATATAATTCTTTTGGGAGAGACCTTTGCCCAGCAATGGGACAATGTAGGCTAGAAAAAAATAAAACGAAATAAATAATTCTTATGACTAAAAGGCAAAATAAATGACCTCAATTTACAGTGACAGTAATTTTAAATCCGGTTTTGTTTTCGCCTTATCGAGTCGTTTGCGTTTGCATAAAGCGTTATTAACTTATTAATCAACTTATACAATGTTGTGGGCCTTGAGCAAAGTCGTTTAAGTACATGTTTTTAAAATAATTTATACTTTATAATATAACGTGCAAAATGTTAGATATAAAAATCTTTGAAGGATACTCTGAGAAGGTTATTTTTGTTCACGTCTCATATTAATTTATATTATATCTATTTGCCCAACAAGTCAAAGTCAAAGTCAAAACTGCTTTATTCAGTAAAATCACAAGGATCATTTAGAATCGTCTTACATACGAGGTGATTCTAGGTTCAAGAAACAAAAATACAAGATCCTTGAAAAACGGGTAGCAAACTTATAGCTTGGTTTTTACCATTTTTTTTTCGCTTTTAAAAAGGAATAAGCTTAAAAGTTAGATAGCTTCCACACCCATTATAGTCAAGCTTAATCTAGATCTAGACCGAATTACGCGATGGTGTAGGTAGTTCATTCAAGACTGGAAGCTACACTTATTGCTTGCCAGCATCAAGACAGTAACAAAAAAGTTTTAATATATCCGTTATAGGATGGATATGACATCACGCAAAGGAAATGAAGGTACCTAATACCATGGAGGTTACTATTCCCATAGCATCTCCAGTACATCCAGAAATAACAGCAGACCATTTTAACAAGAGCCCTTCTGCCGTCAAGTGTTTAGGAACTTTGTACAAAGCCGGCAGGGGACATGGTTCATGATAAGATTGTCCATTCTAAAAACAGCTGTTCAAGAGTGCGTTGGCTTCTAAATTGATTATTTATTTTTTTTATTGACGTTTCTTATTTACTACCTAATTGATAGATCTTAGACGATACTCAATTAACAGTTGATCTTGATAAAGATTGCATGTTACAAACACTGACAACATGAAATAAATATTTTTAAACTTCGATGCAAACAAGTTCGTTAAAATAGCCTGTTTCTAGAAACAGCATTTCCCTATGATAAAATAATCGTTGCGAAAGATACCCAACTGGTCCTTCATGCCGGATTTCTAATACAGCTTAGGGCCGGTTTCTCGTACGATGATCAACGAAAAAATCAAATAACAATGTGTCAAAACGTGATTTGGGTTGTTCATTGCTTGTCATCTGCGAAATACCTATTTAACAACAGTTCAGATGACAAGCAATGAACAACACAAATCACGTTTTGACACATTGTTATTTGATTTTTTCGTTGATCATCGTTCGAGAAACCGGCCATTAATGTAGCAAAATTATAAACCTATCTCTTACAATCGTAGTAGTACATAAGATTTTACTACTACTGTAAAATAATCTACATAAATTCTCTGGGACAGATTTACATTTTATTATTATTCAGGATCACGTGTGAATAATAACGCATTGCCCTACTAGTTATGTTACACAATAATAATCCATGCTACACATCAGTCAACGTTTCAGGGCCATAAAAGTCCCAGCGAGTAATAACTATAAAAAAATATATGAAAAATAAACGAGGGAACGCAACGCATCAACTTGCATTATGCCCACGCACATGCCGTCGTGACGTTTACGAACGCACCCTAAGCGGATATTCTGTCATTCTAAAATTTGAAATGTTTTTTTTTTTACAAATAAGTTTCTATTTTCTTGCACGAAATATAAATTATGATGAGATTGAGGATTTATAGCAGAGACGTTTTTGAACTTGTTGACTAGACTACTATTGCTGATTTTCTGCTGATTAAAAAAAATTACAAATTTTGAAAATTAAACTATTGCAAAATAATATTTTGAAAATATATAGCCGTTTCAGTAGATACGTTTACTTACTAGACATACTCACGAATGTTTATCAAAACTTACTATGAATGGTACACAAAAAAAAATACGAACAGAACATGGCGTTAAAAATCGTTGTTATGCATCATTGGCGCTAAAGTAGGTAGATCTAGCTAGATCTATTGTTAGTAAAGTAGCTATCTACGTATTTGTTTAAGAGTAAAGGTGAGTGAGTCATTTCATGAAAATAAGATACCTAGTCCATTGAATAGTAGGTTTTTTACCCAGATCTAAGGCTCACGGCAGACTGAATTAGCATGTGTAAAGATAGAGTGATTCATTGCGACTTTGCGACTCTTCGACGGATATCAAAATGAATCACTAGGAAATAGCAGTAGCCGTTAGGAATACATTTAAATAAATACGTACCTTACCTACGTCTATTATTATTTTTGTTTCGACAGAAAAAAGTAGAGTTTTCTAGGAGTTACTAGTAAAAACTGAACGAATCTATGGCTGCATTTTATTATAAAAAACACACTATACTACCCTCGATCATGTACTTAAACAATAGTTGGTGTGATTAATCATAAAGACATAAGTAACATAAAGGTATCATGCAATAGAAACTTAGATATCAAAATCTATAACCAAACCAATAACATATTATTTATTGGATTGGTCTATTCGAGAATACATGTTCTTCGGATAACATGACCACTACTACTAGTAGTGGCCAAGTTATCCGAAGAACCGACAATCGTTGAAGCAAACGGATACTGGAGTGGAGACCGCGTTTAGGCATGCGTAGTGTAGGACGCCCTCCGGCGAGATGGAGCGACGATCTGCGGAGTGTAGCTGGCAAACACTGGATGAGAAGAGCCGAAGACCAGGCTCTTGGGAGAGACCTACGTCCAGCAGTGGACAGATATATGTAGGTTGATGTAGTAGTAAAACTGCAGTATTAATGTAATATTAATGAAAGCCGATGAGATACGTATCCACGTCCATAAAATGATATTCCGTTATACGTATTGACGTAACGAGTCCTAACAGGCTTCGTTTTAAAGGTAAACGTCAGATGGCTTGATACGAACTTCCTTTAACATGCAAATGATGTCAAGTTTATGGTTATGCAAACTTTTTAAGGGTTTCGGAAGGTTGAGGTTCTTGATGCCTTCCGGCTCATCAGATGGACACCGATTGAATAGTATAATGACAGTAATGAGTATTCAAATGGTCCAGAACAAACCTATTGTTTCAAATAAAACTGGTCAAGTGCGAGTCGCTCTGGTGTCTGTACCTTCACATTTTTGTATGAGAGCCCCCTTAAATATTTATTTTATTGTTTTTTTTTATTTGTTGTGGCAGACAGACGTGAAGTCTCAGTAAGTATGTATGTAATAGGGTCCCGTTTTTGAACTTCGAGTACGGAACCCTTAAAAAATCTTGCAATCAGTATAAAGAAGTATGCAATCTCGTTCGAAGGACCATCTCGTTTTATCCGCGATTTGTATTAATTATTCCCTTTAAAAAATCTAGCAATCAGAGTCTAGAGAAGTATGCAATCTGGTTCGAAGGACCATCTCGTTATATCAGCGATTTGTATTATTTTTTTCCCTTAAAAAAATTTAGCAATCAGAGTCTAGAGAAGTATGCAATCTGGTTCGAAGGACCATCTCGTTATATCCGCGCGATTTGTATTAATTCTTTCCCTTTAATGCTTCGGCTACATTAGCGGGCGAATATTCGTATCGTGTTGGCGCGACAAAAAAATCGTGTTCGGCTATAGGCGATATACTAAGCGATGACACTATGTACCCGGCCACATACATCGCGTTAACACGAATATTCGCCGTAGCCCGCTAGTGTGGCCCCAGCATAATAAATCTAGCAATCAGAGTCTAGAGAAGTATGCAATCTGGTTCGAAGGACCATCCCGTTATATCCGCGATTTCTATTAATTATTTCCCTTTAAAAAAGCTAGCAATCAGAGTCTAGAGATGTATGTAATTTGGTTCGAAGGATTTGTATTAACTCTTCCCTGTTATATAATATAAGTTGTCATGTTAGATAAGCCATTATAATAATTAATACAAATCGCGGATATAACGGGATGGCCGTTATATCCACGATTTGTATTAATTGTTTTCCTTAAAAAAAACTAGCAATCAGAGTCTAGAGAAGTATGTAATCTGGTTCGAAGGATTTGTATTAACTCTTTCCTGTTATATAATATAAGTTGTCATGTTAGATAAGCCATTATAATAATTAATTACAGTTTTATCAACAGACCGTATCGCTACAGAGCTAGGGAGGACACAACACAACTAACGGACGTCCAGTGGTTCTGGGTTTTACCATTTTACCGCACGTTATTTTGTTCTATTACACACTATTTATTTTAATTAACTATCACATGGTGATGGCCTAGTGGCTGCACTTGTCCTTGTTATTCTTAGGATGTTGGTTCAATATTGGTCAATATCACTGAAAGATTTTTTATTTAAGAAAATCACATGATCACTTTGGATCATCTTACACAAAAGGATCTTCTCTTCTCTCTGTTCTTACCTAACATTTACTTTTTAGTTTGTGTGATTCTTTAGTCAAAGAATTAAATGCCCATGACAGTATAAATAAAACCGTCCAAGTGCAAGTGTAATGCACATAGGGTTTTTTTGCCAAAAAATCACATTTATTAATGAGAATTCCAACCTAACTAAATATTAACTTTATTTAGTATTTTAGTATTAGTTGTTATCACAGCATCAGAAATACATATTATCTGTTATAATTTCAGCTCTTGGACTATTACAGCCTAGTGGTAACAGCGGAGTTTCAGTAATGAGGTGCCATTTTAATCTTTAGATATGGAAAATAACATCTTCCTATGAAATGTGCCTGAAAAGAAGACTGATTCCTAAAAGTTAGCCTAGGTTTTACAGATAGCTATATTTTAGTATTTCAGGAAACTTTCTTATCTGAAGTTTGTATGTTATTTTAGAAGATTGAATTCTGTCCGGATCATATATTTGTACCTGGTTTGTGTCAGAAATTATTATTATTATTAATAAGCCATGGCTGTCCCACTGCAGGCCAAAGGCCTCCCGTCCATCTTTCCACTCTTTATGATTTAAAGAAATAGAAATAATTATTTTTCCTGTAAACAAACTAATATCCAATAAAAATAGGATTGTTGTTGTAATATATTAATAATATTATATTATTGTGGTTAGTGTTTTGTTTTGTACAACAATTAATAAAACAAATTTATTAGTTGTATTAGCAGGAGTTTATACTTACAAAAATATTTCTTATTCAGATTTTGTGATTTTTTAAGTGTAATTTTAGTTTTATCACCTTGGCATTTAAGTTGTTACAATGATTCTATGTAAAGAAAATTAACTATTTTAATTTGATACTTAAATATAAATAAAATATTACACTATCATTAAAACTATCAGTATATATTTAACTTAGAATGGGAAAAAGTTATGGGACAATCAGTTGGCCCACCTGATACCAAGCGGTTGCTCCTTCCTTCTTTTGTTTCTTTTTTCTTCCTATTATTATTTGTCATAAGTTTGGAATCAAAATATATTGTCATAAAGAACAAATAATTAAATGTTTACAAAGTATATAATATCTTTAACTGCAAATGCTGAGAGATATGAGTGACAGATGGGCTTGGCACAACAATATTGGACCTATACTATAAATAACTAGAAGTTTGTTTGAAATCGAAAAATGTCAAAGTATTTTTCCAAAATATATATTTCTTTGTAAGTAATGTGCGGTGAAAAACAAGATAAACTTAACAAACTTACTCAAATCTCTGGCTTCAACTCCGTCCTTTGTCAAAGTAAGAACAAACAAACAACACAGATACAAAACACAATCACTGCACAAACTTGAGCTAAATGTATTTTGAGACATATTTATATAACTTATCCTTCTTGTTACAACTCACACATGTTTCTAAAGTAACAAATTAAAAGTTTATAAATCAAGGCACAACACAGTACACATAACACGACACACGACGGCCGCAGCCGCGAGCATTCATTCGTTTGTTCATTTTTTTTGCTTTGCGCGAAAAGTTTGGTTTGTTTTCTAAGTGTTACCACTTATTTTTGTAATTTCCCTAGTTCTTCAACAAAGTATTATCATATTTAATTAAAAACATGATTAGTTGATTTATTGGGTTACCTCACATATAATAAATAGGGATATAAAAAAAGATTATAATAAATAATGCTGAACTATCGTCAATTTTATATCTAATTATGTATTAATAAATATTTAGATAGTCCAGTCCAGACCTATAGTATGATTCTGAAATCGTCTGTGAGACAATATCATGAAATTATATTAAGGTTTATTTAGGAAATCGTAAGGTTAATTTCCTAAATATACATGATCAATTTTTTCATTGTAACATGTTTTATCTTAAAAATTCCCCAAGAATAGGGATAACAGATATTTTGTACATGGCATGCATACACAGATGTCAAGTCAAAAGTCAAGTTTTTTTTGTACCTTTTTTGCTTTAAGACAGTTTCGGAACTTACCGTTTTTTTATATTAACTTGTTTTGAGAAAACGTTTTCAGCATTTTGCTGAAATATTATTTTGGAATGATATGTTTAATTATTCTTGAAGTTTACTTAAACATAAACTAGATTTCCTCATGTCACGTCATCAGTTATGTCAAATACGTCACGGCATGCATAGCTTTGAATCAATCAAAATAATCATTCATTGGTACTTCATTCTTCATATCAATCATCTCTATTTTATAATAATAATAACAAGGAAAACGGCGGCGGTTGATGTTGGGGGATTTCCAGCCGCTTACATTTACTTTCTAATTGGTTTTTCCATCTTCATTGGTTTTTACATCTTCTCTGTATTCATTGTATTGATGTGGTCAGTAGAAGTCGTGGTTCTTGCTTGGCTATTCCACTCAAGTCACCAAGTTGTGTTTTGTTTTTACTAGTTAAGTTCGTTCGTGCACACACACCAAATAGGTAAGTAAGTTCGTACCCAAGTAAATCCTTTAGAATATCGAACGCTCAATATTGAGCGAGAAATATCTACCTACTAAGTTTAAACCTAACTTCGTTTTACTTGCAGTTTACCCACATAATTGAGTAAATTAATTTTGCCTCTCTTAGGGCTGGTTTCTGGAAACCCAGATTTTTTCGTTGATCATCGTTGAAGAAACCGGCCGATAGTCTTTTTTTGTTCCATATAAAAAACCTGTATGCTGCAGCTATATTATCATCACAAGATCTAAACTTATGGTTTTATCTGATAATGTCAAAATGTCAACTTTCCAAAAAAATGGCATTATGTGTGGCAACATATACTCATCTTGTCTCATTTGTGAGCGATATTTTGTATCGGACGAACAAACTTTCGCACACATACAGGAAGAGGAACATGAAACAAAATTGCAATTACATCCTTATATGGAGAAATATGGACACAATCATATTAGAAAGGTAAGATCAATAAAAATAATAATTTAAAAAAATCAGTAAAATACAATAAAACTGCTAACGAAAATGTTTGCCAAAACATCACATAAATTGGTCAATGTTGGGCAATTCAAAGCGCACTGATGGACAATGACCCATGAATATTTATTTTTTAATAAATAGGGGTTATTATTTATTTATTTATTTATAACCAAAGGACAATGCCCAATGGGCTATGGGAATCTGTACCAACTTGCATCAATTTGAATTTACTCTCAAAGCCCTAATTTTTATTTACCTTTTCGCTACCAACAATATTTTTTTCAATGTTTAACCGCATTTCAAAATATTTAAAAATGTATTTTATTTTATATCATGTTTGCCTTCTCAGCTAAAGCTTACTTGGCAAACAAGATTTTTATGCTCAATGTCCACTCACGAAAATAGGTGACAGCTGGGATCGGAACAAAATAGTTGATGTGCGGAAGGCTTAGTTCGAGCTTGCATTTTAAAACTCCCTATTCTCGAGCCGAGAGTCGTCTCTCGGATGTCCTTGTATTTTTGTATGGATATCCGAAAGACGACTCTCGACTCGAGAGTAGGGAGTTTTAAAATGCAAGCTCGGACTAAGCATTCGGAAGTAGGAAATTGATAATCATGTTATGTATAATTAATTTTAATTTTCTAAACCCGGTTAAAAAAGACGGTTAAAAATTAACAAAGTACACGTATAAATAAAATATTAATTTAGATGATAATTAGCTTTTGATGCAATCTGGTACAGGGTTTGGGCATGATTCTTTACAAACTTAATTAAGTACTTATTTACTATAATTAGGTAGATAAGGGTGTAGGTAGGTACAAATTGGACACGTAATTATCTTAAACTAGATAGTAGGTATGTAAATAATAAGTATTAAGTAATAAGTAAATAATAAGTGATATCTCAGGTTCAAGCCATATCACATACCATTATTCATTTTTATTATTTTCATTTATTCATGGTTACAAATGGTTCATAACATGTTAAACGCCATAGTGAAAATATAATATTTTTCAAACTCAAAAGTCATGGTAAATATCCCGTTTATAATGAAAACTATAGTGAAAATATGATTTTTACATAAAATTTTTTTTTGCTGGGCTTAGATGCTGTATCTCGAGATTCATGCTTATGTCTGAAGAAGTTTCGATTTAAGGCTTTATTTCAGAGATATTCTTGAAAAACTTGTTGAGGTCACTGGTGTCTTATGTGGCGACCCACAATTCACTTCTGTAAACAGGTCTGCTCTGAGGTCACCGGTGGCCAACGCGGCGCCTAGATTAAGGCAGGGTGTGGTCACCGGTGCCCTACATGGCGTTTAACGTGTGAATGGGTATTGTTATCCAAACATGACCCCGCTGGGGTACTTGTTAAATGCATCGGTACATTTTCTCAATCCAGGTTAATGCTGGGTACTTCTGTGAACACTGCGGCCTGCTTATGAACACAGCGGCTAAGGTCAACCTGCATATAGCTGAGCAACAGCACTACTATAGCAAAGGTATTTATCATAACCTTATATAAAAAAAACCAGCTAAGAAGAAGCAGGAAGGTTTTTGTTCCAAAAAATCATGTTTGATACCACACTTAAATATTTATTTTAATGATATGATAGAAATGATAGTCTTAAGTTCTTATAAATTATCTTAAAATATCATAAATTGATTGATTTGATTTGATTTGAAATACTTCTATGTCTCTATGGGTGTTACTATACAGTATCACCCATAGTATCATTCTATGTACATATTTACAAAAAAAATAAAGTATTATCAGCAGTCTAGTTCCCATTGTATAAGCTTTGCTTAGTTTGGGACTAGAGTGTGATGTGGGAATTGTTCGTGAATATTTATTTATTCATATTTATTTATTAATTGAATACAATGGGCTTTCATATTACCTTTCACACAGGCAACGGACTACTAAAACTGTCTGGTTCAGTCATTATTGCATTTGATGATATTCTGATCACTGAAAGTGCATGGAACAGCTTTGCAGATGATACATGTGTATCATGTGACGTTGAGTTTGATGACCAAAATGAACATAAGGTGGAAAGATCACATGTGGTCAAGTTATTGCAGAATGAAGTGCAATTTGGAAAGGATAATAATATTTATCGGAAGGTATGTCTTCTCATTTTTTTGTTACAAGTTATAAGCTATTTATATTTATTTGTATTTGGATCAGTTGAACTATCTATAGATCGTTTGCAACGGTCTGTAGATAGCTCAACTGTTTCTTATGTAGTTTATATAAACTACATGTTTATAGGCATATGCCTATGTACATTTTGTAAATACTGTATAGTCGTAAGTTTGTTTGTGAATAAATCATCTAAGTGTTTAACTTATAACTGGATATTTTTAAGAGACGACTGAATGGGTATTAAGTGAGTAATTGTCTCTTAAAATATGTATCCAAATTATATGAATCAGGAATCAGATGCCGGCAACGAGTTCCACTTTATATTGCATTATAAATGTTGATGCTTAGGCTATAATACATAAAGGTATTGTTAGAAAATAAGCTATTTAAATGACTAATTCTGCGCAGGCGAAGTCGAGGGCTAGTAGTTAAAGTTTGGCGCCCGGCACCGGGTCGCGGCCCGGCGAATGGTAAACGCTGCTTTAGATATCTATAAGTAATTACATACTTTATTTTAAACTAGCTGACCCGTGCGCACTTGGTTGGGTATAATTCGATCGTTTTTTCTCCGATTCACTTTGCAAAACGGACTACCACGTAAAAACTTTTTATTTTTCGATTTTTTATATAACCTATGACACTCAGCAATAATGTGACTTTCTATTGGTGAAAGATATTTTAAAATCGGTTCAGTAGATCCCGAGATTACCCCTTACAATTTAACAAACATACAAACTTTACTTCTTTATAATATTTATTTTAAATAAGTTAATATTTTTAGATTGGCAAAAACAACTTCCAATGTTTGACTTGTAATTGTTTGGAAACTGAGAACGCACTCGATGACCATTTCAACAGCGATGGACACAAGCAAAAGTACATTCAATGTCAGGAAGATAAGAACAAATATGATTTGGAAAATCCCGAAGAGATGGAGGTAAAAACTCAGACCGAAACGGAACTGGAGACAGCAGTCAGTGACAATGACATCAATAATCTAGAGACTGTTGCAGGAAACGCTGTAACTAATGATATACAATCCGAACAGAAAACACAAGATTTACAAACAAAATCCGAACCACAAAATATAGAGGAATCAAACGACCCAGCCATATTCGCGACACACCATAACATAGCTTACGATCCGCGTAATTCAAACGCATTGTGCAAAACATGCGAGAAAAGATTTCCGTCTACCCTCCGCGGGATGAAAGAACACATACAAGGTCGGGATCACATAAACAAAATGACTAAACCTTCGAAATCCGTCACAAAAAAGCCAGAATACATAACACGTTCGATGGAATTCTACGTCAACAGTATCTTAACATTCGATAACACTCTAGACAACGATACAATTATTAATGAATCTATTTGCGTGCCAGAAAAAAGCTGCCATATGTATACGAAAATAAGGTCCAAGTTTGCAGAGTATAAATGCGAGCTTTGTGTGGAGAACTTGAGTGAAGACGATTTGACAGAGCATAGTCGCACCACTAAACATGAGAAGGGTATGCGACTCAGTAAAGTGGTCTACGGTTTGGATGACGAACTTGTTAGAGAGGTAAGAGACATACAAGGGCGGATCCAGCTTTGGCGCCAGGGGGGGGTCACATAGTCGTGGTCAAGTTAAGAACTTATAATTTTATGTTCAATTAGTGGTCCACCTAAGTCCTGGAACCAGCTCAGGGGGGTCATGACCTCCATGACCCCCCTGGATCCGCCGTTGGAGACATACAACATGTAACGTAATACCCCTATAACTCCGAAAGGGGTATATTCACAGCATATGAATACATTGGTGTGGTCAAAGGTTTAAAATATCAAGTGTGCGCTAACTTTTTACAAGATAGACCGCTAGTATAAGACGATTCTAAATGATGTTTGTGATTTTACTGAATAAAATTTAATTGGAATCAACTTTTAATGGATCTATATAATTGCGCTCAGACGAGATCGTGAGCACATTTTGAGTTATACAGCTTGATTATTGTACCTACACTTTGAAGGACACTAGAACCTAATTACAATCCACTAGAAAAACACTAATGAGATTCTTTAAATCGTTAAATTTAGACGCGAAAGTTCCAAAATATTTTTTCTACTTATCTAAAATGAATTATTTAAATAGCTATTATAGTATTTTCAGTGTTTCACTTTCTTCATTTTTAATTTTTCTAGGTTCGTCCAGACACCTTCCACTGTGGTTACTGTAACCTCATCGTCGCAGGCTATCCGGCCACACTGAAACATCTAAAGTCTGCAGAACACAAGGCCGCCTCTGCTTCCTGTCATCGAAGACTTCAGATCCACATGCCAACGATCCAGGCTCGTAAGAACGATGAGAAATTTAAAACTGCTTTTGCTATGTTTATGAATGAAGCGAGAATGTAATCAAGGACGGATCCAGCTTTGGCTCCAGGGGGGGGGTCACGATCATGTTTTGGCGCCAGGGGTGGGTCGTACAGTCGTGGTCAAGTCAAGAACTCATATAAATTAAAAAAAAATATGTTCAATTAGTGGTCCATCTAAGTCCTGGAACCAGCTCAGGGGGGGGTCATGACCCCCATGACCCCCCCCCCCTGGATCCTCCGTTGAATGTAATGGTCTATTGTTTATGATGGAAATTAACAGGGAGGTGAACATGAATAAATGTGATAATCGTAAATGCATCGAAATAGTGTCGTATTGAGATACATTGCGCGTCAACTTCAGTTTTATTGTCGAACGTTGCAGCGTTAGCGCGCAGTGTGTCTCAAATACGATACGTTTTCGATAGTCACATTTATTCGTGCTCGCCTCTCTGTCAGTTTCATTTCATGTAATTTTATGTTGTCTAAGGATGTGCGCACACCGATGACAGAACTACAGTAAGTCTAAATAATGTCACTCTTATTCTTTACGTGTACAAAAAACCTCATTTTTACAAGACTCATTTTTACGATTTTACAAGACTTTATGAAGATTAAATGTTGTCGGTGTGCGCTCTCGATAAAGGTTAAGCAAGCTTATATAACTTGCATCATAAGGTCAACCAATTAGAGTCTAGAAAACACGATCATATATGTCCATGAAACATTTGCAAGTTAAAAAAAGTTTTGGTTGTATACTACAGCGCAGTGTAACTGTGTTGTGTAAACCCTGCTATGCAAATATACAGAAAGCTTACAGCACACAAAATAAAACATTAATGTCTTAACTATTTGAGTAGATTTCAGATAGTTCAAACGATTAACTTTTAACAGATTTATATTCCTTGCATCAATGAAATGAAAAAAGAATTGAGTCGTATTAAGTATGTCAAAAGCTCTCATTAAAGTACAGTGGATTTCATTTATTACGACCTTGGTTGTAGCGACCATTTGCCTATTGCGACCATTTGCCTATAGCGACGTTAAATCTAAGTCCCTTGAATTTAATGCATACTTTAGTACAAAATTCATGTGGCTATAGCGACTTTGGATGTAACGCCGAAGTCGGGTGTAGCGACTGCTTTTAATGAGTCATTTGTTACAAATTCCTAGAAATCCCATGCAGATATTGCGACCGGAGTCGGCCGCCAAAGACACAAAGTTTTCTTATCTTTTGTTTACATCCACACAGATGGTCAACAATTGTGGAGACCTTTACCTTTTGTTTATAGATATCAGCTACGTAGGTAGGGAAGCGTGTATGTTTCGGAGTTAAATTTATGGTTCAGTTACAAAGAGATATTCTGAGTAGCAACTGGGTTTAGTAAACTTTTGAATAAGTATGGCTGCTAGACGCTCATGCACTGCTAAAGAAAAGGCGGAAATCATGTACATGTGTACGTGTCTGTATCTCTTTACCTTTGCCTGTAACGACTTGCGGATATAACGACGAAAATAGAGTGGTCCCTTCATCGTCGTTATACCCGAAATCCACTGTACATATATTTTTAAAGAACCACCTTCGTTGTGCCTTTTTACATTATCAGTGCCTTTTATTTTCAGATTAGAGTTAAGATAAAATGACTGGCTCGTTTGATAAAATTTTAGAAATTATATTCTTGTTTCATAGGCTAACTTATAAAAGTTAAGTATACACTTTTTGATATATCCTAATGTTCTAATAAATAAAACCACATAAATATACGATGATTGTTTTATTCAATCTTTTACGTCCAACTCCCAAGTATGAAGAAGTTTATTTAACTTATACGTAAAGTATCGAAATATAAAAGGTATCGTAAAAACTTACAAGTCCAATGGCCAGCCATACATTAAAAGAAAATGCTTTTCTTTCGAAACTTTCATCCCAACTTGTAAACAGTTAATAAAAATATATATTTACGGACAATTCACACATCACACTCAAGTCCCAAAAGTATATCAGCAAAGCTTGCTGATATACCTACTTATATACATTTCTAATACACTTGAACACAAACTCATAAAACGTAGCATTTATAATGTAGCAAATGTTAGGTAATCAAGATAAGATGAAAGTTCCAAAGTTTTGTAATGTTGAGATCACTTGAATTACTAAAGTTGCACGATCATCGGCATTAGAAGCGATCAAAACACGTATCTAACATTTTCTCACGTTTTGGTCAGCCTTTTCTACAATAATTTATATTTATTTACATAAAAACAATTCTAATATCTAACCTGTCATCACAGATCACGTTATAAATAAATACTAAAAGACATTTGGCTCATCTTTGAGCATTTCTACAAAATAAAAACTAAATAGAAATTTCAATAGTGTACATATTTGTGCGTACAGAATAACTATTGCTAAAAAACCAACTTCCTTGACATATAACTTTATGTAATGGGGCGTCTAAACGGGCAATGTTTTGCGGCGATTTGTGGCTGCAATTATTGGCAAACATTGCCCAGCCATCAATAAAACATTTTATGGCTGATCAATCAATTGCAGGCAACATGTTGCAATATGGCTGCAATAGTATGGCCTTTGATTCAGAACCCTTTAATAATGTCAAAAAATATGTGGCTATAATGCCGGGCCATCCTTAAAATATTGCATAGTGTGGCTGGTATTGGTAGCAATGTTGCCGGCCACAGTATTGCAGCCACAAATTGCCGTGAAGTGTGGCCCGTTTAGACGCCCAACACAACAATTTGCTAGAACAAAATAGTACATCAAAAAACATTCTTTTACCACAGAGCTACCTTATGTACTATAGCTAAAACAAATAACACGCGCACTCAAAACGATTACAAATTATCAAATTCCTAATATCTTTGTCAAATCCTTAGGCACAATACACTTTTAGTACTGAATTACTTAAGATTTGAGTTTACTAATGCTGAAAGGACCAGAAGAAAGGATAAACCTCAGCCAAGATCCCTTTTATGCATGCTTTATACATTACAATTAGATTTAAAAATATGACTACTTAGAAAAGAATTTGTGCTTCAGATTACATCAGACTGAGCAATTTTTTATTCTATCAAAGATTATGTATACCTATTGTGATAAATAATGATTAAAATTAATCACTTTACATACATATTCAGAGACGTGACTCAAAAAGAAGCTACTATATACATTTTGAGGTCTTTCTTTTCGTCATTATTTTAATAATTTACTAAACATTGTTGGACAAAATTTACTAAATTTTAAACTGATTAATAAAATACAACATTTAGTTACATTGTACTAACGAATACGGGTAAACTAGGTCTAAGTATATTTTTGTTACTTGAATTGCTTATACACTAAATCACAATTAAAAATTTAGAGAGTTATTCTAATCACTGGAAAGGGCATCTAATTAGAGCATTGATAAAGAAATAGGTACCTTATGAGAGTATAGTTTTCATTATAAACGGGATATTTACCATAATTTGTGAGTTTGATTATTTCCCGATATTTCGGCACAGTTGCATGCGCCATGATCACGGGACGAACCGAAGTCCCGTTTATAATGAAAACTATGTTCAAAACCATGATAGTTTCAAATATTATGCCTTATGACAGTGTAATTAAGTTCATAATTAAACTGACATCACAGATCAATGGTTAGATTTGCTCTGCGTCCAAATGGTATCTATAGTATGTATCTAATAGTCAATACAATACCTAAATAATTTATATGAAATTGTATAAGTTGGTCGAAAAATTGCTACAGAAGAATGACAAAATGTTACCCATTCAACATCCGAAACACAGCCAAACAGAATAAAACATATTTTACGTTATAGTAATAAATTGGTTCACAATTTCCACTGACTACCCCTTAAACCTTAAACGGGATCTTATATCACGATTTTATGTTTACCGCGTCTCGGAAAATATTAATTTTGATGAACTTTGAACAAAATAATTTGGTTTATTTATCAAGTGTAAGTAAATATTAATATTATAATGCCCACAAAGCTGTGATCTAGCTGCCACAATTTTAACATGTTTAAATTCTCAATAGATAAGCATATTTGTAAATGAAAAATTTGAGAATATCAGATTCATATTTGTTTTGATATATGTTGTAAATGCATATAAATATTTATTTTTACATGAAAATTTGCCACAAAAAGACCTGTTCAATTGGAACTAATATAAATGAGCATTCATTAATATAAAACCATTGAAACATTAGTACTTTTATCAATGAGAACCTATTTTGTATAACACTAGCGACCCGCACCGGTTTCGCACGGCATTGCTGATATACTAATAAACCTTCTTTAATCAATATCTATTTAAAAAAACCGCATCAAAATCGGTTGCGTACTTTTATAGACCAGAAATGTAAGCATACATAGGGACATACAGCAGAGTGCTTAGTCCGAGGTTGCATTTAAAAACTGCCTACTCTCGAGCCGAGAGTCGTCTCTCGGATATCCTCTTATTTTTGTATGGATATCCGAAAGACGACTCTCGGCTCGAAAGTAGGGAATTTTAAAATACAACCTCGGACTAAGCACTCTGTCAGCAACTTTGTTTTAAACTATGTAGTGGGCGTTTTATACTGTAGTTGTAGTTCGTGTCCCGCTGGGTATTAAAAAGGGGTAGTCACAACACAAGTCTTTTAACTCTTAAGAATCCTTATAGCACAGTTGTATTAACATTGAACTTAGTGATGTGTCGGCAAACTTCTCGCAAACTCTGTTCGTTGTCGTACGGAGGCAGGATGCGGAGTTTGCGTTCGCGCTGTTCGGAATACATTTCTATGACGCCCCATTGTCTGAGCAGACGGAGGCAATTTCTGATCGCGTCGATTGATATCGCTTCACCTGGAAAATATTATAAATAAAATATATATCCACATTCAAAATAGATTTATATATAAATAAAATATTTATTGGTGGAGTGTCGCCAAAGACCGGGATAAGTGGAAGGCTTTGGAAGAGACTTTTGCCCAGCTGTGTTAAAAAAAAAATCACGGATATTTCACACATCACACTCTAGTCCCAAACTAAGCAAAGCTACCATGGGAACTAAATTACTGATGAAATACTTATATACTTTTTTTTGTAAATATACATACATAGAATTACAAAAAAAAGTGAGAACCGGACACAGAACAAATATTTATGTTCATAACACAAACATTTGCTCTGGGCGGGAATCGAACCCACGACCCACAACATGGACACCTGGACAGCTACTACCAACTGAGCTGTGACGCATGTCAATAAATATAATTCTTTCTTTAGTTAAACTTAACAGACGAGCATCTAAGTAATAATTACAATAACAGAAGAAAAATTACATAGTTACATAGTTTTAATTACTTTCGTAGTTGTGTATAAAATTAACATACCATATAACATGTTGTTCTGTGAGTATTGCTCGGTGAGATGGTCGAGCGTTAGTTTGGCGACTTGCTTCTGCGAGCCGTCCGCTAGACACGCACACGTCGCCGAATACGCTTCGAGTAGAGGCCGGATCGTTAGGAGGAGTCGACGACTGAAATACATTTTGAATTATATGTATGAAATATTAAAATAATTCGGCCATATTTGCCGCAGAACCGACAACCGTTGGAGCAAACGGATACTGGAGTGGAGACCGCGTTTAGGCAAGCGTAGTGTAGGACGCCCTCCGGCGAGATGGAGCGACGATACAAGGAATGTAGCAAACACAACATGAGAAGAGACGAAGACTGGGCTCAGTGGCACGTCTTGAGAGAGACCTACGTCCAGCAGTGGACTAATATAGGTCGATGATGATGATGAATAAAATAATTTATATTTAAAATTGTAGACTTATCAGATGGCTTCAAAAAACCGGTCGAGTCCACGAAGGTTTCCGGGTATTTTATATGTACGTACATATAATAAACAATATCTATCTATGTAATGCATTAAGTATGTCAGTCTTCTAGTACCCATAACACAAGCTCTGCTTAGCTTGGGGCTAGATGATGTTGTGTGGAGTGGATTGTCCAATACATTACATAAATATTTTAGATTATACATATAAAATACCCAGAACACCCGGAATCAATATTTGCAGATCGTACCAACATTTATCCCAAGGCGGGAATGGTAGTCTAAAGATATTATTAATTAACTGACCGTTCGTTAAGTGCGTGCGGGGTGTTCCGTAGCTTGTATTTGATCATTGCGGTAGGGTCGCGTTCTGTCCTCTCCTCGTCGTCGTCCATTTCAAGTCGCGCGGCCATTCTACGCGACCAACGCTGCTCTTCTAACGCATCTGCCGGCTGAAAACATTTTATTACGATTAAGTATTTATTTATTTAACACTTTATTGCACAAATATACATTACACAGATATACATTTATTCTAATTCATTAGTATGTCCCTGACATGACTGTATATTATGTGTATTATTACTAAGTTGAATTGACACCGCACTGGAACTTCAGTACTTAATTTAGTTTAATTGTTATCCTTTGTAAGAAAGATCGTATAAAAACGGTAGGAACCAGGCCGTAAGTTTCTTGCCCGTTCTTCTAGGCTCTGGTCGCGTGGAACTGGCACCTAGAATCACCTAGTATGTAAGACGATTCTTATTGAATAAAGAACTTTTTTACTTTACTATACAAAATGTACAAAAGGTGGGCTTAATGCTATTAACATATTCATTCATATATTTATTCATTAACAATTATTTACAATTGTATTTGAAATCTTATAAATAAACCATGCAATTAAATTATTAAAAATTAATGAATTTAAATATAATTACTTAACACTAAAACTCGTCTGGAAATCTTCCACGGAATAAAAAACTCCTTGAAGTATCCATATTAGGATTACCTACTCATAATTTATGAGAAAAGTAGAAGTTGCAGTAGGTGAATAATTATTGTGTGCAATCTATACTAATATTATAAAGAAATAAAGTTTGTGTGTTTGTGTATTTGTTAAATTGTAAGTGGTAATCTCGGGATCTACTGAACCGATTTTCAAAATTCTTTACCAATATTAAGACACATTATTGCCGAGTGTCATAAGTTATATAAAAAAACGAAAAATAAAAAGGCTTCTACGTGGTAGTCCGTTTTGCAAAGTGAATCGGAGAAAAAACGGTCGAATTTTGCCCAACGAAGTGGGTACAACAATAATGCGGCTTTCTATTGGTGAAAGAATTTTTAAAATCGGTTCAGTAGATTCCGAGATTACCCCTTACAATTTAACAAATATACAAACACACAAACTTTACCTCTTTATAATATTAGTATAGATATAATGTATGTACATACCTCGATCCTCGTCAATATATCGGCATCAACAAGTCCGTCTATAGCGATGTCGAGTCTCTCCTGTATGCGTTGGCACGGCGCGCATAGAATGAACTCCGCGCTCAGCACCTCGCATAACTGTAGCGCGGCCTCCATCAGCTGTGAGTGATGAATCACTGACGGGTCGGAGTTCGGTTCCTGGAGGACCGTTTCTATGGCTGTAGCTGTAATGTTTAATTTAATAGAATAAATTAATGATTTTTTGAAGTGAAAACTTTTTAACGGCGCTGGGTGGGTAAAAACTTTCAAACTCGCGTCAGGGTCACGTGACGTTGATAAAAAGCGTAAGATCGAGGGAAAGGGAGAGGAACTAGTATCTCCCACTCTTTCTACCGTGCCTGAGTGTGCTCTGTTTAGGCGGCACACAGACACATTCGCGCTTGCGCGAATGTGTCTGTGTCATTGTGATTGTCATTGTCATTATGACGTCTGTGGTTATATTTTTGAAGTGAAAACTTAAAAGTGAAAACACAACGTTAATATTGAAGTTTTCACTTCTGCCGGCACTCCCGGAGTGCTACCTTTTTTTTATTTTTTATTTATTATACACCACACCCTGGGTCCCTAATGAGCGTCGATCTCGTGGTTGGCTTAAGAAGCGTTGGCGAGATGATCTAGACGGCTTTGAAAACAGATGGTGGGAAGAAGCAAGAGAAAGAGAGAAATGGAGGAATTTGGGGGAGACCTTTGCCCAGCAGTGGGACGAAATAGGTTAAAAAAAATGAAATTTTAATTTTAAACAATGTATTCTATATACATATGTATTTTCAAGTAGTCTATCAGCAGTTTAGTTCCCATAATACAAGCTTTGCTTAGTTTGGGGCTATAGTGTGATGTATGAAATTTTCGTGAATATTTATTTATTTATTAATGGCAACACTCACCTAATATAGCGTCGGCTGCATAATGCGCGCCCACGGTGTTGGAATAGTAGGATAGTTCGAGCGAAGCGGCGATGCTGAGTTGGGGTTTGATTACTTGCTTGTCGCCACTGCCTTCTCGACGTACTAAACCTCGCCCTAACATTTCCAACTAAAAACAAACAAGTAAAAAAAAATATTTATTTAATTATTGATATGATATTTATTCACAAACAAACTTACGACTATACTTACAGTATTTACAAAATATACATTGGCATATAAAATAATTTAATTATTTATATTAAATTTTATTGTAACGACGTTCCTTTCGGGACCCCCTTTCGGGGTTAGGGAATAAATTAAGACCAAAAGTGGTGACGACACTTTTTGCTATAGTTGTAAGCCGAGCGGCGTACGCGTATTTCTCTGACTGTCTCTGTTTTTTTCTTTGTCAAAGTATGTTTTTTAATATTCATTCATAATTTTATTTAATGTCGCGTCACTAAGCCTGTCAGAGGCCCGATCGCGCTAATTTTCTAACTACACACGAAGCTACTCCTCATACGTTATACACATTTTCGGATCGCGATAAGCGTGGTGAACCTTAGCTGTTGCTTAGACGAACCGTTTACGTTACCATTTAGCACAAACGGACCCTAGGACACTGCTAGAGTTACCAGACTTGTTTACACTTTAGTTTATCTATATAGAATAATATATACTAGTAGTAGATATTATATAGAAGTAAAGTTTGTGTGTTTGTATATTTGTTAAATTGTAAGGGGTAATCTCGGCATCTACTGAACCGATTTTAAAAATTCTTTCACCAATAGAAAGCCACTTTATTGCTGAGTGTCATAGGCTATAAAAATCCGAAAATTAAAAAGGGTTTTACGTGGTAGTTCGTTTTGCAAAGTGAATCGGAGGAAAAACGGTCGAATGCAAGTATTTCTTACGAACGCTACCT
Source organism: Ecliptopera silaceata (assembly GCA_932527185.1). Classification (NCBI taxonomy): domain Eukaryota; kingdom Metazoa; phylum Arthropoda; class Insecta; order Lepidoptera; family Geometridae; genus Ecliptopera; species Ecliptopera silaceata. The sequence continues at coordinate 5,690,522 of OW052213.1, read as the reverse complement.
TAACTATGTATGAAAGATATATTTTTGTGTTCTAGAGAAAAGATGTGGAGCTTGAAAATGCCTACAAAAAGTCAACGACAGCATATGTCTAACTTTTATATTTTATAAAAATTATGCCCAACGAAGTGGGCACGGGTCAGCTAGTAGTTTATAAAACTCACAGCGTGGCGAAGCGCCTGCAGACTGGTCCCGCAGTAGCCGAGGTCTCGTCCGCGCGCCTTGAGGGCGGAGGCCCGCAGCTCCACGGCGGCCTGCAGGTCCCGGGCGCCGCACCCGCGCCGCCGCTCCGTCAGCAACACGTACGACACTATGTTTGTACACATCAGTGCTGTCGCTTGAGCCGCGTCTGAAAATAAATATTTAAATAAATAAATATAAATGCTGGACAATCCACACAACATCATCTAGCCCCAAGCTAAGCAGAGCTTGTGTTATGGGTACTAGAAGACTGACATACTTAATACAATACAATAAATAAATAATGCTGGACAATCCACACAACATCATCTAGCCCCAAGCTAAGCAGAGCTTGTGTTATGGGTACTAGAAGACTGACATACTTAATACAATACAATAAATAAATAATGCTGGACAATCCACACAACATCATCTAGCCCCAAGCTAAGCAGAGCTTGTGTTATGGGTACTAGAAGACTGACATACTTAATACAATACAATAAATAAATAATGCTGGACAATCCACACAACATCATCTAGCCCCAAGCTAAGCAGAGCTTGTGTTATGGGTACTAGAAGACTGACATACTTAATACAATACAATAAATAAATAATGCTGGACAATCCACACAACATCATCTAGCCCCAAGCTAAGCAGAGCTTGTGTTATGGGTACTAGAAGACTGACATACTTAATACAATACAATAAATAAATAATGCTGGACAATCCACACAACATCATCTAGCCCCAAGCTAAGCAGAGCTTGTGTTATGGGTACTAGAAGACTGACATACTTAATACAATACATTACATAGATAGATATTTTTTATTATACATATAAGCACCCAGAACACCCGGCATAAATATTTGCAGATCGTACAAACATTTATCCCAAGGCGGGAATCGAACCCGCAACCTCCGCGTGGCAGGCGGATCATCGCCCACCGCGCCACATCGGTCGTCAAAACGATTAAAAACGACTCTTTCATTTTGTAACATACAATACAGTAACACATTGAACATATCTACAGTATAGTAACACCTAGAACAAATATTTGTTTTGGTTTCACTTGTTTATGTGACACATTTGAATAAAAATCTACAAAAATAATTGTTGAAACTAATTTATAACTTATACGTTGGGATAAATTGATACATAATTAATTTAATAAAAATAAAAGCTTTTTGTAGCTTTGTAACACAATTTCTCCGCCAATTATAAATCAATTTTGATAATTCGTTGATCGGTAGGAAATACTTCAGAGGTTGCCTCATATAAATTTAACGGAAAAACAGGTCGGAAAAAAAAATCGGTTAACAATTAGCAGAGAAAAACGTACATTCTTACATCATAAAAATATTTTTGAAATCGTTGTAAAAGTTAGGCTAAATTATATAAAAAAGATGTGTGACACTCGGGGACCGCCGCGGTAAAGCTATTGCATAGCATTTTTTGCTGGATTACGCATGCGCAGTGTTAGGTTATTTCGTTACGGAATTTCTGGATTCGGTGTCGACGCTCAAGGCCCGCGATAGAAGCTATGGCAAAAATTGGACTGAGTGTGAGCAAAGTATTTGATATTTTTTTGGGACAGTATTAACCTTTGACAGCGTGGGACAAGGGTAGGAAGATGATGATGATGATGATTAAAACTCACCATAAACAAGATGGCGTCCAATAGCCTCGACCATCATCTTATAATCGGAGCTAACATCAGCTCCGTACAGACTAGAATGACTGTGGTTGTACAGTATCTGTTTATCTAGATTCACAGACAGATTATTATTCGGCGGTGAGAGAGGGGTTTCTATCGGCGCTTTGAAATGCTGGTACTTTTGAAATGAGGTTACTAACTCCTGAAATAAGTAAAAATAAATAAAAATATTTACGAACAATTAACACATCACACTCAAGTCCCAAGCTAAGCAAATCTTGTACTATGGGAACAAGATTGCTCATAGAATACTTATAATAAATAAATAATGCTGGACAATCCACACAACATCATCTAGCACCAAGCTAAGCAGAGCTTGTGTTATGGGTATTAGAAGACTGACATACTTGATACAATACATTACATAGATAGATATTTTTTATTATACATATAAAATACCCAGAACACCCGGAAAATATATTTGCAGATCGTACAAATATTTATCCCAAGGCGGGGATCGAACTCGCAACCTCCGCGTCGCAGGCGGACCTTCGCCCGCCGCGCCACATCGGTCGTCGATAAAGAAAACCATGTTCAAATATTATCACGCTCTTTTCTTAGTCCAAAACTAAGCAAAGCTGTAGATTACCAATAGAATATTTATAAAAAAAAATTTGTAAATACATCCATATAATACTTATACATTTGGTACATTTTCACATCATATTTTAACATCTTTAAGTACTCGCTCACGTGTTTGTTATACTCATAATAATGTATTAGGGTTACTAAATAAATAAATAAAGCTAGACAATCCACACAACATCATCTAGCCCCAAGCTAAGCAGAGCTTGTGTTATGGGTACTAGAAGACTTCTTCTTCTTATCGTGTCGATGCTACAACTGTATTTTGTTGTAGCATCGTGTTGGAAAGATTAGCCAGACTAGACACTGCTTTACCGTGCCTAGCTGTTACCGAAGAAGTTACTAGAAGACTGACAAATACTTTTCATTTCTTTAATATTTACCTTTAATGACATCGGCTGATTGAAATCCACCCTTATAGTCCCGTGATTAGTGTTCAAAGTCCTCCAGATTCCTGTCAACGCCGACCAAAATGTCTCCATCTGTTTTGGCATTCCAAGTTGTTCTCGAACGAAATTTCCATCAACTAATTTGTCGTAGTTTAATGTAACTGGTACTAGGAGTGCATCGTCAATTGTTCCGTCTAGATATGCGTCCATTATAACTGAGAGAATTCCGGCTGAAATAAGATAATTAACAAAAATTACAAGAGTCATAACTCAATTGGTAGTATCTCTGTCTTCCATGCTGTAGGTTGTAGGTTCGATTTTCACCATAAAAAGTCGCTTGAAAAAAGATGGGATGGATTGTGTGTATAAAGGCCGGCGCAGACCGGGACGGCATGGCAAGGGATTTGAATTTTTACTAATGGACATTCAACCGTACTGTTACAGAAATACGACATAAATTGCTATGCTTTAAAACGATGCCGTGGCATTGAACGTGAACGGAACGGCACATTTTAAAGCATAGCAATTTATGTCGTATTTCTGTAACAGTACGGTTGAATGTCCATTAGTAAAAATTAAAAATCCCTAGCCATGCCGTCCCGGTCTGCGCAGGCCTTAAGAGATAAGTGGAGAAAAATATGATTGCGCCGACTTGTTTTATTTATATAAACATTAATTTATTTATATTATGCTCATAACATACCCTCAGGTCCTTTCAAACGTCCAGATTAGCATGGCAATAACATTGGATATAAAAAAATTGAAATAACATGGGATATTCAAAACTTAGTAACATTATACCTTAACCTTAATCATTTATTAATTCTATTTAAATTCTTTTTTGGAAGTTATTAACATCTAGCTGATTTCTGCGACTTCTTATTATAATTCTGTTATATTTTGGATAATTCACACAATATCATTATAAAATCATTATATAACTTCTAATAATTGTCTATGAGGTATAAACTACAGTAAGTAAAGTTTCAATAGAATCGATTCAGTAGTGTATGCGTGAAATAATGACAAAAAAATTATTTTATTTATTTATATTTATTTAGAGTTTGAATGATGATTATATTTATATTAGGCAACCTCTGAAGTATTTCCTACTGATCAAAGAATTATCCAAAATTGTCTCATAATTGTTGGAGAAATTATTATCAAAAATTGTTTCATAATTGTGGGAGAAATTGTGTTATTGTAATTTTTTGGTCCAAATAAATATATTTGTATTAGACTTACCTTTTGGTGGCTGTGGTTTCCCAGTCCTGGTTCGACCACCTTCGATAAAGAACTCCAGATTATTGTTCTCAGACAAACTGTTCAGGATATAGGATCTGTGAATAAATATTTTATTTACAAATATGTTCTGTTGATTAGAATTTTAATGTTATTGCAGATTTTATACTGGTAATAAGAATCATCAAAATCGGATCACCCAAAAATAGTTTATTTATTTATTTAGGAAAACCAACAAAGAAATCACAATCAGAATTATTTAATTATTTTTGCCACGGCAATTTTTTTTATTACAAAGTAACATACGAGTTGAGTACGCATAAAGTATTAAAAAGACGATCGAATCGAAAACCTTTTTTGAAGTCGGTTTAACATACAGTCATAATAAGAACCTAAGTTTTTATTAATATTTTTTACATACAAAACAATGACAGTGTGAAAAATACGTAATTTCGACGAATTTACAGGCAAATAACAGCAATTATAATACAATCAACGAACTCATCTTAGAAATAACCTTGACTTGAACGCACCATGCGTTTTTATGTGAATAATTTTGGATGCTAAATCTTGTCTGATGTTAGTATCAAACCTGCGAGCGAAGCGTCTCAGTTTATAGATTCTTTTCCGATTGCCTGTTTTTGCTTACTGTACGTCTACCATGAGTTCATCATCATCATCATCATCATCAACCTATTGCAGTCCACTGCTGGACGTAGGTTTCTCCCAAGACGCGCCACTGAGCCCGGTCTTCGGCTCTTCTCATCCAGTGTTTGCCAGCTACACTACGCAGATCGTCGATCCATCTCGCCGGAGGGCGTCCTACACTACGCTTGCCTAAACGCGGTCTCCACTCCAGTATCCGTTTGCTCCAACGGTTGTCGGTTCTTCGGCAAACATGGCCGGCCCACTGCCACTTCAGCTTGCTAATTCTTTGAGCTATGTCGAACACTTTGGTTTTCTGACGAATAATTTCGTTGCGGATTCTGTCACGCAAAGAAATTCCGAGCATAGCTCTCTCCATAGCGCGCTGAGCGACTTTCAGCTTGTGGACCAACCCCACTGTCAGTGTCCACGTTTCAGAAGCATAGGTCATAACGGGTAGGACGCACTGGTTAAAAACTTTCGTTTTCAGACATTGAGGGATGGATGACGAGAAGACTTGACGAAGTTTCCCAAACGCAGCCCAGCCCAGCTGAATTCTCCGGTCTAGCTCTCTCTCGAAGTTGAGTTGTACCATGAGTTGTCACAGTAAATCGCCTGACTTTACTACAGTAGTTACGTCAATATTAGTATTACGAATTTTAGTACCCAACTATCCGCTAGAGGCGCTGTACAAATTTTCATACATTTTTTGAACTACAGACGCTAGCGAGTATAGTATATATAGTATAGTAAAAACTCATGGTAGAGCTACTAATGTTAGTATCAAACGAGCGAGCGAAGCGTTTCAGTTTATAGATTGCAAAGATGCTCCTGTCCTTCTGTCTGCTCTCGCCTATAGGTTGCATAGCACTATCGATAGATTAAAAAAAAACACAAGTTCCTTGATTCATAAAAAATTTTGGTCGATCGCGATTTAAAAGGTAAAAACGGGTGGAAATGGGTAAGTTTGTTGCAGCGTATTTACCGACGGGTTTCAGTCAATATGCCACTTGCAAAACATTGTGACATAAAGTTATACAAAAAAACATCATCATCATCAATCTTATATCAGTCCACTGCTGGACGTAGGTCTCTCTGCAAACGCGTCACTGAGCCCGGTCTCGTCTCTTCTCATCCAGTGTTTACTAGTTACTTTTTATCGTCGTTCCATCTTATCGGGTGCGTCCTACACTACACTAAAAAATATAGATATTTACCTTAGAGCAGTCTTGTAAACTTCATCGCCATTATTATCTGACCCTTCGACCCGTCGCTTGATGTAGAATGCACCGCATCCACGCAGAATCCAACTAAAATATAAAAAAATATTATATCAACTAATCATCATCATCATCATCATCTACAGCCTGACTTGACCCACTGCTGGCCTCTCTTTGCTCTTTCCATTCCGCCCCGTTCTGAGCTGCTCTCAACCATCTGCGGCCCACGGTATTGACGATATCGTCAGTCGTATATCAACTAATACTATAATTAATTTGCTAACAGTCTATGTTATAAAAAGTTAGCGTTGACATTATGTCACCATTACGTATGGTAATCAAGGCATCAAGTCTGCGCTAACTTTTTATAAGATAGACCGTAAATGTTAAAGTTTGCCCACGCAAATATTTATGTTCATCACACAAACATTTGATCTGGGTGGGAATCGAACCCACGACCCACAGCATAGAAGGGATAGCTACTACCAACTGAGCTGCGACGCCTGTCAAATCTTTAGATATTAAAAGTAATTCGTAAAAATAAACTTTAAAATCCGCCCTTCTAAAAACACTTTTTTATTATTCGTTCAGTCTGTTTCGTAGGAGAATTTTCAGTGGTCCGGCTGGCAACACTAGATTTTCCTGGTTCATCGTTTGTCAATCATTTATTTTTCTTTAAGTCGTCGCATGCGCCGGCTTTATATATTCTTATAACACTATTAACAATTTCAACTTCAACTTACCCAAAGAAAGGTATCCTCATATTATCCCCCGCCGCCACTAAAGGCGGTCTAACACCAGTGAGATACAATGAGAACGTGACTAGTATATAGTCGAAGTGAGATCTATGTAACGGCACGAAGATTAGGGGAAGTCCGGCGGCGTTGGCGCGCCGAAGTCGCTCGACGCAGGCGGAGCGAGTGCCGCAACCGCCTATTGCGATGCGACGGATGCCTTTGTGGCAACACCATGCTACGAATCTGGAAGGAATATACTTTTTAATATGGACATTATTATTTTAATGAACATTATTGGACATGGATATGAATACTTTTGTGATAAATACCCAGTATCGAGATTAAAAAAATTAAATAAACGGCCGACGTTTGACGGATATAGCTTCAACAAGATGGCCGCTATCAACTGTCAAAGTTCGGAAGTTCCCATTGGAATACCTTAGCCTTAGTACATGGTTGTTAATAAACATTTTCCCCGTATCTTATTAAAAGTTAGCGCTGACATTATGTCACCATTACGTATGGTAATCAAGACATCAAGTCTACGCTAACTTTTTATAAGATTGTATTCTATGTAGAGTACAATAGAGTGTGAACTTACTTGAGCACATTATTCGACATAGCAGAGCTGATATCTCTCAGCACTTTCCTCGCCTTAGCTTCGACTCGTTGCCTCACAGAGGCGTACTGCGTCTTATTTTCATTCCCAGTCTTGTCCTGATTTGCTTTCCTTAGCTGTTCTTTGGTAGCGTCTTCTATTGCTTTGAGATAACTCTCGTCTTTTTCTACCTGAAAAGAAATATATCATTAATGTGGTGTGAATGTGATATAAATGATTTTTTTTAATGGCGTTGATGGTAGAGTCCGAAATCAAGAGAGTTAGAGAAATTACGATTTATAGTTACAATCTGTATGCGAAGGTCCGCCGACGCGGAGGTTGCGGGTTCGATTACCGCCTTGGGATAAATGTTTGTACGTTCTGCAAATATTTATTCCGGGTGTTCTGGGTATAGGTAATAGATGATGTTGTGTGGATTGTCCAGCATTAAGTATTTATTATTTATACTGAATTAAATGTTTTTTCCTATCATAGTCACCGCTGGGTCTGATTACTCAAAAATCTTCCAAACTCGTTAACCTATTTTAATATACATTAACAAGATGATTAACTAATATAATACTAAATACTTACAATCTAATTTAAACGTTGTTTTGTATGAAATAAGGCTCATTTATGATTGATGCCTAACTCAAATTTGATTTGTGTTTGATAACTTCGATATTAAATAAACATTTGAATCACGCGAATGATACATGATTTTGAATATAATTGTAAATATCTAGCTAATTGTCATATTTAGGAGGCTATTGTATTTATTTAGATGATTTAGGTATACATAATTTAGGAGGTAAGGCGTCTGTCTTGTATGCTCATGATTTTTTTAAATGTTATTTTCTTGTTTTTCAATTAGTCATAAGGTAAGTAAGAATTTACAATCATTCATTCACAACATGGAAACATAAACCGGCCAAGCGCGAGTCGGACTCGGCGCAAGAGTTTCATATAAAAAATAAAGGTTTTTTTATAGGAGTCACATAAATATTTATTTAATTTTGCTTTTACTATTTATTGTTATAGCGGCAAATGGTCAAAATTTCAACTTTCTTACTAGCGTGGTTCATGTATCTCATGATCATGAACCACGCTAGTAAGAAAGTTGAAATTGCCTGAAATTGCCTGGTGAAAGACGAACAAGACAGCGGAGTGTTAGTAATAGGGTTCCATTTTACCCTTTGGAAAGTGCCCAACGAAATAACTCTCTGCGTGTACCTAGCGAGGGACGAGAAGAAGATGATATGTACTCACTTTAGGCACAACATCCTTATAGTCAAATCTCGTGAGGTTGAAGCACTGCACCAGGTCGCACAGATAGCGGGACACAACGCCACCATTCGCATACTTCTGCCGGCCGAGATCGAGGACATTGATTACTGATCCCGTGTCGACTGCTTTCGGGTCCTGCCATGACTCCTGCAAAGAAAACCGAGAATTAGGAATGATTTTATTTTAACGTGAAGATCGTAATAACACCTCGTAATTATTTTTCTTTCCACACGAGATATTAACCATGATTTATGGGATAATTTCGCGATATTTCGGCACGGTTGCATGCGCCATGATCACGCATCGAACTGAAGTTTTAGCAATTAGATTTTATGTAATTAACAGACATTAATTTTATAAAAGAAAACTATGTTAAAAATGGTGATAGTTTCAAACATTATCAATATCAAATGACCCCGTAGTTATAATCAAATAATAACAGAGGTAAAAAAAAAGTGTTCTATTCTAATATACGTATACAAATCATAAGGAAAACGAATAAACGTTCGCGAAACACGACATTATCAGCTCGATAAATGCAATACAACCTTCATGGTTACCATGGATGGCTGCATGGCAGTTCCATGTCGCAAGCATCATGTCATTATGTCTTCACTGCCGGAAAGCTGATGCAAACACCACATCAGCAAAGCCTCCGTTCCTACTTTTTTGACAGGGGAAAAATATGGGAACTCACTTATTTTTTTAATACTATGACCGATTAGTAGTAAACATTTATGTTCTGCCTGTACGGGGGTGGCATAGTCACTGCTGCGTGACAAAACTCCCATTAAAATAAAGATAAAAAAAAATGACCGTTTAATTTGATTAGGCTTATATGTAGGTACATAAATAACTAAATGGTTACTGTGATTATATCAGTACCTATTTGTCTCTTTAAGAGGATCTGCTACTGTAAGAAGGAACATACAAAATAGGTACGGTAGGAACCAGCTCGTTGCCCGTTTTTCTAGATCTAGAGTCTAGATTCTAGACTCTAGAAGAACGGGCAACGAGTTGGTTCTCTAGAATATATCTAGACTGTGGTCGCGTAGGAACGGGCACCTACAATCACCTATAAGACGATTCTAAATGCTCTCCATGATTTTATAAAATAAATTTTATTTGAGTTTACTATATTTCAATATTTTATCGTGTCTAACACTATTCTACAATCAACACACTCATACATACTATTTGACTACGGAGAAAGTAAAGGTCATTGACTGACGAACAAGTAGGTATTGTTAACTTAGTTCTAAGACAATAATAGTGATAATTACTATACGCTGCTGATAAAGGTATTATTGTTCATTTTCGTACTTGATTTCAAGTAAGTAATTCTCATTTTTTTTTATTAATCTGACACAGTCCCACAAAGCAAAGTTTGTATTAATTCTAGAACTAGATTAAAATACCAAAATTTATTGTATAAGTACTTAGATAAAAACAAAAAATTTCTACCATTGATAGGTATTTATAATATTTTACGGTACTTATTATACGGAACGTTACAACTATGCAAATATTTATATTGCGAACTAGTTTGGCAAGATTAGAATTCACTTGTAAAACTTACATTATGTAGCATGATAAAAGTTGCAAACCGCAATATTCTAGACTACGATAGTCTAGAATATTACTAGAAAACATAATATTACAAGCATAATCAGTAATCTACTTCTATTAGAACTAGAATATGAGAACAAGACAAGCTTGTTTTAATTAGAAAATCCCGCAAGTCGAGTATAGCAGGATTTGCTGCAAGAATCACCTTAATAAAAATACTAAAAAAAGAAAAGTCTAAATTACTTTATTCAATAAAGTCACAAGGACCATTTAGAATCGTCTTACATACTAGGTGATTCTAGGTGCCAGTTCCACGCGACCAGAGCCTAGAAGAACGGGCAAGAAACTTAAACTTACTTTACTAAGCTTTGCTTAGTTGGGGACTAGATCGCGATGGCGAAATGTTCGTGAATATTAAATCAACTGAAGTGCAAAAATGAATGGAAACATTGGTAAGGCCGCATAATTTTACAACTACAAAATTCAATGGCAAGGCTTAGTTGCGTAATGAACTGAGGCGTAGAATAGATATTAGTATCACAGAATGCTAAGATGAAGACGTAAGACTAACGTACTATGAAACAGATGAATAAACAGATACAATAACATTTACAGCGGAAAATTTGAGAAAAAGCGCCAGATAATAAGAAAACAGTACTAAATATAAATACCTTGATGACACTCAAGAATTTGTGTGTTACGTAAATGTAGAAGACGTAGAAGTCAACGAAAACTGTTGCTTTAGATATGACGGAAAAGTTAAATATACCGAACGTAGGAATACTATAGCAACAGATAGATAACTCTTTATTGTTCACCACACACAAATAAAAACAAAGAACTTAAACAAGTAGTAATACATGGCATAACAATGGGCGGCCTTATCGCTGAGAGCGATCTATTCCAGGCAACCGAAATATTGTAGGATGTAAGTAAAAATGTTTAGCATTTAAACGGAGGGCGTAGTCCGAGCTTGTATTTTAAAACTTCCTACTCTCGAGCCGACAGTCGTCTCTCGGATGTCCATACATTTTTGTATGGCTATCCGAGAGACGACTCTCGGCTCGAGAGTAGGGAGTTTATAAAATACAAGCTCGGACTAAGCCCTCAGATGATAATTAAAGAGATAGAGAAACATACATGTTTCAGGACCTTTTCACGAAGCAAATAAAGCTTTGCACATAGTAATCCCCAATCACAAAACACTCAAATATATATTCTTTGTAGCGATGGAATAATCAACCGACAAAAACCAGAGGTAAAAACGCCTAGCGATTGATCTATTAATAACAATTAGTTATAAACTTTATTTCACTCTTATCAGATTAACAAAATCAAAGTGATAAAAAGAGATTTTATCTTATCTGTAGCATGTTCCCAAAATAACATGAAAACGCGGATTTTGATTACGATCATAGTAATTCTGGTAATAATAATAATTAGTACCCATATTATGTGAAAGTTTAAAATACTGGTAATAAAAATGTTTATAAGTACATACCCTATTAGCCGTCTAGTTCCCATAGTACAAGCTATACTTCGTTTTAGACTAGAGTGTGATGTGTAAGAAGTCCGGGAATATTATTAATTTAACAGTTTTCAATCACTCACGTATCTCGAAAAACCATTATAAAATGCAAAAAGAAATCGATATATCTTTGAAAAATTTAACCAAAATTAAATAAATAAGACAAAGAAGAAAATATAAAGCTATAATTACTTCAGTTAAAGGAAATGACGAAACTGCATGAGAATAATAGTGGGTTATCGCAAGATGCCCTCAGCACGAATAAATGTGACAATCGTAAACGTAACGTATTTAGGATACACTGCGCGCTAACACTGCAACGTTCGACAGTAAAGCTGATGTGGACGCGCAGTGTATCTCCAATACGTCACTGTTTCGATACGTTTACGATTGTTACAATTATTCGTGCTCACACCCCTGATTACAATGCGGTAAGGTTGAAGTCCATTGAAGAAGAACGAAACAGTTTGTCGATAAGCATACACGTAGCGTACATTGCAATAGACGATTCAGTATCTTTTATTTACTTTGTTGTATTCTAATCAAATAATATGGGATTTGGGGATTTCACATGTGTGAGATTATGACAAAGGTAGCTGTATTGTAAAAACAGGTCAACCAAAAACCCTGAAGGAAAACCCCTGAATGCTCTGATGGTATTGACATTAACAGGATTTATATAACGTTAGATCTAAGCACCAAAATACCATAATTGGTTCTTATAAACTTGGAACCGGTCACCCATAAAGCAAGACACCTAAGCAAGAAATTCCTAGTGATAAAGTGCTTTCGAATTTGTTCGTATAACTTCCGAACCTATCACATAGAATACAAAGCAGTTGCTAGAGTACGAGGTCGTCGCTCTATCGCGTTCATACAAACTGTGATGTATGCTGGGTTCTCACCGAAGTCACCGGTTGGTGGACGATGTCACGCCACCTCACTGCGACGCTTTATGCGTTTAAATTTGGATTATAATGCGACCGATTCGCGAATGTCATCGATGATTGAACGGCTGTCAGGCATGCGTGAGCGCATCGTATGTATGCCGTTATATAAACTTTAAATACCCTTGAAATAAATTTCCGTTTTATTTACAAAATGTTTTCTATTTATGGATCATAATAAATTTAATATTCTTACAACATAAGAAACAATTTAGCAATAGAAATATTTGCACTTTTTATTAGTTCAGGAATTGATACTAAGAGCGGTATTATTTTCAGAACTACGACTTGTACCTTTTAGTTTAGAGGGTGTAAAGTTTGCGAAATATTTTAACTTAGTTGATTAACAGCTGATACAAGTAATATAAAAATACAGGTTTCTTGTGTCTCAAATAAAAAATCTTGTATTGGATCTACAATGCTGATAGCTTTTTTCTATAAAATACTTACCTAAAAACAGAGCTTAAAACCTTTTTGCTTGTGTCACTTATGTTTAAGTCGCATTGAATCAGTAACAAATACTAACGGCCGGTTTCTGGAAATCCAAATCACGATTGATCCGAGTTTGACACATAGTAATTATTTGATTTTTTCGTTGATCATCGTTCGAGAAACCGGCCGTAAGAGTACAATTGAATCAATAAGATACTCAAAGAGGCTGTAGCAAATTAAGGAAAACTAAACAACTATCGGATCCCATCTGCAGATGTTCAAAAGCCTTGAAGTAGGTATCGCTGAGGTGAATATAGACTAGGCAACCGTGACCTCGGGTGTAAGCACGAATAAATGTGACAATCGTAAACGTATCGAAACAGTTGTGTTTGACATACACTGCGCGTCAACAGCAACTTCACTGTCAAACTTTGCACAGTTACCGAGCAGTGTATTTAAAATAATTACGATTGTCACAGTTATTGTTGCTCACCCCTCTTGTTTATAGATGCGTATTCAACATGAACGGAGGCAGATGTGACCGTGATTTCGACATGTTGCAAAATAATTATAATTTCCGTAAATGTAAAAACGTCATAAAAACAATAATTATGAGTATTTCGATGCAGTAAAATATAAGACATTATATTTTATTTTTAATTGATCTGTCATCTTTGACCTTCGAGCATCCAAGGTGGATCCGTATGTAATTTGTTTTATTTTTGCTAATTATATGTCATCTATGTATTCAATGTGGCAGGTGTCAAGGCACCGTCGGTATAGCTCTGCCTTCTGTGATGTGGGTTTGATTCCCATCGAGAACAAACACATGTGTTGTCTTGTTAATGTTAAGTGTAAGTAGATAAATATAAAAATCATCAAACAAATCAAATTATCAACATATTGTAATGTAATGTATTAAGTATGTCAGTCTTCTAGTACCCATAACACAAGCTCTGCTTAGCTCGGGGCTAGATGATGTTGTATGGATTGTCCAGCATTATTATTTATTTATTTATTGAAAAAAATATATAAAACTTTGTAACCCATATTTTTCTTTGTATATTTTGAGACTAAAGCTTCCATGTTTTGCTTAGTTTGGTACAAATAGCGTTGTTGTGTAAAAAAATCGATGAATATTTATTTTATTTTATTCATGAATATTGCAGCAAAATGTTTTCCGATGTGAACTTCGACTCCTTATGATTGTTTGTTTCGAAGAGTATTTAATATTTTACATAATAAAGTGCGTTGTACATTCAAGCCACTATCAGGGATTTCCTCAAGTTTCTGTCAAGTTCATATAAGGAGAAACATATCGACTGGTTTCATTGAAGAAAAAACAACAATTTTTTTTTTTATATAAAATCCCAAGTTATAGATCTGCATTACAACTAGACGAACAAAACAACAGGTCAAGTTCGTAACATAAATTTGTAGCCAGTTCAAACCTGCCAGTAAAATGAAATTGCGTCGTACTAGATAAGTTAATTCTAAGATTGCCGTAATGGTGGTGTGGGGGCAAATTGGACAATCAGAGGAGTGAGCATATAATGTAACAATCGTAAATGTATCACATTCAAGATACACTGCGTGGTGGCGCTGTAATGATCGGCAGTCGAGCTGGCGTCAACGCGCAGTGTTATTCAAATGCGCCACCTTTTCGATACGAATACTATAGTTACATTTATTCGTGCTCGGGCATTTGATGTCCCCTACTGGTTCAATTTGCTGCGGCGTCAATCGATGATGAATAACGATCTAAAAACAGATGTGTAGCTTTCTACTGGCGAGAGCTTTTGAGCATAACACGTATGTTGAGCAGTATAGCTCAACATACGTGTTATGCTCAAAAGCTTTGGAGATAATGCTTGAGAAATCTTGTTTGTTTGTTAGTACTGCGAATTTGTCGGCTACCTAGCGCCCCTACTCTTCACAATAGAGGTTTATTGTAAAGAGGGCGATCGCATAGCCAACCGATAAAATTTTGATAATAGAATAAAGAAGGAGAGTCAGAGTTCCATTTTTCAAAAGTTCTCCGAAGGGCTATATACAAACCCCCTATCTTATACAAAGTTGTCATGTCATCATTACGTATGGTAATCAATACATCAAGTCTGCGCTAACTTTTTATAAGATAGACCGAAAAACATTTGACAAACGCAAACGAGTCCACGTTTTCTTATCTCAGCCTATAGGCATTTTAATATAGCAGCAGAAAAGACACCTTGGATAAACGTAGACAATGTGAAATTGAGAGAAATGTTAGTCTATGGGTATTTAATAAGCTTCTAAAGTACATTCCGTTTCGATTGAGCTATACATCTTACAATTAATGTTGCTGTTGAGAACACCAAAGATTCATTAGACAGGCAATTAATTTTCCTATAACCTGATCAAAGTTAATTTTTCTATTCCAAATAGTTAAATATGTACCCCCTATCTTATAAAAAGTTAGCGTTGACTTCAAATCATCATTACGTATGGTAATCAGTACTTCAAGTCTGCACTAACTTTTTATAAGATAGACCGTGACTGTATAGTAAAGGTGAATGAACGAAATCGCAGACCAGTACCCCAAGTGCGAGTTTGTGCACACACGGATCGCAGAGACGTGATCGCCAAGCGCCGCCAATTTTGTATGGAAATCTAAGCAGCGCCTCTAGCAGATTTCTTGAGAAGCTTGGATTTCCATACAAAATTGGCGGCGCTTGGCGATCACGTCTCTGCGATCCGTGTGTGCACAAACTCGCACTTGGGGTACAGTAGGCGGATCGCATCGCATAACATAGCGGTAAACAATTCTGTTTTTATTGATTCACGATGCGAGACTCCTAATTTATTAAATCGCCTTATTTAAGAACATAATTTTTACATGAACACCGCACACGTGAACCGACTTATTATTTTTGACAGGCGTCACAGCTCAGTTGGTTGTAGCTCTGCCTTCCATGCTGTGGGTCGTGGGTTCGATCCACATCCAGAGCAAATGTTTGTGTGACGAACATACATTTTTGTTCTGTCTGGGTGTTACTATGTAGGTATTATATGAATGTATTTACAAAAAAAAAGTGTAAGTAAGTATAGAAGTATTCTATCAGCAGTTTAGTTCCCATAGTACAAGCTTTGCTTAGTTTGGGACTAGAGTGTGATGT
The DNA here is from genome assembly GCA_932527185.1 of Ecliptopera silaceata. Taxonomy (NCBI): domain Eukaryota; kingdom Metazoa; phylum Arthropoda; class Insecta; order Lepidoptera; family Geometridae; genus Ecliptopera; species Ecliptopera silaceata. The sequence goes on along the minus strand of OW052213.1, from coordinate 5,674,295 downwards.
GTGAAATGTCCGTGGACATTTATTTATTTAAAAGCCAGGTATTTCAAAAGATATCCCTATCTATATCACATCAAGATGTTTATAACACATATCTTCAGCCAAAAAAATATTGAACGGAGTTAAAGAAGAACATCAGAATCTAATAAAATAAATCTCTATGATAAACAAAAACCACCATTTTCAATTTGAACGCACGTTTTATTTTAGTTTTATGAGTACGAATGAGGCAGACGGTGAGGCATTATTATTATGAGATGAGATCATCAGAACCGGCTGTTTTTTACTTTCCTTACATATAATGCTATAATATGTTAAGCAAAAAACAATATTTGTTTTGTTTGGTTATTCATTTTGAATCACAAATAATAAAATATTACAATACAAGTTGGGACTATCTGGCGATCGACGATTGTATTATGTTATATTATACCCTAAAGAGTGGAATTCGTTGCCGGCGTCGGTGTTTCAAGATTCATATAATTTGGACGTTTTCAAGAGGAGAGTGAATAGGTTCTATCTAGGCAAACGCGTTACACCGTAGGCCGCATCATCATTTAACATCAGATGTGATTGCGGCCAAGCGTTTGCCTATAATGCATAAAAATAAAATTATAACCAAATTATAGGCATTTGGAAGCACTAAGATACAACAATTTATCTTAGTGCTTCCAATCGTCTTCTAATCGCTTCGTATTGGCAGTTGATTCTGAACAACCTTAGCTAGTAATTTTGTCATTGTTAAGCAGATCACGCACAATGCTTAGTACTCGTAGCATGTATAATGTAAGGATAAGTTGAAAGTCAAGCATTTTATTTAAATCAATTGACTTCTAAGACTTGCATTCTAAGGATGAGATGAAGGAATAAAATAGGGAAAGAAGCATGTTGATGCTTTATTTTGTTTCTCATCCCAAGACTAGATTATTTCTAAGATAATTTTGTCTATTATGATCAAATTCAACGTATTCTCACTCTTGGATCTTTTTTATTTCATATCATAACGTCAAACAAAAAAATTATATATCAATAAAGGATATTTGTATTTGAAAATATTTTTCGTACCTACTACTGGACAAAGGTCTCCAAAATTTTTCATTTTTACTGATTTCTCTCATCTCCTTTTAAATACATACATTGAGATCATCTCACCAACGCGTTATATCACAAAATAATATTACAATGTTTTTTGTTACAGAACCCGACTTTTACAGAATAATAACTAACCGCACCATATATTACACGATTCAATTTAAATTCACATTTAAAACCTAAATTACACGTGAGATTGCAAAAAGTTTTTAAGTTAGATCTAAATATCCAGGCTACTGTACATATAAGGTGGGTTGTAGGCTTGTAGTCATCAAGTTTTAGTGAATGTTACGAATGCATTAGATGTGGGCAGTGCTGAATCATTTAAAACTGTTTTGAAATACGTTTAATAATGTATGAAGCTGTTTATAAAAATATAATCCAAAATAAGAGATATAATATGTTGATTTGTCAGCACTAAGTCCCCCAGGTATCTTAAACTTTATTTACAAAGAAACTTACGACTTTTCACTTATTACAGTATTTACAAAATGTACATAGGCATATAAAATACATAAAACAGTTAAGCTATCTACAGAACGTTGCAAACGATCTATATATAGTTAAACTGATCCAAATCAGTACCCATCGGAAGCGTATCTTAATATAGAGAGAAGATAAAAACAACATTAATTCTTGAACTTTTCACTCAACACTATTTGTCCCGAACTTAGCGTTTAGATTATTAACATAAAAAAAACAAGTACTTACTGTAAAGATTTAACAGTAATCTGATAAAAGAAAATAAAAATTAACTCACAAATTGAATAAGATATTGCAATAACTTGGAACATTTAAGCAACAAAAAAACATCATGATCCATGATTGCGATCTACATTATGTTCATATACCTCTTCCTGTCGCAATGAATGATGGAATGATGCACGCAACTTATGTGTCAATTGGACAATAGAGGACTAACTAGAGTTTCCGATTGTTACTAACTCAAACTCAAATATTCTTTAATCTGTAAAGACACGCAGATCATTTAGAATGTTATATACTAGGTGATACTGTATTTATTCACAAACAAACTTACGACTATTACAGTATTTACAAAATGTACATAGGCATATAAAATACAAAACAAGACCGTTGCAAACAATCTATAGATAGTTCGACTGATCTAAATCAGGTGATACTTAAGTCTTAAGTTATGGAATAAACAGGCTTTTTTGTTTATTTATTTTATACTAGGTGATACTAAAACCCTAGAATAAAAATAAATAAATAATGCTGGACAATCCACACAACATCATCTAGCCCCAAGCTAAGCAGAGCTTGTGCTATGGGTACTAGAAGACTGACATACTTAATATAATACATTACATAGATAGATATTTTTTATTATACATATAATACCCAGAACACCCGGAATAAAGAAGCGAGTTCCACGCGACCAGAGCCTAGAATAGTTTCGTTTTTTGATTACATTTAATGGTCATTTAAAGCTTTTGAGTATTTCTACGTATACGTATAAGAATAGAATATAAATATATTTTAGTATTTATACTAAATTCATCCAAAAATTACAGAGATAGTTATTCAATACGGTCGCTCGTAACCTTTAAATAAATAAAAATATATCGATTTATAGAAACGTTTGTACAAATCTACGGAAATGTGACTGATTATGAATAAAATAAATAAAATAATAATATCAAGAACATATGTTAAACAAGAATTTACTAAGTAGGTACTTTTGCTTTTTTATCAGCACTGCTATTCAGCGCGGCAATGCAGCCAGTATCTTGGGTACGCTTCCGATTGGTACTGATTTGGATCAGTTGAACTATCTATAGATCGTTTGCAACGGTCTGTAGATAGCTCAACTGTTTCTTATGTATTTTATATGCCAATGTACATTTTGTAAATACTGTATAGTCGTAAGTTTGTTTGTGAATAAATTACTTACCTACTTTTGCTTTGTTCTATATTAGATATCGTTTTACACATGCAACTCGATATATTGAAGACGGTTATTTTCAGTCGGAAGTCTGACACATTTGAAGGGTAAAAGCGTGTCATAAGCAAAATTCGTATAACTTTTCACATTATTCAAAATAATCATCCAGTATTTTATTTAAAATTATCTTGGACGTTTCAAAGTGATCCTTATGATTTTAATGAATAAATAAATTTCGACTTTGACTATAGGTACCTATTATAAAGCCTGAAGCATGATAAGTATGCTAAATATAGTTTATAATTGTTAAATAATTCATTAATGACAAGTTTATATACAATTTTGCACGCCTTGACAAGGCAGAATGTATTGAGGATCGACTAATTTATAAACAAAAAATTTTGTACTTACATTTAATGCAAATAAATGATTTGATTAACTTGGTCATTATAATTTATCTTTAAAACATTTCCACAGTGTTCATACTGCGTTACTTCGTAATAATGAGCTTATCACTTCATAAGTGTAAATTTGCTGTAAATCGGTCAATTAATATTTTATCACTGGACTCTGTAATCAGTCGGTCGTCACGTGTACGAACATGCTTCTTCACATCTGTCGTGTAGAACTTGTTCTGGGGGCTCGAATAAATGTAACAAGTAAACGTATCGAAACATTGATATATTTGAGATACACTGCGCGCCAACATCAGATTTACTGTCGAACGTTGTATCGTTAGCGCGCAGTGTATCCTAAATACGTTTACGATTGTCACTCTATTGGAGCTCTGCCCTCTGATTCTCATAGTTTCTAAGACGCGTAACTTATCTTTCACTGTAAAGATGTTGTTTTTAATTAATAATTCTTGATCTTGTTTTAAACTCAAGTTAATAACCCGTATTAGTTCAGCTGTCGTTTTTAACCGACTTCAAAAGTGTAGGAGGTTCTCAATTCAACTCTTCGATTTTATAGATGTAAGCTATGTGATTCTTCCAAGGATTGACACAGTACTCTTTGAGTTATTCTTTAAAATGTGTTTCTAATATTACTTGTCAAGGGTTATCGAAAATAGTTATTAAAAAAAATATACTAAAAGGGTTTGTTTCATTTTCATTTTCAGCCTGTGGTGTCCCACTGCAGGGCAAAGGCCTCCCTTCCTTTTCTCCGGTTCACTCTGTCCTTGACTATTGTGGTCCAATCTTTTGTATGGGCATCAAATTCTTCCCAAAAAAAGGGTACTTATGTTTAATTTTATTATAATGTAATATCAGGTAGAGGTATGTAACATCACAGTGGTAATATTAGTACAAGGTACGTATGTCCGTGTAAAGGTCATTGAAGACAAAGAAGTGATGAGTACAGTCCTTAAAGATTCACAAAGGATGCCTTAAACAATGTAAACAAAAGAATTTACATTCATATGGGTATTACTGATAAATGGTGTAGCTCGATAAGATACACTCCAATAAATCTAATTTTAGAATATGCAAAAACGTACGTCACTAACTCGATAAAATAATAAATCAAGTTTGATTGTTTGTTTGTTACAGCACGCCTTAACCATTGGACTGATTTCGATGAAACTTATACAGTTTAGAAGCCTCTTTATTATTATTAAAACATCGGCTAAGTCTTATTGCAATCAAAAACATTCTTAGAAACAGCTTGACCTCTCTAAACCAAAAGCAGGCATACACCCTAGTGATTATCTTATAGTGGTGACAGATATTTTGACCCACGCGTACGAACGTCGCGTCAGCTAACTAAAAACACAGATACATGTAGGTACTAAAATAATAAAGACATGTTTTTGTTATATTTAAAAATAACACAAGCTTTATCATTATTTGCAGAAGAGTTTCATCTTGACTCTATGATCAAAGCAGTTCGCTGTCATTATACTACTGTTTTATCAACAGTTTTGGTACGAAGTTATTTATTTATTTTTGTTGCAAAATTAACAGGATTCAGCGAATCCCTCCACTAGAAAAAAATAATAGACATAAAAGATGGCGAAGACATAGAGGGATAAAATGTATGCCCATGTAACGGATTAATCCACAATTGTTCAAAAAAGAAAACACTGTTGATAATGAACGAAAGCCTTCGCCCAGCAGTGGGACACCACATGATCTTAATAAATAAGCACAAGAACTAGCGGTATTCGTACATGCGAAGGTAAACTTGAAATGTGTATATGGTATCAAATAAATCGACGCATTTAAATAACTCACGAGTACTCTAACTAGTTCTTTAAAATTCTACGCAGATGATAGCGACTCTAGGTCAAAGAGACACGGTAGCCTTGCCGTAGGAAAAGATTTATATGAATATATATAGGTATCTATTCGTGTTGTTTTTAGATATAAATGAACTTTGATCGATTTGTACGTCAATTGATTAAAAACCTTAAGTACCGTAGATTCTTAATCTTATCGAGAAAGGATTTTAAAACGATTATCCTAAAATTAAAGAAAACGACCGATTAGTTGTAAAAACCTACAGTAAGTTATGAAAGTCAAGGCAAGCAGTACAAAAAAAAAGGTTTCATTCAAGAGTTCAAGAAGATAAGAAAGAACCATTGAACAGCGAAGGACACTATTGTACTTAATACAGAACACGCAGAAATGATAAATAAGAACAAGAAACTATTGAAGAACCTAAAGATTAAATAAACAAAGAAACAGTTGAGAAAGAATGAAATAAATTACGACAGAATTAGTAGATAATGACATATACAAACAAATATCTTATCAAAAACTTGCTGCGACAAAAAATATCCTTAAACATTTTTCAAGATGGTATGACTTGTTATTACTAACCAATAGGTTATTAACTTTAGTATGAATGAGTCATTTTATTAACAATGATGAAGAGAACAATACTCCTGCAATAGGAAATCAATTCAAAGAAGATAATATTGCAGCTGCATAGACATCCGTCGTATCTCACACATCACACAAGCACATTCTTTACACTTCACATCAAAACACCCTCACTCACCCTCATAGACATATCACATGTTCATCAATATTACTTTATCCTACAATTTAGAGAACAACCAAAATCACTTGATTTCGGTATCCTACAGATAATAACATATTTTTATAAAATAATCCTATTAAGGATAATTTCACTGCTTAACACTTTTATTAATATATTTAGTGAGCATTTACAGGTAGCCCCAATCTATTTACAATGATTAACAAACGCAAATTAAAACTGTTTTACCAAAACGTGCGCGGCTTAAGAACTAAAACTCTTCAATTTAGTGCTAACTTAATAACACTCGATTACGATATTTTGCTCATCACGGAGACCTGGTTAAAAGAGGGTATTCTTGATTCAGAACTTACAAATTCTAAGTACCATATATTCCGACGCGATCGTCCCTCTGACGATCACGGCGGCGTCATGGCGTTATGCTCAGAACAACTAAATGCGCGTGCGCGTCCTGAGTGGGAACGAAGGCATCTGGACGTCGAATGCTTGTGGATATCAATCGACGGGCGCACGATCAACTCGGATAACGACTTACATATCGGACTGGCTTACATGCCGCCCGGAAATCTGCTACCGCAACGTATTCACAGGCTCACAGAATGGGTTGATGAAATTACATCACTAGTTCCAGATGATTATTTTATGTTGGTAGGTGATTTTAATCTGCCAAATATACATTGGCATTTATCACTTCACCCGAAATATTTTAAAAAAGGAACTGTTGAACTACAAAATTCAGCGGTTAATTTCATAAATCAAACTCACCATTTAGGTATGTGTCAATACAGTAATTTTGTAAACGCTTCTGGCAACACTTTGGATTTAGTTTTCTGTAATTTTCACGTTGTAGTTAGTAAGAGTATTCGGCCGATAGTTCCTGAAGATTGTTCTCACATTACACTGGATATTGATGCATCTGATTTAACTATAGCACCACTTATTAAAATCCCGCATACGAAATATTTATTTAGAAAAGCAAACTACGCTGACATAAACGTTGAGCTTTCCTCTACGGATTGGACGGTGCTTGATCGGGGAACGGTTGACGATGCTGTTTCTGGGTTTTACAACCTGATCAACGATGTAATTGCCAAGTATGTGCCGCAGGTAACTAAGGATGGAACTGACCACTACCCAGCATGGTACACTAAGGCTCTCATTTGTATCAATAATGAAAAAAATAAAGTTCACACTCGCTGGAAACGATATAAAAATCCACTGGATTATGACGAATTCGCACTTTTAAGGTCAAGATTTAAAAAAATAGAAGCTATATGTTACCAAAAATATATAACACGTACGCAAGAAGGAATCAAATCCAACCCTAAGCTAATTTGGAACTACATAAGATCAAAGCGAACTTCAGCAACTGGCTATCCTAACACAATGACCTATAAAGACTATAAACTCACAAACCGGGCAGACATTCTCGAGTCTTTTAATACTTTTTTCCAGGACATGTTTATGGAACCTGCTAATATCTATTCCACTGCTGAGTTCAATCACTCGGTGCTAAGTCAGGAAGTCATCAGCACCAAAATACTGCACGAGGAACAAGTATATAAATTATTATGTCATCTTGACACCAAAAAAGGGGCTGGTAGTGATAAGATTCATCCATTTTTTATTGTGAATTGTGCTGAGTCGTTGTATAGGCCGGTAACAATCATATTTAATCGTTCCATCAGGGAAGGTACTTTTCCACGCCTTTGGAAGGAAGCTCATATAGTTCCCTTACATAAAAAAGGATCAAAAGCGATCATAGAAAATTACAGGCCTATATCCATCTTAAACACCCTAAGCAAATGCTTTGAAAAAATAGTCTATGATATTATTTGCCCCGTGATCCGGCAAAGTATTCCGGAGCAACAGCATGGCTTCATTAAGGGTCGCTCGACGACGACAAATCTTACATTTTTTGTCAGTGAAATACTAACTGGGATGGAGTCTGGTGCACAGGTAGACGTGATTTATACTGATTTTGAAAAAGCGTTTGACCGTGTGGATCATGTCATTCTTATCCGCAAACTTGGTGAACTTGGTATACAGGGTGATCTACTGCGCTGGATTGAATCGTATATTAATAATAGAAGTCAGGCTGTTGTTATAGGTGGTAGTCGGTCAGACTTTATTCTGGTGCCATCGGGTGTCCCGCAGGGTTCTATCCTTGGACCTCTATTTTACTTGGCCTACTTGTACGACATTGACTCATGTTTTAGACATGCAAACTTTTTACTATTTGCAGACGATAAGAAAATTTACTATAATGTTCGATCAACCGACGATTGCAAACGGCTTCAAGAAGATTTGGATAGGCTTTCTATTTATTATATAGCCAATCGAATCGGTGTCAACGTGAGTAAATGCAAACATGTTAGTTTTACACGAAGTACCAATCCCATCGAAATTTTTATAAAGCTTATAAAAATTTAGGATTCATTTTTCGGGTAACCAAACCCTTTACTGACATAGCTTGTTTGAAAGTACTCTATGTTGCTTATATTCGTAGCATTGTCGAATATTGCAGCTCTGTCTGGAATCCACAATATGTGACATATGACCATTCCATAGAAACCATACAAAGAAAGTTTATTAAAACATTTGAATTTCCGCACGAAGTCACCTAATGACAATTATGTTGAATCGTGTCGCAAGTACGGTTGAATGCCACTCAGAGATAGAACAACTCTGCAGGATATGTCGTTGTTGCACGACGTCTGCTCTGGAGCTTTGGATTGCCCGTTCCTAATAAATAAAATCTTAAAATTGAGAGCTCCAAATACCCGTACCAGACACACACAACTATTTTATGTGCCTACCCATCGCACAAACTACGCAGCTAATAGCGTCACCAGTCGACTACCTCAAACCTACAATAAGCTATTCAATGACATAGACCCCTTTTCTACATCCAAAAATATTTTTAAATCAAAAGTATGTAAACAATTGTTAGGCTCCTAAATAAATACACATTCATAAGCATTTGATACAGCGCCATCTAGTCCGAAATTATCGAGTACTGTCTCTAAATAATGAATATCAGGAATAACAATTTATCATATTAAGCAAATCATTTAATTTAACAGCATGAAATTTTAAATTTTAATTTAAAATTTTAACTTTAATGACCTCCATGTAAGCCCTCCCTTCAAAAAACCAGTTTCTGTTTGTTGACTACAGTTTGCACCTGCACTAATCGAGTCTAATCCTGTTCAAGCTATGCGAATTCTTACAGATTTGTCTATTCTCACATTTCATACACATGTATCACACACTACACACACTACACAAGACACTACACCCACTACACATTTTGTCTATGTTGTACGAGCTATCTACCTTCAGCTATATAGATACTGTTTTAATTCTTAATCTTAGTTTTAGTTTTAGATATGTACTGTACATGATTGTTGACTAGTCTGGCGTGCCCGCCTTACCTACCTATATTATTATTCTAAGTTATAAAATGTTGATTCAAATTGGTTAATGTGCGATATAAAATAGATAGTCTACAATTGATAATAAATAAACTGTGAATCTTAGATTAAATAAATAAATAAATAAATTCGAAAGGAATAATAGATTTTGTAAAATCGTGAAGACTTTGTGTTAGTTGCAGCGATGTTTCGTATTTTAAACAAGTATGAGGAAGGACCTTGTGATGCACCTCAAGAAGACCATTAATTTGAGGTTACTGTGAGTGATTGGCGATAACTGTCTAATTGAATATGTGGATTGCAAGGTGAGAGTTCGCCCCAGAAAGCCAAGGATGAAATAAGACGCCTCAATGACATATACTAGGAACTTCCGCGCATCGACTTGATTCTTTGCATTTCAAATAATCAACGAGGTGACAAGTGAGTCATAATTTTGTAACACAGTTTAATTGTTCTATAATCAGAGTCCACAGTCTGAAAGAAATGGGGCATTGTAACACGTACACGGTTAGTATTACAGTCATGCTCGGTTTCATGCTTATGTTCTGCGTTGTTGATATAAATGTCTTCATGCTATAATTATTGACTTTCATTGCCACTATATTTTTTGTAATTTTATATGGATCTTTTAAAACAACCCGGACAAAAACCAGAGCAAGCCATGATGACCCACTGGGACTCAAGGAATGCTCGAAGACGAAAGACTAGAAAATACTGTTTATACAGGGTGTTTGGAAGGGAGCTGTACATACGCCTAGGGTAGAAACTAGGGATAGTCTGCTACCTACCCCCGCCCATTATATTGACCTTGGCCTCAAGGTTTTTTTTTAATTTATTATTATTTTTTATTTGACTTTTTTATGATTTTTTGACTAAAACTACCTGTAGCTCAAAATCTATCCATGGGACCGGTCGGCTAATGGTCTTGTTTTAATCGTTAGAGTCTTAGGGTCCTGCAAAAAATTATTTTACACCAGAAAATTGTGGAGAAGAAAAGTTATGGGGCCTGAAGTACCGTAGTAAGGTAAAGAAATAATTTTAAGGGCAACTTTCTATGGGGTTTAAAAAAAAACTAACAGGGTTGGAGTTCTTCTGATTTTTTTAAAACATCCTCAGTCCATGCCCTTTCTAACGATATGCTAAAAGTGTATTTATCACTTTTAGTTTTAAAGTTATTAATTAATTTCCGCAACTAGGGCACTTCAAGCAAAAATTTCAACTAATGAAAATTAAATGTGTTCGATCGTAAAAGGATGGCAAATGAAACAAAAAATTTGGTAATGACTAATGTCATTAAATTACAAATTTTAATTAATTACTAATTTTAATTAATTACAAATTTTTGGCCCCCAAGGTCGCCTGACCTTACCCCACTCGACTTCTACGTCTGGGGAAGGGCGAAAGAGTTGGTGTACGCAGAAGAAGTACCAACAAGGGAGGTTCTAATTAACAGGATCCACGCCGCATTCGATACAATGCGCGAGGAACTGCTGCTTAGAACGGTGACCGTGGAGATGAGGAAGAGGTGCCGAGCATGTTTACAGGTCAATGGTCATCAATTTGAACAAAATTTTTAATTAATTAAAATTAGTAATTAATTAAAATTTGTAATTTAATGACATTAGTCATTACCAAATTTTTTGTTTCATTTGCCATCCTTTTACGATCGAACACATTTAATTTTCATTAGTTGAAATTTTTGCTTGAAGTGCCCTAGTTGCGGAAATTAATTAATAACTTTAAAACTAAAAGTGATAAATACACTTTTAGCATATCGTTAGAAAGGGCATGGACTGAGGATGTTTTAAAAAAATCAGAAGAACTCCAACCCTGTTAGTTTTTTTTAAACCCCATAGAAAGTTGCCCTTAAAATTATTTCTTTACCTTACTACGGTACTTCAGGCCCCATAACTTTTCTTCTCCACAATTTTCTGGTGTAAAATAATTTTTTGCAGGACCCTAAGACTCTAACGATTAAAACAAGACCATTAGCCGACCGGTCCCATGGATAGATTTTGAGCTACAGGTAGTTTTAGTCAAAAAATCATAAAAAAGTCAAATAAAAAATAATAATAAATTAAAAAAAAACCTTGAGGCCAAGGTCAATATAATGGGCGGGGGTAGGTAGCAGACTATCCCTAGTTTCTACCCTAGGCGTATGTACAGCTCCCTTCCAAACACCCTGTATAATTATTCGCTGTGAATGGATATTTATATTGGATGTAACGGTGAGCATATTAAACAAAATAGTTTGGTTTATAACATGGTTTGATAACACAATGACTATGGAGTCAAAAACATTCGTGCGTCACTCGATAACTTCCTAAACATTTGCATTGCACAGTCTTCTGGTTATATAGCGGAAACTATCTATTTCCTTAAAGCCATTTCAATTATTAATGATGACACGTATTTAGACAATAAATTAAGAGTCATAAAGTTTGAAATTGATGACGAAGTTGGAATCTGTCAGAATATATCTTAAAAACGTATTAACCTTGAACATGTAGGAGATTTCGATGAAATTAAAATGCATATTAACACTTCCTTTCCGGGTTAAGCGATGCTTTAAGAGGAAACACAGCACTTAATTATATATAACTAGCTTCTGACCGTGATTTTGTTAGCGTCTTATTCGTCCTTTCTTCACTTTTTTTTTCTTTTAAGAGATAAAAAGTATTTATATGATAATCCGGATTACCAACAACGTACCAAACTCGATGATTACGACGTAATTGATACACTAACATCGAAACACAAACTTTCACATGTATAATATTAGTAGGCTACATCTTTCCGCTCGTGTGTTCACTTAAATCGTACCCTGATAAAATATATCTGCTTTTTTAAATCTCGCATGGTATTGAAATCTGTTACAAGATATGTCTAGTGTACCAATATCGTCTTCATATTTTATTACTCTGTAAATAATACAAAACTAACACGATTTAAATCGCAGACGAAACCTAGTTTATATTATAACCTAATATTACAAACAGACAATTCCACGAGTATCTAAAGATTTTGATAGTGTTTGATGTTTTGTAAGTTTGCCAAAACGTGTATGATTCAGTATTACAACAAATTTGTACAAAGAGAGTAATGACCGTGACTTCCACGTCAAATTTCAACAAAGCAAGCTTTACGATACATCACAAGAAAACATATCCTAAGGTTTAACAAGCACAAGGTGTTCTTCAAGGATCTCTCCTAGCTCCTGTGCTATTCAATGTGTATATATTACATGATAATGTTATTTCACTTACCCTTGATAAAGGAGCACATCTGGCACATGCCAGTCCAACAGGGGGTCTGATCTCTGGCTCAGGAGCAGGAACCACAGGACTCTCCTTCAGTCTGTACAGCGTCGATGTTCGTATCTGTAAAAGCATTACTAGTTTAAAAATGTGTTGATAATAACATAAATAAATATTGATGGACATTCACGTCTCCATATAATCCTAAGCATGCATTTGTGGTGATCAATTGCAGCTGCAGTATACTAGTTATAATGCTATTAATAAACGCCCTGACCTATCTATATGTAAAGGTCAAGCAAGAGTCACGAAACTAAACTTGCCTGTTTCATCAGTGTTTTTGTTTCATTCATGGTTTAAAAAATAAGCTCCCACAAAGTCTTTATGTGAGATACAATCAAACAAGGTCTCTATCAAACGACACTGTTTTTGCTAGTTTATTAATTTATTATAAAAAGTGCCTGCTCGACTGTAAAAAGTTCATAATTCTTGTGATGAGATGTTGTTTAAATAAAGACACAATGTTTATTATTATTGTACCTCTTAACTAAGATATAATAATAAACTTCACGCGACTACTCAGCATTTACAGTGTTATGCAAAAAGCATTAAAACTTGAAAGATGTTTTGTAAGCAATAAAGTATTTGAACTTGAACGTTACGTCTAGAACGTAAAACCACAAATAAAACATCAATGGGATTGAAGTACCAGAAACCATAGAAGTGGAGACTTAACCTTGAACCTTCAAATGATGGTGTTGTGTTAACTGGTGATCGAGGAGTAATTCATTTTAGATTACGGATTTTTTATTACATCTCCATTATCAACGTCGTTCAGACCATTATTCTTGGAGTAATGTGACATTGGTGTAATGATGGCAACAATACATGATTCTTACCGATGCTGATTATGTGTGCAACGGTGAAAGAATACATCGTAAGGAAGCCATTTAGTATTCAAACAGTCACGATCAGGTTGCTTTGGAATGCTATGCAAAATGTATGCATGTGCCAAATATTTGGACGCTTCACGGATTTAAATGGGGGAAGATTCAGTATAAATCTTGAAGGCGCCGCTTGGCGATTGAAGGGTTATAAATTCGAGATAAATTATTATGCTAGAATACATCGCAATGAAATCGAATAAATATTCATTCAAGGACATTTCAAACATCACAACATCATACAAAGCTTGTACCTAGGTACTGTGCAAACTAGATTGCTGGTAGAATACTTATATACTTCTTTTTAAACATACATAGAATTCATAGTAACACCTAGACCAGAACAAATATGTATTTATCATCATCACACAAACATTTGCTCTCGGTGGGAATCGAACCCAATCGAAGGCAGAGTTACTACCAACTGAGCTTGATACCTGTCATCATTCAGATGACAGGTATCAAGCTAGAATTAACAAATATCATAAATGCAAGCCTTCTATATATTTTATCGTAGTTAAATATATATAACCTCATTTTGTCGTAGTAAAAATAGACTATTGGTAAGTCGTGATCATCTTATATCAAGAATATTTACACAATGGGAGCTAATAGCAGGTCGTTTAGTATTGTGCAATGTACCTACTCGTATTTTTATTGTGCCAATATGTTCCTCTTCATTTTTATATGTCGGTAGACTGTTACCACAATATGAGCTCAGTTATCACCTATAGTGTTTTTTAAATGATTATGTACGTCATTAACTTTTTGACGTGACAACGTCTTATAATTCGATAGAGCCGGCTGCACGCACGAAAAAACATGACTCATGAAGCGTTCCGGCGTTCTGAGGCGTTCCTAAAATTTTCTTTTGAAAAATGCTACCATTCCATCAGTATTTTCTTAACACGTTGTCACGTTCAACTATCGTCAGTAAACCGACTTTACAGACAACCATTTTTTTATAAAGGTCTTCAGACAAAAGCAATTTACAGGCTTATTAACCTCAGCCTTTTTTGTTCATCTTTACTAATATTATAAAGAAGTAAAGTTTGTGTGTTTGTATATTTGTTAAATTGTAAGGGGTAATCTCGGGATCTATTGAACCGATTTTAAAAATTCTTGCACCAATTGAAAGCCACATTATTGCTGAGAAAAAAAAACGGTCGAATTATGCCCAACGAAGTGGGCACGGGTCAGCTAGTACCTCTTATAAGCTAAAGATGAAAACAAAGAATTATTGTATTGTAGTCTATTATGCCTATTATTTTTCAATTTGCTAAACACAAGTAAGATCCGAATAAATTATATTTGGAGGGAAGGAAGCAGATGATTACGCTAAATATACATCTACCGGTTGTTAGTAGGTACTTCAGACTTATTCGCAGATTTGCTTACAAATTTATGAGACAATCTTTAGACAAGATTAATAACATAATTACTTTACCCAAATAAAAAAAAATTGAATGGATCATTTAAATCTTGAAGAAGTCTTATATTATTTTGACAGGCATCACAGCTCAGTTGGTAGTGGCTCTGCCTTCCATGCTATGGGTAGTGGGTTTGATTCCCACCCAGAACAAATGTTTGTGTAATGAACATAAATATTTGTTCTGTCACTGGATGTTACTATGTACTCTATGTATGACGAGAGTATGATGTGTGAAATATCCATTAATATTTAATTTATGTACTAGGTGATTCTAGGTTCCTCAAAATCAGAGCCTAGAACAGGAAATAAACTTATCTACGTGCCCACCCCAGTAAAAAAAAGACGTGTGGCACTCGCGGTAAAGCTATTGCAACGCATCTTTTGCTGGATTACGCATGCGCAGTGTTAGGTTATTTTCATTACGGAATTTCTGGATTCGGTCTCCACGCTTAAGGCCCGCGATAGAAGCTATGTAATAGCTTAATAATCAAAACTCACCGCAACATCCTGATCAAGTTTAGTGTAGATGTCTTGCTGATGGCGCCGCCGGGCCAGCACCGCCTGGCGCAAGCTGGTGTCACGACCGCACCATCCTCCAACGCGTTCGCCGACCACTTCTAACATGTCAGCGACGCGGCTGTAACAAAACAAACTTATATTTATGACATTGCTAAGTCACTTAGTACCAAATCAACTACATAATTTGGTTTTCATAAGCTTCCGGGCGCAATTCAATAAAAGCGACGCGTGACCCGAGGGCTGGTGAGTATCTGGCCCAGGGTATCAGCATTGCTATTCAGCGCGGCAATGCAGCCAGTGTCTTGGGTACGCTTCCGATTGGTACTGATTTGGATCAGTTGAACTATCTATAGATCGTTTGCAACGGTCTGTAGATAGCTCAACCGTTTCTTATGTATTTTATATGACAATGTACATTTTGTAAATACAGTATAGTCGTAAGTTTGTTTGTGAATAAAGTTGAGATAATAAAAAAAAAAAGAATGATAACAAAATCTGGGGTTACAGGTTAGTGTTGCAGCTACTTATCTATCATCACCATCCAGATTTTAATTATACCACTGCATAACCAATGAAATAATTGAAATACGTCTTTGTACAGTTCTGTGTACCAGTACTTACTGTCCACGTACAACAAATGGCCATGTCCATAACACAGCCAACACCCTATTTTACATAGATCAGTGTGAGACTTGGCCATGTTTACGTAAAATATTATTGATGGGATAAGCTTGTTTCAGTGAACCCATGAATGGTCTGACCCGTTTAAAGTTTAGATGCTGGCCGGATTGAATAGAATGAATTTTACCCCAAAAACGTTCAATACGGTATCACAGGACGCAAGGCGCAGCGGGCGAAAGTCCGCCTGCGACGCGGAGGTTGCGGGTTCGATTCGATTCCTGCCTTGGGATAAATGTTTGTAAGATCTGCAAATATTTATTCCGGGTGTTCTGGGTATTTTATATGTATAATAAAAAAAAACCATCTTGTTAATGTATTGGATTAACTATGTCAGTCTTCTAGTACCCATAACACAAGCTCTGCTTAGCTTGGGGCTAGATTATGTTGTGTGGATTGTCCAGCATTATTTATTTTATTTATTTACAGTTATATTCTAAGAAGTGATCACACGGCTGACATAGTCTACGTTAAAAACTATTTTTGCCAGACTAAATAAAAGGATTGCATTGCAACTAGATAATGACGTAAGAGTGACGTAGATACACTCCCGGAAAAACAGACCGCGTTGTTTTTTAGGAACAATATTAGTGCGTCCGTTTTTCATACATTTTTATATATAGAATTATGGTAAACTGTGTTATAGATACTTAATAATCATATTTTGCATACTTTTATATTCACTTTAACGGGGGTTTTCTATTGGTCATAAAATATATAGGTCCATATATCCGGCATATAAGTCTACATGTAAGTACCTCAATTCTTATAAATTAGCAGTCACGAGTACCTAGTATAACTAATAAATTTATCTGAGGCACAGATTTTTTAAACTATGTATTTATAACTCAGATTTTATCTTTTATCTCATTAATTCTAAAAATAATAGCACATGACCGAATTTCAAGGCGATAAGAGATACACATAATTAGTCAAAATACAATAACAGATAATTTTATAAATATTATTTTCGTAACTGCGTGTTCTATGTACCTATTTATAACATACAGGGTGTTGTTTTGAGAAGGAATGTGATGGTCAAGTGTGAAACGATATTTCTCTTACTTTATGAGAGTTGGAGATATATCGTGAAAGTAACTATGCCCTAGATATATAAAAAAAAAAACAATAACTTTTTCATTGACCAAAAAAATCAAATCAAAATCGTTTTATTTGGAACATGAGATAAATATACAGTTACAAAAATTTAAACGATGATAGCTACAATAGTATTTATTTACTACTGGCTTTCGGTCTACCTTATAAAAAGTTAGCGCAGACTTGAAGTACTGATTACCATACGTAACTTAAAGTCAACGCTAACTTTTTATAAGATCGGGGGTTTTAGTTTAGACGCGGAAGGTTGCGGGTTCGATTCCCGCCTTGGGATAAATGTTTGTATGTTCTGCAAATATTTATTCCGGGTGTTCTGGGTATTATATGTATAATAAAAAATATCTATCTATGTAATGTATTGTATTAAGTATGTCAGTCTTCTAGTACCCATAACACAAGCTCTGCTTAGCTTGGGGCTAGATGATGTTGTGTGGCATGTCCAGCATTATTTATTTACCTATTTATTATTATTTATTTGGTTTAGGAGAAAATCGACCCTATTTCTAAATATAAGACAACCTGTATTTTAATAAACCAATCAACTCTGTTGTTGATATGGATGATATTTTACAAAGTAATCGTATTAATAAAAAAGGAAAAATAATCATCTATTTAATTTGTTCTTGAGCAAAGGATTAGACACAATCCTAATGCATATAGTCTTAACTAGTTATGTCAATACTAAAGCACACTTAAAAGACAAATATGCAAAGTAAACTACTCAAGATGGTCAACTTGGATGTTTTTGACATAATATTCATATTAAAACAAAACACTTCAATAGATATGACATTAACGGCCGGTTTCTGGAAACCCAAATCACGATTGATCGGAGTTTGACACATAGTAATTATTTGATTTTTTCGTTGATCATCGTTCGAGAAACCGGCCGTAATTTTCGTAAGCTTAGGTAAAGGCACGGCTAATACATATAAACATATAAACAAAAAAATGGTTGTCTGTAAAGTCGGTTTACTGACGATAGTTGAACGTGACAACGTCACTTCATGGAACGCCTCAGAACGCCTCATGAGTCATGTTTTTTCGTGCGTGCAGCTGGCTCTATCGAATTATAAGACGTTGTCACGTCAAAAATAGCAAAAGTATATTCAATTTTTTGTTGACATTGTGAAGAGATGAAGGTCGCGGATATAATAGAATAGTGTTCGCTATGGAATCTACATCTGCGAATTAATAAAATAATAAAATCAAATGTTTTAATTTAGGACTAAATTTAAATTATGTATTCAATTATGACAAACTAAATAAAGTTAACGATAAATATAGTCTGACTACTACTACTAATAGTCTTACAATATAATGTACTAACATGAAGACATAAAAGTAAATGAATGACATAACGTACATCTATAAGAGCATAAATAAAAAATGTATGTATATAAATATTCTATCCGTAATCTAGTTCCCATAGTACAAGCTTTGCTTAGTTTGGGACTAGAGTGTGATGTGTGAAAAGTCAGTGAATATTTATTAATGGTTTATTTAATAAATCGCATGCAAATGTAAAAAGCCAACAAACCTCGATGTGAAGAACCAGTAGAGAAGGGCGGTGAAGATGGCGAGTTCGGCAGCACCGCTGGCAACCCTCACATTCTCCACCACCGTCCACACGCTAATTATACTATCCATCGTACAGTTACCACTGGCAGTCACTACATCACCGAATGTACAGTTCAACTGATCACTTTGATCAATAATTTTGGCAGGTATACACACAATATGAATAAAAAATTTCAAGTTTCGAAAAACGTCAGTCTCTAGAACATTAGTAAAGAAAGATAGATTCAAGTCAACCGGAAAGACGTGTGAGCTTTGAGGAGCACGAAACAATAATGAGCGCGAATCGCGAGTATCGTCTTAATGTGCGTTCGCATGACCCGACAACATCCATGCGAGTAAGCGAATGCGTGATAGATAACACAGTACGAGATATCGATGTGAAAACAATAATTAATAATAAATAACGACCTAATTGGTGACTGATAAACCAATAACCCGCTAATGGAGCGAAGTCCGCGGTTGAAGATACTGCTGATGGAAAAGTACGACCAACACAAAGAGACATGACACAAATCTACTGCAACTTATGTGCAAGAACTTGAGGCTAGTCAACTCTATCATAGCTTCAACAAAAATAATAGCAAAGAATATAGGTGAAATGAAAAACGCGAATGAAAAGGAAAAAGCGAGCATCAGAACCAACAAATACAATTTCAATAGATAGCAACTTACTAGACTAATTACAAGAACCACTAAAAACTGGATACCTAGGTATCGTGATAACGGCTAAGGTTAAATATAATGTCAAGGTGAAAAAACAGATGAGTGTGATTACGGTGTAAACAGAGTAGAGATAGTCGCGTGAAATAGTCGCGTGTTCCGATGCCAATCGTTCTAGTGAGGTAATCAAATGGAGCATGTATAACGACTGAAGTCTTCATGATAAATATTGACAATATTGTATGACATCGTGATCGTGGGCAAAGAAGTGAAGTGATGGAGTCAATCTTAGCTTTTTCTAACTTAATAGTTGTTTGGCACTAGAGTGTGATGCGTGAAATGTCCATGAATATTTTTTTTATCTTATATAAATAAAAATAAAACACAAAATAGCTGGGTGTTTATATACTCTAAGTATGTGTTTACTTTTAAATAAATGAATATACGTATTCTATCAGCAATCTAGCCCCCATAGTAGGTGTGCTTAGTTTGGGACTAGTGGACGTGTGAAAATATCCAAGAATATTAAGTAAGTATTTATTTATTTATCTCACGCAACAAATATACAAGTGATTATAATACATTGTTTATTATAGCACATAGAAATGTATTATGAAACTTTTCATAATTTAAAGTAAGTATTTTATAACTGAAAACTTGTTTGAACTCTATTGGTTTAACTGTTTCTTTGATCAGTTGGTTTCTACCATGTGTTGTATTTTTATAAATATTGGCGTCCCTTTCTCATAAACTAAAACGACAGAGAAAGCTATTGATATCAAATGACTTTAATTTTGTAAAGATACGATGGGATTAGAGTTTTGTATTTTGATAGAGCATAGATTTTATTTTATATTGTTTTTTTATATACATACTTAATTCTTTCAATAGTTGTTTTATTTTTCTAATGTTATGTCGAGTTTTGCTGTCTCATTTTGGTGAAATTTTACACCACCAAGACTTGAGATTGTAGCATAATGTATAAACCTAGTTTTCATTATAAACGGGATATTTACCATGATTTGTGATTTGTGTGATTTCACAAATCATGGTAAATATCCCGTTTATAATGAAAACTATGTTCAAAACCGTGATAGTTTCAAATATTATAATGTATAAACCGTTGACATAAAATAAGTAGGTAATATCGGAGTTTGATGTAACTCGCAGGAAGATTTCTCTTCCATTTCAATTCAATTTTTATTTAATGGCGTCTGGGGGTTAGCCAATTTCGCCAATGTCACGTTGCAAGGCTTGTTTATGTTTGTGGGCAACGTTGGACGGTAAATTGTTAATTTTTTTTCTTTTTTTTCGTATTTTAAGTTTATGGGCAACGTTGGACGGTATTTTTGTTATTTTTTTTTCTTTCGTATTTTATTTACAACGTCCTTCCGCCATCTTGGTGATGGCGAAAGGCCTCTCTTCCATTTTCTCTTTTAAACAAATGACAGCCGACATGACGATCGACTAACTTGATTGACAAACACTTGACATTGGCAGAATTGCCTGTCATATTGACAGGCAAAAGCCATACAAAAAGAAGAAGAATAATAGAAGGGCCTTCAGCCTAACATGCAAAGGAATATTTATAAAAAGATTTCACTAAAAATAATGATATCTAAGTACAGAATAATAGCAATATAATAAACATAAATGAGGAGACAATTAAAGAGACGAAACAAACAAATGACGGAAACAATTAAATATGTGACGAACTTACGATAATAGTAAAAATATAATGTGCCTAGACGGCCATGTCTTAAATATCGTAGTACAAGCTGATGATCACGATTTCGTCTTATTATCGTGATATTTTAGAGAATTCGCATCTTTTTAAATTATAGCCTATGTGTTACTCTGATGTATTAACTATATTACTGCAAATTTCATTAAAATCCATAGTTTTTACGTGAAAGAGTAACAAACATCCATTCATAATAACTTTTGCGTTTATAATATTAGTAGGATAGTAGGATTTATAGATGAGTAAGAACAAAAATATATAAAATTATATTCATGTAAGTGATAAGTTTAAAAATAACAACACAAGTACTTTTACATGACGTATATAACCAAGGCTATAATAATCCAAAAATAATTTTACGTACCTACTTATCTGATTAAAAGATCTTATAAATTGTTTATTGGGAAACAATATTTTAAAATCGCATAAATATATGATAATGATAGGATACATATAATCTAGTTGTGACTCATATATGAAAAATCCTATTTTAGCTACCTTAACCTTGCCAATGTGTATTGAGTGTTTAAACCTTAGACAGTTGTCGGGCGGTTTGGTCTGACTAATGTTTGAATTCTAACCAATTGGGCTAATAAAGGCTCCTGTTATTAATAATTAATATATTATATTACTTACGACAAAAAATATACTAATTACGAATCAAAAATCGGTGGAGTATCGCTACAAACAGGGACGAGTTTGGGGAAACCTTAGCCCAGTAGTGGGACACTAAAGGTTAATAAAAAAACGAACAATCTGAGAAATGTATCGGCAAAAACATATACAGGAAATAGGTTTCATATTCTTTAGTAAGTGTACTTAAAATGTGTCATCAACCTACATAGTATTTATAACAATGATCTATTGGACCATTGTAGTCTAATTGTATTTTGAAAAGTTCCAGTTTACGCAATTTATTCAAATTGAATTAAGCTTGTTGTCCACTGAAACACACTACTATGCATCCGCATTGTAAAGTGTGAACTGCAATAAATAAAATAAATATTCACGGACAAATCACATATCACGCTCTAGTCCCAAACTAAGCAAAGCTTGGGAACTAGATTGCTGATAGAATGTTTTTTTTTAATTTTCTACATTTTTTTTAACACGAATAAACGTGTCAATCGTGGTGAACCTTAGCTGCTTAGACGAACCGTTTACGTTACAACTTAGCACGATCGGGGTTAGGTTACTGATACTTGAATGACAATGCAACGCTTTAGCAGACGTCTTGCCGTTCTTGCAATTTAGCATTGTCATACAATGTTTTGGACTTGATACATAAAACATTGTAAAGTATTTACGTTTTACATTGATTTGGGTCGGTAGAAAATTGTATTACTTTGTATTAAGAAGGATACATAATTTTATGTACGATACGATGTTAAAACCGTAATTTTTTTCGTTATTTTTAAAGAAATGCGATTCAGTAAATTTATATTATGGACGAATGGAAAATATTTTCAGAGACTGAAGTTAATTCATTCGAAATTAATACCGTACTTTAAAAGCTAGATAAAAATATACATATGTACCTACTTAAAAAGAATGAGAAAATCGGTGGATAATTATAAAAAGCGCTAATATTTTAAACGGTTGACAAAAAAATATATTAAATTTTTGACTGTGTAATTAAGATCTAACGTAAATTGTACTATAGATAGATTATTTTTAATTACTTACAGTCTATCTTATAAAAAGTTAGCACAGACTTGAAGTACTGATTACCATACGTAATGATGACTTAAAGTCAACGCTAACTTTTTATAAGATAGGGGGTTAGGCAATAACAGCCAGAGTCATATTCATAGTATTTTGTTGACAGAACATTTGTAGTTTTTAGAAAAATTATAGATGTTTTAAGGAGTAAGAGCATATCAAATACTTATTTCCCTAGCAATTAAATGGGTTAAACTATAGATATCCGGTACCTGCGCCGGGAGTCGCGACTAGGGGGAAAAGGAAGGGTAGACAACTAGAAGTCTTCCCCTGAAATCAGTTTTTCTAGGAAAGCTATAGTTTTTGAGTTATGACATTTTTGGAGCCAAAATCTTCATTTTTAGGTTAGTTTTTTATGCATTAAACACTAATTCCTGTCACTGGCACTTCATCTTGTGCATGTCGGTTCTGGCACTCGCCGGCCGCTGCCGCGGCACGCTCGCTTTGCTCGCTCGGCTCGTGCGCGGTTTTTTATATCAAACTAACGCTCGTCGCTTCGCTCCTCGCACCTATTCTAGTATTCTGTCACAAATCACCTTTCTGAGTTCAAAAGCAATTGAAAAAAATAAATTGAATTAAAATTCAGAAATTTGCCGCGAAAAAAAATTATTTAAATTTAAATTACACTTTTCTTTTTATTATTGTTTACATTTAGGCCTCCTGACACTCCCAAACTGACATACACTAGTTCAAGTGTCAGCTAGTGCCAGAAATTAGTGTGAAGTTCATCAAAAACTAACCTAAAAATGAAGATTTTGGCACCTAAAAAGTGTTATAACTCAAAAACTATAGCTTTCCTAGAAAAACTGGTTTCAGGGGAAGACTTCTTGTTGTCTACCCTTCCCTTTCCACCTAGTCACGACTCCCGGCGCAGGTACCGGATATCTATAGCCAACCCATTAAATGAGTACCAGAAAATATCAAATTGTTGATATTTAAAAAAAAATATAAAACCAAAGTAATTTGAAACCAGCGCACATCTGATTCGTTTAAAAATGAGATCCTGTTCCTCAAAATAAATGCTTAGAAACAGGGCCTCATTTTCACTGCGTAAAATATTTGTAATGATCAATTAAGATTTTTCTATTTCTAACTCAATGTGCGAAAATACCAAGACTCACAAAATGTGACGCAGCACTCATGCGCATAATATTTCAATATGGGGAAAAGAAATATTTAGAAAAAAAATGAAGGTTCAGCCTACAAAAATAGTTTTAAATCGAATGAATTTTTATGTTATATAACAGACGAAATCATGAATGAAAGCGGGCAAAACTAACAGGGCGAAACAAATTCAAAAAGTAAACCACGTTGTCTTGATATTGGTAACGCGATGTTATAAGCATGCAACGTACAATCGGTAGCAGTAGCATCGCAACACAACGCAGAAAGTGAAATCCATCTATTAAAAATTGCCTGTTTTCTGCAAACCAACGTCGACTCTAACAGGTATTTCAATATCTTACCAAAATAATAGACTTTGTGAATATAAATTAGAACACTGAGGAAGTTTCAAAGAATTTGATAGCACTTTATAGCGGGTTTAGTAATGGAATTGTGAAAGAATGCGATTTTATATAACGCGAACGAAATCGGCTTCGAATGCGACGCGACGCGTGCTCGGGCGCTCGGACGAAGCGAAACTGACTGGGAGGTGTAAACCAGCCGATAAAAAAAGTCGCCGACCAAGCATATATTTCATTATATCTTTACCGCATTACCTATTCCAAAGATATCATTTAAATTCAAAGCGATCACGGTGATCGCTTAACAAACACAAAACTCCGTTACATTACTTAAAATACAATTTATGAATGAATACATTTTTTTTTAGCATATAATATGTAATAAATAAGTATTTTAATGAGAAGTAAACTCTACAGAAATAATCATAATTTATAATAAAATGTATTTAGGGACTTTTTTAACAAAAGATTTTGACACACGGAACAACTTTTAAGAAAACCATTGCGTGAAACAAAATAAAGTGATCTTTTTATATATAAAAATAACTTCGATAAAGTTCCAGACGTAAGACAATCGTAACAAAAATAAGCAAACAAAAAACTAAAGATAGGGATGCTAAAACTGCTATCAACCCAAAGTCATTCTCCGTTACTTTAAACAGTTATGCTGGCTAGGGTGAGAAAATCAGGAAGAAAATGCACATTACACCCCAATACAAAACGTCCTTATTCCAACAAGAATTGGGATTATACCTTAAGCACATAAAAATGTTATGAGTTCAATAAGGTGTCGAGTTTACAGGATACGGATCAAGTGGTCTAAACGGATCACAATTGATCTCGGCCGGCCATCGGCACAATTGGCAATGTGGTGTGCTCTGTGATGTAATTGATCACAGACGTACAAGATAAGTGTTGGATTGCATGCGGGTATTGTGGATCACTTACATATTACACAAGTGATGTTTTTTAACAGAACTCTTGATAAATAAATATTCAGGGATATTTCACACATCACCCTCTAGTCCGAAACTAAGAAAAGCGTATACTATGAGAACTAGACTGCTGATAGAATACTTGTACCTATACATTTTTTTTTGTAAATACATAAAACACCCAGACACAGAACAAATATTTATGTTCATCAAACAAACATTGCTCTGGGTAGGAATCGAACCCACGACGTATGGAAGGTATACGCATTAGTACAAGATACGAAGTTTATCTATCATGTTATTGATGAAAATACATCAAACGATGCTGATGACGACCTGATTTTCAAGTGCAGTTCCCACGAGCTTTTTAAGGCAAATAGTCTAGGCCTGTAATTTTTGCGGCTGCTTACAAGTACATGCTCTTTGTTGCTTTTATTTAGGGATGCAATTTGCATGTCCTGTTGTCACATACATATAATTATTCCATGGTTATGGTTACCGGTACCGAAGTAATGATGCCAAATTGCCATCCGTCGAGAGATCATGACAATTAGTCGACGAAAATTACTTTAGCGGTGAATTATGACGCTTATTATGCTTAGGCAATTTTGCGTTTTTTGCAACCATAAGCTGAGAAGACGATAAGAAAAAACAGACAGAAAAAAGCCAGTTCATTGCTAGTTCTTTTGCGTTTGGTCAAGCATAATGGTAGTGACATCATTTGAGGTAGCTGTGAGGAATAGCAGATGTGAGGGGCACAAATAAATGTGACAATCGTAAAGTAAACGTAGCGCAGCTTATTCGATGCACATTGCGTGCCAAACATACAATAACACCTCAACAGCCGAACGTTACAATGTCATCGCGCAGTGAGAATGCAATACGCTGCGTAACGTAAACTTTACGATTGTCACATTTTTCACCTCTCAGATCGGTCTGAACAATAAATAACTGATATATGAAAATGTAAAGCATTTTTTACACTATCATGCAATATTCCTTATAATGAGATGCTCAAGATGCTACGAGATGAGCAAAAAGATCCATCCAAGCCACCTGCGAATATTTAATTAGGGTTGGAACAAGTCGGGACTGCTACCGGCCATGCCATTGCCATGGCATTCTACATTGTAGTTAATGGGAAGTAAAACAAGCGGTGTTTTTGTGAATTTGATGAACATAATTCAAATTCACTCGCTCTACCATGACCGAATGTTCGCACAACGCCGCTAACTGGGATAGCTGGAAGCTCATAGAGCAGCTATTGATTCGTGCCACTCATAATCACGACCACTCTACTATGAGTGTCCAACTAAGAAGTAGAATTTATAAATTCTACTTCTTAGTTGGACACTTTAATCCCCAACTTTACTCCCCAAACTTAATATAAATATTAAGTTTGGGGAGTAAAGTTGGTGTTGTTGACAGGCAACCTTATCAAGATTGACTGGTCATTTTGGTGTAGGATCTGAGTGGATCTTGAGAAATCTTTGTGGTTCCAGTGGGTTTTTTCGTTATTTTATGGTGTAAATAATTATTTTCTATTTGTATTAGACACGCAATAACGATCTCCAAGTCAACGATGTATACAATCAAAGATACATTATCTAACACAATTCAGATTGTAAACCATGATTTAGGTCACAAAACAACATAGGCTTAGAACAATAAATATATCAAGATTATATTAAATATATTTAAGTATCGATATAAAGAGCAATAAATTACTTTAGCACGCGCTTTTTACTATTCTAACCTATTAACTACTTTAGTTATCAAGCTGATAAGATTGTACCCCAAATAATAGTATTGAAACTAGGTATTTATTTACCTAAGTATAACTATTACAGTATTTACAAAATGTACATAGTCATATAAAATACATAAGAAACAGTTGAGCTATCTACAGACTGTTGCAAACGATCTATAGATAGTTCAACTGATCCTAATCAGTACCAAACGGAAGCGTACCCTATATATGTTTTTATACATTTTTCCGATTTCTCCAAATAGGACCATAGAGGTCAAATAAAAATGCAATCGTTGTAGAACAAATAAAAAAATTAAACGTCATCTTTAATTCGATAATACTTATGCGGCAACAAGATTAGCAAAGATATTGATAATAAAAGGGTAGCAACAACTGAATTAATTATAATATTATCTAGTACTTAATTAATTAATCAATCTTGTTGTTAAGCTCTGATGTCAAGGCAATGGGATCGTATTATTTATTTATCTATAGATAGATAAATTTGGAAAACACAACATAAATATAAATATAATCAGATAAACCATTCTAAAAATGTACGCGACTGTACCGCGGTTCGCATGCAAAATAAAATAAATAAATAAAAAGATACAAATAAATTGGATTTTGGTATTGGTTGTTCAGACACTGTCTTGACGCGTTACCAATATTAAAAACCGTGGAAATCGGTTCGTGCGTTCTGGAGTTATATCGTCAGGAAGGAAAACCCGACTTATTTTTATATAGTAGATAATGGTGTATAAAAATACTTTAATACACCAACACAAAACAAAGGTGGTAATTATAAAAGGTAGTACAATGGGCGGTCTTATTGCTAAAAGCAATGTCTTCCAGGAAATTGCTTAATGTCTGGGGGATGAAGTCTTGACCTAATTTGCTTTCATTTATTTAAAATTGTATTGTACACTCGGTGATTCTAAGTCCTAGTTCGCCATCCAGAAGCTTAGAAGAACGGACTAGATACTTTCAGCTTGGTTTATGAGTTAATCGTAGAGCAGTCTGTAGTAGAGTATTATACAGGGTGTAACAAATGAGGTGGACCAAAAGCAAAAGGGCGATAGGGGAGCTCAATGGCTATCCATAGAACCCCCATGTATGTTCAGCGATATTCAGTCGTTCAAAAGTTATTCCCACTTTTATGTTTTTTTTTTCATTAACAAATTTTAGGTTAGATTTCCCAAGTACACCCAAACTATTAGGGCTACAAGCGTAATTTTTTTACACCTTGTAGCTTAATAGTAGACCTTTCGTATTACAATACCAGTTTGAGTCGTTATTTGATTGATTTCCAAATAAAAAATAATCTTTACAGAAAAATCCGAAATCTGAAATTCCGCGAGAAACTTTAGGAGCAATTTAAAAAAAAAACTTGCTGAATATTTTTTTCTACAACCTATCTTAAAAACTTCCTCCATTTATGGAGCAGTTACCCTGAAAATTTCATAAGGCTAGTACAGAAGCATCATGTTAAAAGGTGAACTCAAGTGTTGTAAAAGTGCTGAAATCAACGGTTCAATCGACCAACACGATGGTCCGGGCAAGTCTCAGATTGTATGCCACTCCTTCTAATCAATTGCTCTTGGTATATTCTAGCAGCCTCTCGAGCGTTTCTTTGAGCTACACCATGACAATAATACATTTCTGCATATCTACGAGGAGAATATGGCATGATACACTAATCGCAAAGTTTGTACAGTCCGTAAGCGCGCCGTTTTCGTTAAAGTAAAGATAATCCAAATTCAGACTCCTGAGTGGCCGTACTTTTTATAACCTCCGACTCCAAAATAAGATTTAAAAACTAAAACCCGACTACGAAAAGCTAGGAAAGAAATTTAACTTTAAAAATTTTCTAAACAGATTTTTTTTTTTTTTACCTAAAACAGATATTTTTAATTCTAGTTATGTAAAAATACATAATATTAAGCATCCGACTAAACCCGTGATGAAGTAAAAAAAATCAAGAAACCAACAGTGGATTAAGTGTGATATTTAAAAAGTTAAACTTGTTACCTAGCTTTTCGTAGTCGGGTTTTAGTTTATAATCATAATTTTTGTATCAGGGGTTAAAAGAAGCGCGGCCACTCAGGGGTCTTAATTAGGATGATTTTTACTTTAACGAAAACGGCGCGCTTACGGACTGTACAGACTTTGCGATTAGTGTATCATGCCATATTCTCCTCGTCGATATGCAGAAATGTATTATTGTCATGGTGTAGTTCAAAGAAACGCTCGAGAAGCTGCTAGAATATACCAAGAGCAATTGATTAGAAGGAGTGGCATACAATCTGAGACTTGCCCGGACCATCGTGTTGGTCGATTGAACCGTTGATTTCAGCACTTTTACAACACTTGAGTTCACCTTTTAACATGATGCTTCTGTACTAGCCTTATGAAATTTTCAGGGTAACTGCTCCATAAATGGAGGAAGTTTTTAAGATAGGTTGTAGAAAAAAATATTCAGCAAGTTTTTTTTATAAATTGCTCCTAAAGTTTCTCGCGGAATTTCAGATTTCGGATTTTTCTGTAAAGATTATTTTTTATTTGGAAATCAATCAAATAACGACTCAAACTGGTATTGTAATACGAAAGGTCTACTATTAAGCTACAAGGTGTAAAAAAATTACGCTTGTAGCCCTAATAGTTTGGGTGTACTTGGGAAATCTAACCTAAAATTTGTTAATGAAAAAAAAAAACATAAAAGTGGGAATAACTTTTGAACGACTGAATATCGCTGAACATACATGGGGGTTCTATGGATAGCCATTGAGCTCCCCTATCGCCCTTTTGCTTTTGGTCCACCTCATTTGTTACACCCTGTATAACCTGAGGACTGAGCCCGAATAAATGTAGCAATCGTAAACGTAACGTATCTGAGACACATTGCGCGGCAACGCTGTAACGTTCAACAGTAAATCTGATGTTGACGCGCAGTGTATCTCAAAAACGTCACGTGCTCGGCCCCTAGTAACCAGTGTGCCGTTTAGTTTTCGCACTAACGAAAGGCCATTGCCACCATAAAGTTACTGAACAAGTTCCTGAGTCTTAGGTAATGACAGAATGGACCTTCGAGAGCATGCAATACTTCAAGGTTTATATTACGTTAATGGTAAAGGTTGAGGTGAAATTTTTGAAATGAAATGAAATATGTATAGTTTTCATTGTAACCGGGATATTTACCATGATTTGTGAATATCGAGAAATAATCAAACTCACAAATCATGGTAAATATCCCGTTTACAATGAAAACTATGTTCAAAACCGTGATAGTTTCAAATATTAAATGTAATATTTATTGTTTTTGACTGTAACGTGCGATTACTTAAAGAAGCTTTGAAAGAATCAGGTATTCAGTACATTAGGTATTTACGATATAAATAGGCAAATGTTTGACCGCAATCTTATCAACTGCTTTTAAGATTTAAGCCCATTCATTCTCTTCTCGAAAACATCTAAATTGGTAATACATATCCGTATATTCGAGCAAATCGTATTACCTACCTTAATAAAGAAACTGAGCTCTTAGTCCGAAGACGCATTTTAAAACTCCCTACTCTCGAGCCGACAGTCGTCTCTCGGATGTCCATACATTTTTGTATGGCTATCCGAGAGATGACTGTCGGCTCGAGAGTAAGGAGTTCTAAAATGCACCTTCGGAACAAGGGCTCTGATGATTTTGCACGTATAAATAAGACTATCGTAAGGTAAACGTAACGCAGCGTATTCGATTTACATAAAGTGTCGAACGCCAGCTCGACAGACGAACGTTGCAGCGCCATCGCCGCACTGTGAATCGTATACGCTGCGTGACGTTTACTTTACGATTGTCACAATAATTCGTGCTCACCTATCTAATTATTTTAAAAAGGGGTTCTAATGGCATTTTTCCTAACTATTAATTTAAAAACATTTATTATGTATTTATTAAACATTTATTAAACATTTTGAATCATCATTGTAGTCATAGCACGCGTTCTATGCTATATAAATTAAATTGTATAAATTGGTAGTTTTCGCATCATATTAATAGGACATAGGTGTTTAGGAGACTCTAAAACCTATTTTATTTAATAGTCGGATTCAAGTCGATCTTTTCTCATTCGTCTTTTCATTTCATCATCATCTTTCATCATTTTAGCAAAAAGTGTACTTATCTTTAGATTATTCGAAATCACGTGTCGGTCCGACCCACGTACAAATATCTGTTTACGATCAGAGCCCTTAGTCCGAAGACGCATTTTAAAACTCCCTACTCTCGAGCCGACAGTCGTCTCTCGGATCTCTCTCTCTACTTCTTACAAAAATATAAGGACATCCGAGAGACGACTCTCGGCTCGAGAGTAGGGAGTTCTAAAATGCACCTTCAGAGCCCTTAGTCCGAAGGTGCATTTTGGAACTCCCTACTCTCGAGCCGACAGTCGTCTCTCGGATAGCCATACAAAAATGTATGGACATCCGAGAGACGACTGTCGGCTCGAGAGTAGGGAGTTTTAAAATGCGTCTTCGGACTAAGCCCTCAGACTACGGGCTCAGTGCACGAGCACTTGATGTGTACGTTACTTTGTATTCTATGCCCTGAGTTTCCGTTAATTATACCTATTACTTTTCTATTTACTGTTTATATAATAGTACTAACACTAAGAAAGTATTTTCCCTATTGATGTGCCAAATCTGTGCATTTACTGACGCGACTACTTGTCTTATTCTATTATAATATTATCCTTTCCTACTTATTATAAATGCGAAAGTTTGTGTGGATGGATGTATGTTAGTCACGCACTTCTGAATGTTTATTAATGAAACTATAATGTTTACCACTAACATTTTATAAGATAAGTAAGTCTCTAAAAAATCTGGTGGACACGTCTTGGTCTCTACATTGTGGCTGTTGAAGTAAGTAGTTGTTGGTATCTTTACAATGTGTAATAAATTAATAATACAATGCATAATGCTTCTTTCGCTTACCGATTGACCACATGCATTTCGCAAATAGCCGCAATCTCGCGGGAGTTATGAAACCGCAGACTGTCAGCCGAGTGTAACTTGAGTGCATCAAACAATACTATTCTTATGTCAGCTGTTATTTAAATGATACTTAAAACCATATCCTACTTACGGCCGGTTTCTCGAATGATGATCAACGAAAAAACAAATAATTACTATGTGTCAAACTCGGATCAATCGTGATTTTGGTTTCCAGAAACCAGCCGTTAGTCTAGTTTAATCAATCTTGATTTAGTTTTACTTCAGCATTTGAGAGCTCTATAGCGTATATCGAAAAAAAAAATAATAATAAAAATGTATAACAATAGGTAAACAAAATAAGACTGAGGTTAATATATTTACTAATATATTTTACAGCTTCAACCTGTTTTTTGATTTAATAGAGATATGATGATACAGAGACAGTACAGAGAGTACCACTTGTCAACTATTATTTTATTGGCCTTATGTTTTCTATTTTATTCTGTCTCATTCTTTATTATTTGTGCTGTTGGTTTTCCTATAAATAAATAAATAAAATAAATAAATAAACATTGTTTTTGCATAAGTCTTCAAGTCAATTCAATTAGTGAATTATTATAGTATTTATTTGATTAGAAGTGTCACCTGATCTAGTTTAATTTGTTATTGCATTGATAGCAACTTGTCACGTTTAGTTCTATGAGTTCAGAAGTCAACGGGTTAATTCAACTTGCGTCAATTGAGATTCAAATATGTGATAAATAATTGCAATCAGTGCAGTAATAGCATTGACATGTCAAGGAAATTACATGATAAGGTACTTTATAAACAATAGTTGTATTTTGTAAGCTAAAATATGATGATAATTCAACACAAGAGAACACATTATATAAATATAGACTATGTTATTCAGATTTTTAGAAGTCTTATACTCACACATCATACTTCACTCGTTAAGGCATATATGCATATAATTATTAATTAAATTGATGCAGAAGGCAGTGATTATTCAGAGGTTTCTCGGCTTGCAGCCTTGTCCACTGGTAGCTTGGACCTTACCCTGCTGCCGGCAGCATTCTAGTTTTTATAATACTTGTATGTTTTTATATGCTACATTGTATAAACCTTTTATGACTAAGACTTTTAAACATATGTATTATAAATATGAATCTGTTTCTTTTGTGATACTGGGCAGAGGGCCAGAGACGTCATGGTCAATCGCTGATAAGATTGTCAGATCTGTTTAAATTAACCACACACTTATTAATGTTCTCACAATACCACCT
This sequence comes from Ecliptopera silaceata, assembly GCA_932527185.1. NCBI lineage: Eukaryota > Metazoa > Arthropoda > Insecta > Lepidoptera > Geometridae > Ecliptopera > Ecliptopera silaceata. The sequence goes on along the minus strand of OW052213.1, from coordinate 5,640,787 downwards.
GTAGAGAACATTGGACAAATAGTTAGAGCCGCTATTATCAAGACCTGAAGGTATGCTGCCATATTTAATAAATAAATAAATTAAATAAATCTTCATGACCATATTATTACTAACTTTTTATTATTTGAGGATGTTGTCCGACTGGTTTATCTGAATGAGTAGATAATTGATGGCTAAGAATCTACTCAGAAGTAAATTTTTTTGTTTGGTTCAGTATTTGATGGAAATTAACCTCAAAACTATCCAAGCATATCTTTCACCCAAGGTATAACCATTGTTTTATAAACTACTAAAGCGATAGCCTCTTTCAATTCCTATAGACTGGATTTTGTATAAAACAGCTGTCCAAGTAAAGCAAAATTATGAGCCGGACAGAGTCACGTAAAATAAGGAATTACGAGTAACTTACCGTTAGTTTTCAGCTACGCGTCGAAGAAATATTGGCTTCTAAAATTATAGAATCACTTTTTAAGCAGTAAGAGGCAAGGAAATGCTTTTTAAATCAAAAATCTAACTTGAATTCCATGCTCATCAACAAACAAAACAAAACAGCACCAAAATTGTTTTGAAAAATATCGTCTGTGGAATGTAAATTAAACACAGACAGGTTCAAAATAACCCGACTGGCGACGACCGATTCTGGATTTAATCAAAATATATCTAGTCTGTGGTAAAGCATAGCAACGAGAGTATGTCAAAAGTCAACGGATGTTTTTCCATATAACGCAGAATTTAGGAATGTAATTAAAATAATTGTACGTTTCTGTAATTCTTTACAATAAACAAATAATCAAACCAGAATACAAAAACAAAATTTCATGTTTTTTGAGGTTAAATGAATTATTATGAACCAATTTAATCTAAGTTTTTTCCTTGCTTGTAGCTTAACGTTCCAATGTACGGTATTAGTTACAAACTAAGATGAGGTCATCCGTCAGCAATACATTCACAGCTGTCAATTTTTTTAAAAGAAAATCGTATTAGTCAAAACAAATACCTGAAACTTTGTTTTTCCGGAATTTAGTATCAAAATGGGGCTATTTGGAAAATCTCCGGAACGAAATCCCAAGGAAATGGTATATAATTTTGTAAATAAAACTTTTAAACACTGAGTTAGCTTAGAAGAAAGCAGAAGTTTACAATTATATCGGTCGGTACTCCTTTGCAGGTAAACGAATGGTCTCACAAACTACGAAAAGAAGGATATAATTTGGATAGACAGATCAAAGGTACTGTTATATTACCAGTATTATTTTACGACTCTAAATTCCTTTTATTTTTGTAGCCATACTCACACCACATCCAAAAATGATGTCATTTTTAGATGCTACTGACTCCTTTGGTACCTGAATCTTGTTTAGTTTCGAGGTCAAATAGATGACTATACTGCTTCACAGTGGAAAATATTTACACATAGTTATTAACAGGTACTATTAAAGAAATGTGTAATACTAATTTGCTTCTTATTTTTTAACCAACTAACACAAGAAATGATGGGGTGTTATAAGTTTGGGGTGCCTGTCTACTTAATCTGTAAAACTTTAAGGAATTCAAAGAGAAGAAGAGAAAATAAAAAGATCCCTTAAAGAAGCTGCTGCTAAGAGCGACAAGCAAGTTTGTACGATACTAGCGAAGGAAATCATCCGGTCTCGGAAAGCCATAAGCAAAATATACACAAGCAAGGCACATTTGAATTCTGTCCAGATGCAAATGAAGAATCAATTGGGTAAATCTTATTTTTTGGAATAAGTACTGTTATAATTGAATCCTAGAATACTAATATTATAAATGTAAAAGTTTGTATAGATGGATGTATGTTTGTTACTCTTTCAAGAGTAACAAATTAAAAAAAGAGTAGCAAGAACTACTGAACTGATTTTAGTAAATAATTTTAACTTTTATTGAAATTTTGCAGCTACACTAAGGGTGGCTGGGGCACTGTCAAAATCAACAGAGGTACATATTTTAACATAATTTTTGATATCAAGTATATAGTCAACATTCTTATTAACATATCCTCTATCTTAATGTCCTATTTTCCTAATGTAAAATAATAATAATGATTTTTTTTATATTAATAATAAAATAAATAAATAAATAATGCTGGACAATCCACACAACATCATCTAGCCCCAAGCTAAGCAGAGCTTGTGTTATGGGTACTAGAAGACTGACATACTTAATATAATACATTACATAGATAGATATTTTTTATTATACATATAATACCCAGAACACCCGGAATAAATATTTGCAGAACATACAAACATTTATCCCGGGGCGGGAATCGAACCCGCAACCTTCCGCGTCGCAGGCGGACCATCGCCCACCGCGCCACATCGGTCGTCAAAACACACTATGTATTGACACTGATATGAGTTAAAAATTCTACTGTGATCTCTGTGATTTAATAGAACGAACAATATTTGAGCTGTTGAGCTATTTGGTCTGAATGAAAATCTTATAATAAGAATGAAATACAAGAAAATAACACATTTAATTAATATATAGAACAAAGTCTTATTGCCAAGTAAGCTACTTCTTCCAGACAACCTTTGGTCTGATCACTTATACATTGAGCTATTCAACATTAACTAAAATAACTGATTCTGACTTTACAATAATTTACATAATAGCATTAAAGAATGTGAGTCCATAAAAGTATATAAATTAAAATTAAAGGAATATGTAAGCACATTGTCTAAGTAAATAATTAAAAAAGTATCTAAGTAAAAATTACAATAGCACCATCAAGAGGCAAACAAATACAATAGTTTTAAGATTTCATTGTAAAGTGAACTAAGTGTTTTTATGAGAAAAATAAATGTCTTTAAACCTATTCCAGGTGATGCAAGCCATGCAAGTCCTAGTTCGGTTACCAGAAGTGGCGGCCACCATGCAAGAACTCAGCAAAGAGATGATGAAAGCCGGCATCATTGAGGAGATGTTGGATGAAACCATGTCGAGTGTGGAGGATGAAGAGGAAATGGAGGAAGCAGCGCAGAGTGAGGTTGATAAGGTAGAGTCTGATTTATTTTATTTTAAGGCTGTGATTTTCAACAAACACAGTACCTCTACCATGAGTTGTCACAGTAAAATCGCCTGACTTTACTACAGTAGTTACGTCAATATTAGTATTACGAATTTTAGTACCCAACTATCCGCTAGAGGCTCTGTACAAATCTTCATAAATTTTTTAAACTACAGACGCTAGCGAGTATCGATTGTAAAAACTCATGGAAGAGCTACAGGTTTCCTCTGTGGTCCCGAGAGGGCGCACAACACTAGCTCAGTAAAAAAAACTGTATTACTTTAATCTGTATTTATCAGAAACCTTAATATGCAAATGCATAAAAATATTAAAATGATCCTCTAAAAATTGTTGTTTAAATAATTAATGTATGTTATCGATAAAATATACATTACATTTAAATAAACGACTGATGTGGCGTGGCGTGCTAAGGTCCGCCTGCGACGCGGAGGTTGCGGGTTCGATTCCCGCCTTGGGATAAATGTTTGTACGATCTGCAAATATTTATTCCGGGTATTCTATATGTATAATAAAAAATATCTATCTAATGTATTGTATTAAGTTTGTCAGTCTTCTAGTAATCACAAGCTCTGCTTAGCTTGGGGCTAGATGATGTTGTGTGGATTGTCCAGCATTATTTATTTATCGTCTACAAATGATTTATCTTGTTGGCAGGTGCTATGGGAGCTGACGCAAGGCAAGTTGGGCGAAGCCCCCGCGCCCCCGACGGCTGTGGGCGCGCCCCCCGTACCCTCGACCAGTCAAGAAGAAGACGCCGCGGAGCCCGACGAGGGCGAGTTAGATGAGATGCAACAACGACTTGAGGCGTTACGCTCCTAACATGGTAATTACATTATAATACTTTTTATATAATACCTTTGACAGGCGTCACAGCTCAGTTGGTTGTATAACCTGGTCACATTATATCGAGACCTGGCGTCGATGACATCACGTAGCGTCGGCGCTCTGTACCTCTACCATAAGATGTAACAGTAAAATCGCCTGACTTTACTACAGTAGTTACGTAAATATTAGTACATATTACGAATTTTAGTACCCAACTATCCGCTAGAAGCGCTGTACAAATCTTCATTCATTTTTTTAACTACAGACGCTAGCGAGTATAGATTGTAAAAACTCATGGTAGAGCTACTGATATGGTAAGTACTAGGGTATGTGGTGCCCGCGGTGTACTTGGGTATGTGGTGCCCGCGGTGTACTAGGGTATGTGGTGCCCGCGGTGTACTAGGGTATGTGGTGCCCGCGGTGTACTAGGGTATGTGGTGCCCGCGGTGTACTTGGGTATGTGGTGCCCGCGGTGTACTTGGGTATGTGGTGCCCGCGGTGTAGTTAGTTATGTGATGCCCGCGGTGTACTAGGGTATGTGGTGTCCGCGGTGTACTAGGGTATGTGGTGCCCGCGGTGTACTAGGGTATGTGGTGCCCGCGGTGTACTTGGGTATGTGGTGCCCGCGGTATACTTGGGTATGTGATGCCCGCGGTGTACTTGGGTATGTGGTGCCCGCGGTGTACTAGGGTATGTGGTGCCCGCGGTGTAGTTTGGTATGTGATGCCCGCGGTGTACTAGGGTATGTGGAGCCCGCGGTGTACTTGGGTATGTGATGCCCGCGGTGTAGTAGGGTATGTGGTGCCCGCGATGTAGTTGGGTATGTGATGCCCGCGGTGTACTAGGGAATGTGGTGTCCGCGGTGTACTTGGGTATGTGGTGCCCGCGGTGTAGTTGGGTATGTGGTGCCCGCGGTGTACTAGGGTATGTGGTGCCCGCGGTGTACTAGGGTATGTGGTGCCCGCGGTATACTTGGGTATGTGATGCCTGCGGTGTACTAGGGTATGTGGTGCCCGCGGTATACTTGGGTATGTGATGCCCGCGGTGTACTAGGGTATGTGGTGCCCGCGGTGTACTTGGGTATGTGGTACCCGCGGTATACTTGGGTATGTGATGCCCGCGGTGTACTAGGGTATGTGGTGTCCGTGGTGTACTTGGGTATGTGGTGCCCGCGGTGTACTTGGGTATGTGGTGCCCGCGGTGTAGTTGGTTATGTGATGCCCGCGGTGTACTAGGGTATGTGGTGTCCGCGGTGTACTGGGGTATGTGGTGCCCGCGGTGTACTTGGGTATGTGGTGCCCGCGGTGTACTAGGGTATATGGTGCCCGCGGTGTACTAGGGTATATGGTGCCCGCGGTGTACTAGGGTATGTGGTGCCCGCGGTGTACTAGGGTATGTGGTGCCCGCGGTGTACTTGGGTATGTGGTGCCCGCGGTGTACTTGGGTATGTGGTGCCCGCGGTGTAGTTAGTTATGTGATGCCCGCGGTGTACTAGGGTATGTGGTGCCCGCGGTGTACTTGGGTATGTGGTGCCCGCGGTGTACTAGGGTATGTGGTGCCCGCGGTGTACTTGGGTATGTGGTGCCCGCGGTATACTTGGGTATGTGATGCCCGCGGTGTACTTGGGTATGTGGTGCCCGCGGTGTACTAGGGTATGTGGTGCCCGCGGTGTAGTTTGGTATGTGATGCCCGCGGTGTACTAGGGTATGTGGTGCCCGCGGTGTACTTGGGTATGTGATGCCCGCGGTGTAGTAGGGTATGTGGTGCCCGCGATGTAGTTGGGTATGTGATGCCCGCGGTGTACTAGGGTATGTGGTGTCCGCGGTGTACTTGGGTATGTGGTGCCCGCGGTGTAGTTGGGTATGTGGTGCCCGCGGTGTACTAGGGTATGTGGTGCCCGCGGTGTACTAGGGTATGTGGTGCCCGCGGTATACTTGGGTATGTGATGCCCGCGGTGTAGTAGGGTATGTGGTGCCCGCGGTGTAGTTGGGTATGTGATGCCCGCGGTGTACTAGGGTATGTGGTGTCCGTGGTGTACTTGGGTATGTGGTGCCCGCGGTGTACTTGGGTATGTGGTGCACGCGGTGTAGTTGGTTATGTGATGCCCGCGGTGTACTAGGGTATGTGGTGTCCGCGGTGTACTGGGGTATGTGGTGCCCGCGGTGTACTTGGGTATGTGGTGCCCGCGGTGTAGTTGGTTATGTGATTGCCGCGGTATACTAGGGTATGTGGTGCCCGCGGTGTACTAGGGTATGTGGTGCCCGCGGTGTACTAGGGTATGTGGTGCCCGCGGTGTACTAGGGTATGTGGTGCCCGCGGTGTACTAGGGTATGTGGTGCCCGCGGTATACTTGGGTATGTGATGCCCGCGGTGTAGTAGGGTATGTGGTGTCCGCGGTGTACTTGGGTATGTGGTGCCCGCGGTGTAGTTGGGTATGTGGTGCCCGCGGTGTACTAGGGTATGTGGTGCCCGCGGTGTACTAGGGTATGTGGTGCCCGCGGTATACTTGGGTATGTGATGCCTGCGGTGTACTAGGGTATGTGGTGCCCGCGGTATACTTGGGTATGTGATGCCCGCGGTGTACTAGGGTATGTGGTGCCCGCGGTGTACTTGGGTATGTGGTACCCGCGGTATACTTGGGTATGTGATGCCCGCGGTGTACTAGGGTATGTGGTGTCCGTGGTGTACTTGGGTATGTGGTGCCCGCGGTGTACTTGGGTATGTGGTGCCCGCGGTGTAGTTAGTTATGTGATGCCCGCGGTGTACTAGGGTATGTGGTGTCCGCGGTGTACTGGGGTATGTGGTGCCCGCGGTGTACTTGGGTATGTGGTGCCCGCGGTGTACTAGGGTATATGGTGCCCGCGGTGTACTAGGGTATATGGTGCCCGCGGTGTACTAGGGTATGTGGTGCCCGCGGTGTACTAGGGTATGTGGTGCCCGCGGTGTACTTGGGTATGTGGTGCCCGCGGTGTACTTGGGTATGTGGTGCCCGCGGTGTAGTTAGTTATGTGATGCCCGCGGTGTACTAGGGTATGTGGTGTCCGCGGTGTACTAGGGTATGTGGTGCCCGCGGTGTACTAGGGTATGTGGTGCCCGCGGTGTACTTGGGTATGTGGTGCCCGCGGTATACTTGGGTATGTGATGCCCGCGGTGTACTTGGGTATGTGGTGCCCGCGGTGTACTAGGGTATGTGGTGCCCGCGGTGTAGTTTGGTATGTGATGCCCGCGGTGTACTAGGGTATGTGGAGCCCGCGGTGTACTTGGGTATGTGATGCCCGCGGTGTAGTAGGGTATGTGGTGCCCGCGATGTAGTTGGGTATGTGATGCCCGCGGTGTACTAGGGTATGTGGTGTCCGCGGTGTACTTGGGTATGTGGTGCCCGCGGTGTAGTTGGGTATGTGGTGCCCGCGGTGTACTAGGGTATGTGGTGCCCGCGGTGTACTAGGGTATGTGGTGCCCGCGGTGTACTAGGGTATGTGGTGCCCGCGGTATACTTGGGTATGTGATGCCTGCGGTGTACTAGGGTATGTGGTGCCCGCGGTATACTTGGGTATGTGATGCCCGCGGTGTACTAGGGTATGTGGTGCCCGCGGTGTACTTGGGTATGTGGTACCCGCGGTATACTTGGGTATGTGATGCCCGCGGTGTACTAGGGTATGTGGTGTCCGTGGTGTACTTGGGTATGTGGTGCCCGCGGTGTACTTGGGTATGTGGTGCCCGCGGTGTAGTTAGTTATGTGATGCCCGCGGTGTACTAGGGTATGTGGTGTCCGCGGTGTACTGGGGTATGTGGTGCCCGCGGTGTACTTGGGTATGTGGTGCCCGCGGTGTACTAGGGTATATGGTGCCCGCGGTGTACTAGGGTATGTGGTGCCCGCGGTGTACTAGGGTATGTGGTGCCCGCGGTGTACTAGGGTATGTGGTGCCCGCGGTGTACTTGGGTATGTGGTGCCCGCGGTGTACTTGGGTATGTGGTGCCCGCGGTGTAGTTAGTTATGTGATGCCCGCGGTGTACTAGGGTATGTGGTGTCCGCGGTGTACTAGGGTATGTGGTGCCCGCGGTGTACTAGGGTATGTGGTGCCCGCGGTGTACTTGGGTATGTGGTGCCCGCGGTATACTTGGGTATGTGATGCCCGCGGTGTACTTGGGTATGTGGTGCCCGCGGTGTACTAGGGTATGTGGTGCCCGCGGTGTAGTTTGGTATGTGATGCCCGCGGTGTACTAGGGTATGTGGAGCCCGCGGTGTACTTGGGTATGTGATGCCCGCGGTGTAGTAGGGTATGTGGTGCCCGCGATGTAGTTGGGTATGTGATGCCCGCGGTGTACTAGGGTATGTGGTGTCCGCGGTGTACTTGGGTATGTGGTGCCCGCGGTGTAGTTGGGTATGTGGTGCCCGCGGTGTACTAGGGTATGTGGTGCCCGCGGTGTACTAGGGTATGTGGTGCCCGCGGTATACTTGGGTATGTGATGCCCGCGGTGTAGTAGGGTATGTGGTGCCCGCGGTGTAGTTGGGTATGTGATGCCCGCGGTGTACTAGGGTATGTGGTGTCCGTGGTGTACTTGGGTATGTGGTGCCCGCGGTGTACTTGGGTATGTGGTGCACGCGGTGTAGTTGGTTATGTGATGCCCGCGGTGTACTAGGGTATGTGGTGTCCGCGGTGTACTGGGGTATGTGGTGCCCGCGGTGTACTTGGGTATGTGGTGCCCGCGGTGTAGTTGGTTATGTGATTGCCGCGGTATACTAGGGTATGTGGTGCCCGCGGTGTACTAGGGTATGTGGTGCCCGCGGTGTACTAGGGTATGTGGTGCCCGCGGTGTACTAGGGTATGTGGTGCCCGCGGTGTACTAGGGTATGTGGTGCCCGCGGTATACTTGGGTATGTGATGCCCGCGGTGTAGTAGGGTATGTGGTGCCCGCGGTGTAGTTGGGTATGTGATGCACGCGGTGTACTAGGGTATGTGGTGTCCGTGGTGTACTTGGGTATGTGGTGCCCGCGGTGTACTTGGGTATGTGGTGCCCGCGGTGTAGTTGGTTATGTGATTGCCGCGGTATACTGGGGTATGTGGTGCCCGCGGTGTACTAGGGTATGTGGTGCCCGCGGTGTACTAGGGTATGTGGTGCCCGCGGTGTACTAGGGTATGTGGTGCCCGCGGTGTACTAGGGTATGTGGTGCCCGCGGTGTAGTTGGGTATGTGATGCCCGCGGTGTACTAGGGTATGTGATGTCCGCGGTGTACTTGGGTATGTGGTGCCCGCGGTGTAGTTGGGTATGTGATGCCCGCGGTGTACATGGGTATGTGGTGCCCGCGGTGTACTTGGGTTTGTGGTGCCCGCGGTGTAGTTGGTTATGTGATTGCCGCGGTATACTAGGGTATGTGGTGCCCGCGGCGTACTAGGGTATGTGGTGCCCGCAGTGTACAAGGGTATGTGGTGCCCGCGGTGTACTAGGGTATGTGGTGCCCGCGGTGTACTTGGGTATGTGATGCCCGCGGTGTACTAGGGTATGTGGTGTCCGCGGTGTACTTGGGTATGTGATGCCCGCGGTGTACTAGGGTATGTGGTGCCCGCGGTGTACTAGGGTATGTGGTGCCCGCGGTGTACTTGGGTATGTGGTGCCCGCGGTGTACTAGGGTATGTGATGCCCGCGGTGTACTAGGGTATGTGGTGTCCGCGGTGTACTTGGGTATGTGATGCACGCGGTGTACTAGGGTATGTGGTGCCCGCGGTGTACTAGGGTATGTGGTGCCCGCGGTGTACTTGGGTATGTGGTGCCCGCGGTGTACTAGGGTATGTGATGCCCGCGGTGTACTAGGGTATGTGGTGCCCGCGGTGTACTAGGGTATGTGATGCCCGCGGTGTACTAGGGTATGTGGTGCCCGCGGTGTACTAGGGTATGTGGTGCCCGCGGTGTACTAGGGTATGTGGTGCCCGCGGTATACTTGGGTATGTGATGCCCGCGGTGTAGTAGGGTATGTGGTGCCCGCGGTGTAGTTGGGTATGTGGTGCCCGCGGTGTACTTGGGTATGTGGTGCCCGCGGTGTAGTTGGGTATGTGATGCACGCGGTGTACTAGGGTATGTGGTGTCCGTGGTGTACTTGGGTATGTGGTGCCCGCGGTATACTTGGGTATGTGATGCCCGCGGTGTAGTAGGGTATGTGGTGCCCGCGGTGTAGTTGGGTATGTGATGCCCGCGGTGTACTAGGGTATGTGGTGCCCGCGGTGTACTTGGGTATGTGATGCCCGCGGTGTACTAGGGTATGTGGTGTCCGCAGTGTACTTGGGTATGTGGTGCCCGCGTTGTAGTTGGGTATGTGATGCCCGCGGTGTACTCGGGTATGTGGAGCCTGCGGTGGACTTGGGTATGTGATGCCCGCGGTGTACTAGGGTATGTGGTGTCCGCGGTGTACTTGGGTATGTGGTGCCCGCGGTGTACTAGGGTATGTGGTGCCCGCGGTATACTTGGGTATGTGATGCCTGCGGTGTATTAGGGTATGTGGTGCCCGCGGTGTACTTGGGTATGTGATGCCCGCGGTGTAGTTGGGTATGTGATGCCCGCGGTGTACTAGGGTATGTGGTGTCTGCGGTGTACTGGGGTATGTGGTGCCCGCAGTGTACTAGGGTATGTGGTGCCCGCGGTGTACTTGGGTATGTGATGCCCGCGGTGTACTAGGGTATGTGGTGTCCGCGGTGTACGTGGGTATGTGGTGCCCGCGGTGTACTAGGGTATGTGGTGCCCGCGGTATACTTGGGTATGTGATGCCCGCGGTGTATTAGGGTATGTGGTGCCCGCGGTGTACTTGGGTATGTGATGCCCTCGGTGTAGTTGGGTATGTGATGCCCGCGGTGTACTAGGGTATGTGGTGTCCGCGGTGTACTGGGGTATGTGGTGCCCGCGGTGTACTTGGGTATGTGGTGCCCGCGGTGTAGTTGGTTATGCGATTGCCGCGGTGTACTAGGGTATGTGGTGTCCGCGGTGTACTTGGGTATGTGGTGCCCGCGGTGTAGTTGGGTATGTGATGCCCGCGGTGTAAATGGGTATGTGATGCCCGCGGTGTACTAGGGTATGTGGTGCTCGCGGTGTACTAGGGTATGTGATGCCCGCGGTGTAGTAGGGTATGTGATGCCCGCGGTGTACTAGGGTATGTGGTGCCCGCGGTGTACTAGGGTATGTGGTGCCCGCGGTGTACTAGGGTATGTGATGCCCACAGTGTACTAGGGTATGTGGTGCCCGCGGTGTACTAGGGTATGTGGTGCCCGCGGTGTACTAGGGTATGTGATGCCCACAGTGTACTAGGGTATGTGGTGCCCGCGGTATACTTGGGTATGTGATGCCCGGAGTGTAGTTGGGTATGTGATGCCCGCGGTGTACTAGGGTATGTGGTGCCCGCGGTGTACTTGGGTATGTGGTGCCCGCGGTGTAGTTGGGTATGTGATGCCCGCGGTGTATTAGGGTATGTGGTGCCCGCGGTATACTTGGGTATGTGGTGCCCGCGGTGTACTAGGGTATGTGGTGCCCGCGGTGTAGTAGGGTATGTGGTGCCCGCGGTGTAGTTGGGTATGTGATGCCCGCGGTGTACTAGGGTATGTGGTGCCCGCGGTGTACTTGGGTATGTGATGCCCGCGGTGTACTAGGGTATGTAGTGTCCGCGGTGTACTTGGGTATGTGGTGCCCGCGGTGTAGTTGGGTATGTGGTGCCCGCGGTGTACTAGGGTATGTGGTGCCCGCGGTATACTTGGGTATGTGATGCCCGCGGTGTACTAGGGTATGTGGTGTCCGCGGTGTACTTGGGTATGTGGTGCCCGCGGTGTACTAGGGTATGTGGTGCCCGCGGTATACTTGGGTATGTGATGCCCGCGGTGTATTAGGGTATGTGGTGCCCGCGGTGTACTTGGGTATGTGGTGTCCGCGGTGTACTGGGGTATGTGGTGCCCGCGGTGTAGTTGGGTATGTGGTGCCCGCGGTGTACTAGGGTATGTGGTGCCCGCGGTGTACTAGGCTATGTGGTGCCCGCGGTGTACTAGGGTATGTGGTGCCCGCGGTGTACTAGGGTATGTGTATGTGGTGCCCGCAGTGTACTAGGGTATGTGGTGCCCGCGGTGTACTTGGGTATGTGATGCCCGCGGTGTACTAGGGTATGTGGTGCCCGCGGTGTACTTGGGTATGTGGTGCCCGCGGTGTACTAGGGTATGTGGTGCCCGCGGTATACTTGGGTATGTGATGCCCGCGGTGTATTAGGGTATGTGGTGCCCGCGGTGTACTTGGGTATGTAATGCCCGCGGTGTTCTAGGGTATGTGGTGTCCGCGGTGTACTGGGGTATGTGGTGCCCGCGGTATACTTGGGTATGTGATGCCTGCGGTGTACTAGGGTATGTGGTGTCCGCGGTGTACTTGGGTATGTGGTGCCCGCGGTGTACTAGGGTATGTGGTGCCCGCGGTATACTTGGGTATGTGATGCCCGCGGTGTATTAGGGTATGTGGTGCCCGCGGTGTACTAGGCTATGTGGTGCCCGCGGTGTACTAGGGTATGTGGTGCCCGCGGTGTACTAGGGTATGTGTATGTGGTGCCCGCAGTGTACTAGGGTATGTGGTGCCCGCGGTGTACTTGGGTATGTGATGCCCGCGGTGTACTAGGGTATGTGGTGTCCGCGGTGTACTTGGGTATGTGGTGCCCGCGGTGTACTAGGGTATGTGGTGCCCGCGGTATACTTGGGTATGTGATGCCCGCGGTGTATTAGGGTATGTGGTGCCCGCGGTGTACTTGGGTATGTGATGCCCGCGGTGTACTAGGGTATGTGGTGTCCGCGGTGTACTAGGGTATGTGGTGCCCGCGGTGTACTTGGGTATGTGATGCCCGCGGTGTACTAGGGTATGTGGTGTCCGCGGTGTACTTGGGTATGTGGTGCCCGCGGTGTACTAGGGTATGTGGTGCCCGAGGTATACTTGGGTATGTGATGCCCGCGGTGTATTAGGGTATGTGGTGCCCGCGGTGTACTTGGGTATGTGATGCCCGCGGTGTACTAGGGTATGTGGTGCCCGCGGTGTACTGGGGTATGTGGTGCCCGCGGTGTACTTGGGTATGTGGTGCCCGCGGTGTAGTTGGTTATGTGATTGCCGCGGTGTACTAGGGTATGTGGTGTCCGCGGTGTACTTGGGTATGTGGTGCCCGCGGTGTAGTTGGGTATGTGAAGCCCGCGGTGTAAATGGGTATGTGATGCCCGCGGTGTACTAGGGTATGTGGTGCCCGCGGTGTACTTGGGTATGTGATGCCCGCGGTGTAGTAGGGTATGTGATGCCCGCGGTGTACTAGGGTATGTGATGCCCACAGTGTACTAGGGTATGTGGTGCCCGCGGTGTACTAGGGTATGTGGTGCCCGCGGTGTACTAGGGTATGTGATGCCCACAGTGTACTAGGGTATGTGGTGCCCGCGGTGTACTAGGGTATGTGGTGCCCGCGGTGTACTAGGGTATGTGATGCCCACAGTGTACTAGGGTATGTGGTGCCCGCGGTGTACTAGGGTATGTGGTGCCCGCGGTGTACTTGGGTATGTGGTGCCCGCGGTGTACTAGGGTATGTGGTGCCCGCGGTGTACTTGGGTATGTGAAGCCCGCGGTGTACTAGGGTATGTGGTGTCCGCGGTGTACTTGGGTATGTGGTGCCCGCGGTGTACTAGGGTATGTGGTGCCCGCGGTATACTTGGGTATGTGGTGCCCGCGGTGTACTAGGGTATGTGGTGCCCGCGGTGTACTTGGGTATGTGATGCCCGCGGTGTACTAGGGTATGTGGTGTCCGCGGTGTACTTGGGTATGTGGTGCCCGCGGTGTACTAGGGTATGTGGTGCCCGCGGTATACTTGGGTATGTGATGCCCGCGGTGTACTAGGGTATGTGGTGTCCGCGATGTACCTAGGTATGTGGTGCCCGCGGTATACTTGGGTATGTGATGCCCGCAGTGTAGTTGGATATGTGGTGCCCGCGGTGTACTAGGGTATGTGGTGCCCGCGGTGTAGTTGGGATATGTGGTGCCCGCGGTGTACTAGGGTATGTGGTGCCCGCGGTGTAGTTGGGTATGTGATGCCTGCGGTGTATTAGGGTATGTGGTGCCCGCGGTATACTTGGGTATGTGATGCCCGCGGTGTACTAGGGTATGTGGTGCCCGCGGTGTACTTGGGTATGTGGTACCCGCGGTATACTTGGGTATGTGATGCCCGCGGTGTACTAGGGTATGTGGTGTCCGTGGTGTACTTGGGTATGTGGTGCCCGCGGTGTACTTGGGTATGTGGTGCCCGCGGTGTAGTTAGTTATGTGATGCCCGCGGTGTACTAGGGTATGTGGTGTCCGCGGTGTACTGGGGTATGTGGTGCCCGCGGTGTACTTGGGTATGTGGTGCCCGCGGTGTACTAGGGTATATGGTGCCCGCGGTGTACTAGGGTATGTGATGTCCGCGGTGTACTTGGGTATGTGGTGCCCGCGGTGTAGTTGGGTATGTGATGCCCGCGGTGTACATGGGTATGTGGTGCCCGCGGTGTACTTGGGTTTGTGGTGCCCGCGGTGTAGTTGGTTATGTGATTGCCGCGGTATACTAGGGTATGTGGTGCCCGCGGTGTAGTTGGGATATGTGGTGCCCGCGGTGTACTAGGGTATGTGGTGCCCGCGGTGTAGTTGGGTATGTGATGCCCGCGGTGTACTAGGGTATGTGGTGTCCGCGGTGTACTTGGGTATGTGGTGCCCGCGGTGTACTTGGGTATGTGATGCCCGCAGTGTAGTTGGATATGTGGTGCCCGCGGTGTACTAGGGTATGTGGTGCCCGCGGTGTAGTTGGGATATGTGGTGCCCGCGGTGTACTAGGGTATGTGGTGCCCGCGGTGTAGTTGGGTATGTGATGCCCGCGGTGTACTAGGGTATGTGGTGTCCGCGGTGTACTTGGGTATGTGGTGCCCGCGGTGTACTTGGGTATGTGGTGCCCGCGGTGTACTAGGGTATGTGATGCCCGCGGTGTACTAGGGTATGTGGTGCCCGCGGTGTACTTGGGTATGTGGTGCCCGCGGTGTACTAGGGTATGTGGTGCCCGCGGTATACTTGGGTATGTGATGCCCGCGGTGTACTAGGGTATGTGGTGCCCGCGGTGTATTTGGGTATGTGATGCCCTCGGTGTAGTAGGGTATGTGGTGCCCGCGGTGTAGTTGGGTATGTGATGCCCGCGGTGTACTAGGGTATGTGGTGTCCGCGGTGTACTTGGGTATGTGGTGCCCGCGGTGTAGTTGGGTATGTGATGCCCGCGGTGTACTAGGGTATGTGGTGCCCGCGGTGTACTAGGGTATGTGGTGCCCGCGGTATACTTGGGTATGTGATGCCCGCGGTGTACTTGGGTATGTGGTGCCCGCGGTGTACTAGGGTATGTGGTGCCCGCTGTGTACTTGGGTATGTGGTGCCCGCGGTATACTTGGGTATGTGATGCCCGCGGTGTATTAGGGTATGTGGTGCCCGCGGTGTACTTGGGTATGTGATGCCCTCGGTGTAGTTGGGTATGTGATGCCCGCGGTGTACTAGGGTATGTGGTGTCCGCGGTGTACTGGGGTATGTGGTGCCCGCGGTGTACTTGGGTATGTGGTGCCCGCGGTGTAGTTGGTTATGCGATTGCCGCGGTGTACTAGGGTATGTGGTGTCCGCGGTGTACTTGGGTATGTGGTGCCCGCGGTGTAGTTGGGTATGTGATGCCCGCGGTGTAAATGGGTATGTGATGCCCGCGGTGTACTAGGGTATGTGGTGCTCGCGGTGTACTAGGGTATGTGATGCCCGCGGTGTAGTAGGGTATGTGATGCCCGCGGTGTACTAGGGTATGTGGTGCCCGCGGTGTACTAGGGTATGTGGTGCCCGCGGTGTACTAGGGTATGTGATGCCCACAGTGTACTAGGGTATGTGGTGCCCGCGGTGTACTAGGGTATGTGGTGCCCGCGGTGTACTAGGGTATGTGATGCCCACAGTGTACTAGGGTATGTGGTGCCCGCGGTATACTTGGGTATGTGATGCCCGGAGTGTAGTTGGGTATGTGATGCCCGCGGTGTACTAGGGTATGTGGTGTCCGCGGTGTACTTGGGTATGTGGTGCCCGCGGTGTAGTTGGGTATGTGATGCCCGCGGTGTATTAGGGTATGTGGTGCCCGCGGTATACTTGGGTATGTGGTGCCCGCGGTGTACTAGGGTATGTGGTGCCCGCGGTGTAGTAGGGTATGTGGTGCCCGCGGTGTAGTTGGGTATGTGATGCCCGCGGTGTACTAGGGTATGTGGTGCCCGCGGTGTACTTGGGTATGTGATGCCCGCGGTGTACTAGGGTATGTAGTGTCCGCGGTGTACTTGGGTATGTGGTGCCCGCGGTGTAGTTGGGTATGTGGTGCCCGCGGTGTACTAGGGTATGTGGTGCCCGCGGTATACTTGGGTATGTGATGCCCGCGGTGTACTAGGGTATGTGGTGTCCGCGGTGTACTTGGGTATGTGGTGCCCGCGGTGTACTAGGGTATGTGGTGCCCGCGGTATACTTGGGTATGTGATGCCCGCGGTGTATTAGGGTATGTGGTGCCCGCGGTGTACTTGGGTATGTGGTGTCCGCGGTGTACTGGGGTATGTGGTGCCCGCGGTGTAGTTGGGTATGTGGTGCCCGCGGTGTACTAGGGTATGTGGTGCCCGCGGTGTACTAGGGTATGTGGTGCCCGCGGTGTACTAGGGTATGTGGTGCCCGCGGTGTACTAGGGTATGTGTATGTGGTGCCCGCAGTGTACTAGGGTATGTGGTGCCCGCGGTGTACTTGGGTATGTGATGCCCGCGGTGTACTAGGGTATGTGGTGTCCGCGGTGTACTTGGGTATGTGGTGCCCGCGGTGTACTAGGGTATGTGGTGCCCGCGGTATACTTGGGTATGTGATGCCCGCGGTGTATTAGGGTATGTGGTGCCCGCGGTGTACTTGGGTATGTAATGCCCGCGGTGTTCTAGGGTATGTGGTGTCCGCGGTGTACTGGGGTATGTGGTGCCCGCGGTATACTTGGGTATGTGATGCCTGCGGTGTACTAGGGTATGTGGTGTCCGCGGTGTACTTGGGTATGTGGTGCCCGCGGTGTACTAGGGTATGTGGTGCCCGCGGTATACTTGGGTATGTGATGCCCGCGGTGTATTAGGGTATGTGGTGCCCGCGGTGTACTAGGCTATGTGGTGCCCGCGGTGTACTAGGGTATGTGGTGCCCGCGGTGTACTAGGGTATGTGTATGTGGTGCCCGCAGTGTACTAGGGTATGTGGTGCCCGCGGTGTACTTGGGTATGTGATGCCCGCGGTGTACTAGGGTATGTGGTGTCCGCGGTGTACTTGGGTATGTGGTGCCCGCGGTGTACTAGGGTATGTGGTGCCCGCGGTATACTTGGGTATGTGATGCCCGCGGTGTATTAGGGTATGTGGTGCCCGCGGTGTACTTGGGTATGTGATGCCCGCGGTGTACTAGGGTATGTGGTGTCCGCGGTGTACTAGGGTATGTGGTGCCCGCGGTGTACTTGGGTATGTGATGCCCGCGGTGTACTAGGGTATGTGGTGTCCGCGGTGTACTTGGGTATGTGGTGCCCGCGGTGTACTAGGGTATGTGGTGCCCGAGGTATACTTGGGTATGTGATGCCCGCGGTGTATTAGGGTATGTGGTGCCCGCGGTGTACTTGGGTATGTGATGCCCGCGGTGTACTAGGGTATGTGGTGTCCGCGGTGTACTGGGGTATGTGGTGCCCGCGGTGTACTTGGGTATGTGGTGCCCGCGGTGTAGTTGGTTATGTGATTGCCGCGGTGTACTAGGGTATGTGGTGTCCGCGGTGTACTTGGGTATGTGGTGCCCGCGGTGTAGTTGGGTATGTGAAGCCCGCGGTGTAAATGGGTATGTGATGCCCGCGGTGTACTAGGGTATGTGGTGCCCGCGGTGTACTTGGGTATGTGATGCCCGCGGTGTAGTAGGGTATGTGATGCCCGCGGTGTACTAGGGTATGTGATGCCCACAGTGTACTAGGGTATGTGGTGCCCGCGGTGTACTAGGGTATGTGGTGCCCGCGGTGTACTAGGGTATGTGATGCCCACAGTGTACTAGGGTATGTGGTGCCCGCGGTGTACTAGGGTATGTGGTGCCCGCGGTGTACTAGGGTATGTGATGCCCACAGTGTACTAGGGTATGTGGTGCCCGCGGTGTACTAGGGTATGTGGTGCCCGCGGTGTACTTGGGTATGTGGTGCCCGCGGTGTACTAGGGTATGTGGTGCCCGCGGTGTACTTGGGTATGTGAAGCCCGCGGTGTACTAGGGTATGTGGTGTCCGCGGTGTACTTGGGTATGTGGTGCCCGCGGTGTACTAGGGTATGTGGTGCCCGCGGTATACTTGGGTATGTGGTGCCCGCGGTGTACTAGGGTATGTGGTGCCCGCGGTGTACTTGGGTATGTGATGCCCGCGGTGTACTAGGGTATGTGGTGTCCGCGGTGTACTTGGGTATGTGGTGCCCGCGGTGTACTAGGGTATGTGGTGCCCGCGGTATACTTGGGTATGTGATGCCCGCGGTGTACTAGGGTATGTGGTGTCCGCGATGTACCTAGGTATGTGGTGCCCGCGGTATACTTGGGTATGTGATGCCCGCAGTGTAGTTGGATATGTGGTGCCCGCGGTGTACTAGGGTATGTGGTGCCCGCGGTGTAGTTGGGATATGTGGTGCCCGCGGTGTACTAGGGTATGTGGTGCCCGCGGTGTAGTTGGGTATGTGATGCCTGCGGTGTACTAGGGTATGTGGTGCCCGCGGTATACTTGGGTATGTGATGCCCGCGGTGTACTAGGGTATGTGGTGCCCGCGGTGTACTTGGGTATGTGGTACCCGCGGTATACTTGGGTATGTGATGCCCGCGGTGTACTAGGGTATGTGGTGTCCGTGGTGTACTTGGGTATGTGGTGCCCGCGGTGTACTTGGGTATGTGGTGCCCGCGGTGTAGTTAGTTATGTGATGCCCGCGGTGTACTAGGGTATGTGGTGTCCGCGGTGTACTGGGGTATGTGGTGCCCGCGGTGTACTTGGGTATGTGGTGCCCGCGGTGTACTAGGGTATATGGTGCCCGCGGTGTACTAGGGTATGTGATGTCCGCGGTGTACTTGGGTATGTGGTGCCCGCGGTGTAGTTGGGTATGTGATGCCCGCGGTGTACATGGGTATGTGGTGCCCGCGGTGTACTTGGGTTTGTGGTGCCCGCGGTGTAGTTGGTTATGTGATTGCCGCGGTATACTAGGGTATGTGGTGCCCGCGGTGTAGTTGGGATATGTGGTGCCCGCGGTGTACTAGGGTATGTGGTGCCCGCGGTGTAGTTGGGTATGTGATGCCCGCGGTGTACTAGGGTATGTGGTGTCCGCGGTGTACTTGGGTATGTGGTGCCCGCGGTGTACTTGGGTATGTGATGCCCGCAGTGTAGTTGGATATGTGGTGCCCGCGGTGTACTAGGGTATGTGGTGCCCGCGGTGTAGTTGGGATATGTGGTGCCCGCGGTGTACTAGGGTATGTGGTGCCCGCGGTGTAGTTGGGTATGTGATGCCCGCGGTGTACTAGGGTATGTGGTGTCCGCGGTGTACTTGGGTATGTGGTGCCCGCGGTGTACTTGGGTATGTGGTGCCCGCGGTGTACTAGGGTATGTGATGCCCGCGGTGTACTAGGGTATGTGGTGCCCGCGGTGTACTTGGGTATGTGGTGCCCGCGGTGTACTAGGGTATGTGGTGCCCGCGGTATACTTGGGTATGTGATGCCCGCGGTGAACTAGGGTATGTGGTGCCCGCGGTGTATTTGGGTATGTGATGCCCTCGGTGTAGTAGGGTATGTGGTGCCCGCGGTGTAGTTGGGTATGTGATGCCCGCGGTGTACTAGGGTATGTGGTGTCCGCGGTGTACTTGGGTATGTGGTGCCCGCGGTGTAGTTGGGTATGTGATGCCCGCGGTGTACTAGGGTATGTGGTGCCCGCGGTGTACTAGGGTATGTGGTGCCCGCGGTATACTTGGGTATGTGATGCCCGCGGTGTACTTGGGTATGTGGTGCCCGCGGTGTACTAGGGTATGTGGTGCCCGCTGTGTACTTGGGTATGTGGTGCCCGCGGTGTAGTAGGGTATGTGGTGCCCGCGGTGTAGTTGGGTATGTGATGCCCGCGGTGTACTAGGGTATGTGGTGCCCGCGGTGTAGTTGGGTATGCGATGCCCGCGGTGTACTAGGGTATGTGATGTCCGCGGTGTACTTGGGTATGTGGTGCCCGCGGTATACTTGGGTATGTGATGCCCGCGGTGTACTTGGGTATGTGGTGCCCGCGGTGTACTTGGGTATGTGGTGCCCGCGGTGTAGTTGGGTATGTGATGCCCGCGGTGTACTAGGGTATGTGGTGCCCGCGGTGTAGTAGGGTATGTGATGCCCGCGGTGTACTAGGGTATGTGGTGCTCGCGGTGTACTAGGGTATGTGGTGTCCGCGGTGTAGTAGGGTATGTGATGCCCGCGGTGTAGTTGGGTATGTGATGCCCGCGGTGTACTAGGGTATGTGGTGCCCGCGGTGTACTTGGGTATGTGGTGCCCGCGGTGTACTTGGGTATGTGGTGCCCGCGGTGTACTAGGGTATGTGGTGCCCGCGGTGTACTAGGGTATGTGGTGCCCGCGGTGTACTAGGGTATGTGGTGCCCGCGGTGTACTTGGGTATGTGGTGCCCGCGGTGTACTTGGGTATGTGGTGCCCGCGGTGTAGTTAGTTATGTGATGCCCGCGGTGTACTAGGGTATGTGGTGTCCGCGGTGTACTAGGGTATGTGGTGCCCGCGGTGTACTAGGGTATGTGGTGCCCGCGGTGTACTTGGGTATGTGGTGCCCGCGGTATACTTGGGTATGTGATGCCCGCGGTGTACTTGGGTATGTGGTGCCCGCGGTGTACTAGGGTATGTGGTGCCCGCGGTGTAGTTTGGTATGTGATGCCCGCGGTGTACTAGGGTATGTGGAGCCCGCGGTGTACTTGGGTATGTGATGCCCGCGGTGTAGTAGGGTATGTGGTGCCCGCGATGTAGTTGGGTATGTGATGCCCGCGGTGTACTAGGGAATGTGGTGTCCGCGGTGTACTTGGGTATGTGGTGCCCGCGGTGTAGTTGGGTATGTGGTGCCCGCGGTGTACTAGGGTATGTGGTGCCCGCGGTGTACTAGGGTATGTGGTGCCCGCGGTATACTTGGGTATGTGATGCCTGCGGTGTACTAGGGTATGTGGTGCCCGCGGTATACTTGGGTATGTGATGCCCGCGGTGTACTAGGGTATGTGGTGCCCGCGGTGTACTTGGGTATGTGGTACCCGCGGTATACTTGGGTATGTGATGCCCGCGGTGTACTAGGGTATGTGGTGTCCGTGGTGTACTTGGGTATGTGGTGCCCGCGGTGTACTTGGGTATGTGGTGCCCGCGGTGTACTAGGGTATGTGATGTCCGCGGTGTACTTGGGTATGTGGTGCCCGCGGTGTAGTTGGGTATGTGATGCCCGCGGTGTACATGGGTATGTGGTGCCCGCGGTGTACTTGGGTTTGTGGTGCCCGCGGTGTAGTTGGTTATGTGATTGCCGCGGTATACTAGGGTATGTGGTGCCCGCGGCGTACTAGGGTATGTGGTGCCCGCAGTGTACAAGGGTATGTGGTGCCCGCGGTGTACTAGGGTATGTGGTGCCCGCGGTGTACTTGGGTATGTGATGCCCGCGGTGTACTAGGGTATGTGGTGTCCGCGGTGTACTTGGGTATGTGATGCCCGCTGTGTACTAGGGTATGTGGTGCCCGCGGTGTACTAGGGTATGTGGTGCCCGCGGTGTACTTGGGTATGTGGTGCCCGCGGTGTACTAGGGTATGTGATGCCCGCGGTGTACTAGGGTATGTGGTGTCCGCGGTGTACTTGGGTATGTGATGCCCGCGGTGTACTAGGGTATGTGGTGCCCGCGGTGTACTAGGGTATGTGGTGCCCGCGGTGTACTTGGGTATGTGGTGCCCGCGGTGTACTAGGGTATGTGATGCCCGCGGTGTACTAGGGTATGTGGTGCCCGCGGTGTACTAGGGTATGTGATGCCCGCGGTGTACTAGGGTATGTGGTGCCCGCGGTGTACTAGGGTATGTGGTGCCCGCGGTGTACTAGGGTATGTGGTGCCCGCGGTGTACTAGGGTATGTGGTGCCCGCGGTGTACTTGGGTATGTGGTGCCCGCGGTGTAGTTGGGTATGTGGTGCCCGCGGTGTACTAGGGTATGTGGTGCCCGCGGTGTACTAGGGTATGTGGTGCCCGCGGTATACTTGGGTATGTGATGCCCGCGGTGTAGTAGGGTATGTGGTGCCCGCGGTGTAGTTGGGTATGTGGTGTCCGCGGTGTACTTGGGTATGTGGTGCCCGCGGTGTAGTTGGGTATGTGATGCACGCGGTGTACTAGGGTATGTGGTGTCCGTGGTGTACTTGGGTATGTGGTGCCCGCGGTATACTTGGGTATGTGATGCCCGCGGTGTAGTAGGGTATGTGGTGCCCGCGGTGTAGTTGGGTATGTGATGCCCGCGGTGTACTAGGGTATGTGGTGCCCGCGGTGTACTTGGGTATGTGATGCCCGCGGTGTACTAGGGTATGTGGTGTCCGCAGTGTACTTGGGTATGTGGTGCCCGCGTTGTAGTTGGGTAGGTGATGCCCGCGGTGTACTCGGGTATGTGGAGCCTGCGGTGGACTTGGGTATGTGATGCCCGCGGTGTACTAGGGTATGTGGTGTCCGCGGTGTACTTGGGTATGTGGTGCCCGCGGTGTACTAGGGTATGTGGTGCCCGCGGTATACTTGGGTATGTGATGCCTGCGGTGTATTAGGGTATGTGGTGCCCGCGGTGTACTTGGGTATGTGATGCCCGCGGTGTAGTTGGGTATGTGATGCCCGCGGTGTACTAGGGTATGTGGTGTCTGCGGTGTACTGGGGTATGTGGTGCCCGCAGTGTACTAGGGTATGTGGTGCCCGCGGTGTACTTGGGTATGTGATGCCCGCGGTGTACTAGGGTATGTGGTGTCCGCGGTGTAGAAAGATAGATAGAAAGATAGAAAATACTTTATTGCACACCACAACTTACATTTAAACATATAGGAACTTAACAACTAAACTATGATATACAATGGGCGGCCTTATCGCTAAAGAGCGATCTCTACCAGACAACCTTGAACGGAGAGGAATATAATGAAATTAAATGGGGTATTGCTGATAGTGTGCTAATTGAGCTAAAGTTAAGATATACTTCTACATACTAAATGATGATATTAAAATACATTCAATACCTACACATACCATACATACACATACATATATTATATAAATAAATAATAAATAAATATATAACAATACCTAATATACCTAAATGTTAAGAACCAAGCACGTCTAGTGACAACAGGACAAATAGTGTTCCTTGAGCATCGATTTGAATATGGATAGTGACTTAGCACGCCTGATAGCAACAGGTAATGCGTTCCAAAGTCGTGCAGCCTGCACTGTAAAGGACTGATCATAATAGGAGGAGGAGTGAACAGGTGTTTTGAGTTGAAGTGTGTCAGAAGAACGCAAGGATCGAGGATTGGATAGATGAAGAAATTGAAAGCGCGTTTTAAGGTAGGGAGGAGAAGTTGGATTGAAAAGAATGTTGTATAATAGATTTAGAATATGAGTATTCCGGCGAAGTCGTATGGGTAACCAGTTAAGTTTTCTGCGAAACTCCGAAACGTGGTCATACTTGCGTAAGCCAAATATGAAACGAATTCCAAAGTTTTGCAGACGTTCCAGTTTACTGAGCTGCTGTTCAGTAAGATCTAAGTAGCAAGCATCAGCATAATCGAGGATAGGAAGTAAGAGTGACTGTGCTAGCGCAGTTCTAGTGGCAATTGGAAGGAAGTTACGGAGCCTTCTGAGAGAACCTGCTGACGCAAACATTCTACGGCTGACTTCAGATATCTGCGGTCCCCACGACAGTTGTCTGTCGATAAGGACACCTAAATTTTTCACCGTCTCACTCAACTCTATGTGCATGCCATCAAAAAATATTTTTGGTAGACTGGCCCAAGAAATTTTAGAAACCATTCGCGAGCCTCCAACGATAATAACCTGGGTTTTAAGTGGGTTAACACAGAGACCATATGCCTTGCTCCAGTCTAAAATCTGACCTAAATCGCAGTTTATGGAATCAATTGCTTCAGGCAACTGATCAACGGTGGATTGCGTGTAAATTTGGAGATCGTCTGCATAGAGGTGGTACGATGAAGTTAATTGTTGAGAAATAGTATTTATGAAAATAGCGAAAAGGAGAGGTGATAAAACGCCGCCCTGCGGTACACCGGCAGATATATTGGACCACAATGAATAAGAATCATCAATGCGTATACGCTGCCGGCGCCCGAACAGATAACTGTGAAACCAATCAATCACTGTTGGAGATATGTTTAGTGAGCGTAGGATTCCTAGGAGGATGTCAAAGTCAACATTATTAAAAGCATTGCTGAAGTCCAATAACGCTAGGATAGTTATTCGTCCATTGTCCATCCCTTCACGTATGTCATCAGTTATGTTAACCAATGCCGACACAGTGCTATGGCCAGAACGGAATCCAGATTGGAAAGGATTTAGGAGGTTATTTGATGAAAGGAAATTGGTAAGTTGCTGATGGATAAGGCGCTCTAGGACTTTGGATAGAAAGGGAAGAATAGAGATAGGACGGAAATCTGAGAAAGAAACTGGATTCGACTTTTTGGGAAGAGGAGTAACATGAGCTTCTTTCCAGCAGGAAGGAAAAGTACCAGAAGAGATGGAGTAGTTAAGGATAAAACGGATTATTGGAACGATTTGATCCAGAATGGGGACAATCATGTTTCGACTTATACAATCGTTACCGATAGCTTTAGACGAAATTGATGCAATGCTCCTCTTAACATCACAATCAGTGAATTGTATAAATTTGAAAGAAGGATAGTCAGGAATCGGGACAGATGAAAGTTGATGAAGTGTTTGAGATTTTGTGGTAGTGTCAAAGTTTGAAGCCGGAGTAAAATATTTATTTAAAGAATTTGAATCCATATTATGGGGGAGTTTATCTGATTCTCGTGATTTCCCGATTCCTAATGACCGTAGAAAATTCCAAACCTTAGCAGGGTCGGAATCTTCCACCGAATTATGGATATGGCGGCGTTGCGCGTCACGACACTCTCTATTACAGCGATTCCGGCAATCCAGGTACTTATTTTTGTAACGTTTAGTTGGCTTACACCTAAACTGTGCTTTGGCTACTATTTTTTTATTCATGAGTAATCTCAAATCAGGTGTGATCCACGGTGCTGGTAAATGCTTCAACTTAATTTCCCTAAGGGGGGCATGTTTGTCGAAAAGATTAATTAAGGTGGCATTAAAAAACGCCACTTTGGCATCCATTGATGATTCAGCAGCTAACTGCGACCAATCAATAGCGTCGGCATCTTGTCTGAGTTTCTCTAGATCCATACCACTAAAATTACGCTGCAGAATTATTTTGGGCTTTGCTTTGGGAGGGCGAATTTTATAAGAAAGATATATTAAGTCATGGTAAGAAAAAGCTCCTGCGTCACATTGACCATGCTTGACAACCAAGTCTGGAGATGAAACAAATATTAAGTCTAGAAGAGAAGGGATAGAGTGAGGATAAAAATGAGTAGCAGACAGGGGTAGAATATCTAAGTTGCAAGCCCTTGCAAGTGTTTTCAGTGAAGCTGAACGGGAGTCTTGCTTAAGCAAACATGTATTAAAATCACCCATGATGATGGTATGATCATAAGAAGCGACAAAATTTTCTAGGAGCGTTTCAAAAGATAGGAAATAATTAATACTAGAAGAAGGACAATAGAACACTCCAAGAAGGACTTTCGTATGAAGAAGCTGAATTTCAATAAAAAGGTGTTCACCCGCATTGGATGGTGGCGGCTGCGCGGACATACTGATAATGGAAAAAGGAATATGCGCACGAAGATAAATGGCAACGCCACCACCAACCACACCAGTACGGTCGTTACGAATGAGCTTAAAACCAGGAAGAGAATAAGAAGTGGAAGGAAGGCATGGTTTGAACCAGGATTCGGAAACTAGAAGAGCATGTATATTTTTGTTGTCGAATGAAGCCAACATATCAGCGAAGTGTGCCGGAATACTCTGTGCATTAATATGAAGGATGTTGAGATTTTTAGGAACGTCACAAAGAAAGGAATCAATTGAAGAAGCTAACGAAGGTAGGCTCCTGAAGCTATCGTCACTGCTAGAATCACCATCAGAAAGAGAAGCATATTCACCACTATCGGAACTATAATCACTTGACATTATTATAATATGATTTGAACTAGGTACTTATAAAATATATATAACGGGTGGCGCAAAAGTAATGGCACTAAAGAAAACACTGTTTTTTTTTTTATATGACATCTCCTGTCATTCTATTGTTGAAAATTGTGTAGTGAACAAATGTAAAATACACTGAAAATAAACATGGGACGTTTTACTCCCCAAGAACGTGGAATAATCGAGTTAATGTCCTTACGAAATAATTCATCAGTGATAAAAACACAACGTGAATTTCGTAAAAACACTTATTTTATAAAACAATAAAGACTTAGTGAGGGACGCTTTTCCAGGCCGAGTTATCTCTCGTTTTGGCGATTTGCCTTGGCCTGCAAGATCACCCGATCTGACCAGTGCAGACTTCTTTCTTTGGGGTTTTTTGAAATCTCGGGTGTATGTGAACAAGCCACAGACTCTCGCAGCTCTAAAAGCAATCATTCATCAAGAAATAAGGAACATATCGCATGAAGTGTTACGGCAAGTTATGCAAAATGTCATAAATAGGGCTCAAACGTGCATCAACTCTGGAGGTCACCATTTAAAAGATATCATCTTTAAATCCGAATGGTACGAAACTTAATGACATATATATACATTTAAAAAAACCCAAATCTAGTTTTCTAATTTAGAAAAAAAGTTATAGCTGAACCAAATAGGGCCTTTTCTTTTGCGCCACCCTGTATATATAAATGTAAAATAAATAAACTAAATATATGTAAAAAATAAACCTTTGATCATTACACCTGCCAATATTGTGTTGAACATGGGAAAACACTAAGAAATATTAACTTACTTGTGGTAACAAATGAAACATAGCAATTTTTAACACCTAGATCCAACCAGGGTTTTTGATAAACACAGAAAAGAGAATTAAAAAATAATATTATCTAAAAAATACTTAAAAACTAAATTTGTATCTACAATATACTATTAAAAATGCGTGAAATGAAACGTAACCCAGTATTTTACGGAACTGTGTAGGTGTCAGTGTCAAAAATAGCAATTGACACTTGACAGATAAGAATATTGGATAATGTATCTGTAAAAATAATCACAACATTGAAATGCCGGTGAACATAAAATAAAGTGAATGTGGGTCACAGAACATAATTAATATCTAACGGATGTGGGTTGCCCGCAAGGATTTTCTCTGAGTATAAGAAAGAAAAAGACCTGGTTGGATGTTCTTGCCCTACACAACGAACTAGTCCCGTCTGGATGTTGCTGCACGCTTCGATTTCACTTCCCTCGGCGCCGCTGTCTTCGTGGCTTCTACTGACGGGCCTGCAGCGGCGAACTCAATGGACGCAAAGTCTTCGACGGAACGTACCCTGTGACGTGTTCCATCGGAGCCCAGGACAAACACGGTCCCCTCCATCGTCCAACACTTTGACATGCCGAATCGTTCACGCGCGGCCATGAAAACGTCGTGCCTTGACTTTGTTAGGAACTCTGACATAGTGATGCCCGAGCCCTTTAGACTAGTCTTGGCTGACCAGATCTTGCTCCGCATGGTCATATCTCTGAGCTTGAACAAGATAGGCCGGGGACGATCCGACGTAGCCATGCGACCCATGCGGTGGCAACGGCTGATGTCAGAAACTCCAAAACCACTCAGCTTGAGTCGCTCTGTTACTGTCTTCACAACAGCTTGGGTGGTGTCTTCCTTCTGCTGCTCAGCTACGCCGTGAATTAACAGAATTTTGCGCCTACCTCGCATTTCTAAGTGGTCGAGTTCTCTGGCCATGAACTCAATCTGCTGTTGAAGAGTGCGTAGTGCCCCAGTGGTAAATGCCTTGAAGGATGCATACTCAGCTGCCAAACCTGCTATAGTGGAAGGTGCCACTGTCTTCTGCAGACCACTCTCAAAGTGACTCATCCTTTGGCTGAACATTTTCATCATTTCTGACATAGAGTTCTTGATGTCCTCCATCTTGAAAATGACCACTCAGTGCAAAAGTGCAGTGTTTTAATCTAGAGAGTGTAGAGTTAATGTGGTGATTGGATAACACTTAGTGGCAGGTATGTAATGTTACTGCATCAGATTTTGCAATACAATTTTTAATAAATTAACTGTGTCTATTTTTAAATATAAATTTGAATTTTGTATAAGTATGTAGAGTTTCACATCTACCCCCGAAAAAAGTGTACGTGGTGTACGTGGGTATGTGGTGCCCGCGGTGTACTAGGGTATGTGGTGCCCGCGGTATACTTGGGTATGTGATGCCCGCGGTGTATTAGGGTATGTGGTGCCCGCGGTGTACTTGGGTATGTGATGCCCTCGGTGTAGTTGGGTATGTGATGCCCGCGGTGTACTAGGGTATGTGGTGTCCGCGGTGTACTTGGGTATGTGGTGCCCGCGGTGTACTAGGGTATGTGGTGCCCGCGGTATACTTGGGTATGTGATGCCTGCGGTGTATTAGGGTATGTGGTGCCCGCGGTGTACTTGGGTATGTGATGCCCGCGGTGTAGTTGGGTATGTGATGCCCGCGGTGTACTAGGGTATGTGGTGTCTGCGGTGTACTGGGGTATGTGGTGCCCGCAGTGTACTAGGGTATGTGGTGCCCGCGGTGTACTTGGGTATGTGATGCCCGCGGTGTACTAGGGTATGTGGTGTCCGCGGTGTACGTGGGTATGTGGTGCCCGCGGTGTACTAGGGTATGTGGTGCCCGCGGTATACTTGGGTATGTGATGCCCGCGGTGTATTAGGGTATGTGGTGCCCGCGGTGTACTTGGGTATGTGATGCCCTCGGTGTAGTTGGGTATGTGATGCCCGCGGTGTACTAGGGTATGTGGTGTCCGCGGTGTACTGGGGTATGTGGTGCCCGCGGTGTACTTGGGTATGTGGTGCCCGCGGTGTAGTTGGTTATGCGATTGCCGCGGTGTACTAGGGTATGTGGTGCCCGCGGTGTACTTGGGTATGTGGTGCCCGCGGTGTAGTTGGGTATGTGATGCCCGCGGTGTAAATGGGTATGTGATGCCCGCGGTGTACTAGGGTATGTGGTGCTCGCGGTGTACTAGGGTATGTGATGCCCGCGGTGTAGTAGGGTATGTGATGCCCGCGGTGTACTAGGGTATGTGGTGCCCGCGGTGTACTAGGGTATGTGGTGCCCGCGGTGTACTAGGGTATGTGATGCCCACAGTGTACTAGGGTATGTGGTGCCCGCGGTGTACTAGGGTATGTGGTGCCCGCGGTGTACTAGGGTATGTGATGCCCACAGTGTACTAGGGTATGTGGTGCCCGCGGTATACTTGGGTATGTGATGCCCGCAGTGTAGTTGGGTATGTGATGCCCGCGGTGTACTAGGGTATGTGGTGTCCGCGGTGTACTTGGGTATGTGGTGCCCGCGGTGTAGTTGGGTATGTGATGCCCGCGGTGTATTAGGGTATGTGGTGCCCGCGGTATACTTGGGTATGTGGTGCCCGCGGTGTACTAGGGTATGTGGTGCCCGCGGTGTAGTAGGGTATGTGGTGCCCGCGGTGTAGTTGGGTATGTGATGCCCGCGGTGTACTAGGGTATGTGGTGCCCGCGGTGTACTTGGGTATGTGGTGCCCGCGGTGTACTAGGGTATGTGGTGCCCGCGGTATACTTGGGTATGTGATGCCCGCGGTGTACTAGGGTATGTGGTGCCCGCGGTGTATTTGGGTATGTGATGCCCTCGGTGTAGTAGGGTATGTGGTGCCCGCGGTGTAGTTGGGTATGTGATGCCCGCGGTGTACTAGGGTATGTGGTGTCCGCGGTGTACTTGGGTATGTGGTGCCCGCGGTGTAGTTGGGTATGTGATGCCCGCGGTGTACTAGGGTATGTGGTGCCCGCGGTGTACTAGGGTATGTGGTGCCCGCGGTATACTTGGGTATGTGATGCCCGCGGTGTACTTGGGTATGTGGTGCCCGCGGTGTACTAGGGTATGTGGTGCCCGCTGTGTACTTGGGTATGTGGTGCCCGCGGTGTAGTAGGGTATGTGGTGCCCGCGGTGTAGTTGGGTATGTGATGCCCGCGGTGTACTAGGGTATGTGGTGCCCGCGGTGTAGTTGGGTATGCGATGCCCGCGGTGTACTAGGGTATGTGATGTCCGCGGTGTACTTGGGTATGTGGTGCCCGCGGTATACTTGGGTATGTGATGCCCGCGGTGTACTTGGGTATGTGGTGCCCGCGGTGTACTTGGGTATGTGGTGCCCGCGGTGTAGTTGGGTATGTGATGCCCGCGGTGTACTAGGGTATGTGGTGCCCGCGGTGTAGTAGGGTATGTGATGCCCGCGGTGTACTAGGGTATGTGGTGCCCGCGGTGTACTAGGGTATGTGGTGCCCGCGGTGTAGTAGGGTATGTGATGCCCGCGGTGTAGTTGGGTATGTGATGCCCGCGGTGTACTAGGGTATGTGGTGCCCGCGGTGTACTTGGGTATGTGGTGCCCGCGGTGTACTTGGGTATGTGGTGCCCGCGGTGTACTAGGGTATGTGGTGCCCGCGGTGTACTAGGGTATGTGGTGCCCGCGGTGTACTAGGGTATGTGGTGCCCGCGGTGTACTTGGGTATGTGGTGCCCGCGGTGTAGTTAGTTATGTGATGCCCGCGGTGTACTAGGGTATGTGGTGTCCGCGGTGTACTAGGGTATGTGGTGCCCGCGGTGTACTAGGGTATGTGGTGCCCGCGGTGTACTTGGGTATGTGGTGCCCGCGGTATACTTGGGTATGTGATGCCCGCGGTGTACTTGGGTATGTGGTGCCCGCGGTGTACTAGGGTATGTGGTGCCCGCGGTGTAGTTTGGTATGTGATGCCCGCGGTGTACTAGGGTATGTGGAGCCCGCGGTGTACTTGGGTATGTGATGCCCGCGGTGTAGTAGGGTATGTGGTGCCCGCGATGTAGTTGGGTATGTGATGCCCGCGGTGTACTAGGGAATGTGGTGTCCGCGGTGTACTTGGGTATGTGGTGCCCGCGGTGTAGTTGGGTATGTGGTGCCCGCGGTGTACTTGGGTATGTGGTGCCCGCGGTGTACTAGGGTATGTGGTGCCCGCGGTATACTTGGGTATGTGATGCCTGCGGTGTACTAGGGTATGTGGTGCCCGCGGTATACTTGGGTATGTGATGCCCGCGGTGTACTAGGGTATGTGGTGCCCGCGGTGTACTTGGGTATGTGGTACCCGCGGTATACTTGGGTATGTGATGCCCGCGGTGTACTAGGGTATGTGGTGTCCGTGGTGTACTTGGGTATGTGGTGCCCGCGGTGTACTTGGGTATGTGGTGCCCGCGGTGTAGTTAGTTATGTGATGCCCGCGGTGTACTAGGGTATGTGGTGTCCGCGGTGTACTGGGGTATGTGGTGCCCGCGGTGTACTTGGGTATGTGGTGCCCGCGGTGTACTAGGGTATATGGTGCCCGCGGTGTACTAGGGTATGTGATGTCCGCGGTGTACTTGGGTATGTGGTGCCCGCGGTGTAGTTGGGTATGTGATGCCCGCGGTGTACATGGGTATGTGGTGCCCGCGGTGTACTTGGGTTTGTGGTGCCCGCGGTGTAGTTGGTTATGTGATTGCCGCGGTATACTAGGGTATGTGGTGCCCGCGGCGTACTAAGGTATGTGGTGCCCGCAGTGTACAAGGGTATGTGGTGCCCGCGGTGTACTAGGGTATGTGGTGCCCGCGGTGTACTTGGGTATGTGATGCCCGCGGTGTACTAGGGTATGTGGTGTCCGCGGTGTACTTGGGTATGTGATGCCCGCGGTGTACTAGGGTATGTGGTGCCCGCGGTGTACTAGGGTATGTGGTGCCCGCGGTGTACTTGGGTATGTGGTGCCCGCGGTGTACTAGGGTATGTGATGCCCGCGGTGTACTAGGGTATGTGGTGTCCGCGGTGTACTTGGGTATGTGATGCCCGCGGTGTACTAGGGTATGTGGTGCCCGCGGTGTACTAGGGTATGTGGTGCCCGCGGTGTACTTGGGTATGTGGTGCCCGCGGTGTACTAGGGTATGTGATGCCCGCGGTGTACTAGGGTATGTGGTGCCCGCGGTGTACTAGGGTATGTGATGCCCGCGGTGTACTAGGGTATGTGGTGCCCGCGGTGTACTAGGGTATGTGGTGCCCGCGGTGTACTAGGGTATGTGGTGCCCGCGGTGTACTAGGGTATGTGGTGCCCGCGGTGTACTTGGGTATGTGATGCCCGCGGTGTACTAGGGTATGTGGTGTCCGCAGTAAACTTGGGTATGTGGTGCCCGCGGTGTACTATGGTATGTGGTGCCCGCGGTGTACTAGGGTATGTGGTGCCCGCGGTATACTTAGGTATGTGATGCCCGCGGTATACTAGGGTATGTGGTGCCCGCGGTATACTTGGGTATGTGATGCCCGCGGTGTACTAGGGTATGTGGTGCCCGCGGTGTACTTGGGTATGTGGTGCCCGCGGTATACTTGGGTATGTGATGCCCGCGGTGTACTTGGGTATGTGGTGCCCGCGGTGTACTAGGGTATGTGGTGCCCGCGGTGTAGTAGGATATGTGGTGCCCGCGGTGTAGTTGGGTATGTGATGCCCGCGGTGTACTAGGGTATGTGGTGCCCGCGGTGTACTTGGGTATGTGATGCCCGCGGTGTAGTAGGGTATGTGGTGCCCGCGGTGTAGTTGGGTATGTGGTGTCCGCGGTGTACTTGGGTATGTGGTGCCCGCGGTGTAGTTGGGTATGTGGTGCCCGCGGTGTACTAGGGTATGTGGTGCCCGCGGTGTACTAGGGTATGTGGTGCCCGCGGTATACTTGGGTATGTGATGCCCGCGGTGTAGTAGGGTATGTGGTGCCCGCGGTGTAGTTGGGTATGTGGTGTCCGCGGTGTACTTGGGTATGTGGTGCCCGCGGTGTAGTTGGGTATGTGATGCACGCGGTGTACTAGGGTATGTGGTGTCCGTGGTGTACTTGGGTATGTGGTGCCCGCGGTATACTTGGGTATGTGATGCCCGCGGTGTAGTAGGGTATGTGGTGCCCGCGGTGTAGTTGGGTATGTGATGCCCGCGGTGTACTAGGGTATGTGGTGCCCGCGGTGTACTTGGGTATGTGATGCCCGCGGTGTACTAGGGTATGTGGTGTCCGCAGTGTACTTGGGTATGTGGTGCCCGCGTTGTAGTTGGGTAGGTGATGCCCGCGGTGTACTCGGGTATGTGGAGCCTGCGGTGGACTTGGGTATGTGATGCCCGCGGTGTACTAGGGTATGTGGTGTCCGCGGTGTACTTGGGTATGTGGTGCCCGCGGTGTACTAGGGTATGTGGTGCCCGCGGTATACTTGGGTATGTGATGCCTGCGGTGTATTAGGGTATGTGGTGCCCGCGGTGTACTTGGGTATGTGATGCCCGCGGTGTAGTTGGGTATGTGATGCCCGCGGTGTACTAGGGTATGTGGTGTCTGCGGTGTACTGGGGTATGTGGTGCCCGCAGTGTACTAGGGTATGTGGTGCCCGCGGTGTACTTGGGTATGTGATGCCCGCGGTGTACTAGGGTATGTGGTGTCCGCGGTGTACGTGGGTATGTGGTGCCCGCGGTGTACTAGGGTATGTGGTGCCCGCGGTATACTTGGGTATGTGATGCCCGCGGTGTATTAGGGTATGTGGTGCCCGCGGTGTACTTGGGTATGTGATGCCCTCGGTGTAGTTGGGTATGTGATGCCCGCGGTGTACTAGGGTATGTGGTGCCCGCGGTGTACTGGGGTATGTGGTGCCCGCGGTGTACTTGGGTATGTGGTGCCCGCGGTGTAGTTGGTTATGCGATTGCCGCGGTGTACTAGGGTATGTGGTGTCCGCGGTGTACTTGGGTATGTGGTGCCCGCGGTGTAGTTGGGTATGTGATGCCCGCGGTGTAGTTGGGTATGTGATGCCCGCGGTGTACTAGGGTATGTGGTGCTCGCGGTGTACTAGGGTATGTGATGCCCGCGGTGTAGTAGGGTATGTGATGCCCGCGGTGTACTAGGGTATGTGGTGCCCGCGGTGTACTAGGGTATGTGGTGCCCGCGGTGTACTAGGGTATGTGATGCCCACAGTGTACTAGGGTATGTGGTGCCCGCGGTGTACTAGGGTATGTGGTGCCCGCGGTGTACTAGGGTATGTGATGCCCACGGTGTACTAGGGTATGTGGTGCCCGCGGTATACTTGGGTATGTGATGCCCGCAGTGTAGTTGGGTATGTGATGCCCGCGGTGTACTAGGGTATGTGGTGTCCGCGGTGTACTTGGGTATGTGGTGCCCGCGGTGTAGTTGGGTATGTGATGCCCGCGGTGTATTAGGGTATGTGGTGCCCGCGGTATACTTGGGTATGTGGTGCCCGCGGTGTACTAGGGTATGTGGTGCCCGCGGTGTAGTAGGGTATGTGGTGCCCGCGGTGTAGTTGGGTATGTGATGCCCGCGGTGTACTAGGGTATGTGGTGCCCGCGGTGTACTTGGGTATGTGATGCCCGCGGTGTACTAGGGTATGTAGTGTCCGCGGTGTACTTGGGTATGTGGTGCCCGCGGTGTAGTTGGGTATGTGGTGCCCGCGGTGTACTAGGGTATGTGGTGCCCGCGGTATACTTGGGTATGTGATGCCCGCGGTGTACTAGGGTATGTGGTGTCCGCGGTGTACTTGGGTATGTGGTGCCCGCGGTGTACTAGGGTATGTGGTGCCCGCGGTATACTTGGGTATGTGATGCCCGCGGTGTATTAGGGTATGTGGTGCCCGCGGTGTACTTGGGTATGTGGTGTCCGCGGTGTACTGGGGTATGTGGTGCCCGCGGTGTAGTTGGGTATGTGGTGCCCGCGGTGTACTAGGGTATGTGGTGCCCGCGGTGTACTAGGCTATGTGGTGCCCGCGGTGTACTAGGGTATGTGGTGCCCGCGGTGTACTAGGGTATGTGTATGTGGTGCCCGCAGTGTACTAGGGTATGTGGTGCCCGCGGTGTACTTGATTATGTGATGCCCGCGGTGTACTAGGGTATGTGGTGTCCGCGGTGTACTTGGGTATGTGGTGCCCGCGGTGTACTAGGGTATGTGGTGCCCGCGGTATACTTGGGTATGTGATGCCCGCGGTGTATTAGGGTATGTGGTGCCCGCGGTGTACTTGGGTATGTAATGCCCGCGGTGTTCTAGGGTATGTGGTGTCCGCG
Source organism: Ecliptopera silaceata (assembly GCA_932527185.1). Taxonomy (NCBI): domain Eukaryota; kingdom Metazoa; phylum Arthropoda; class Insecta; order Lepidoptera; family Geometridae; genus Ecliptopera; species Ecliptopera silaceata. The sequence goes on along the minus strand of OW052213.1, from coordinate 5,605,418 downwards.
GTGTACTGGGGTATGTGGTGCCCGCGGTATACTTGGGTATGTGATGCCTGCGGTGTACTAGGGTATGTGGTGCCCGCGGTATACTTGGGTATGTGATGCCCGCGGTGTATTAGGGTATGTGGTGCCCGCGGTGTACTAGGCTATGTGGTGCCCGCGGTGTACTAGGGTATGTGGTGCCCGCGGTGTAGTAGGGTATGTGGTGCCCGCGGTGTAGTTGGGTATGTGATGCCCGCGGTGTACTAGGGTATGTGGTGCCCGCGGTGTACTTGGGTATGTGGTGCCCGCGGTGTACTAGGGTATGTGGTGCCCGCGGTATACTTGGGTATGTGATGCCCGCGGTGAACTAGGGTATGTGGTGCCCGCGGTGTATTTGGGTATGTGATGCCCTCGGTGTAGTAGGGTATGTGGTGCCCGCGGTGTAGTTGGGTATGTGATGCCCGCGGTGTACTAGGGTATGTGGTGCCCGCGGTGTACTTGGGTATGTGGTGCCCGCGGTGTAGTTGGGTATGTGATGCCCGCGGTGTACTAGGGTATGTGGTGCCCGCGGTGTACTAGGGTATGTGGTGCCCGCGGTATACTTGGGTATGTGATGCCCGCGGTGTACTTGGGTATGTGGTGCCCGCGGTGTACTAGGGTATGTGGTGCCCGCTGTGTACTTGGGTATGTGGTGCCCGCGGTGTAGTAGGGTATGTGGTGCCCGCGGTGTAGTTGGGTATGTGATGCCCGCGGTGTACTAGGGTATGTGGTGCCCGCGGTGTAGTTGGGTATGCGATGCCCGCGGTGTACTAGGGTATGTGATGTCCGCGGTGTACTTGGGTATGTGGTGCCCGCGGTATACTTGGGTATGTGATGCCCGCGGTGTACTTGGGTATGTGGTGCCCGCGGTGTACTTGGGTATGTGGTGCCCGCGGTGTAGTTGGGTATGTGATGCCCGCGGTGTACTAGGGTATGTGGTGCCCGCGGTGTAGTAGGGTATGTGATGCCCGCGGTGTACTAGGGTATGTGGTGCCCGCGGTGTACTAGGGTATGTGGTGTCCGCGGTGTAGTAGGGTATGTGATGCCCGCGGTGTAGTTGGGTATGTGATGCCCGCGGTGTACTAGGGTATGTGGTGCCCGCGGTGTACTTGGGTATGTGGTGCCCGCGGTGTACTTGGGTATGTGGTGCCCGCGGTGTACTAGGGTATGTGGTGCCCGCGGTGTACTAGGGTATGTGGTGCCCGCGGTGTACTAGGGTATGTGGTGCCCGCGGTGTACTTGGGTATGTGGTGCCCGCGGTGTAGTTAGTTATGTGATGCCCGCGGTGTACTAGGGTATGTGGTGTCCGCGGTGTACTAGGGTATGTGGTGCCCGCGGTGTACTAGGGTATGTGGTGCCCGCGGTGTACTTGGGTATGTGGTGCCCGCAGTGTACTTGGGTATGTGGTGCCCGCGTTGTAGTTGGGTAGGTGATGCCCGCGGTGTACTCGGGTATGTGGAGCCTGCGGTGGACTTGGGTATGTGATGCCCGCGGTGTACTAGGGTATGTGGTGTCCGCGGTGTACATGGGTATGTGGTGCCCGCGGTGTACTAGGGTATGTGGTGCCCGCGGTATACTTGGGTATGTGATGCCTGCGGTGTATTAGGGTATGTGGTGCCCGCGGTGTACTTGGGTATGTGATGCCCGCGGTGTAGTTGGGTATGTGATGCCCGCGGTGTACTAGGGTATGTGGTGTCTGCGGTGTACTGGGGTATGTGGTGCCCGCAGTGTACTAGGGTATGTGGTGCCCGCGGTGTACTTGGGTATGTGATGCCCGCGGTGTACTAGGGTATGTGGTGTCCGCGGTGTACGTGGGTATGTGGTGCCCGCGGTGTACTAGGGTATGTGGTGCCCGCGGTGTACTTGGGTATGTGATGCCCGCGGTGTATTAGGGTATGTGGTGCCCGCGGTGTACTTGGGTATGTGATGCCCTCGGTGTAGTTGGGTATGTGATGCCCGCGGTGTACTAGGGTATGTGGTGCCCGCGGTGTACTGGGGTATGTGGTGCCCGCGGTGTACTTGGGTATGTGGTGCCCGCGGTGTAGTTGGTTATGCGATTGCCGCGGTGTACTAGGGTATGTGGTGTCCGCGGTGTACTTGGGTATGTGGTGCCCGCGGTGTAGTTGGGTATGTGATGCCCGCGGTGTAAATGGGTATGTGATGCCCGCGGTGTACTAGGGTATGTGGTGCTCGCGGTGTACTAGGGTATGTGATGCCCGCGGTGTAGTAGGGTATGTGATGCCCGCGGTGTACTAGGGTATGTGGTGCCCGCGGTGTACTAGGGTATGTGGTGCCCGCGGTGTACTAGGGTATGTGATGCCCACAGTGTACTAGGGTATGTGGTGCCCGCGGTGTACTAGGGTATGTGGTGCCCGCGGTGTACTAGGGTATGTGATGCCCACAGTGTACTAGGGTATGTGGTGCCCGCGGTATACTTGGGTATGTGATGCCCGCAGTGTAGTTGGGTATGTGATGCCCGCGGTGTACTAGGGTATGTGGTGTCCGCGGTGTACTTGGGTATGTGGTGCCCGCGGTGTAGTTGGGTATGTGATGCCCGCGGTGTATTAGGGTATGTGGTGCCCGCGGTATACTTGGGTATGTGGTGCCCGCGGTGTACTAGGGTATGTGGTGCCCGCGGTGTAGTAGGGTATGTGGTGCCCGCGGTGTAGTTGGGTATGTGATGCCCGCGGTGTACTAGGGTATGTGGTGCCCGCGGTGTACTTGGGTATGTGATGCCCGCGGTGTACTAGGGTATGTTGTGTCCGCGGTGTACTTGGGTATGTGGTGCCCGCGGTGTAGTTGGGTATGTGGTGCCCGCGGTGTACTAGGGTATGTGGTGCCCGCGGTATACTTGGGTATGTGATGCCCGCGGTGTACTAGGGTATGTGGTGTCCGCGGTGTACTTGGGTATGTGGTGCCCGCGGTGTACTAGGGTATGTGGTGCCCGCGGTATACTTGGGTATGTGATGCCCGCGGTGTATTAGGGTATGTGGTGCCCGCGGTGTACTAGGGTATGTGGTGTCCGCGGTGTACTGGGGTATGTGGTGCCCGCGGTGTAGTTGGGTATGTGGTGCCCGCGGTGTACTAGGGTATGTGGTGCCCGCGGTGTACTAGGCTATGTGGTGCCCGCGGTGTACTAGGGTATGTGGTGCCCGCGGTGTACTAGGGTATGTGTATGTGGTGCCCGCAGTGTACTAGGGTATGTGGTGCCCGCGGTGTACTTGGGTATGTGATGCCCGCGGTGTACTAGGGTATGTGGTGTCCGCGGTGTACTTGGGTATGTGGTGCCCGCGGTGTACTAGGGTATGTGGTGCCCGCGGTATACTTGGGTATGTGATGCCCGCGGTGTATTAGGGTATGTGGTGCCCGCGGTGTACTTGGGTATGTAATGCCCGCGGTGTTCTAGGGTATGTGGTGTCCGCGGTGTACTGGGGTATGTGGTGCCCGCGGTATACTTGGGTATGTGATGCCTGCGGTGTACTAGGGTATGTGGTGCCCGCGGTATACTTGGGTATGTGATGCCCGCGGTGTATTAGGGTATGTGGTGCCCGCGGTGTACTAGGCTATGTGGTGCCCGCGGTGTACTAGGGTATGTGATGCCCGCGGTGTATTAGGGTATGTGGTGCCCGCGGTATACTTGGGTATGTGGTGCCCGCGGTGTACTAGGGTATGTGGTGCCCGCGGTGTAGTAGGGTATGTGGTGCCCGCGGTGTAGTTGGGTATGTGATGCCCGCGGTGTACTAGGGTATGTGGTGCCCGCGGTGTACTTGGGTATGTGATGCCCGCGGTGTACTAGGGTATGTAGTGTCCGCGGTGTACTTGGGTATGTGGTGCCCGCGGTGTAGTTGGGTATGTGGTGCCCGCGGTGTACTAGGGTATGTGGTGCCCGCGGTATACTTGGGTATGTGATGCCCGCGGTGTACTAGGGTATGTGGTGTCCGCGGTGTACTTGGGTATGTGGTGCCCGCGGTGTACTAGGGTATGTGGTGCCCGCGGTATACTTGGGTATGTGATGCCCGCGGTGTATTAGGGTATGTGGTGCCCGCGGTGTACTTGGGTATGTGGTGTCCGCGGTGTACTGGGGTATGTGGTGCCCGCGGTGTAGTTGGGTATGTGGTGCCCGCGGTGTACTAGGGTATGTGGTGCCCGCGGTGTACTAGGCTATGTGGTGCCCGCGGTGTACTAGGGTATGTGGTGCCCGCGGTGTACTAGGGTATGTGTATGTGGTGCCCGCAGTGTACTAGGGTATGTGGTGCCCGCGGTGTACTTGGGTATGTGATGCCCGCGGTGTACTAGGGTATGTGGTGTCCGCGGTGTACTTGGGTATGTGGTGCCCGCGGTGTACTAGGGTATGTGGTGCCCGAGGTATACTTGGGTATGTGATGCCCGCGGTGTATTAGGGTATGTGGTGCCCGCGGTGTACTTGGGTATGTGATGCCCGCGGTGTACTAGGGTATGTGGTGTCCGCGGTGTACTGGGGTATGTGGTGCCCGCGGTGTACTTGGGTATGTGGTGCCCGCGGTGTAGTTGGTTATGTGATTGCCGCGGTGTACTAGGGTATGTGGTGTCCGCGGTGTACTTGGGTATGTGGTGCCCGCGGTGTAGTTGGGTATGTGAAGCCCGCGGTGTAAATGGGTATGTGATGCCCGCGGTGTACTAGGGTATGTGGTGCTCGCGGTGTACTTGGGTATGTGATGCCCGCGGTGTAGTAGGGTATGTGATGCCCGCGGTGTACTAGGGTATGTGATGCCCACAGTGTACTAGGGTATGTGGTGCCCGCGGTGTACTAGGGTATGTGGTGCCCGCGGTGTACTAGGGTATGTGATGCCCACAGTGTACTAGGGTATGTGGTGCCCGCGGTGTACTAGGGTATGTGGTGCCCGCGGTGTACTAGGGTATGTGATGCCCACAGTGTACTAGGGTATGTGGTGCCCGCGGTGTACTAAGGTATGTGGTGCCCGCGGTGTACTTGGGTATGAGGTGCCCGCGGTGTACTAGGGTATGTGGTGCCCGCGGTGTACTTGGGTATGTGAAGCCCGCGGTGTACTAGGGTATGTGGTGTCCGCGGTGTACTTGGGTATGTGATGCCCGCGGTGTACTAGGGTATGTGATGTCCGCGGTGTACTTGGGTATGTGGTGCCCGCGGTGTACTAGGGTATGTGGTGTCCGCGGTGTACTTGGGTATGTGGTGCCCGCGGTGTAGTTGGGTATGTGATGCCCGCGGTGTACTAGGGTATGTGGTGCCCGCGGTGTAGTTGGGTATGTGATGCCCGCGGTGTACTAGGGTATGTGATGTCCGCGGTGTACTTGGGTATGTGGTGCCCGCGGTATACTTGGGTATGTGATGCCCGCGGTGTACTTGGGTATGTGGTGCCCGCGGTGTACTTGGGTATGTGGTGCCCGCGGTATACTTGGGTATGTGATGCCCGCGGTGTACTTGGGTATGTGGTGCCCGCGGTGTACTTGGGTATGTGGTGCCCGCGGTGTACTAGGGTATGTGGTGTCCGCGGTGTACTTGGGTATGTGGTGCCCGCGGTGTACTAGGGTATGTGGTGCCCGCGGTATACTTGGGTATGTGATGCCCGCGGTGTACTAGGGTATGTGGTGTCCGCGGTGTACTTAGGTATGTGGTGCCCGCGGTATACTTGGGTATGTGATGCCCGCAGTGTAGTTGGATATGTGGTGCCCGCGGTGTACTAGGGTATGTGGTGCCCGCGGTGTAGTTGGGTATGTGATGCCCGCGGTGTAGTTAGGTATGTGATGCCCGCGGTATACTTGGGTATGTGATGCCCGCGGTGTAGTAGGGTATGTGGTGCCCGCGGTGTACTAGGGTATGTGGTGCCCGCAGTGTACTAGGGTATGTGATGCCCGCGGTGTACTAGGGTATGTGGTGTCCGCGGTGTACTTGGGTATGTGGTGCCCGCGGTGTAGTTGGGTATGTGATGCCCGCGGTGTACTAGGGTATGTGGTGCCCGCGGTGTAGTAGGGTATGTGATGCCCGCGGTGTACTAGGGTATGTGGTGCCCGCGGTGTACTAGGGTATGTGGTGTCCGCGGTGTAGTAGGGTATGTGATGCCCGCGGTGTACTAGGGTATGTGGTGTCCGCGGTGTACTTGGGTATGTGGTGCCCGCGGTGTAGTTGGGTATGTGATGCCCGCGGTGTACTAGGGTATGTGGTGCCCGCGGTGTAGTAGGGTATGTGATGCCCGCGGTGTACTAGGGTATGTGGTGCCCGCGGTGTACTTGGGTATGTGATGCCCGCGGTGTACTAGGGTATGTGGTGTCCGCGGTGTACTTGGGTATGTGGTGCCCGCGGTGTACTAGGGTATGTGGTGCCCGCGGTATACTTGGGTATGTGATGCCCGCGGTGAACTAGGGTATGTGGTGCCCGCGGTGTATATGGGTATGTGATGCCCTCGGTGTAGTAGGGTATGTGGTGCCCGCGGTGTAGTTGGGTATGTGATGCCCGCGGTGTACTAGGGTATGTGGTGCCCGCGGTGTACTAGGGTATGTGGTGCCCGCGGTATACTTGGGTATGTGATGCCCGCGGTGTACTTGGGTATGTGGTGCCCGCGGTGTACTTGGGTATGTGGTGCCCGCGGTGTACTAGGGTATGTGGTGCCCGCGGTGTACTTGGGTATGTGAAGCCCGCGGTGTACTAGGGTATGTGGTGCCCGCGGTATACTTGGGTATGTGGTGCCCGCGGTGTACTAGGGTATGTGGTGCCCGCGGTGTACTAGGGTATGTGGTGTCCGCGGTGTACTTGGGTATGTGGTGCCCGCGGTGTACTAGGGTATGTGGTGCCCGCGGTATACTTGGGTATGTGATGCCCGCGGTGTACTAGGGTATGTGGTGTCCGCGGTGTACTTAGGTATGTGGTGCCCGCGGTATACTTGGGTATGTGATGCCCGCGGTGTAGTTGGATATAATAATAATAATAATAATAATAATAATAATAATAAATTCTTTATTGAGGACTAATAAATTGAGTTACAATTGTTAAAATTAGCCCTACAATAGGCGGTCTTATCGCATGAAGCGATCTCTTCCAGACGACCTTTAATCTAACTTAATTAACTTACGGCTAGTCGACCTGTGCAGCCAGAGCGCCGCCACATACGACGGCGCTAAGTGATCTGGATATTCCCTAACCCTGAACTAGTGTGGAACTGTATCTCAGAAGTTAGTTCCATCCAAATCACCAACAGCAACCGTCACAAAGAGGCAGAGCTCTGCCTGCACAGATACGAGATTATTTAAAATCTATAAACAAGATTTGGACGTGCATGTTTAATTCAAGAGGGAAAGCTGAATTTGGGTACAGAGGCAGAGGCTACACTGTAGAAATATAGGGTATGCCAACACATAAGCAAATGAACTTAACACTGGCAGTTACACTAAGACTAAATAATAGACTAACTTAATATCTAGAGAAACAAAAATAAGACGATTTAGGTTTTAAATGGAGGGAAGGGAGAGGGCGTGTTACGTGTGAGGATGTGTTAGTTGTTTTCGTGTTAAGTGTCTTGATGTGTGTTATCGATATGTGTGAATGTGTTGTAAATGTTAATATCTAAGGTTTTTTTTTTTTTTTTTTTTTTTAAATACTATACTATTTTATAAGTGATAATCAATTTTCAAACGTCTAGTTTCAGAAGTTCTTCGGTGCTGCGGTATTGTAAATTAAGCAAGTATTCAGTAAGTTTTCGTTTTAATTTATATTTAGTAAGATGGTATATATCCAATTGTTTGTTAATACGGTTGTATAAGTGTGGCCCGATTATGGCATGAAATCGACTGTGAAATTGGGTTCTGTGTTTGAGAACTTTACAAACTCGCCCAGATCTACGTCTTTTTTTGTATAGGTTTGCGTCGAATGGTATGGAAGAATGGACTCTCATTAGGGTTTGGAATACAAACATTTGTCTTACTGTAAGCACTTTGGCCTCGCTATATAATGTGGCCGTAGGGTATCTATAAGGTTTTTTTAACATGACCTTAAGTACAGCTCGTTGCGCTCTCTCTAGCTGAAGCATCTTGGTCTTACCAACTCCACCCCAGATTGAGATGCAGTATCTTATGATGGATTCACCAAGTGCAGAGTATACGAGTTTTAAGGTTGATTTATTTGCAGATGATCTAAGATTTTTAAAGACGTAAATCAGTTTTCTTAGACGTGATGTTAATTTGTCAATATGAGTATGCCATGATAGTAACTGATCAATATGAATTCCCAAGTATTTTATTTCATTGGTTCTAGTGATATCTTGGCAGGTGCAGTTATTGTAAGATGAGTTTATAAGGTTGTGACATCTATGACCTTTAATATTGAACGAGATGGGAGGTTGAGTGGATGAGGTGAGTGTTAAGGCTATGTACTTAGTTTTATTGACATTCAATGTTAAAAGGCTTTTATCGAGCCATTTCATCACGGTAGAGATGGCATGTTCCGCGAGCTGCTTCGTTTCTTCCCAATCTTTTCCATGAACAAGTAGGGCTGTGTCGTCTGCATAACAAATGATATGACAATTTGGAATAGAGATGTTGCATAGATCGTTAAGGTAGATTTGAAAAAGTGTAGGGCCCAATATACTGCCTTGTGGCACGCCGTATTCAATTGTAGACTCTTGGCTTGTGAATCCACACAGTTTAACTACTTGTTTCCGGTTGCTAAGATAACTAGAGAAAATATCTAATGCCAGTCCTCTAACTCCTATATATTCCAATCTATCAAGCAAAAGCGGGACAGAGACAGTGTCGAATGCTTTTGATAGATCAAGGAACAAAGCTAAGCATTTATTTTTGGCATCTAAGTTCGCAACAGCTTTATTTATTAAACTCTCTATAGCATCTTCCGTCGATCTGCCCTTCCTAAATCCGAATTGGTTATTAGAAATAATTTTATTACATTCCAGATATTTCGTGAGTCGTTTGTTTAGTAGTTTTTCTAGTATCTTAGATAAGGAAGGCAAAACAGAAATAGGTCTATAGTTATTGACGCTGTCTCTGTCCCCAGATTTATATATAGGATGCACAACAGCTTTTTTAAAACAGTCCGGGAAAACACCAGTTGATATGGCAATATTACAAATGTGGGTAATTATTGGCACCAAGACATATCGTGTATGCTTTATAATGTTCGCTGATATGCCATCCCAACCTACAGCACTGTTATTTCGAAGATTTAGAATTTTATTTTCTATTTCGTGTTCGTCAGTCGAATAGTTAACAAATGAGTGCACTGGAGTTTCTAGATGAAAAGGTTGAGGTGGAGACTGACATTGAGAAGGAGCGCTGTTGCTTACTATTTTACTTGCGAGTGTTCGACCTATATCTGAGAAGTAGTCATTGATTGTATTTGCGGAAACTAGTGGATCTGGTGTTAAGTTCAATAATTCGTGTGGGGTGGAATTAGGTTGTTGTAGGTGAGTTATAGTTTTAATTACATTCCAAGTCTTCTTTGGATCATTTTTCGCCTGTAGAAATTCATTTTGTTCGTATTCTCGTTTAAGTCTCTTTAAGAGGTTGTTAAGGTAGTTACGGTATCGAGTGTAAGTTGTCTTTGTTAACAGATTATCAGGCGATTTACGACATTTTTGATGGAGTTTATCACGATGGCGTATGCATCGCAGCAAGCCTGAGGTTATCCAGGGCTTGAAAACTTTTTTATTCCTGGACTCTGAGATAGGTTTTGTATTTTTACCAATAATATGCATTATCTGAGAAACAAGTTGGTTTGAAGCTTCATTGGCGTTTGTCAAAAATAAAATATGTGAAAAGTCGGTCGAATTGATTTGTGTGATAATGGATTCATAATCAACTTTATTGCGGGAAAGTGTTGGGAGGTTTTTGTTCATTGCTTTATTAAGACAGAGTAGAATAGGGTAGTGGTCAGTGATATGGGTTTTCAGAATGAGTGTTAATGACTCGCGCGTGCTTTTTAGGAAAAAATGATCTATACACGTTTTATCTAATCGGGTTGGGATAAGATGTGTTGGTATTAATCCATGAAAGGCGGTTAAATCCAACAGTTCATGCCGGTGGCTGTCAACGCTAGTTGCTTTTATATCGACATTCAGATCACCTGTAATGATTATGTTCCTAAAGTGAGAGAGAGGTTCAAGTACTTTGTTGAGGCTTACTATGAAGTTATCGATATTTCTGAAGGACGGTGACCTATAGACAGCTACCAAGGCAGTGAGATGGCCGATGTGACAAACGAGACAACTACCGTCCCGGAACTCTGGTTCACTTATGGTGCATGATATGTCATCCCTAACATACATGACTATTCCATCGTTTTGATTGTTCAGTCTGCATGTTCGGTACGATATGAAACCTCTGATTGTAGGTAAGTTGGAGACCTTACTTAACCAACATTCGGTAAGTATAATTATATCACACTCAAGTTTAATTGCTGTTAATAGAGTTAGTAGTTCGGAGAAGTGACGATTTATACTGCATATATTTAGGTGCAACATCTTTGTTGATTTTTTGAAATTTTTAAGGTAATTGGGACACTCACCAGGTGAGCAACTGTATGATATCGGCACACCAACTGCATCAATGTCATTTCCAATTTTATCCGGGTCGATCATATTTTATGTTTATAGATAATAAATATTACGTATTTTGTATATACCGGATGAGAACTAAGTTTAGTAACATTAAAAAGAAGTTTTTTTTTTTTTTTTTGCTTGGTATTTGTCCTTTTTAATTAAGTTATAATAATTATTATTTGTATTTATATTCCACTGATACAATAGTGATAGTGATTGTTGAAATTCAAGTATAGGTACAATATATTACCGACTGAAGTTTTAAGTTATTAATGTTTGTGTAGACTTAATAAAAATATTGTAAAGGAGTATAATACGTGTGTTAGTTTGATGGGTTCTTATATTATAGATGGCGCTAATCGTATAACAAACTTAACTAAGTAGGTCTATAGGTGATTACAAGAGCGCTATCTCGAATCTGTTACAAGCCAACGCGCATTTATTTCAATTCCTGGATAAGATCAAGAAGAACAATTTCATCTTCAATCCGGATAGGCGCCGTATCCTCCTTAGTCTTCACGTAAACCTTTCCGAATGATGTCCAAGTCGCGAAGAGATGTTTGCTTTTAACGTGTTCCCGTGCAACGTAAAATAAGCGCCTGGCTTTGTTGGTCAGGTATTCTGAGATGTAAATCGTGCGTGAGGCTCCAGCTAATTTAATTTCTTCGGTGTTCAATAGAGGTTGTTTAGTTGCTCGTCTTGATTTATTTATTACTTTTAAAGTGGTTACTAAATTCTCTTTTCTTTCGTTTGTAGAAAAATCTACTACTATGGCGTCGGATTTTGATCGATAGATCTCTTTTATTTCCGGCTTATAAATTGGTTCCAAGCCTAGAGATGAGCCAATATTCTGGACGATGGACAGTAAGTCTTGTTTATTTTCACAGTCGCTTTTGGGAATATTACGAATCTCAACTGTAGTCCCCCGTACTGATTTTTCAAGAGAATCCAGCTTATTTTCTAATTCTGAAATTCTATTTTTTTGCTCACTATTTTCCTGCTCTAGAAGGGTAACTTTTTTAAGTAGATCTTGGTGTTGTTCGTTTATAGAATCTACTGATTTTTTGATGTCAGAATTTTGACTAACTATGGTATTCAAGGCCGTGCTTAGTTTTTCAAACTTCAGGTCTTGTTGGGATTGGAGCTCCACAAATAGCGTTTTTATTTCCGAGGATGAAATCGCTGTATTGTCTACTTCGGCGAAATTACGTTTTTGCCTTTTTGTAATATTAAAGAAGTTCTCGTTTGGATCAGGGAGGCAAGCCTTATTTAAGCTCGGGTCTGAGTTGTAGTGGACACTCGTAGCAGGTGCACTTAGAAGGCGCGTGGTATCTGTTGGTGGCGGTGTTCGGCGCGTCGACATGGCAGATTAGCAAAGAAATAAAATAATTATTTCTTTTGCGTTAAAGCAAAAAGCGAGAGCAAACTTTCAAAGGTGCCGACTCTATTTGTGCAGGCGTTAGCAATATAGTTCAATGTGCGTAGCAATTTCGACGCGGCGCCTCACGTAGCTGTTGGCTCAGTTGTTCCGGACACCGACCGCGAAGAGGCGGTGTACTAGGGTATGTGGTGTCCGCGGTGTACTTGGGTATGTGGTGCCCGCGGTGTAGTTGGGTATGTGATGCCCGCGGTGTACTAGGGTATGTGGTGCCCGCGGTGTAGTTGGGTATGTGATGCCCGCGGTGTACTAGGGTATGTGATGTCCGCGGTGTACTTGGGTATGTGGTGCCCGCGGTATACTTGGGTATGTGATGCCCGCGGTGTACTTGGGTATGTGGTGCCCGCGGAGTACTTGGGTATGTGGTGCCCGCGGTATACTTGGGTATGTGATGCCCGCGGTGTACTTGGGTATGTGGTGCTCGCGGTGTACTTGGGTATGTGGTGCCCGCGGTGTACTTGGGTATGTGATGCCCGCGGTGTAGTAGGGTATGTGGTGCCCGCGGTGTAGTTGCGGTGTACTAGGGTATGTGGTGCCCGCGGTATACTTGGGTATGTGATGCCCGCGGTGTACTTGGGTATGTGGTGCCCGCGGTGTACTTGGGTATGTGGTGCCCGCGGTGTACTAGGGTATGTAGTGTCCGCGGTGTACTTGGGTATGTGGTGCCCGCGGTGTACTAGGGTATGTGGTGCCCGCGGTATACTTGGGTATGTGATGCCCGCGGTGTACTAGGGTATGTGGTGTCCGCGGTGTACTTAGGTATGTGGTGCCCGCGGTGTACTTGGGTATGTGATGCCCGCAGTGTAGTTGGATATGTGGTGCCCGCGGTGTACTAGGGTATGTGGTGCCCGCGGTGTAGTTGGGTATGTGATGCCCGCGGTGTACTAGGGTATGTGGTGTCCGCGGTGTACTTGGGTATGTGGTGCCCGCGGTGTACTTGGGTATGTGGTGCCCGCGGTGTACTAGGGTATGTGGTGTCCGCGGTGTACTTGGGTATGTGGTGCCCGCGGTGTAGTTGGGTATGTGATGCCCGCGGTGTACTTGGGTATGTGGTGCCCGCGGTGTAGTTGGGTATGTGATGTCCGCGGTGTACTTGGGTATGTGGTGCCCGCGGTGTACTAGGGTATGTGGTGTCCGCGGTGTACTTGGGTATGTGGTGCCCGCGGTGTAGTTGGGTATGTGATGCCCGCGGTGTACTAGGGTATGTGGTGCCCGCGGTGTAGTTGGGTATGTGATGCCCGCGGTGTACTAGGGTATGTGGTGTCCGCGGTGTACTTGGGTATGTGGTGCCCGCGGTGTAGTTGGGTATGTGATGCCCGCGGTGTACTAGGGTATGTGGTGCCCGCGGTATACTTGGGTATGTGATGCCTGCGGTGTACTAGGGTATGTGGTGTCCGCGGTGTACTTAGGTATGTGGTGCCCGCGGTATACTTGGGTATGTGATGCCCGCAGTGTAGTTGGATATGTGGTGCCCGCGGTGTACTAGGGTATGTGGTGCCCGCGGTGTAGTTGGGTATGTGATGCCCGCGGTGTACTAGGGTATGTGGTGTCCGCGGTGTACTTGGGTATGTGGTGCCCGCGGTGTACTTGGGTATGTGGTGCCCGCGGTGTACTAGGGTATGTGGTGTCCGCGGTGTACTTGGGTATGTGGTGCCCGCGGTGTAGTTGGGTATGTGGTGCTCGCGGTGTACTTGGGTATGTGGTGCCCGCGGTGTACTTGGGTATGTGATGCCCGCGGTGTAGTAGGGTATGTGGTGCCCGCGGTGTAGTTGCGGTGTACTAGGGTATGTGGTGCCCGCGGTATACTTGGGTATGTGATGCCCGCGGTGTACTTGGGTATGTGGTGCCCGCGGTGTACTTGGGTATGTGGTGCCCGCGGTGTACTAGGGTATGTAGTGTCCGCGGTGTACTTGGGTATGTGGTGCCCGCGGTGTACTAGGGTATGTGGTGCCCGCGGTATACTTGGGTATGTGATGCCCGCGGTGTACTAGGGTATGTGGTGTCCGCGGTGTACTTAGGTATGTGGTGCCCGCGGTATACTTGGGTATGTGATGCCCGCAGTGTAGTTGGATATGTGGTGCCCGCGGTGTACTAGGGTATGTGGTGCCCGCGGTGTAGTTGGGTATGTGATGCCCGCGGTGTACTAGGGTATGTGGTGTCCGCGGTGTACTTGGGTATGTGGTGCCCGCGGTGTACTTGGGTATGTGGTGTCCGCGGCGTACTTGGGTATGTGGTGCCCGCGGTGTAGTTGGGTATGTGATGCCCGCGGTGTACTTGGGTATGTGGTGCCCGCGGTGTAGTTGGGTATGTGATGTCCGCGGTGTACTTGGGTATGTGGTGCCCGCGGTGTACTAGGGTATGTGGTGTCCGCGGTGTACTTGGGTATGTGGTGCCCGCGGTGTAGTTGGGTATGTGATGCCCGCGGTGTACTAGGGTATGTGGTGCCCGCGGTGTAGTTGGGTATGTGATGCCCGCGGTGTACTAGGGTATGTGGTGTCCGCGGTGTACTTGGGTATGTGGTGCCCGCGGTGTAGTTGGGTATGTGATGCCCGCGGTGTACTAGGGTATGTGGTGCCCGCGGTATACTTGGGTATGTGATGCCCGCGGTGTACTAGGGTATGTGGTGTCCGCGGTGTACTTAGGTATGTGGTGCCCGCGGTATACTTGGGTATGTGATGCCCGCAGTGTAGTTGGATATGTGGTGCCCGCGGTGTACTAGGGTATGTGGTGCCCGCGGTGTAGTTGGGTATGTGATGCCCGCGGTGTACTAGGGTATGTGGTGTCCGCGGTGTACTTGGGTATGTGGTGCCCGCGGTGTACTTGGGTATGTGGTGCCCGCGGTGTACTAGGGTATGTGGTGTCCGCGGTGTACTTGGGTATGTGGTGCCCGCGGTGTAGTTGGGTATGTGATGCCCGCGGTGTACTTGGGTATGTGGTGCCCGCGGTGTAGTTGGGTATGTGATGCCCGCGGTGTACTAGGGTATGTGATGTCCGCGGTGTACTTGGGTATGTGGTGCCCGCGGTGTACTAGGGTATGTGGTGTCCGCTGTGTACTTGGGTATGTGGTGCCCGCGGTGTAGTTGGGTATGTGGTGCCCGCGGTGTACTAGGGTATGTGGTGCCCGCGGTGTACTAGGGTATGTGGTGCCCGCGGTATACTTGGGTATGTGATGCCCGCGGTGTAGTAGGGTATGTGGTGCCCGCGGTGTAGTTGGGTATGTGATGCCCGTGGTGTACTAGGGTATGTGGTGTCCGTGGTGTACTTGGGTATGTGGTGCCCGCGGTGTACTTGGGTATGTGGTGCCCGCGGTGTAGTTGGTTATGTGATGCCCGCGGTGTACTAGGGTATGTGGTGTCCGCGGTGTACTGGGGTATGTGGTGCCCGCGGTGTACTTGGGTATGTGGTGCCCGCGGTGTAGTTGGTTATGTGATTGCCGCGGTATACTAGGGTATGTGGTGCCCGCGGTGTACTAGGGTATGTGGTGCCCGCGGTGTACTAGGGTATGTGGTGCCCGCGGTGTACTAGGGTATGTGGTGCCCGCGGTGTACTAGGGTATGTGGTGCCCGCGGTATACTTGGGTATGTGATGCCCGCGGTGTAGTAGGGTATGTGGTGCCCGCGGTGTAGTTGGGTATGTGATGCACGCGGTGTACTAGGGTATGTGGTGTCCGTGGTGTACTTGGGTATGTGGTGCCCGCGGTGTACTTGGGTATGTGGTGCCCGCGGTGTAGTTGGTTATGTGATTGCCGCGGTATACTAGGGTATGTGGTGCCCGCGGTGTACTAGGGTATGTGGTGCCCGCGGTGTACTAGGGTATGTGGTGCCCGCGGTGTACTAGGGTATGTGGTGCCCGCGGTGTACTAGGGTATGTGGTGCCCGCGGTGTAGTTGGGTATGTGATGCCCGCGGTGTACTAGGGTATGTGATGTCCGCGGTGTACTTGGGTATGTGGTGCCCGCGGTGTAGTTGGGTATGTGATGCCCGCGGTGTACATGGGTATGTGGTGCCTGCGGTGTACTTGGGTTTGTGGTGCCCGCGGTGTAGTTGGTTATGTGATTGCCGCGGTATACTAGGGTATGTGGTGCCCGCGGCGTACTAGGGTATGTGGTGCCCGCAGTGTACTAGGGTATGTGGTGCCCGCGGTGTACTTGGGTATGTGATGCCCGCGGTGTACTAGGGTATGTGGTGTCCGCGGTGTACTTGGGTATGTGATGCCCGCGGTGTACTAGGGTATGTGGTGCCCGCGGTGTACTAGGGTATGTGGTGCCCGCGGTGTACTTGGGTATGTGGTGCCCGCGGTGTACTAGGGTATGTGATGCCCGTGGTGTACTAGGGTATGTGGTGTCCGCGGTGTACTTGGGTATGTGATGCCCGCGGTGTACTAGGGTATGTGGTGCCCGCGGTGTACTAGGGTATGTGGTGCCCGCGGTGTACTTGGGTATGTGGTGCCCGCGGTGTACTTAGGTATGTGATGCCCGCGGTGTACTTGGGTATGTGGTGCCCGCGGTGTACTAGGGTATGTGGTGCCCGCGGTGTAGTAGGGTATGTGGTGCCCGCGGTGTAGTTGGGTATGTGATGCCCGCGGTGTACTAGGGTATGTGGTGCCCGCGGTGTACTTGGGTATGTGATGCCCGCGGTGTAGTAGGGTATGTGGTGCCCGCGGTGTAGTTGGGTATGTGGTGTCCGCGGTGTCCTTGGGTATGTGGTGCCCGCGGTGTAGTTGGGTATGTGGTGCCCGCGGTGTACTAGGGTATGTGGTGCCCGCGGTGTACTAGGGTATGTGGTGCCCGCGGTATACTTGGGTATGTGATGCCCGCGGTGTAGTTGGGTATGTGATGCTCGCGGTGTACTAGGGTATGTGGTGCCCGCGGTGTACTTGGGTATGTGATGCCCGCGGTGTACTAGGGTATGTGGTGTCCGCAGTGTACTTGGGTATGTGGTGCCCGCGGTGTAGTTGGGTATGTGATGCCCGCGGTGTACTAGGGTATGTGGAGCCTGCGGTGGACTTGGGTATGTGATGCCCGCGGTGTACTAGGGTATGTGGTGTCCGCGGTGTACTTGGGTATGTGGTGCCCGCGGTGTACTAGGGTATGTGGTGCCCGCGGTATACTTGGGTATGTGATGCCTGCGGTGTATTAGGGTATGTGGTGCCCGCGGTGTACTTGGGTATGTGATGCCCGCGGTGTAGTTGGGTATGTGATGCCCGCGGTGTACTAGGGTATGTGGTGTCCGCGGTGTACTGGGGTATGTGGTGCCCGCAGTGTACTAGGGTATGTGGTGCCCGCGGTGTACTTGGGTATGTGATGCCCGCGGTGTACTAGGGTATGTGGTGTCCGCGGTGTACGTGGGTATGTGGTGCCCGCGGTGTACTAGGGTATGTGGTGCCCGCGGTATACTTGGGTATGTGATGCCCGCGGTGTACTAGGGTATGTGGTGTCCGCGGTGTACTTAGGTATGTGGTGCCCGCGGTGTACTAGGGTATGTGGTGCCCGCGGTATACTTGGGTATGTGATGCCCGCGGTGTACTAGGGTATGTGGTGTCCGCGGTGTACTTAGGTATGTGGTGCCCGCGGTATACTTGGGTATGTGATGCCCGCAGTGTAGTTGGATATGTGGTGCCCGCGGTGTACTAGGGTATGTGGTGCCCGCGGTGTAGTTGGGTATGTGATGCCCGCGGTGTACTAGGGTATGTGGTGTCCGCGGTGTACTTGGGTATGTGGTGCCCGCGGTGTACTTGGGTATGTGGTGCCCGCGGTGTACTAGGGTATGTGGTGTCCGCGGTGTACTTGGGTATGTGGTGCCCGCGGTGTAGTTGGGTATGTGATGCCCGCGGTGTACTTGGGTATGTGGTGCCCGCGGTGTAGTTGGGTATGTGATGTCCGCGGTGTACTTGGGTATGTGGTGCCCGCGGTGTACTAGGGTATGTGGTGTCCGCGGTGTACTTGGGTATGTGGTGCCCGCGGTGTAGTTGGGTATGTGATGCCCGCGGTGTACTAGGGTATGTGGTGCCCGCGGTGTAGTTGGGTATGTGATGCCCGCGGTGTACTAGGGTATGTGGTGTCCGCGGTGTACTTGGGTATGTGGTGCCCGCGGTGTAGTTGGGTATGTGATGCCCGCGGTGTACTAGGGTATGTGGTGCCCGCGGTATACTTGGGTATGTGATGCCCGCGGTGTACTAGGGTATGTGGTGTCCGCGGTGTACTTAGGTATGTGGTGCCCGCGGTATACTTGGGTATGTGATGCCCGCAGTGTAGTTGGATATGTGGTGCCCGCGGTGTACTAGGGTATGTGGTGCCCGCGGTGTAGTTGGGTATGTGATGCCCGCGGTGTACTAGGGTATGTGGTGTCCGCGGTGTACTTGGGTATGTGGTGCCCGCGGTGTACTTGGGTATGTGGTGCCCGCGGTGTACTAGGGTATGTGGTGTCCGCGGTGTACTTGGGTATGTGGTGCCCGCGGTGTAGTTGGGTATGTGATGCCCGCGGTTTACTTGGGTATGTGGTGCCCGCGGTGTAGTTGGGTATGTGATGCCCGCGGTGTACTAGGGTATGTGATGTCCGCGGTGTACTTGGGTATGTGGTGCCCGCGGTGTACTAGGGTATGTGGTGTCCGCTGTGTACTTGGGTATGTGGTGCCCGCGGTGTAGTTGGGTATGTGGTGCCCGCGGTGTACTAGGGTATGTGGTGCCCGCGGTGTACTAGGGTATGTGGTGCCCGCGGTATACTTGGGTATGTGATGCCCGCGGTGTAGTAGGGTATGTGGTGCCCGCGGTGTAGTTGGGTATGTGATGCCCGTGGTGTACTAGGGTATGTGGTGTCCGTGGTGTACTTGGGTATGTGGTGCCCGCGGTGTACTTGGGTATGTGGTGCCCGCGGTGTAGTTGGTTATGTGATGCCCGCGGTGTACTAGGGTATGTGGTGTCCGCGGTGTACTGGGGTATGTGGTGCCCGCGGTGTACTTGGGTATGTGGTGCCCGCGGTGTAGTTAGTTATGTGATTGCCGCGGTATACTAGGGTATGTGGTGCCCGCGGTGTACTAGGGTATGTGGTGCCCGCGGTGTACTAGGGTATGTGGTGCCCGCGGTGTACTAGGGTATGTGGTGCCCGCGGTGTACTAGGGTATGTGGTGCCCGCGGTATACTTGGGTATGTGATGCCCGCGGTGTAGTAGGGTATGTGGTGCCCGCGGTGTAGTTGGGTATGTGATGCACGCGGTGTACTAGGGTATGTGGTGTCCGTGGTGTACTTGGGTATGTGGTGCCCGCGGTGTACTTGGGTATGTGGTGCCCGCGGTGTAGTTGGTTATGTGATTGCCGCGGTATACTAGGGTATGTGGTGCCCGCGGTGTACTAGGGTATGTGGTGCCCGCGGTGTACTAGGGTATGTGGTGCCCGCGGTGTACTAGGGTATGTGGTGCCCGCGGTGTAGTTGGGTATGTGATGCCCGCGGTGTACTAGGGTATGTGATGCCCGCGGTGTACTTGGGTATGTGGTGCCCGCGGTGTAGTTGGGTATGTGATGCCCGCGGTGTACATGGGTATGTGGTGCCTGCGGTGTACTTGGGTTTGTGGTGCCCGCGGTGTAGTTGGTTATGTGATTGCCGCGGTATACTAGGGTATGTGGTGCCCGCGGCGTACTAGGGTATGTGGTGCCCGCAGTGTACTAGGGTATGTGGTGCCCGCGGTGTACTTGGGTATGTGATGCCCGCGGTGTACTAGGGTATGTGGTGTCCGCGGTGTACTTGGGTATGTGATGCCCGCGGTGTACTAGGGTATGTGGTGCCCGCGGTGTACTAGGGTATGTGGTGCCCGCGGTGTACTTGGGTATGTGGTGCCCGCGGTGTACTAGGGTATGTGATGCCCGTGGTGTACTAGGGTATGTGGTGTCCGCGGTGTACTTGGGTATGTGATGCCCGCGGTGTACTAGGGTATGTGGTGCCCGCGGTGTACTAGGGTATGTGGTGCCCGCGGTGTACTTGGGTATGTGGTGCCCGCGGTGTACTTAGGTATGTGATGCCCGCGGTGTACTTGGGTATGTGGTGCCCGCGGTGTACTAGGGTATGTGGTGCCCGCGGTGTAGTAGGGTATGTGGTGCCCGCGGTGTAGTTGGGTATGTGATGCCCGCGGTGTACTAGGGTATGTGGTGCCCGCGGTGTACTTGGGTATGTGATGCCCGCGGTGTAGTAGGGTATGTGGTGCCCGCGGTGTAGTTGGGTATGTGGTGTCCGCGGTGTCCTTGGGTATGTGGTGCCCGCGGTGTAGTTGGGTATGTGGTGCCCGCGGTGTACTAGGGTATGTGGTGCCCGCGGTGTACTAGGGTATGTGGTGCCCGCGGTATACTTGGGTATGTGATGCCCGCGGTGTAGTTGGGTATGTGATGCCCGCGGTGTACTAGGGTATGTGGTGCCCGCGGTGTACTTGGGTATGTGATGCCCGCGGTGTACTAGGGTATGTGGTGTCCGCAGTGTACTTGGGTATGTGGTGCCCGCGGTGTAGTTGGGTATGTGATGCCCGCGGTGTACTAGGGTATGTGGAGCCTGCGGTGGACTTGGGTATGTGATGCCCGCGGTGTACTAGGGTATGTGGTGTCCGCGGTGTACTTGGGTATGTGGTGCCCGCGGTGTACTAGGGTATGTGGTGCCCGCGGTATACTTGGGTATGTGATGCCTGCGGTGTATTAGGGTATGTGGTGCCCGCGGTGTACTTGGGTATGTGATGCCCGCGGTGTAGTTGGGTATGTGATGCCCGCGGTGTACTAGGGTATGTGGTGTCCGCGGTGTACTGGGGTATGTGGTGCCCGCAGTGTACTAGGGTATGTGGTGCCCGCGGTGTACTTGGGTATGTGATGCCCGCGGTGTACTAGGGTATGTGGTGTCCGCGGTGTACGTGGGTATGTGGTGCCCGCGGTGTACTAGGGTATGTGGTGCCCGCGGTATACTTGGGTATGTGATGCCCGCGGTGTATTAGGGTATGTGGTGCCCGCGGTGTACTTGGGTATGTGATGCCCGCGGTGTAGTTGGGTATGTGATGCCCGCGGTGTACTAGGGTATGTGGTGTCCGCGGTGTACTGGGGTATGTGGTGCCCGCGGTGTACTTGGGTATGTGGTGCCCGCGGTGTAGTTGGTTATGTGATTGCCGCGGTGTACTAGGGTATGTGGTGCCCGCGGTGTAGTTGGGTATGTGATGCCCGCGGTGTACTAGGGTATGTGGTGCCCGCGGTATACTTGGGTATGTGGTGCCCGCGGTGTACTAGGGTATGTGGTGCCCGCGGTGTAGTAGGGTATGTGGTGCCCGCGGTGTAGTTGGGTATGTGATGCCCGCGGTGTACTAGGGTATGTGGTGCCCGCGGTGTACTTGGGTATGTGGTGCCCGCGGTGTAGTAGGGTATGTGGTGCCCGCGGTGTAGTTGGGTATGTGATGCCCGCGGTGTAGTTGGGTATGTGATGCCCGCGGTGTACTAGGGTATGTGATGTCCGCGGTGTACTTGGGTATGTGGTGCCCGCGGTGTACTAGGGTATGTGGTGTCCGCGGTGTACTTGGGTATGTGGTGCCCGCGGTGTAGTTGGGTATGTGATGCCCGCGGTGTACTAGGGTATGTGGTGCCCGCGGTGTAGTTGGGTATGTGATGCCCGCGGTGTACTAGGGTATGTGGTGTCCGCGGTTTACTTGGGTATGTGGTGCCCGCGGTGTAGTTGGGTATGTGATGCCCGCGGTGTACTAGGGTATGTGGTGCCCGCGGTGTAGTTGGGTATGTGATGCCCGCGGTGTACTAGGGTATGTGATGTCCGCGGTGTACTTAGGTATGTGGTGCCCGCGGTATACTTGGGTATGTGATGCCCGCAGTGTAGTTGGATATGTGGTGCCCGCGGTGTACTAGGGTATGTGGTGCCCGCGGTGTAGTTGGGTATGTGATGCCCGCGGTGTACTAGGGTATGTGGTGTCCGCGGTGTACTTGGGTATGTGGTGCCCGCGGTGTACTAGGGTATGTGGTGTCCGCGGTGTACTTGGGTATGTGGTGCCCGCGGTGTAGTTGGGTATGTGATGCCCGCGGTGTACTTGGGTATGTGGTGCCCGCGGTGTACTAGGGTATGTGGTGCCCGCGGTGTACTTGGGTATGTGGTGCCCGCGGTGTACTAGGGTATGTGGTGCCCGCGGTATACTTGGGTATGTGATGCCCGCGGTGTACTAGGGTATGTGGTGTCCGCGGTGTACTTAGGTATGTGGTGCCCGCGGTATACTTGGGTATGTGATGCCCGCAGTGTAGTTGGATATGTGGTGCCCGCGGTGTACTAGGGTATGTGGTGCCCGCGGTGTAGTTGGGTATGTGATGCCCGCGGTGTACTAGGGTATGTGGTGTCCGCGGTGTACTTGGGTATGTGGTGCCCGCGGTGTACTTGGGTATGTGGTGCCCGCGGTGTACTAGGGTATGTGGTGTCCGCGGTGTACTTGGGTATGTGGTGCCCGCGGTGTAGTTGGGTATGTGATGCCCGCGGTGTACTTGGGTATGTGGTGCCCGTGGTGTAGTTGGGTATGTGATGCCCGCGGTGTACTAGGGTATGTGATGTCCGCGGTGTACTTGGGTATGTGGTGCCCGCGGTGTACTAGGGTATGTGGTGTCCGCGGTGTACTTGGGTATGTGGTGCCCGCGGTGTAGTTGGGTATGTGATGCCCGCGGTGTACTAGGGTATGTGGTGCCCGCGGTGTAGTTGGGTATGTGATGCCCGCGGTGTACTAGGGTATGTGGTGTCCGCGGTTTACTTGGGTATGTGGTGCCCGCGGTGTAGTTGGGTATGTGATGCCCGCGGTGTACTAGGGTATGTGGTGCCCGCGGTGTAGTTGGGTATGTGATGCCCGCGGTGTACTAGGGTATGTGATGTCCGCGGTGTACTTGGGTATGTGGTGCCCGCGGTATACTTGGGTATGTGATGCCCGCGGTGTACTTGGGTATGTGGTGCCCGCGGTGTACTTGGGTATGTGGTGCCCGCGGTATACTTGGGTATGTGATGCCCGCGGTGTACTTGGGTATGTGGTGCTCGCGGTGTACTTGGGTATGTGGTGCCCGCGGTGTACTTGGGTATGTGATGCCCGCGGTGTAGTAGGGTATGTGGTGCCCGCGGTGTAGTTGCGGTGTACTAGGGTATGTGGTGCCCGCGGTATACTTGGGTATGTGATGCCCGCGGTGTACTAGGGTATGTGGTGTCCGCGGTGTACTTAGGAATGTGGTGCCCGCTGTGTACTAGGGTATGTGGTGCCCGCGGTATACTTGGGTATGTGATGCCCGCAGTGTAGTTGGAAATGTGATTGCCGCGGTATACTAGGGTATGTGGTGCCCGCGGTGTACTAGGGTATGTGGTGCCCGCAGTGTACTAGGGTATGTGGTGCCCGCGGTGTACTAGGGTATGTGGTGCCCGCGGTGTACTTGGGTATGTGATGCCCGCGGTGTACTAGGGTATGTGGTGTCCGCGGTGTACTTGAGTATGTGGTGCCCGCGGTGTACTAGGGTATGTGGTGCCCGCGGTGTACTAGGGTATGTGGTGTCCGCGGTGTACTTGGGTATGTGATGCCCGCAGTGTAGTTGGAAATGTGATTGCCGCGGTATACTAGGGTATGTGGTGCCCGCAGTGTACTAGGGTATGTGGTGCCCGCGGTGTACTAGGGTATGTGGTGCCCGCGGTTTACTTGGGTATGTGATGCCCGCGGTGTAGTTGGGTATGTGATGCCCGCGGTGTACTAGGGTATGTGGTGTCCGCGGTGTACTAGGGTATGTGGTGCCCGCGGTGTACTAGGGTATGTGGTGCCCGCGGTGTACTTGGGTATGTGATGCCCGCGGTGTACTAGGGTATGTGGTGTCCGCGGTGTACTAGGGTATGTGGTGCCCGCGGTGTACTTGGGTATGTGATGCCCGCGGTGTAGTTGGGTATGTGATGCCCGCGGTGTACTAGGGTATGTGGTGTCCGCGGTGTACTAGGGTATGTGGTGTCCGCGGTGTACTAGGGTATGTGGTGCCCGCGGTGTACTAGGGTATGTGGTGTCCGCGGTGTACTAGGGTATGTGGTGCCCGCGGTGTAATAGGGTATGTGGTGCCCGCGGTATACATGGGTAATATGGGTTTGTGGTGCCCGCAGTGTACTAACGTCCTCGTATGGGTGCCTGTACAAACAAGGGTGTGTCTGGGTGTTACTATGTATTCTATGTATTCTATTCTACATATTTACTCTCTATCTACAAAAATGTACTTATGTAAAATTTTTATCAGCAATCTAGTTCCCATAGAACATGCTTTGTTTAGTTTAGGACTAGAGTGTGATGTGTGAAATTGTTCATGAATCTTTAATATATTATTATATTTATAAAATAAATGTTCTTTTGTTACAGATAACTTAATGTTATTGTGGCATCGACGCCGAAGGATGCCTTACGAATATTTTGTAAATATGATTACTACATTAATAAGTTTATTGCTAGATGTTATTACGTGCAATGTAAAGATTTTATGGCGGTTGATGCGAATATTTAGATTTAGTTTTGAAATCATAAATTATTGTATAGCTTTTTATACACGATTTGGTGAAATTTTTAAAAGATCTATTTACAAATACATTAGCTACTTTATACTTATAGCCGGACCGGTCGAAAGTTGACTTAAATGAATTACTTCGATCAGATTCGGCTGATTAAAGCTATATAATTTTGATTTCCACATCAAAATTATATAGCTTTAATCAGCCGAATCTGATCGACGTAATTCATCCGACTTAGATATATAAAATCGATAGTCTGCGCCTAACCAGAACACAGCAACTACTGCTTGATGGCGAAAATAAGGTACGGTGGTAGTACGAGCTTTCTGACAAAGATTCCTACTACTACACAAGTATTATGATAACTTACTGATGTCAAATTTATGCCTGTCATGTCAAATAAAAAATAATTTAACTTTATATTTTTTGTTTTGCATTTTTTAAGCTGTATTTTTGAACAAAAAATAAATTATGCACTAACTTATTTATTCTTTTTCATTTTACAAAATTCTAGTACAGTCAGCATGAGAATTCATTAATGAGACAATTAACCCGCCATTCTTGACTGAAGTCAATCACCCAGACACAGAACAAATATTTATGCCCCGCCCCTTGTATTCACTGTTAACACTGTTTTTCTGTATTTTCTGTTATTTCCTTGTGTGTACAATAAAGCGTTTTCTATCTATCTATCTTATGTTCATCAAACGAACATTTGCACTGGGTGGGCCGATCGAACCCACAACCCAAAGCATCGAAGGCGTAACTCTGCCTACTGAGTCGTGACGCTTGTCAATTAATTGGCTAAAAAAGAAAACCCCATTAAATATAATGAATGATTTACTATAAATATAATTGGAATAATACTTGAACATCGCTTACAATCTATCAACATTAATACAATATCACAGTAGTCACAGCATTTTCGACGACAGCTCCAACTCCAGCTGTAGATCTTGGATGGACTCCTTTTTAAGGAGCGGCTTTCTGTCCACTTCCTTCGTCTTTTTAGCGTTCTTTTTCTTTGTTAACCTGTAAAAAACATTATATTAGTTTATTATAATGTGCTAAGGGAAAATAAAAAAAAATCCAAAGTTTAAGTCGAGCAGGATTTGAACCCGCGACTTTCTGTTCGATTCAATAACGCAATAAAATCATTACATTTATGCTTGATTATTATACTAAAACAAGTATAATTTGACAGGCGTCACAGCTCAGTTGGCAGTAGCTCAGTTTGAAAGTAAATATTTCCAAAAAAAAATAAAAAATCTATGAGCAATCTAGTTCCCATAGCAAAAGCTTTGCTTAGTTTAGGACTAGAGTGTGATGTGTGAAATATCTGTTATTTTTTTTTTATTAACTAAATAAATATACGTAGACATATTACACAACACAATCAGTAATCAGTAGTAGTACCAAATTAAGCAGAGCTTGAACATATGAATAAACAATAAAAGGTAATTGTCATTACTTTCTTTTTGAATTCGATTCATAATCAACTCTAATAAATAAGACTCACCTATTTATAACTCCATCTGCGTGATCCATCATCCTGATGATATCGGCCTGATCGGAAGAATCCAAGGGAGCCACGGATATATCTCTCACAGCTCTGAATTTACCGCAATTGTTTAAATGCTCGTTTTCTAACCGGAAGAAGTTCCATATAAATCGTCTGGAATTAGAAAAATCATTTTAAATATACACAATGTAAGTCGTGTTAGTTACACTATTTATAACTCAGGAACGGCAGTACCGGTATCGCTGAAAATTGGTGGGTAGCTTAGAGCCAGGAGACAGACATAGGATAATATATATAATATGTATGTATGTATTTTCTAATAAAAAAACTTAATAAATTCAAAAATCTGCTTATTTTTTGCCTTTAAGGCGGAACAGTCTTCGCCGAGACAGCTAGTAATTTATAATGATATTGAGTTAATTATCCAAAATATAACGATAATAAGACAATTTCACGACCAACAAGTACAATCACAATACTATTGTTATCTGATGTATATGCTAGATTATTGTAAAGGTTCAATCAAATAGATTCAGTAGTTTTTGCGAGACAGAGTAACAAACATACATCCATCCACACATCCTTACATACAAACTTTTGCGTGAAAGATCTTTACATATATCCATCCTTACGGTTCAATTGATTTGATTGATTAGTAGGAAGTAGGATAGTAAGATGGCAAAAAGGTTTCATCATCATCATCATCATCGACCTATATTAGTCCACTGCTGGACGTAGGTCTCTCTCCAGACGCGCCACTGAGCCCGGTCTTTGGTTCTTCTCATCCAGTGTTTGCCAGCTACACTCCTTGTATCGCTCCATCTCTCCGGGTGCGTCCCCACACAATGCCTAAACGCGGTCTCCACTCCAGTATCCGTTTGCCCCAACGGTTGTCGGTTCTTCGGCAAACATGGCCGGCCCACTGCCACTTGAGCTTGCAAAAATAAAGCTTTACCTGAATACTTCTAATGGGGCTAGTATGGACACCATAGTTTCCCCGCTAACATATCCATTTTCCGTCAGCAAAAATGACACTATCCATATGAATCGTAGCACGAAATCTTCCACAATTGCGAAATAGTAGAACTGAAACACATGTGTAAATTATATTTAATACAGCGCCATCTAGCCCCGAACTAAGCAAATGTCTGTTTAATTACATAAATACAGCGCCATCTAGCCCCGAACTAAGCAAAGGTCTGTTTAATTACATAAACGATTTTATAGTATTGCAATTGAAAAATAAACATCGAATATTTTACATATAAATAAATGCTAAGCTATGTCAAGCTATTATAAAATTGACGAAGATTTGACTGATTTTATATTTTGCAATGACATATCTACTAATGAGTTAATTTTTATGTATTATCAACTTCAATCACAATTTTATTTTCGTCATTTTTCCTTTTTTTGTTTAATTAAAATAATATTTTAAAAATATAATTGACGTATCATAACAACATGTACAATGCCTTATGATAAATAAAGATAATTTATGCTAGTAATAGTAAGTTCCTAAATATTGTTATAACTTTTATTGTTTTATTTTGGTCTCTAAGCCTATCTCTATGGTTATAAAAATATCCGGTCACTCACCCCAACGCTGTAAACAATTTCCTCTCTCAAGAACTTATTCTCTGCAGACGGTCCACAACTGAACAGACCCCAATCCATTTTGACATCCCAAGTGTAAGTGTAGAGAGATGAAACCAGTTGGCATGCAAACCAAGCGTATAGAAACGGATTGTCGTATGAATCTGTATATCTATCTGGAAGGGATACCTTGCTTTAATTTGTTTTTAATTTAACTAACTTACGACTATAACAGTATTTCATATGTATAATAAAAATATATATATCTATGTAATGTTATTGTATTAAGTATGTCAGTCTTCTAGTACCCATAACAAAAGCTCTGCTTAGCTTGGGGCTAGATGATGTTGTGTGGATTGTCTAGCATTAGTTATTTATTTATTTAAATGTAAAACTGTACATAGACATATAAAATACATAAGATACGGTTGAGCTATAGCAGTAAACCTGTGCCAGTGCTGTCAAATAGGTCATAGCTTTATGCCACTTCCGAACTGGACAACGTTACTAATTATCTTAATTGAGACAAAGAAATTAACAAAAATTAAATATTATTGGGGAGACCTTTGCCCAGCAGTGGGACAGCTTGGCTTATTAAAAACTTATATATTTATTTCTATTACTAGATAAATCAACATCCTAGATTGACTTGGCGTAGGCAGTAAGGATCAATAGTTTTTTGGCACTAGGTTTTTTAAGCTATTGCATAGCTTCTATCGCGGGCCTTGAGCGTGGAGACCGAATGCTGAAATTCCGTAACGAAAATAACCTAACACTGCGCATGCGTAATCCAGCAAAAAAATCTATGCAATAGCTTTACCGCGGCAGTTACCGAGTGCCACACATTGGCTAAGTACTAACCATTATAAAGCGCTCGTAGTGTAGAAAACATAACCACGAAGAATGTTGTAGAGTATTTTCCCGCGTTCACTAAATGTGGGAACGCCTCTCTACTGTCTCTGTATCGACGCAAACATTGCCAGAATCGAGTCCACGCCGGGATTATATTGACAAGGGCGCGGGATATTATGAACCAACGAGTCATTTCAAATGAATCTGAAAATAATTAGATTAGAGAATAGATTTTAGACGTTATATTACTAGCTGGTGTCCGCGACTTCGTCTTGCTATTGGTCTATTTTGACCAATTCGCATAATATCTTTGTAAATCATATAGTGTTATTTTGTAAATTATATTATTATAAAGTTTCATTAGCATCTATTCCAGAGCATACGATCAGGAAATATTTATTCCAGGTGTAATGTATTGTATTAAGTATGTCAGTCTTCTAGTACCCATAACACAAGCTCTGCTTAGCTTGAGGCTAGATGATGTTGTGTGGATTGTCCAGCATTATTTATTTATCAATCAAAAACTCTGACAAAAATAGTAATGAACTTCTTACTATTAACAGTAGACCAGTCTGCTGAAAGTCCGGTGACATACAAAGCCACTAAGTAATGGAAGTCTAGGAAGGCTGCCGCAAACGAATTCCATTGGTCAGCCAGCCAGAAATCAGCGAATAACACTGGGACAAATGGCGCAGCTAATATTCGACCCTGGAACCAAGAAAATAGAGATGAATTTTCTTTGAAAGTCATTTTAATGTGCGATTTTGTTTCCTACATTTATGATTATAGAGTTAAGATTACGTTATTGTGATTTATTAGCCAATTCATATAATTTCATTTTATTTTGTAACACATTTATGTGTCCCACGATTAATTAAATAAATTAGCCATATATTAGAATTACCAATGGTAAAGAGGGGTGTTTGTTACTTAACCAATACGGCTGCGCCAGTTTTGATAAGATATAGATAGGATAAGAGAAAACATTTTATGCGCAGCCATATTTTTTAGTTAACACATATCTAAAAAGAATGTCAGTTTAACTTTCTAATGCAGTTATTTCTGAACCAATTTAAATAAAATTTAATTACATTATGTATTTCATACAGACTAGAATACTCACTTTTTAAAATCACAGACTATTGTTGCGTTCGAAAATAATCTTACAATTTGAATTGACTACAGTATATGTATATCATATAATAAAAATATAGTAAAAATACTTACACATATCCTCAAAAACCAGAACCTAGCTTCATGTCGGAACACTTTGAACGGATTCATTAAAAACACAATCATTATTATCACCAACGCCAATGGATTTACAAATGGCGGTACACTAAGACTTGCACTGTATATAAAACTGAGTATACTAAGCGCCCAGACCACTCCTAGAATGGCTGCTAGTTCCATCAAATGCTGTTCTGATAAATGATTCCTCGGATCCAATTCGAAGATAAGCACATGATTGACACCAGAAGATCTCCATCCGTATACATTGATGCCTATTAGGAATATAAATTCTACTAGTAGGAATGGACCTCGGTATAAACGGAACGCTGTCTTGAAATTTTCTATTGTTGAACTTTCGTGGAAGAATAGTGCTGGAAAAAAAAAGAAATATTTAAATGAAATTATAAGTATATAAGTATTCTATCAGCAGTCTAGATCGTATAGTGACGACCGATGTGGCGCGGCGGGCGAAGGTCCGCCTGCGACGCGGAGGTTGCGGGTTCGATTCCCGCCTTGGGATAAATGTCTATACGATCTGCAAATATTTATTCCGGGTGTTCTGGGTATTTTATATGTATAAAAAAATATCTATCTATGTAATGTGTTGTATTAAGTATGTCAGTCTTCTAGTACCCATAACACAAGCTCTGCTTAGCTTGGGGCTAGATGATGTTGTGTGGATTGTTCAACATTAAAAGTGCAAGCTTTGCTTAGTTTTGGACTAGAGTGTGATGTGTGAGATGTCTATGAAACAATTTCACGTATCACGGTTTGGGTTCGATTCTATTAACAGATTTGGATAAAACTTTGAATATGTATATACATATTTAACATTTAAATAAATTACTAAATACATATGTATTAAATGTTAAATACATATGTATTTAACATTTAATATGGTGCATGGAAAGAGGCTCCTCGTGGCGCACACCGGTAACAGCTAGGCACGGTAAAGCAGTGTCTAGTCTGGCTAATCTTTCCAACACGATGCTACAACAGAATACCTACAGTTGTAGCATCGACACGATAAGAAGAAGTTTAATGTTAAAATATAATTCTATTTTAAAATAAATTATCCCAAAAATCAAAAGTAGGCAAACGGCTACACAACAGCTACAAAATTATAAAAACGGACGCAATTTTTCCATTACCCTTATCAGTTAATCCAAAATCCAAACAAAAATCTAAATTAAGATTTACGCAGCATAAAACAAACTTGTACTAATCTATTTGCAAGTTTATTCTGTTAGGCCATGGTCAGCAGAGATATACTACTGTATGCAGAACTGATTACTTTTTATTACTTAATCTTTTATCAAATGTTTGCTCTTTTAACCGACTTTGAAAGAAGATTCTTTTAAATTCGACGTGTGTTTTTTATGTAAGAATATTTTTTAAGGTTCTAAAACTAAAAACAAGATTTATACTTAGTTAGAGCGGATAGTCAGCAGGAAAGTTTATGTGATGCTTAGTTCTAAGTATAAGCTCTAAGTACCATTGTTTTCTTTAATTTTAAGCCTATATTGAACAATAAAAACATTTTATTATAAAAAAAAACTAAAGGGTACAACGGGCCCTTATTACTTCGCTGTCCGTCTGTCTGTCTGTTCGTGTGTTGTCGCTATAAAAACGAATACTAAAAAACAGAATAAAATATGTAAATATTAAAAGGCCCCCTAAAAATATTTAATTTATTTCCTTTTTTTTGTTTTTGTCATACAAAAACATGATTTTTTGGTAAGTCGATTTTGATGATTTTATTTTTATTTGGTAGATCATATTTCAGATGTGACAGACTCTTTTATTTATTTGAAAAAGATATGTTCTTTTTGAGTTGGTAATTAAAAATGTGTACGTATATTTAATTTTATTTTGACAATATTTATTGTAATATATTTTTAACCGACTTCCAAAAAGGAGGTTTTCATTTCGAATGTAGATTTTTACGACCTACAAATTGCCCTAGGTCATGTTTATTGACGACCGATGTGGCGCGGCGGACGAATGTCCGCCTGCAACGCGGAGGTTGCGGGTTCGATTTGCGCCTTGGGATAAATGTTTGTACGATCTGCAAATATTTATTCCGGGTGTTCTGGGTATTTCATATGTATAATAAAAAATATATATCTATGTAATGTAATGCATTAAGAATGTCAGTTTTCTAGTACCCATAACACAAGCTCTGCTTAGCTTGGGGCTAGATGATGTTGTGTGGATTTTCCAGCATTATCTATTTAATTTATTTACTTGGACTAAAATGACCCCTGCGAGTATAAATCATTTACATTAACAATCTGTTTATTGTACCAGTGTGTTTATCTACCTTATCTGATAAATACAGTGCATTGCAAAGGAAATCTGTATTTTTAGGCTCTTGCTTCAAGTGGAGTTTTCTCAATTTTGAGTATCGAGATTATTTGAAGTACCTAATCTTTGAAATAGCCTTTTTAACCGAACTGATACTTAGAATGAACAATATAAATAAATAATGCTGGACAATCCACACAACATCATCTAGCCCCAAGCTAGGCAGTGCTTGTGTTATGGGTACTAGAACACTGACATACTTAATACATTACATAGATAGATATTTTTTATTATAA
The DNA here is from genome assembly GCA_932527185.1 of Ecliptopera silaceata. Classification (NCBI taxonomy): domain Eukaryota; kingdom Metazoa; phylum Arthropoda; class Insecta; order Lepidoptera; family Geometridae; genus Ecliptopera; species Ecliptopera silaceata. The sequence goes on along the minus strand of OW052213.1, from coordinate 5,573,087 downwards.
AAAATACCGAGAATACCCAGAATAAATATTTACAGATCGTACAAAAATTTATCCCAAGGCGGGAATCGAACCGAAAAGAATAAATGTTTAGTCTTTTTAACTGAATAGGCACTTAGTATAATGAAGAATATAATATATGAATATATGAAGAATAAAATACTTTGAATAACAATAAGCTTTTTAAATTCGTTTCAATTGTTAAGAAGTTTAGGTTATTAAGTAGTTAATACCTAACTAATTTTAGTAAACTACCTATTGTACATTGTAACCGTTTGTGTGTACCTACATTGTAACCGTTCTGACTGTCGCTTTACCGCCAAGTGCAATACTATTGTATTCATAGCGGTAAGACGGCGAAAAATCGAAGACTTTGGTCGTGATGCAACGCGAAAGACTCGACTTATTATTATTATTTACTTATTATTATTTATCTAATTCAGCAGTGATTTTTAAAGGCTTATCAACAGTCTCTAGGAATCTAAAATGATTTATCATCATTCCCCCTGCTCTTTTCCCACACTAAGTGGGGTCAGCACTTCATGTTTTCTTTTTCCACTCACTCCTATCCATCGAGTAGATAAGATACCCAGTAGACACGAAATGTTGTATTATTTGTGTAGACAAAAATTCTGCTAAATCACGGCAGCGATCGCTGCGCTCAGAGCCGACAGTCGTCTCTCGGATAGCCATACAAAAATGTATGGACATCCGAGAGACGACTGTCGGCTCGAGAGTAGGGAGTTTTAAAATGCGTCTTCGGACTAAGGGCTCTGATTGTCCGACGAAAGCGACAGTTCACAATTATATGACCCAAACGACTGATCGTCGACAGACTTGGCAGACCTAATTACGCCTCTACTGGATATGTACTAGATGCTCCTATCATTCAAAATGATTACTTATAAAAAAAAAAAGGTAGCACTCCGGGAGTGCCGGCAGAAGTGAAAACTTCAATATTAACGTTGTGTTTAATTATAAGTATAAAAGTACTATCATTTATGAGGTAGAATACAATGTTTATGTTTTTATTTTTTATTATTTTTTATTTTTCGCCCTGTGCCGCCTAAACAGAGCAGCACACTCAGGCACGGTAGAAAGAGTGGGAGATACTAGTTCCTCTCCCTTCCCCTCGATCTTACGCTTTTTCGATCAGCATCACGTGACCCTGACGCGAGATTGAAAGTTTTTACCCACCCAGCGCCGCTAAAGAAGTTTTCACTTCAAAAAAATATAGTTTAAAACCAAACTCACCAGATAGAACCACAGTTATAAGTAAAACTATAAAGGACCCTGAGAACAGTCCAACTTTAAAGGTGGTCCATGGACTTTGTTGTTCCCCTAACGGAGGCACTCGTAACTTCTTCATGGCCTTCTGTCTGTCTCCTCCTTCCAGGTCATTAGTCACAGTTGCCTCTGTATCACTAATTAATCGATCTATGTCTTTGTTTGTGTAGAAATGGGAGGTTTCAACGTGTTCTGCCCTCCATTGTGCTCCGTTGCTGACGTTTAATAACTAAAAAAGAAGAAATATCATTTATTCTGTAAATATATTTGTAGAAAATTTTGGTAAGTACTTATAAAAAGTATTTTATTTAATATGTGTAATAGCATATATATTTACAGTTTTACTCAAAGAAACCGCAAATGTTGTGTGTTTGATTTTCAAGGCATAAAACGTTATTTCAATCCGAAATTTACTTAAGGGAGTAATCAGAGACACGTCCATACATTTGACACAAGCTCACATTTGCAGTAATTTATCTACAAGTGACAGGTTGGAAATCCATCTTTAGATTACTGGAATTGTTTTTTTTTTTTTCAATATATTATAGGCAAACGCTTAACCGCAATCACACCTGATGTTAAGTGATGATGCGGCCTACGGTGTAGCGCGTTTGCCTAGATAAAGCCTATTTACTGTCCTCTTAAAAGGCTCCCAAATTATAGGTATCTGGGTACACAGATGCCGGCAAGGAATTCCACTCCTTGGCGGTCCTCAAAATAAACTTTGAGGCAAAACGCTTTGTGCGGACAGGTGGTATGTCCACCATGACCAGTACCCCAAGTACGAGTTTGTGCACACACGGATCGCAGAGACGCAATCGCCGAGCGCCACCGATTTTTTATGGAATTCCAAGCTTCTCAAGAAATCTGCTAGGGGCGCTGCATGGTTCTCCATGCAAAATCGGCGGCACTCGGCGGTTGTGTCTCTACTATCCGTGTGTGCACAAACTCGTACTTGTTCCGTGCGTCTGGTGGTCCGATGTTGGAATGGAGCTCGGGGAATTAACCCATAAAAGTGATGATTCAAAAACATGATTTAGTAACTGGTTGTGACAAATATTTTTCCCTCTAACAACTGGTTATTTGAAAGGGTTTTATTATCCTTGTTAAAGTCTGGTTGGTTTTAAGCTTTAGAGCACGATTTAGGAATAAATTTACATCTTTATTAATTGATTGAGTGACACTGCGTAATACGAAGCCTGCGGCCGGCTGCGTAGTTCTGTAAATGACGCAGTGTAACTCAATAAAATATGCGGAAAGTTTTGATCCTGTATATAGAAAAAAAAACGGGCTACTTAAAAAATATATACCTACCTACACATTGTCTTGAGAACCTCCTCCGTTTCTTTCGGCGGTTAATTAAGGCCCAATTTCACAGATCTCAATGCAAGGACTCTTAACAAACGAGAAGAACTCATCATTATATCAATACATGTTTTAACATGATTTAAAAATCTAAGGTGCCTTCTGATCACACTAATTAAAACTGTAGTAATAAGGATAATAATTTTACAAACCTTATCATGTTTCTTCAATATTTTCCTAAATCCTGTATAATTTAAGTTCTGGTAATTCTGCAGTAGGATGAGACTTAAGTAGAATTCGCTAAACGCTAATTTCAGCTCTTGCACTTTTCGGCGTGGAATGAATTTTTTGCTGTCCCCTCCACCTTTAGGTTTTATAGTGTCGAAGTGAGATTTAAGCTCGCTTTGTAAGGTGGCGAATTTTCGGGTGGCTTCAGCCAGTTTTTCTGCAACAATATGACATGTTTTAAAAAAACTAACCATATAAAAGTAAGGGGCATTAATTACGCATGGGTCCCAAGAGGGAAGACGGGTCCAAAATCATCCTGTTATTTATTAATGACCACTAAAACTAACCGATTTATAGACCCGAATTAATAACTGCTTTTTTACATTTCTCTCTCTACTGGAAGGAATGGAGAAGTGGAAGGGGAGGATTTACCTGAATAAAATGTGTTAATTTTCTTCTGTTCCTGATCACAGTAATGGAAAAAGGTTTCGTCGAAATTAGCAAAATGCCGAGACAATACTTCCGGTTCAACATTTTCAGCCGACGGAGCTTCCTCTACCGCTGTGTATAGCATCGCTTTCATTTCCTATAGCAAATATAATGTGTAATTAATAAATAATAATTAAAAAATAAAATAAACAAATATTCTTAGATATTTCACATAACAGTCTAGTCCCAAATAAAAAAAAATAAAAAGCTTGTTATTTGCATGCATGAAAAATGCCTAAAATATGCATGAAAACTGGCAGAATATGCAAAATTAAATTAAAAAAATCAGCATACAATTAGTAAATTATTTTTTGACAGGTTAATATGGTAAACTAACAATAGATGACATAAAAAATATTTAAAATTTTTGTAAATCAAGTATTTTTCTATATTTTCAGCAGTAAGATTGTGTCTTTGATCATTTAGAATATTTAAGCTATTTACTCAATAACCCCTATATTTTGTGACTATTAAAATTGGTCAAATTTGCAATATTAACACTTATATCCCATTTTGGAACGCAGGGTGAGTGCACTGCTCTCGGAAAAATATTGTAGTTGTACCGATAATATGCATCATAACTAGGTCTTATGTAAGATATGCTATTACCGCTGAGAATGGCTAAAATATGCATATTCAAATGCATATATATGCATATAATCCGGTCTCTACTAATCAGCCTCTGTTTTGAATTGTCTACGAAACAAGACTATTAGTTCGGCATGATCAATAGAAAGTCCATCATATCATGTAAGTATGTTTGATTCTATTAGGCATTGTATTTAATCTATATTTTAGTTCTACATCTAAGGTATTTGTAGATACATAACTATTCAATGTCCTTTAACAGAAATATGAATAGATAAGAGAGATAGCAGGTATTTTCTACTTAAACAATAAAGGACATTTAGTAAAATAACAAATAAATAAACAAGATAAAGCTAATGATAAAGAAAAAATTACAAAATGTTTTGAGTTTTATCTGAAACTTACTTCATAATTTATGTATTGTTTACGCCATTCAGGCGTTATGTGAGCACTGAGATGTTCCGCAAACTTCATCTTGAGGCGCTCTCAGGCACGTTCTCACCAAAACAACTCCTGCTTAAAACTGAACGAGGTAAAGAACTGTCCTTTCAAACCACAAAGTTTACATATGGATAACTGGTCAAAGATGACCTCATTGTACTGAAAACACGTGCGAATAAACACTGGAATGACAAAGAATATTATCTTAGAACTACGTAACAATATTTGTGACTTATTTTTGTAAAATTTCCCGTTTTCTTTCGTAAAAATAATAGAAAACGATGGAAAAAAAGGTGCTCTTCTGCTTCTTTTTTCTGGCCCCCGTTTCGTTTTGACATTGACAAGTTTGAATACGGGAGAGGGAATCTTTATCGGTCTAGTAAACAGTATAATTATTTTTCATAGTATGTAGTTAAATCTATCGTAGCATAGAAAGATATATGTATAACACTATTAATAAAATCAGGATACAATGAGCTACAGAAATATGTACTGTCTATATCCATTTCATAAGTTCATAAGCATTCCTTCCATCCTACTAGCTAGACAATGTTGGCTCATGGTATGAGAAAACTGTTTGTATAAAAAAATTGAAAAACACAAACTGAGGGAGAAAGATCAGTATTAATAATAAAACAAATGATTTATTCCATTTCCTCATCAACCTCTTTTTTATTACATTCATTCTTCATGTTAGTTATCTTATCCTTCATACTTTTATTAATTAGTTTTTCTGTGATAACTCTAGCTACTTTTCTAGGTTCCTTGACTAGTGTCTTTGGGCACTGCATTTCTGACCAGCTTGTGGGAACCATGTTGACTCCTTGAGGAGCACCTTCTGCCGTTGCTATGACAACTCCTAGTTCATTCTCCGATGTCGAGAGGTGGTACCAATGAATTTCCACCATTGGCAACTGTAGTATTATAAGGATAATAATTGATATAGACAATGTTACAGAAATGTGATCTTGAATAGGCTCTTTAGAAGATGCTCAGTGCACATTAAAAATAAATTACTTTTAAACTTACTATAAATTACTTTTACATTTCATCAATCCTGATATATAAAATAATTGTTTTCTTATGAATAGGTGTAATTAAAATAAAAAGGATACAACTCTAGCCAATATCACATCGCCAGGCTTAAAAGATTTGTATGGATCTATTTTATCTTTGTCCGTTGCTCTTATATCCTCTTTTTTCAGGACTCCTCGGTAAGGTCGGGTTAGCACTGATGAACCAACGCATAGGATAATACAGTGAACCAGTCTAGGGTTGACTACTGTTACTTTAGCTGTGACAATATCGCCGGTTTTCGGTAAAATGCTAGGGGTTTTAGTACTCTGTACAGTTACTATAGTTACCTGAAAAAAAAAAAAATTGAGTTGGTGCATTGATGGTTACAAAGTTAACTTAGATGGAATATTTCATTAGTGTTGAAAATTGAGTGATATATCTATACATATACTATGTTGGTTTCACAAAAAAAGCTGCATAAATGTAGGTTATTAAACCAACCTGTCTTTCTTCATCAACAAGCTTTTTTAACACACCAGCCAGTGTGGCGTATATATAACCATTGAGCTCATAGGTACCAGGCCCAGAGGCATGGTCTTTATTTGCTGCACTCAACCTCATGCCAGGAATACAAATCTGTATACCCATTTCTTTTAATTTATCAGGATCCATTTACGATATGTCTGATCTTCTACTGGTTAGCACAGTGTTCTTTGCACTGGATTGGACAGTCAATTCGTTTCTGTTATAACTTTATAGTATCACAATAAAAGCAGTTTTCAATGCCCGAAATAATTGAAAACAAAAATACGACAAAATAACCACGTTCTATCATTATTTACTATTTTACCTGTGGTGACCACAGACAAAAAACAAGAATCTCAAAAAAAAACCACGAAGTCATTTTGCCGGAAAATGCATAATAATGGTTGTAACACATTTGAACTATATCAAATATCGCTCATCACCTCCTTTCCATACATTTTGTATGAAAACTCTATGGTCGACCGCACACGCGTACTCTCAATTTACAAATATATGACGTCACGGGCCGATTTTTGTATAGTTGACTCGGTCCTGCCAACTTTGAAATCAGAATTTTTCCTAACTTCAGTGAAAAATATGCGAAATTTATCCATATTTGCACAGATTCCTTATAAAAAAATGGTTAAAAGGTTTCCCGTTAAGTCATCACAAACAAATGTTTTACAATTCTCTTTTTTTTTGTGTCTGTTTAAATATATACCCCTAACAAATACCCTGAGCAATTTTTTATCTTCAAAAAATTCCTAAATTTCGGGGAAGCTACGCTAAGTTGTTCTCCTCAGCTCCTTCCCTCCCGGACGCCAAATAGAACGGTCGTGTTGCTCACTCAGATTTTACGAAAAATAAGCAATTGTCAAACTAAAAGTGAAGTGTAAAAATAGGAGCTCATAAAGCTAAGGAGGAGTCATTAGTAAGTGAGTGATAGAGAATTACCTGTGTGACAGTGACAAATATCTATTGCACTCTTCCCATTGCATTAGAAAAAACCAGCTGCTACCAATCAGTACTCATCACACAGCGTGTACAATACCTCGTCACTGTTTTTTTTTTTCTACTTACCTGCGCTTGCACAAGCCACGCCCCTCGCCATCTACGTCGAGCCGTCGGCTAATTTTTAGGCCTACAATTTTATACTGTGCCTATGTAACATCGCACCCTCGAGTTATTAACATAATTTACCATTAAAATGTCGGTTCAACGATCACCTCCTCGAACTGAAAACCTGCTGAAAACTCCCCCACCTATATATCACTATGCATCAGACCCTGCTTTAAATAGTGATTTCTCGAATATGTCGAAGCGTCAAAAGCGCACATTCGATGACTCGATCGAGCTGAGGCGCTCGACCACAGAAATATCCGACATAAAGTCTATGTTCGTCGAGATAAAAACTCAGCAAGATACAAAGTTCGAAGCCCTGAACTTTGCTTTGAACACAATTATCTCTCAAAACCAAGACATCAAAAAAACTGTTGAGTTTATGAATTCACAATATGAAGACTTGCTGCTACGGACGAATAGCTTGGAGTCTGAAAATCACGCCCTTAAAAAACAGGTTTCTGGGTTAGAAAATAAAGTGGATTTATTCGAGAAGTTGTCTCGTAGCTCAATGATAGAAATCCGTAACATACCTAAACAAGCCCCTGAAAATAAAACCACAATTACAACAATTGTTCAGGACATCGGTGTTGCTCTGGGCCTCGAGTCATCTATACAAACTACGGAAATACGTGATATTTACCGCACCAAGAAGGGGGCCATTGTGGTGGACTTTACCCGTGCCGGAAGGAAGGAAGCTGTTATTTCGGCCTATAAAAATCTTGTAAAAACGAAACGTGCGTCCAAGGAGCAGCCGCTCAACACGTCACAGGTCAATCTCACTGGACCGTCATCCACTATATTTATATCCGAGTCCCTGACATCAACGGCCAGCCATATATACTTTCTCACACGAGAAAACGTACGCAACAAGAAAATACATTCTACCTGGGTTTCGTATGGTTCTATATACGCGAAGAAAGAAGAAGGTTCGACCCCAGTCCGGATCGACTCGGAAGACGTTCTCCGTAAAATTCTGTCTCAATGACTAGCAGTAGTCCTCAAACAAACGTTTGTTCTACAACAATACAACTTAATTTTAATACTTTTATATAATATTTTTGTCACATCTTACCATAATTTGCTTTACTACCTACTGAGCTGCTATTACATTAACCCACACACACTCAACACGCACACACCCAAACACACCCTACACATACTCCGCCATACTACATACCACACAACACTTTTAATAATGATGTATGTATTATTCTTTTCAAACAAATTAACTAAAACGCTATATTCGTTATCTATGTTTTTGTGCCTTTTTATCGCTCGGGTCTCTGTCTCAGGAAGATACAGTAAATTACATCTTAAAAACCCATTATCCCTTTTTAATAGGGATTATAAAACTTTTTTTACCTAAATGCCAGATCTAAACAATATTGAATGTATCAACCTGGGTTTAGACTCCTTGACGATAGCTAAATGTATTACATGCAACATAGAAAACATACAAAATTACGTAACGAAAAATAACTTAAAAATTATATCTCAAAATATTAGAAGTTTGAATTGTAACTTTGACAGTTTTATTTCTCTCCTTCAACGTTCAGAAATGGACTGGGACGTGATAGTTTTAACGGAGTGTTGGCTGGCTTCCTCCAAATTCATACCTCATATCGACGGTTTTTTCCACATAACTACTACTAATAATAAGACACAAAATGAAGGCGTTGTCATCTATTTGAACAAAAACCTTAATATCACATATGAAGAGCCTCAAATCATCGACGCCAACTGTCTTTTGGTTAAATTAAATAAATTCACGTGTATACTGGGAATATATAGACCACCTAGCCAGAAAAATACTTCCAACTTCACTTATAGTATTGATGCCACCTTAGCAAAGTTAAGCACGTTTAAAAATATCATTATTTGTGGTGATATAAATATTGATATTGCACCCGGCTCTAGTGACAATCGTGCTTATGACTATCTCAATGTTTTGTCTAGCCACAGTCTACTTCCGGCTCATACATTGGTTACACATGGCCGAACGTGCTTAGATCACATGTTTCTTAAGACAAAATCTGATGCTACATGCTTCGTTGTCCATTCGTCCATAACTGACCACAGCTCTGTGGCCTTAAGTATTTTGGAGAAAACCAAATTAAACCACACGAGCAAACCCAGTTCCCGGATAGACTTTAAGGGGCTTGATTCCGCAGTGTCTAGTATCAACTTAGGGTCAGTTCTGTCTTGTGAAGATGTGAACATTGCTACCGACCGCCTCACACATTGTCTTTCTACAGCTATCAAAAATAATACTATCACTAGTGCGTTGCCCAAACGAAAAAGAATTTACAAACCGTGGATTACGAAGGGATTGCTGCGTTGTATGAGGAATCGTGACAATCTTCACAAAAAATGTAAGAAAAACCCGAACAATGATATACTACATACTACATACATAAGGTACCGCAAATTTTGCACTAGTATTTTAAAAAAAGCTAAAAGAATCTACGAAAAACAGGAACTGGAAACTGCTAAGAATAATAGGAAGAGGCTTTGGGAGGTCATAAAAGAAATAAATGGGCAAAATAAATCCACAGATCACTCACCCAGTCTTTTGGTCCCGGGTAAACAAATCACTTGCATTAATGAGGTAAATACCTTTTTCTCCAATATTGGTAGAAAATTAGCAGAAGAAATTAGTGCCCCTACTACCTATGGAAAAGTACCATACCCCTCAAATTCCAACACACCTAGTCAATCTCTCGTCATGCTTCCCACTGATATTTCGGAAGTAAACCATGTTATAATGGGCCTCAAAAGTAAGTGTGCTGCAGGTCTGGATCTTATCTCGGGTAATATCATCAAACGCTATTCACACATTTTAGCAGTCCCTATAACTCACATCTGCAACCTTGCTTTTACCAGCGGAGTGTTCCCGAGTGCCTTTAAAATTGCAGTCATTAAACCAATCCACAAAAAAGGGGAGAAAGATCGTGTCGATAACTATAGGCCTATCTCCATTTTACCAACCCTGTCGAAAATTCTAGAAAGGCTCATGAATAAGCGACTAATTTGCTTCCTGGAGCGTTATAACCTCCTCTCACCTTCCCAGTTTGGTTTCCGCGCTAAATTATCCACCAATGATGCAGTCCACGAACTTACAGATACAATAGTTACTAATCTAGATAAGAGGAGAAAATGTGTGGCAGTATTCCTAGACCTAGCCAAGGCTTTCGACACGGTCTCAATCCCCATTTTGGTTCAGAAACTTGAAGCTACGGGTATCAGGGGTTTACCTCTTAAGCTCTTCACAGATTACTTATCTGACAGGAGGCAACGTGTAAAAATCGATGGTCTTACCAGTGACGAGCAACTAGTAAGCTATGGTGTCCCGCAAGGAAGTATTTTAGGGCCCACACTCTTCTTGATATACATCAATGGCCTCTGCAATCTGGAAATCAACAATGGTAAAATCCTAACGTTCGCTGACGACACAGCGCTTCTTTTTAGTGGTGCCGATTGGAAAGAGGTTTTTAAGTATGCGCAAAATGGCCTCACCAAGGTCTGTTCATGGCTTAAAACAAACGTACTAACTCTGAACGTAACTAAAACTAACTACATTGCATTTGCTTTAAAATCAAGCCTTCTCCCTCCGCCTTCGCTACACTTAAATGCCCATACTTGTCCCTCTACTTCAATGTGTAACTGTCCTCCTCTTCAACAAACTGACAACGTCAAATATCTTGGGGTATATATAGACCAGACCCTCACCTTCAAGTTGCATATCGAAAACTTAGTTTCAAGACTTAGAAAACTTATTTACATTTTTAAAGGGCTCAAACATGTTGCAGATAAAGATACTTTGAAGATGGTCTATTTTGCACTATGTCAGTCTGTTCTAAGTTACTGCATCTCCTCTTGGGGTGGAGCGGCCAAAACACATATGATAGAGGTTGAAAGAGCTCAAAGAGCAATCCTTAAGGTTGGAGCAGGACTGCCATTTCGCTATCCAACAACTGAGCTTTACATACATTGGAATGTACTCACGGTCAGACAATACTTTCTGCTTCAAATCGTCCTCAGAAAACACTCTCAACTAACTTACGATGAGGAACTAGTTATAGGGAAACGCAGAAAGGGCGCGGTCTGCAAGTCAATAGCTTATCAAACTAGTCTATCACATAAATTCAGTTGCTTTCTTGGTCCATTTATCTACAAAAAAATAAATAAAGCCCTTTCTATATTCCAGTTATCCAGAGGTAGGTGCAAGGTAACCGTCAAGAACTGGTTGAAATCCCTCGACTACCAACAGACCGAAGACCTGCTTTCCCCCCAATCATAACTTCTGCAGTAGTTCCTTCGTTTATTGCCTCCCAAAGCAACCAAAACAATGAAGTTACTATATAAAATTATGTACATTGTTTAAACTTAAATTATTTATTCTTTATTTTTACAAATAATTATACTTACTTATTTATACATCCATATTCCTATTTACAACTGTTTTATTATACTATTTTATTCTATAAAGGTTTTAGCTAATGCGCCCAGGTAAAGAACTACTACTATGTACTTAGGTACCACATTTCCTTTATCTCATTATACCCACATTCTAACATTAAACACCTACCGAATCAATGAACTTGTATTTATATTATGCATATTGCTTTATTTTATTTTTTAGCTATTTATTCATTCTTATTTCTATTCTAAATTTATACAAACTTATAATTCTACCCATGTTTTTACACCAACTACTTTTTTCCTTGTCGCGTCCCAGTGCCATTACATTACATACACCATTATTATTTTACCACCCACCTACATCACACTAGTCACACACACACAATACACACACAACAGCTCACCCTCTCAGACATACCCTTTTTTACCACATCTACTACACCCGGTTAATTAACAAAGCAATTATGAAAGATGATTTCTTTTTATAATAATCTAGTTAGTTCTAAGTTCTTTAGTTCAATAACATGTATTCCACTTATAACTACCGGCAGCTTGCTTTGCCTACCTAAATATGCTAAGTTTGTTTTCAATGTTCTTGCATTTATATCCGTGGAGTGGGGGCACTGGTGACCTGTAGCACAGGTTTACAACCTTTAACAGGCACCAGTCTCATACAAAATAGGTACTCGCATCATAAACATAAAAGTAACAAGCTATTCTTACTCTGGCATATTCTTCTCACATTTAAGTGCTATAATACTGACCACTGTAAATAATGTAATACCTTTGTATGAGAAAAATAAACGTTATTATTATTATTAGTTGTTAACATTGTTGGGACATTCGGATCTCAAGGTCAAATACAGTATGCTCCTTGTATGTGAGTGATAATGAGTGAATGATGGCAAGGCATAGGCATGCACGATAGTCATTCTTCAGTCAACTGGGTACGCCTTGTGATCTCATTGGGGAAACCAAGTGCTTTGCTTGTGTAACGGGGACAAAATAATGATGAGTAATGTGTATATAACTCAATAATGAATGTCTGTGAATTATTTATTTTATTTACTAGCGACCCGCCCTGGCTTCGCGCAGCACAAATGCTTCTTCTTCTTATCGTGTCGATGCTACAACAGTATTTTGTTGTAGCATCGTGTTGGAAAGATTAGCCAGACTAGACACTGCTTTATCGTGCCTAGCTGTTACCGGTGTGTGTGCGCCACGAGGAGGCTCTTTCCATGCACACCAAATGCTGATACTACAGAATGTCTTTGTATATTTTTTTTCATCTATCTATACTGTTATAAAACTGTAAAAGAGCCGAAAATTAAAAACGAATATATGGAAAAAGTTAATATGCAGATGTACTAGGTAAACGATTTTGAGTCCTAAAATCGAGTTTGACTGTTTGTTTGTTATAACATCACGGCTAAGTCACTGGATGGATCTGCTTCATGAGTTTCATCTATAAAACATTATAAAATTATATTATTAAAGTTTCATCTAGATCCATCCAGTGGTTAAGCCGCAACATCAAACAAACAAATTTGATCTAGATGAAACTTATATAAGTTTGTTAATGTCTGTGTCTGTTAATGTCTATATAAGTGTGTTAATGTCTATGAAACTTATACTATAAGTCATAGACCGACTTCTAAGTGTATACTTAAACTAGTATTTTAAAGGTGCGCGAGCTGCAAAGGAATAATGTAATAAAAATATATTCGTTTTTAAACGAATGAATTCATTTATCTGAAACTACTAATAAAATCAATAATAACTTATACATAAGTACGTCAATCGAAAAAGTACCGTAAGGTATTTTGCAGTGTACTGGACTAAATGGTATGCATGGCATTTGCTGCCCAGAGGACTCAAGCTCCACTGTAGTAACTTTTATTTTATTATAGACACCTAAGATATACCTAAGGCAGTGTTATATTGCTTCACAGAACAAGTCTTTAGTGGACTTGCTAGATGAGGAAATGCATTGTTACCTTAGGCAGTAATCAATGATAAATAACAGTAGGCGGGCCAACGGCTTATTCTATCGTATCGTAGTTGAATAAAAAACGAATGTTTGGATATACACTTATTCATTCACTCTTACCATGCCATCGTTCTTAACAAATTATAGTCTGTTCTTTTTTAAAAAAAGGAGCACTCTGTTGGTAAAATGAGCAAGTGTGTGGTCATGAACGTTACATTACGACATGTACGATATATTAGAGTACAAGTCTGTCATCACTTTAACTGTAGATGGTCTGTGAAGAATGTCTATGGATTGTGGATATATCATTTGATTGGACGTGAGTGATTATTGTTATTCTGTGGACGTGTCACGTCAGCCGGTCGACTGGCTGGGTGTCAATTTGTGAAGCGTCTAATGTTTTCTGTTTTTTACTAATTCTAAGCAAATATCGCTTACAAAATGCTTACAAAGTTTGAGACGAAGTCAGCCCGCGTGAAAGGCATATCCTTTCATGCGAAAAGACCGTGGGTTTTGGCGAGTTTGCACAATGGAGTGATACAACTCTGGGACTATCGCATGTGTACATTGCTGGAAAAATTCGACGAACACGACGGTCCTGTGCGAGGAATCTGCTTCCACATTCAACAGCCTTTATTTGTGTCCGGTGGCGATGATTATAAGATCAAGGTACAACCCGTACAATATATATTTTGAGACTCTAATTTCGTCATGTTTTGTGACACGTATCTGACTCAGGATCTTGACACGCTCATATAAAAACGTTTGTATATACAAAAAAAAACATCTGACTTTAAAATCCTTTATTTTGTATTTCCCATAGGTGTGGAACTATAAGCTGCGAAGATGTCTATTCACTCTGCTGGGCCATCTGGACTATATCCGCACAACATTCTTTCATCATGAATATCCATGGATATTGAGTGCCTCTGATGATCAGGTGAAAAAAGAACCATAATATTATTTTGTATTTTATTCTATATTTACAATGTTGAGAAAATTACAATAAAATATATTAACCACTCACAAGCGCTTATACAGATTAGTATCACTATCACATTATGAATTTCAAATGAATGAATTGATGAATTTCAAAAGTTTGTTTTCCAAGTAAAAATGGACCTTTAATACTCATTGCATGTCAAAATAGTAAAAAAATAAAAATTTTCAATATAAATACTGTTTATTTGTCTAATAAAACAGTATCTCTTATACTAATTTTCATATGCATGTCAAAAATAGTAATAAAATAAATATTTTAATTCACAGACAATAAGAATATGGAACTGGCAATCCCGTCAATGTATCAGCGTGCTCACCGGTCACAATCACTATGTGATGTGTGCTCAGTTCCACCCAACAGAAGATCTCCTCGTCTCCGCCTCGTTGGACCAGTCCGTGAGGGTGTGGGACTACTCGGGGCTGAGGAAGAAGAATGTGGCGCCTGGACCCAGCGGTCTCGCTGAGCATTTGAGGAATCCGCAGGCTACTGATCTGTTTGGGCAGGTAAGAGCACAGAACAGAGTAGATTTTATTTTATATATTAATTAAAATCCACAGGTCTTTGATGTTAGATAGATGGATTTGTTTATTCCTTCATTTTAGTTACAATAGTTATTAAAGCAAGTAACTTCTACCTGTCATGCATTGTGTGTCAAACATTTGTGTGATGAGAAACATTGATGTTAGTTTTGTGTCTATACAATGAAAATTATTGTATACAGGGTTACATGGAAAGTCGTGCTAGATCCGTTAAGGGCATAGAGTACCCATCATTTCTGACTTATTTTAGTATGAAACACCCCACCCTAAACTTAACCCATTTCGAGATATTCGACTTTTAAATTTTTATTGAAAATTGCAGATTTTTAGGCTACTAAATTTATTTTTGTTTTTTCTGTGCATCACGATATTACATTCACTATGCAGACTGACAACCAAAACAATTTCCCCTGTTGTATTCCCAGCCCTAGCGGTCTCTACATATTTTTTCTTTCATTCGCATCTACATAAATCTTCACTTGTCTTGCTCGCGCGGGACCGTTAGAACTGCAACCTGGAGCGTCCCAACTAATTTTTTTCCACGAAATGTAATACAAACCCTAGATTATTATACGTCGTTAGATAGCTGTTGAAACGTAGATATTTATTATAACATCCGCCGAACAAGCGCCATATTATTTTTTTTAGATATCCCTTAGAGAAAAACAAACCTTCTAAAATATTTTTTTATTTCATAAGTTTCACTTCTCTACTACGATCTATTCAATTAACTTATGCACTATTTTAATGATTGACGTCTTATCCATGTAAAAATGCAAAAATAATAATAATAAGATGCACAGAAAAAACAAAAATAAATTTAGTAGCCTAAAAATCTGCAATTTTCAATAAAAATTTAAAAGTAGAATATCTCGAAATGGGTTAAGTTTAGGGTGGGGTGTTTCTTAGTAAAATAAGTCAGAAATGATGGGTACTCTACGCCCTTAACGGATCTAGTACGACTTTCCATGTAACCCTGTATATTGTGCACAAATGAATTATATTTTTATTTTATTAGTATTTATAAATGTACATATTCAGAATATACCTACACATTTCAGCATTTAATTTAGTAATATAAATAAAAGTATTTCTTATTTTAAAATAAAGAGAGCATTCATACATTTTATTTTCTTTCTTTTCTAAAGAAAAGCCCGTGTTACGTCACACGATTTTCGTGAATTTTTGACCCCTCCCAATCCTTATTACAGCTTATTACAGCATATTTGTCAAACCCCCTACCTATTTATATATTTTTTTTGTTGTTCATCAAATCTGCAATCAGTTGGAGTACTATGGGCATATGGGTGTTAATATTTATCTGGGTTTTTTGTATTCAGACCCGTAGTTCAGACCAGTAGTCTTTTTTTTTCCCTTCATAGCAATACAAACCTTTATATTTATATGACTAGTCTATCTTACCGTTGGATACATAACCCTATTGCAGGCAGACGCAGTGGTGAAGCATGTGTTGGAAGGTCACGACAGGGGCGTCAACTGGGCGTCATTCCACCCCTCATTACCGCTCATCGTGTCTGCCGCAGATGACCGGCAAGTTAAGCTGTGGAGAATGAATGATGCTAAGGTAATAACACTATTGCAACACCCTTATTTAGTTGTAATATGTACTTAAAATAGTCCTAAGATCAGATAATATTTAACATGAATGATGACAATAAAAAAATAGTATTCCTTTAATATATTTCGTCTAATTAAGGGATACATGCTATGTTTAAATCTGTAGGAATTATTTTAAGAGGTTATCTAATAATCATGTTGAATGAAATAAAAAAAATAATGATTAGAGATTAGGGGAGATACTAACGATCTATACTTCTTAAAATTATCTAAATCCGTTTAATTGACTATACCTATAGAATAACCGTTAAATTAACTATACACGTCAAATAACCGTTAAATTAACTATACCCGTCAAATACCCGTTAAAGTGACTATATCCGTCAAATACCCTTCAATTGACTTAACCCGTTAAACTGATTATACTCCTGAAAACACCCGTTAAACTGACTATACTCCTGAAAACACCCGTTAAATTGACAGTTCCTAACGAGTTTCTTCCCCCAGGCTTGGGAAGTGGACACATGCCGTGGTCACTACAACAACGTGTCCTGTGCTCAGTTCCACGCGAAACACGAGCTGATACTGTCCAATTCTGAGGACAAAAGCATCCGGGTCTGGGATATGAGCAAGCGGACATGTCTGCATACATTCCGTAGGGAACATGAGAGGTAAGGCCGGCGCAGATCAGGACGGCATGGCAAGGGATTTTAATTTTATGTCGTATTTCTGTAACAGTACGGTTGAAAGTCCATTAGTTAAACTTTAAAATCCCTTGCCATGCCGTCCCAGTCTGCGCCGGCCATTAATGTCATTTCAGGCGTGCTATTTCTGTTCAGCCAATTTCATTTCTGGAAATTAATTGTAATCTATTCAAACAAAAAATCGGTAGGAACCAGACCGTAGTTTCTTGCCCGTTTTTCTAAGCTCTGGTCGCGTGGAAGTAGCACCTAGAATCATCTAGCTAGTACAATATAAGACGATCCTAAAATGATCCTAAATGCAAATGTAATACATATATGTTTTCTTTTTAGTTTATTACCGTCCGTCTTAGAATATTTTAAAAAAATCTAAAATTTTTAAACCTTGTTTTGTAAACTTGTAATTGACCCTCAGTGTAGAATATGTGCCCTCACATATTACTTATCTAATATATACCAATGATATACATAGCTGTAAGTTCAAAAAAAAAAAAAAAACTTTTATATGTTCAAAATATTGTAAAATAATTAGTATTTTGATGATATTTGTTCCAGATATTGGGTGCTAGCGATGCATCCAACTCTGAATCTCTTCGCAGCGGGACATGATGCAGGAATGGTTCTGTTCAAACTGCAACGTGAACGCCCCGCTTCGGCTGTTCACAACAACATGCTATTTTACATCAAGGATAGGTTAGTATCTAAACTTTTTAGTTTTTGAATGTATGACTAGTCTGCACAAAAAAAAAAAAAAAAAAACAATATTTATATTCAATCTAAGGAGTGGAATTCCTTGCCAATGTCTGTGTTTCTGAATGCATGGAACTTAGACTTTTCCATTGTGTCTAATAGAATGTTCTTTATTGCACACCACCTATGAGAAGAACATATAAAATACCTTAAGGTAATAGAAACAGTAACTAGTAAGTACGTACAAGGGGCGGCCTTATTGCTAATGGTTTATCCAGGCTGAGATTGATCAAATTTGCCATAAGCGTATAAAAATGTTGTATTTTTATAAAAAGGCATAGAATAAGCATGTCTAGGCTTTCTTACAAAGTTGTAATACATTTCCAGGGTTCTCCGAAAGTTGGATATGGCTGTTAACCGTGACGCTCCAGTTATTGGACTTAAAGGGGGCGGCAGGCATCAACCTTACAGGTAATAATTATGTATTTACAAGAAAAATGAAACGTGGACAATGACACAAAGGGATAGAGAGTTTTTAGAAGCATTTGAAATGTGGTGTTGGAGGAGGATGGAAAAGATAAGTTGGACAGAGAGAATAACAAACGTAGAAGTGCTGAGAAGAGTCGGCGAAGAAAGAGCCCTCATGAAAATGGTTGAGAACAGAAGGGGGAAGATGATTGGCCATCTTATACGACACGACAACCTCATCAATAACATCATAGAAGGAAAGGTAGAAGGAAGGAGAGGAAGAGGAAGGCCGAGGATAAACTACATGAGCCAAGTAAAGATGAAGGTTGCCCTCGTGTCGTATAAGGAAGTCAAGGAGGCGGCCCTGGAAAGGAAAAAATGGCGTAGATTGCATTGATTACGCAGACAAGAGCGTAGCTCTTTAATAATAAGAAGAGAAGAGAAGAAGAAGAAAAAAAACACGATTATATTATATACGATTGGGTATCAACTCAACTCATCAGTAGCGGGTAATTAGGCCGGTTATGTGTGAAATGTCCGTAATGATTTATTTGATTCTATTCCAGCATGTCACTGAACCATGCAGAATGGTGCGTGCTGGTAAACTGGCGCGTGGGAGACAGCAGTACTTACGAGTTGTATTCGGCGCCGCGCGAGGGCGAAACCTCCACGGTGGAACCTCTACGGGGACATGCTACCAGCGCGGTTTGGGTCGCTAGGAACAGGTTCGCAGCTCTCGAGAAAAACAACCAGGTTTGTTAAATATCCACCAACCACATCATTCATAGTATCATAATTTTGGATCGAATTTAAATTAATGATTAAAGTACTTGGTCGAATGAGCGAAAGTCTAAGTTTCAAGACTGACCAAAAATGCTCTAGTCGTCCTGTCGGTTCTCGTTGGTTACATTTTTTTTAAGTTTTTAACTATTACATAAATAAATGAATGTTCATGTTTCATCACATGTTTTTATTGCAGTTGGTGATTAAAAACCTAAAGAATGAAGTGTCGAAGAAGATTTCAACTCCGACGTGCGAAGAGATTATGTACGCTGGTACGGGCATGCTTCTGTTGCGAGAACCGGAATGCGTTCAATTGTTGGATGTGCAGCAGAAAAGGACTATTGCTTCGGTATGTTTAATGAATAAAACTGGCCAAGTGCGAGGCGGACTCGAGCACGAAAAGTTTTACCTATTGCTACTAATTCTATCAACAATCTAATCCCCATAGTAGTTACAAGCTTTGCTTAGTTTGGGTCTTGCGTGTGATGTGTGAAATGTCCATGAATATAATATTTTACTCCTATTATTTTCTTATTTTTTTATTTTTATTTTTAATGTTTCTGCCCATCTTAAGATTGTCTGGAAAAGATCGCTTTTAGAGATAAGACTGCCCATTGTACCTATTTTTGATTGTTTCTACTGTTTGTTTCTTTCATTGGTGTACAATAAAGATTAGTCCCCTATCTTCAAGACATCACAAGTCTGCGCTAACTTATAAAAAGTTAGCTAACTTATTAGCTCAGACTTGTCATGTCTTGATAACCATACGTAATGGTGACATAATGTCAACGTTAACTTTTTATAAGACACGGGGTTATTCTATTCTATTCTACTCTTTACAGGTTAAGATAGCAAAGTGTCGGTACGCGATATGGAACGGCGATATGTCGGTAGTAGCACTCCTCGGCAAGCACACTGTCACATTGTGCACGCGGAAACTGGAGCAGCTATGCAGCATCACCGAGGGTGCCAGGGTCAAGTCCGGCGCGTTTGACGACACCGCGGCGCATCCCGTGTTTATTTACACAACGCAGAATCATATCAAATACTGCTGCAAGGATGGGTCCGTACAAAATAATATTAAATATTTATTTATTTAATTTGAACGGAAAAAAACAACACAAATTAATTAAAATTGTCAAACAATTCACAGTCGTAGTAGTCAAAAATAATATTTACACAAACAAAGATAATATTAGATAACAAATGTCAACAATAATTTTTATTAATTCTGACAGGCGTCACAGCTCAGTAGTAGCTCTGCCTTCCATGCTGTGGGTCGAGGGTTCGATTCCAATCCAGAGCAAATGGTGGCGTGATGAACATAAATATTTGTTCTGTGTCTGGGTATTACTATGTAATTTATGAATATAAAAAAAAGGTATTTAGGTATTACATTAGCAATCTAGTCCCCATAGTACAAGCTTTGCTTAGTTTGGGACTAGAGTGTGATGTGTATAATGACCATGAATATTAATATTATTTATATTTAGTAAATTTATTGTATTTTCACAGTGACTACGGCATCATTCGAACTCTAGACACGCCAGTATACGTGATGAAGGTGCTATCCAGTGAGACGGGAGCCAGGGTAGTGTGTCTCGATCGCGAATGCCGACCTAAGATGATGAACATTGATCCTACAGAATACAGGTAACTGGCGCAGCCGGACTGGATTTTGTATTGTTTAACTGAGATCGCAGAGAGTGGAAGGAACGAGAGGAGGCCTTTGCCCTGCAGTGGGACAGCCATGGCTGATTAATGATTAATAATAATAATAATAACTGAGATCGCTCATATCGATAAGGCCGCCATTGTACTTAAATATTGTAAACCTTGTAAAACGTGAAATATCTTTGTGGTGTACAATTAAGAACTGCCTGGAAGAGATCACTTATAAGAGATAAGGCCGCCCATTGTGCAAGAAATATTGTAAATTTTGTATAATACCTTTGGTGTATGATTAAGAGTTTTCTATATAACTGTCTAAATATTCCCCCGACAGTGAAAAGAAAGGAAAAAAAGCGTTTTTGTTGTTATTAAAAAGTTACAGTAATTAAATGTTAAGTTTGTTAAAATTTGTCAATAATTTCAGATTCAAACTGGCACTAGTGACGCGCCAGTACGATCAAGTATTGCATATGGTGCGAACTGCGAAACTTGTTGGACAGAGTATTATCTCATACTTGCAGGAAAAAGGTATGTTTTTTATATTTATTTTATAGCCTATTTTTTAGCTATGGAATTGTTTAAACTTTCGCGTTCAGAACTCATAGTAAAGTATAATTTATACAGGGTGTAACAAATGAGGTGGACCAAAAGCAAAAGGGCGATGGGGGAGCTCAATGGCTATCGATATAACCTCCATTTGTTACACCCTGTATAATATACGGTATTTTATCGCGTACGTTATTGTTATTTCTTTCCGACGTTTCGGCTAAGTTGTAACTACCGTCGCGGGCCAACGTTTGGGAATAATATCCCAAGAGTTATACAATCCCGTTTGATTATATCTCTCCTTAGCTTCAAGTAAATTTGATCACTCACTCGTAACATCTACAAATCATTGATAGATGTCTATAGGTTGTGGGTTCGATCCCCACCAAGAACAAATATTGATTAATGTTATAACTGAAAACTACGCAGCTTATGACCTTTGTCTTTATTTCTATTTCTATTCTAGATTTAAATAACCAAAGATATCTAGATATAATATCTGTACGTATTAGCGCAGTGCACATATACCTGCTATTAACTATCACCATTCCACCTTTGTTTACAAATAAATGATTTGATTATATTATATCTCTTGTCCTATAAGCCTTTCACCACACTATTTCCTTCTAGGTTACCCCGAAGTGGCGTTACACTTTGTGAAAGACGCGCGCACTCGTTTGTCGTTAGCGTTACAATGCGGTAACATAGAAGTGGCTTTAGAAGCTGCTAAGAGTTTGGACGAAACTGACGCCTGGGACAAACTGGCCCAAGCTGCGTTGACTACTGGCAATCATCAGGTAATACTAAGTAAAAGTAAGCCACTTAAAAATAGTCATCATTTAGTTTTTATAACTATTTTGTAGCAACATAACTTTGGGTTTAAGTAACTAATTTTATAAAAGGCAAGTCAATTTTATGGTAAACTAAACAAACTGTAAACTTAAATTAAAACAGAAAACTTAAATTCAATTGACTTTCAAAATGAAGCTCTATACGATTTTATACCCAACAACGCGGAACAAAAAGAGGGTTATGAGTTTAACATAACTTTTTCTAGGTCAAACAATTTTTTTGCTTATTATTCTATGCTTCTATTCATAAATAATAGTTTCTTGATTTATCCTAAATAATGAAAATTTAATATTGTTGATGTAGATTTCGTTTGCTAATATTGCTAATAATAGTTGATTATAATCATGAGGGGGCGTCCATAAATTACGTGAGGTGTTTTTTTCCAATTTTCTGACACTCCCTCCCCTCCTGGTGAGATGTCGTGAGATTTTATTCAACCCCCTCCCCCATCCCCCAATCTCACGTGAGATATTTTAAAATGTAGGTTTCTGACGTACACACGTTGGAGTGTTATTGTAAAAAGAAAAAAAAAATGATTATATTGACGAAAATAGTATAATTATTTTTTATTTCAATCAGAAAAAAAATTACGTGATATTTACCGAGACCCCCCTCTCCCCAACGTAAGATTAGATGAGATTTGAATCGACCCCCTCGCCCCCTTAATCATCTCACGTAATTTATGGACGCCCCCTGAAGACGGATATTATTTTTTAAATAAATATACTGTTTTTTTTTTGGTGACAGATTGTAGAAATGTGTTACCAACGCACAAAGAACTTCGACAAGCTATCATTCCTGTATCTGATCACCGGTAACTTGGAGAAGTTGAAGAAAATGACCACCATCGCTGCAATACGCAAAGATGTGTCCGCACAATTCCAAGGAGCTTTGCTATTGGGAGATGTACTAGAGAGGATCAAGTTATTGAAGAATTCTGGACAGGTTTGTACACAATAGTTTAATTTTTTGCAAATATAATTAGGTTACAAGATTTATTTAGTTCCAATTTCATATACAGTAAAAGCTTTGCTTTGTTTGGGACTAGAGTGTGATGTGTGAAATGTCCGTGAATATTTATTATTTATTTTATATAAGTATTCTATCAGCAATCTAGTTCCCATGGAGTAACATCTAGTCCCAAACTTTGTGTAAGCTTTGCTTAGTTTTCAATTCTGTAAATCGTGTTTGTTGGTTTTTTGTTAGAGCATCACACCTAATCCACTAGACAGATTTAAATGAAACTTATACGATTCAAACAACTGTTAAACATAGTATAAAAGTCCTCGCGAAGTCAAGATAAATAAATCATTAAAGAACATTTTTGACCGGCGTCACAGCTCAGTTGGTATAAACTCTGCCTTCTATTAGCACTCTAGTTCCATACAAACTTCGCTTAGTTTGGGACTTGAGCGTGACGTGTGAATGGATCCGTGAATATTTATTTATGTTTTTCAGATTTCCCTAGCCTACCTAACAGCTATAAACCACAAGCAGCTCAAAGAAGCAGCTGATCTGAAGGTGCTTCTAGAAGCAGCCAACTTGCCCATCCCAGAAGCAAATCCTGACGCGGTATTCCTTAGGCCTCCACTGCCGGTCTTCAAGGCCCAACCCAACTGGCCTTTACTTGCTGTGTCCAAGTAAGTTCGTTTGAAATAACTACCTATTCCTGAGGTTATATAGTTCCGTAGTTTTCTGACTGTATCATTATGTTGCATTTGAACGTTACTAAGTTAAATTGACACCGCACTGAAACTTCAGTGTTTATTTTAATTGTAATTCGTTGTAAGAAGGATCATATAAAAAAACGGTAGGAACCAAGCCGTAAGTTTCTTGCCCGTTCTTCTAGGCTCTAGTCGCGTGGAACTGGCACCTAGAATCACCTAGCATATAAGACGATTCTAAATGATCCTTGTGATTTTATTGAATAAAGTATATTTCAATGTTAATTTATTAATGTTGTGATAAATGTTTGTACGATCTGCAAATATTTATTCCGGGTGTTCTGGGTGTTTTATATGTATAATAAAAAATATCTATCTATGTAATGCATTGTATTATGTACGTCAGTCTTCTAGTACCCATAACACAAGCTCTGCTTAGCTTGGGGCTGGATGATGTTTGATTGTCCAGCATTATTATTATTTTTGTGTGTTTGTAGGAGTTTCTTCGAAGTAGCTGGCAACGCCCGCGCGGGCGCTGAATCTTCTGTGCCGGTCGACGTGGGGGATGAACCATTAGAGGCGGCGGGGGCGTGGGGGGATGATGATGACGTATTAAAAGAACCTCAGGTAATACATTCATCTATACTAATCTATACTAGTCTATATTAATCTATACTTGTCTATACTAATCTATACTAGTCTATACTAATCTATACTGGTCTATACTAATCTATACTGGTCTATACTAATCTATACTGGTCTATACTAATCTATACTGGTCTATACTAATCTATACTGGACTATACTAATCTATACTAGTCTATACTAATCTATACTGGTCTATACTAATCTATACTAATCTATACTAGTCTATACTAATCTATACTGGTCTATACTAATCTATACTGGTCTATACTAATCTATACTGGACTATACTAATCTATACTGGACTATACTAATCTATACTAGTCTATACTAATCTATACTAGTCTATACTAATCTATACTGGTCTATACTAATCTATACTGGTCTATACTAATCTATACTGGTCTATACTAATCTATACTGGTCTATACTAATCTATACTGGTCTGTACTAATCTATACTAATATTATAAAGAAGTAAAGTTTGTGTGTTTGTTAAATTGTAAGGGGTAATCTCGGGATCTACTGAACCGATTTTAAAATATCTTTCACCAATAGAAAGTCACATTATTGCTGAGTGTCATTGTCTGTGAATATTTATTTATTTAAAAATTTCACACATTTCGTAAGTGACTTAATGCTAAAAGCATTATCTGTCAGTCTTCCTTTTATATTTATATTTATTTGATATATGTAGGAGGAGATCGGAGACGGCGAGCCGGTGGAAGATGCTTGTGACGATGGAGGCTGGGACGTGGGAGATGAAGATTTGGATCTACCTGATGAACTGATACCTGTGTCTGGTGAGTAATCTTACTATCTGTGGTTCTACCATGAGTTGTCACAGTAAAATCGCCTGACTTTACTACAGTAGTTACGTCAATATTAGTATTACGAATTTTAGTACCCAACTATCCGCTAGAGGCGCTGTACAAATCTTCATACATTTTTTTAACTACAGACGCTAGCGAGTATAGTAAATATAGTATAGTAAAAACTCATGGTAGAGCTACTGTATCCCAACCGATGTTTGTTGACGAATCAGCTAATAATATTTTTTGAAAATATGTTTTTTCTTTTTAAATTCGACGATATTTATTGTTTATTTGTTTATTCAGCGGATATAGATGGCGGCGACGAAGCAGCTAATTACTTCGTAGCGCCGACTCGCGGGACCAGTATCTCATTATCTAACAAACTGAAAACTGCACACGACCACGTTGCTACTGGACAATTCGAGATCGCATGCAGGTTAGTACAGGAACTACTACCGCCGTACATATTATTATGTCGAGCTGTGATATTCGCACTGTAGTACAATCTCCTTTAAACAAGAACACTTAGTTTGATTAATTAATGTAATATCTACATGATGTAATAAATTAACTAAATTAATTCTTCTTCTTCTTATCGTGTCGATGCTACAACTGTAGGTATTTTGTTGTAGCATCGTGTTGGAAAGATTAGCCAGACTAGACACTGCTTTATCGTGCCTAGCTGTTACCGGTGTGCGCCACGAGGAGGCTCTTTCCATGCACTAAATTAATTTATTATAGAACATATAAAACTATATCATGTATTGATAGAATACTCATACTTTTTTTTGTAAATATGTACATACATAGAATACATAGTGACACTCAGACAGAAAACAGATGTATATGTTCATCACACAAACCCACGATATACATGGAAGGCAGAGCTACTACCAACTGAGCTGTGACGCCTGACATTATACCCTTTATAATACTAAATGTAATTAACTAATCTATGTAATGTATTGTATTAAGTATGTCAGTCTTGTAGTACCCATAACACAAGCTCTGCTTAGCTTGGGGCTAGATGATGTTGTGTGGATTGTCCAGCATTATATATTTATTATATATTTCAGATTGCTAAACGAACAAGTCGGCATAGTGAACTTCGATCCGTACCTCGATACGTTTGTAAACATGTTTTCGAGCGCGCGCCTCACATTCTCCGCCTTGCCTTCCTTGCCGCCGCTTGCCGCACATCTACACCGAAACTGGAAAGAAGCCAGTGGGAAGGATCTACTGCCTGTTGTCAGTAAGTATATAAAAACCGGCCAAGTGCGAAACAGATGGACAAAGAGCAAAGATACAGACAGATGGTATTCGGTTGTATTACCTATGTTCAAAATCCGCGATAACTTCGTTTGCGCGAACTCCAGTCAGCGCCATCTTTTGATTAGTTGCGCAGACTTGGCGTAGTTTTTCATGTAGCTAGTTTATGTTAACACCAAGTATTATGTATCATCATACAACATCAGATGTGATTGCGGCCTAGCGTTTGGCTATAATGCATAAAAAAACAAACAAAATGAAAATATTCTATCAGCAATCTAGGTTCCATATTACAAACGCTTAGTTTGTAACTCGATAATGTTGTGTTAACAATATTTAAGATATTCAAATATATTTTTTTACTTTAAAAGATGTGTAAAGACAAACTAAGTACATACATATTTTATCATTCTATCAACAATCTAGTTACCACAATAAAAGCTTTGCTTGGTTCAAAAACTAGACAGCGTTGTATTACCTAGTTTGTAAGACGATTCTAAATGATCCTTGTGATTTTATGGAATAAAGTTTTTTTTACTTTACTTCCATTCAATCTATTTATATATTAGTTTATCCATTCAATTTATTTATATACTTACCTATATAATTTTAATTACAGCATCAAAACTGAACGATCTAGTATCACAACTACAGCAGTGCTACCAGCTAACGACGTCGGGGAAGTTCGTCGAAGCTATAGAGAAGTTGCAACACATAGCACAATGCGTCCCATTGCTACATGTTGACACTAAACCGGAGTTATCCGAAGCACAGCAACTTCTAAATATCTGCAGAGAGTATCTACTTGGACTTCAGTGCGAGACTGCTAGAAAAGGTGAGAAAAACGTCAATATCATGATCTGCAAATATTTATTCCGGGTGTTCTGGGTATTTTATATGTATAATAAAAAATATCTATCTATGTAATGTATTGTATTAAGTATGTCAGTCTTCCAGCACCCATAACACAAGCTCTGCTTAGCTTGGGGCTGGATGATGTTGTGTGGATTGTCCAGAATTATTTATTTATTTATATTTATTTAATACTCAGTACTCAATACTCAGTCTTCACGGACAGGTAATAAAATAACGATTTTTAAACGTAATTAAATAATTAACGTCATTAAATAGAATAATTGTACAACGAATGATCGTTGTCGATTTTTCGACGCTTTATCAAATGGCGAGTCGTTTTATAACAGCGGGTTTTTTAAAACCCAGTGACATATATTTTATTTATTTACTTTCAAAATAAGTTATATTAATACAGTATTATTTTTTTACAGCTGCTTGTAAGTTTTTGGTTTTGTTTCGATTTTATCCATGATTTTTTTTTAATAATTAGCATGATTCTTGACAAAAATCATTCATATTGTTATTTTTTTGTGAATTTGTTACTCAAAATACTTGCTACATTTTTTCATTCAACATTTTTTTTTTCTTTTATATATTTGTATTTTGTGTGTTCTTTTTTGTTGTTTGTTAAAGTATTTCAAGAGTTTTTCTTATAAAATGATTAAATCCAATAACTAACAATCATCCTCATCAACCCGAATCCAATATTCATCTTCAATATTCTAATCAATTCTCCTCAACAGGGATGCCAAAATCAACCCTAGAAGAGCAAAAACGAACCTGCGAGATGGCGGCATACTTCACACACTGCAAACTACAGCCCGTCCATCAGATCCTGACTCTAAGAACTGCATTAAATATGTTCTACAAACTGAAAAACTTCCGCACAGCCGCATCATTCGCCAGAAGATTACTAGAACTAGGTCCCAGACCCGAAGTAGCTCAGCAAGCTAGAAAGGTATTACAGGCGTGTGAAAAAACACCAACAGA
Organism: Ecliptopera silaceata; assembly: GCA_932527185.1. NCBI lineage: Eukaryota > Metazoa > Arthropoda > Insecta > Lepidoptera > Geometridae > Ecliptopera > Ecliptopera silaceata. The sequence goes on along the minus strand of OW052213.1, from coordinate 5,544,608 downwards.
TGAACATCAGCTGTTGTATGATGAACATAACCCGTTCACGCTTTGTGGGATATCTTATAAGCCGATATACAGGGGCAAACCCGAAGAGAAATGTTCGTTATGTGGTGCGTCATTCTTGCCCGAGCATAAAGGTAAACTTTGCCCTGTTTGTGGCGTAGCTGAAATAGGGAAAGATGTTCTGGGATTGAGAATCTGTCCGTTGCAGTTTCAAAGATAGATAAACTGAGGCGATTTTTTATTATTAATTACTGATATTTTAGACCTGGTTTGAATGTTTATGTTGTATCAATGAAACTTGTGTGGAAGAGATTGCTATTAAGCGATAATGCAGCCCATATAATTTAAAATCTACTTTTTATTATTATGATTGTTCTGTTAGATTTTGTACAATAAAGCATTTATCATTAATTTCATTCATACTTTCATAGTGCATTTGTTTTGTACAAAAACTAAACTGTATTTTAAACTACTTTAAAAAAAATCCATTGACACCTAATATTGGTTTAACACGCCAAATAACTATTAAAAAACAAAACACAATAGAATATTTAATTGACTTGTATTGACCTTGATATTGAGTCTGAATTCTATTATCAAGACAAAACTAATTTACAAAACGAGATTTCAATCTGCAAATTAAAAAATAAACTTGTTATGATGTGTTATACCTTTAAATATCGCCTTAGAGCCTTAGAATAACAGTAATATAAATTATATTGTATAATTTATATAAAATAATTACTATATTATAGTGTAATTAATTGCTAGAAGTATTAAACGGCAACCGGCTTGTTTTCATTTGTCCTGAAAAAGAAGAATTAAATAAAAATTTTGATGGTGTAAAATTTGTGCTAAATATATATTACATTGTATTTTAAAAAGATCATATTATTTTGTTGAAACACTTATCCTGTCAGTGCGAAGAAGTATTTATTATAAATATTTACGTATTTTAATGGCTTTCAAAAAAAGTTATGACTAATACAGTAATGATAATAAGTACATATTTATCTACGGATAGCTCAACTGATCTAATCCGGTACTGATCGTATCCAAGATGATTTAGTTCTTTATATTTTTTTGGTGCTAACTTATCTATAAATAAATAGTGTTCGAATCATATAAATAATTATTTAAACGTATCTACCAAAAAAACAATTAATCTATATCTAGCACTAGAATATCAAATTACACCCAGCAAATGATTTGGTCATTTATTATATAAATAATAATAAATAAAATTAAGTTATATAGCAATTATAGTGATACGATATTCCTATGCAATACAATTAGTTATTAATTTAAGTAGTTATATACAGATAAACATTATATAACATAATATGTTAAATATAGATTTAAAAAATAAACTCACTTGTTATTTAACATATCCTGGATTTCGTCGAATGTTTTTCCTTTAGTTTCTGGCAGTAAAGTTACAGAGAAAATGAAGCCGAAACCGCAGCAAACTGCTAGTATCCAAAACGCAGTGTAGATACCGTAAGACGCAGCTACGTCTCGGAAAAATCTGTAATAAGAAAAAGCTTTTACAATCAACAGCATTTTCCAAAATATCAGCTGAATTTTATTAGTTGACCGGACAGACGTCCTGTCTTAAAAGTGCCCGTAACTAAAATGGCGTTTAAACAAGATTTTTCCTAGGATTTGTTAGATACTCAATTGTTTAAACTAGCCTGGGGTATTAGGTAAGTAAAGTATAATATTTGTAGCCAGGATTAGCATATCTAAGATCTACTTATATATAGGTACCATAGGTAAACCTAGTTATAGAGTATAGAAAAAAAATGGCCCATAACCTACTTAACATTGCAGACGACTTACCTAGTCCATATAAATCCGGCTAGCCAACACATGAACGAGCAAATACCACTTGCAAGGCATTTTGTTTTAACTGGAAACATTTCAGCTACCAATATCCAAGGAACTGGGCCCACACCTGTTACAAATATTAGTTTAAAAAAAACAGTCTAACCTTAATTTAGCATACCTATGTTAGTATGAGCTGTATTTGTAGTCTAAAAAATGTGCAAACAGAACAACAAAACAAACTAAAACTCAGCTCAAATTATCAAAGGAGAATGGGCACTTTGGGCCACGACTAAAAAAAATGTCCCTCAAGGTTGCCACATAGTACGTTTAAAAGGGCTTTTATGGGCTAATATTTTACTATAATTACGGAAAAAATCCGTCCCATGGAAATCGAGATATTTCGATGAAATTGTTTTTCATTTAACATCATTTAACTTAAAATTCTGAAGGCCCACAAGAATAACTGTGATGGCGATTAAAAGAGCATTAAAAGGGCTTTAATTATTTCTCAGATTGTTTAAACATCCAACCTGTGCAAATTGAGTTATTCCTGAAAAACTGTAGTATTGCAAAAAATAAATACAGTTTTTCGGAAATATCTCGATTCCCACAGGTTGGATTTTCAAACAATCTGAAAAACAAATAAAGCCCGTTTTGTGCCCTTTTCAATGCAACTGCAAGCATTTTTGTGGGCCTTCAGAATTCGGAGTAATACGACGTTAAAATAAAAAACTGTTTTTCAAAATATATCGATTTCCATGGGACGGATTTTTTAAATAAAATTAGTAAAAGGTAGGCCTTTAAAAGCCCTTTTAAACATATTATGTGGCAACCCTGAGGGGCGGGTTTTTTAGGCGTGGCCCACGCTCCATAGAGAATCGCCCATTCTCCTTTAAAACTCTTGGGGCCGGTTTCTCGTACGATGATCGATTCTCGCACATTGTTATTTGATTTTTTCGTTGATCATCGTACGAGAAACCGGCCGTTGGTTAGCTAATTGCTGAATTGGCTTTGTTTAATTGGCGGTTATTTATTTTAATTCAGTTCTTGATCATTTAAATCTAGGTTGTCTGGGAGAGATCGCTGTTTAGCGCTAAGACCGCCCATTGTAGGTATATCTCTAGTTTTACCCCCTATCTTGTAAACAGTTAGCGTTGACTTTATGTCATCATTACGTATGGTAATCAATACTTCAAGTCTGCGCTAACTTTTTATAAGATAGACCGTTAAGTAAATATTTTTACATGTTTAATTTTAGGTTGTGGTGTGCAATAAGGTATTTTTTATCTATCTAAATTACCTAACTATTATATTCGTGAAAAAGCGACCATTATCTTTCAAAGTTTGCATGTTTTGTTAGACTATATCAAATAATCTTACCCAATGTGAAAAGAATCATATAAATGATCAAACACAGTAGCGGTACAAACGCCACCGAAGTTACGTCCACCTTGTAGTACGAATCCAGTACCGCGTAGATACCGATTAAAGTCTGAAAAACGGTATTTTTATGAAAGAGTTTAAAAAACACGTTGACTTGAGAACCTTCGTTTTGTTCGTCGGTTAAAAAAATAAAGCGTAGACCTTTCTGTTGTATCTGTCAATATAACAATATAGCAAACAAAATTTTATTAAATAAGTAAGTATTCTACCAGTAATCTAGTTCCCATAGTACAAGCTCTGCTTTGTGTGGACCTAGAGTGTGATGTGTGAAATGTTTGTGAATATTTATAAATAAAAAGAATGATAATATGTTCATGGACAATTCAAACATCACACTCTAGTTCCAAACTAAGTTTGTATCTCTGCTTTATTTTATTTTAGGTTTTTTTTTATTTATTATTTTACCAAGTAGTAACTTACGAGGAAAATAGTGAGGCCCAATGAAGTGGTCCACATAAGTAACTTGCGTCCTAATCTGTCGACGACCAAGGGGGTTATGCAACTTGTTACTACCTGAAACAACATTAAGGTGTAGGACGTGCCCCTGACTACACTTACGCATATAGATATCGGTTAAATAAATAAATGCGAGTATTTAGGCTGGCTTATCGAAGAAACAAAAAAAAATGGATTAAGGTATCAAAAAAAACTAAAATTAAAAATAATCTGAATAGTATTTAAGCGCGCTCTACACTGGCGGCGCGTCCATTCACAGCACGAATCGCGGGCGAGTATAGAGCGCGCTTTATTTATAACTACAGGTTATAATGAAAGAAAATAAAGAAAAAGTATTTATTTACACGTACCGTATAATGCACAATAGGTACTAACCTGTACAACGCCCATAATGATAGTACCATCTGACGGAGATATTTTGGTCCCCACTTTATCCAGGAGTTCCTCCATGTAAAATAGAAGTACGTCTATTCCTGACAGTTGGAGCAGCATTGCCAGGAACACGCAAATACCTGGATTACAAAAAAAAGTACTAAAGCTTTGTAAAAGATATAAGGTCTCTGTAGAGTTCCTTTTAAAGTAGCTTACGCTGCGTAAAACATAAAAATATCTATCATTTTCTTTTAATAAAAGTACTAAAGCTTTGTAAAAGTAATAAGGACTCTGTAGAGTTACTGTAGGTAAGTTTTTAAAATAATATTTATTTTATCGAGTGACAACATTAAAAAGGCGTACCGAAACACAATTATATGTAAAAAAAAATATTATACCTACAGGTCAAAATCTGTCAACCTATGGCAAATAAAATAAACTTTTTTTTAAAACATTTTTTTTATAAATTAAAAAAAAACTGGTCATATCCTAACCAAATTTAAATAGACCACATGAATTTTTTTTTATAAGTAAAGAATCATGAAAGTCACCCAGAACTTAATGTTGTCTTACCCAAAGCCTTGACATTGCCTCTAGTAGCCCACAGGTCTTTGATCTGCGGCTTCTCCTGGAACTCTCGCGCCACCACCGCTCGCAGACCTTGTAACTCTTCTTCAACACCTGCTTCAGACCTACCGCGAAGCGCCTGCAGCACTAACGATGCTTCTTTGTGACGACCTGGGGGGATATAGTAGGCTTTAAGACTATCCCCTATCTTATGGGGGTCCATCTTATAAAAAGTTAGCGCAGATAATGATGTCTTGATTACCATACGTAATGGTGGCATATAGGTAATGTTAACGCTAACTTTTTATAAAATAGAAGGTAAAAAGTTAGCGTTGTCACACTTGTCACCATTACGTATGGTAATCAAGACATCAAGTCCACGCTAACTTTTTATAAGATAGACCGTTATAAGTTAGGAAGGATAGTTTTAATATGTGAAACTGTTTTGAACATAGTTTTCTTTATAAACGGGATATTTAGGTACCTACCTACTATGATTTGTGAGTAAGCAGAGCTTATGTTGTAGTTACTAGAAGACTGGCATACTTAATACAATACATTACTTATATAGATATTTTTTGTTATACCTTTTGTTACATACAAAATACGGCTATACACAAGTTAACTTTACCTTTAAAAACAAGGAAGAATGGTGTTTCTGGTAAGCTCCAAGCGAAAGGCACGTAAAACAGAGACAGGATGCCTCCAGCAGCCGTCAGTCCCCAGTACGTGGTGAACGGTCCTATGGCATACGCGAGCAGGAAGCCTATGTTGATGAATAAGAGGAACAGGGCGCTTAGGGCGCCGCGGATATGGTCCTGAAATAAATAACAATGCTGGACAATCCACACAACATCATCTAGCCCCAAGCTAAGCAGAGCTTAGAAAATGAGAGAAGTATTCACTTGTAGGTAACCTAAAATTCTAAGTAAGTAGACTACTTACTTAGAATTTTAGGTTACTAAGTAGTTATGTGAGACCAGCAGACCTCGCGGACATTTTGTGTAGTGATAGTGATTAATAAGGTGTAAACCTAACCGCGTGGTAGTGTCTCAATTGTGATATGAAATCATCGATAAATAACGCCTTTTTTCGCCCGTATGTTCTCCGAATTGCGATCGACTAGGTACAAAGTTTAATAAATAACTACATTCATCATACATAGAATACATAATAACACCCAAACAGAACAAACATCAGTCCATATAAAATCTATACCTATCAAAATATATAAAAAGATCTCACCTCAGCTATTTCCCCGATATAAATAGGTACTGTAGCAAACTGCATCGCTGTAGCACAGCCCCACAGCAACCTGGCTGCGTATAACGTAGCCAGGTCTGTAGCCACGCCAGCGAGCAGCCAGCCTAGCAGGAGTGGTGCAGACGAGCCTAGGATGAGCCAGCGGCGGCCGATGTGCGGCGATAGAGGCACCGTTATGAACGGACCTAGGCGAAGTGGGAATAGTTTGAGACTTTGATAGATAGTATAAGAGAAAATTATGTAAACAATCGTACCTACATATTCTTTAGATTGATTTAGGATAAGCCAGTTAAGAACTGACCTGAGTGAAGTGACAATTGAAATTATTCAAGAAAATTTCAATATACTTCCAGGCGTTGGATGGAGCAAGGGCGGATCCAGCTTTGGCGCCAGGGGGGGTCACATAGTCGTGGTCAAGTCAAGAACTTATAATTGTATGTCCCCCCTGGATCCGTCCTTGGGATGGAGGGGCTTCTAAAAGTCGCCTGGAAGAGGTCGCTTTGAAGGGATATGGGGAAATTAAAAAAAAATATTCAAACAATCTTCAATACACTTTAGATCCTTTCCAATTTAAAGGTTGCCTGGAAGAGGTCGCCCTCTTGTTTATCGTTGAAGTTTGGTCTCATTTGGTCGAAATTCATTCAGAATTTTGACCAAAAACCTACTACTATCTACCTACTTACTATTAATTTAATATTTAAAACCAATGGTAATTTTAAGAATAATCTATACAAGCTGTGTTCAACGCATAAATAAATCAATATTTAAATCACCAACCTACAAGTTTCTAGTTGAAGTGCGCTACAATCTATAACAGTCCTAACTAGACCAATTATTATATTCAATCTGCAATAGGCAATTCCTAGGGTTTATAGGTACTTTATAATTAACAAGCTGTTCGTAAGTTCATTAAAATGCGTTTATTAAATACCTACTTAGCTAAACTAGTCGTGCCGTGATCCCATTCTTTTCTTCCTGGTACAGCATCAAGTACTTACTTTATCATGATTATATCTGTATTGTTAAAGTGTTAATTAAAATAAATTATTCTTGTTCTTGATATAAACAAAGTTTGTAATGCGGTCATGGGATTTATAGACATTTTTTTTTAAAGTCCACGGCTTCTTTGGTACCTTTTTTTTTTACAAAGAATAGTTGAACTTTGACCACAAACTCACCTGATGGAAAGTGATGTTGTGACCGAGGATGGATCAGGACGATCTATGAGATACCTGTACCCCAAGTACGAGTTTGTGCACACACGGATTGCAGAGACGCGATCGCCGAGTGCCACCCATTTCGTATGGAGATCCAAGCAGCGCCCCTAGCAGATTTCTTGAGAAGCTTGGATCTCCATACAAAATAGGTGGCGGTACTTGGGGTACTGTTCCCTCGTGCTTTGAAGAGACCTACTACGCTATACACTATAAAGCTCATATTAGCGTCTCAACTATCTGTTCTCTCACCAATAAGTCCTCCAAGAACCAGAAGGGATCCTATCCAAGACTCCTGCTGCAGTGTCGGTGGCTCAGCTAGAGGCGAGTTGGAGCCCCTCAGCATGGGGAAGACAGGCGAAGTCCAACCCATCGCCATTCCCGTGCAGAGACTTCCATAGCTCGCTGTTGTAACCATAGACACATTAGTAGGTACTAGTCTAACATATGCAAATAAATCATATGCAAACTTTGAAAGTTATGAGACAACAAGAATAAGAGAATAAGATCGCGAGCATCTAAAATAATAAAAAGTACTTATTAATCATATGCGCTATTACATATAAATAAATATAAATATTCATGGACATATCACACACCATACTAGCCCCAAACTAAGCAAGGCTTGTAATATGGAAACTAGATTGCTGATACAATACTTACATATTTTTCATTGTAAATTCATACATGGAATACATACTAACCTAACACCCAGACACAGAACAAATATTTATGTTCATCACACAAACATTTGTTCTTGGGTGGGAATCGAACCCACGACCCATAGCGTCGAAGGCTACTGCCAACTGAGCTTTGACGCCTATTTTTTTATTCACACAGATACATTAATAATAGTCTAACAAATCATTATCATCATCATAGGCAGCCCGTATTTGCCCACTGCTGGGTATATGGACACAAAAGGCAGACCATCAGCCAGATGGAACGATGACATAGATTTTGTTTAGGTCCACATCTAATGTACTAGTAGACATAAGTAGATAGAGTAGGTAAACTGAGATGCAACCATAGTGTACAATGAAATAAATAATATAGCTGCAACCATTTTTAGGTTTTAAAATACTATTGGAATAAAAAGTACCCACCGAGTGATGCTGATGAATATTGTCGCCATTGTAACGCAAACTGCTTCTTGAAAGATTCAAACATATTAAAAAAAAACTAAACTTAGATAAAAAAAATAGTTGAATACAATCAAGATTCAAATTCAAAAAAAGAAAACGTTACTATCACTGGCCACTCCTAAAAAAAAACACAATTTGAAAATAGAACACTTTTGTTTATAATTATATTAAAACTAGACGTGTGCTCTACCGGCCTCTGCTCTAACAAATAAAATTGTCTTTGAATTCAATTATCTCCCCTTCACATTTTTAGATTACTAAGCAATTGTTTAATCATTGTTTCTATGTTTAGAGTTTAAATTGAACTTAGTAAAAACTATTGTAAGTAATCATTAGATATAGAAAGTTGAATAAATATATCTACTTAAAAACGGCATTTTTGTTCAAGGTTACTATTTAATAAAGGATTATCAAACACGAAGATACCTAAAAATAAAATAAAACTACAAAATCTATTTATGATAATCGGCAAAATAATATATTTATTTATGATAATCGGCAAAATAATATATTTATTTAGGACAACCAATAAATAAATCACATAAGAATTAAAAATTAAAGTAAATGGGCTTACCTGTTTCTTCAATTATAGGGTGCCACGGCATGCGTTAAAATCGAGACTCAATTAGACAATTAAAATATATAAGTACTTACAAATAATAATAAATAAATAATCGCGTAAAATACATAAAAAACACAGTAGAATCGAGAGCCTCCTTCTTTTTTTAAGTCGGATAATAATAGATAAATAAAGCTCGTGCAAGAAATATGAAGGTCTTTTTACGCATAATATGATAAAAATATGAATGAAATACTCCATAATGTATAATAATCTACTTACTAAGTTCTGATAGAGGTAGGTAGTTAGGCTGAATGGCCAACCTTGATCTTGACTACTACAGCCTTCAAACAAAACAAGCCAAATTAAACTGTAAGTATAAGACTTGAAGACACAATTTACAAGAGCTATATAAAGATTGTTTCAATGATAGGCTTGGCTGCACATAATGATTGTTATCGATTAGTAATCTGTTATAGTTTTTGTAAAAGTAGTAATTAGTAGATACTTATACTTAAATAAAATGGTAAATACTTATTTAATTTTCAAATTATTCAACGAGCTTAATAAAGTATAAAATAACACATAAAAATGTAATTCGACGCAGATTGCATAAATAAAAGTAAAAAAAATGTCATCAAACTTTCGTGGCGGGAAAAATTTCCCGCCAATATTTTCACGAGAGGCGTCGTGAGGGCTAATTGGATTCCTGTTACAATAAGCGCGTCCCCGCGTTGTTGTGGCGATAAAAAACCACCCTCGTTCAAAAACTCTAAGAAAAAATGCTGGCAACAAAAATATTGATGGTGTGGGGAAGTCCACGGATTTCATACTTTTATTTCTTGATTTATTTTTGCGCTGTGGTAGGTACATTTTGAATGTGACTGATCATTGAGAGAGGCTTTTAAGCTATTTCATAGCTTCTATCGTGGGCCTTGAGCGTGGAGATCGAATCCAGAAATTCCGTAACGAAAATACCGAATGAAAATAACCTAACACTGCGCATTCCCCGAGTGCCACACGTCTTTTTATTTATCTATGCTATACATTTACATATTTACTATACATTTTTTAGTTTTTTTTTATTTAAGTACTTACTTACTTGGTTCGACATTCGTCTGATTCTAAGAATCCCGTCACTCTTACCCAAATCTAATTAGAGCTTATAAAAGCTTTAAATTGCATTTAAACAGCTCCTGCCACATGTTCAAACACCCCTCATAGGTAGGTACTTAATTAAAACACGTCAGTGATCGATTCATGTTCTCAAGCAATGCCATCTGTGAACAAGCGAGATAGATCGCTCGACAACCGCACCAATCGATTCGATACATCGAGTTTTTTAATCGATACCTTTACACGAGCGCACCGCATCGAATCCGGACGCCGAACCATCAATTAGTGAATGCTCTCACAACATCGACCGTTCCTTTTTCAAAAAACATGCGGCTTTGAAACAGATAACAAAAAGTTGTGGAATCGAGAACGCTTGAGGTGCCAAAAAAAGAAGAAGCTTAGTCCGGAAATCGTTACATCGTTTTGATTGCTACCGTTTGTTTGATTTGATTGAAAACGAGATAGGGAACATCCTCTTTGCACTGGAATAGTACGAGGAATGGTTTTGTTTGAATCTCCGATCTATTTTCGACGGACAAATGAATCGATTTCGTAAACCATATGGATATATACGCCGTATTTTTTCATAACCTAATTGAATTACAAAATGATGGACCTAGGATTAGAAAGTCAAATTAAGTATTTCTGCAACATATAGCTACGAACTGCTACGGAATTTCAAGTAAATCTAGCTTTAATACTACAACAATGCTCAAATTACTTAGATAATCCTCATAAATATCTAGCAAACAACATAATGCCACAATTGATGGTTCTATTGCACTTTGCTGAAAAGTTACAATCCCTCTGACGCTAACAAATAGCTTTTTGATGTCCGGAAAATGAAGCTGTCCGCACCTCGACAGGATATTCTTCTGCCTCAATGTCTTTCCTGTTTAAATGTACAAAAGTATCATAGGTTAGAAATCAGTTAGGCATGACACCTAATTTGTGTTCAATTTCAAATCTTAATAAGCCGTCAAAGCGTTCCAGAAATAACTAACTAATTAAGTGCCGTTACACAGTGAGCGACAATTGACAAATGTGTTCTGTGCGCTACCGATACATACAATTAGCTGAGGAATGTTTCCGAACGACGCTATCGTTGACAGCTCGGGAAATGTCAATGTCAATAAATTGGCGGGAAAGTAAGCTCTTGCGCGGTCAGTTTAGAGGTTATTTTCGTGCAGTGATTGCACAAATCGACTTTTACGAGGGGGCTTATTTAGAGAAAGTCTTTGTCTGTGCGAGAGCTATTAATCATTTTGGTTCTGTCAGGCGGCCGGTTGGGAGTGTGTGACAAATTACCTGCGCGCCACCTCTCGGGGCGGGCAGATCACTATTTTAGGGTGTAATTGGAGGTAATTATAGCACGGACCTCATTATCGTCAACGGATATTGTATTTAGATAGACTGTGGGTTATTTTTTTTTATATAAGTACTTACTTAAGTAAGTACTACTATTATTTTATTAGTAGAGTTTTAACAAAGTTAATGTCATTTTAATAAACAAATTCAATTGAAAAATATGCTACAGCAGTGATACAAGAACTCGTTTAACTCGAATAAAAAAAACAAAGATGCAAAATAATTTATTTAAAAAAAACAATATTACATATGAAGGTAGTAAGTAAGTACCTACATATAAAAGCTTCAAGCGTGCCAACCTACTCTTACGCAATATTAAATAACCTTATTAGTTATATTCGACCTTAATTTCAGCAAAATGTACAATAAATAATATTGAAAATAGTGTTAAAAAGTAACTATAATTATGATGATTTTAAAAGCTCAACGATTTATGAAAATGCTAGCGTGGGCGTTATTATGAAAACATCAAACAAACGAATTAATATAAACATTGTGGTTTGTCTACTAATTGATTCATTTAAAAGCATTATAAGTCACCGATTTAAAAAAAGTTCTATAGATTTAATGAAATTGCTTTCTTCAGTTTTTACTGGGAATAAATAAATAGGTTAGTACAGTCTGTCAAGCGAAAGATGGCCCTGATAAATCGCGGCAAATTCAAAAACTATTAGTATGGCAATACATTAAATAATAGGATAACTTGGAATTACATAATTTGATACTTTGATATTATTCTAAATAAATATACTTACATAATTTTTGATGATGATTATGAATAAGTAGATGATATACTATTGCCATACTAATAGTTTTTGAATTTGCCGCGATTTATCAGGGCCATCTTTCGCTTGACAGACTCTATGTTATCATAAAAACGACTCATTCTCTCTCTCCCAATTTGTAAGTGAGGAGAACTGGTCTCACTCATTACTCACTTCAAAGGCTAATAACAGAGCAATAACAGTCCAATCCGGCTCCGAATACAGAATGTATTTACCTGAGGTATTTACTATAGTATAGGTAAAATAAACATATTACCAGCTTTAAAAAAATTAAGTACGTGGTTGTAAAAGATTGTTTTTTTTATAATGTATTTTTTTTATTGACAGGTGTCATCTTATTTGGCTAGTTCGGAGGGTCTAGTATGAGTTTTGATGTACACCTACGATCGGCGTATCGATAGGCTAGAAAAAACGTCAAATCGATAGATCAAATCGAAGATATTCGATATAGCTCAGATCCTACAATTTAACCATTATTTGTTTGTAAGAACAATTTAACGAAAATGTACCTATTATAAAGTTTAAACAATAAAAACTTTAATACGTTTTTTAGGATATATTTTATTTTCCCGCGTTCATCCTTACGTTGTTGTCGCTACCTCTGAGACGTCTTAAGGTTAAAGCGCTCAGTCAGGACGGTAGCAGAACAACAAAAGATGGCGCTAGTTTAAAAAACTGCGGTTTTTCTTCTGATTTGTTAATGGTTTTTTGCGTTTAGTTATCAAAATTCACCTTTGCGAAATTTTATTAATAGATACCAACTAATCAATACACAAAACTATAATTTTAGTAAAACAAACGTGCAGGGGCTGTTGAAGAATTTCAAGCTTGCTATCTACTCAGATACACACACATGTATACAATATTTGTAACGCACTAGTATTTGATAATTTCAACGTCAAATGAAAAGAACGAATGGTGCGGTTGAAGATGCTATGGAATTCGATTTGACGTAACCGAGTTCAATTCTTGCGGAGGCTTACTTGTTTTTTGTTGAATCAATAGTTTTGGTTCCTGGCTCAAGAAAATTTATTTTTTAGTTTTACCTCTGCTTTGAACAATATCTACTGTCTTATAAAACCTACTTTATTTAAAAATGGTTTTTACTTATGTAGATGCTATAAATAGAGAACCTCCATAGATTACCTTTTAATAAAACTGCTAACATGTTCCGAAATATTTTTAGTATTATTATGAAATAATTACCATAAAAATATGAAAAACTCATCAAATAAAACACATGAATATGTTTTGCCCAAATACGGGCTACGTTTATGTATTTTTTTGTGGCGTCGCTAAGATTCTTTCAGTGCAGCTGTTCGTGCATTGTCTTGTCCAGAAGGTGATACATTGTTTGTGGGGCAGTCACATTATATCGCTAAATCGGAGTATCCCCATGTATCCAAGTCATACCTGCAGTGGCCCACTTGGCCTCGCTCTTGGCCCCCAAATCTGAGTTCCTGTAGAAAAAAACATAAAACAAATTATGCGATATGTACCTATAAAAGTCACTTAGGTGGTGTAGCCTAATGAGAAGGTTCTATGTGAAGGATGCGAAGTAGCGTGCACGCCTCGATCACCACGCACGCATGCTTCTTTGTTATCACAATGAGCACAATATAAAGAATTTCATCACAAAACAATTATGCAGAAAGCAGAAATGACAGACAGAGCGAACGTTGACAATTGTCAGTAATGTTGCCATACATTGGTATAATTTACCCATTTCGGTATGCATTTATTTGGAGATTTTTAATTTTGCTTGAGTTTTGACTAAAACTTTCAGGATCCGATACGACTAACTACGGGGTCTTTGTGTACTTAGAAATAAATATTATTTTTATAGCAAAGTAAGTTCTTTTATTTTGATAACTTGATCATTACAGAACATTAAAAAACAAACTGTTTGACAAAGCAAAAAATTATGTTGGCAACACTTTTACAACCACATATTTTGAACTAGCAGTTAGACGTGACTTGGAACGTGTTGCCTATTTCGACTCGGCAGCGAGTTCTTTTACTGTATTTCACGTAAAAAGTCTTTGTCAAATTAAATTAATTTGTACTCAATACAGCCTATGTTACTCTTTTTAATAATGAAAGAATTATTAAAATAGATCATGTACTTTTGAGTTAGTTTTTTTACTATACAAGTAACTGACAAACAGACAAATCCTTTCTTTTCTAGAATATTAGTTTCTAGAACAGACCACAGAGTGGAAGTATGGCAACGTAACATTTTCAAGAAAAAAGAGACAGCTATAGTCTTCTTTCTTTTTCTACGGCTGGAGAGCTGACAACAAACTTAGAACTTTGGCATTTGATAGATAATTTCAAATTGTGAGTATTAGAGCGGATAGCGTAGAGCGGATAGCGGATAGCGTAGTATTAGATTTATATTAGGTAGGTATGTACATACTCATCTCTCGGAAGATGGTTCATATATTTTACTACCGCTAGTTTTGTTTATACCTACTAAGTAGAAACACTTGATTGTGATTTTATAATTGTGTAGAAATATGTATTTGAATTGAAATGAGAAAATGTACTATTTTCAATAAGTAAATAAATATTCACGGACAATTCACACATCACACTCTAGTCCCAAATTAAGCAAAGCATATAGGTACCTACTATGGGAACAAAATCGCTGATAGAATACTTAGAACTAGAAGGCAGAGCTACTACCAACTGAGTTGTGACGCTACTGTACACATGTTCCTTGATTTATTAAAACTTGAGGAAACGAACTGTAGCATTATTTATCGACGGAATTCAATGAAAGGAGAATGGGCAATTCTCTATGGAGCATGGGCCATGACTAAAAAACTCGTCTCTCAGGATTGCCACATAATATGTTTTAAAGGGCTTTTACAGGCCTACATTTAACTATTTTTATTTAAAAAATCCATCCCTTGGAAATCGATATATTTTGAAAAACAGTTTTTTATTTAAACGTCGTATTAATCCGAATTCCGAAGGCCCACATAAATGCTTGTAGTTTCGTTCAAAAGGGCATTAAACGGGCTTCATTTGTTTTTCAGATTGTTTGAAAATCCAACCTGTCGGAAACGAAATATTTCCGAAAAACTTTATTTACTTTTTGGCAATACTACAGTTTTTCAGGAATAACTCAATTTCCACAGGTTGGATTTTTAAACAATCTGAAAAACAATTAAAGCCCTTTTAAAGGCAATCACAGTTTTTCTTGTGGGCCTTCAAACTCTAAGTAATATGATGTCAAATGAAAAACAATATCATCGGAATATCTCGATTTCCATGGGTGGGATTTTTTCCGTATATATATATAGTAAAATATTGGTAGTCCGGTCAATTTAGACAATTGAAATAAAGAAAATTCCGACAGAGCCAAATCTTCGTAAAGACCTTAGGTTTACCACAAGGAATAAAGTGTCAAAAGTCCCCATCAGTCCCTGGAGACTTTCTTAGAGAGAATTTTCTTTATTTCAATTGTCTGATTCTTACAAGCGCAATATCTGGGAAATAGTGGGTCTTAGAGAAAAAATTATTGGGGTCATTTTTATAGAGAATTTTAAGATCTACAACTTTGCTTTAAGGTACTTTTTCGATAAAACTTACCGTTTTCAAGAAAAATCCAAAAAACTTAAAATTTTGACGTTGGGCCCCGAATAAGTCCCAAAGCCCACATGGGACTGATGGGGACTTTTGACACTTTATTCCTTGTGGTAAACCTAAGGTCTCTACGAAGATTTGGCTCTGTCGGAATTTTCTTTATTTGATCACAATTTTTATGTCTAAATTGACCGGACTATGGCCTGTAAAGCCCTTTTAAACGTACTATGTGGCAACCTTGAGAGACGATTCTTTTAGTCGTGGCCCAAAGTGCCCATTCTCCTTTGATTGAAATCTGTCGTTTCGCAAATCTATACGCGCCTTTAGGTAGGTATCTATTTTCTTACGTCGTTGATTCATTATGACAACGTTTCAATAGAGCGCGAACTCTTCTTGGGTTTTTTTTTTTGGAACAGAGTATTTGTGTTTTTTTATGCTGATATACCTAGATGTTTTATTCATCCCTATATGAGTACCTACTTTATTATAATCAAAACATGATTTCCAAGAAACTATTTTCTTTCTTTCTTTGGATTTGTTATGGTTGATTGTCAGTCAGTGTCAGATTCTGTCAGTGTCTCAAACCACAAAGTATCATATCCTTCAGTCAAACTGAATGAATGAGACACACCCACAGACTAGTACTACACAAATCTAGTTCTTCAACATACGTACCATACCGAATGGTGGCAGCACTTTCATATACACGGCTACACGGGTCGCCATCACGCACACATAAACATTTTACGTTAAATTTTAGGAAAAGAAACAAATAAATTTATGCGTTTTCTGAATAAAAGCGTATGAATTTATTAGATAGATGTTTATAAATATCTCTAATGAGTATACTAAGCATATATTTCACCCCTTTCACTTATTAGTTGTCTTGTAAAATCTTATTGCTTTTTGTATGAGAAAGGAACCACCTTAAGTCAGAATATACAAATTAGTTGTGATTTATCTTGAGGACATTCAATTAACTGGGAAGATGCTGTTTGTGTATGCACTAGTGATGGGACTAATCTTATTCGAAACTAGTCGATAGTTCTGTGTAGAATAAATATAGCCTAGTGACTTCGTTTGGAGACATGCTGAGCCTCTAGCGGATTCTTTGAGAAGCTTGAGAAATGCATACAAAAGCATGCTATTGTGATATGCATCAAGAGCTTAGTAAGTATATACCGGTATATACCGGTGCTAAATTCTTTATTTAACTACTTAACCTTATTTTTTAAGTAAACAATCATCACAAAGTAATTACGAAATACATAATTAAGGTACTTACCTAATTAAATTTAAAAGTTATTTTTAATTAAAAAAAGACGTGTGGCACTCGGTGATTGCCGCGGTAGCATTTTTTGCTGGATTACGCATGCGCAGTGTTAGGTTATTTTCGTTCGGTTATTTCGTTACGGAATTTCTGGATTCGGTCTCGACGCTTAAGGCCCGCGATAGAAGCTATGCAATAGCTTAAAAAAAAATTAACATGCATTCAATTTTTCACTTATCTCTGTTAGATATTTAGATATTAAAGACCTCTCAACGAGTAAAGTCAAAATACTCTTTTATAACTAACATTGAGCTTTAATTTTTACTTTCCCGTCCCTATCAAATTAAAAAAAGGTTTTTAAGACACAGATTTGTTAAATACAAATTGGTTATTAACATTCCTGGCGGCAGACGCGACAATTTGATTGCTTTGTACGATATGCATGTTGTATGAATAACTTCAACGATACGACACGATATCGTACCTACTTACTAATCTGTTTAGGACGTCATTTTGTTTAGTTTTCCGATTTATTTTTTTATTGAGTCTGTGTCAAAAAAAGTAATTTATATTATTTTCGTTTCTTTTATTCTACTTTTTGAGCTGTGGGTTTGATGTTTGAATATAAACCCACAAATATAAAGTACAAAGATTTACAAAGGTAGTATATTTTTTTACCAGCATTTTGGTTCTAATAGTGTTCTATTTTTAAATGCAGAAGTTATTTAATTTTACATTTTTACGTACAATCCATCACTTATTTCCATAAAAAATATATTTTTTCCGCAAATTTTCGGATTAATTTACGACATCGCGAGAATCCAGTAATGATCACTTAAAAATAAAGTGCCGTAATGAATCCGGCTAGAATTTTAATTGGGACGAGAAGGAACGATTTTTTCACTCTTAAAAAACTTTTTAATTAATGTCTTCAGTGATACAGACAGGGGGGCTATCCAGCAAGGGGAAACTTGCGTGACCGAATATCCTTTCAGATGCAGTTCAGTTTTCGACGATTTTACTATAGTGACTCATCAGTATTCCGTGGCATTTTTGTGGACTGACGTGATTAAATTGAGCTTTATAAAATTATGACTGAGCTTTTAAAAATGACTATTTGAGCATGGCCTACCTGATTTAAGCATGACCTACCTGATTTTTCGTTAATTCTATCAAACGGTATGAAAATCGATCATTCAAAATATCAATAAAAGACGAAGAAGAAAACTGAACTGCAATTTGATCAAATAACAGTTCAAAAACATTTCAGTTGTCAGGATACCCCCCCAGGCAGTTTTCATGTCACGCTATTTTATATTGTTTTTTAGCTGAAATTTATGAGATGATTTTACTGTAAATTATTAGACTGAATAAAAGTGATGGGATCACTTAAATATTGAAGTTATGTCTTGTTTTACATATGTGTCTAATAATTTACTAAGTATTTTGAGATTTTTTTTATATTTAATTTAAAGTTTTCGCTATTACGTAGGAACCTGTAGAAAATTATGATTAAAATAGAAACAAAAATACTTTATTTTATTATAAGTTTGTGACTTTATTTATTATGTTATAAAAAAAATATTGTATATCTACTTTATTATATTGTCATTTTACTTGATAACTGACATATCGTTTGTCCAAATAAATCAAATAACCTAAAACATATTGCATTATCATATAGAATCACCTAAGACGATTCTAAATGATCCTTGTGATTTTATTGAATAAAGACATATTTGACTTTGACTTTGCATACCTATTTAAAAACTTCAATCGTCTCATACATACAAGAAAATTAAGAATAAGACCTATTGTACCTACATTGTATGCAAATAAATAAATGATTATGATTATGAAAACTGTTACCTACCTACAATCGAATTGAGAACCTCCCCTATTTTTCAGTCGGTTAAATGATAAATGATATTTATTGTTCGTAGAAACTAATAGGTCTTAATTTAATCTACATAGGTATCTCTAGTTCAACCTGAGGCTTACAAACGTCATAAAGATTGAGCATGTTTGTTTCGGCAGTCCGTGGTGTGTTGGCTCTGTTGTTACTAGAAGTCAAAAACATTAATAGCTAGTTAATAACCCCGGGAATCGCAGCGTGGGTGTATTCATAGTTAATGTAGTGGTCGACTGCACAATGCCGCCCCACCGCGCCGCTAATCATCTGCGGTGAAGTGTTGGACGCGATGGAATGGCACTTTGCACAGGCTGTCCGATAAATATCCCAACAAAATACGTACCTATATTAGGTTATGAGGTTCTTTTTTTAATAAAACAAGTGACTATCAGTCTACGCCATCTTGCGAGTAGTAGCAACATCACTTGTTTTTTTTTTTTTTTTTTTTTATTTATTTATTTGCTCCTCGGAGCAGGCTATAGTTTAGAACCATACCGCCTAGTCTTACGTTATGTTTTTCTCTTAAGTTAGTTTGTTTTCTTTATATGTATTCTATGTATTTACAAGAAAAATTGTACAAGTATTCTATCAGCAATTTAGTTTCCAGTAGGTACAAGCTTTGCTTAGTTTGGGACTAGAGTGCGAATATTTATTTAAAATTCCGTTGTATACATTTAAAGTATTTTTCACAAAAATTATGAATACTTACCCATTTTGATATCTTTCATCAAAGTAATACTAATTACCCTATAATTCTTCTATCTATCGTTATTTCATCAAATCACATGTTCTATGTTGTTTTGATGAAAGAAAGATAGATAGTTCTCTGATAAATGTTACATATTAAATCTAATCTAGAAACCCAAGTAGGTAGGTACACAAAATAAATTAATTATGTAATGGCATAACATTAGTATATTTTTCACAAAAATGAAGAATTTTCATTTTAATATCCGTCATCAAAGTAATACTAGATAAACTTTTTTTAGGAATAAGAACTAAGTACCTATACTTAGTCAGATTTCAATCATTTTCACCTTTGAAGTATGATTTACTAAACTTAAATAGGTAGATACAATAAAAATCCATTCATAATTGACGGAATAACATACCTACATTAAAAGTCGAGTTTTTATAAAAAAATTATACATTTGACACTTAACTTTACCAATTTTTCTGTTATATGTTATGTAAGTATTTAACTTTTCTTTTTTTATTATTTTGTCAATAATTGTAGTTCACTTAGTTTTAGTTTCACTGTATTTGAAACACCCTATATATGAGAGAAACGTTGTTTCACTAGACAGCCGTTACTAAAGCCTGCGATCGTGCATGTCATTGGTGTCCCTAAATAGTAGATGTTTAGCTCGATTAGCCGTGTAAATACTAAATAACTTCGGAAATCATACTTTGTATCAAATATTATTACGATTCTAAATGATCCTTGTGATTTTATTGAATATAGATTTTTTTTTACTTTACTTTATATTAGGATCATGACATGACTAGGTAATATTTGATTTGATCGTTCTTTATTGCAAGATAAAATTGTACAGAGGCGAGCTTAATGCTAAAAAGCATTTTCTTCCAGCTAACTTTTTTATAGGGAGTGTGGAGTTAAATGTGCTTAACAAGTAAAATAAAAAAGAAAAATAAATAAACAAACATTCATCATAGTCATTATCCTAATTTTAATTTTCAATTTCAGTATTTTATTCAAAAAACAAAGTAGGTACAATTTGTATTAAAAACAACTAAAAAGCGATCTAGTAGGAACCTTAGTAGGTACAAACACTTTTACAGTATCCACGTTTTCTATAGAAAGTAACTTCAGTAGAAACCTGTGATAATGTGCCTAATAAATTGTTATAAAACAAGCTTTAAATCTATAAATAAAAGATTTTGATTTTTTTACTTGATAGAAGGATGTTAGGTAAACAATGTAGTAGGAAAAACTCATTTTTATTTGATTCTTGTAACAATAAAACTGCCCGTGACCTTCGCAAAAATTATCCCCTTTCCTCGTTCCATGAAAAGCCGCAAACCTGGATTTCAGGTAGGCGAGTTGTACAAACAGCGCTAATGACCGCCCGCGGCGAGCGCCGAAACCATTAACTTCAAAACTCAATAAACATCATTGTACAAGCACTTCAGCATTGCAGCACTTCCAGCGCTTAACTAGGAAAATAAGGCGGCCGCTGGGGCCGCTTTCGCCGATCTTCCACTCGCCGCGACCTCTAATATTCATAAGTCAATTTCCTGGACCATTAATACGTAACGAAGTAGCGCAAATGGCCTTATCGCTTGTGCGCGATTACTTGCCCGCCGCTCTCTTACATAATTCAACGTATTAAACGAAATTGTTTAAACCTTATTGCTCGATTACGTTTCTCCACCCCTGACACGCCTCGTTTGCCTTGTCCAATGAGGACGGCGCCGTCAGCCGGCCCCACTCCGGCGCTCCAGAGCGTCCCGCCCGCCTCCCGGATCCAGTCGCCGGCTGCTCGTCACTTGCGAATGTTGTCCGGGGATCGCAGTGCAACTTTACATAAACTTTGTAAGTGAGTGTTATGACAGTTCGTTGATATGACGATGCTTGCGATGGCGCGAGGGTCGGAGGAGCACGGGGAGGACAGGGAGATCGAGGGCGAGAGTGAGAATAACGGGGAGGTTGACGTGGTGGGAGTGGAGGAAGCGGCTCCGGTGGACCTGACGCGACGGCTCGGGCTCACGAGGCCTCCCGAGAGGCCTAGCATTGCCTTCTCCGTGGAGAACATCCTGGACCCTAACAAGTTCACGGGCCGGCAGGAGCCGATCAGATACGACGAGCCGTACTGGAGGCCGCATTATGACCGGGAGGACAGTGATTCTGGTTAGTATTCTATAGCTTCTAAAACATAAATCAACGACTGCGTTTATACCCTTGCTCATATACTTTTTTATATTAAGTAAGGTATTTATTTAGAGTGAACCTTTATGTAACCCATCTGTTGCATTTATTTGATTCTACATAGTTAGAATCTAGATTAAAGTTTATAAGTCAGAGCTAGTGTTTTAGGGATTTACTAACTAGTAGCTTAATAATATATATTGTTATTATATATTGTTCAAGTAGGTAAACACATTACCTAATCATACAGATAAAAGAGGATTCCGCTGTGAATATTGGTAGTGTAGAGTATAATGGTTGAGTCTGCTAACAATTCTAGAAATATATTTACCTATCTATAAATAAACAAAGTATTATTAAAAATCTAAAAAAGCTAGTGCTATACAATAACTCTTTTGACAGCATCATAAAGCTTATTGACATGACCTGAATAAGCATATTATGTCTAGGAGTATACGCAGTGCAATGCATCACTGAGCACGTCCTCTGCGTTCAATTTGGCAATGCTTCGTTAATGGCACGCCAATGGCATGCGTGCCATTAATGGCACACGAACACGTCACAATATTTTGGGCACGTCACCTATCAAAAATAATGTAAATCTACTACTACGCGTATAAAAAAAGTGTGAAGTTAATATTATCTTATTAAAATGGCACGTATATAAAGGTTTGTTCGTAGTGGTTACTACTCAAAATAAGGTAATTTTTTGAGAATGGAAAGAGCAAAGAGAGGGTTATACCCAGCAGTGGGTCAAGTCAAGCTGTGAATGATGATGAGGTAATTCTTTGCAAAAATTCAAACAAAAAATAAAGTAGATTACCCTAATTTACCGGAAGCGTGTAGAATTGAAATTCTTCAATTTTATGTAACTTAGGTCGACATCCACCATATATAAACCAGTCGCGTTAGCTCTTAGATAACTATTCATATAGTTATCTAAGAGCTCGAGTTAGCTCTTAGATAACTATTCATATAGTTATCTAAGAGCTAACGCGGCCGGGCGTCAACTTTACTTAATTTAATTTTCACGTAATAACTTAGTTATAACTTTGTTTCACCTCACATTATCACTACTCTGCCATTTGGATTGATTATTTTTTCTACAATGTTTTCTGCAATAGGTACATCAATAGTATTATAATTATAAGTACTCTTTTTCTTTTTGTTCTCACATAAAGATGAATATTTTGATAACTTAAACAAAACAAATATTTTACTGAAAAATCGAACCATGTTGTTATAAAACTGTTTTATTTATCTCTATGTATTAACAACCATTACTTTTTTGTCAATGGACTCATGTTTGTAGATATTTGTATAACTCTAAATATAAACCTACTATTTCTACTACCACAAATAACAAAGAAATAAACATTATAATTATCTAATCTTATCTAAATACGATTTCAAGCTAAAACTGTATAAAATCATCATCATCATCACAGCCTGATTTGACCCACTTCTGGGTATACGCCTCATTCTGCTCTGTATAAAATATTAGAGTAAAATGTCGGTTAAGATGTTGATGGAAGTAGGGTGCAGTAAAAATAGCGTTAAATGAAGCGATCGCTTTTTTGCATCAATCACTATTCATCTATTGAATGCAGTTTTTGCGATTTGAGAGCAATGAACTAATATTATAGAAACTTAGATAGAGAAGAATAAGAAAAAGTAGCTCTCAGCAAAAATATGTAAGTAGTACCTACTAACTGATGCCTTCATCTTATTAAGAAAAAACGTTATGACCACCCATTGTATTTCTTTTTATAAAATAATAAATAATGCTGGACAATCCACACAACATCATCTAGCCCCAAGCTAAGCAGAGCTTGTGTTATGGGTACTAGAAGATTGACATACTTAATACAATATATTGCATAGATATATTTTTTTATACATATAAAATACCCAGAACACCCGGAATCAATATTTGCAGATCGTACAAACATTTATCCCAAGACGGGAATCGAACGTCGCAGGCGGACCTTCGCCCGCCGCGCCACATCGGTCGTCAAAATCTTTTTTTGTAATTTCTTTTTTGCGTACAATATAAATTAAGTATTTTTCGATCTGGCCGATGACAATGAATTAGTTTTCTCTTTATTTTTGTGAAAAATATATCCTCTTTTTTCAGCCGGTTTTATTTTTCAAAGTACTTATTTAATTAATGGTCTGAGCAAACTAATGGTTTTAATGCAAAATGTTATGACTATGTCTTCCGTTAAGCCCACTCATTTTAATTTGATTTATATATTTTACTAACGAGATAGAAATCGTTTGATTTGTCAACGGGTAACAGCTGAGAATTATAGTGATAATATTAATTTGTAGTTACAATAAAACGGTTTTAAATTGTAGGAAAATATACGCATATAAAATAATAACCGATCTATAGATAGCTCAACTGATCTTAAACTAGCAATCGGAAACATTTCCAGAATAGTTGCTGTATTCTTTGTTTTATCTACTAGGTATTTTTTTTTTATTATATACTCACTATACTTAAGAATGCTTTAAAAATCAATGATCGCAATTAGACTCTGAAATGCAATTTTTATATTTAATTAATTCGGCTACGTCCACTGTCCTGAATAAACCAATCTATTATTTTAATAATTAATTACTTATTTAAAAAGACACACAACGCAAGTTACAACATTTTATATGATTTTAGGGCTTTAAAGTATATTTCAATGCTAAATTATTTAAATAATTAAAATACTTATTATATTAAAAAAGTGTAAGTGCTCATAACCTTATTTTTTTGCTAAACATATGAACTAAGTCCAGAGTATTGGAGCAAAAAAATACATAATCTTGTTTCTTGAATCAGACTCGTAGCGGTCGTAGCGCGGCGTAGCAGTCGTAGCACACGGCGTAGCAATGTAAAAATTATTAGTATTCTATTACCATCTTTTATGTTATTTATTTATTTAATCGTATGACATAGTAAGGAAAGCTAAATAAAATAAAATATACATATATTTTATGATAATAAATAATGACAGAAATAATAAAACGTTGATCAGGTTTTGACTTAACATCTGTCAAAAGTTTTATTTTTTTAATTTGGTTGGAAATGTTTGCTAAAAATGTACAATATCAAACTGTTTTCTATCAAAACTATTTAAAAGCAAAATACGTTGTATTATAACAAGACGGAAAAGGTTTATTATAAATATAAAAGTTTTATAATGTTGACATTTGAAGAGGTTTGAATATCAATAAAATTCAATTATTCCTATTTTAATTGTTCTGACATTCAGTTTTAGCTTAAAAGTTTTTGTATAGGTACTGATAACTGAAACAAAGTATTATTCTAATCTATTCTATTATATTCTAAATCTCATGAGCGTGTGAAAAACAACAATTAAACATTAAATATTTTGATCTATAAATTTTTTGATACCACTAAACATTCATATTAATATAAGAAACTTTTTCAACCATATTTTTGCTATTCGTCCGCCAAATCACTTATATTTTTGGCAGACTTTTATGAACGCCAAAATCTATATTTTAAATTGATGCAATCTTTGAAGAATATCTACGATACTAATAAATTTGTCTAAAAGCGACGGTCAGAAACGGATACCATAAACCTGTCATCAGCTGACAACTGCTAACAACACCAGCTTGCAACTAATTGATTTATAACAACACTTTTATAAACAACTAGCTGACCCGGCAGACTTCGTACTGCCTCAATCGATAATAAAGTTCAAATTGACTCTAGGTAGGTACATTTTATTTAGAAAACGTTTGTATGGGTAATAGAAAAGGGCTATTTTGATGGTTTTCCAGACAGAAATTCGATTTTTTCTTGATGTGGCGCGGCGGGCGAACGTCCGCCTGCGACGCGGAGGTTGAGGGTTCGATTCCCGCTTTTAGATAAAGGTTTGTACGATCTGCAAATATTTATTCCGGGTATTCTGGGTATTTTATATGTATAAAAAAAATCGATCTATGTAATGTATTGTTTTAAATGTGTCAGTCTTCTAGTACCCATAACACAAGCTCTACTTCTACTTAGCTTGGGGCTAGATGATGTGTGGATTGTCCAGCATTATTTATTTATTTCAACGGTTATTATCATGCTACAACCTCATGTATTTTTGGTTAGAACTCCACTGACGTCGAATTTATTTTAAAAAACAAAATTAAAGCAAATAGTCCATCTGCCGTCGGCATTAGAAACCCGTTAGTTTGTCGTCAACTGACAACTAACAAAAACTAGATTGTATCTACGTGCGATAATTGATTCAGATTGATTCATTGCAAACAAAAAGTTTGTTACGTGATTTGCGTAGTAACACTATAAGATCTTTTTTTTTAAAGTCACGCTGTCACTTTTAATTGTATCGAAATGCAAAAAAAAAATCTGTTGGCTTTGACATAATCGTTGTATATTAATGAATAAATAGGTAAATAATCGATTCGCTTGTATTAAGTATGTATGTATTGTAAATCGATTCGCTGCCTTGGAAACTACCGATGACGTAGATCAGGACCTACACAGTGTGGTAAACATCCTCAGGGAAGAGGGCACGAAATTTTGCTCAGTAAGGCATACGGGTAAAAAGTCCAAGTACTCGGACGAGACTCTCCGGCTAATGGAAAAACGACGCCAGACACCACTCACCCCTACTACGCTGTCAGAACACACGGCTCTTAACAAGTCCATTGCTAAGCGCATACGCTACGACCTCCGTCGCTCCAATACGCTTCGTATTGAACGAGCAATTGAGCAAAATCGGGGGTCCAAAGTGTTTGTGCAGCAACTTGGTAGGAGCCATCTGACACAGCTCACGACATCTAGGGGTGAAACCGTCGTTTCCAAGCCGGAGGTTTTAGCTGAGATCGAAGACTTTTATGGCCGATTGTACGCCTCGCAAGTTTCGTGTCCGGGATCCAGTGATGAGGATGTTAGAGCCACACTGACCCGCCATTATACAGAAGATCTCCCGGAGATCAGCCTTGACGAGATCGAAGTGGCTCTGAGGCAGTTGAAAAATGGAAAAGCCCCAGGGGAAGACGGAATCACGTCGGAACTCCTAAAGGCAGGTAGTCTACCAGTCCTGAGGGAAGTCCAACGTGTTTTTCAATCCGTTCTGGACCATGGGAGAACTCCAAAGGCATGGAGCAAGAGTGTGGTAGTGATGTTTTTCAAGAAAGGAAACAAGGCTTTACTGAAAAACTACAGACCGATTTCACTCTTGAGCCATGTCTACAAACTGTTTTCCAGAGTTATTTCGAACCGTCTTGCGCGAAGACTTGATGAGTTCCAAACCCCAGAGCAGGCTGGGTTTCGCAGAGGATTTGGCACCATAGACCACATTCACACAGTGCGGCAGATTATACAGAAGTCCGAAGAGTATAATCAGCCACTGTGCTTAGCGTTTGTGGACTATGAGAAAGCCTTTGACTCTGTTGAAACCTGGGCTGTTCTACAGTCTCTGCAACGATGCCAGGTGGATTGGCGATACATCGAAGTGTTGAGATGCCTATACAATGATGCCACTATGTCTGTCCAAGTCCAGAACCAGCAGTCTAAACCTATCCAGCTGCGCCGCGGAGTAAGACAAGGAGATGTTATATCTCCGAAATTGTTTACGAGCGCGCTGGAAGATTTGTTTAAGACGCTGAGTTGGAATGGGATGGGCATAAACATCAATGGCGAATATATCTCACACTTACGATTTGCCGACGACATCGTCATATTGGCGGAATCGTTGCAGGACCTACAACAGATGCTGAACAGTCTTGCTGAAGCCTCACGACGGATTGGCCTGGGCATGAACTTGGATAAAACGAAGGTCATGATTAATGATCGTATTACCCCAGAACCAATAACCGTTGCCGGAATGCCTCTCGAATTTGTGCAGGAGTATGTTTACCTCGGGCAGACACTGCGATTAGGTAGACACAACTTCGAGAGAGAGCTAGACCGGAGAATTCAGCTAGGCTGGGCTGCGTTTGGGAAACTTCGTCAAGTCTTCTCGTCCTCCATCCCTCAATGTCTGAAAACGAAAGTTTTCAATCAGTGCGTCCTACCCGTTATGACCTATGCTTCTGAAACGTGGACACTGACAGTGGGGTTGGTCCACAAGCTGAAAGTCGCTCAGCGCGCTATGGAGAGAGCTATGCTCGGAATTTCTTTGCGAGACAGAATCCGCAACGAAGTTATTCGTCAGAAAACCAAAGTGTTCGACATAGCTCAAAGAATTAGCAAGCTGAAGTGGCAGTGGGCCGGCCATGTTTGCCGAAGAACCGACAACCGTTGGAGCAAACGGATACTGGAGTGGAGACCGCGTTTAGGCAAGCGTAGTGTAGGACGCCCTCCGGCGAGATGGAGCGACGATCTGCGTAATGTAGCTGGCAAACACTGGATGAGAAGAGCCGAAGACCGGGCTCAGTGGCGCGTCTTGGGAGAGACCTACGTCCAGCAGTGGACTGCCATAGGTTGATGATGATGAGGTAAATAATGCTGGACAATCCACACAACATCATCTAGCCCCAAGCTAAGCAGAGCTTTTGTTATGGGTACTAGAAGACTGACATACTTAATACAATACATTACATAGATAGATATTTTTATTATACATATAAAATACTCTGAACACCCGGAATAAATATTCTATCTATCGGTTTTCGGACCCCAAGACAAAAGTCGCTTGTCGTGGAAGATCTTCCTTTTTCCTTGGAGATATCCTATCTCCTCAAAGATAATATTGTGTTAATCATAATAATAATGTGTTAATTATTGTGTGATAACCTATTGACATAATATACATAATTTAACATATTGACATAATATAATTAGCTATTTTAATCTCATGTTTAATTTTAATGATATTGTTCTTTTATTTTATATTTTTTCTTTTTTTTATATATAATGTTGGTTTTAATTTTTTACTTTTTTTTGTTTCTTTCTATCTATATTATTTTTATAATGTAAGTAATTGTAATTTCAACTTTTTGCACACCCTAACAGGGTAACATTACAATGGTCAATGCTATATTTATAACATCTTACAATACTTGTAATAATGCAAATAAATAAACTTTGACTTTAACTTTGATTAAAAGTTGATGTTGAAGATGTTTATACCTATTAGGGCCCCCGCAAACTGCAGACTTTTTATCGGCCGATAGTTAGGTCGGCTTCTTAATCAGTATGAAGATGTACCTATGCAGATGCGCACATTACAGTGATTCAGTCTTCATACTGATTAAGAAGCCGACCAAACTATCGGCCGATAAAAAGTCTGCAGTCTGCGGGAACTCTTAGTGTACTGTTATTATTGTTGTCGCCAAAAAAACCGATAGAAAAGTGTCACGTAGTCAATTAACTTATAAACGTGTCTTTTATCGCGCAGACTCTGAATAGATCAATACAATTACTTTTTAACTATTAAGTAAGTAATTTTAGAAGCATGATTTAATATATCAATCATAACGACGCTACAGCTCAGTTTTATTATTCAACATAGGTAAATATTATTATTATGTAACCAAAATCTAATCAAATCAAATCCAAAATTTATTTTTTCAATAAAATCACAAGGATCATTTAGAATCGTCCTACATACTAGGTGATTCTAGGTAATACGGTTTTTGAAGTGAAAACTTCTTTAGCGGCGCTGGGTGGGTAAAAACTTTCAAACTCGCGTCAGGGTCACGTGATGCTGATCGAAAAAGCGTAAGATCGAGGGGAAGGGAGAGGAACTAGTATCTCCCACTCTTTCTACCGTGCCTGAGTGTGCTGCTCTGTTTAGGCGGCACAGGGCGAAAAATAAAAAAAAAAAAAAACATAAACATTGTATTCTACCTCATAAATGATAGTACTTTTATACTTATAATTAAACACAACGTTAATATTGAAGTTTTCACTTCTGCCGGCACTCCCGGAGTGCTACCTTTTTTATACAAATATAGGACTAAACGAATAACTGACTGGACTGTTTTTTTTTTCAAACTAGCTGGTGCTTAGACTTCGTTTTGCTATCGTTAAATAGACAATCGCACAATATCTGTATAAATTAAAGCCTATGTAGTTGTTCTGATGTATAAACAACATTATTGTAAAGTTTTATTAAAATCTATTCGGTAGGTTTTGCGCGAAAGAGTTATATACATCTACACATCCATCCATACATACTTTCGCCTTTTTAATATTAGTAGGATAAACATTTTTTATTGTTCCACGAAACATTTATTCTCAAACAAACTTACGACTATACAGTATTTACATAAACATTTGGCGCTGGCAGAATCGCCTATCGTATAGACGGGCTGAAGTTAAGTTGGGTGTTAGTATGTAGGTATTTTATGTATGTATTTACAACAAAAAAATGTATGTAAGTAAGTAGTATCAGCAATCTAGTTCAACATTGCTTTGTTTAGTTTGGGACTAGAGTGTGATGTATGATTTGTCCGTGTATATTTATTTGTTTAAGACTAGCTGACCCGTGCCCACTTCGTTGGGCATAATTCGACCGTTTTTTCTGCGATTCACTTTGCA
This sequence comes from Ecliptopera silaceata, assembly GCA_932527185.1. Classification (NCBI taxonomy): domain Eukaryota; kingdom Metazoa; phylum Arthropoda; class Insecta; order Lepidoptera; family Geometridae; genus Ecliptopera; species Ecliptopera silaceata. Next base: position 5,514,300 of record OW052213.1, on the reverse strand, counting down.
AAACGGACTACCACGTAAAAGCCTTTTTATTTTTCGGTTTTTTATATAACCTATGACACTCAGCAATAATGTGGCTTTCTATTGGTATTTGCATCTTATTTATTTAATTTCTGGGTTGATCATATTTTACAATCAGTTACAAATCAGATACCTTATCTAGTAATATTTATCTGAACATAAGCTCATTAAGCTAATAAAACATATTAAATTATACATATAATATAAACCCACAATGAATGACAACAAATTCAGCCTAAATAATTGATGTGACAAGTAATTTTAGCTAGAATTTGGCCCTGTGAGTGGTAAAGCACTAATTTCTTTATTCAGCCTGATTTGATCATTGATAGCTTTCCATGCATCCTCCTTCTCTTTCTTAGTAATAGGTCGTTTCTTTTGCTTGGCTGCGACCATCTTTTTATAAATATCAATACATTCAACATCCACTTGGTCAAGTTGCTTCTTCAAATTCAGTCTGATCATCCCTTGTTTACAGAGACCAATGAGGTTTTTAAGGTTTCTGCAGTTTTCTTTTCTTACAGCAGTTAATTCTGTCTGGCATTTTTTGATTTCAGCTAATATCTCATCATCAGCTGGATTTGTTAAAGGAGGCAGATCCTCGGGGTCCAGTATTCCTTGTTCCACTAACTCTTTTCTGAGACATTTCTCTAAAGTCAAAGAGTTTTTGTAGCTATTCTTAGTGTTAGTCAGTGGTTTAACTTTAACATCTGGAACTTCATAGGGCATAGCATTTTCTTCCATCAATGCAGATACCAGTCTTTGGGTTAGAGGACCTGTTATCATTTTTTTTGGTGAAATAATTTTGAAAATCGGTTTATTAGATCCCGAGATTACCCCTTACAATGTAACAATATTATACAAACACAAACTTTACTTCTTTATAATATTAGTACCTATAGACTAAAGAAAGTCTGAAAGACTGTACAGTCTATCAGTCTATCTTATAAAAAATTAGCGCAGACTTGAAGTACTGATTACCATACGTAATGATGACTTAAAGTCAACGCTAACTTTTTATAAGATGTATGTGTATTTGCACCTTCAGACTGAAACAAATCAGTGCATTGCTTAGCGGCAGAAATAGGTAGGCAAATCACTTCCCCGATTCGATAGAGATTCGATTTAGATATCGACTCAAAAAAGCAATAAAAGATCATTGCAATAAAGATAGCGAGAGATTTCTTCCTCGCCGTCTCGATTGACTAGGTAGTGTTGTTTTTACTAGCTATCCCGCTCGTTTTGTTATAGTATTATCGGCCGGTTTCTGGAAACCCAAATCACGATTGATCCGAGTTTGACACATAGTCATTATTTGATTTTTTCGTTGATCATCGTTCGAGAAACCGGCCGTATGTGTTTTACCATCTTCGGCTCACTAACGTTCAAAATCAAAATCAAATATTTCTTTATTCAATAAAATCACAAAGATCTTATAGAATCGTCTTACATATCACAAAATGTCTAAAACTAATGTGGAGCAGCTTCGTGTGTAGTTAGAAAATTAGCGCGATCGGGCCCCTGACCTGATTTCAGAAAATCCTGAAGCGCTGATCAGGACGAATGGAATTAATTTATTTATTTAGGTATCTATGGGAAAGGAGTCACTTCATTTTTCTAAACTAGCGAATAAAGCGCTTAAAATGTTGCCATTTCTAATTTATACACTGAAAAAAATCTGTCAGCCAAATCTGCCAGTCTAAAATAATTATAGTGTTATCTATAAGTAAATATATTAAAAAAAATTCAAGCTATATATGTACTTACAAATACATTTATTTGCCAAAATTATTTTTACATCAATTTAGACACTTAACTTATTAATGGCCTGCTTCTTTTACTTATTAATTCTAGATTGTCTTGTTTTGACATTGTTTTCTATTAATTTTTCTTCGTGTTTTTCATTTCACGCAGTATATTCAGTTCTAGTACGAGTTTCTCTACAGCTCTTTGCGCTAATATCGCTTATGAGCGGCAAAGTCAACGTTGACAAAAATAAAGAGAAATATAGATATTACAGGACCTTGATACGCCTAAAAGTAACATTTTGTGTGAAGGAATTATTGATCAAAAATAATTTTGAGTAATAATATTTAGAGTAGAGTAGTAGAGCAAGAGTAGGTACCAGCGGTTTCCTTGTTTCTTGGGTTTTTCGGGTGTCTATGAATTCAGTGTGTAGATGTATAACATATAAGATTAATCATCAAGATATTGTCAAATAATCATACTATAAGGTAAATAATCGTTATACAATGTATAACTTAAAATCACACTTTTTTTTAAAAACCTACAGCTACCTAAAAGCCTAAGATTTCCAGCTAGTAAACAAATGAACCCATCTCACCCCTAACCATTATATTATTCAAATCAACTCCCTCGTTCAAAACACAGACATTTTTTCCCTAAAAAACTTCCTGCAAAACCCGCAAACACGGAAAAGAAGCATCCTCCACAACTCACCGATTGGCCACCGCCAGACAGAGATAGCAAACAAACTTCAACGAGATAGAAAAGGACAGATGCAACCCTACTTCGTCCCTTTGGCCAGCAACGCGTGAAATTAGATTCGTCTAAACGAATCTAACGATTATTTTATTATCCCTTTTACGCTAAGATTTGTTCCTTGCTCAGTCAAATAAAAATAAAAGGTGAGTAAGACGTTGCAGGGGTCAAGAGAGGACATAAATTCTGGCGTTTAGGGCTAAAATAAGCTTATTTTTCGCTTCTTTAAGTCCGGTCGGACGCGCAGGGTTTTGAAGGGTTGTGAGTTTTCATGCATGTTTTGGTTGTAGGTACTTCTGTTGAGTTATAGAACCTTTTTGCTATATTTATCCATATGAATATGTTGAACTTATAGCTACGATATGTGTTTGGAATATACCAGTAGGTTTAAAAGCCAAGAGATTGTTGCTATTTGTTAGAAATCCTCTTATTTTATTCTCTTTGGCTATGGTGTGTTTTTCGAATCTAAATCATTTGCACTTTGTAAGCAGTATGTTTTGCAATTCATATGATATTTTTATTAGAGCTTAAATGTGTATCTAAAATTATGTTATTTTTATGCTTTTTAGAAACTTTTTACCGATCTATACTCGCAATGACTTTCAAAGTTTCAATATAATAAAGTATTTCTTACGGAGGCTTAAGTAACTGACAAACTCAAAGTTCCATGATCAACCCCATAATATCCAAAAAGTTTAAAATTCAGCACTTCCGGCGGAAGCGGAGGCGTGTTAACGAGCGGCTTAATGCTGGCAACATTGCTCTCGTTGACTTTTTAATTACAACCGCGGAATTATGTGAAAACACCCTTTTATTTTATGCACGGAATACTAATTGGGTGAAAAGGTTTAGGAAATGTTTTTGTTAGGCTTAATTACAAGATAATTTTATGCTTTGAATTTAATTAATTTATTTTCACACATAAATGTAATTTATAAAATAAAAGTAGGAAAGTGTGTCATCTAGTTGATATTTCATTGTTAGATTTAAAATTAACATTTATAGAAAATCATAGTAGGTACCTAACGACTTTCCATTGTTTTATGAAATTTGAAGCTATAAGAATTTAATTTGTGTCACTGACATAACAGCTATGTTGGCACAACTCTTCTGATTATTAAAATACATGTCCATATCTTGATGAAATTTTATGCCATAAATAAGTTTAATTTTTCTCACAGACGTTACAGCTCTGTAATCATAGCTCACAGCTCTTCCGATCACTTTTTTTATAACCTCTCTTTTGAGAATAAAGTTCTTTAACGCATTAATTTCCTCAAAGAAGCGCCACATGAAACCTCATTCGTCCGAAACCGCCATGAAAGCGTTCCTAAGAGCCCCATATAATTGTAAGGTATTAAAGGCTTTACTGCGAAACTTCATTGATAGGCTTCGCAAATAAATTAACCCTATCGTAGGACATTGTGAACAAGCGCTTTACGGAACCCACCCAAGCAGCTCCAAATTACACATCTCCATTTTCTTCATTTAACAAATTGATGTTACTTACAATCCACACTCGAAAAGCATCCTTAAACTCACGACGCTGAGTCGACTATTCTTAAACAAGAACCTTACGTGGCTCGGTACGCCCAAAAGATAAGGTCGAATTTGGGTTAAGCGAAGCGCTGTCTGCGAATTTAAACCTTAGTCAACAGTGATTAGAACGGTAATTGCTCGAGGCGGGCGGGGGGTGGGTTGCGGTCCAAGTTTGTAATTAATAAAGCCCTCTCGATTACAAGAGCCTTTCCGCGGGGATTTGAGGGGGTTACTTGGAATATGCTTGAAAGACGAGTATCAGCATTTATAGAATCATGTTTGATTGTGGCAAATTGGTTTCGGGAAAGTTTTTTAATATCTTAATTGAGTCTGTTTATGAAACTTTCAGATCATATTGGGGGTAATTGACAAGTGTCACAGCTCATCTGGTATTAATTTTGTGCATTGTGACGTTGTTTTGATTCCCACTTTAAAAAATATTGGTAGTTTAGTGTCTGAGTGTCGCTAGTATCGGATTTCAAAAAAAGCTTAGCTTTTGCTTAGACTTTGACAACTGGAAGTGTTCTTTCTCGCTTAGTTTTGTCTCTGGATTTGAGCGCAGTTTACTGCCGAGGGGAGGTAAGCCGTGGTTAGGTGTAAACATCAGGTAACACGCGCAGTAAGCCTGGCTTTACGGTACCCCACTCTCCCCTACTGGAAGTATCTAACTTGTATACAAAACAGTGCAAGTTAGTCAATCATTTAAAACGATAGCATACTATTTCATGTTATTAAAAACTGGTCTGCTTTTTTTTAAGACATGTTTGGTGACCCTTTTCTTTTGTGATATTTTTATTGTTAGAGATGAAAAAATCACGCAAACTAGCTGGTGCCGCGACTTCGTCTCGCTATCGTTATATTTAGAAAAATTCACACAATATCTTTGTAAGTTATAAGTTATAGCCTAACCCCCATCTTATAAAAAGGTAGCGTTGACATTATGTCACCTTTACGTATAGTAATGAAGACATCAAGTCTGCGCTAACTTTTTATAAGATAGACCGTAAGTGTTATTCTGATGTATTAACTATACCTATTATTGTAAAGTTTTATTAAAATACAATCAATGGTGGTAACAAACATACATCCATCCATATAAACTTTCACGTTTATAATCACAAAAATATTTTTTTTGCTAATGATCAAAAAATACTTTTCACATTTGTTTATTTAGTTAAAAGCACTGAAACTGATAAAAAACTATTTGCTCCGGTACTGTACGAGTTTACAGTGTAAACTAGATATAAAGACAGCTGTCCACTGAGCACGGATGCTCTATAAAATAGCAATCGTAATCACTTGTCGACAGATATACGACCGCAGCGATGTTTGCGAAGCTGCCCAATAAATATATCGTAAACTGTATGCTTGTGCTCCAAACAAAGATATAATTTATTAGTATATTATTAGTTTTCTGATATTTTTTATTATCTCATAGCTTAGTTATAATCTATGCCTGTTTTGAGTTTAATAAAATATGACCTTCGATGTAATATATTATAAAAAGGTATAGTTTTATTATCTATTTATTTATTAGTAGGGGAGCGAGGGGCTTGTTGTAACAGTTTTCATTAAAACTAATATATCTTGAGATCTATTGATTAAATTTCTACTGAATAAAAATGGATGGATACTGTAACTATTCCTCTACCAAATCAAGTAAAAATAATACCATAACTATTGGTCATTATTTTACAATCAATTATTTTCTAGAAGAAGTGCGGTGTTACAACTTACCTCGTCCTTGGGGCAAGTTGTAACGTCTACCGGGGCAAGTAGTAACGACCAAAAAAAACAACAACAATACCTCTAATCATTTATTTTTAACAAAATCATGTTTTTCATGACATCTTTCTTGATTAAGTATTGTGTAATTTTTATAAAAAATCAACTTAAATACACTTTTTTAATAATAAACACTTAAAAATTAAGTAATTAACAGTTTTATTTAGTTAAACACTACTTATAATCATCATGGCACTTTTAAATCACAGTAAGTAATCAAGTTATTTATATGTAAGGTATGCTTTGTCATTATCTCTTCTTAATAGCTATCTAACAAAGTATTATACTTATGTATAGCATTTTGTAACGTTACAACATGCCCCGGAATTTTGTTACAACTAACCCTATGGTATGATTTTTAACATTTATCAAGATAACTATTTAAACAATTTAGCAATCATAAAAACTGTTACACATTATCAGAGATAGATAAATTTGAATGGTAACAGGATATACAAAATTTGAAATTAGTCAATATTAAAAACGCAAACCGAAATTTTACGACAGTACAATTTTATATTACCTGGCAGAAATGAAGCGCGTGCACACTTCAGCTAACTCCGCCGGCCTCCGAAACACTGGCTATGGCAACATGATGCGGTGTGGTTTATAGGTTAAATCGAGTCATAGAAATACATTAATAGCGTTTAAGATCCTAGTGAAAAGAGCCTGTTACTACTTACCCCTGTTACAACAAGCCCCTCGAAAATAATTACACTCCCAAAAATCTGTCAAAGATTCAAACTTTGACAGATAGATAGATAGAAAACGCTTTATTGTACACACAAGAAAATAACAGAAAAAACAGTGTTAACAGTGAATACAAGGGGGGGCAGATAGAGTGTTGCCATTTTAAAAAAGTTTATGCGCTGCGTTTAGCTTACATTACAGAAATATAATATTATCTTAATCTATTGACAGGCGTCACAGCTCAATTGGTAGCCTTCCATGCTGTGGGTCGTGGGTTCGATTCCCACCCAGGGCAAATGTTTGTGTGATGAACATAAATATTTGTTCTGTGTCTTAGTGTTACTACGTATTCTATGTATGTATTTATAAACAAAATGTATATAAATATTCCATCAGCAATCTAGATCCCATAGTACAAGCTTTGCTTAGTTTGGGACTAGAGTGCGATGTGTGAAATGTCCGAGTAGGTATATTTACTTATTTATCTTATCCCGTTCGTAAAAACAATGTACTTGTATAAGTATTCTATCAGCAACCTAGTTCCCATAGTACAAGCTGTGCTTAGTTTGGAACAAAAGTGCGATGTGTGAAATGTCCGGGAATATTTATTTATTAGATCCCGTTCGTAAAAACTATACAAGTAAATACTTATTGTATGTACTAGATATTACACAAAATTGTGTATTGGGACAAAGGTAGGAAGATGATGATGATGACGATGATGATGATATTGTGTATAGAGTCACATAACGGATGGTGACCACACGTGGGCTATGTGTCCATCCGTTAGCTAGTTATTCGGCATACTCCGCGCGCATCGTTAATTGACTGTCAAACGAAAAGTACAAAAAGAATAGCCGCCATTTTAGACATGTCTATTTCAATTGTTTTAGGCTAATTAATTTATTGATTTGCTTTTGTTTAAATAGTAGGTATAATCGAATGCCGTGCGGTTGACTATAGGTTGTTTTTTAAGCTATTGCATAGCTTCTATCGCGGGCCTTGAGCGTGGAGACCGAATCCAGAAATTCCGTAACGAAATAACCTAACACACCAACCGGCGGCAAAAATGCTATGCAATTGCTTTACCGCTGCAGTCCCCGAGTGCCACACGTCTTTTTTAGATATTTTGAGCTTTGAAATGAATGGTTGTAATGTAAATTGTATTTACGTGAAAATATAGTAGGTAAGTGCATAAGTAATATGCTTGCAAACTGCTCATAAAAACACCTTTCAGTTACTTGTTTAGTTACTATTAAAACTATATTTTTGATTAACATCACAAACGCGCCAAGAGAAAACGAGTTTTTGCGTGTATATTCTAGTATTTTGTTAGAATAAATACAGTTATAACAACACAGTACATTATTAGATCTCAGCGTAGAAATATATTTGTAAGTATGTATTTATATCTTAAAATCATCATTCATCCATTTGAACTTTACAAACAAGAGATAACAGAATGCATAAAATAGATCCCAAATTAATTTATTAGAACAGAAAGCCATTAAGTAACAGCTCGCTGTGTTAATCAAAATGTTTTATAGTTTCCTCATAATCCCAATTTTCTAATATTTCATATGTTTTTCAAATATAATAGCCATTTCCCTTTCCTTGTCATTCAACAGTGTTGCCATGCGAAATAGTTTTAAGCCGCTATTAATTTTTAATGTGGCAATACCGCTAACAAATTTTCATCGTCTCTTCATCGTCCGGAAATATTAAAATTTAATTTACGACGACAGTTTTGTGTTTAGTAAAATTGGTAAAATGCGAATTATAATGGCGGCAGGATGTATAAATATCATTTGAATTGAGCAGGCGTTTAAAAGTCATTAGACAGTGACGTGCGATTTGGCGGGAATATTGCCGATTAGAACGTTTATTTGAACGATTTATTGTGACTATGTCCTGAATGGAATATCGCTTGCATATGAGTTTGAACAGTTTTAGAAGATCTAAACATTAGTAAACATATTAATTTGTACAGACTAAAGAGACATAAATAATAGCAGAAAAGTAAAGATATATATAACTACTAAGTAATATTAGTACTTATTACTGAAGTTTTGTAACTCAGGTACATTTTTATCTATGTACACGAACATAAAAACTAAAAAACATAAAAACCAAAAGACACACGACATTCTTGATTTTTTTTAATACATTCAAAGTAATAAAGGAGTAAAAATAAGAAAGAAAATGAATACCAACATATTTTGTCTCAAACTCATGATCAAACCTATCGTCAAACCTATCCTAATTCATTCTCTCTTTGTTACAGTCAAAGACCACATCCACTCGGACCTCGAGAACGATGACGTGGAAACAGACGACCAAACATCCAACATGGATGACGATATCCTAACTCAATCAGATCTCGACGAAAACGGTGATCCAAAATCCCCTCACAGTGGGAGCTCTAAGAAAGGCAAGAGCTCCCGTGACTCCAAAGGGGGGACAAAGCCAAGACGAGCTAGAACAGCTTTTACTTACGAACAGCTCGTGTCTTTGGAGAATAAGTTTAAGACAACTCGTTATCTGTCAGTCTGCGAAAGATTGAATCTTGCGCTCAGTTTGAGCTTGACGGAAACGCAGGTCAGTCATCTCCCACTTTCTTACTTTTTCGTTATCATGTTTCGATGGAAACTAGCTGATGTTGAACTTTTTTGAGCTAAAATTCTCGATGGCTAGTACTTGAACTTTTGACAGTAAAACCTCATACAAGAGGTTTTCTGAAAGCAAGCCAATTAGGCTATTCAATAATAGATAGTTCTTGCCAATAATGTTTTTATGAGGTCTCTTTAGGTCAGGCTAGTTTACTTCTGTAAAATAAATAATGAAGTGATTCATGGATGTATGCTACGCTATTCAGTCCCAAACTAAGCAAAACTTGCATCCAAACTACAAGCTTTGCTTAGTTTGGATTACAGATTTCCTAGATTGCTGATGCGTAGGTATAAAACATTTATCTGTAAGCCTTTATTTTAATCGTCATAAGTAATAAAAAGCCCTTCCTTTCACCCAGGTAAAAATCTGGTTCCAAAACCGCCGAACGAAATGGAAAAAGCAGAATCCCGGGATGGACGTCAACAGTCCGACCGTCCCCCCACCTCCTGGCGGGGGATTCTCGGGCCCCTACCCGGGGGGCCTGTTGTACTCCCACGGGGTCCCTTACCCCTTCACCGGGCCGGGACCCTACGCGCCTTACTTTCACCACTTAGCAGCGAACCACCATCACACACATAGCCTGGGGCACTCGCATACGTGATTGTGGTCTCGACCAGAGTCTACTGACTCTAGGGTCGAAAGTGATGGACTCAAAATTGTGGACTAATGAGGTTTATTATAATACGAACTCTTTACCCCCTATCGTATAAAAAGTTAGTGACTTTTGGTCTATCTTATAAAAAGTTAGCGTTGACTTTCAACGCTAACTTTTAATGTCATCATTACGTATATAAATAAATATACTTATGTCTATGTTAATCAATACATCAAGTCTGCGCTAACTGTTTATAAATTGGACCGTTTATGTCACCTTACGTGTGGTAATCAATACTTCATGTCTGCGCTAACTTTTTATAAGTTAGACCGTTAGTAGTTAGTGGACGATTTAGTGCAATTGTGTAAAATAAATCGATTGTGATATGTATATGATAAGAATTGTTTATCTTTATTTTATCGGACATATGTATTAACATTTATTCAATAAAATTACAAGGATCACTGATTAGTTACTACATGAATTTCACGCTATTGATTTATATATTAGTCTTGCTTGACTAAAGCGTGTTTTTGTATTTATCCTATAGCAAAACCTGTATAAAGAAAAATATTCATCATTAAAGTTTTTTTTAAAGATTTTATAATAGTTGCTGTATGTATTGATAATGCACTAACATAAATATTCTTACTGCCGGTTTCTTGAACGATGATCAACGAAAAAATCTAATAATTACTTGTGTCAAACTAGGATCAATCGTGATTTGGGTTTCCAGAAACCGGCCGTTAAACTACCAAAGCTATAGAATTCGGGTAATATTAAAAACCTATTCGTTTGTAAAAAGTGTAAATAAATTAGTTAAATTAAGTCCCATACTTCAAACTAAAATATATCCATTCTTTGTGTAAATAATATGCTTATTGAAGAAACTCTACATAAATAAAGAAGTTATGAAAATCTTGGTCAATAAAGGTCGATTATTACTTATCATAGCAGAGTTTTTTTATAAAATGTTTTTCGCGGCCATTTATGTCAAGTGTTAGTCAAGTCAAATGGCGGGAAATATTAATCAATAACATACTTTTCTATAATTCAGTATTGTCAGTCAACTTACAAATAGTACCTAATCTTAAAAATCCTTTACGAAAACACTAAAATCTCGCCTTATCTTATAAAAAGTTATCGTTGACATTATGTCACCATTACGTATGGTAATCAAGATTATTGATCGCAGGCGGTTTGACTTGAACTTACAGCTTTGAAGCATAGGATCTATTTTTCATGAAATAAAACCTCTTTTGAGTAGACTTGTATAATTGATTTTCAATAATCGGCCGATGTAAATCTGGACTAAATTGAGCCTCTTCATTTATCTGAAAGTCCAATCCCTATCTTATAAAAAGTTAGCGTCGACATTATGTCACCATAACGTATGGTAATCAAGACATCAAGTCTGCTCTAACTTTTTATAAGATAGTCCGCTAGTATATAACTGTATCTAATTAGAAATATTGTAAGTAGCTAGTAATAAGTATTAATTTATGTGATGCTCAATGCTATGAAACATTTAAGTAATTACCGTAACTCGATGTTGATATAAAATAGTTTCAAGTTATACGTTTGTTTTATTATAACTTCTCTTCGACTCCCAACCTCATTTTCCTATAGACCTTGATTTTTTTTTAATAAAAGTATTCTCATAGTCTGGTGGGCGAAAGCAGAAAGGAGGGATGAGTGGAAGGATTTAGGGAGACCTTTGCCCAGCTGTGGGACGAGATAGGTGAGAAAAAAAAGTATTCTATGTGTTAATACTGGTTCTGTACTATACAGGTTGGTTTTTTTGTGGAGGGATTTAGGGGAGACCTTTGCCCAGCAGTGGGACGAGATAGATTAGAGGAAAAAAAACAAAAAGTATTCTATGTGTTAGTACTGGTTTATGTACGATACAGGTACTGTACTGGTTTTTTTGGGGGTAAATCAGGGTTCTCAAATAGCAAGGTGGCTTAGGATGAACCAATACGATGAATCCGTGGAATCATAATGGTTACGGTGATGTGAAAAATTGTACAGTTTATACTTATAACCTATTATCCTAGGGTCAAGCTAGTTTTTAGAAGTCAACATTCTTCATGTTTATAATGATGTTTATTGATGCAAATACACATAATGTACTTAGGTTCTTATAAGTAATAAAACAAAGAATGAAGTCGCGATTTTAATATCAAACTGATATACCAACTAAAGTGGGCATGTACCCTTTCTTTTCTTTCTGGTCTATTTTGACTATTTTATTTGATTATTTAATTCGTTCGATAAGAAAAAAACAGTACCTATCTACCTACCTAACAGATCAATAGCAACGATCTGTGATACAGAACTAACATAATTTAGCTCGTAAAAAAGATCATCTGTCATTCATCAATTTTAAGATGCAGATAACTGATGGGTCTGTCACATATTTTTTCTGCGAATAGTATTTTTTCAGCGCGCAGCGACGCGGCGCGCTTTGAACATTTCCAAGATGGCGGCACATCATCTGTCACTTTTAATTGTATGTCACACGAGAACAGCTTCACGCGTCACCGCGAAGTATATTTAGTTTATAGCGGTATAAATGACAGTATTATTAGTGCGATACGGTTTCATTATATTCACATTTAGTGACCGTGTTGTAGTTTGCGTTGATTGCCAACAGATTATTGTCAACTTTCAAATTCGAGCACTTGAATAGCGAGAAAGACTTGTGACAACCATACTATTTTGATGATCTGACGAATGAGGTTGAGTTATGTGAAACTTTTTGTAGTTTTCACATTCATTTCAAGGTTATTTTATTTATCATAGATTTGCATTCTCAAGGAATAGAGTTGCAGCAGTAATTTATAATCTGTGGTCCGTTTGATAATATAATGGAAAAATAATGACATGTTGATCTACCTAAGAATAAAGAAACTTGATTTTAAAAATCACCGTTTCACATAATAATGTCAACAAGTTACTTATAGTCTCTTCGTTATTTGATATCTTAATTTTCATCATTTTCAAAGACTTAGAATTTCTTAATCAAGCCATTACTAACACTATGGTATTTTACCGACCAAATCTTTATTGCACCTTCGTTGTGTCTGTCTTTGAAGTGATGTTGTAACTTTCTGAGTGTAAAAAACAAATGACATCCTATTCCGGGCCTTTTATAAACTATTAATCGATATTTTAATAGATTTTAGGGCTGGGGATAAACAAACGGTATTTTTTTGGGTTACTAGTTGGCTCTACTTCATACTATAGGTATTAATTACATAAAGAGACTGTGTAAGTATAGAAAAAAAATATCGAAACATAAGTATACTTACTAATAATTTTATTAGGTAGGTACCTACATCAAAACTTCAAGGTACTTGCACTTTTTTCTATTAATCTAGTTTTAGTTTGGTTTTGTTAGTGTGATCAAACTTTCTATGAATTAACATCAAGATTTCATCATCATCAACCTATATGTCCACAGCTGGACGACGGTCTCCCAAGACCCGCCTTCGTCTTCATCTCATAACATACAGTGTTTGACAGCGACCTGTCAAACACTGTATGATAAGATTCCGCAGATCGTCGCTCCAAAAGTTTTCTAAGGAAGACTGATTCATGCAATTTGGTTGAAGAACATATTTTCCCTGTCTTTATATACATTTTATTACATCTTATCCAGACATTTCGTACACTTCGTATAAAGTGTAGCGACATAATGAAACATGTTTTTATTGCAATGTCATACGCGAAATTTATTTTCACCCATTAAACTATCGACAGAGTAAATCCGCGTTTATGTCACTATAAACTAAATATAAGTACATTCGGTTTTCGACAGATGCACGAATAATATACATTTATTCATAAACTTACGACTATTAGATACATTATTTACAAAATGTTCATAGGAGCCTGTTGTACCCAGATTTTTAAATTTGTTTTTTTTTAAATAATCAAGATAGCTGTCTAGTGTATTATGTAAAAACTGCTGTAGTCACCTCTACATTTAAAAATAATTTTGACAGCTCCGCGCTTTTGACTCTCGATTCCGTGTTTTGACATCCGACAAGCAATTATAAATGACAAATGATTTACTCATCCCGCTTGTTTCCCACTGACAGTCCACCTTCAAAGACCTGTGATCTTTTTACCGGCTCTAGTTGATGGAAATGCTAGTTTTTGAATAGTTTTCATGTTTTTGTAGCTGATGATAGCTTGATTTATAAGTAGATTTAAGAATTCGTGATATTTCACACATCGCTTAGTCACAAACTAAACAAAGCTTGTAATGTGAGACCTAGATTGCTGTTATAATACATTTATTTGTTATTTATTAAGATAAGATAAATTTATTTGTTTACAACAAACTTTACAGGATCATTATTATCTAACATTAGGTGATACTTCGTTAGTTTAACAATTCAGGATGGATGACATAGGTACCCAAACTAGGAAGACCTGTGAGATTGCGTACTTAAATTATCTATTATTTAATTATTTTTTTTGTAATAAAGAGCTCCATTATGACATTTCAAAAGAGGATCTTATATTTTTCTGTATGTTGTTTAGATACTCTTTTAAAATTGAGTAATTTGACTGCCATCACAGCTCAGATGGTAGCTTTGCCGTCAATGCTAATCGCGGGTTCGATTCCCACCAAAACTGTGTTTCTATGCCTGTGACTGTAAGTGCTACTATATTTTACTACAATATTATTTAAACATAAAAGAAAACAGACCGCCCAAATGTCTTTCTAAATGACAGTTTGCGGTTACAATACAAAAATAAAATAACTTTACATAATCACGTAATAAAATATTTCAAAGTCCATAATGTTCTTGTCACTGTTCGCTAAAAGGTTTATTTTAATAATAATTACAATACTTTTAAACATGTTATTTGTAACTATATAAATGTCAGATCAAAAACACTCTTTTGTTTATAGAATTGGTGTGAATGCGATGATTTCTTTGTGTGATATGTTTGTAGCAGGTGGTTTATTTAATGAGAAAGAATGAAGTGGCTTGTTTTGTTATTTATATTAAAAGGTTATGACGGACACTTACGTATAATAATAAAATAATATACATTTAACGAGATGGAGCGACGATCTGCGGAGTGTAGCTGGCAAACATGAGAAGAGACGAAGACCGGGCTCAGTGACGCGTCTGCAGAGAGACCTACGTCCAGCAGTGGACTGATTAAGTAGCTGATGTGTAATAAAAAATAACTATGCAGATCAAACAACAAACTTCAATTAGAATATAAATCAATTATTCACAAACAAACTTACGACTATTACAGTATTTACAAAGGTATCTAAAATACATGAGAAACAGTTGAACTATCTTAGACCGTTGCAAACAATCTATAGATAGCTCAACTGGTCCAAATCAGTACCAATCGAAAGCGTGCCCAAGATACTGGGTATTAGAACAATAATATATACAGCTCGGTTATATTATATTCAATGCAGTTTTCGACTTTTCAGCGATTCCATGATTTAAAGATATCGTTTAGGTAATAGACATAGACATTTATTTATTTACTAGATACATATAGCACACAAAACAGAAACACCAAAAAACAAAAAATAAACAACACGAACATTTTTGTGTGCTACAGCAGCAAAAAGGCCCCGACTCAGCATAATGCCTAGCTATCATAATGCCTATAACGCAGCAGTAGGTAGAATCGCATCCTCAGTTCAAAAAGAAGAAGTTCAAAAACAAACTAGAATAATTATCAATTTGGCTCATTCACAAGTCTTATTAGACACACTGTCTGTGCGCTATTTCCGTAACCATGACGTGATCAAAGTCGGGGTCTCACAGTCGAGCGTGGCGCCCTAATGGGAGACGAATTTACATCTAATACGACACTTGGTACGCTGTTAATGTCTGAGCTGATTAGATTGACACGAAGCTCTTCTTCTTATTTATAAAATATTCATGGACAATTCACAAATCACACTTTAGTCCCAAAATAACAACACAACAAACAAACAAAGCTACTATGGGAATTAGATTGCTGATACTTTTATACATTTATTTTTAATAATTAGTAAATGCATACATAGAATACATAGAAACACCCAGACACAGAACAAATATTTATGTTCATCACAGAAACATTTGCTCTGGGTGGGAATCGAACTCACGATCCACAGCATGGAAGGCAGAGTTACTACTAACTGTGACGTCTCTTATAGTTCATAAATCTTTATTCGTAAAACAATTGCACGTCTATAAATTACACAAGTAAATAGTACAGGTATACTAAACAATATTATAAAATTTAAAACATTTTTTTGTAATATAAATACAATACAATAGTATAAATAAAATTAAGTAATTAACATTACGGTACGAGTACAATGTAAAAAAGTTTTTTTTTTTGAACGAAATTAACTAAATTCGTACTGTGAGGATCATTCTTAACAAAGAAACGTATTACTCCAAACTAAAATTAAATTTTTTACTCTTTTCTGTTGTTTATTTAAAAAATAATAGTCAAAAGTGTTCAGATTTAAGTTTCCGAAGGCAGTCAGTCTCAAGTTTGTTTACGGAGGCAGCTAGAGTACCGCGGCCGACTCTACCTAAACAAATCGGTAAAAGCAATTTTCTCATACGAATTTAATGCGAGATTTTACTGCGCTACGCGATGGACGGTAGCTGGTGAAATTTACGCAGATTTACCCAAATTAAAAAAAAAAAAAACAAAAATACAAGGTATAAAAAAAATTGTATTTGATTTAAATTTATGGGTATTTTGATTGATATCTATAGTAGAATTCTATCAGAAATCTTGTTCATATTATAATAAGAACTATTATTTTTGTAGGATTCAAGGTTGTAAATAAGAACTACGTATTTATAGGTAATATAATGTAAAAGTGGGTAAGTAGGTATGTCTAACTTAAATTATTAAGTAACTCCAAAAACTTTTACATTTCATTCAATATTTTTTGAACCTGTAAAAAAACTTCTAAGTAATTTGTCGAGTTTTTACAAAACAGTCTAAATCCTGTATTCCCAGCGGGGGCTCCGCCGTCATTGCGATTCTTTTTAAAAGCTTAAACGCGCTCAGCTTCGCCTAAATATGCAGCTTTTAAATGAAGTCTTCGACACGGTGCGTTTCCATTATACACGCACGACATTATCATCATTTTGTTGTTTAACAATGTTAGTAACTTAAATTGACGCCTCACCGGAACTTTAGTAGAGTAAGTGCGCCAAATATGGACCACCATAAGGATTTTATGTAATAAAACTCAGAATTTTAAATATTAATCGGCCTTTTATATTTTAAACAGTTCGATAACTATTTGGTATCATAAACGATTACTAAAATTCTTAAGAAACATGAACATCTTAGAAATAATCAACATTTTCTAAAATATAACATTATTGTACTTTTGAAAAAAGTGTACAAAATATGGACCACATGGTTTCAAATATGGACCATAGTAAATTGGGTTCAAAAATAATTTAAAAAATGGACGTGTTGCCTAAAATTAAATTAGCTACTTAATTAATTTTTTTTTATATTCTTCTTATTCTCATTATTATTTATTCTTTTCCGCTAGCTGGTAAGCAATAGATCTGATGTTCCTGCGCGTAAGACCAAATCCAGAATTTCTTCTAAGTCGATGGTTCGTAACGTCGCTCAGTGATTGGTCTTCCATTCTTTGGATTTTAAACTTGTTGATGCCATCCTAAAACAATCAAGTTAAGATATAAGTGACTGTTTGTAATATGGACCACTAGTCCATATTCAAAACATGCCGGTGGTCCATATTATAATACACATACATTTCTAGGTTAATATTGTTGCTAATAAAATTATAAAAACTATTGGATATTGCAACTTAATATGAATAATTGTAATAGAACTCACCTTTCCTCTAGTATAATCCACTTTCCCAAACAGTAATATTTGCTGAAATTATGTACTTACGAAGTTGAGTAAAAAATTAGATCGCGCATTGATAAAAACGAAAAATGGCTGCCGTGAATACATGCGCGCTCTCTGCCGACCTGCAAGCGACCGAGGCCCGCGGGAAGGTTGGAGCTTAGCGTGCGGCGACCGATGGCTTAATACGACGATCGGTTTTTGAGAAATTAGGGTAGTCCATATTACAGAACCAGTCCATAATTGGCGCACTTACTCTAGGTATAATTCTTTGTAAGAAGGATCATACAGAAAAACGGTAGGAACCAGGCCGTAGTTTCTTGCCCGTTCTTCTAGCGACGAGACCTAGAATTGGCACCTAGAATATATAAGACGATTCTAAACTACTTATCTTTCCTACACTACGCGTGCCTAAACGCGGTCACCACGTATTCGTTCAATCAAGCAAGTCGGTTTTTCATCATTATTCCCCTGTCCTTATCCCACGTTAAGTGGGTCGGAACAACATGGTCTCTTTCTCCACTCACTCTTCTCATTCGTCAGTTCTGAATCTACTCCTCTGACATTCATATCCTCTTTCACACAATCCAACCATTTCATTTTCGGCCTTCCTCTACTTGCACACCCAGACACACTCATCTTCTTCATCTTCTTATCGTGTCGATGCTACAACTGAGAATAAGAAGAATAAGAATAAGAATAATTTATTGTTAAACTGTGTACATGAGATCTTATATTCTAACTTATAAATAAGTAATTGTTTCAACAGTTTACCCATTTCGGGCGTACACATATTAGTAGTACATACATATTTTATTAGTAAGTTAGTATTATGTACCTGGTATTTATTTATTAAAATCTATCTTAAGATAATTTATATACAATAAAGGAACTATTTCCACTTTTATAAAGCTTCTAATTAATATACTCTGAACCAGAATTATAATATTCATCCAAATTATAGTGCACATTTTTCACAATGTATTTTTTTAGTCTTAGTTTAAATAAGTTTCCATTAAGTTCTTTTAAGTCTGTTGGCAAGTGATTATAAATTTTTATGGCTGTATTATATGTGCTTTTGTAAAATATTGTGTTATTAACTTGAGGAATAAAGATTTACTACATTACAAGATACTGTATTTTGTTGTAGCATCGTATGCCACACTCATGCACATTTATAACTGTCTTTGTAATATGATTTTCATCCCTCCTCTATAATCTATAAACAATTGTCGGATTTTAAGATATAAAAATGTAGTCTCGTGTACAGTATCCGCATGAACAATGGACACGAACAGCCCAAGATCACGTCGAAGGCTCACTCGGCGGCAATTTATTAAAGAATTGAATACTCAATTACCGCGCCGCTTGACGTTTAGTGCCGATGCAGAGCCGATCAATTCCACCAGGACCCTCATAGTGGACCGGTACATTCGGCTGAGGAAATTAAAAAAAAAAACTCATTACGTTAACGAGCTGATGGCTACTTGTTTGTAGATGGTCAAAAAGCTCATGAGTACCTAGTTATGAGCTACAAACCTCTATCGTTTTTTCGACGGAAATTAAAAAATCCTTCAAACCGGAACAAATAAATAACTAATAAATAAATGCTGGACAATCCACACAACATCATCTAGCCCCAAGCTAAGCAGAGCTTGTGTTATGGGTACTAGAAGACTAACATATTTAATACAATAAAATATTTAGGTAGATAGATATTTTTTTATAAGTACATATAAAATACTCAAAACGTTCGGAATAAATATTTGCAGATCGTACAAACATTTATCCCAAGGCGGGAATCGAACCCGCTACCTCCGCGTCGCAGGCGGACCTTCGCCCGCTGCGCCACATCGGTCGTCCAAATACGAGTAGGTACCTATTACTATAGCGGCAGAAATAGGTAGTGGTAGTACTTCTTTAAGAAGCTCTGCATTATGATAATAATTAATAATTTACAACATAAAAATAACAAGATAAAAATAATAATTTACAATTTTACCATAACTCAAAAGCAAAAGAATATTGACCTATAAACTCGCTGATACTATTTTAAGTTTTTTTCTTCCTTAAAAATATCTATAAAACGCATTACACTATCTATTTACACGCCCACTATGAATTATTTTTTTAGTAAGTTATCCTATAGCTACTAACTTTTATTTATGTGAAAATACATAAATCGAGTGGTCTTGAATAAGGGGAAGATGGCCTAACCCGGGAACGGAAGCCCATTGGATAGAGAGATTTGCATTGAAATCGCGAATCAAATTAGCTTTTTATACTTTTATTTATTATATTATACTAAGAGTTATACTAAGATTGATTTTTTTATACTTTCGAGATCAAGTAGTATGACCAAGAATAAATGTGACAATCGTAAACGTGTCGAAACAGTGACGCGTTCCCGTTCCTGCACAATAAATCTCTTCAATACAAACTAAGATTGAATCAAGGTCCAATAAACGTAACATTAGCCCAATCGGCCTGATATGAATTTTAGAAAATAGAATTAATATGTGGCATGTCGTTCATATTTTGTAGAACGACGCAGCGTCAACGCTCAACGCAAACGTAACGCACAGACTAGTTCATATTTGTATGTAGAACAGCGTCAACGCCACGCACAGAATACGCCCGTCTGCTGCCCTGAAAGTACATTTGTTTGTGCAGCAGTGCTGTAAATAAGACGTCGCCGGTCGTTCGCGAGCAGTTTATCTGTAGAAGATGCAATACGAACTAGCATCTGCGTCCTCATGTTATACCAAATCTATAGTAAGTAAGTAAGTATTTCGTCATGTAGGATCATAAAACATATAAAAATACTATCAGTAATCTAGTTTTCATAGTACAAGATTTGCTAAGTTTGAGACTAGATGTAGTCCAGTCAAAATAGTCATTCCAGCTTGCATTAATTCCCAACAAGCTGGATTTTTGTACAGGTCTTGAATACGTCATTACAAATGATATGTCAAAAGTCCCCATCGATCCCGCTTGTGCGTTGTTTTTTATTCCAGGTTAAAAGTCATAAATTTGCGTATATCTCTGAAACAACGAGAGCTATCGAAAAATGGTTCAGACAAAGTTTGTACATCGTAAAATTGTCTACAAAAATACTTCAACACTTTTCTTCTACAAAGCATCGCTTTTGAGATATAGTGACTTTAGACCGCAGGAAAATCGTCGAAGATGCTGCGTTTTTTTCATTTCAGCTGTTTTATCTGCTTCATTGCCTGAACCACTTTTCAATAGCTTTCGTTGTTTCAGAGATATACCTACGCAAAAAATGCAAATTTATGACCTTTTACCTCGAATAAAAAACAACGCACAAGCGGGATCGATGGGGACTTTTGACATATCATTTATAATGACGTATTCAAGGCCTGCACAAAAACCCAGCTTGTTGGGAATTAATGCAAACTGAAGTCATAATTTTAGTCTAATTTGACTGGACTAATGACTTTATGAAAAAATCACAAACAATATTTATGTATCATTTTAAAATCTGTCAAACTACTTTATTAAAGTTCTCTTCGAGACCATTTTTATTAAAAAATCTATTTCAATAAATGATATAACCTTGTTCAAATCTTCTCAATAAATTGAAAAAAAAATTGGATTACAAGAGGGAATTTTAAATACTATTTTTTATAATTTATTATCATTTAAAAGCGTATCAAGAGAAATCAGCAAGCTATAATTCCTCTATTGTTATGTCAAAGCAGCCATTGTGATCTGTTTTTTAATTACATGCTCCAATGCGTGTTTAATAAGGGTGAAAATTGCGTAAGGGTGACATCCCTACGAAATCAATTAATAAGTAAGTGATAAAAACACACTAGAAACAAATGCACTGGATGTAGATATTAGACCAAGGTAGCTTTTGAAATAAAAAAAATTAAGTTTAAGGGATGATACCCATTGGAT
This sequence comes from Ecliptopera silaceata, assembly GCA_932527185.1. Lineage (NCBI taxonomy): Eukaryota > Metazoa > Arthropoda > Insecta > Lepidoptera > Geometridae > Ecliptopera > Ecliptopera silaceata. The sequence goes on along the minus strand of OW052213.1, from coordinate 5,492,675 downwards.
AGAAAACAAAATACCTACATATTCATGGACATTTCACACATCACGCTCTAGTCCCAAACAAGGCAAAGCTTGTACTATGGGAACTAAAACTCAAACTCAAACTGTTTATTTGCAAACACATAAATAAAAATACATAAAAAAACAAACTACATACTCACACAACACGATCTAATCCCAAACTAAGTAAAGCTTGTACTATGGGAACTACATAGCTAATAGAATACTTACATACATTTTTTTGTATACATACGTACATAGAATACATAGTTATAGTTACACCCAGACAGAACAAATGTTTATATTCATCACACAAACATTCGCTGGGTAGGAATCAAACCCACAACCCACAGCATGGAAAGCAGAGCTACTACCAACTGAGCTGTGACGCTTGTCAAAAAAATATGTATAATGTACTCGAACCACTGTGCCTTCAAGGTTGTTTTTTTTATTTTGTAAACACCAGCCACCATTATTTGAAAATAAATAATTTTTACTTGACTTTTCTACATTTTACTTTATTTACATACTCTATCAGCAATCTAGTTCCCATAATACAAGCTTTGCTTAGTTTGGGACTAGAGTGTGATGTGTGAAATGTCCGTGAATAGTTATTTACCCCCTATCTTATAAAAAGTTAGCGATGACTTTAAGTCATCATTACGTATGGTAATTAGTACTTCAAGTGTGCGCTAACTTTTTAAGATAGACCGTTAATAAATAGTTATAGCTAGCAGTGCTAACAGGTGGGTCTGGCTATAAATCAGTTGTGTTGCGTCCCCACGCGCCGTGCGTTGACAGACGCAACGGACAACGTGCTCGCGTTAATGTTGGTGCATTCTGTACCTCTACCATGAGTTGTCACAGTAAAATCGCCTGACTTTACTACAGTAGTTACGTAAATATTAGTATTACGAATCTTCATACATTTTTTTTAACTACAGACGCTAGCGAGTATAATATGCATAGTAAAGTAAAAACTCATGGTACAGCTACTGTACACATACTATTGTACATCTTTATTATTGTAAAAGAACCAAAAATATAAATAAAGGTATGAAAAGAGTAAATATGTAAACGATTTTCAAGCCATAAATCGAGTTGGTTTATCTGTTGCAATCAAAGACTTGAATTCTTAGATAGGTACAGCTTATTCTATGCAGCAATACTCTAAAAGGATCATTTAGGTATAGAGAGATTTCTGCTAAGTTTAAGACTAGATGGCATTGTGTAAAAAAACAATGTTTTGTTTTTATTAGGTATAGGTACCCGTTATCCATGTGTTCTATATTTCTATCCGTTCTACGTGTAAAATTAAGAAATATCAAGAATTTTTGTAATTTTTTTGGCAGACACAAGTAAGGTATCAAATACCAAATCATTAATAGAACTATTCCGCAATCAGGGCGAGTGTGGCGAGGGGTGGAAGCACCCAGAATCTCATTGATTCTGCTAATCCTGTGGCAAGACACGTGCCATCCCTCACCACTTAGCCTGTAGTCCAAGGTTCTGGTACAAAATCTTTTTTTTTTTTATTCTTATATTTTATTTATGAGACTTTGAGTCACAATTGACTATGTCAGCCTCGTTGCACCAAAATTACATTAAATATCATAAATCTTAAAAACAAATTTTGTATGAAACATGAAAATGAAAACTTAAAATGTTATGACTATGACAAATATAAATGAAATATAAACATTTTATTTATGAGAGGAGTAGATTCAGAACTGACGAATGATAGGAGTGAGTGGAGAAAGAGAACATGTTGTGCCGACCCCACTTAGCGTGGGATAAGGACAGGGGAATGATGATGATCTATATAAACATTTCACACATTACATATACATTCTAGTCCCAAACTATGCAAAGCTTGTACTATGAGAACTAGATTGCTGATAGAATACTTATATATTTTTTTGTACTTGAATGCATACATAGAATACATACCTAGTAGCACCCAGGCGTAGTACAAATGTTGTATGGAAGAAAACGAAATTCTATAACTAAATATCGTTTTGCGCCTTAAAATTCCGTGGGCGTGGGTTTCATAAAGGTTCCAGCGCTAGAACCTCTTTTAACCGATTTTAAGCCCTTGGCTTACATCATCTTTGAATCAAGGGTATCGATTCCTGATCGACTAAAAAAAGTGTTTATTTTTAGAGACATTATAATACAAAATATTTGTTATCATATTTTTGATTTGGTATGTTTGAACCAAACGTTCTAGACAAAGACACAAAAGTAGTTCAATCAGTGTTAATAAAAAGAACGTAACGATCTTACTACAAACAAACATCTCATAAAGGAGATAGGGCAGATTACTGCACCATTTGGTGCAATTCATAAATAAAATAGTCAAGTGTACAAAAACCTAGTGCAATTCCCGTTAGACAATGGCGCAAACTAGTCGTTATCGTAAACGACAAAAGACCCTATTATGTCATGCGACAGGAAGCGGTCCCGAGAGACTCGTATTTCATCTCGCATGATTTATTGTAATAGGTGTTGTTTACGTTGTAGGTAATGGCTCGTAATTGGACAGTTTTAGTAATGGCTAAAATTTTTAGGTTATAAAAAAAGTGTAAGCTTTAGAACACTTTTAATTTAATACACTGAAAATATTCATGAACACATGAACGTTAAAATTACCTAATCTAAATATATGTATAAAGATAACACACATAAATAAAAAAACCTAAAAAATACAATCAATAACATGTGGAACTTGAACTTAGATTAACAGCATGAAAAACTGACCAACTGACCTGTGACACTTCATATTTATATAATTACTTTATGTAATAATCAGTGCATATAATGCAATCCACTTTGCATTGCAGTCATTGTCAGTCTTCTAGTACCCATAACACTAGCTCTGCTAAGCTTGGGGCTAGATAATGTTGTGTGGATTGTCCAGCATTATTTATTCGTCTCATTTATATATTAGCACTAAACTAACGATAAGGTTTAATGTTAAAAGTAAATAGCAAAATTATATTTGACCATTAAACAGAAAGTTATTAATCGACGGGCAAATTCGCTACATTTGCGATAAAATTTTAAATATCAAAGGACTCACTGACGCGTATCTGATATCTCATTATTCGAAATTTGAATAAAGACGTCAAAACCGCGATGTCAGCGACGTAATTTGAATTTAGAATTCGTATTTAGGGACAAATCGTTTATTTTAATTTTACACGCAGTTGACTCTGAATGGACAGATTCGAAGCTGCAAGTACAAATTATAAAATTACCATTTGTCTAGTTTCAAATACAAAGGAATAACATATTATTTACACGCTATTTAACACAACATTGTGTACACGTGAAATGTGTCAGCTTATTTACATAATCCTTTTTAATAAGCTGCTACCGTAGCATTTGAGATTTACGATTCCTTGACAAATGATTATAAATGATTTTCGAACTGAAAGTTAATTGATTTTACTTTTTTTATTACATTACTTAAGATAAATAAAACAATATAAGAAAACACAATTTCCCGTGCGAAACTTTTGCGGCCAAATAAAAGATTGTAACTACAAAAACATTGATACCGAACGCGTCCGTTCGTCATAATTTACAAATAATTACGCCATCAATCACCCGAGCACATATCCCAAACGTTCGCGCCAAAAAATCAACCTGCCATCACTGTCAATGTCAAAACATCACACAGAACATTGAGCTTTATACTAAAGAGGTAAGTGATAAAATAGTTTGGTATAGAAATATGTAAGTATTTGATATTGCGCCAAAAAGTCAGCGTTTGCAACATGGCACCCCCAGAGACTTTATTAGCGTCGGCGACCCACCCATTATACATTTTTAAACCGTATCCATATAAATTAATGTCAATATCACCCCAGCGTAATATCAATCTCTCTAGTTGTTCGCGGATTACGTTACAAATAATATCATTTTGTACGGTGATTCGTTCTGAATGGTAGCACCTTCGTGGGGCTTCAGTATTCTTGATACTTTATTTGTATTATGTGCATTAATTAACCGAAAAACACAATGTAGCAGACTCCACTATAGCCTAATCAAACTTTGACAGATAACGTGGCCTCTTTTCCTACAAATTTAATAGTGATATAATTGAAATTACCAAGAAGAGTAGGAAATAAATAACCGGCTATACAAGCCATTTGCTTACAAAAACAATTCATACTCTCATCTGTACTGTCAAAGTTTGCATATGATATTTGCAAGACTATAGCAAAAAGTTTTTATGCCGAGTATCAAGAGCAAAGAGTCCAACTATATAGCGTTAACGAAGTGCTCCCCTATAACAGGGGAGGCCAGTTTACTGTTTCTTTATTCCATTATGTTTTAAAGAGAATGTCATTGCTATCGGCCGAGTGCAGAGAAATACCATTCGAGAAGATATCGAGCGATAATGACATAGTCGGACCTTGTTATTGAACAATAGTTTTAAATCGTGTTTATTTCTAAAAAAATGATGAAGATAATTTAGATAATATAAATTTATTTTAATAATACAAAGACTGCTATAAAATTCGAAAAAAAATACGAATTTATATATTTAAGAAAGTTAATTGATTTAATAGAATTAGATTTTGCCAAAAAACTTCACCAAAAAAAGTTTAAGACATGTCTCCAATAAACTAAAACAAGTTTTATTATTTATTTATGAATACCTAAGTATTTGTGAGCAATATTGAATACCCAATTTTAGTATAGTCAGAATCTATAGGTGATTATCAATAGTTCATAATCATATTCACAAACAAACTTACGACTATACAGTATTTACAAAATGCACATTTACATATAAAATACATAAGAAACAGTTGAGCTATCTACAGACCTTTGCAAACAATCTAAGTATATATAGTCCAACTGATCCAAATCAGTACCAATTTCATAATCATGTTTTCTACTACCAATTATTAGGTATTCATTTCCATTTTTCTTGCTCGGCAGTCAGCACATTTAAAAAAGTTTGATTTCGTTTTAAAGTCATTAGTAATGCAGGTATTATTATTTGACGACTACAAAGATATCAACTGTCAGTGTCACCCTTCCTAACAATGACTTTCATCACCATAAAAACAGACCACAGATTAAAAAAACTAACCCATCAGATAACCAGATTACAATCAGTATCTATGGATAGCTACCGAAATAATTTCATAACAACACGACTAGGGGAGATATTATAGGGAGACTTATCAATACGGATCTGTTGACACAATCTCTGAAAGTGATTTGATGTTTTCACCCTGAGGGTTTATAGGAAATATTAAAAGGAAAATACAATAAAATACCTTCTATAAATAAGTTAATTATAGAAAAAACAAAATATCTAAAATTTCAACTCATAGATACAAAGATATGCTAATTTGGTTAAGCTACTAAACTAAACGATAATCTATCAGGTTGTTAAAAGAGTATATAGATACATACCTAATCGATATTTGTTAGAATGTACCTACCTAACCTAAAACAGTAAAATAAATACATTTCGTGAGAAAAAAATCAAAACCAAAGTCGTGAGAACATCAAAATTGATTGGTCAAAGTTATTTTTGATAAAGATAAATCCTATATTCATCAGCTAACCACATTTTTTTATAGCCCTTGGCATAATACGATGTAGCCATCAGCCTATTAGATTAAAACGATACTTTTCTCTATGGCCACGTGGCGCGCGTGCGTCACTTTGACAGCTAAACAAACATGGCGCCGATAGAGAAATCAAATTGTTATTAGAAACTGAGCAAACGTATTGTGCAAATATAATTTTTGTAATTGCCCCTGATTGCCCCCTGCTTTAAGCTTAACTTAATCACGGAGTGGTTTTAAGGGGAAACTTGATTTTTCGATCAAACAAGTTGGAGATTGTTTGGGCTTTGGGTAATTAATTGGGTAGGCAAATAATAAGTTGAAATGTAGGGTCCCTATTTGTCTGTCAGACAGTCATCTGTCGTCGTTTGCTCGTATACGTAATGTCCTTTGTAAATAAATGATTTTATCAAAAACATGAATGTAAAACAAGACCAAGTCTCAAAAAAGTATATTATACTTAGAAAAATGTAATGGAATCTTTACATGTTGGCTAATTTAGTACCTATCTACATGTGACGGGCATCACAGCTCATTGGTAGTAGAGTAGCTCTACCTTCCATGCTGTGAGTCGTAGGTTCGATCCCAGCGAGAGCAAATGATTGTGTGACGAACATAAACATTTGTTTTAGTCTGGATGTTACTATGAATGTACAATGTTACAAAAAAAATTACTTACATACATAAGTAGGTAAGTATTTTCTATTAGCATTCTAGTTCCCATAGTACAAGCTTTACTTAGTTTGAGACTAGAGCGTGATGTGTGAAATGTCCATGAATTTGGTTTTCTATATAAATGACTTGCAACGAGAGGATCTGACTATAATATAATAAATGTCATTGAATAAATCTACTTATTTGGATTTATTGCTTCGATTCGGAAGACTATTTCCGGATAGAAAATCAGTTCTCATAGCTTCAAACCAGAAGCTTGGCATAAAATCCGTTGGCCGTAAACTGCGCTATTTCGGTGTAGCTTGGCTCTTATCGCAAAATAGTGCGGAACCGGAGCGGAGCGGGCTTTGTGATGCAGATACCCTTAATCCCTGTCTGTCGCTACGTGTCAACACCAGCCGCAGAGGCCGCCGGCTTGATGTGGATACGACAGGAAAACCTTTATTTATATTTATTTATTCTTTATTGTACACACAGAAAAACAAAACTAAAGATAAACAGGAAACTTAAAAAATAGGACATGTACAAAGGTGAGCTTAACCCTAAATAGAGTTCTCTACCAGCTAAACCTTTTCTTCTAAACCTTTCAAGGTAGAGAGGAGAAACCTTCCTCGGGTTTCGACAGAAAACTGGCTATCCTGTCCTGTCTATCTTTCTTTATCTCACTTCGGTTGCCTGGAAGAGATCGCGCGGTCAATAATCTTTTCCATTATTGTTATATTTTGATATAAAACTAACAGGTAATTCATTTTAGTTGAATTTTTACATCTTACAATGCTCGTCTGTAAAATACTTAGTAAAAGTTTGCTCTTTTTTATTTTTAGTAAAACCGTCGTTGTATAAAATTATCCTTATTAGCAAGAAAATCCTTTGGAAATAAAATTATTTCTAATTTTTTTTTTATTATTGGTTCAATTTTCTCCTTAAGTAAAAGATTTATAAAACTTCGCAGTTACGTCTTCAAGTTATTTTTTTACATAACGAAAGTACCTATTAATTATAATTACTCTTTTAACGACATTTATCTTTCTTGGTTCTAAAAGCCACCCTGTTTAAGCGTATCCACACTACCGTCGTCCTCGTCACCAAGCAACAGCGCGAAAGGATTATTAAGGGCTGAGATAGCAATTTGCAGCACTTAATTACAAGATAAATTAGTATGTAAATTAATAGCCTGCTATGTACTTTCCTTGCCGTGTACCTAGATAATGCTTACTGGAATTTATTTTGATAACGTACACGTTGGTAAGGAATAAGAACTCTAGATTGGTATAATTAGGATCGATGCGTCATTGGTCATTGCGTCTTGACTACGTAATTGCTTAAGTATTTATATATTAAAGGATTATCAAAACAGTGATAAAACTCATTACTCGACTACTGTACTCTGAACTGTCTATGAAATATAAATTTGACGCAACTTTTAAACCAGCCCAGCGATAGGTACCTTCGAACAAACAATGTATGAAACGGATGTTCAAATTTTGAATTGCGTTTCATACAAAACGATTCGTAGTACGATGGGAGTTTCGCTCCATACATATCCACATATTCTTAAGTTAAAATAATTTACAATGACGTAGAGCTTTTATGCTTTATTATTAAGTAGCAAGTCATAAATAAATAAACCTTACACAAGAATCGGTTGACACAACGCGACAATCGGTTTTAATCGATTTCTCCAAGGACTATTAATTTCTCGAATCGATGTACTAAGCGGGCTCCATTTCGCGGCTGAACGCGCTGCGGGCTCCAACGCCATTCCGATCACATGCGATGCACGGTATGGGGAGAAATGGGAGAATTTCCCATCAAATAGGTTTAATGGAAAACTTACGAGCATAAGATGTGAAAGAATATAAAACCTTACAAAATATAATTAAAAGATATAATGCAAAGAGAATACGATTTATTTTAGTAACAATAATAATGTTTATGTTTCAATGTATTCTACGTTTGTATTTACAAAATTTTGTTATATGTTAAAATCAGCAGTATAGTTCCCGTAGTACAAGCTTTGCTTAGTTTGAGATTAGAGTGTGACGTATGAAATGTCCGTGTACATTGTATGCTGACGCCTGACAGATAAATAATTCCATAACATCAATACTAGTCCGGGGTAGATAGCTTGAAAAATGACAAAAAGATAAAGAAATTAATAGCAGGATGAAACCCATTAGAAAAGGAAGAGAATATTATAAAAACATAAGGAAAAATAATTTACGGGCGATCTGAGTTCGGGAAAGGGATGGGGGTGAGCTTTTAAGGGTAAAAAACGGTTTTTCTCGATTTCTGGCAAAACTAAAAGTCCTATGGAAAAAAGTCAAATGGCAAAGTTGTAGGTAATTAAAAGATCTAAAACTTTTGCATACACACTTTTTTCACATAACCTCAAGATGTATGTGAAAAATTCAAAAAACCAAGTTTTTGGTTTTTTATTAATATCTTTTACAAACAATTATATTTTTTCACTTAATTTGGTGAAAACTTACCTCTTTATGTTCCAAATACGCTGTAATTTATTCGATTAGAAATATATATTTTTTTCACCTTATTTTGATAAAATATCGAAAAAATATCCTTATTTTCAATCGAAAATTCATCCGTCAAAATATCAGCTTTCTTCAAAAAGTTGATATGTTTTCTGTTCGTTGAAATATCTTCTTTTCGATAGTGAAAAAAAATATATATGTTACCATAGAAAATCTTCTCAGAAAATGCAAAAAAAAAAGTTAGTGAAAAAAAAAATTGTGGGATAAAACCCATTAGAAAAGGAAGAGAATATTATAAAAATATAAGGAAAAATAATTTACGGGCGATCTGAGTTCAGGAAGGGGGTGGGGGTGGTCTTTTAAGGGTAAAAAACGTTTTTTCTCGATTTCCGGCAAAACTAAAAGTCCTATGGAAAAAAGTGAAATGGCAAAATTGTAGGTAATTAAAAGATCTAAACCTTTTGTATGCACACTTTTTTCACATAACCTCAAAATTGATGTGAAAAATTCAAAAAACCAAGTTTTGGGATTTTTTCAAGAAATTTGGTGAATACTTACCTCTTTACGTCCCAAATACGCTGTAGTTTATTTGATTAGTTACATTTTTATTTATATAAAATCAGATTTTTAAAAGATATTAATAAAAAATCAAAAACTTGGTTTTTTGAATTTTTCACATACGTCTTGAGGTTATGTGAAAAAAGTGTGCATATAAAAGGTTTAGATCTTTTAATTACCTACAATTTTGCCATTTCACTTTTTTCCATAGGACTTTTAGTTTTGCCGGAAATCGAGAAAAAACGTTTTTTACCCTTAAAAGACCACCCCCACCCCCTTCCTGAACTCAGATCGCCCGTAAATTATTTTTCCTTATATTTTTATAATATTCTCTTCCTTTTCTAATGGGTTTTATCCCACAATTTTTTTTTTCACTAACTTTTTTTTTTGCATTTTCTGAGAAGATTTTCTATGGTAACATATATATTTTTTTTCACTATCGAAAAGAAGATATTTCAACGAACAGAAAACATATCAACTTTTTGAAGAAAGCTGATATTTTGACGGATGAATTTTCGATTGAAAATAAGGATATTTTTTCGATATTTTATCAAAATAAGGTGAAAAAAATATATATTTCTAATCGAATAAATTACAGCGTATTTGGAACATAAAGAGGTAAGTTTTCACCAAATTTAGTGAAAAAATATAATTGTTTGTAAAAGATATTAATAAAAAACCAAAAACTTGGTTTTTTGAATTTTTCACATACATCTTGAGGTTATGTGAAAAAAGTGTGTATGCAAAAGTTTTAGATCTTTTAATTACCTACAACTTTGCCATTTGATTTTTTTCCATAGAACTTTTAGTTTTGCCGGAAATCGAGAAAAAGCGTTTTTTACCCTTAAAAGCCCACCCCCACCCCCTTCCCGAACTCAGATCGCCCGTAAATTATTTTTCCTTATGTTTTTATAATATTCTCTACCTTTTCTAATGGGTTTCATCCTGCTATTAATTTCTTTGTTTTTAAAACCTATCGAGCCTGGTCTATACGGGACAATCATTTAAAATAATCATGTTTTCTACTGCCTCTTATTGGTTGAACTTCGGGAATAGGTAGGTATGCATTAAAAGCTTAGCCGTGGCCCGTGTGAGATCACAACCTTAGGTATTTCACAAAATCCATCAGAAAAACCTAAAAAGGTTTTAACCAAGACGGTCAGTGGTGAACTCTACAGCATACTAATGTTACAAACTTTTTAAATGGATCTAATTTGTCCATTATTCGTTTCGGCTGCGATATACCACACTAAGCGGGGCCATTTCACGGATGGACGCGCCGCGAGAAGTTGATCTGCGAGTGAATGGAACTTTGGCGACGAGATTATCGTAAGCATTTTTATAATAATATTAATCTGTATTTTGTTCACCGAGAAAAAACAGTAATGTGTTAATATTGTACTTATAAATGAGTAAATCAGTGTTTTTCAAATGCTCTGTATCGTATGAAAAAAAAATTGGAATAATACCTAATTTCGTTAGATAATATATTAATGTACCTATTCAATACGTGTCACGTAAAAAAGTAGAATACATCTGTGTATAAATAATGAGTCGTAAATAACAATAATTTATGAAGTTTATAGATGTTTTATTTGTTTGCATGACGTGTTTTTAAAGACATTATTAAGATTAGATTTGAATACATGGCTTTCTATGCCCTTCAAATGAATACAGCATAAATCTTCAAATACTTCACAATGCATCCTCATAACCCATTATTATCATTTTAAAAAGCTTTTAATGCAATAAGCCGGCACGCGACCGTCACCCGCGACGGCTCGCAGCCGACTGCATAATTTTTAATCACACGACCGAGTAAGCAGCTAATACGCTAGAACGCGAGATATTGAGGGTAGTTATAGCTTAACTGGCGGGAAAGCGGGATTAGCTTTGTTTGATGCTGGAACGAATCTTCGCTATTTTCTGACTGGCTGGTACCGGACACGCTTGAAATTCGAATTTCTCGTTTGTTTTTTAAACAAAAGAATATTTTAGAACATGTTCCTATTGGATTTGAAACTTTGTTAACTAGAGTGCTTTGCTTGCAGATATTTTCTTTACACCCTTCAAAATAAGAACCTCGGTCTGTCATCCTTTAATATTGTAGTGCCCTCAAACAGGGTTCATATGTTGTACCCAAATCATATCTACTGTAACAAGTATTAAGTATTAATAGTCTAAACATAATTATGAGAGCAATAAATAAATTGAGTATTGAGTATAATGAGTAAGAATGTTCTTATTGTACCTAAGTACGATGGATTAGGCTTATTCTTACCTATGTGTAAAGAGTGTTGAATGCGAATTGAATGAAGAAATATATGGTTTTTTCCGCTGAAGAACCTTAAAATCTGAAGTTTAAACGTCAACAGCTGTCAACCCAGTTTACTTACCGACCTTACTTACTTTTCGGTTGCCTGGTTGAGATCGCTTTCAGCTTTAAGCCCACATATTGTGTACCTAACTATCATATTTTTTATGTTATCTGTATTTTTTTGGTGTGCCAATAAAGATTAATCTATCTTACAAGCGTAAGTACTCATATAATAGCCAGATTTCCTCAAAGCATAGCATCTTACAAGACTAAATAAAATCAGTGCTCGTCAACCCTCCGCAAGCACGGACACCGATAAATAGAATCACATTATGCGGTCCCCGTGGGATGCAATCCGACCACATCGAACTACAAACCTCACGAGTTTATACCATACGATACGATTAAAAAAACACGATACGATACGAAATAAGATGATATAGAACGACGCAATTCAAGTTTAATACATCATAGAATCACAAATTAGGATCTAGTTGTTATGATCCTACTATGAGTACTATATTTCATATTTCATTTAAATTTAAGTACTTAGTGTAAAAATACTTAGTATTTTCTATCTACGTAGTTATTTCTATGTAAAACTGTTTGTTACCAAAATAAATTAAAATACTGGATTGTAGACGATTTTTATGTCGAAAAAATGTAAGTAGATTATGTTTGTTTTACTGTGTGCCAAAAACTAAGTTCTACCAAAAGGCTGTGCATATGACCACTGACTCGTATTACCTACCTTTTTACCCACATTTTTTTATTACAGAAAAAAATAATACTTTTTTTATGTCCCTCATTACATATCTACTAATTCGTATGGAAATCATGCAAAAAAAGATTGACGTAGGTACTAGTCTAGTCAGAGTTAAACATTTGATACTTACCTGTTTAATTCAAGTCTATAAATAATTTTAAAAAAAGTTCGAGTTGTCAAAGACGTAGATCGCTGTAAAAGCGCCATGTCCGAATACCCCACAGAATAACTTCAATTTACGCCGCCAACCTTCCGAGTATTTGGTCGAAAGAGTACCTACCAATAGAAGAGTTTTGTTTGTCCAGTCTGTGTGTATAGGGAAATTGCTTTTTAAAGATCGGTATAAGCTCGGCCAGGTTTTATTAAAGCTTAACTTAGAAAGTGCTGTTTTAATATGTTATCTGTCTTTAAAAAATGCAAAAAATATACTTATCTACTAATAATACATAATTATGTTTATAGCACTTTGCTCGTTTTTGTTCATTTATTTTATTTCCCGACGTATGTGACTACCATTAACTGGTTTATTAAATACATATTAATAAGTATGTATAAAATTAAATAATGTTTAATTTAGGTGCTGAACAAATAAATTAATAAAAATGCTAATGTCTTTTTCCATAAAAATACTTTCTGTTTTGACAGCAGAAAAGCATTTGACAGATAAGATAAGATGGCGACTTTGAACTTTCAAAAATCGAACATGACTTTATCGTAAGTATGTATTCATTTTATCATGACTTTTGAAATTCGTTTCATACTAAAATGATATTTTTAGTGCAGTAATTCGGTAATAGGCGTCCCGCTTCTTATAACTCAGTGTTACATAATATTCTTAGATTTTTTCTTTATATGACGCTTTTTTCTTCTTAGCTCGCACATTTTATGACGTTTGCTTAAAATCTCAATTATACCAATGTCGGATTCCTGTCATGTTTTTTTTTAATTTTGTAAGCGCGGGAAATTGCAACACATTTTCAAGAACCACTTATCCACAGATAACAAATGTATAGAACGAGCGAGTCCGAGCTTATGCCTTGATCACACGTACCGAGTAAACCGGCGAGACAGTGACGTATTTGAGATACACTGCGCGTCGACATCAGTTTTACTGTTGAACGTTGCAGCGTTAGCGCGCAGTGTATCTTAAATACGTCACTGTCTCGCCGGTTTACTCGGTACGTGTGATCAAGGCATTACTAGCCAATAAAACGAAATCTGTCCTTACATCGAAAGATGCAAGGGAGGGTCCCGTTAAAACGTTAATCGAATCTAAACCTAATGGGATTTCTTTCTCGGGGTGCAGCTAAAGGATTCATTTATATCAATTTAAATGGGTTTTATACAGGCTGTTCTTATATTATTAAGCTATTGCATAGCTTATATCGCGGCTCTGAGCGTGGAGACCGAATCCAGACATTCTGTAACGAAATGACCTAACACTGCGCATGCGTAATCCAGCAAAAAATGCTATGCAATAGCTTTACCGCGGCAGTCTTTTTTTTCTTTGACAAACGTCACAGCTCAGTTGGTAGTAGCTCTTCCTTCCATGCTTTTGCATTGATTATTATCATAATTTTATCACATAAATCGGTAGTAGTTTTTAAGCTAAGCTCTTTCACGAAAACCTAAGTAAGTACTTAAATAAATAAATATTCACGGACATTTCACTCATATTCTACCTAAGTAAATCTTTTAATAGGAGAACTAGATTAGTAGTCATATTATTGACATAAAAGTTAAAATAACAAATATTTACATAGTTTAAAAAATAATATGTCCTCAATAGATAGGGCAGCATTTTTGAACAAAGTACTTTAGAAACGTGAGTAGTGATAGAGCCCTAAGATTACAAAACATCGAACGAAACCTTTTCATCATCATCATCATCATTAACCCATAGCAGTCCACTGCTGGACGTAGGTCTCTCCCAAGACGCGCCACTGAGCCCGGTCCTCGGCTCCTCTAAACCTTTTAAAAGAACTAAAACAAATTCCAATACCGTGCCCCTTTCGTGTAACAATTCTTTTTTGTATTTCCACCGCTTTCCTGTTATCGCATCACCCTGTATACTAAGATTAATCCCAACTTGTTTGTGTAGCTGTGCTGTAATGTATGTGGGAGCCGCCGCGTGTTATTAAAAAGTAGAGACAGATTACAGATTTGTTGAGAGTAAAATTATAAATAATGTAACGTTGAAAGTGGTATTCATGGACATTCAAAGCCTTTTAGTTAACTAAGCAAAGCTATAAGAAATAACTATTAAATAGATAACTCATAAAGCACCTCGTGTATTTTATTATACATATACTAGCTGACCCGTGCCCACTTCGTTCTTCGGTTCTTCTTTCGGTCATAATTCGACCGTTTACACTCCGATTCGCTTTGTAAAACGGACTACCACGTAAAAACCTTTTTATTTTTCGGTTTTTTATATAACCTATGACACTCAGCAATAATATGGCTTTCTATTGGTGAAAGAATTTTTAAAATCGGTTCTGTAGATCCTGAGATTACCCCTTACAATTTAACAAACACACAAACTTTACTTCTTTAAATTATACTTTTAATTATACTAATTTATAATATTAGTATAGATATAGACTAGTATATTAAAGCTAAATTATTACATAGCAGCAAACTCAACGTACTTAGTACCTAAAGAAAAGAGGTTGTCAAACAAAGTCATTTTAAAATACTTGTCCAATTACCCATAATCCAGACATATAAACAATACTACGAATGGTGTACTATATGTAAAAAAAAGGTAGCACTCCGGGAGTGCCGGCAGAAGTGAAAACTTCAATATTAACGTTGTGTTCAATTATAAGTATAAAAGTACTATCATATTATAAGAGGCAGAATACAATGTTTATGTTTTTATTTTTTATTATTTTTCGCCCTGTGCCGCCTAAACAGAGCAGCACACTCAGGCACGGTAGAAAGAGTGGGAGATACTAGTTCCTCTCCCTTCCCCTCGATCTTACGCTTTTTCGATCAACGTCACGTGACCCTGACGCGAGTTTGAAAGTTTTTACCCACCCAGCGCCGCTAAAGAAGTTTTCACTTCAAAAAAGTAAAAAGTTTTGTGCGTTTTTTTTTCACAGGATCCAATCTCGTAGACTGTGTCTCTTTGTGTTGTAGATTGCTACTGAATGCACCGAGATAGATTTCATGAAAGTATGTAATTAAAATGAGCACAGCTTTTTTCGAATATTTGCTCATTTTATTTGTTTTAGTTAAGTTTATGACCTACGAGTATTTGTTCTATCTAGGAAAATTTGAAATAGGTAGATACTTAATTATTTCTAGATTGCGACTGAATGTACTGAGATAGATTTCATGAAAATAACTGTTTTAACGAATATTAGCTTATTTTAATTCGTTTTTTAAGTTATCTTTGAATATTTGTTCTTAGATTTGAATTTGTACCTAATTAATTTAATAAAAGGTAATTTTTTTTTTAAGCTATGACTAATTTAGTCTAATCTTATCTATTCTAATATTAAGTCTTAGATTGTAAGTTAGGTAACCTAATAACTGAAAAAAGATTTTTTTTATTCCGTTTTTTTAATCTATCCTGTCTTCAAAAACGTATATTTAAGGCGATACTTAAAGTTTTCATTGACAGCATTAAATCATAGTTTTCGTAACGTTTGAAAATATCTGAGTTAACTAAGTTGAACCATAAAATATTCCAATTTGCTTTAACAAACTAAACCGTCGTTTTTAAAGTCACCTTATAAATAATTCGTAGCGATCCCGCAATCACAGCCAAACGGCCGCTGAAACTCGAACTGAATATTTCACGAATTATTAGTGTGGTCTAAATGTTCACTAGTACCTAATGCCGAATTTCATCTGATTCGGCTTAAAATTCGGCTTTAATTTCAACTGATTTTGAGATATTATCCAACCTACTACTTCCGCTTCCTATTTATTTATTTATTTTATTTTTATTTCCCAGGAAAACAAACAGTCTTATATAAGCTATGTCTAATCTAAAGTTATAACTATGGACCACTTATAAGTTTTCGCATGTTGTCACTATGTTTAAGCTTGCTTGCTAGACAACAACAGAAAGAATACAAAAAAACAGAAAAGATTAAAAACAACACAAAAATAGGAAAAAACAATAGGTAATAAAAGAAGATTAATATCTACGAAGATGACATCCTACTAATATTATAAACGCGAAAGTGTGTATGCATGTATGAATGTGTAGATGTATGTAGGTATGTTACTCTTTCACGAAAAAACTATTGAATGGATTATAATGAAACTTTTCAACAATGTAGTTAACACATCAGAATAAAATATGCTGTAATTTATAAAGTGATTGCGTATTGGGCAAAATATTACGATAATAAGCATCGGACGAAGTAGCGGGCATCAGCTAGTAGGTATTTTATAAAATACTAGGTGACCCGTGTCCACTTCGTTGGGCATAATTGAAGTTTTAGTAAGGATCCCTACTTTTTTTGAAAATATAATACAGCCTATGACACTCAGCAATAATGTGGCTTTCTATTGGTGAAAGAATTTTTTAAATCGGTTCTGTAGATCCTGAGATTACCCCTTACAATTTAACAAATATACAAACTTTACCTCTTTATAATAAGCTCGAGAGCAATGAATCCGGGTCACTTAAAGAATGTTAAAAATCTCGGCAACTAAAAATGATAGGTTAATGCAATAAATTGTATTTAATAGACAATGTAATACTCCTTAAATGAAAGTAAAAAAAATATGAGTCACCATACATTTTATTAACACAAAATTACATAAAGAAAAAAACTGCTGATCTCTCCTTAAAACAAAAATAGGAAACATGAAATTTTTGAACTTTATTACGATTTTCTTGAATTTTAATACTTCGTATTGCCTCCTCGTGCTTCCATTACTGCGTTTACGCGGTTTGGCATGCTGTACACCAAGTTCCTTATACGATTTTGGGGAATATTCTCCCATTCCTCTGTGAGAGCAATTTTGAGCTCACGAAGCGTGATTGGGGGAGGGTTTCGTTGTTTTACGCATCTGCCTAGCTCGTCCCAAGCATGCTCGATCGGGTTGATATCCGGGCTGCGCGCTGGCCACTCCATACGAGTAATGTTCATCTCTTGAAGGTAGTCATTCACAATCCTACCTGTATGAGGTCAGGCATTGTCATGCATAAATATAGCATCCTCACCTAAATTGACCATAAATGGACCAACGTGATCATTGAGGATTTCTTCCACATATCTTACGCTAGTTAAAGAGCCGTTTTCTATGATCACCAGCTCTGTGCGACTTTCAGAAGAAATTCCGGCCCACACAAGTACAGACCCACCACCGTAGGCTACTTTTTCTTCGATGCATGCTTGCTTGAATCTTTCCCCTGGTCTTCGATACACTCTGTGTCTTCCATCGTGCTTGTAGAGCATAAATTTTGATTCGTCGGAGAACATAACTTTTGACCAATCTTCAATACTCCAATTTACGTGGCTCTGGGCATATCTTAGTCTAGAAATACGATGCCCACGCTCCAGTTTAGGGCCGTTTGCAGGTCTAAGGGGTTTTAAGTTAGATTCAGCAAGCCGACGTCTTACTGTCCATGCACTTGGGTTACTTCCTCCGAGGCGTCGAAACTGATTGGTGAGTTCAGTTCCTGTGAGAAAGCGATTTCGAAGCATGGTGTTCACCAAGTATCGGTCTTCTCGTGCTGTGGTACACCTGGTTCTGCCCGTTCCTGGTCTGAGTAGGTTAGAACCAGTTTCTTCGTAACGTCGGAGAACTCTTTGTACTGTTGACAGCGACACACCGACAGTCCTGGCTGTATCGCGCTGACTCCGGCCGGTTTCCAGCATTGTAAGTATTCTGGTGCATTCTTCAGGCGTAAGCGACATAATTTCAGCTTGAATAATGAATATAGAGCACTATCAACATGGTTTATGTACCCACATAAATGACAGATTACAAACAAAAGCAAAACCAAATGCTGTAATTTCGTAGTTCCATCTTCGAAAGTGGCCCTTTTTCAAATTTGATTGTTTTATTATATAACTTTACAATAACTAAGAAGTTTTAATACCTTCATTTAAGGAGTATTACATTGTCTATTAAATACAATTTATTGCATTAACCTAGCATTTTTAGTTTCCGAGATTTTTAGGATTCTTTAAGTGACCCGGATTCATTGCTCTCGAGTGTATTAGTATAGATTTCTAATAAAATTATTTGTAATTTTCCTCGACTGGTTTTTGCAAGTCGTGAATTAGCTAACAGTTAATACTAATTCAGCAAAACTCTAAAAAATCGGTAAAATATTCGGCTAAAAAAATGTACGTCCATCCTTGACTAGTTATTACAGCCGACTGCGCCCGGATCACCCGCGAAGATTAAACTATTAACAAAATGGCGGCGCTTTCCACCGAAACCATTTTACAATAGCGTTTTGCATATTAAAACTGTGTCGATCGAGTTTGTTACACATCTTTTTTATCTGTTAGAAATATTGTTATTTAGTTATTTTTAGGATTCATATTTACACAGAAAATTATGTCAATCACATTATTATTTAAGTATGAAGCGTAAAAATATACTACAGTTGCCTGTAAACTTTTTAATGCTGCAAATTATAGTAAATTCTTAATATTTTAAATTGGTAAGTAAATGAATAAATAAAAACACTTCTTGAAAATCACAATTATCTCTTTGTGTTTTAGAAATATGGTAACAGATTAGAAAAGTATAATACGTTTTTGAATAAAGAAACCTGATTTTTTTAATTAATGTTCTACCAGCCTCAACTTTTTATTAAATCTTTTTAAAAAGCGCATCGTTTTAAACCCAATTTAAAAGGTCCAAGTCAGTGATTCCATTCTACTATCTTCAGGTGCATTTTGACACTCTGAATGAGGGTGATATAATCCATTCACCCTCCTCCCACCCTCCTGTGACCCTCCTCTTTTCTTTGTGACACGCACACCTGTAATAATTATAAATTAGTCATTTTTGCGACACGTGGCACGCACGTGCGACGCTATTATAGTATATTTTTAGGTTAGATTTTCTTGGTTTGATGGTAAACAGATATTTTGATGTAATGTAGACGTTATTATCAAATATTTTTAGGTTGCTTGAAATCTTGAATCATCATCGTGTTCCACTTATCTTAGAAACTCTCCATTTTAAGCATTATTTATTCACCATCACATGCATGTCGTTTATCTAGGTATCTACTAGGTGTACCTATGCGGGATGCAGGTAAGCTACGTTCGATTTTCATGCAAACTCGTGTAGGTGTCCGTAATCCATTTGGCGATTTCGCGCCAATTAGTCGCGTTGCTAGGCAACCGAAACAATGCTGTCATGGCGGACGGTTCCGATAAACTTTGTTTTAGCGGTTTGCTGGCTAACTTTTGATTAACTGGCTCTTATTGATAGCACTCACCATTTCTATCGAGATATCCACTTCCGGGATAGAAAAAACTCTCTATTTTGAAGTATGAAATCTACTTGAAGGCCTACATGCTACTAATATTATAAATAGTTCGAAAGTTTATATAGATGTAAGTATGTATGTTTGTTAGATACTCTTTCACGCAGAAACGTCTAATACTTAGGTATAACTTTACAATTATGTAGTTTATACATCAAAATAACATTCTATAGGCTATTATTTATAAATATGTTATGCGAATTGTCAAAAATGTACCGTAAGCAAGACAAAGGGCACTAGCTAGTAAATAAGATCTGCAAACTGCATTAGTTCATCAAACTCGTCATTTTACGATATTAATGGTATTATTAATACACGCTAATTAAACCAGGCGTCGATTATCGAGCCCCATTCTCTAGTTGGACAATTACGCTGTTCGGCTATAAATTGGTCTGCGAATATTTAATAATAATTGGCTTGCCTTTGTTTAACGGGGAGGCGAGCCCGGCTGAAACACCACCCACTTGTACCGATGGTAGACACAGTTGGAGTTACAAGTATTTTGCTTCTTAGAATACCGGTTTTTTTTATATCATGTAAGAAGGATAGAATGTTCTTGTTTTCTCTTTCACTCGTTTGAGAGAGTTGTTGTTACAACATATACTAAAAAACAGACAATACAAAAAAAAAACAGGAAAATTTTGTTCAGGGTCGTGTGCACGAATAAATGTGACAATCGGAAACGTATCGAAAAAGTGATATGTTTGAGATAGACTGCGCGTCAACACAAGCTTTCTGAATCACACTTGGCCGGTTTTATTTCTTTAACTCAATCAATCTCCGGTCATAGTGGTGACAAAAGTTACCCATAATTTGAATGAATGAATGATCTTATGTAACAAATCTTGCGTCTGCGAGTTCTGATCACTAAATCTTAATCTAATTTTAGTATTTTAGAAGACTTAAATGCAGCCACAGGTCGTGCTGTAGATTGTAATATTTTATTATTGTATTATATATATTATATATTGTATTATTATTGTAATATTTGTGTAAGAAGAAGAAGTATTTTAGAGGTTGATTTCGTTAAAATAGTCTGTCGGCCGGTTTCTCGAACGATGATCAACGAAAGAATCAAATAATTACTATGTGTCAAACTCGGATCAATCGTGATTTGGGTTTCCAGAAACCGACCGTATGTAATGTTTCTGCTGACCGTACCAAAGTATCCGGTACACAGTTAAGCCGGTTATGAACGGCCGGTAATGACGGTGTCATTTGCGCGGTGAGTTATAATTGGCGCGATAACGCGCGCTTCGGACAACTTCATTTAGCTGAAGTGTTGTATTTATTTTTAGAACAAGCCAACTAGTAATTACTTTCCTACATACTAGTTTTACTTATATACATTCAAAAAGAAGCATTGCAGTCACATTACTTTCATACATACTAGTTACCATACTAGTTAAAAAGAAGCATCACGATTTTTAAACCAAAATGATTTTCTGCAGTTAACAGAAGCGCTGCAAGTTTGTGTAACTGATGTAGAGTTACTTCTATGATTTGTTAAATTAACAATGTGATATCAATTAACATATAAAAAATACTTCAAATATCAAATTGGTCAAAAACGGCTAACTGGCGCCCAACGTGTGACTAAAAAGTACCACGTTTGGGCGCCAATATACATTGTTTTTAGAACAGAAGCTTTCAATGACAATGTAAGTGTGCTTGAACCACTATGAATATTTTTCATTATACTTTGCGGTCTAGTGATCCCTCTTAACGAGATACAAACCTACAACTTCAGCGTACTACGTTACAAATTACCACCTTCTAAATTATAGAGGTGGGATCCTACCTACTGAGATTGGCTCATTAATTTTACATCGTGCAACACTTAAGCCAGGGTTGCCAGCATTTCGCAAATGAAGTGGCGGGAACGCCTTACAAAATTACTTCTTACAACTTCGTCAGTCAATTTTAGGTCTTAGAACAAGCAGTGTAAGGATTATTAATCTTTTTAAAGGGGTGGAAGTAAGTTGGGGTTGTAAAAGTGGGTTTAATTCGAAAGCATTGTCGCTCTTGTAGGTTTCAGGTAGGGGGTTTGATTTGTGGGTTAATCTGTGCCGAATATTGCCTACTTAATTGTTGTTGCTTGTTAATTTAGATTCTGAATAGAACGAATTGCTGTCAGACAATGGCCACCACTAAACTTAAGTGTACAAATAAACGAAGAAGATTTCTGACAGAGTTGTAAAACCTAAGTTATTAAGATTGGTTACATTAAGTAGAGAGTAGGTAGTAGTAGTTTAGTAGGTAGACTGTTAGTCAAAAAGTCTTAGTTTTCTTAAGCTTACTTAGCTATCAAAGCGTTCCTAAGTTGTAATGGCACCAAACGGGAACTTATAAAGCTAATCAATTGTTTTTTTAATGCGATTCATATATTAATAATAATAAATAATGCTGGACAATCCACACAACATCATCTAGCACCAGGCTAAGCAGAGCTTGTGTTATATTCTTAGTAGGTACCTATAACAATGTTTTATAATAGTTTCCAAGTACATAATTGATTAATTATGTTGTACAGTTTAATATCAAAATAATTAATCAAAGTTTTATTTTTTAAGCTTTGTTTGCACGTTCGTTGATCCGCAATCATTAATAACGTTAATAAACAAATAGTATTTATTGGAATCGATATAAGTAATGGTACAGTTATTTATATTTTTAATCTATGTTTTAGCTTTTATGATTAAGAAGTGTTAGAAATATCACTGCATCTATATTTTATTATATTTTTCAAAAGTATTCGATTGTATTGTAGTAATAAATCATATGAATAATTAATTAATAATAAAGCAAAGCCTGTTCTAAACACTAGAGCTAAGACTATAGAATTTCCAAAGAGATTTATAGACGCATTTATTCAGTTTTTTTATGTTTTTTTCGTAGATTACAAATCAAACATACAATCTACATAACAAGCTGTCACTTATAACACCACAACAGCAATAATGATTGTAATCACAACCATTGTGTACCATTATGAAGCGGCATTTAAAATAAACGACTCTCGATAAAGCGGTCCTTTGGGGCAGGAATCGAACCCCACTCAACGCGAATAAATATGGCACTTTACGTTATTATACCATTTTTGAGTTACATTGCGTGTTACACCTTGTTATATTAGATAGGAACGAAAGGTCCCAGGCTACATGTACTTACTTACTTACTTGAGTTTTTTTTAATTAGTAGATAGGTACGTATCGTATCGTATCGTAGCCGCTTTTCTGTTCAATAGTGAATCTTTTATATTCTGTCCACTAATAAATCAAAAAAAAATAAAATAAATAAATAATGCTGGACTATCCACACAACATCAACCAAGCTAAGCAGAGCTTGTGTTATGGGTACTAAAAGACTGATAAGTACTTATTACAATACATTACATAGATAGCGCGGCAATGCAGCCAGTGTCTTGGGTACGCTTCCGATTGGTACTGATTTGGATCAGTTGAACTATCTATAGATCGTTTGCAACGGTCTGTAGATAGCTCAGCTGTTTCTTATGTATTTTATATGTAAATGTACATTTTGTAAATACTGTATAGTCGTAAGTTTGTTTGTGAATAAATAACGTTTTACATAGATAGATATTTTTTATTATACATATAAAATACCCAGAACACCCGGAATAAATATTTGCAGATCGTACAAACAATGTCTACATGCTATGTGTTTTTAATGTAACTTTAAATATAGGTACTCCTGAGCAATCTTAGATCTAGACTCTATAGACCTAAGATTTGATTTGATTTTAAAAAAGTGAAATCAAAAATCACACAATATGTTTATGGAGCAAAATAAAATTTCAATTCCGCTTAGCGCGTTAGGCGAAATTTTGATACCGTTTGTATAAATATATAATTATCTTATCTTCTCTATATATTCTTTTGTTTACATCCAACACGCAATGTAACTCGATTTTTCGTATATATAAGTAACCCCAGTTATTTTTAATGACGTTTACAGCGATCACATATGGCAAGTTTTGGTGTAATGTAATAGAATACGCAATTAGGATCGTTATCTGTGTCTTGGGATTTAGATTTGGATAAAAAAATGGTGTATTTTCTTTCACACTTTCCCAACAAGAAAACAATATCCGCCATATTGTATTCTTTCTAACTTTTTAGCAATGAGATTTGAGATGTCACTATCTAAAATAACCGCAAGGTAACATAGGTACGCTGATCATTGATCAATATTGACAAAAGGAAAAAACAGATTTTAAAACATGGAAACTGGAACATTTTTCTAGCAATTAATATAGCCTATGTTACTCAGGGAAATATAACTTTCTAATGGTGAAAGAATTTTTGAAATCGGTGCAGTTGTTTTTGAGTTTATTCATTACAAACATTCACACACAAAAATACAAATCTTTACACTTAACCTTTACTATTAATGTTTTTTTTTAATGCTGGACAATGCACACAACATCATCTAGCCCCAAGCTAAGCAGAGCTTGTGTTATGGGTACTAGAAGACTGACATACTTAGTACAATACATTACATAGATAGATATTTTTATTATACATACATATAAATACCCATGTAGATATATTATTAGCATTAATGTTTAAGTAACTTAGGTTAATTTTAAAAAGAAATTTCTACTATTAAATTAGAAGTTATGTACTGAAGATAGCACTTTATAAATAGCTCTATCTCCACCGACCCCGAATAGTGGCGACCTACAAATGTGGTAGTTACCGCGAAGTAATGGCTGGCACGCCGTGATTAAGAACAAGATGAACGGGGACTGATTACGGATCGACATAGACGCGAATCGCGATTGGAATGGGAATGGGATCGAGTTCGTGAACGAGTCTAGGATGCGTAATAGAAATTGTAAGCCGAAGATTGACGTTTAAGTAGACATCCTATATCTTGATCCATCAGGAATTGGAAAAAAAGTCATCATCTCAGTTACCTTTTAGTGAACTCTTAGCATTCTCGTAACTATTGCGTAGCGAGCTCACTGTCACTGAATTCACTAACATGGAATTACTTTAGGGACATTATCTACAGTGGGAATCATACCCTTCCTGATAAAATTATCATCACATTTTAAAATATTTTATTTTTAACTTTGATTAAAACTTTTTTAACAAAGTTATGTAAGTATCACGTTTCATCAAATGGCTACAAATCTGTTAGTTAGTAATTTTATCAAAATTCTGTGAAAAGGTTTTTAATAGTTCTCAAAAGGATTTGAGTAATGTAGAGTAGAAATATTTGAGTAATGTAGAAAGAAAAGTTTTGAGTAGATAAGTAGAAACAGAGGTTATATTTTAAACTTTCGCGATAAGAACTTATAGTCAAATATATTATAAGATTTTTTCGCGTACCTTATAGACTTATTCCCGACATTTCGGCTAAATTGCCGTAATATATTTATTTACTAACAGATGTTATAATCATATGCACTAAGGTTGCCTGGAAGAGATCGCTTTCAGCGATAAGGCCGTCCATTGTACCATACTGTTTACCGCATAGTTTCTAGTTTTAAGTTTTTGTTTCATGGTGTAAAATAAAGTATTATCATTCATTCATTCATTTAAGCTAAAAGCAATAGAAATCGCGCAGTGGTTGCTATCAAACGTAATAGTTCCGCGCTAAGGGCTGGTTGATAAGTAGTACGGTAGCTTGATATTTGTTTTGTTTATACGACTGTTTGTTAGCGGCTACCCTATTAACAACGATTGGAGGACCTTTGTTGAGGGATTCGGGAGGGAATTTATCAATAGGCACTTATTTTGGGGGCGAATTTAGTTATTTGTCAATGATGCTGCTATTTACGATTGTTAGAAGTAATCTAATCTGATAACAACAGACAAATATTTTTTATCGAGTCAAAATAAAAAAATGCTGAGCAATTAAACAAAAAACACAACATAATATTCTCCGTTCTTATAAAAAGTTAGCGTTGACTTTATGTCATCGTCATCATTACATATGGTAATCAATAGGTACATCAAGTCTGCGCTAACTTTTTATGTATTCTATGTATGTAGATATTTACAAAAAAATGTAGTTCCCAAAGTACAAGTTGTGCTTAATTTGGAACTAGAGTGTGATGTGTAAAATATCCATGAATATTTATTTATTTAAATAGAAAAATTTATATATAAATATAGAAATGATTTGATTTGATTTGAAATCTTATTTCTGGTAATAATCAACTTACTAGACAACCCTACACTAAGGTATCGCTACCTTATTCCAATTGCAATAAGGTATAATTTAGCTTACAATACTAGATATACCAAAGTTTAGCGAAACTCAATCAAACCAGACTTGTTTGACCATTCAAGATCCCTTTTGAGGGTTTCCCTGGAAGTCTTCGTATTGAAGAGGTTTTAGTAAATTTAATAAATTATCTAGTATATGATAGTATTGGTAGATAAATGTACTAAGTACAAATGTCTAGCCAGTTTGGTATATAGGTATTTTAAAATGTAAAAATCCGCCTTCGATCTTCACCAACATGTACCTAATATTTAAAAAAAGTACTTGCCAGATTTTAATTAAATGTATATGGGACCAACTTTGAAGTATGATCTACTAAACGAGAAATATATTTCAGTATTATTAATTAAAAAAATGTTTATTGCAAACTTTTGCTCTGGATGGAAATCGAACCCGCGACTTACACGGAAGACAGAGCTACTACCAACTGAGCTGTGATGCTTGTCTGTGTATTACGTTCTATATAAGTACATTTATAATATAAAAGGCGTACAAAGAAAATGATTCTGTAAAAATCCAGTGCTATCAAAGCCTGAAGCCGTAATAATAGATGAGTGCATTAGAGACACGTGTCGCCATCTTTTATTCAGACGTGCTCTGGGCTTAGATTGAGGCTCACTCGATTCGACTCAATACTCAATTCATTTATTGCTCTCATATGCTAAGACTAGGTTGTTATATTATGATTTGGTTACAACATATGAACCCTGTTTGAGGGCACTACAATATTACAGGATAGGATGGTAGGCAGACCGAGGTTTGTTTATAATATTATTGATTAAATTAGATTATGTCGTCAAAATTAGAAATTATTATATTATAATTAAAAGCAAATGTCATTTGAATTCCTATATATTATATATATATATATCAGTCACTTAGAGTTGATTGTTAGTACTTACCTACACCTAATTTAGATAAAATTCAATTAAATATTAGTCCATTATATGTCAGTCGCTTAGAATTCCTCCTCGACTTCCTCCTCCTTGCGTCGTTCCTCACTGCTAAGGTTCGTGACCCCTGCTTGGATCAGCTTATCTCTAACGATCAAAACTGTTAAAACTATACTAAATTGAAATAATATGTACCTACCTACTATATAAGACTATAATTTTTGCACACCACTTTAATTTGGTAAAAATATATGAACTTACATACCCACTATGACATCTTGTACCAAAATATTCCACGTTTTTTTGAATTTTTTCATGAAAAGCAGAGCTACTACCAACTCTCCAGCTCTAGCTACCAGCTTTCTAGCATTTCTAAGATTATGTTATTTCGTTTTTATTTGGGTTTAAGATCTTACTCCTTTATTTTAAAGTGAGTACGAAGTTTAAATGCAGTCAGTTGAATCGAGGTAATTCGGATCAGGGGCAGCTCTTCAGATGTAAATGCGAAGACGCATAATCTTTATGTAATTTGGAGACGTTTGAGAAGATTTGACGGGACTTAGGTTACAATCTACATACTTATGTTCAGTAGCATTCTCATTATTTACAATAGCTACTTTTGTATGTAGAGTGCTTTTTTTATTATTAATGATGCGTTTAATAACTCAAATTTCTGGCAGTCATCAATTTTTCTTTGCCAAAGCATGGAGAGATAATTATATTTTGATATTTTGTCAAAGTTAGTAACAGAGGCAAAAAATATATTTTGACAAAATTCAAACATATTTTTTCAAAAAAATTAATTATAAAGCTATCTATCGATGTTACACAGTAACATGATAATCATCTATCGATAGTATAAAGTCTCTTGCCCGTTCTCCTAGGCTCTGGTCGCGTGGAACTGGCACCTGGAATCACCTAGTATGTAAGACGATTCTAAATGATTCTTGTGATTTTATTGAACAAAGAATTTATTTACTTTTTTTAACGTTAACGAAATCTGTTTAAACTCTACCAAAGCTATAAATAAAATCAAAGAGCCTTCAGCACTTAAGTAATTTCAAATAATCCTCTATTTAACAAGTTTTAATACCTCGCTTGGCCCGCGGCTGCAAAAAAGGGATCGAGTTAAGTCTCAATGTAGTAAAGCAAGAAGCTAGTGGTAATTTTTATGTTCTGCCCGTGTATTATTTTAAAAAAACTGTTATCTTTAACAATAAAAATACTAAATTAATAATAAATAATGCTGGACAATCCACACAACATTTTTTTTTACTAACATACATCATACATTAATTAGTCTAAAATGAAATTGAAATTGTCAGAATAAAATCTTGTTCACAGTAAAATATCAACAGGGACGAAGTCAGAAACCAACACTCTAGATACTCAATAAGTATTTCTGATATTTTTCTGAAGTGACCATTTAGTCATTATTAATTTCAAGAATACCTAATAATGACGACGAATACAATAAGTTTGGGTAATACCCAACGCGAAGTAAAAGACCCATGTCATATATTACACCTCTACCATGAGTTGTCACAGTAAAATCGCCTGACTTTACTACATTAGTTACGTAAATATTAGTATTACGAATTTTAGTACCCAACTATCCGCTAGAGGCGCTGTACAAATCTTCATACAATTTTTAACTACAGACGCTAGCGAGTATAGATTAGTAAAAGCTCATGGTAGAGCTACGGAACTCTAAAAACTGCACGTTTTCACACGCTCTCTCTTGAATTACGAATGGCTATCGTACGATCACTTATCTCATTCTTATCGTGTGTGTGAGAGTGAGACAGAACACGTATATTGTAAATGGTTTTCCTAGTGTCCTGTGTCGCTTTTAAAGGATTTTAAGACCTTTTTCATGCCTTCCTAATGGAGTTCCAAATCCGACCCAAATTAATTTGCGTCACATTGTATTAATTGGTTTATAATTTATGTTTTGAACATTTACAATTCTTCTTATCGTGTCGATGCTACAACTGTTCTTTGTTGTAGCATCGTGTTGGAAAGATTAGCCAGACTATAGACACTGCTTTACCGTGCCTAGCTGTTACCGGTGTGCGCCA
Source organism: Ecliptopera silaceata (assembly GCA_932527185.1). Lineage (NCBI taxonomy): Eukaryota > Metazoa > Arthropoda > Insecta > Lepidoptera > Geometridae > Ecliptopera > Ecliptopera silaceata. The sequence continues at coordinate 5,463,555 of OW052213.1, read as the reverse complement.
CGAGGAGGCTCTTTCCATGCACCCCATTTACAATTAGACTAATAGTCTAAGTACTGTGTTTAAGAGTTGGCATGGTAGAGTATCATGGTAGTCATTTAATGTACCTACGCGATTTATTTGTTTGTGTCATAATAGTGTTATATAGACGACCGATGTGGCGCGGCGGGCGAAGGTCCGCTTGCGACGCGGAAGGTTGCGGGTTCGATTCCCGCCTTGGGATAAATGTTTGTACGATCTGCAAATATTTATTCCGGGTGTTCTGGGTATTGTATATGTATAATAAAAAATATCTATCTATGTAATGTATTGTATTAAGTATGTAAGTCTTCTAGTACCCATAACACAAGCTCTGCTTAGCTTGGGGCTAGATGATGTTTTGTGGATTGTCCAGCATTATTTATTTATTTATAATATTGTGAAAATAAAACAGTTCTTTGCTAATAAATTATTTATTCAATTACTAACCTACCTTGAACAATAATTCAGAGTGAATTTCACAAATGTTAGTTCTTAGAATAATAATTTATAGTAAAATATGTAGGTACCTAAGTAAAACGATCTTATAGTAGGAAATAAAACCACAAATAGCTGAACTAACAATGACAAAAGCATTGAATGATTTAATTGGCATGATGTCAGGAAACCCACAAGCATTGATCATGCCAAATGGCCCGACAGAAAGCTGTTAATGTTCAGGTAGGTACATAATGGCTGTCGCGAACTTTATGTTAAAAAGCATGTTTCTTGCCCGTTCTTCTAGGCTATGGTCGCGTAGAACTGGCACCTAGAATCACCTGTAAGACCTAGAATCTGACCTAGAATCACATGTACCTAAGACGATTCTAAATGATCTTTGTGATTTTATTGAGTATATTTGAATTTGAAGGGTTTAATACCTCAATATGAGCCGGGTTTTTATCGAAGCATGACAATCATGTGACAAACATATAATTTTATTTATATTATTATCACGGTGCAGCACTTCCTCTCAACAAACATTGTATTCTAAAATTGTACTTATAAGTATATAATATAAGTACTTCACAATTAACGCAAAATTCTACTCGTAAAACTTTGTTAGAAAATGCTACATTGTTATTTTTCAAAGCAAAAACCGCAGACGCAATTTAAAAAGAAACAACTTGAAACGAGATGTCTATGGTTGGAACTTGGTGTGTCGGTATAAAGAGAGCAATTGTTGCCAGCTTATATATTTCGGCTGGATGTGACTATTTTCTAGGTCCTGTAAAAATCTCTTTGGAAATATAAGCAAGACTCGTAGAACCCCTTTTGATAGACTAACCGACAGAAAAAAGGTTCTCAATTCTAAACTTTTTTACTGTACATACACAATGTAGTACACTGATTTTATAGATTTTTTAGTTATATTTTATCTACCACTGTACTCATCAATTTCGAATGGTGGACGAAAAATCCACCGAAATTCTTTTCGGTGGACTTTTCGTCGAAGGTTGTAGATTATTCAAAACCCCCAACTTTTAGTATATTTTCTAACAAAACAAACGGTGTCAGTTGGCAACACTTTCAATGCAAAAGGGGAGCGCGCTCGTTACCATTCATAATTCAACGAGAAAACTCCTCGTACGTTTTCCCATTAGGAATTTTATAAGGTTTTTATTGCGTTCCCGCCGAAAGTTGTGAAGTTTGACAGGCGTGCGGTGGGGCACGGAACACGTAGATAATGCGATTTTTTTATGCAGAGTTTTGAAATGTGGCGATTTTATTCTCGTTAATTTATAACTAACTTATAACAAAGATATATAGCTTTAGCCTTCTTCTTCTTGCGTGTCAAACAACACAACAACCTTACACTCGATCTGAGTAGAACTCTGCTACTCTTATCCCCATAAAATAAAATACATAAGAAACAGTTGAGCTATCCACAGACGCCTGCCTTTTTGATACCTTTTATTGGTTTTATTTGGTATTTTTAGTTTTATTGGATTTATTTAAGAATTTTCTTATTTAAATACAAATCACTTTTATTCCTATTGTCTTTGTCGTAACATGCTACGCTGAAGCAGTTTTGTCGCACGTCAACATTTTATTAAATTTTTGAAGACTAATAAGTAAGTAAATGAGTACCTAATTATTATCTAAGTTTTAAGTAGTTTTAAAGACACCTAGGTTGGGTTATATTGGAACTTCCAATTTCAATAATCAATAAAAACTTTTCCAATTACGCAGATAGCAACCCTATCATTCGGCTGACGACCTCTTTTCATTAAATCCTGAGTTATGCGACCTGTCAGTTTCAGGTCAAATATTTATAAATTTCGTAAAAACCCGTCTAGTTTTATATTATTATCTATCCAAGTCTATTTAGAAATCTATAATAAATAATATTCCAAAACTCCCTGTTTTTGTTTTACAGTTTTCATCGTTAAAATTATAAACAATTTTAAGTTTCTCCCAGTTTTTTTTCCCTAACCTACTCGTCCCACTGCTAGGCAAAGGTCTCCCCAGGTTCTCCCAGTTATGTTATAAAAATAAGATAATATTAAATTATATGTTTATTTGCATAAAAATACACAGCAGACACATTTAATACAAGTTACTACAAGTATTTTGTTTTGATATATTTTTTGTCTAAATGAGTGCATGCTGTTATAGGCAATAATAATTCACGAAAAATAAAGCTATAAGCCCACTTACATGTGACGATTACTTATGATTTTTTTGTTGGTTGTACCATAAATAAAGTTCCATTGTACTCGTATATATTCATCAGTGTTTCCCACTGAAATTCTTTTCCCAACTACGCAGGTGTCAGCCCTACCTCGCTTGACGACCTCTATTAATTAAAGCCTGTGTAAACCGAGCTTTATCGGCGGCGGCCGCGGCACCCAATTAGAGCAGCCCAACATTTCGCGCCAAAAATTATGCGGCTTATCGGCCCTGCGTAATAAACTCTAGGGTTACCCTCACCTTTTTTTTAAATAGTTATTTTTATCACAGAAAAAATGAAAATACTTTTAACAACCTATATTTTTTTAGAAAAAAACCTACTTTAATCGAATACATTACAGTATTATTTACGAAAAATCGATTTCAATCAACATCAACAAGTTATATTAACTGCATTAAGGATAACACAAACACTGATAATAATTAAAATTTTACTGACATAACTACTAGTATGGAGCCTTCTACTACTAGCCTACAAATAAATAAAAAATATCATAATCGATTCATTAAGAAAAATGTAGGTATGTGATATAAAATAACAATATGTAAAGATATAATTTTTTGACTTCACTCCGTTGCCTGTAGACATCATGACTGACGAAAAACAAACGAAAAGCAGAATAATAAGAAAAGAGGTTTGGAGCATTAAAGTTCTACGTAAATATGTAGCGAAGATTATCAATAGGCATGATGACAACAAGTAAATTTCATGGAAATAATTTGTGTGTATATTATTACAAAATTCCTAATTCTAAAACTCTGATTCTTTTCATAATTAAAAGCAAGATGAATATAAACCACTGAGTCCGGTATTCGCCTCTTCTCATCCAGTGTTTGCCAGCTACACTCCGCAGATCGTCGCTTCATCTCGCCGGGTGTGTCCTACACTACACAAAGCCTAAACGCGGTCTCCACTCCAGTATCCGTTTGCTCCAACGGTTATCGGTTCTTCGATTTCTTCTTTTTTTTTTAAACCGTGTTTACTATAAATTACTGTATTGCCTCTGCAGAATTCAAAACGAATTTCAAAACGATAAGAAAAATTACATTAATGTAAATATTGTTATTTTCATAGTCTAGTTAGGCAACCCTAGTTTTGACAAACGACCGTTCAGAGACCACGCTCGAGTGGAGTGTGATCGATTACGCCATTACAGGAATATTTTTGGCCAATCATTTTCGTTTTAAAATTGACATGTTTTTTATAAAATGAGTGTATAAAAATAATGATATGGATGGGAGACTGGTAATATGTTCTACTAAGTGTAAGAAAAAAATATCTTTATTCAATAAAATCACAAGGATCATTTAGAATCGTCTTACATACTAGGTAAGCCACGTGACCAGAGCCAAGAAGAACGGGCAAGAACCCGGCTACTACGGCTTTACGGATTAGAAAACAAATTCTGTATCTAGGTCTACAATGTAGGTAAAGCAAAGATAAGTAGATAGATAATACTTCATTGTACACAGAAAAACATGAAAAAAATTAGAACTTAATTTAAGTACAATGAGCTGCCTTATTGCCGAAGGCATTATCTTTCATACTTGTAGAGTCAAATTTCCGCTCAAAGCAATCACATAAAACTTGTTTTATATTTTATTTGTTTGCGCTTTATTTATTGCTCGCCATTTCAGAATCTCATTAGGGGTCTCTCTATTTTTGTAAATAAATGTAAAAATATTCAGCGTTCGTCATGGAAAGCCAATATGCCATTCATCAAGGCGAAGCGTCGCTAAACACCTACACCGCGCCAGATAACCGCAGTAGGTAAACCGACTACAATGCACGCTCGCACTCAATAAAAGATGATAACACCGTGAAATATGAACTGACGACACCCCTCAAACCCAAAAACATTGTCTCAACAACTTTCAACCTTGCATCACAAGCTAATACAGTTCAAAATAAGTAGAACAAACAAGCAACTAAAGACTTTTCCAAAGGATAAAGTCGACAAACATAATAAACGCGCACTAACGAAAACAAACCGCACCCAGTTCTCGTACAGCCAAATTTCCCAAAGAAAACACACCAAGTTACACCGTTTCGGAACGCAGCAGCGATGGCGCGAAACAAAAGCGCGGGAGCCGCCTCCATTGGCGTAGGAGATGGGCGGACTCCCGGATAATATGGCGGAAATATTACCGAGGAGGTATTCAAGGTGCAGCGGGAGCCCGGGCCCCGGGGGAGCCTCCCGGAGGTTAATTACCCGCCGGCCGATAAGGCAGCGGCTCGCTAATTACGTACTTATGGCGGACTGAAATTAGTTATCGTTGGCGGGAAAACGACGCTCACTTTGTTTGCGTTCCGTTTTACTGATAATATGTATTCTGGGGCGCTTGAGAGTAATGGAACAAAATTGGCGTCCATTCAGTTTTATCTTGTTAAAATGTAGGAAGCTTGAAGATAATGGAATCATTGTCCAAACAACGGCAGCACTCCCTGGGCTCTTCTTTAATCGTTTAGCTTAATTTTTGCTTTGTTTTATATTCAAACAGTCTGGAGAGAGATAAATCTTTTTGTTGAATAAAAGCTTCCTAGAATACATTTGGCGTTTTAATCAAAGATGAGCAGAAATTTGTACATCAATGATTTTTAACTATAAGCATGTCGAGTAATGACAAATAATATAGGTAAGTAAATTCATTCTTTACGATCTTAGGGAGTAACGTACTATACCAACCTGGTGAGTTGTTGGTGAGGGGCGTTCTTCTTTAAGTTACTTATGCACAAGTACGCAGATATTACTGTGAAATGTATTCAAAAACCGCAAACAACACGGCTGGCAGCTGAGCTCTGAAATAAAATGCGATAAAATAAAAAGATCTTGGCGACAAAACGTAGATACTTATACATCTGCCACTTTACCTATACCCCGATGCTTGTTTTATAGACTTCATAAAACAGTAGAGATAAGGTTGATATTGGCTTGGTTGTAGGTTACTTCGGTGCACGGCTGAGTTGGTAAGTTTATACATATTTACCACAAAAGCGGCTCTGAGAGAGATCGCGGGATCCGTTCGCCGGTTTTATTTTTCCAAGCTCTAAATGGAGTCGGTGGAGCATTTAAATAAGCTTCGCCGCCTGAAGTATGGTAATGTTAGTAATACGCGGAAAGAAACCGCGCCTGAGAGTCGGCCATCTTGAATTTTTCTGTTTCTCCATTTGATCCTTCGAACCGGAGCCGAGTTCTTAAATATTAAATGATATCAGTTGAAACACGGAGTCTGTTATGCGGAGTGAGGAATGATTCATTTTACTAAAGTACTTTTTGACTTCATTGGTGTGTGTAAGGAAATATTTTTATACATATTCCTACTTACCTATATGTACATACATTCAAAGCTGAGTCAGAACTATTTCTACATCTTCAAACACCCCGCCACCCACATCAACCTACCCATTCACCAATCAACCAAGCTATTAATAAAATGTGTAAACTACCACAAAAACCAAACAGTAGCCATAATGCACAGTCATCAAAGAAACCGGTATTTTTTCTCTCATAATTAGTAACAAATTATGTAACAAAAACTCGGCTCCGTTAGGAGAATAGCGTGAAGGCATCTCGGAAGAGTCTCCCGGAACGAGGAATGTGTAATGAATCTTACTAATAAGAGCCTGTCACTTCAAATAGGGGACGCTTTCATAAATTACCGATGAAAAATTTAAATTTATTCATCTGTGAGCAGTCTGAATGTTTCAATTAAGAAAGTATTCTAATTCATAAAGGAAAACGTGTTGTTGTCTATGTCCGTTATACCTACTCTATTTACATTGGTTTTAGTCTAACTACAACAAAAAATTGGTTTATTTCATAAAACAGACTTTAGGTAGCTGTGGTATACCTTTGTACTTGCCTACCTATGTTTCATGATTGTTAATGCGCTATTCTGATCTGAAACAGTTCCGTTCCGCTGCACGCACGGCGCGCTCCGCTAGTGGCCCGTAAGAAGCGTCCCTCCTACTCAGCTAATTAGCTTCCGCTAGCTGTAAATCTATCTTATACTGCGCCGACGTCAACGCTGCCGCTTTGATCACGCGTCAAGTGAAACGGAACGCGACGGTGTGAGTGAATGGTTTTTGAACGCAGCGTTTAATGTCAAATGTGGCGGGAACTCCTTTGCGTTTTCTTAGCTTACCCTCATTAGTGCCTATTACTTAGGCACCATTCACTATACTTTCAGACTAACAATGTTTTAGCACCTAAAACACAGCAAAATGGGCTAACTAAGTAGGTGCTTAGAAATTATAGCTACTCACAAGAGCCTATGGGCAAAAGCGCCGGCGCCAAACATCCGCTACGATTATGAATTAAAATGTAAAAAGAGTTGAATGCTCGAATATTTCAACTAAAAGTCTAAAGAATACAAACTTTTGTTTATATGAAGGGTAGATAGGAATATGTGATATCATTCACTCACACTTTAGTTCACACCGACACAGACTAATTACGTAAGCTGAATCTAAGCCCACAGCCGGGTAATCGTTCTATCATATCAATCGGTCGGCCAGAGCCCAGAAACAATCAATTAGAAACCGATCCCCTTTCAATTATTCGCCGCATCGGTACGTAATTGGCTCGCCCACCCCGGAGGGAGAAGGCAACTTATATTTCGTCTGTGGTCGCCTGGATTACGTGTGATAGCGATCAGCAAATATAAAACTGAAAATGGTTAAGCTTATCGTTAATGTATTAACGGCCGGTTTCTCGAACGATGATTAACGAAAAAATCAAATAATTACTACTTATGTGTCAAACTCGGATCAATCGTCGGATCGATTTGGGTTTCCAGAAACCGGCCGTAAGTACCTACATTAAAACCTGACATGAGACCTTTTTATAATAGGTTGTTAATTATATTTAATTGATTATAGGTGGTTTTATTAAATTATACTTGATAGTAGATAGTTATGACAAATTATGTTATAGACACATTTAATAGATATCGTTCGATTGCCCTACAGTCACCGATGCTTCGATAGATAAGTCCAATTTAAATTCTTGATAGAGCAAAATTTAATCTTAATAAATTTCCGTTTTATTGAAATGATGTCAAATTTATAGATATGTTTGTAGTTATGTCAAATTATGTAACCGATACATTATTTTATGATGACACGACCGACTCGTCTGCGTGTAGGTATGTGTCGAAAGTAATTGGACATTCATTCTCGATAAAGCGAAAATCTTAATATTTTTTTGTTTATCGATAATTACTTGGAATTTGTTAATGATCAGTCCATAAATGTGGTCGATCAGTGTAAAGTGCTTGGCAATACACACGATTCAAGCTTCTCAAATAATCCACAAAAGGTTTTGAAGACTCCATACAAAATCAGCGAATGCTGTTTTATTACTGGAACAAACTGATCGAATACACCGAAACACATACTCTGCCCTTAGGTCCATATATGTTGATGCAATCCTTTTGCTATACTATGAGTGGGTAGGTATACAATATCCATTCTATCACAACACGAAACCGATCGAATAAGTACACCAAAACACATACTGTGCCCTTAGGTTCATGAATGTTGATGAAATCATATTGCTATGAGTATACAATATCCATTCTATAACAACACGTAATACCACCTCGACACCTGAGCCGCCGAGTGATGGATGTCCATTGCGCATTGACAAGGCGTGGAGGTTAGCTGTGTTAAAGAACAATGGTCAAAAATGTATGGTGCAGACACTGGCGAGTCCTAATTAAATCCAAATACTGTACCCCAAGTACAAGTTTGTGCACACACGGATCGCAGAGACGCAATCGCCGAGCGCCGCCGATTTTGTATGGAAATTCAAGCTTCTCAAGAAATCTGCTAGGGGCGCTTCTTGGATCTCCATACAAAATCAGTGTCGTCCGGCGATTGCGTCTCTGCGATCCGTGTGTGCACAAACTCGTACTTGGGGTACTGGTCATTAACTAGCTTCGGTAAACTTCTTGGAGTTCTAGCGATTATCAATATAAGTTTTTTCAACACTCGAACTTATTCCATTAAATCACGCAAATCATTTGGAATCTTCCTATATACTAGGTGATTCTAGGTGCCAGTTTTACGCGACCAAGGCCTGGAAGACCGGGTAAGAAACAGAGACCTGGTTTACAGTTTTTTTCTTACTCAAACCCAAACTCTATATTTCTATTCTCAATAAGGAATGCTAAAAAATACAGTTGGTGTAAGTGAAAAGCAGATCATTTATTACGAAGTTATTCTTTAATTAATTTCAAGCACATTTACAGCAAGATTACCTCTAACTATAAACAATAACATAACAAAAAGCAGATAGGTAAAATCAACGTTAGCATAGAACAGAGGGAATCATATTATTATTCTTCAAACTTCATTTACTGAATTTTACATATTATTATATTGATCACACAGTTTTGTGTAAATGGCGATTTAATGCACTTCCATGAGCAAATTTCTTACCGCACGTTGTACAATTAGGTATATGGTATTTCTCGTTCGTGGGTTCTCTTATGCCTTTTTAATGTACTTCCGTGAGCAAATTTCTTACCGCACGTTGTACAATGATACGGTCTTTCTCCGGTGTGTCTTCTCAAATGCCTTTTAGCAGCAAATGTCATACTGAATATTGTACAATGATATGGTTTCTATCCGGTGTGGGTTGTCAAATGCTTTTTTAATAAACCACTCTCAGAAAATGTCATACTGCATATTGTACAATGATATGGTTTTTCTCCAGTATGTGTTCTCAAATGGTTGTTTAATGTACTTCCTTGAGCAAATTTCATACTGCACATTGTACAATGATATGGTTTTTATCCGGTGTGGGTTCTCAAATGGCGTTTTAATGCACTTCCATGAGCAAATTTCTTGATGCATTTTGTACAATGATATGGTTTTTCTCGGGTGTGGGTTCTCTTATGCCTTTTCAAATTACCATAGTTAGCAAATGTCATACTGCACGTTTCACAAGCAAATGGTTTTATTCCGGTTGAGAAAATTTCATACTGCGCATTGTACAATGATATGGTTCTTCTCTAGTATGTGTTCTCAAATGCTTTTTTAATGAACCACTCTCAGAAAATTTCATACTGCATGTTGTACAATGATATGGTATTTATCCGGTGTGGGTTCTCTTATGTCTCTTCAAATCACCATTGTTAGCAAATGTCATACTGCACGTTTCACAAGCAAATGGTTTTATTCCGGTGTGGGTTCTGATATGTTTATTTAAATTACTTCCTTGAGCAAATTGCATACTGCAATGTACAATGATATAGTTTTTATCCGGTGTGGGTTCTCAAATGCCTTTTCAAATGACTATTAGTAGCAAATTTCATACTGCATTTTGTACAATGATACGGTTTTTATCCGGTGTGGGTTCTCAAATGGCGTTTTAATGAACCGCTCTCAGAAAATGTCATACTGCATATTGTACAATGATATGGTTTTTATCCGGTGTGGGTTCTCAAATGGCGTTTTAATGAACCACTCTCAGAAAATGTCATACTGCATATTGTACAATGATATGGTTTTTATCCGGTGTGGGTTCTCAAATGGCGTTTTAATGAACCACTCTCAGAAAATGTCATACTGCATTTTGTACAATGATATGGTTTTTCTCGGGTGTGGGTTCTCATATGTATATTTAATGCACTTCCATGAGCAAATCTCTTACTGCATATTGTACAATGATACGGTTTTTCTCCGGTGTGGGTTCTCAAATGGCTTTTCAAATTAAAATTTTTAGCAAATGTCATACTACATATTGTACAATGATACGGTTTTTCTCGGGTGTGGGTTCTCAAATGCCTTTTTAATGTACTTCCTTGTACAAATGTCATACTGCATATTGTACAATTATATGGTTTTTCTCCGGTGTGGGTTCTCAAATAGTTTTTTAGTGAACCACTCTCAGAAAATGTCATACTGCATATTGTACAATGATATGGTTTTTCTCCTGTATGTGTTCTCAAATGGTCTTTTAATGTACTTCCTTGAGCAAATCTCATACTGCATTTTGTACAATGATATGGTTTTTCTCGGGTGTGGGTTCTCAAATGCCTTTTCAAATGACTATTAGTAGCAAATGTCATACTGCATTTTGTACAATGATACGGTTTTTATCCGGTGTGGGTTCTCAAATGGGGTTTTAATGAACCACTCTCAGAAAATGTCATGCTGCACATTGTACAAAGATATGGTTTTTCTCCAGTATGTGTTCTCAAATGGTTTTTTAATGTACTTCCGTGAGCAAATTTCATACTGCATATTGTACAATGATATGGTTTTTCTCGGGTGTGGGTTCTCAAATGGCCTTTTAATGCATTCTTTAGAGCAAATGTCATACTGCATATTGTACAATGATATGATGTTTATCCGGTGTGGGTTTTCAAATGGTCTTTTAATGTACTTCCTTGAGCAAATTTCATACTACACATTGTACAATGATATAGTTCTTATCCAGTGTGGGTTCTCAAATGGTCTGTTAATGCATTCTTTAGAGCAAATGTCATACTACATATTATACAATGATATGGTTTTTCTCCGGTGTGGGTTCTCTTATGCCTTTTTAATGCACTTCCTTGAGCAAATGTCATACTGCATATAGTACAATGATGTGGTTTTTCTCCGGTATGTGTTCTCAAATGGTTTTTTAGTGAACCACTCTCAGAAAATGTCATACTGCACATTGTACAATGATATGGTTTTTCTCCGGTGTGGGTTCTATTATGCCTTTTTAATGCACTTCCATGAGCAAATGTCATACTGCATTTTGTACAATGATACGGTCTTTCTCCAGTGTGTGTTCTCAAATGGTCTTTTAATGTACTTCCTTGAGCAAATGTCATACTGCACGTTGTACAATGATACGGTTTTTCTCCAGTATGTATTCTCAAATGGCGTTTTAATGCATTCTTTAGAGCAAATGTCATACTGCATATTGTACAATGATATGGTTTTTCTCGGGTGTAGGTTGTCAAATGACTTTTCAAATGATAATTAGTAGCAAATGTCATACTGCACGTTTCACAAGCAAATGGTTTTATTCTGGTGTGAGTTCTCATATGTTTTTTTAAAGTACTTCCTTGAGCAAATTTCATACTGCATATTGTACAATGATATGGTTTTTCTCCGGTGTGGGTTCTCAAATGGTTTTTTAATGAACCACTCTCAGAAAATGTCTTACCGCATGTTGTACAATGATATGGTTTTTATCCGGTGTGGGTGCTCAAATGGCGTTTTAACGAACCACTCTCAGAAAATGTCTTACTGCATATTGTACAATGATATGGTCTTTCTCCAGTGTGGGTTCTCAAATGCCTTTTCGAATGATAATTAGTAGCAAATGTCATACTGCATATTGTACAATGATATGGTTTTTCTCGGGTGTGGGTTCTCAAATGCCTTTTCATGTTACTATTATTAGCGAATCTCATACTGCATATTGTACAATGATACGGTTTTTCTCGGGTGTGTGTTCTCAAATGTTATTTTAATGCACTTCCACGAGCAAATGTCATACTGCATTTTGTACAACGATATGGTCTTTCTCCGGTGTGGGTTCTCAAATGTCTCTTCAAATCACTATTTTTAGCAAATTGCATACTGCATATTGTACAATGCTATGGTTTTTATCCGGTGTGGATTCTCAAATGGCGTTTTAATGCACTTCCGTGAGCAAATTTCTTACTGCATTTTGTACAATGATATGGTTTTTCTCCGGTGTGGGTTCTCAAATGGCTTTTCAAATTACTATTATTAGCAAATGTCATACTGCACGTTTCACAAGCAAATGGTTTTATTCCGGTGTGGGTTATCAAATGGCTTTTCAAATTACTATTATTAGCAAATGTCATACTGCACGTTTCACAAGCAAATGGTTTTATTCCGGTGTGGGTTATCAAATGGCTTTTCAAATGACTATTAGTAGTAAATTTTACTCTGCACGTTTCACAAGCAAATGGTTTTATTCCGGTGTGGGTTATCAAATGGCTTTTCAAATGACTATTAGTAGTAAATTTTACTCTGCACGTTTCACAAGCAAATGGTTTTATTCCGGTGTGGGTTCTCAAATGGCTTTTCAAATTACAATTTATAGCAAATCTCATGCTGCATTTTGTACATTGATACGGTCTTTCTCCGGTGTGGGTTCTCAAATGTGCTACTAACTTGCTAGTAGTAGTAAACATTTTATCACATATTTCACATGCATGTAGTATCATATCTGTGCTTTTTATTTGATGAACGTGGAACTTATGACTTTTTATATCTGCAAAAGTACTAAATCTATACATGCAGACTTCACAAACGTGAGCTCGATTTTGGTCATGAAATCTCATATGTTTTTCCAAATCACCTTTGATGATGAATTTTTTATCGCAAAAATCACAGCAATGATACAAATCAGCAACTTGGCTATCTACAGGTGCTTTACAGTTTACTTTATCAAGTTTATTTTCGTTTTCTGTATCTAATTCCAAGATATCAGCTTCTTTTAACTTTGTCAAAGTTGTGTTTGGAGTTTCTACTAAGGTCGCGTTTTTAATTATATTCAGTTGTTGGTCTTTTATATTATCATCTGAACAATTTGCATGGTTGTTATCATTTTCGAAATCTTTGTTTTGTTTTTGATGTATGCTTGTATTCTCGTTCAATTTGCGTTTCTTTATTTGTGGTCCTATGGAAATAATATTATTATCTTAAAACCAGAGCTTACTGATTGATATGTACTAATCTACTATATTTTATTGGATTGCTATAATCATAAATGAATTCAAAAATACAAGCGTAGTTGCACTTTAAAAAAAAATTGTACGATAATAATAGATTTGAAAACAGTGAAAGGAAAATTTGTAAGGAAACCAGTAGACGTCTACTTTCAGGAAAACTTATTCTACAAAAAATGTATTTCAGGGTTTTTCCAAAAAAATATGGGTCAAAAAACTTGTCTAAACTAAACTACAATACGATAGATGATCTGAGCCCTTAGTCCGAGCTTGTATTTTAAAACTCCCAACTCTCGAGCCGAGAGTCGTCTCTCGGATCTCTCTCTCTACTTCTTACAAAAATAAAAGGACTTCCGAGAGACTACTCTCGGCTCGAGAGTAGGAAGTTTTAAAATGCAACCTCGGATTAAGGGCTCAGGGTAGAATCTTACCGTGTGCTCGTGCATGTTTTCCCGAGTTATATTTTCCTAGATCAATATCTAGTTCATTCGCAAATTCGCTACCGTAGAAAACTAGAAGCTCCGTAAATTTAGGAATTATCTTGATCGTTCTAAAATACAACAAAAGTATTAATTAAATCTGTAACTCAAAATAACTATCGAAATGTAATACTCATAGTCATTTTATTATAGGTTTCAAGTTTGCTCAGCTCAACTGAGACGCAGAAAAATTGCAATTAAAATAAGAGAATCCAGAAAAAATAAGCAAAAAAATACTGTTTCATATACCGTATTAGCCCTGCGATCATGGATGTGTCTTTAAACAACATTACACAATTGCTCGAAAAAGTAAAATTTTACTACTCATTTTCGACATTTCGACACGTCGACATATCTAACATAAATTCTCGATGAAAGGGAAATTAACCTTGATTTTCCGATTTATCGAGAAATATGTCAATTACGTAACCGACACGTCGATATGTCGCTAAACATATTTGACATAAATGCTCGATGAAACGGAAATTTAACCTTTTATCGTTTTATCGAGAAGTTAATGCAAATTATATATAATTGACACATCCAAAATTTCAGAGCAGTTACAACCAAGTTAATAGATAAGACTTGTAACTGTAGATTATGTATCATTAATTTTGATGAAAATAAATAGTCTTATACTTACTCAACGATGATTTGAGTAACCTACTACTGACAAATTATACTAGACTATTTTAAGCCTTTTTTTCGATGGCGTACCTATCTGCTCAACTAAATTATTTTTAATAGGAATATTCAAATATTTATTAGTAATTTTATTGTCGAGGTGTAGCTTGCAGAATAACGGTCTATCTTATAAAAAGTTAGCGTAGACTTGAAGTATTTATTACCATACGTAATGATGACATAAAGTCAACGCTAACTTTTTAAAAGATAGGGGGTCACTATTTATTAAAAGTTTATTTATTTTAAAGTTTTTTACCTGTAATAAAGTTGTCCCTGATACTGAAAAGCTACAAGGTTTTGTTCGCTCCAATGCCGAGAGCAGTTGACATATCGCATCCAATTAGATTTGTCGGGGTCAATGGCGTCTATGCAGTAACTTGGTTTACGATTTGTGTCGTATATCTGTACAATATATATACCTAAAGTAAAACTATATTTATTTTCAAAATTATTTCTGGGCGTCTAGTCGAAGCGACGCGTGACCCCGAAGGCTAGTGAGTATCTGGCCCAGCGTATCAGCATTGCTATTCAGCGCGGCAATGCAGCCAGTGTCTTGGGTACGCTTTCGATTGGTACTGATTTGGATCTATAGATCGTTTGCAACGGTCTGTAGATAGCTCAACTGTTTCTTATGTATTTAATATAACAATGTACAATTTGTGAATACTGTATAGTCGTAAGTTTGTTTATTTTATATAAGTACAAACAAACAAACGACTATACAGTATTTACAAAATGTACATAGGTATATATAAATATGACTGAAAGAGGCGTAGCGTAACTGGAAGCGACTGAACTTGACTGATAATGACTGATAGTGACAGACAGAAACTCAAAGCGACTGAACTTGACTGATAGTGACTGACAGAGACTGAAAGCGACTGAACATTACTGATAGTTCTCATACATGTGAAAACATATAATTGGTGTTTAGTTTTTTTAGTTGTTTTAATATAGTTTGTAGGTACACTGTTAGTTTTTCGAATAAAATAAAAGATGTCACTATCTTTTATTTTATTCGAAAGTCACTATCTTTTATTTAATTTTAATTGATAGAGACTAAAAGTGAATTGACGTGACTGAAATGTAAATTTACCTGCCAACAATAATAGGAGTCTACACCATCCGTTTTTTCTCCTGTGTACGGACCAAAACGCACCCCGCTAGGTAGAGTAAGGGTTGCAAATATACCCAGACCTGCTCCTAAGGGGTAGAATAAAGGTATTTAGGTATTATGAAGTGCGGGTTCGATTTCCGGGAGAATATCATTAATAGTTTCTTTGTTATTTGTAAAATAAGTAGAGAAAAAACAATAACTTGTAGATATATATACAAGTATAGATATATAGATAAAAATTATTGTTAACCTAAGAACAAATAACAATATGACTGGAAAATATTTTGTTTTTAAGGGTGTATACTTACATCTACTTATTGGTGATTAGTTTTCTTTTTACAGTGTTTCTAATATCACTGTTTGTTTTAATAAAAGTAAAATAAATATTAAATTAACAGGTTAAAGCTAAGATATAGTTGTTCAGATAAGATAAGCTCCGGCATTGAAGCGGTTAAGGATAATTCAAACCTGGTATACTGGAAGGTGCAAGGTGCAAGAAAACATTAGGAATGGTCAATGCAGCCTGTGGGACGAAGGATGGGACATTTAGTTTGGATGAGACCTAAAAACACGAAAATTATATAAAAACATCTAAAAAACAGAATTTTGTCGCAATTACCTATACATCAACAAAAAATATAAAAGCATTCTTTCAGGAAACTAGTTCCCATAGTAGGTACCTACAAGCGTTGCTTATACTTACATAATATTTGAAACTATCATGGTTTGAACATAGTTTTGATTATAAACGAGATATTGGGATATAAGCATTGCTTAGTTTGGGACTCGAGTGTGAAGTACTTATAAAACTTTATTCACAAACAAACTTACGACTATACAGTATTTACAAAATAAAATTTGTACATAAGAAACAGTTGAGCCATCTACAGACTGTTGCAAACGACTTATAAAATAAATGAAGTGAATATTTATTTATATCTACTTATTTTGTATTTACCTTATCATTTGGTATGACAAGCAGAGGGCCATGAATAGAGCAGTACTCGTAAACTTGTTCGGAGCATTTATCGCAATCTGTAAAAACAAAACAAAAAGATAACGAAGGATATACTTACCTACACATATTTACTGGTAAAATGATATGCCTAGTAATATTGACTGCTGAAATAGCTAAAATGATCTTACAAATAAATAAATAATGCTCGACAATCCACACAACATTATCTAGCCCCAAGCTAAGCAGAGCTTGTGTTATGGGTTGGGTACTAGAAGACTGACATACTTAATACTATACATTACATAGATATATATTTTTATTATAAGTAGGTACATATAAAAATACCCAGAACTTACAAGTAAAATAAAGTAGGATGATACTTACAGATATATTCGTCCAAATTCGGCTCTTCAATCTCGTAGTAACTTATTCGTGGTCTCTGTCGCAAGCAACGCTTACTCATTTTGCTAATGAAAAGAAGAATAAAACAATAGTTTTATTTATGATATTTTGTGTCTAAAATAAAATTACGATAGGTTCACATTTATTAAATTACTTACAGCAATATTTTTAGTCTTTCGTGAAAATAAAAAGAGTTTCCCGCCTTTTTGTTTTTTTTTTCTTGCGGTGTACTTATAGGTAAATGAAATGCTTTGCATTCTACCGGGATTCTACAATGAGGTCTATTTATTGATAAGAACTTTTTAGAAAGGGATTCGAAATCCAAATACTCACCGATGACGCTGCTGACATTTTCTATCAAAATCTTTCAAAATTCAGATTTCTTGTAGTTTTTTGCAGGTATATTTTTGGAAATATAATAAAATGTGTGTGAAATTGTATTAGTACGGTAGTAGTAGGTATAATGGTAAGCTGTAGAAAATATCATGACGTATGCTGCGGCCGTAGCTGGACTTGGAGTAGTTCTGATACTGCTGGCACTGGTTTATAAGTGGAAATGGAGGTCTTGTAAGGTAAGCGAACCTCCTTGGATTACCTTTGTATATTCGCACAATGCTACATGGGAGCAAAGCAAAAACTGTTCAAATTATGCGAAGAAACTACATTTTTTTGTAGGTTCATAGATTAATTTGTTCTGATTAATTCTATCTCTACCAGAACATTAATTTACATTTTTAGTAAGTATTCAAAACAATATAAGTACAGGATCCTCAAATTCATACGAGTCTTGTCATTCGATAGTGAGGTATTTTTTTTATATTTTTGTTAATTAATATATTTAAGCTATCGCGGGCGAAGAAGGCCGAATCCAGAAATTCCGTAACGAAATAACCTAACACTGCGCATGCATAATCCACCAAAAATGCTATGCAATAGCTTTACCGCGGCAGTCCCAGCCTCACGTCTTTTTTTCAATTCAACGTGTGCAGGACATAGAGCTCCCTAATTAATAATATGTTTTTTTTATTAGTCTGAAGAGGCATGTCCACCATGCTCTCCCGTCCAGCTGGTACACCGCCTGTGTCCGCACAACAACGTGGTGCAGTGCTTCGAGGTGGAACAGAAGGACAGTCTCGATGACCATCTCGACGTGCTCACTAGGAAACTCGCTGAGAAGGTTCGTTCATTCATTCATTCGCTCGGAAAAACGCTCGTGAATAATTACTTAAATATTCACGGACATTTCACACATCACACCCTAGTCCCAAACTAACTCAAGTAACTAAGCAATTCCATTCAAATAAAGCTTGGGAACTAGACTGCTGATAATATAATATGTAAGTAGTTGGGTTTATACTTTTTTTGTAAATACATAGGTACTTACCTACATATAGGTAATACGTAGTAAAACCCAAACATTTAACAAATAAGTTTCTTATGTTTACCTACTTACTTATTTATGTTTATCACACAAACATATGCTTTGCGTGGGAATCGAACCCACGACCCACCAGTCACCTACTTCCATATCTTTACCCACACAACTATCAGTAATTAACATACATAGCATTTTCTACATATACAGGAAGGTCGACTCCGTCTATCCAAGTCGAAGATCCGGGAGACCCAAAACGAGATTGACAACCTTCACGCGATAGATCAGAACGTCCGTTTCAAGTACCGGGAGATTATGGACTCTTTGAAGACCGACCTCCTTGGTAACGAGAAGGAATGTAAGAAACTGCAGGAACAGATCGAGTGGGTCAGCAGACGGCGGGCTGAGCTGAAGGATGAGGTTTGTTGGCAATTTTAATATGAAACCTTTTTTTTTCTATTGTCTGTGTTCGATTGTAGCTTTTGTTCTACAGTGTAGCAGTGTACTAGTGTAGCTTTATTTTAGTGTAGAGTGTAGCTTTTGTTTTAATATTAGAATAGAACTGATGTTGGAAATTTTAATTTGAAACCATTTTTTTCTATTGTCGATGGTAGTTTTTGTTCTACAGTCGAGTACCTATTGGAAAAAAAACCGCGTTTTATTTCTTGTAATTTTAGATGTTCGTTTTTCAAAACTTTTAAAAAGCGTTTTTTTTTCAATCAATTGAGCGGTAAAAGCAAAGTTCATTTTAAGTGTACACTATCAAAATATTATATAGAACACCGGCTTGTTATTTTTGTGTCACTGAAATAAAAATAATTAATTTGAGTTTAACTGCGTAGGTCCAACGCAAAGAGGCCGCCTTCAGGCGCGCGGCAAAAAGGCTGGAACCTGTTTTATTAACGGAGTTGAATAATCTTAATACTTAACTGTAATTAACTTTGACGAATTAAACGATATCACACACAATCTCGTCAAATTATTTGTTAACATTTATGGATATTATTGATGGGTTTAAAGCTAATCGTTATGTATATTGTTATGTATCGCTAAATGTTAATGAGAAAGGCTATCACAATTTTTAGGTCTTATTTAATATTTGACATCCGACGAGAACAGAATTTTTGGAATTAAGATAAATAACAAACCTACCTAAGGTCCCATTAACTCCATTAAAAAAAATATTTCTATATCAACAGTCTACAGTCAACGTTATCTTTTTGTATCTAAATGGGCAATGTTTCCTTATTTTCTTAAATAAAAATAAGCAACTTGAAAATTACCAACTTAGGTCATTATTATTTCTCTAGGCCTCCATATGACGCGAAAGTAAAAAAAATGTCATTCGTCAAACCATAGGTCCGACGTGGTCAGAGACTATACGGCGAGGCAGCTGCAGAACTGGCTACGAATCTAGCTGAGTTACAACGAGGCAGAGTCGACCATCGCATTACGGACAAACCACATCAGCACTCGCTGACCTCGCTACGGCATAGGAAGGTAAATATTAGATACAGGTGTTTCACACATCACACTCTAGTCCCGGACTAAGCAAAGCTTGTTTTATGGGGAACTTAGATTGAACTGAAAAATAAAGGCTGAAAGAAAATAAAAAACAAACAGAAAAAAGCAAACTATCATGTACCTACTGGCAAGAATCCATAGATAATATAAAAAAAAAGCTTTAAAATTAGGTTTTACGTGTTTTTTTATTCTTTTATTTTGTAGCTAAATGAAAAGAATGTCCAAAATATCCCAATAAATTTGCACTAGTTTTCTAAAGCGTATCTAATCGAAAATTTGTGCATTATATCACAAATTGTCTAACTCGGGATGAAACAAGTAAAGCAAACATAATTTCCTAATTCCTAAAGTTTAAAAAGTTTTTTTTTTCAGGAGCCACAGCTACCCCGTACGACTATAATAGGATCCCCTCTCATCAAGTCGCCGCCTACGTCGCCACCACCTGCCTCTCGTTACGGCATTACTGACTCGGGGCACTATTCACACTAAACAAAACACAAGTGTGATGCAACCATAGACAATTTACTTCTTTCGGAAGAGTGAAAATGTCTATGCTTACATACTTGATGAAATAGTGCAAGTGCACGTTCGGTGTAGAAATAAGTGTTGTATTTATTTTTTGATGCGTTTATTTATTTAAGATTTTTTGTTTTTGATGTGTTTATTTTGATATGTTTTTTTTGTAACGTGTTTTATTTTGTGTTCTTGTGTTGTTTTTTGTGTTTGAATAAATGATTATTATTGATTTAAATGTTTATGTTGTCAAATTAGGTATGCTAGATTCTAGCAACGTTAGATCAAAGTAGAAAGGGTGGCGAATCAAAACATCGAAAGTCGAACCGGAAGTAGAATAATACAGATCAGAGTCAATAGAGGTGCCATAAAATAATAAATAAATGTTCATGGACAATTCACACATCACATTTGTCCCAAACTAAGCAAAGCTTGTACTATGGGATTGCTGATAGAATATCTACTGATATAGGTAGGTACCTAAGCAAGACTTATATTATTGTAAAAACATTACTTATTACATAGTAACACCCAGCAGAGCTACTAACTAACTACCATAATGAGCTGTGACGCCTGTCGCAATGTTACTATTGTATGTACTTAAGTACCTAACGTTTACGCGTGTGAATATTTGAATCTTCGGTGAAGCTCTCCCACTCTCATCTTAGCAATAAGAGATAAGCATGGTATCTAGAAGGAATGTTAATAATTTCTCCATAAACACAATATAATAAATCAAATTAGTTAAGGACCTACTTCATTAAAATAACAATTGCAACATTGCAACCTCAACAAAAACAAAAGCACGCGATAGAGCTGATGCAATGCAATGCAACCCAACACACGTCCAAAATAAAGACAAACCGCTGCCTGGACCCTTTCGCAACGCATATTATCTCTCAACTCTCGTTAATTCCGAGGGTTAAATCCCCGAAAAAGTGAGCACTTGCCTTGTTTACAAGGTTTTAGATTTTAATTTAGATTGGGGTTGAATTCTCATGCACGAAACGTCACAAACGTCACTCTCTTGGCGGGAAACTGCGCTTTCCTGTTTGAGTTATTAGGTTGGTAGTTATGTGGGTCGTTTACGAGGGGGAAAGGTATCCATTAAAATCGCATTCGTATGTGATCACCTAATACAATATCATCAAGTCCGCGCCTGGGGTGCTTTGTGAATAATTTCGCGGCAATCTGCTCGCATTCGTGTCGGATTTGTACAATTTCTTATAATTTTTTAATTGTTAAAAGTATTCAAATGCACGGAAGCCGAAACTCTATGCTGATAATGGAAGGGACCAATTTACATTTTACTGATTTTAATTAATAAAAAAAGGTAGCACTCCGGGAGTGCCGGCAGAAGTGAAAACTTCAATATTAACGTTGTGTTTAATTATAAGTATAAAAGTACTATCATTTATGAGGTAGAATACAATGTTTATGTTTTTTTATTTTTTATTTTTCGCCCTGTGCCGCCTAAACAGAGCAGCACACTCAGGCACGGTAGAAAGAGTGGGAGATACTAGTTCCTCTCCCTTCCCCTCGATCTTACGCTTTTTCGATCAGCATCACGTGACCCTGACGCGAGTTTGAAAGTTTTTACCCATACAAAAAAAAGTGCTCAGCGCCGCTAAAGAAGTTTTCACTTCAAAAGTTTTCACTTCAAAAACGTAGAACGATTTAGGTTAGGCATTTTATTTTTGCTTGGTTGTCACTTTTAATATAGAGCAGGGATCCCCAAACTATTTTGGACAAGTGACCCCTTTTCCAAAATGAAATCTTACCTCAGACCCCCATGGCCAAATAACCTACTTTTAAGATCAACCCCCTTATTCTTAATGGTCATAGTGTGTTATTTTTCATTCTGACTTGAAGAACTGGTTGATTTAATAGGGGTCGATTTTAAGACCTCCTCGACCCCCACGATCAGCTTTCGTTTATATCGACCCCTAGGAAACCAATATCGACCCCAAGGGGTCAATATCGACCACTTTGGGAATCCCTGATATAGAGTGTAGACGCTTGAATGAGTTCGACATTTTCAATCACATTATTTGTTATAAAAGCCACTCAAATAAAAATATTTGCTTACAAATGAAAACATCTATTTAATTATCCACCATCCTCACATCTGGTGCGGTTGTCAGTCTGTTTCCCAACTCAAGTGACGATGTGTGCAAACACTAGTGTCAATCAATGGGTGCTTCAGGCAATGGGGTTGACGTTTTTAAATGAAATTTAAATAAAAAGTTGGAGGGTCGAGTGTACAAATAGCAGAAAATAACTAGGTCTACAAAGTTAAAGCTAACTATGAACAAAATAATGGCCCTGTTTATTTTTAAAATTGTTTAGTTTTTAAACGTTATTTTACTTTTACTGGGGCGTTTCCCGAAATATTTATTATTCAAGCATGTTTTATTTTTTTTCTGAATATGTTACATACTTATATACATATTACATAAGTAGGCACCTACTATCAATGAAAAGCAGGCAAACAAACAAAAATACGAATGAGTACTTAGATATAGGTTTGTTCCGAGGTATTATTTAGGCCAGGTACAGTCACACCAAAAACTATTTACCCACCGACTCAAAACAAATTTAAGAAAGAAAAAGATTTGAGTACCTAACTCTTGTCATCATTAATTTGAAAGGTTTTTTTGCACCCTGTATGAACCCAAAACAGTATCAAGAGTGAAACACTCCCTCGGGAAAGGTTCAGTCAGTTTTTAAATTCGCTAAGCGCCCTACATATACGTGTTTATAATATAAATAAAACAAACCTTACATGCCGCTCATTCGATACAAAACATGCAATTTTCAACTCTATTTTATACAACATACGGTGTGATGCTTGGAAAAGTTATCTGATCCAACTTAAGTGTATTAAAAAGTTTCACCACCCTTCTAAGTAGGCGTTTTTTTCTTTTTGTCCTTAATGTAAAAAGAAAACGCAAAAGTTTCGGGTCGCGGCGAATTTAGACCCCCCTTAATGCGATTATTACGAGTGGGGATGAAAATTGTCTCGAAATTTTTAAATAACTTTTATTTTGTTCTGGTTTATGCTGATTTGGTTATTTTGACGCAGATTTTCTGACGCTGAGTTATAAACAGACATGGAACAAGCGGTTATTTTAAGATTGTAAAAGTTTGCTATGCAGAATGAATCCACATCTAAAGTGGTCACTTAAATAAAATTGTGAGTGTAATTTGAAAGACGAGAAAAATCATAATTAAGTACCATTTGGCAATAATAGGTAATCTCCAAACCTAATTTGACGGTTGTGTTATTGTTGCCGTATTTTCTCTCAAATTGAAACGACAAAGCCAGATAAAAGTTAAGCAAAATATACCTACTTAAAAGGCTGGAAATATTCTAAAAACAAAGGGTAAATCTTTTCTAGGTTGCCTGTAGGCACTCATGCTAATTTATATGGTGTATTTAAAAAATCATTGAATGTATATGTATACATTCACCACATTTAATTGCAATTTTTTTATTAGGGTGAGCGCACATCAACGACATAGCACGACTTTACACTGACTTTCAATAGCAATTCGAAGTAAATATACTTACCTACTTACAATTGTAATAAAAAACATTTGTAAATGATCATTATTTTATTAAAAATACCGATTTACTTAACAATATATAAGTTTACATAATGTACCAAACAATGTGAATGAACTAAAAATTCGTGTTTTGGTAATGATATCTAACAGTGATAACATTTTTATACCAATTATACTAACTTAACTATGTACCGAAAAACCTACACATTTACAAAAGTAATATTATTCAAATAACGGCATTTAATGATTAACCAAAATCATTTTGTCTATATTACATCAAACGCAAAAAATAATTTTGTCTATTAATAAATATTACATCAAATGCAAACAAAAACGTGTTTAATGCCCGGGATACAAAATATTTACATATTTCAAATTACAATTGTTTTCATTATAACTAACTTAAATCTAGCTTTTTATGTAGGCTTCATTATTTTATTTATATAGCTTACGTTAAAATTCAAGCGCTACAGAACGAAACGGGACCTTGTCAAAGTAAATTTTCCAAACAAAAAAAAAATTCAGTCCAGTAGACATCAAAGATTATAATAACAAGGTTGAGATATTTTCAAATCTCTAACAAAACAAAGAACATTGCCCAAACCCTGTACCAGATTGCGTCACAAGCTAATTATCATCAAAATTAATATTTTATTTATATGTGTTCTTTGTTAATTTTTAAGTCTTTTTTAACCGGGTTTAGAAAATTAAAATTAATTATACAAAACCTGATTATTAATTTCCTACTTCCGAGTGCTTAGTCCGAGCTTGTATTTTAAAGCTCCCTACTCTCGAGGCGAGAGTCGTCTTTCGGATATCCATACAAAAATACAAGAACATCCGAGAGACGATACTCGGCTCGAGAGTAGGGAGTTTTAAAATGCAAGCTCGGACTAAGCCCTACGCACGTCAACTATTTTGTTCCGATCCCAGCTGTCACCTATTTTCGTGAGTGGACATTGAGCATAAAAATCTTGTTTGCCAAGTAAGCTTTAGCTGAGCAGGCAAACATGATAAAAAAATAAAATACATTTTTAAATATTTTGAAATGCGGTTAAACATTGAAAAAAATATTGTTGGTAGCGAAAAGGTAAATAAAAATTAGACCTTTGAGAGTAAATTCAAATTGATGCAAGTTGGTACAGATTCCCATAGCCCACTGGGCATTGTCCTTTAGTATTCAGTACTATTTGAGTTAATATCTTGTTGAATGTCATATATTCGGTTGCCTGGAAGAGATCGCTTTCAGCGATAAGGCAGCCCATTGTGTAACCATTTTTTGTTTTGTTATCTGTAATTTTTTTGGTGTAACAATAAAGAGGAAGGGGAGGCCTTTGCCCTGCAGTGGGAAACTTCCGGCTTATAAATAAATAAATAAAACAATAGCTATCTATCTATCTATCTATATACGTCTTTTTACCTTTAAACATGACTTTATTAAACTTATTTTAATTTATTTATTTTAAATATAGATCAAAAGTACTTTGAAATATGGATAAACTCCTTTGACAAGGTTCTACCACATTACAATGTCAGTAGCGTGTAATTAGCGCTGGGATAATGTTGTCTTACATTTCGTTCGATTTGTCATCATCTTCCATGAATTCAGGATCCAACTCGACCTGTTAAAAGAAAATGTTAAATATTACCAATTTATAAAAAAAATAACTTATTTATTTTAAATATATCTACATATTTAATACTCTACTATAAGCAAGAGTGTATACTGTGAATAAAGAGAGATATGTGTGGTAACTCCAACGAAAAGAGATTTTCAACGCCGAGCGATCTTTGTCTCGGGGTCGCTCGGACCGATGGATAGTATTCGGTCGTATTATTATAGTCAAACTTCGTGATAACTTCGTTTGCGCGATCTAGGATTTGCCAGCGCCATCTGTTGATCTATTGCTTAGACTACGGTACATTATATCATGTAGCGAGATAGATGGCGCTACAAATATGAGCGACGATCTGCGGAATGTAGCTGGCAAACTTTGGATGAGAAGAGCCGAAGACCGGGCTCAGTGGCGCGTCTGCAGAGAGACCTACGTCCAGCAATGGACTGATATAGGTTGATGATGATGATGATGATGATGATGATGACAAATATATCTTACCGCTTGCATGCCAGCCACCGCACGATCCGTCTCTTCCGTTTCTTCCTCTTCAACAACTTGCATAGTTTCATTCTCATTCTCGCCATCGCCATCTGTAGAATTGTTATCTCAGTACTATTGCGAGAAGCATGGTATTAAGTTAAGTTAACTAGGTAGGCGATAAAAGATTTTATAATAAACAAAATGTAAGTACTTATAATATGAATGAACAAAACAATATATTATATGGGCCTGGTCCTAACCTAAAAATTTTTGTAATTTTTTTTTTTAATTCGTCATTGATATAATAATATACTAAATAAACATCAAAAAGTAAAAAGACAAAAATTAAAATCAAAATGTTCAGGGCGGTATTATTTCTAAAATCAAAATTCTTCCAGACAGTCTTTGGATGGAGAGGTATCAGACGTATGAATACTTATAGAAATTGTAAAAACATAAGATTTTCCATAAATGTGTGAATAATAGTACCTTCTGATTCGTTGGTTTGTATCAGTTGCAATTGTCCGTTCACAATGTGCCCGGATACCACTCCAGATAATCCAGATAAATTGATCTGCTGCCGAGCCTGCAAAAGAATAAATTAAGATTTGTGTAGTTCTTTTAATAACAACACTCCCACTGATATTGAGGGAAAACATGTTTTATTCTTAAAACGTAAATCCGTTTATGGCTTTCTGTTTTGTAAATAAGTTTATTTCACTTTCATTTAAGTGCTGTGGATTTTGTTACAAAATAAATAAATACATAACAGCTGGTGCCCACGACTTCATCTTGCTATAGTTATATTTTTATCAATTCGCACAATATCTTAATCAATTTAACCTGTGTTCACATGATCACCCAAACTGAAGTCTTTGCAAGTAGATAAATAAATCAATATTCATGGACAATTCACACATCACTCTCTAGTCCCAAACTAAGCAAAGCTTGTACTATGGAAACTAGATTGCTGGTACAATACTTATATAATGTTTTTTTTTTAATACACATAACACCCAGACATAGAACAAATATTTATGTTCATCACACAAACATTTGCTCTGAGTGGGAATCGAACCCACGACCCATAGCATGGAAGGCAGAGAACCTACCAACTCAGCTGTGACGCCTGTCAAGTCAAGAGTGTTTCTTATTTGAGTTGAAATCAAGAGTGTTTCACTCTCACTTTCAACTCGATTAAGACACTGTTCTTTATTAAACAATTGTAAGAAGGATCATATAAAAAAAAACGCTAGGATCCAAGTTTTTGTTCGTTTTGTTTTAAAATTGAAGTTCGAAGTGTGTCCTTAGCCATACCTTTTTAGCTTCCGCCTCTAACTGTTGCTGCACGTAAATGTCCTTGTGATGAACTTTGTTGTGGTATTTCAAATGATGAGCTTTCGTGAACTTCTTGTTGCATAGAACGCATCTGTAAATAAATAGATAAATATAAATAATGCTGGACAATTCACACAACATTATCTAGCCCCAAGCTAAGCAGAGCTTGTGTTATGGGTACTAGAAGATTGACATACTTAATACAATATATTACATAGATAGATATTTTTTATTATGCATATAAAATACCCAGAACACCCGGATTAATTATTTGCAGATCGTACAAACATTTATCCCAAGGCGGGAATATAACCTGCAACCTCCGCGTCGCAGACGGACCTTCGCCCGCCGCGCCACATCGGTCGTGGTATATATGAACATTAATATACTAATATATATATACTAATATAATACTTACGCATATTTCTTCTCGCCCGTGTGTGTGAGCATGTGATTGGCCAACACATATGAGTACGTGAAAGATTTCCCGCACAAACTGCATTGGTACGGACGTACTCCCATATGTAACCTGCGAGAGAATTTATATTAAAAAAGATGTCAAAATACTATTTATACATATACATTATACATATACATTTTACATATACATTTACCGCGTAGGAATTTTCATTTTTAATCAGAAATTTCTGTTAACATATTATGTATGTACCTACTAATCTAATCAGATGACAGATTATATGTATAACTCGTTTATTTCATTTTGTTAATGTTTATACATTTGAGAAAAAATTGCATTATAGTGTTTTTTCTTGATGGGAATCGAACCTACAATCCACAGCATAGAAAATAATGTCAACTGACCAAATATAAGAACCGAAATGTAACGCCTGTTAAAAACCAAATTAATTTTCATAATAATTTAGCCAATGGACACTGGCAATCACATCAATCACAAAAAGAGGAGACATTTGACACTAACTAAACTAATTGTTAGTACATACAGAGACTACATAAATAAGGCCCTTTATTTTAAAGTATAACAGGAACATCTATGCTAATATTATAAAGAAGCAAAGTTTGTGTGTTTGTATATTTGTTAAATTGTAAGGGGTAATCTCGGGATCTACAGAACCGATTTAAAAAATTCTTTCACCAATAGAAAGCCACATTATTGCTGAGTGTCATAGATCCTGGGTGTAGTGGGGCTAGTATATGATAATTTGATGGAACTCGTTTCCTATAAGCGAAGGGAAAATTCTCCCACCATTTTTCCAGCCGACTTGACGATGATTGATATTTTCCAACACTGGCAGAACTGTAGTATTGACGGACAGAAGCTATAAATAAAAAAATGGAAGACTCTTTTATTTTCATACATACAGAGTCTACATAAAAGACTTACCTCTCATGTTTTTGCCTATCGCCGTGCTCGAAGAATCGTCTGTCACAGTATCGGCATTTATGGGGTTTGATTCCCGTGTGCCGCAGCATGTGACGTTGTAGACCGAGCCGGTTGTTGGTAGCGAAGCCACATGCGCTATATAGAGTTATTTGGGACAAGGGTTGGGAGCGTAAAGGAATCTACCCTTTTGTGGCTTCAATTTGTGGAGATTTTAGCATTGATGTATGGAAATTTATGTGATGTTCAATTTTCTAAGATTAATTTCATTTATAATAACTATCCAAACGCATATGTAGTTATTTTATCACTCATTGATATTATTCTTATTTACTCATCCGACTCACTACAAGCTGATTAAACTTTTTACTACTTGTTACGCTGACGAGTGAGAATACTTACGTTATATTCAGTATATGTAAAAACACCCGTATATAAAAAACAAACCATTTACTAATTCGTTATGTCAATAAACAATGTAATTTAATTTAGGGTTAAGCTCACCTTTGTACATGTCCTATTTTTAAGTTTCCTGTATTTCTGTAGTTTTGTTTTTGTGTGTACAATAAAGAATAAAGAAAGAATAATTTGTAAGAACACCCGTAAGTAAAAAATAACTGTCTATTCAACATTTGCATTTATAACTAAAATTTCCATTACCAATGCTCATCTCATTTTATCTTACACAAGTCCACAATAGAATAACTCCCTTACACTCCCAGTTATAATAATCACTCGCCTCTCATGCTTCTGCCTGGAGCCAAAGTCTCCGAACCGTCGGTCACATATCCTACACTTGTATGGACGTTGTCCGGTGTGACGGAGCATATGACGTCTTAGCTCCATGTTTAGAACGCACGCGTAACCGCACAGGCTGGAATAATGTCCCTACTATATTTTCTTGTTGTTTTTTATATAAGACGGTTTTATGGATATGCGATGATTTTGTTGGTGTATTTACTTAATACGATTGATGGATAAGTTGTAATATTGTTGTGTTAGTGATGTTTGTAAACGAATTATAATTACGCTGGAACATTGATACCTTGTTAGGAGTATCTTGCTAAGATTGGATTAAAAGACATGGGTTTTTTTTTGGTTGAATTATTTGTAAGATTAAATTGAAAAAACGTATTAATGTTGTTAGTTTGTTGCCGTTTTCCTAGGCTGTGGTTGCGAGGAACTGGCTAGTATATGACAAAATTTATGTTATTCTTGTGATTCAATTAAGTATTAAGTCTCGGACTCTCACTTAAGTATAGGACTATGAATGTAAATAAGAATACTACAATATTCATTAGTTTTATGATGAACAAGATTATTACCTTAAGGTGCCCTAAATATACATTTTGTTTAAATGGCGTGGTGAAGAGTGACTTTCTATACTGAAGATTTTTTTTTTGTTACATATTGTATTAAAAACTGATACAATAAGTATAAGTAAAATAAATATATAAATATTGCTGTAACAAAAGCAATACAAGAAAACTATTTATTTTATAGTTATTTATATAGTTATCTTAAGCTATCTTATTTTCGTGTCACCTTTACTTTTTACTTATGTGTCAGTTCGTACTAGACTTTATTTTAAAACTGAGTTTTTTTGAACTGTGTTATCAGCAAAAAACTTCATCAAAACCATCCCATTATTCCATAAAACCGTTATTTATATTAGACGCGGGTGTGGGTGCGTTCATAATCAAAATATAAAATATATTTTAAATCTGGCAGCGTGTGCGGTACGGCCGTTCAAAACAATGGGCGCGGGTGTATTGATTCCATTAATATAATTTTATATTATCAATATTATTGCATTTAAATATGAAAGAACACATCCACACCCATGTCTCGTTATCACATGGCGTGAATAAAAAAAAAACAAAAAAAAAACTATAAACTCGATAAAAGTGAAAAGAAATATTATTTTTCTGCATTGATCAAATTCAAAAATAACAATAGATATTTGGCACTTTTATCGTATTTATTGGTAGCATAATACACATTATGTGGATTAAAAAAAAATAAAAAAAAACAAAATTGTAGCAAGAAATAAATGGATTGTAATTAAATGGACGTTCTATCCATATAGCTCAACTGTACAATTTAATTTATTAATATGTTTACATTGAACTACAGTAGTTTAAATTGCCTATGTGAATTTAATTAGATTTCAAATAAAAAATAACCTTAGGTCTTTCAATTATTTCATTAACTTTTATACAAATAAATTTACAAAGTAGGCTATGTGTTAAATCCACAATTATGTGTTAAAAAAAATATAATAATAAAATAATAATTTGTATTGAATTTATTAAATGTCTTATAGTTTCGACATACCTGCATACAAATGGTTTGATGCCCAAATGCCTCCGAATATGAGCTTGTAGAGAAGCGTTAGATGTGAATGATGATCCACAAGTTTCACATGTATGTCTGAAAGAACATTACATCATTATGAATGAATGAATGAATGAATGAATGAATATTAATTAATGAATGGGTATTATATGTATAATAAAAAATATCTATCTATGTAATATATTGTATTAAGTTTGTCAGTCTTCTAGTACCCATAACACAAGCTCTGCTAAGCTTGGGGCTAGATGATGTTGTGTGGATTGTCCAGCATTATTTATTTATTTATTTAATGAATGAATGAATGAAAAATACTTTATTGTACACTTAACCAAACATTATAAGTAAAGTAAAATAACAAAAGAAAGACAAATATATAAATAAAATGTACAATGAGCATTATGTTATTTAAGATAAAAGATAAGATAAGATAAATTTTTATTTGTCCCCAAACAAACTTATAACAAAAAATAAAAATATATAGGTACACGATAAGGTGGTTGGTATTTAAATATGAAATTATTTAAAAAATAAAAATCATGGACATTTCACACATCACACTCTAGTCCGAAACTAAGCAAAGTACTATGGGAACTAGATTGCTGTTAAAATACTCTAAACTTACATATTTTTTTATGTAAATACATACAATACATAGTAACCCAGACACAGAACAAAGTTCATCACACAAACATTTGCTCGGGATGGGAATCGAACCCACGACCCACATGGAAGGCAGAGCTACTACCAACTAAGCTGTGACGCCTGTCGTCGTGTTGAAAAACTACACTCACGTTTTCTCACTGCTTCGTTTCTTTTTGGTACCAGGCACATACTTCTTCTTTGGTTTTGGATTGAGGATGTGATCTGGGATGGGCTCCGAGAATGCCATTATCGTTTCCTACGAAAATAAATAAATTATAATACATATATACACACTTACGACTATTACAGTACATAATTACATGATGTACATAGGCATATATAATAGCATTGCTATTCAGCGCGGCAATGCAGCCAGTATCATACGCTTCCGATTGGTACTGATTTGGATCAGTTGAACTATCTATAGATCATTTGCAACGGCCTGTAGATAGCTCAACTGTCTCTTATGTATTTTATATGCCTATGTACATTTTTTTGATAATATATTATTTTTGGCGGGACGACCTAGACACTTTCGAGGGGAATTGGTTGAAAAAAGCGGATATAGGGACGAGTGGAAGGACTTGGGGGAGATCTTTGCCCAGCTTTGGGACAAGATTTTGTAAGATTAACCATTTAATGGTTTTAAAGTAATAACTAACTACATTCAAAAAATTATGAACCATTCATAGAATTATGGTACCTATCATAATTGCAAATGTATTACATATGCAACGTTTTATTTATTTGAGAATAAATAATTATTATTTGAATTTGCTATAATTAAAACCAACCTTCAAAAGCATGTCTTCCCCATTATCGTCATCCATTTCGTTACTGACTTTGGGTATGCGGTTCTTGCGTGGTCGGCCGCGTTTTCTAGCAGCCTGTACAATCAAAACACATTAGTAATTAGTAAAGTAATTACAATTACTTTATATAACATAAAATTCTACTTAATATAATATTATATAAAGTTTATTATGAAGGCGAAAGTTTGTATGGATGGATGGATGTTTGTTTGTTACTCTTTCAAATGGATTTTAATGTAACTTTACTACAATAACTTATACGTCAGAATAACATATAGGCTATAATTTAGATAGACATTGTGTTAATTGAAAAAAATATAAAGATATACAAGACGAAATCGGATGGCTGCGATTTCGTCTTGCTATCTTTATATTTTCTATATCTTTATACAAATATTAATTGAAAAAAATTGACATTCTACAAAACCCGTCTTTGATACCTACTATCTACCTAATACTTTTGACGAACCTCGGTCTGCCTCCCTTCCTACTACGATAATATTGTAATACCCTTTAAACAGGGTTCATATGCGACACATAACTACATTAATAACATTATATGTACTACCATACGACAACAATAAATGAATTGAGTAATGAAATAAAATAATTACAAAATATTATGTACCCAAGCTTACGGCCGGTTTCTGGAAACATAAATCACGATTGATCCAAGTTTGACACAGTAATTATTAGATTTTTTCGTTGATCATCGTTCGAGAAACCGGCCGTTAATGTTCTATATCTTTGATATTTTATGTATAAATAAAAAAAAAAACTATTTTTATATATTATAATACATACTGGTTTTTCAGGTTCATCGTCTTGTGGTTCAAAATCAGGATCATCATCACCACCAATATCTACAATTTATTAAAAATATAAATAACATACACAACAAAAATCTGTCTATCTTTATCAGTTTTATGCTTAATTGTACTTATTATTTGATGAAAAATGTATTGCAATATTCCACTTGTTGAAAATGCTCCCTCAGTGAAGTCTGAATGATAATAAAAATATAACTAAATATACAAATAAGTAAGTATTTTATCAGCTATCTAGTTCCTGAATACATAATGAAAAATATCTATGTATGTACTGTATTGTATTAAGTATGTCAGTCTTCTAGTACCCATAACACAAGCTCTGCTTAGCTTAGGGCTAGATGATGTTGTGTGGATTGTCCAGCATTATATTTATTTATTTACCATCAAATGGTTCTTGCACTTCATCTGGTTCTTCCTTGATGTTCAAAGCATCATCAACTAATAGCTGAGTGAGTGATTTTTCTTCCTTTGCTTTTATTAACTCCTTCTTTCTCGTGTAAGGAGATAGATCTGAAAATACATAAAAATAAGTTTTTTTATTGTAATTTTTAATTGAGAAATTGGTTAGAAACAGCTTGTGCTGATATGAAACAGTATTTATTTATTTTTATTGTCAAAAGAAACCAAATGATCAAAAATTGTTTTGTTAAGTGGCAGAAAAGTAATATCCCGTTTATAAATATCCCGTTTATAATGAAAACTATGTTCAAAACCATGATAGTTTCAAATATTATATAGAAAAGTAATGCTTTGATAACTAAAAGCCAATAGAGCCTGATTTGTATCCTAAAACAGAATATGTATAACTTACCAATCTGGCCTTGCTCATTTGGATATTTCCTCGGACGGCCTCTCTTTTTGGCTCCTGGGGCTCTGGTTACTACAGTCGAGCTCTGACTTTTAGGAAAAGATGTCCGAGTCCAATGACCGTCCGGGTCATGCTCGATAGGCAGTTCATATTGGAGGAGCATACCATTCTCCTGCTTTATAGTAATTGTCTCTGTCTCTGTCACTGTAAAAATGAATGAAAAATGACAATATCTCTAGTATTGAATATTCATGATTGAACCACTTGAGGAGTTACCTTACCTTTGGATGTGGAAGCCACAGCAGCTGATGATTTCTTGAACTCCAGCAGACATTCTTTGAGCGTTTCGTTGGAGGATATGCATGTCTGCTTGAATTGATATGCCAATGTGAGCTTATCCACACAGGTTAGACAAATTAACGTAGGCAGAGAATCGCTCGAAGACACCTAAAATTTCATTTCATCTTCATCAAAATAGCATTTTCTTGAAAGTTGAAACAAGAAACTCAGGGATGTCATCAAAAAATCACAAAATCCACAATTTCAACCAAAATAGCAACATTATTTGTAAAAAAATTAGGGTGGCCATCGCAACCATTTTGAGTTGGTAATTTTACACACCGCAATGCCACAGCAGTAGGAGTACTTGTCTCCAAGTTGTTCCTTATTTTCATCCCAATCGAAGAGCGAAACCATGTCCCCGCTTTCCAGACATACTCGGCAAGTTAATTGCCAATCCATTTTATGGACAATTCAGACACAGACGCCACTGAACATCGAAAATTCCACAAAATTCAGCGTTTTCTTAATCCGGATGTTACGTCATATAGATATTGATATTGCCAACATAACAAACCTAAATTGTTTGAAAACGCGGCAAAACTTATGTCGCTGTCATTGTTTTGTCTATGGTTTCGGAAATATCGGTTCAGTTTTCGGAAAGTACGGATATTTTTGCTTTAAAAAGCACAGGCTATATATCAGCATACATTTATTGTTCCATTCCACCGGTTAGCGAGGCTTGTATGACACTATCTTAAAAGAAACTATATTATGAACCACTGTGAAACTTATCTATAAATTGTTATTTTCAGTCTCAGAAAAATTGTTACTATTATTTTTATACCATCTATGTAACATTTATTCATTTTATGATCATCTACAAAAGATGCTGTTGTAGATCTCTAAAAATACATGATTGATTTAAAGGAGATTTAGTAGAAAAGCATACTTAAAATTTCATTTGTCATTTATTATATCAAATATCTACCAATGTTTACTTAGAACTCAACTAGTCATTTTATTTTCTGCCTGCAAATATGATGGCATTCGCCCAAATGATATCTTTTCTCTCTTATGTACACGACGTTGATGTTTCATCATAGCATTCCTGTATCCAAAGGCTTTCCCGCAGACATTACAAACATGGTTTTTAATACCCAAATGGTCACACTGATAATGCTGTTGTAACTTAAGCTTTGTGTGGAACGCTCTTTTACAGGCATCACATTTGAACTGTGGTTCTTTATGCTTAAGCATATGACTGTTTAGATTGCTTTTAACTAAAAACCTAGCGGGACATTCTGTACACATATATCTATAGTCGCCAGTGTGTGTTCGCATATGTGTTTTTAAGAGTTCACTATATTGAGCTCTGTAAGGACAAAATTGACATTTGAATAGAAAACCTGTGCTATGTCTTAAGCTGTGGTTATGATAGGAACATCGTAATCGGAATGATTTGCCACAAATGTCACATATATACCTCTTATGGTTTGGATCATGTACTGTCATGTGCTCTTTGAAATATGATCGGTTTATAACTTTGTTACAGACATGGCATGTTACTTTAGAATTGTATGTAACTTTTGCTTTCTTTTCTGGTTTTACTGCAATATAATCCTGTTTGCTAGGATCTGTGGTTTCCAGATTATTTGACCATTTCTCAGGTTCTTTTGTTTCACAACTAGTATCGCTGTTATAATGATTATCTTCGTCGCAGCTGTTTTCCTCTTTGATCGGTTTTTTTAGAATCTCATCAGACCGCAGAGCAACTTTTCGGAATGATAATGCTTGTTTGATGAATTTATAACAAATGGAACATAATAATTTACTGTGCTTATCGTCTTCACTTACAATAATACTACCAAATATTTGGAGAGCTTCAGTGATGACTTCAGAGTTTTCTTTTTCATAAATCGAGGAGACTCCTTCTTGTAAACAAACTCTGCACTTTGTTGATAGATCTTCGTAGGCAGAAAATAATCTGCAGAGTATTTTACTGTAATAATGCAAGTATTCATCTTCATGCTTACGTTTATTTGTTTTCATTAGATAGTAAGAGGCAAGCATTGACACGATATAATACTTTCTCCTACAAACAAGTAGATAATAATGATTTATCTTTATCTTTTCTTCGAGGAAAATGTTAGAAATAAACAAACAAAAATGAACTGACATGACAAGCAGAACAGATCACATATAACAAAATATAACGCAGGCTTTCGGAATGCATCGATTTTTTATACTGGCAAAAGATTTTTGTTGGACCATATAAAACCATCCAGAAGAAAAAAATATCTATGGTTGATTGCTTTGATGTGATTGGCTCATCTTGGAGACTCCGCCCATTCTCTCCCCAGCACCCGCACCGCACCAGCACACCGCCCCTAAAAACGTCAAATTCGTCTGTCAATTTGTCAAATTGAAATTGATCAAAATCACAAAATCGTAAAAAAAAATTATAACAAAATCACGATGAAAATAAAATAGAACTCAGTGTCCAGTGAATCATTTATATTACAATGGAATTGTTTAGATCAGAATCGTACTATATATTCGTAAGAAACGAGTCTAGTTTGTGGTGGAACAGACTAACGGGTGCATTTTCTGTACGCTCAGGTGAGTAACTTTCTTCTCAGAGCCCGTAGCCTGAAGGTGCATTTTAGAACTCCCTACTCTCGAGACGAGAGTCGTCTCTCGGATGTCCTTATATTTTTGTAAGAAGTAGAAAGAGAGATCCGAGAGACGACTGTCGGCTCGAGAGTAGGGAGTTTTAAAATGCGTCTTCGGACTAAGGGCTCAGTTTAATTAAGTGATCATCGCTTCTATTTTATGTAATAAACTGGCTTCAATATTTAATCTCGATGATTTATACAACGTCAGGGCCACTTATTATCTATGCCCCTATAAACGGGAAGGAGCCTGCCTTCTAGAGCCTGGGTTATTTTAAAGAGTAGGTTTGCTTACATTCCAAATTCAAATTCAATGTTATATTACTTACAGGATTGATAATTCTGTTGAATATTGAACACATTTGCCTTACAATATAATTGTTTTAGCATGGGACCTATCAGATATCGAGGATATAGAATGCCTAGGCATCACAGAAGGTATCATAGGCAATGTCGACCACTCCAACATCTTCGAACCTCGTCTGATGATAATAAAAGAAAGTGTTCCAGTTGGCAACATTTATTTCCATCACACAATTTATAAAATAAAATCAATATGTTTCTTGAATATGGGACCAGTGAATCAGGACATAGAATTGTGTCCTTGCACTAAGCACGGTTCAGCGAGCTCTTTGGCCAGTTCTAATAGATCATTGAACAAGAAGATGGGAACTCGGTTGTTTGAAAATTCAGCGTTTTTGAATAAAACTGTGGGTGCTGTTAAAAATGTCAGTAATACTATTAAAACTACTACTCAGCAGGCTGCCACTCAGGTAAAGTTCATTAATTATAGTTTTATTTATTTATTTATTATTCAGCTTTATGTAATTACTAATTAGTAACTACCAAAGTGTTGCTTTTCCTTCTACCACTTTCCTTAAAAAGCTGATTAATCAGATACTAATTAGGTATATTATTCCTACTAATACCAATGTATTATCACAATTTGATATACAGATATAAATATCTATCTATTATTATACATTATAAGATACCCAGAACACCCGGAATAAATATTTGTAGATCGTACAAACATTTATCCCAAGGCGGGAATCGAACCCGCAACCTCCGCGTCGCAGGCGGACCTTCGCCCGCCGCGCCACATCGGTCGTTAAATTAGAATTGGTGTTATTTTATTTTATAAGATAGGATACCCAACACAGGTTAACACTTTACAATTTTAAAGTAGTATGCTTAGAAGTATGACAAGAGTGTTCCCATAATTATAGGGTACCACAGCAAGTGCAACAGACAACAAATTATTTTAAAGAAGCCTAGTGGCATAGAAACAAACAAGAGTAGTAATACAACAAGGATTAATAATAATAACTTAAGCTAAGAGTAATTATTGCAGTACTTAAACAAAAATACAAAACTTAAAATTAATGGTTAGGTAGGTAAGATATAAATCGTTTACATTTTTTATATAAAAAATAATACAGTTATATGTGAATTAATAACGTAGATATTAGTAGAAAATAATAATAGTAATAACAAAAAAAAATAAGCATATTAAACAATTGTAAAAAGAATAATAAAAAGTTTCTTTGTGTTACTGCTCAAAGAAACACAAAGAAAGTTATGTATACTTTTGTAACGTTTATCAGGTAAAACAAACAGTAAACAAAAAACGTGATCCAAAACTAGCCGAGCGTTTTGAGAAACGTCTCACGGATGAGCTACACAAAATATTTGATGACTCCGACAGCTTCTACTATTCCCGAACTCTTGATTTAACGAACAGCCTCCAAAGACAATACGAGATTGAGAAGATATTAGAACAAGAGGGGAATGGGAAAGCAGTATCAGATATTACAAGGTGGTGGAAGTATGTTGACGATAGATTCTTCTGGAACAAACATATGATGAAAGATATTATAGCACTCGGGGTAAGTAAATAATGTAAGTAAGTTTAATGATAACAATTATTTTTTATTTATTTTTATTTCTTCACACGGGTCAAAAGTTTTTATACCTTACAACCAAGTTGGTAGAAAGAGGCAAATGATAGAATTTTCCCATTATTTTACCATTATTTGAGAAGTTATACATTACAAATGTTTTTAAGCTATTGCATAGTTTCTATCGCGGGCCTTGAGCGTGGAGACCGGATCCAGAAATTCCATAACGAAAATAAACTAACACTGCGCATGCGTAATCCAGCAAAAAATGCTATGCAATAGCTTTACCGCGGCAGTCCCGAGTGCCACACGTCTTTTTTTATTAGTAATACAAATAGTTACACTATCAATGTGACCTGTAATACAGATTCCATGAATCTAACTCAGGCACCAGTCTATCACAAAGTTGGTCTTCAACTTTCTTTTCTTGTAGTATATACTAAGTCATACTTGTACACTTTGTGAGAGAGAAATAAACGAAAAAAAACAAGAAAAAATGTAAACTAGGTACCTGCTGATTGTTCATATAACAAATATAAGTATTTTATTCATAATTTTAATCCCATATTATAAACATTTCTTACCCTCTATGTAGTTACTTGATGCCAAGAGATCTAAGAAATACCTTCTATACCTGGAGTTAAGTTTAATCATATTTCAGAGTCCAGACTGTGATCAATGGGTCCTCCCAGTGATCCAAGGCTACGTCCATCTCTCACAAATAGCAGTAGAACAAGCGGAGAATCCGTTGAACACCGAGTCATTGTCCAGCTCTAGTAGTTGTGA
The DNA here is from genome assembly GCA_932527185.1 of Ecliptopera silaceata. Taxonomy (NCBI): domain Eukaryota; kingdom Metazoa; phylum Arthropoda; class Insecta; order Lepidoptera; family Geometridae; genus Ecliptopera; species Ecliptopera silaceata. The sequence goes on along the minus strand of OW052213.1, from coordinate 5,423,623 downwards.
TGAGAGCTTTACGTTGGGAATCATTTCTAGGCGGTCTAGATATCAGGCAGGCACCAGGTAAAGATATTTCGTCGTAATCGTAGAACAAAGACGGATGTGCAAAGTGCAGGTTTACATTTTATGTCATAACTTTAAAACGGTTACGCCTATCAACGTGAAATTTAGACAAATTGTTATATGTGTATAGGCCTTTACAATTTAATACAAATTTAAGTTGCATACAAAATAAAACATAGGTTAATTAATTAAATAGAAAAATGGCTAAAAATCACATCCGTCTTTGTTCTACAATCATGACGATTTATTGATTCTGAAATTAGGTAAGTAAATAGTTGGTCTCATATCTTCTCTCGTTAATACAGATTGAATGATGGGACATTTCAAGGGACAACACAGAAGTTACTATTTTATCTGCGGGAAAATCCCTTTATGTCGACAATTTAATAAACTAATATCTATACTATACCTACTTAATATTAGATTCAACAGGATATTTTTATTAAGTATCTATCATTTCATCATACCTTTATATATCATCAGACCTTTGCCCAGCAGTGGGACGAGAAAGGTTAGAAAACTATCATTTCAAACCTTAGTTTTAAAGCTGAAAACACTAACAAATTCAGCAAAAATACATTTACAAAATAATCAACTTTAAATCTTATTACATTTGAATTATAGTTGAAAACCTAAACGAACGACGAACTTGCAATGCGTTTACAACTTTATCTTATACTAAAATAAGGTTTAAAACTGAATGATTTAAGTAGTTTTTTGTTTTGCAAAACTTGTTAGTGTAAACACAGTTTCAAACCTTATTCGTTTGTGGTAAAGTTGAAAATTCTTTGAAAGTCACGGTCTAGTTATTTTTATGTTCGAGAGCTAACTAAATGTTGAAATGTGTAGATCGAGGTTTGGTTTGTAATGTACTTACTGTAGGTCAAAATAATTATCCCAAATCGGATTAGATAACGCGATTTAGCCAAATACTTCCGGTCGTGGATCAACTCGTTTTATATTTATTTGTATGAGGGATTTAAATATTTTTCCTCTAATTAGTCATTTATTAGCTCAAAGAATTAGCAAGCTGAAGTGGCAGTGGGCCGGCCATGTTTGCCGAAGAACCGACAACCGTTGGAGCAAACGGATACTGGAGTGGAGACCACGTTTAGGCAAGCGTAGTGTAGGACGCCCTCCGGCGAGATGGAGCGACGATCTGCGGAGTGTAGCAAACACTGGATGAGAAGGGCCAAAGACCGGGCTCAGTGGCGCGTCTTGGGAGAGACCTACGTCCAGCAGTGGACTGGTATAGGTTGATGATGATGATGATGATGATGAGTCATTTAGAAACATTTCAGATTTAAAATGAGTAATTGGAGGAAAAAGGATATGTAAACTTTTATTAGAAATGTAACACACAACATTTTGATTAAATAAATACTATTTTTGAACAAATTAATTAGGAAAAGGAGAATGTGCAATTCTCTATGGAGAGGGACAACTAAAACTCTTCCGTCAGGGTTGCCACATAGTTTAAACGTCTCTCGTCTTTAAGCGTCTAGGGGGGTCTACATTTTACTATATTTTCGGAAAAAACCGTTTCATGGAAATCGAGATACATATTCTTTAAATGTTTTGTTTTTCCATCATATTACTTAAAATTGTAAAGGTTTAAAAATGGCTTTTTGTCATCCTTGAGAGAAAAGTTATTTAGTCGTGGCGCAAAATGCCCATCCTCCTTTATCTATAACTGCAATATACTCTAATTGCAATAACAAATTAGAAATTAATTATTTATTTAGTGAAAAAAAATATTTATTAAAAATTTGTTCTTTTCTCAGATACAACCGTCGGGGCATTGAGTCTGGAGGCAAAGTAGCAAACTACGTTGAAACAGAGCAAATAGTCTCTATAATATGTTCAGACAGTATCCATCGAGCTTCATTTGTGCAGGTAAATGCCTTCAAAACCTATTACTGCACAAGATTTCCTTGTTTAAGTGTCAGTGCTAAATTTATTGTATACCTATTCTTTTTAATACCAATAAATATTAGGTACTATTTACGGTGATAGGCATTAAATATTACTAAATACATATTACTATTGCAATGTACGGTGGTAGTACTTATCTAGAAAAAGCTTTATTACTATTTAGTACATTTTAGACTCGACTTGCCATTATACTAAATTGAACTTTACAGGTTCGGGGTTCGGTGCCTATATTTTGGAGTCAGCCAGATTACAAATTCAGACCTCCGCCTCGTCTAGACAAAGGTACGTGTAGTTTTCATTATAAACGGGATATTCACCATGATTTGTGAGTTTGATTATTCCCCGATATTTCGGAACAGTTGAAAACTATGTTCAAAACCATGATAGTTTCAAATATTAAAGGTATGTGTGTCTGGGTTACTATGTGTATAATATGTATTTACAAAAAAGCATGTGTTTTGCTGATATAATAAGTTAATAACACACACATCTAGTTCCAAATATTTCGCTTGAATATTTCTAAATAATCTTAATCCCAAAATCTTTTCATAAAATCTGATATGAAGAAATTAAAGTATAGATCCTTATCTAACTTAGTTTGAGACTCGTCCCAATATAATATATAAGTATTTCTATTAGCAATCTAGTTCCCATAGTACAAACTTTGCTTAGATTGGGGCTAGAGTGTGATGTGTGAATTGTCCGTGAATATTTAATATTTTATTTACTCAAAATTGATTTTCATACATTTTCAGATGAAGAAACATCCCACCAAGCGTTCAAAAATCATTTTACTGAAGAATTAAAACTGTACAAACAAGTGTGTATCGTCAATCTAGTGGAGCAACAAGGGAGGGAACGTGTTATATGGGAGGCCTATGGAAACCATGTGCTTAAATATAACAGTCCTGATGTTGTGTATGCTACTTTCGACTTCCACGAATATTGGTAAGTTACTCTTTAAAAACGGACTCGAACAAGGAAAATAAATAGTTAAGAAGGCTCTCATAGAAAAAGTGATATTTTTGGTATGGAACCCTTTTGGTTCGACTCCGACTTGTACTTGGCCGGTTTTTTTTTGTTTTAATGGTGCAGTTGCCAGGAAGTTAAATAAATGAATAAATAAATATTCATGGCCATTTCACACATTGCGCTCTAGTCCCAAAATAAGCAAAGTTTGTACCATGGAAACTAGATTGCTGATAGAATACTTATTTACTTATTTTTATGTTAATATTCTGTATACATAGAATACATAAACACCCAGAACAAATATTTATGTTCATCACACGAACATTTTTTTCTGGTGGGGATCGAACCCACAATCCACAGCATGGAAGGCAGAGCTACTGAGCTGTAACGCCTGTCAAACCTGTCATATAAACAAATAAATAAATAAAGTATTCTATCAGTAATCTAGTTCCCATAGTACAAGCTTTGCTTAGTTTGGGACTAGAGTTGTGTAAATTGTCCGTCAATATTTATAAATAATCTTCACAAGTACGTTAAAAAAGTATAATTTTTGTCCTTAGTCGCGGCATGCACTATGAAAACGTCAGTATATTAATAAACGCGGTCGCTGACGTCATATCAGAGATGAGATTCTGTTGGAGGGACGATAGAGGGCTCATTTGTGCACAAAGCGCTGTCTTCAGAGTCAACTGTATTGATTGCCTAGACAGGACCAACGTTGTACAGGTAATTTATTTATTTATTAGGTCTACCAACAGTTTCTTCAAGCTAACATGCTAGTTTACATAAGTACTGAGTATTTTGCTAGATGAGAAACCAATAACAGGTAAACACAACTTGCACTTATATTAAACATAGTGGGGGTTTAAATCCATTTTTAGCATTAACTAGGTTTAAACACAGACAATAGGATCTCTCTTTATAAAACGCGTGCAATTGCAGCAAAAAAACTTAGAGTGCGAAAGGAGAAAGGTTACTATGTATTCTATGTAAATACATAGGAACACATAGACACATAAAAATACATATTTATGTTCATCACACAAATATTTGCTCTGGGTGGGAATCGAACTCACGACCCACAGCATGGAAGGCAGAGCTACTACGAGATAAGCTTCGTTCCAAAGATATAATTTTTTAATAAATGCTATTATTTTCATGAATTACAGACAGCTATAGCAAAATACGTGTTAGAGCTACAACTATGCCGGCTTGGGTTGGCGACGCCGGGCTGTGTGCTACCCACGTCGTTGCGACAAGCATTCCTCACCATGTGGGCTGACAACGGTGATGTACTGTCGAGGCAGTATGCTGGCACTAAAGCGCTTAAGGTGATATAAATAGCAAAAGTGTCGTTACAACTTTTGGTCTTATTTTTTCCGTCTAGCCCCCTTTCACAACGCGATAAGCTTCGTTCCAATAAGTCTAACGATCTATCTTATAAAAAGTTAGTCTTGACTTTAAGTCATCATTAGGTACGTATGGTAATCAATACATCAAGTCTGCGCTTAGACGGAAAAATTAAGACCATAAGTTGTAACGACACTTTATACTATAGATGTAAGCCGTGCGGTGTGCGCGTGATTCTTACTAATTTTACTAATTAAAAATGTTTAAATTTTGAATTCCGATTGACTTCATAACTTTCTGGGTATTTTATAAACTTGTCTACAATATTAATTTTAATATTTGGTTTTAGGGTGACTACACACGAACTGGAGAGAGAAAATTCACGGGTCTGATGAAGGATGGCGTTGCTTCTGCCAACAGGTAAAAACCAATCTAAACTGATCTCTATTTCAACACAATTAAGTCTATTATTCTACATAATGATCATCATCTTTCTTTTATCCTTATCCCGTTAAGTGGGCTTGGTACTGGTTTTCTTTCACTCACTCCTATCATTCGTCACTAACGGCCGGTTTCTGAAACGTGGATCAACTTTGATCAACCAAAAAATCAAATTTCCATGTGTCAAAACTCGGATCAATCGTGATTTAGGTTGCTATAAACGCTGAACATCTGCGAAATATTTAACAACAGATCAGATGACAAGCGTTTGAGCAACCCAAATCACGATTAATTTTGACACATTGTTATATGATTTTTTGGTTGATCAACGTTGATCCACGTTCCATGATCCACACAAACTACTTCTCTCACATTCATATCATCTTTCACACAATCCAACCACTTTTTTTTCGGTTATGCTACCCAGCCACACTCACATTCAAACCTTTTGTACTAAGGTGAAACCTAAAATAATAAAAATAATGGTATAATTTTATTTTATTTTATTATAAATATATAATGTAATATGATCCTAAGTTGGTTGACATAAATAAATAAAAAAAAAAAAAAAAAAAAAAAAAAAATATTATTCTTTATTAATCTTGATTAAAAAAAAGACCTTTATCGTAAAGACAATAGAGTCTACTTTCTAGATTCATCATCCACCATTTCAAAGACGCAATAACACAGTATGCGATAGACATTGCCCTTGGTCAAACACCGAACAATACAACGGTACGCGAATATGACTCTTACTGGAACGACATAAAGACTGCTACAATGATGGTGTTGGAAAACACCGAGACCGATAGGCATAGGGGTATGATGCCGGTTTACTTTGGACATGCTTTGTGTACTGAATTTTCGGTGGCGGAAATCACTTATGGATTAGGGAGGTTAGTTTTTGCTTTTGTCAATGCACATAGTATCAATGCACACACCTACTAATATATTAACAAAACTAAGCTTTTTTTACTTTGTAGATGAGAGAGAGTTAATTAAGTTCATATAACTTGTTGTATTTATACAAATCTTAATTTTAAGAGTCAATATAAATAAATAAATAATGCTGGACAATCCACACAACATCTAACCCCAAGCTAAGCAGAGCTTGTGTTATGGGTACTAGAAGACTGACATACTTAATACAATACATTACATAGATAGATATTTTTTATTATACATATAAAATACCCAGAACACTCGGAATAAATATTTGCAGATCGTACAAACATTTATCCCAAGGCGGGAATCGAACCCGTAACCTCCGCGTTGCAGGCGGACCTTCGCCCGCCGCGCCACATCGGTCGTCAAATATGCCTAGTTTCTAAAATATTCTCTAAAAACATAAGCAAAATATTCATACTCTAGGTGCATCCCTGTATTTAATCATATTTAAAATCTAGATTGTTCCTAGAAAACTGTTTATTTTTTAACCAAAATAGTCATAATATCTTATTTATTATTAGATACTACCTATCGACGTTCAAAGACGCTCTCCGTCAAGTAGCTGTGGACGTGATGACGGGAGAATCTCGCGCAATTCCTGAACAGCTGATGACTCCGGAGTGTAAATGCGCTTCGGTCAAGGTTATCATGTTTAATGTGCGTGCATGATTTGCTTACTTGTAACTACCCTCATTTTAGATTAAAAAAATGTTTGGCAGATTTTAGTTTTTGTCCTTCTAGGCTCAGGTCGCGGTGGAACTGGCACCTAGAATCACCTAGTATCTATATAAAACGATTCTAAATTATCGTTGTGATTTTACTGAATAAACTATTTTTGATTTATAATAAGCTTTTACGCTGTATTGGATTAAGATTAAAGAAGGTTCATGTATTTTTCTTATCAAATCCAATATTCTTCTTACAAAATATACTTAGGTACTGTTTCTAAAAACAACGAGTCCACCATCTTGAGCCATGCATTTTCATAATAAATAATAACAATAATTTTGCATGCCAATTCTATAAATGCTTTCTCTCATTGCTTAAACTACCCTCATATAGGGTGCTAACTCTACACTAACTACTCATACTCTAACTATCTAGGTGCAAGTTTGCCTAGTTTGTAACTAGATGGCGTTGTATTTATTTAAACCAGTGTTTTATGATAGGATCAATCGGTTCTCGACACGACAGCTATGGCGCAGCACGTCAAATCTCTAATAGACGACTGCAAGAAACTATTAGTGGATTCGGAACCCGTGCTTGGTTCTTGGGGACTTATTGACGCTGATCCTAAGTAAGTTTAGAAAATATACCAGTAAAAAATATATTCACGGACATTTCACACATCACGCTCTAGTCCCAAACTAAGCTTGTACTATGGGAACTAGATTGTTGATACAATACTCCACATTCATTTTTTTGTAAATACATATTTCGTCAATTTGATTGGTCTACAGACAGACTACAACGATATAATTATTAGTATTGAAAACGCTTTTGATAAAAGATTGGTTGGATTGGATTTTGTTATTTATTTCGGCTATTTTTACTAACGTCATATGTTTTTTATTTCAGTACTGGAGACCCACATGAAACGGAAATGGACAGTGTACTTCTACTAACCAGTTCGGCGTACTACGTCGCTGATTATGATGAAACATCAGATAGAGTGATGGGCGTTCAACGTGTACCTATATCATCTGTCAGTTTGATACAACTCGGCACTTATATGGCTAATGCTACGGTATGTACTATAGTTCATTTGAGGCCTATTATAGTGAAGTGTACCATGAAGTATAATATCATCGACGCGAAGAGCGTTGCGAGTTACCTACAGCTATTTATACGTACTATAGTACAAGTAAGGATGATTATAGTGATATGTACAATGAGTTTTTTTTTACCTTAAGTAAATGCAGTCTAATTATAAATAAATAATAATAATAATAAATAATGCTGGACAATCCACACAACATCATCTAGCCCCAAGCTAAGCAGAGCTTGTGTTATGGGTACTAGAAGACTGACATACTTAATACAATATATTACATAGATAGATATTTTTTATTTTTTATTATACATATACCCAGAACACCCGGAATAAACATTTGCAGAACATACAAACATTTATCCCAAGGCGGGAATCGACCCCGCAACCTTCCGCGACGCAGGCGGACCATCGCCCACCGCGCCACATCGGTCGTCTTTATTATAATATATTTTTATGCGGGACGAATTTGATGCCCATACAAAAGATTTGACCACAATAGCCCAGGACAGAGTGAACCGGAGAAAAGGAAGGGAGGCCTTTGCCCTGCAGTGGGACACCACAGGCTGAAGATGAAAAATGAATAAATATGAATGAATGAATGAATGAATTTATTTATTTGAACCAAAAAATCTTACACTAGCTTAAAATTAGACATGACGACGATTTATATGTTTTTTTTTTTCAGATATTTGGTGTAAGTCGTAAATCTGATGCAGAACCGATCCACTGCATCCGTATTCACTACACACTGAACGGCGAAGTCGGGTATTTCCATATGTTTAGATCGACCACTCTGCGCTTCTTTAATAATATGGCTGTTGTTATTAACACCAGAGATGAAATGATAGGTAATTTAATAAAACCTCATTATAAATAATGACTACTTATTACATCATCTTTAGATTTCAGTCCTTAGTGGGTCTCAAAGGAGAATGGGCATTTTGGGCCATGGCTGTTGTAATGTCCCTCAGGGTTGCCACATACTACGTTCCTAATTACGCTACTTCAAATGCAGCTATTTTTCTCCTATTACACGATTCACGAAAGAATACATCATCATCGTCAACCTATGTCAGTCCACTGCTGGACGTAGGTCTCTAGGACGTAGGAAAGTTGAGCTACTGAGCTGTGATATCTCTCATTAGGAATTTTGGTTTGAAGAATAAGTAATCTTGTACTGTTGTGTTTGAGTTTACCAATACTGTTACTTTGTGAGATATGTATTTTATTTATTAACCTATGGTTTCCCACTGCTGGGCAAATGCCCCCCCCCCCCCTATTTTCAAAGGGGTGTATAGGGGGCATAATCACCACCTTAAGGGCCCCAAGCTATCCTCACCTCTAATAAAAAAAAACTAATTTTATTTTTGTAATTCACTCATTAAACTTTAACTTTCAGAATCACTACATTCGATTTGTGAGTCGATATTGATAGCGAGAGATGTTGCTCAGTTACCTCCAATACCATTCCACGATGGCGTCAAACTAGAGAAGAAGAAATCTAAGGTATTATAGTAATAAATAAATATAAATACATACATAGTTTTCATAGTAACATCCAGACACTGAACGCATATTTATGTTTATCACACAAATATTTGGTCTGGGTGGGAATAGAACCCACGACCCACAGCATGTAAGGCAGGTAGCAGCTCTACCAACTTAGCTATGACGCGTGGCATATGTACAAAGATATTGCGTGAATTGTCCAAATTATAGCGATAGGTATTTTATTAACTAGCCTAGTCCAACTAATAATAACTAAAAAAGTGATAGTTTTGTAAATATTTTCCCAGGTACCCGCAAATCAAGATGTGCATGGAGTAGGTCGGACATCACTGTACATGGGTTTGTCGCGACTACCCGCATTATCGAAAAACATGGCCGACACGCAAATAGTCGCCGATATACGGAGCGTTGGTACGTAACTCTTTTTAAACTTATTCAATCCAAAATACATAAACCGGCTAAGTGCAAGTCGGAGTTTGAGGGTTCCGTATTATTTCTGTTGGCGATATCCAACTCTTTTTAAACTTATTCAATCCAAAATACATAAACCGACCGAGGCGGAGTTTGAGGGTTCCGTATTATATCTGCTGCCGCAAATTTCTACATGTTTGCAACAAGCAGTAAATATAGGAGAGTAAAAAACAATAAATAAATATTTGGGGGCACTCATGAAAAAAGCGTTCATTTATTCATTTATTTATTCATCATTATGTATGTTAAGTTAAATTAAATATTGTCAGATCTTAGGACTATGTTTGTTGTAATTACATAATGTACCCCACTTAGGGTATTGAAACAGCTTGGAAAATTGCGTTTTTGTATGAGTGCCCTATTATATTTATTTTATTGTGTCTTACTCTCCTATATCACATTCTTCTAGAAATGGGAATGGTGGTAATATTGCCTCAGACAAGCTCATCCACAAACAGCATACTTACAAAACGTGCGACTTAACTGCGTACCTTGCTGGAATGCTCGCTCTCGTTCTCGTCGCACGGACACCTCACAAGTCCGCAGTTAAGTCGCACGGCTTGTATAAAATCCCACCTTATATCATATACCTATCCTTTTCTCTCCCATGACCTCTCCTTTCCTCACTCAGATGGATCGCACCGTTCTGAATGGTCTACAACCAGCTCTGTACTAGATCAGATAGTGAGAATGGAAGTACAGACTCGCTACAGATTTATATCCGGCACATATTTGAGACTCCAAACCGCTTCGCAGACTGTTAGTTAGTGTGCTTTTAATCAATATTTAGTTATAAGTTATAATATAAAAATACATTTATTATTGAACACTAGCTGACCCGTGCCCACTTCGTTGACATAATTCGATAGTTTTTTCTCCGATTCACTTTGCAAAACGGACTACCACGTAAAAGCCTTTTTATTTTTCGTTTTTTTATATAACCTATGACACTCAGCAATAATGTGGCTTTCTATTGGTGAAAGAATTTTTAAAATAGGTTCAGTAGATCCCGAGAGTAAAGTTTGTGTGTTTGTATATTTAACAAATATACAAACACACAAACTTTACTTCTTTATAATATTAGTAATAGATGTATATAATTAGTAAGATCGCTAAAAATATGGACATATTGTTGAAACAGGTACCTACTTGGTATCTTTTCTATACAGTTTTACAATAAATTATTCTTATCATCAACTCATACGCGACGGAGTTGTGGATAAACGCAGGATCACAATAGGTTAAAAAAAACATGAACTAACTTAAACTTTGTTTTTTAATATAATTATGTCTTTTCCAGGATCCAAAGCCCTCACAAACATGTCTGAGCAATTCTCAAAACTCAACAAACTAAGCGCCAGAGCGCGTCCAACATTACAACTCAAATTCGATCAAAGCACGTCAAGAACAAAGAAAATGATCAACATCGGTAACAATAAAACAGAACGAAAAAAAGGTAGTCTCTCCGATGGTATGAGCTCAGATTATTCATCAGATGACGAAGCCAGGACAAATATATTCGAACCGACGCTAGATAATTTCGAAATGACCCAACATTATATAGGAAAATCTCAGAAAAATGAAGAGAATGACTGCGATTTGGTACAGAATCCGCTTTACCAATCTAAAATAGAACAACCTGAAGACACGGTAGACGAAAGCACACCGAATCCTGCGCCACCATTATTAAAAACACCTATTAACACCAACAAAATAAATCCATTCAATGATGTATTTAAAGATACAAAAACATCTACAAACGATATCGCACTACAACAAATAAAAACATCAAAAACTCCAGAAATCCAAGTAGAATCTGAAACATACAAGCCTAATCCCCCAAATTCATTATTACTATCGCAAAAACTATCTCACAGCTCCAACGATGTGAACTATGAAGATGTTACAGAAACGTTTCATCGTTCCAACTCTCAACATGATTTTACTTTGAATATTCAACAGTCTCATAGTGAATCTGCATTGAAACAGTTGAAGAATATCCCTTCGCCCGTCAGTTCTACTAAGGATATGGTGTTATCACCTCTTACTAAGCTGGCGAAGGGGGTCCAGACTTTGGGAGCTAATTTGGATCCTAGGAAGATGAAGGTAAGGGTCACTTTGCTTATTTTGAACCGATGGAGGTTTGTTATTTTCTTGCATTTTTCTTGACTGATCCTTGTGAGTAACTAAGTAATATATTAATATTAGATAGATACAAGATTTCTTATTATTTTTTAATCTTTTGAGTCGATTTTCTCCAAACCAATAGATTTATTTATGAATCAACAGCATGATTAGTTTTCTGACTTTTATCTCGTGATTTTGAACGCCACACCACTTAAAAAAATCTCATTTATACAGTGACGGCACTCGTGACTTTCTATTGATTAAAACAATTTCAAAGTAGGTTCAGTAGATCCACAGATCCCCGCAACTTCACATTACCTCTTGGTAATATTAGTATAGATATGTATTTTTTGACGTGACAACGTCTTATAATTCGATAGAGCCGGCTGCACGCACGAAAAAACATGACTCATGAGGCGTTCTGAGGCGTTCCATGAAGTGACGTTGTCACGTTCAACTATCGTCAGTAAACCGACTTTACAGACAACCATTTTTTTTATTTCCAGGCTTCGCCAGGTGTCAAAAATGTATCAGAACAACAATACGAAGAGCATAAGAAACTGCAAGAAAAATGGCGAGGATGTAATACTAGATTAGTTGCTTTGTAATATTGAACCAAAATCAACCGTATTACGACGGAGTAAGTCATCAAATCTGTATAACTGAATCAGCAGGTTCTTTAATATGTTTTTCAGCTATTGCATAGCTTCTATCGCGGGCCTTGAGCGTGGAGAATCCAGAAATTCCGTTACGAAATAACCTAACGAAAATAATCTAAAACTGCGCATGCGTAATCCAGCAAAAAATGCTATGCAATAGCTTTACCGCGGTAATATTTTTTTTTTTATTTGTAACTGATATTCAATTTTGACATCTGTCTTCAAAAATGCTAAAAATAACGATTACCAAATAAAGTTAATATGGTCAATAAATAGAAAAACACACGTTAATTTGCCATTTACATAAAAAAACAAATAAAATAAAAAATATGAGAAAAAAAGATACTAAATCGAATGCTTGTATTTTATACATTTCTAAATAAGCCACTTTCTTAATTTTTAATCTGTATGACAAATAAAAAAATATCTTTGGTGCATTCAGTCACAAATCATTTTCTAAACAAAATGTAGGTTTTGATATAGTTAACTTGTGTAAATTAGATAAAATTGCAAGATTATATTATAGCTAATAGTTATAGTAACTTTAGTAAGCAAATATAAGTTATCCCATGTGCAAAAATTGATAAATAATGTGGACGTTTTTTCTCGAAATTTGATTTAGTATGCTAATTAATTTTATCAAGAAGTAAAAAAAATTAAATAACAAAACGCAGTTTGCTTACCAAAAGTGTAGTTCATTTGATAATTTGAGCTGTGTGAACTGTCAAAGCTTGCATATTATTTGTTAGACTATAGAGTTGAACGATTTTGAGGTGGTCAAATTCGGTCAGGCCATTTGGCCTGATCAATGCTTAAGGGTTTCCTGAAATCAGGTCAAATAGGCTATTCAACGCTTATGTTAACAATATATCGCCGGCGAAGTACCTACCAAGAATTAACTAAAAAACTATAACAAAAAACTTTTCAGAAAATCTATGAGTTCAATCAGCAAATTAGTTCCTATAGTACAAACTTCGCTTAGTTTGAGACTAAGACGGCGTTGTGTATATTGTAATAAATAGTTAATAGACCAAGTTCCAGTAATGTAATAAATTTTAGATTTTAGAATTGCCCAATCGTTTTTAATAATTTTACACAGCTTAGTTTAGAAATTTGTCAATTTATATTACACGCCCAATGCGTGTTAGCTCCAATGTGTAGTAATAAATTAGCTATTTTAATATTAAAAGTAGGTTTATTTCGAATTATTTGTAGATGTAAGTTGTTTATAATTTTATTATATAACATTCCCAGTTTTGCTGAATTATTATAAAAGATTTTGAATTTAATGCTTCATTATACTAGAATCACGTTATAAAGTATCTTTTGACATATAATTAATTCTGTAAATTCAATAATGTATTACTATTTGAATTTCTTAGATAAAACGCGCACAACCCTGCATTGATTTAATAACTTTTCCTGTGTATCGATTTTTGGTAAAAAAAAACACACACACAATCTTGAAGCATATTCTTTTTTTTTCAATTTATACATTGAAAACTTTTCTACTGATATAATAAATGTAAAATTTTCTTCGTAACCAGTGAATTGATTTGGATAAAACTTTGAATACATATAGTTTTTAACCTGGATTAATAAATAGCAGCGATATTTTGTTTTAATATATGAAATTATATAAGAAGTTATAACGTACAAAAAATGTAACCAAATGTATAGATTGTTCCTTATTGCAGTAGATGTAATAATTATCCAGTATTACTAAAATTAGCGTTATATTAGTATTTAAATATATATATTGCGTGAATAGCTAAAAATATTTACAACATAATTGTTTGCTCTCTAAAACATCGAAAGTTTGAAATGTTTTAAAAACAATTCGTTCTTTTTTAAAAATTTCTAAATATTATCCGCAATATTGACTTTGACTTTGAATATTGGTGTATTTGTCTCTACATTTGAATTATTTAGTAAATACATATAAAAAGAAAATTCGTTTTAGGCAATATCTATTGTTAGTTATTGAATCTCTTTTGACATTATACTCAGTAAAGTATAGAACAATATCTACTTGGAAGTTTGCAGCTACAAGATTTTTTTAGTGCCCGCACGTCTATCTTGGGCGGTTAGAGTGTATTGTCAAAAACGATTTCCTAGCTTGCCAATACTGTAGATCTACAATCTAGCTTTCGTAAAGGATACACTTTACTTTTAAATCATTGTTTTCAATGAATTTTGTTTAAATTATGTATTCTAATTATATCGAGATTGCATTCATAATAGGATCATTTTTTGATGTTATTTTATTTGTTTGTTATACATTTGAATCTGACCATAACATATAGGTACTTTATTCAAAATTCCATATCAATTGTGAATAATTCTATGAGTATTTTACTTGAATGGAATCTAAAAGTATTAATTGTATTAAATTATATTTATCATTTTTATAGTTACCAATTTGTCTAATGTTGTAAAAAAATCAAATCTTCCTAATTTTTTATCTAAATAACTCTAATCTGAAATTAATTTATAATTTTATTTTGACTGTGATTTATGTAGTTATTGAAATATAGACAAATGCTTGCTATGTTATTATTTTATTTACTTACAACAATAATAATATCATTTACTTATCTTACATACTCATCATCATCATCAAACCTTCTCAGTCCACTGCTGGACGTAGGCCTCTCTGAAGACACGCCACTGAGCCCGGTCTTCAGCTCATCTCATTCAGTGTTTACCAGTTACATTCTGCTGATCTTCCATTTACAAATGTTTTTTTTAATTATACAGTCTGACGATAATCTTTATATTGATTAATTTATATCTATTAAATAAATGCAAAAATAACATGATTAATAGCTTAATTTAGTAGAAAAAGTGGCAGACAATTTATAGTCAGCAGACAATTTTTTTTATAAAGTTGCTTATAGGATAAGTATCATAATATACATAAGCCGTCTTATCTTATAAAAAGTTAGCGCAGACTTGAAGTATTGATTACCACACGTAACGATGTATGACGAACGACGACGAAGATAGGGGGAATATGTATAAGTAGCAGCATGCATATTAAACATTTTCCATGTTCCTTAAGTATCTTGAGCCGCTAACAAATAAGACGGCATTCTCCCAACACGGCTGTTTGGTAAAACCTTGTGGACCTTTCTCTTATGAGCCATCATCACATCCTTGATCCCGTAACTCTTCCCACATATATCACAAGGAAATGCTTTTATTCCTTCGTGCACAGAAATCAAATGATTCTTCAATGTACGTTCAGCCGCAAAACTTTTGCCGCAATGGAGACAGAGTGACTTAACATCCGTTGCATGAGTTTTTTCATGAGACGTAAGATTACTCTTAGTCAAGAAAGTTGCTGAACAAGTTGTACATTTGTATAAATAATCTTTAGTGTGTGTGCGGACATGAACTTTCAGTAAGCCTAAATGTTTTCCGCGGTACGGACAAAATTGGCATTTGTACTTGTATTCTTCTTTATGGGTTAATATGTGAGTGGCAAAGGATGACGTGGAAGAACATTCGCGTCCGCATTCCTCGCACACATACTTCTTAGGATGGGATGCATGACTCGCAACATGGCTCTCGTAAGTACTGTCTTTAAACAAACGGGAGCATATCGGACATTTCAGTTTGAGAATAGATTTCTCCTCGTTTTTACGTTTATCTTGCATGTGCATACGTTTTATATGATCACTCAAGTAGTTTTCGCTGATTAATTTATAACAAATACTACATTCTGCTAGTTGTTTTTTTTCTGCGCAATGAATTTTGTGTTTCTTCATATAGGATTTACTGATTAGTTTACCACATACAGTACATTCAACTTTTTGGCTCTTCTTCTCTTTCCTTTGATTGAAAGCCTCCCTGTGAAGTCTAAGGTGGACCCTGTACAGGTCTTTGTGTATAATATTATTGCACACCTCACAACTAGCAATTTCTGCGGAAGAATGACTCAAACCATGATCGTTAATCTGTTCTGTTGTCTTAAATATTACATCACAGATCTCACATTTCAAGAATCTGGCATTTTTGTTCAAGCTTTCAACAAGGGTGTCTAGTTCCTCAGTTTCCAGTTCAATAGTCTCTGGGATACTAGCATTGTCATTTATATTAGTGTTGTATTCATTTAAATCAGAATCTTCTATATCAGTGTCATCATTTTCACTATCTTTCACTGTTTCAGTGTATTCCAAATAAACACCATTCTCTAAATCTTCACTTATTTCATCATCTTCAATTTTGCTTGCCTGACTCTCACAGTCAACATTTGAGAAGCTTTCTTCGTTAATTCTCTTCCTCAAAACAATGTCAGATTTTTGGGCAAGCGATCGAAAGCTGATAGCAGATCTTAACAATTTCTGGCAATGAGAACAAAGTGTCTGCGGTAGGCCGTCGCCTAAACTTACAATAATGGAACCGAAATGTTGCAGATCTTCGGACAAATCCTCGTTCTCTTCGCCACCGAATATTGGAATAGTTCCGATGTTGAGACATACTCGGCAGGTACCATCATCGTCCACACGAAACGGCATTGCATCTGCAGGACCAGGGGATAATGCTGAGCCCGGAGAATCCAAATCTTGGTATTCCGTATCGCTTTGCATTGTTTTAATAAACAACGGAACGTTTGCTACTAAAATACAATTTATACGAAGTTAATGGGGTAGGGGTAGGTAATATGTTAGTAAACAAATACAATAGTAGACTAGTACAGTCGTACAAGTATTTTGTAGTTTATTTATTATCTAAATAACGTGGCGTGACTAGTGTATGCTATAATTTATACATATGTAGTATATTAGAATGAATGATTTTTTTTTTTTTTTTTTTATTTATTTGCTCTTCCGAGCAGGCTAAAGTTTTAGAACCATACCGCCTAGTCTTACGTAAATGTTTTTCTCTTAAATTAGTTTATTTTCTTTATTATTTTATTTACAACGTCTTCCCGTTCACTTTACACTTCTATCTGACTATCCAGCATTCACTTTACACTTAGATATGTTTTTCCCGCCATCCCCAAGATGGCGGGAAGTCCACTTATTTTTCGTACGTTATGTTTTTCTCTTAAGTTAATTTGTTTTCTTCAGTATTTCATGCACTCACTTCACAGTTATGCTTTTCTCGTAAGTTAGTTTGTTACAGTAAATGTTTTTCTCATAAATTAGTTTATTTTCTTTATTATTTTATTTACAACGTCTTCCCGCCATCTTGAAGATGGCGGGAATCCTAGAATGAATGAGAACATTATAGATAAAATAATCAGATCAAAGAAAGCATTCCGTAGTGAAAATGTAGTCTGTGGATTATCGTTAGAATAGTATGTTCTGTGGGATTATCTGTCGTGCGTTTATATCATACCATGACCTTGATTTAATAAATGTATTGGTACTTTGCTCGTAAACGAATCTATTTCATTTTGTTTTCTTGATTTCTTCATACCGTTAGCATGTCTGCATCGTACTTTATGTTAAGAATACTAAGAAAAAAGCGTGAAAATGAAAAAAAATCTTTACCTTTTGCATCAAGTGTCCAAGCTGTGAGCCAGTGCAGAATATGTTTGAAAGATGACGGTATTATTCCCATCTATAACTCTCAACTACCATTCGACGTCCAAGATGCTATAAAAACCATTGGAGGTATAAAAATAACAAATGAAGATTTGTATCCAAAGCATCTATGCGAGACTTGCAAATCCCTTTTAATTGGTGCTGTTTCATTCAGAAAATCTGCTAAAGAATCCGATAGAATTCTTCGTCTGAATTGGTCTGCACGCCCTAACGTACAATCAGAAGGTGAAAATGATTTTTCAAACTCTTCAACTCGATCTCCCGAAAACACCCTTAAACGTGAAGCCAGTAACCTAGAGTTAAATAGCTTACATAAATATTCAATCCACAAAACAAGTAAACGGTATAAAGGTATTATACGAGTTCAGTGCCCTATTTGCTTTAGATTACTCACCTCGCGACTTTACAAAAAACATGTATTGAGGCATCGGTCAGCATCTCATCTTATTTGTGATGTTTGTGGAAAGCTTTACCGTAAAAGTAACCTGGAAAGGCACCTTCGACTCCATTCTTATGATTTGCCATTTCAATGTCAGGAGTGTCCTTACAGAGGAAGGTTTATGGAATCTTTAAAAATTCATATGAGAACGCATTCAAAAGAAAAACCATTTTCATGTGATAATTGTGAGTTACAGTTTACAACTAGAAGTAATCTGAACAGGCATCTACTGACTCACAAAAAAGAAAAACCACATAAGTGCATTGAGTGTGGTAAGGGATTCTATAATAAAAGAGACTTGGACATTCATTTCATGGCAGATCACAGTGGGATAAAAAACTTTGGCTGCAGCATGTGTGGTAATAAATATAGCACCAGGAAAGCTCTAATGAGACATGAATTAAGGGTGCACAAAAGAGTTAAAATGGCCAAAGGTCGTATACCATTGTATTTGCAGGCTGAATACATAAATAGTGATCATATAGACAATAGGTAAACTATAACAAAAGTAAACAACTTTGTTGTTGTATGAAAATGTAATTTAACTTTCTGTAATGAATGTGAAAGTTAATAATCTCTCAATTACTTCGTAACTGCCTATTGTTCGTCTAATCTTAATGTATTTAGATACATGACAGTCAACACATGTGTTGTAATGCAACTCCACCTTTTGCGGGGCAACAAACAAGAAAAAACTGGGTTGTTTTGGCATATTATCTTCTTTTTAAATAAACATAACTCATATTTCATTTCATTTATAGCTTTTTAATAATCATTTTCTTAGCATGCAATGTTGATTATTTTATAAAAGTACCACTTTATTTAAGTACATACATTACCATCATAAGTGTGTTTAAAAAGAGTTCAATACTAAAAACTGTTTCTGTGCATTAATTAATTAAATTTGAGTTGGAAATTCAATAGATAAATGCCTGTAGTATGTGAAACCAGTCATTAAAATATTTCAAAGTCCAAATACTCTTGCAAGCTTAAGATTATACATTAAGATTATAGTTTCTTTTTATTCAAAACAACCATTTTGTTAAGCTACTTTAAACTAAACATTTGAATACAACTTAGCTAAAATATGATTATTAACATTAATAAGTAATTAATTACAAAACAAAAGCATTTAACACGAATATATCATAAATATATGTATAAATAACATGACTACAGCACAATAGTAAGGCAATAAATTTATTTTTTGTATAAAAGGCCACATTATCACTTTATTCTAAAATACATAGTAAGAATTATGGCATCTCAATAAAATACAATTATTGTGCTGATATAAAATTGGTTTCTTTAGTTAAAAATGTAAACATTTATTTTAAGTAATAAATATCTTTGGTATTACTAATTTTGGTAATTCATACTAAATATCAGATCAAAATGACTAGTAAAAAGTATCCATCAGAGTCTACCTATTGTAAAACCTCCAATATTGTTCAGTTTTAAATTCCACAAAAGTTTACTTTCATGATTTCTTTGAAATAATTTGCCTGGGCAAGTTTCTTAAATACTTGTTTATAAGTATATTGACACTTTTCGTATTTGTTACGATGATTGAAAGATTTTCAAAACTAATTATTCGAAATTTCCTTTCCAAGATTTAGTCATACGAGGGCCCCTTACACATTGTTACAATGAACATACCAGCAAATATAAACTCGAGCGTTTGGATGGCGAGCATAAGCGTACACCAAATGTACTCTATACGTAGCACCACAACTTGCCAATGCAACAGGTAGATTACTCCTATTATTGAAGGTACTGTCAATAGAACCGAGACCATTACTGGAACATCTGTAATTGAAAAACAGTTTGAAAAAAAAATACCTAATGTACTTTATACAAAGCAATATTTTTAATTAGCATAATAGTGATAGTAATTATATCTACATTCTTTAAATATGCCAACATTTACCACTTTGATTTATCAACAGTATAGTGCGTGTAGTAGCGTATGAAGAATTTATATTGCTTACCCTTTTCACTCAGGCTTCCTTTCCGTCCTAAAATTAGCCTAGCTGCCTCGATAATGAATAGGGCGATCAAAACTCCATAGTCTCGTGCAAGACTTGTTGTTGGGTCCTTACCATCTCCCTTTTTTTGGATGATCAATACTGATTTGAGGATAAGTGTTCCAAGCTCACATGTCGCAAAAAGACCAAAATAAAATGAGTTTATGTATAGTAAAATCTCGTAAGTAAGACTAGCGTCCACCATTATTGAATTTGAAAATATTCAATTGTGATTCACTGACTCTTCTCGATCGAATTTTGGTAATTCCAAATATTTTCTTAGTAGTTATTTTCTAAATCAAGCCAAATGACACAAAAAGCTAACGCAAAAAAGCTCGGTCGGCAGTCATATGGTGATCATTGTTTCTTTAAATAAATCTTGACACTGACAATGCTGACAGAGTGGTTAACAGACGAATTGGAACTTACTGAACACAATTTGAAGCCTTCATTCATTTTGTTCAACTTTTTAAATTAGCATATCTACCACAATTACTGACCTACCATATTTTACTTTTATCAATATATTCTATTTATTTATGTTATCTGTCCTATGTGTTAAGGTTGCTACACATTTGAACTATATCAAATATCGCTCATCACCTCCTTTTCATACATTTTGTATGAAAACTCTATGGTCGACCGCACACGCGTACTCTCAATTTACAAATATATGACGTCACGGGCCGATTTTTGTATAGTTGACTCGGTCCTGCCAACTTTGAAATCAGAATTTTCCCTAACTTCAGTGAAAAATATGCGAAATTTATCCATATTTGCACAGATTCCTTCTAAAAAAATGGTTAAAAGGTTTCCCGTTAAGTCATCACAAACAAATGTTTTACATTTCTCTTTTTTTTTGTGTCTGTTTAAATATATACCTCTAACAAATACCCTGAGCAATTTTTTATCTTGAAAAAATTCCTAAATTTCGGGGAAGCTACGCTAAGTTGTTAACATTGTTGGGACATTCGGATCTCAAGGTCAAATACAGTATGCTGCTTGTATGTGAGTGATAATGAGTGAATGATGGCAAGGCATAGGCATGCACGATAGTCATTCTTCAGTCAACTGGGTACGCCTTGTGATCTCATTGGGGAAACCAAGTGCTTTGCTTGTGTAACGGGGACAAAATAATGATGAGTAATGTGTATATAACTCAATAATGAATGTCTATGAATTATTTATTTTATTTACTAGCGACCCGCCCTGGCTTCGCGCAGCACAAATGCTGATACTACAGAATGTCTTAGTATATTTTTTTTCATCTATCTATACATACTGTTATAAAACTGTAAAAGAGCCGAAAATTAAAAACGAATATATGGAAAAAGTTAATATGCAGATGCACTAGGTAAACGATTTTGAGTCCTAAAATCGAGTTTGACTGTTTGTTTCTTATAACATCACGGCTAAGACACTGGATGGATCTACTTCATGAGTTTCATCTATAAAACATTATAAAATTATATTATTAAAGTTTCATCTAGATCCATCCAGTGGTTAAGCCGCAACATCAAACAAACAAATTTGATCTAGATGAAACTTATATAAGTTTGTTAATGTCTTTGTCTGTTAATGTCTATATAAGTTTGTTAATGTCTATGAAACTTATATAAGTTTCATCTAAATACATAGATCGACTTCTAAGTGTATACTTAAACTAGTATTTTAAAGGTGCGCGAGCTGCAAAGGAATAATGTAATAAAAATATATTCGTTTTTAAACGAATGAATTCATTTATCTGAAACTACTAATAACATCAATAATAACTTATACATAAGTACGTCAATCGAAAAAGTACCGTAAGGTATTTTGCAGTGTACTGGACTAAATGGTATGCATGGCATTTGCTGCCCAGAGGACTCAAGCTCCACTGTAGTAACTTTTATTTTATTATAGACACCTAAGATATACCTAAGGCAGTGTTTTATTGCTTCACAGAGCAAGTCTTTAGTGGACTTGCTAGATGAGGAAATGCATTGTTACCTTATGCAGTAATCAATGATAAATAACAGTAGGCGGGCCAACGGCTTATTCTATCGTATCGTAGTTGAATAAAAAACGAATGTTTGGATATACACTTATTCATTCACTCTTACCATGCCATCGTTCTTAACAAATTATAGTCTGAGCCCTTAGTCCGAAGACGCATTTTAAAACTCCCTACTCTCGAGCCGACAGTCGTCTCTCGGATCTCTCTTTCTACTTCTTACAAAAATATAAGGACATCCGAGAGACGACTCTCGTCTCGAGAGTAGGGAGTTCTAAAATGCACCTTCAGACTACGGGCTCAGTTCTTTTTTGAAAAAAGGAGCACTCTGTTGGTAAAAAGAGCAAGTGTGTGGTCATGAACGTTACATTACGACATGTACGATATATTAGAGTACAAGTCTGTCATCACTTTTAGTGTGCACAGTTTGTGGTACTTAGCTTTAACATACTTCATTGTGTTATATATCTAAATAAAATGTAATGATAAAGTAAATGAACGAACAAAACAAAGAAGAAGAGGAAAGCTATAGAAGTGTGTGGCACTGAGTGAAGTCGTATGAGCGAGCGAGACTAAACGAATGAGAATGAAGGAAAATGATTGAAAATTGTATTGTTTTTGAACGTCGCGAAAAGGGCGGTCGCGTTGTGTGTGATGCACGTGTTGTAATTTTTACTGAAGCTAAACCAACCAATGTTGAGAATATCGTGAAACGTAATTTGTTAGGAATAATTGTTAAATAAAAATATACATCAATCGCAAGGATAAAACATTTTGGTGAGTGAAGTTTTCATATTCTAAAGTTATCTCCGAGCGCGGCACTTGAATCCGGAAAGCACGTTGCGTGATTTTTTCTGAGTCTTGTTTAATTGTAATTTAACTGAAAAATAACGTAAGCCTGCTTACGGGTACAGGCTAATTTTATTCCATATTAGAATATTAGTTCAGATTCCACTATTTTTCTAGCTACATAAAAATTGTAGGAATCTGACATCGCGGGTCACTCACCTACCTATCTACCTACTAACTGTTTTAGTTAACTGTACTTAGATAGTACTTAATCGTTTCCACTAATTAGATAATTGTCAAACTCCAGTTTTGTGTTTATAGTGTTATCTTTCGGTTGTAACACAAAATAAATCATAAAATAAGTTCGTAATTACTCTTTAACTTACTAGCTAATCATTCATGATATTTTTATATATACTAGGTGGTATAATAAGTGGACCTTTACTGTGGCTCCTAAGCCTCATGGCTAAGTAAAAGTAGGTCAACCAAAAAAGTCAATGTCAACTTTAGTCTGACCAAGCTAAGTTTACTAAAATTTCCATTTACTTGGTGTCTTTCTCATGATTTGTATCTTTCTTAGACATTGCTATAAAGGTGTGGTTGTTCTGTGTTTTCAATTAAAAATTTAAAAATCTAAGCACTGCTAAAATTTTATGACCAGACTAGCTAGGTTAGCAAATAAAACAATATATAAATTACTATACCTACACAATAATCTAGGTGATAACTAGGCTCTTACCACATACTACATAATGTACCTAATACAAATCTATAATTCAAAATTTTAATAAGTATTAATATTGATGTATTTACCTATCTGTCGGATTAAGATTATGATAATATAAAATCATAAACAATGTACCTACAATAAGTAGAAAAATGCATAAAACTATTTAACTCATTTGATGATGTACATAATATGACATTGAATCAAATACCTATGAACTTAGATAAGTGACTTTACAGATATATTTCAAACTAGCAACTTCATCATATCATCATTATATTTTTTATAATTCACACAATATCTTTATAAAATATAACTTAATGTAGTTTATACATCAGGTTAACACATAACCTGATGTATAAACTACATTTATCAAGTTTCATTAAAATGTAGTTTTTACATGTAAGAGTAACTAACATACATTCTCACATCCATCCATCTATCCAAATCTTTCACCTCTATAATATTAGTAGAAAAAACACTTGACATTTAGAATTACCTTTAGATTGACGAGCAGAAGCCAACAAGAAGAAGTAACATAGCATATGAAGATTAGAGAATATTAAAATGCCAGAACAAAATATGACAAACAAAAGTCATGACCTACAAGATACCTAGTCTGTCAGACAAAGAGCTGCGGTGACTCATTCTGTTATTACTGTTCAGTTAATAAATTTAAACAGGTCTTACCATCAATTTTGTCTTTCTTATTATATTATACATTTTAGTACTTGGTCAGATATTTTATTAACTAGTGTAGTAGTGTGTTCTCTGTTTGAGCAGAAAAAACACATTTGAAAGCTTAAAAAAGCACATGACAATTGCTCCAAAATCTGTTACAGAAAAGTGATTGATGTTCATGTTATATACATAAAAGGGTTACATGCAAAGACTTGCCTGAGAAATAATAAATAAATACTTTATTGGAACAAAGTTTGCTGGAAGAGAACTCTTCTTAGGGTTAAGCTCGCCTTTGTACATGTCATCTATTTCTGTCTTGTGTATGTCTTATGTTGTGTACAATAAAGAATCAAGAAGTTCCTCATTTAATAACTGGCTTGCTTTCTATGAAAAAGAGAGAAAGGGAAACACGCGCACGCCGCACGGCTTACACCTACTAGAAAAATTAAGACCAAAAGTGGCAACGACATGTTACAACTTTTGGTCTTAAATTTTTCCGTCTAGCAACGCGCGATAAGTAACTTCGTTCCAATAAAGTATTCCTAGTGTCCTGACACCTCAAGTTTTTTTATTTATTTATATGAAAGACTACCCGTCCCGGCTTCGCACGGGATATTTTCCCGCTTTCCCGCTTTTCTGTTGAAATTTTTCCAGAATTTTCTTTGTTATAAACCTCACGGAGCCCGAGACCTTTCCAACGAATGCCATGGAATCATGAATGAATGAACCATGGAAATCGGTTCGTGCGTTCTGGAGTTATATCGTCAGGAAGGAAAACCCTACTTATTTTTATATAGTAGATGTTAGAACAAAGCAAAAGTCAATAAACATGTTCATTAGAACAATGAAGTTGACCGTGTCATAGTTCAACGTCCAATTGGGTACAATTTAATAAACACATTGCTTGGTTTAGATTTGCTGATAAATCTAATACTCTAGTATTGAATTAGGTATCTCTTATGTTATGACTCACAATCAGTATGTCTTTTATGATTAAGTCAATTAATAAATAATGACCTATTTTTGAACTTTTGCAATCAGAACTCATTGTAAAGAAATTAATATGATTATAATATTGTTATTCTAAACGTCTAAAAAAATATACTGTACGCAATAATCCCGTATACGTAATAATATCACTTAACTATAAATTAATTAAGATTACTGAAGCTGATTGCTCTTATTTGGTTGAAAAGTCCAGTGACCAAATCATATTAACTGCTTGGCAGATGATTTCTTTTGTTTTCTTTCAAAATTTCGATCGCCGCAGCTAAGTAGCCTAAAATATAATGTCAAAGGTAACGCTATCGTATTTGAATCACACAGCGCGTCAACGCCAGTGCAGCACCTCGACTACTGAGAGGTGAGCATGAATAATATCAGCAACTCAAAAGTTTTTAAAGCATGTTTTACAGTGCTTAGAAGATAAGAAAAAAGTGGCGGGTATTTTCTTAGACCTATCAAAGGCTTTTGATTCCGTAAATCATGAGCTGCTTTTAGAAAAGTTAAAAGTGTACGGAATCAGAGGCCGAAGCCTAGAACTATTAAAATCTTTTCTAGATAATAGAGAACAAACTGTCGAAATAAAAACTAATGAAAAAAGAATAAGATCCGCACCGAAATGTATTGACATAGGTGTTCCTCAGGGATCTTCGTTAGGTAACACTTTATTTCTCGTCTTCCTAAACGATATGGTAAAAAATAATATTGTAGGAGATATTGTACAGTATGCTGATGATACTACAGTTATCATTTCTGCAGATAACATTCCAGATCTGTTAAAAAATATTAGTGATACTATTCAAATATTAGCAGATTGGTTCATAATAAACGGGTTGACACTAAACGAAGAAAAAACATGTATAATGATATTTAATGCTAAGGCTATGAAACAATCAACCACCTTTAAAGTGCCACTGCTGAGCGGCAATGTGATAAACAGCTCAAACTTAACAAAATTGTTAGGTTTTGAACTGGACGCCGGCATGACGTGACGTGGAAATATCACATAGACTCCACTTGTCAGAAAATGGCAAGAGGAGTTTATGCATTAAAGCAGCTGCGCCCAATGATCTCGGAAATAAATCTGAAGGAAACTTACTATGCTTACGTGCACTCTATCATGATGTATGGAATAGTCATGTGGGGATGGTCGACAGACAGTGAAAGAGTTTTAAAGATGCAGAAACGCGCAATTAGGACACTTGTTAAAGCAAAATACAAAGAATCTTGTAGGGACCACTTTAAAGACCTGCAAATATTAACATCAGTGTCTGTTTATATATTAGAAGTGCTAAAATATGTCAAGCATAATTTCAGTCACTTCAAAATAAGAGGAGCGAGTAGCAATCGTAAGTCCAGAAATGGAGTTTTTCTCGAATCCGTAACCTGCAGACTTAGTCTTTCCAAAAAACAACCACAGGTTATTGGACCAAAACTATTTAATAATATATTATAAGCTTCCATTAAGACAAATTACGTGTGTACATTCATTTCTAAACAAAATTAAATTACTTCTCCTTTACAAGACCATTTACAATGTCAGTGAGTTTTTAGAAAATGACTACAGTAGCTTTAATCATAACTGATAAGTAGTTTAGGTACCTAGGAAATGAGTATTATTTTTATTTTTTAAATGACGACGCCCCTTTACAGCATATTATTTTTTAATTTAATTATTTTGTATATGAATTTACTTAATTAATCATTTTGTATATTATTTTAATCTTATTATTATTTGAACTTGTTGAACTTTTAAAATTGTTGTTTTTTGACTTGTATATTTTAGATTTAACCTACATGAATTAATTAATTAATGAATCAATTGTATTTACCTTTTATTGTGATTATTAGTAAGTACCTATTTATGAGACAATTGTTTGATATTGTAATATTACAAAATGACGAAAGATCGATGTCACACTAACTCTGCTAAATTATTTTTATTATTGTTATTTGTGTACATCTTTGTTAAAAAATGAAATTCTATTCTATTCTATTCTAATTCTATAAGTGACAATAAACGTATCGTAAAGGCCTGCGCAGACCGGGACGGCATGGCAAGGGATTTTACTTTTTACTAATGGACATTTAACCGTTCAGTTCACGTTCAATGCCACGGCATCATTTTAAAGCATAGCAATTTATGTCGTATTTCTGTAACAGTACGGTTGAATGTCCATTAGTAAAAATTAAAAATCCCTTGCCATGCCCTCCCGGTCTGCGCAGGCCCTTACGGTAGCACATTCAGGATACTGCGCGGTGACGCTGCAACGTTCTGCATTCGAGCTGGCGTCAACGCGTAGTGTCACTCGAATACGTCACCGTTTCAATACGGTTGCGGTTGTCTATATTAGTGCACTTTGTTACCGCGTAATGTATCTCAGATCCACCTTTACGATAGGTTTACGATTGACGCATTAATTTGTAATCACCCCTCAGAGCTACCAAGGTCTCGTGGCCGTTTCGACCGTTTAACGCTATACGCCATCTGGTCACAGTTCCGACATTTTAAAATTATATTGATTTCAGTCCCCGCAAACCGCCAAATGCATGTACTGTCAAATATTAGTACAATTAAGAAATAAGCAAGACAACAATAGTATTTAAAGGTTGATAATGTTGTTTTGTTACCTGTCTTATCTGCTATGTTGCTATGTTATAAAATATCTTATCTTAAGTCTTCTATACTAGTGGTTTTACATAATAAAATCAATTTATTAGTTACACCTATAACTTTCTTTCTTAATCATTTGATAATTGGCTATTCTTTACCAATTTCTTGGACTAAAGGTTTAAGGTATTAAGGTATTAAGAGTCCGATAGTTTGGTCGGCTTCTTAATCAGTATGAAGATGTATAAACAGACATTACAGTGATTCAGTCTTCATACTGATTAAGAAGCCGACCAAACTATCGGCCAATAGAAAGTTTGTAGTCTGCAGGGACACTGAAAGTCTTATTTTACATTCATACCATGAAAAATTTACTTGACTAAATGCTAGATCGATAATACTTAGGTTGCATTTTTAGCTCTAGCATGACTAACTACTTACTCTATTCACAGTAATTACAGATTACATTGTTGTACCTAGATCTAGATTTAGGTCAGGGTTGAATCCATTATTTATTGAAAATGCATTAGTTATATTTACTGAAGTCTAAACTATAGATTTAAATATGATGTATATTTCTAGCCTCACAAAAGATGTATGAAAACGAATGACAGAAGAATAATATGGTCAATAGTTATCTTTTTTATATTCGTACAGTGCAGAGCTACTAAGGCTGAGTCCATCACTTCAAGACGCAATGTACCATCTCTATTTTAGGTAATTCTCCAGAGAAACTCACACAAAAAAGCCTTGAAGCTTAAAAATTACGAGGACTTTCGTGATCTTCCTTTCTTCATAGCCACAAACAAAAACGAATCAATCTTGGAGGTGCATACCTCATTTACGTGCAAACTGACTCCCACCATCCTAAGCTAAGATAATATAAAAAACATTCACTATAACATTCTTCCGAGCCATCTTGTGAAAATTGTGAAATTACGCGCCCCTGACCTATTCATTACACATTTTCAGTCCATTTATTTTTGGACACCCAAATCGTCCACCGAACTTAATCGTTGGGATCCGATCTGACCTATATCCGACGTTTTATAGCAATTCAAATCTATTGGGCATCCCAAAAATACTCGCTAGCTATCAGCTAGCGCAAGCTAGCTATAAGCAAGTGGAACTAGGCTGGTCAATAGCTTGTAGAGCTGATCGCAGTGCTACACGACGTGAATGGCATATTATAAAATATCTGATTATTTAGAAGACAAACTTAGGACGAACTTACTCCAACTTCTTTTATAAACAGGATCATATGTAAAAGGCTAGGATCCAGACCTAGTTTCTTGCCTGATTAGACTTCGGTCTCGATGAACTGGCACCTAGAATCACCTAGTATATGAGATGTTTCAAAGTGATCCTTGTGAATATACTGAATAAAGACTGGACTTCGGTCACGACGAATCCTAGAATCACATACATATAAGATGTTTCAAAATGATCCTTGTTATTTTATTGAATAAAGTTTCTTTTGCGTTTTGAAAAGTTGGTTCTTAGTCAGTTCCTAACCCACTAAACTTAGAAAATGTTAGAACCGCGATAATACTATCGACTATTCAAAATTTATGGAATAGACATATGTTAGAACTTCTACAGGCCGATAATGAGAATAAATAAATATACACGGACATTTTACACATCACACTCTAGTCCCAAACTAAGCAAAGCTTGAACTATGGGAACTAGACTACTGATAGAATACTTTATACATTTTTTTTGTAAATACAAACATAGAATACATAGAAACACCTAGACAAAGAACAAATATTTATGTTCATCACACAAACATTTGCTTTGGGTGGGAATCATAGTACTTAACAATTCCTCTAGTGTTAGTCATTCAATCCTTATTGCCCAAGGAGTTCTGAAGGGTCCTTCTGCAAATCCATCATGCTGTAACTAGGTATGACAGTGTAAGTGGTATAATAGCGACGATCATTCATACCTCTGGTGTTGTATTATCTTTCTCAGATCAACTAGGAGTCTCTTATTCAAACACATGTGTAGTAACAATAATATAATTAAATAATAATTGTAAGTCCCTAAATTCAAGGTGATACATCTCGCTCTAGCGGGAAATTCAAATTTTTTTAGGGTTTTTATTTATTGCGGCTGAACTGTTATGTCTTTTACTAGTTTAAGCTATTTTGTGAACATAAACAATAATTTTCTGTGTACCCTCTCAATAAAAGCTAATTATTTATTTTACAGGTACAAGTGATCATCACCACACAGATGCTCTACTGCTTATGATATCGGTAGACCTGAGGTTATGGAGATGACGCACCAGGCCGGGGCGGAGGCCGAGAGCCTCCTGCGCCCTGAACAGAGACAGGGAGTCATCATGCCGGGCCAAAGACGTGAGTATATTGTATTGTGGCTAAGTTCTACATGAACTATGTTTGTATGTTGTGTTCAATTGACACGCAAGAATATGAAGAATTGTATTGTCAAGGTATTTATCGCGGTGTTATCTACCAATAGCTTTTCATTCGTTATTTATTAAGAAACAAAATCCACAGCTCTTGAAATGTATAAAAACTTAACTATAAAATCATTATCATCATCATCATGCTCCTTTATCTCACGTTAAGTGGGGTCACAACATGTCCTCTTTCTCCACTCCTATTTTCAGCTTTTATTTAAAGCATTTGGTTCAAAGTTTTTTAGTTTATGTATGTCTGACATCATACTGAGGTAATAAATAAACCTTACAATTCATAAATTAGCGAGATGGTGCGATATTTGGCATTTATCATGAATCATACGATGCTTCGAGATTCTTTTATTTGCAAGTATATTTATGGTAATACATAGTAGGCATGGCCTTTTTTGGATTTTTTCACAAACCGATACAAAACCGATTTCAGATTTTGAAATCGATTTCAAAAACCGTTTTTAAAAAACGGTTTTTAGTTTTCGGTGCAAAACTAAAATCACGAATGCGTATCAAAACTATAGAAAACTAAAACTTTAGGTAGATTTAGATTTCGTTCGTTTGCAGTTTGAGTTTGGTTTTCGTTTTCGGTGCAAAACTAAAATCACGAATGCGTATCAAAACTATAGAAAACTAAAACTTTAGGTAGATTTAGATTTCGTTCGTTTGCAGTTTGAGTTTGGTTTTCGTTTTCGGTGCAAAACTAAAATCACGAATGCGTATCAAAACTATAGAAAACTAAAACTTTAGGTAGATTTAGATTTCGTTCGTTTGCAGTTTGTGTTTGGTTTTCGTTTTCGGTGCAAAACTAAACTCACGTCGGTTCGGTTTGGTTTCGTTCGGATAAGATTGTTTGCAGTTTGCGTTATCATCGTGCGTTTTCTAAAAACGGTTTTCTCATATTGGAATATCGATGCGATACGATTTCTGACTGCAAACGGATTTCAGTTTCGTTTTGATATATCTGTCTCATGCCTAATACATAGTTGACCATTATCATTTTCCTAATCTTTTGCATGAATGTTTTTTAATATGCGGACAAAAAAATATAAGTAATAAATAAATAAAATATTTATCATTTTATGTCATTGTGAAATTTTAAAGAACTTTTTTTTTTAATAAACAAACTAAACAAAAGTCTTACGTTAAATAAGATGTACGTTTAGTATGCAAATCGTAGCTTAAATGCACTTTTCATATTGAAGCTCTAAAAATCAGTAAAACTGATGATATCATACAGTCAAGGTTGTTGATGACATTCCAATCGCATGTAACGGAGAGACAGTGACGTATTTGAGATACACTGCGCGTCGACATCAGTTTTACTGTTGAACGTTGCAGCGTTAGCGCGCAGTGTATCTTAAATACGTCACTGTCTCGCCGGTTTACTCGGTACGTGTGATCAAGGTATAACGAGTATACTCTGACTCGTCTGCAGTCTCTATTTACATAATGTTATAATCTTTAAAGAAAGAAGAATTACTAATATTATAAAGGCGAAAGTTGATATTGTACTAATATATTCGTTGCAAAGATTAATTCTCATCACCAACAATCATTGGTTCAATAATACCTACTGTATATTTTTAGTTTGTCATACGGGTTACTCGTACCAGATTTTGCATTGATTTGATTTTTAATAACAGGGCATGACTCCTTCATGACTTTTATCAGTACTTTGCCATTAACTTCCTTTTCGAAAAACACATTCTGTATAGAAAAGAAGTCATCATCATCTTCCTACCCTTGTCCCACATTATGTGGGGTCGGTACAACACGTCCTCTTCTTCCACTCTCCTCTATCAGACGTCATCTCAATGCTCACACCTTTCTTACACATGTCATCATTCACACAGTCCATCCATCTTTTCTTTGGCCTCCCTCTACTTTTACATCCATCCACATTCATATCTAACACTTTTCTGTAGGTATATAGAAAAGAAGTATTATAAGAAAATAATGATGATATTAGTACCGTAAACATTATTATCGCGTAGTTAGTATCTACTCTCCGTACAGTGCAAATATTATTCTAAGCGAACGGAATTCCTTTGTCAACCAATCTGCAAAGGAAGCGAACTGAGCTTATACATATAACATGCAAGTCTCAAAGTGTACATTATAACAAGCATCGCTTAATATGGTATACAGAGTAGGTAACAAGTTACGCCATTCAGCAAACATTTTGTGATAATGTTTACGCAACTTTTTATCATGAAATCTTTTCTATTTTTAGTTAAATATTCTTGTACATATCACACATCACACTCTACTCCCAAACTAAGCAAAGCTTGTACTACGGGAACTAAATTGCTGATAGATTACTTATATACAGTCTTGCTGTAACAGCCAAACAGTGCAGACGTGCTATAATTTTTTTCCAAAAACCTTTTACGCTTGCTGAGCAAAATTGTTCCGTACAGTATAGTGTAGTGAAGTCGAATATCACTTTTGTTACATCTTGTGAAGTTACGACAACTTGTTCCGGCGCTGCACAACGTGTACCCCACTCCACCTCGGGTAAAAGAAACAACTGCATTTTTTGTTTTGCTTGCTCTTGCGTCGTGTTGCTAACTTACCCGACTACTTCCGACTTACAACCGATTGAAACCACTTCAAAGACCGAACAAGACAGTATGAGTATGCAACGCTCGCCACAGTCTAAAGAAACTCCAGTAGGACAAGGGGGATCGCACTCGCAACCAGATCTGTCTCGACCTTTTTACTATGAGGCAGAGAACCAAATCACCTTTAGGAAAAGAAAGCAGAGAGAATGTGACTGCGATTGTAACCAAGTGGTCAACCTACTTGAGGCTTTTCGTAGAGATATGATTTCTGTTTTGGAGACTAACTTGAAACCAATTCGGGATGATTTATCGGTGGTTAAGCATCAAATGGATGATATAAAAAGTTCCACCGAAAAACTTTTGACTGAACACAGTATCATGAAGAAAGAAATAGCTAAACTTCAACAAGCCAGCTCCACTTCGGATTCAAGGATGTCTACCATTGAAAATGAAATTGCCAATATTAAGGCCTTGCCATCAACATTGCCAAACGTTCAACCATTGTCCGACATTTTTGAAAACGAAAAAATTATAAATGAATTGCGAGAAAGAGAACGTAGAAGTAGAAATTGCATACTAGTTGGCTTACCAGAGTCTACTAACTCAGATGATTCTGTACGATACAACGAAGATGTACACTTAGTTCAGAAAATTCTTCAAGAAAATTTGTTTGTGAAACTTGAAATAATAAAAGTAGTACGCCTGGGTAATTTTTTCACAGGTAAACCCCGACCTTTGAAGGTTTGCCTAAAAAGCCTTGATGATATAAAACAGATATTCAGAAACAGAAATAAATTACCAGAAAATATAAGAATCTACCACGATCAAACCCCAGTAGAGAAAAATCTACTAAAGGAACTAAACAAAGAATTGGTTCAGCGCAAAGAGAATGGGGAAACAGATTTACTTATCAAATACATCAGAGGTTCTCCAAAAATTGTACATGCGTCAAAAAACCCACGCGGACAAGAGCAACCCTACAAGAAATCGGAGAGGAACGAATCACGTATCAACTAAGCCCAACTTACCAAAGTTTGTACACACAAAAATCTAACTTAAACTTTCTATACATAAATGCACGAAGTATATGCAAACCAGGTAAGTTTGACGAGTTGAAATGTGCTTTAGTATCCATTAAAAGCC
Organism: Ecliptopera silaceata; assembly: GCA_932527185.1. Taxonomy (NCBI): domain Eukaryota; kingdom Metazoa; phylum Arthropoda; class Insecta; order Lepidoptera; family Geometridae; genus Ecliptopera; species Ecliptopera silaceata. The sequence continues at coordinate 5,389,400 of OW052213.1, read as the reverse complement.
CCACTCACGTAATTTTACTCACCGAGACATGGTTAAAATCTGATGAGGAAGCTGCAAGTTACCATATCCCAAATTACACTCATTATTATAATATACGGACGGATTCAAGAGGGGGTGGTGTCTCGATTTACGTTCACGATGATATAACTCACAGTTTTGATGGAGAATCTTACATTGGAGGCATCAACTACCTTTGGATCAATCTGGAGAAATACGCTCTTTCCATAGGAGTCGTATATAATCCTGGAGACAAAAACATTCAAGAATTCCTGGAAGTATATTCAACCCAATTAGTACAAAAGAGACGTACGATTGTTTTTGGAGACTTTAATCTAGACCTACTTAAAACAGAGCGAAACGTAAAACATTATAAAGAAATGTTACGTGAGTCAGGATATGACATTATTAACAACATTGAAGAACGCTACTGCACCCGTGAAACAACATCCTCAAAAACTATTATTGATCATGTGTGTACTAATATAAAGAATATGAATTTTCATATGGCAATCATCGATTCACCCATGTCTGATCACAAACAGATCTATCTAACCATTAAAAAATTTAAACCACCACCAAGAGCTCGAATGCAATACGAAGCCATGGATTATGAAAAATTATACACATTAATGGATAATACTATTCTTGATCCAAATAACTACAACTATGAAAATCTCGAGAAACACATAAAAGTTGCTATTGCTGATAGTAAAATAATCAAGACGAAGATATTAAACCCTCCACTTCAGGACTGGATAAACAAAACAATAACTAATAAGATAAGAACGAGAAACGAAATTTGGTATAGTCTAAAACAAAACCCAAACGATGAAGACTTGAAGATAGATTATACCCTTGAGAAAAAACAGACAGCCAAATTAATAAGAGACTCTAAAAACAAATATTACAGAGATGCATTTGCCAAACACAAAAATGATCCAAAAAAAATGTGGAGTCTGATACATACGTTATCTAATAACAAAATAAAATTAAGTCGTACTCCTCCTAAACTAATAGTTAATAACGTTTCTATAACGAACGGTAATATAATATGTGAGACTTTTAATTCCTATTTTTCAACGATTGGTTCTGCTCTTGCTGGGAATATCTCGATCACGAATCAGAATGCTATCACAACAAAAAACCCCTCAATTAACACTACACTTACCAACTTCAAACCTTGTTCCAAAGATGAAATTCTCAAAATAATTTGCGGCTTAGACCCTAATTGTAGTGTAGGAGTGGATGGAATAAGTACTAAATCACTAAAATGTATCACTAGTCTAATATTAGAAAACCTAACTGATTGTATTAACTTTCATCTAGCAGAAGGATTTTTTCCCGATTCTTTAAAAACGGCTAAGGTGACCCCAATTTATAAATGTGGAACCAAATCTGATCCAGGTAATTACAGACCTGTTTCAGTGTTACCAGTTATCTCCAAAATTCTAGAAAAAGTGATCTACAAACAATTAAATGAATATTTGATTACAATTAAGTTTCTGTCTAATAGGCAATACGGCTTTCGATCTCAATCTAGCACACTCTCAGCAACGACTGACTTAATCACTAAGATCCAAACTAATATTGACCAAAAAAACATTGTACTAGGAATCTTCATAGACCTCAAAAAAGCATTTGATACTGTCAGCCACTCGATCTTAATACAAAACTTAAAAGAAATAGGAATATCTGGAACGGTCGTATCAATGCTCGAGTCCTACCTTACTAATCGATTTCAAATTGTTAAAATAGGCGAACACTATAGTCAACCACAAGGTATATCTGTCGGTGTTCCACAGGGCTCTATTCTTGGGCCCTTGCTATTTCTTATATATATTAACTCCATTCATAAGCTAACACTACACGGACAAATATCACTATATGCCGATGATACCTGCCTTTTTTATTTTGGAAATTGCATTCATAAGATACTAAGACAGGCGCAAGAAGATCTAAATAAGGTATTTACATGGTTTCAAAACAAACTTCTAACGGTTAATAAATCAAAAACCTGCTATATCATTTTTAAATCGAAAAATAAAACATTACCAAATCATGCATCGCTAACAATGGACAGAGAAGTGCTACAACAGAAACAATCTGAAAAATACCTTGGGCTAAGACTCGATAGCCAGCTGAGTTGGACATTTCAAATTGAACACCTCAGATCTAAGCTCTCCTCTTTACTGGGATCACTGCGAAACATCGTACGTTGTCTGCCATTCCAGGCTCGTCATACAATTTACAATTCTCTTGTCAAACCGCATCTTTTATATCTGATTGAGATTTGGGGTAGCGCAGCTAAAACTAATCTCAAAAAACTACAAGTATCTCAAAATAAAATCATTAAAATGTTATTTAATTTTAAATACTTAACATCCACTACTCAAATATACAAACAAACACAACTAATGAATTTAAAACAGCTGTACACATATTCCACTTGCATACTCATTAGAAAAATTATGAATAAATCTATACACACTAATATAACATTTATGAAAGTTCACCAGGTACACAACCGAAACACTCGCAAGAAAGATCATATACTCTTACCAAAAGTTCGAACCAATTTAGGAAAAAGAACAATATGTTTCGAGGGGGTACAACTTTATAACCGACTACCTAAAGAAGTTAAAAATTCTGATTCGTTTGGCATGTTTAAAAATAAATTAAAAAAACATGTACTAAATGACATTACATTACTGAAGTAAACATGTGTAATCGCAAATCATGTTACTGTATTTCTTGCACTGTGGCATGCCAAACGAAACCGGCACATTGAAAGTGCCGAATTTAGCGGGTAGTTTGTAATTGTTATGGCTCTTTTTTTATACTTGCGTACATGTGTGTTACAAATTGTTTGGCTGTTAGGAACTATTTTGTATTGTAAGTTTTAATGTTTCTCAATAAGTGAAAAATGTAATTTTCTTTGAGAAATAAATTATCTATAACCATATATACTTTTTTGGTAAATACATAGTAACACCCAGACACAGAACTAATATTTTTGTTCATCACACAAAGATTTGCTCTCGGTCGGAATAGAACCTACGACCCACAGCATGAAAGGCAAAGGTACTACCAACTGAGCTGTGACGCCTGGCATTTTGAGTAGTTGACTTTATGTTGCAGTTTTTGTAGTGCAAATAAATTATAAATATTTACTAACTTATTTTAACCTTATTTTAAACCCTTATATAACAATATAAGGTAATTATTATACCCCATCATTGATTATACTTATAAAAAATAATAGACATACATTTTTTTTCTTATATTTGTGGTTCTTATAGACCTACTTCATTCTGATTTATGATCTGTCACCATCTTGTCTTCTGTCACCATCTCCATTGTTGTTTATTATTTTATTATGTCATATTGTGAGTAATATCATCCGAAGTACACAGTTATCTAATTCTGCCGCTCAACTTTCAACAAATATTGACTAAACAAATTCCTTCGCTACTGAACAAAGCCATATACAGTTAGATATCTAGTGAGCACGAATAAATTTACAATCGTAAACGTATAGAAACAGTGACGTATTTGAGACACATTGCGCGTCAACATCATCTTCACTGTCGAACGTTGCAGCGTTAGTGCGCAGTGTGTTACATACGTTACGATTGCCACATTTATTTGCGCTAAGTGATGTGATAATCTGAGTGAATCCTCACGCTTATAAAGGAATTATCCTCTGTATCCGATATATAACAAGTCTCAGGTGAATATCAAGTTCTCGGTAAAACACAAGTTTATCTCGAAGTTTGACACGTGTATGTATCATGGACGTGGGTTGAATTAATTTGGGGCAAATCGATAGTAACACACTAACGGAGATATTGCATAAGAAGGTAAAAGGTACGTTTTCAAAGCTTGTTTAAGTAGACCTACGCGGAATTTGTTTAGATGCTTAGACCTTAGACTAGAAGTACGTTTTCAAGACTTGTTTAGATTTGTTAGACCTACACAGTATTCGCTATTTAGACATAAATAAATAAATAATATATATTCATGGCCAATTCACACATCCCTCTCTAGTCCCAAACTAAGCAAAGCTTGTTAGAGATGCTTAGATTAAGATCAGACCCTACGCTTGTAACCTATGTAGCAATCGAGTTCCTATAGCACATGCTCTGCTGCAGAACAATTTGGGTCTAGATAACGCGGTGTGATATGTATATGACTGAAGTATTTATATAATCAAGACGATTTAAACAGCGTCAAGGGCCGCTTATAAGCCATACCCGGAATGTCGGATGTCACTTTTTAGCCATGCCCCGAATGTCAGGGGCCACTTTTTAGCCATGCGCAGAATGTCAGGGGCCACTTTTTAGCCATGCGCAGAATGTCAGGGGCCACTTTTTATCCATGAACAGGTCGCAGTGCCTGGAATATATTTAGATGGAGTAGGCTTGCCCTGTACCTATACCTCTCTGTTTTATATTCTCTCAGTTTAAGCTAATCCGCAGGAAACAAGGTCAAAACGTGTGGAACTGACTAAGCCACAATTTAAATTGGACATTTTTAGTCCGGCCGTAAAATTAGCCGTGAAAATTTAAATATTATTGTCGCTTATTTACACAATGTACATTCACTTAATGTAAGTACATTAGATAACAAATGTTTATTCTTAAAAGTTTGCTGAAAAAAACTCTTGAAGACTTTACCACTTGTATACAGGGTGGCCAAAAAGTCGTGGATCAAACGAAACTAGGGGTTAGATGTGGCCATCAGCTGCAAAAAAATGTTCTACGAGAGGTCCTTAAGGTCAACTCCTGCAGAGTTATAATTTATTTTGTGTTTTTATGGGAAAATTGTCTTTTTTTACAAATACTTATCAAAATTTGAAAAAATCTACATCCTATATCTTTTTTATAATTTTCACTAGATTGGTACTGATGAGTCCTTGTGTTAGACATGCTATTTATGGTTGTTTATTGGGTGCTTTGAAGATAATATTAAGTTTTACGAAAAAAAAAATTCTCAAATCATAACTTTTTATTTAATTCAAAACATTAGCCACCCTGTATATAAGTTACAATAAATCTGTATAAGTTTTCTTTTAGGCATAAAAAAAACACACTCAAATATGCGAAACTTAAACGGCATTTATAAATTTCAGTCAACAATTATCAGTTCAAATATCTCAAATTGGTAGCCAATGTCAGTGACTGCCATTGACCTCAGTGGTGGTAACTGCAATTACTAAATGTCCTTAACGGGAGTCGACGGGCAGCTTTCCAGCGCGATGGCCTTTTGTTTTTGTTGGTGTACTGTACAACTGTCTGCGTGGAATTTTTCAAAATTCCTGGCTTTCCTAGTAAATTTATTTGCAACTAGTAGTACGCCCCGGCTTCGCACGGGTAGCCTATATAAAAAATATCATTATAATATAGCCTATGTTCAGCACAGATAATGTAGCTTCACAACAGTGAAAGAATTTTTGAAATCGGTCCAGTAGTTTCGGAGCCTATTCGATGCAAACAAACAAACAATCAAATCTTTCCTCTCTATAATATTATTTATATATTAAGTATATATTTTGCAATACAAAAACTGCAACTTATAGGTCAACTGTTTCAATTGACAGGCGTCACAGCCATAAACAAAACATTTTAAGAATAGACGTTTGATAGCCATAAAATATCTAATCAAAATCCAAATCCCAGACGCCCAGAACAGGGACACATAATTATAGCGATCACAGCATGCAATCTAGGCCGCAGTATTATTAGAACCACAAAAGCAAAAATAGGGATATAGAAAAAAGGGTTAAAACCGGTTCTTACCATTTTTATGCCCTTATATTTTTATCAATAGTTTTTTACTCATGCCCCTTTGCAAAAGCTTTTTTAATACCTATAGTTAATTTTATAAAATTAAAGGAATCTAAAATTCCTTATTGCCCTACAGATGCCTACAGATTAGATCGTTATTCATTTAGAATATAATTTATTTGCGATAAATTTAACTAACGTTGCCTATTTATAAAAAAAATACATTTAGTTAGAAGTGTAGTTTATATTATTTAGCAACTTTTTAAAATAAGCTTACGAGCAATTTTATATTAAACGGTGCTTCGCCTTCCGGCAATTAAATGTATTCGTGTATTTCATAGATTTATAGTTTAACATTTATACAGTACATTCGCGTGCGACGCTTGAAGTTTTTTACATAAATCATCATATTTTTTTGTTTATGTTTTAGGTTTTTTAATTTAATATTTGAAACTATCACGGGAAATAAGAAAACTCACAAATCATGGTAAATATCCCGTAAAGAAAACGATATATATATCTATTTTTTCACAGACAATGACAAAGATTGCTGATAGAATACGTATAAATTTTTTATAATAATACGCACAATTTAAGTATTGTAAAATTTGTAAAGTACTGTTCTGCAATCTATACTCTAATTAATGTATAAAACTTTATAAAGCGCTAAATGAAGACGCTGAAAGCTTTATAAAATGACTGGCACCTAGAATCACCACCAGGTGATTCTAGGTACCAGTTAGAATCGTCTTACATACCAATGTAAGACGATTCTAAATGATCCTTGTGATTTTATTGAATAAAGAATATTACTTACTTACTCTTTTTATATAGTTACTTAATAGAAGCTCTTCAAGTTTATTGATTTGGCAAGCAGGCCTAGCGACCTGATTCACTGTTGTGTGTGTGTCTAAACCAAATACAAAGTAGGAGACAGATTCCCATTTGTAGGTCGGGATTCTGGAATGGTCTGCATTATGTAACAGGTGGTTGCTAAAATGTTAAAGGAACTAGGGCAATATTGTATTGATCTTGGGTAGGAACTGTTTTTGCTAAAACTAAATCTGTATACAACTCTGTATAAAACTATATACAAGTATACATGTGTATATAGTTTTAACAGACTTAAAAAAGAAAAAGAGATTTCCTCTGAAAAACGACTATGTCATACGATTAAATAATAAATACAGACATCACACGTCAGTTGGCAGTGGCTCTGCCTTCCATGCTGTGGGTTCGATTTCACCCAGAGCAAATGTTTGTGTGATGAACATAAATATTTGTTCTGTTACTATTTTTTTTTATGTATGTATTAACAGAAAAAGATACATAAGTATTTTATCAGAAATCTAGTTCTCATAGTACAAGCTTGCTTAGTTTAGGACTAGAGTGTGATGTGTGAAATGTCCATGAATATTTATTTATTTTATCAACTCCTACAAAAAGCAGCAGGGGACTTTAGTTATTAGAAATTACCATATTGCCCTAGATTGAATATCTTATTTGCATATGTTTAATATAAAATAATTTCTTTAATCTGCCTTTTTATGATTATGCATTCATTTTATTGAAACAACTAAGTAAATGGATTTTTAAAAATCTAATATAAAAATGACGATCGCGCGTCTGTATCTGAAATGCCTCAACGCCTTTTAAGTTTAATAACATCTGTTATTGTTAATGGGCTATTTTATGTATGTTCGTGATTCAGTCGAAACAAAAGACAATCGTCTCCAGGGTCATTGCACTGTTTGATTGTGTGGGTGCACCATGTCAATACCATATGCAAAAAGGACGAATCAACAATTCGAGATCATTAGTATCGTTGTTTTTTTCGGAATTCATTGATGAATAATGCAGACACAAAGATCACTCTATGCATTTACAATGAAGCGCTTATATCGTAGCATATCCTACAAGCCCTACTAATTACTAATGTTATAAAAGTTTGTATGGATGGATGTACTTATGTTTGTTACTCTTTCACGCAAAAACTAGTGAATGGATTTTAATGAAACTTTAAAATAATGTAGTTTAAACATCAGAATAAAACATAGGCTATTTTTAAAATCTAATTTACAAAGATACCTAATGTGCGAGTTGTCAAAATATAACGATGGCAAGTCGAAGAAGACGAAGCTGCGACATCGTCTTGCTATCGTCACACTAGCTATTTACTAATACAATCATGTAGCTACTTGCTTGAGCAAAAACAATAAAAAACTATAGACAACGATAATGTATGTGAAAATAGAATTTCTCTCAATAAACTTGATTTTTCATCGATGAAAGTAGGTAGCGTGCAATATACTGCAAGTTGTTGTAGAGATCTATCACTTGATTAGGTAATAGTGATTCGGTTGCTTGGAAGAGATCGCTCTTAGCGATAAGGCCGCCCATTGTGATGCCATATATTACTACCTACTTGTTTAAGTTCTTTGTTTTTATTTGTGCGTGGCAAACACTGGATGAGAGGAGCCGAAGACCGGGCTCAGTAACGCGTCTTGGGAGAGACCTAAGTCCAGCAGTGGACTAATATAGGTCGATGATATGGTGAACAATAAAGAGTTATCTATCTATTTTGATGATCATTTATCGAGGAGTTTTATTCACTTAGCAAAAAAAGCTTTTAATAGTTCAAGTAGGCGAAACAAATAAACTTATTTCTTTAATAGGGTTACTGGGTCCCTTGTCAAGAAGATATATTAGGGGCATAGTCAATATATGAGTATGTGTTGTTCGATCCAGCAAGCGATATTAGTTTTAGTAGTTTTTTACTACGTAATCCCAGGTAGAGGAAAATTTGTAGTGACTGAGCTTGACAACCTGTCATTCATATCCCGTGTTATTCACGCACATATGGCGATCTGTGCATGACATATTACACCTGTGTTCCACAATCCTCGTCCGATATCTATAGATAGCTGTTTATACTTTACTATACATCGTATCTTTTGCATAGCTGTAGCTCTACCATGAGTTTTTACTATAAGTACTATATTTACTACACTCGCTAGCGTCTGTAGTTAAAAAAATGTATGAAGATTTGTACAGCGCCTCTAGCGGATAGTTGGGTACTAAAATTTGTCATACTAATGACAAATTTTATATCCGCTAGGGGCGCTGTACAAATTTACGTAACTACTGTAGTGTAGTAAAGTCAGGCGATTCTACTGTGATATCTCATGGTAGAGGTACGGAAATACGAATAAATGTGACAATCGTAAACGTAACGTATTTAAAACACACTGCTCGCTAACGCTGCAACGTTCGACAGTGAAGCCGATGTTGACGCGCAGTGTATCTCAAATAAGTCACTGTCTCGACGTTTACGTCACATTCGTGCTCAAACCCTGGTCGAATGACAAAATGCTTGTCTTATTAATCATCATAGCCCTATTGTTGCGTGTAAGTTGAGACTTGGCGTCATATTTTAAAAAACAATGATCGTGATGAAATTCCTCCACCTGAATAACCAATAAACGGGTATTCCATGGTCCTATCTCGGTTTAATGTTCTTACAATCAATTTAATTACTTACCTCTTAACCTTAGACCCCCCAGTAACTACATTAAGTTCGTGACTTATTCGCAGTTGTGTGATAAAGGACAAAGCATATCGGGTCACGGCTAAAAAAACTCAGTCGCCACAACGCTTTCAAACGTTTGGAAGGACTTCTACAGGGGCCCATTTTACTATACTTCAAATAAAACCAAAAATATTCAAAATATTTTGTTTCTAGGAGACGGATTTTTAGTTTGAGACTAAATCCTTTTCTGTGTACAATAAAGTTTTTATCTAGGTATTACATCTATTCTTAGACCCCAATACTATAATATTATATAGACCTTCTTAATTTAATTCTATTGCCGTGGTTATCGTAAGACGTGTCCTTGACAACATTTCGAATCGTGTCGCTACCCGGGGTTCGAATTATCACAAAATACCAATTCACCTTTACATTTCGAAATCCTGTAGCCGATAACGTTGAAAACGTGCTAATAACGAATGGTATTATCTTTGACTATATGTTTTATATTCTAAGGAGTGGAATATATACAGATAAATAAGCAATTAATATGTATCTTGACCCTAACATGTAGGTACGTTTTTATAAAGGCGTTATGAATAAACTTACGACTATTACAGTATTTATAAAATGTACATTGGCATATGAAATACATAAGAAACAGTTGAGCTATATACAGACCGTTGCAAACTTTCTATAGATAGTTCAACTGGTCCAAATCAGTATCAATCGGAAGCGAACCCAAGATACTAGCTGCAATAAAAATTAAAATTGGCAAGACACTGTAACTTTGATATTTAACATTTAAGAAAAATTTAACAAGAAGTAAGTTTTTGAGTCGTTCTTCTTTGGTCGAGAAGAACCAACTCTATGAATCACTTATTGTATAAAATATAAATCAATTGATTGCTCTTTGTCATTTTAAAAACTCTTCCTTCTGACGATTATTGCCGTAATCGAATTATTGTTAGTTTCTTGCCCGTTCTTCTACTTTACTTACTCTGGTCGCTTGGAACTGGCACCTAGCTAGAATCACCTAGTTATGAGACGATTCTAAATGATCTTTGTGATTTTACGGAATAAACTTTTATTGATTTGATTTACGCCGAATTCATCTTATTCAATTCGATATTAGATACCGACGCTTATCTCATTTGATAAACGAGTAGGTATTTATTTATACATCTATATGCGGTGACATATCTATTGTGTAAGACGTTCTATGATTTCGTTGCGTTGGCGTTGGGGTTATCGTCGGGGCTTCGATTAATCAAACAATTTGATTGTTATATGCTGTCATTGCTCGGACACTTAAATATTTAAATATAATAATTGAGTATTGTGTAAATGTATTGAGTACTTATTGAATGTAATCTTCGATGTTTACGCTTTTGAATAAACTAAGAATGAAAATGTTTTTAAGAAGATACATTTTTTTAATAAATAAATATACACAGACATTTCACTCATCACGCGCTAGACTCAATATCATCTATACTATAATATTCGTTTGTTGAAGAGGGGCCTTCTAATTCTAATTCTGGTTGGGGGAATAAAATCTGCACTGACGTCCCGCAATGGGGTGTATTGTGCATTGTACCTACCCCGGCTAACCTCACCCCAGCCAGCCCAACTCCTTATAGTAACGGAGAAGTACTTTGGGTTGATGGCAGCAGTGTTTTGGGCCTTAATATTAATCGTTTTTTTACCTATAACATGAATTTAGGACTTATCGATCAATTTCCTTCCTAAAATTAACGATTTATCTGGCGAAGATTTTTTATAGAATCATATTTATTATCAACAAGACCATCTTTCGAATTCGAGATAAAAAACAATGTTCGTTCGAATGTTCTTCATAATCAATAATATCTTTTTTCTTAGCTATCCGGTTGGTGAGCGCTTCTTAAGAATTGTTCCTCAGTTGTCAGTTCTACGAGCTATATGGCCATCCCACTATCATTTCAACATCTTCAACTGTTTAATTCTAAGAGCGATGTCACTGACCTTGTGGCTGTGAGATCCCTCGTTCCGGATTCTGTCGCGTAGTTAAACGCTTAGCTCTCTCCATAGCGCGTGCGACTTTTGTATGACCGCACCGTCTAGAATTATGTAGATTTATTTTCCTTTATTTCGTTATACCTAGATTAATGTAAAAAAGACGTGTGGCACTCGGGGACTGCCGCGGTAAAGCTATAGCATAGCATTTTTTGACCGCCGGTCGGAGTGTTAGGTTATTTCGTTACGGAATTTCTGGATTCGGTCTCCACGCTCAAGGCCCGCGATAAAAGCTAAGCAATAGCTTTAAAAAAAAACAAGTTTAAAGGCATTGGCATACCAATGCCTTTAAACTTGTTTTTTTACCTTTAACTTGTTTTTGACCGTTTAGCTCATAAGCTAAACGGTTGAGCTTAGTTCAACTGTCTCTATAATACGTTTATATACGTTTTTATATTTTAAGTAAGTACCCTTAGTGCTATCCGTGTCCATTATGGCGCAATACTAATTGATTGACAAAAATAGGTTGCACTTTTGTAAACCGAACGACTTTCGTTTAAACAAAGAGTTCAATTAATAAACAAAAGTACAAAGTGTTTTATATTTATACAACCTCTTTACGAAACTGCGTAAAAATGTTGATAAATTGATGAAAAGAGGTCGGTACTACGTTTTGTTCAGATCTAAATTAATTCAGGAAATTCAGAATTTATTTTGAGCTTGAATGTACCAATTTGCTTTTATAAAAAGTTGATTGGTCGATTATACACCATTGTTAGCGAAGAGCGATAGCAATTTCGTGAGGTCCATTTCATTCTTTGGTGTTTCGAAGGAAAACGTGTAGCCGATATTTTTTATTTACACTGAATGTTATGTTTGTTTAATAAAATTGGTATTGATTGAAACGGTGAACTGGTACGTGAAAATTTGTGTCAAGGTGTAATAATCAGTATGATATTAAACCACGTTTTTTGAGTGCACTTTAAGACAGAAATAATGTATTTCTAGACTGTTCACATGACTAAAATCAATCATCATCATCATTATCATTTCAGTCCGTTGGCACCCACTGTGTTCACTGTGTATAGGCCTCCTCTTTATTATGCCATGCCATTCCTTATGCCTTGATCACACGTACTGAGTAATCTAACGCTGCAACGTTCAACAGTAAAACTGATGTCGACGCGCAGTGTATCTCAAATACGTCACTGTCTCGCCGGTTTCCTCTGTACGTGTGATCAAGGCATTACGGTCCCTTGCGACACTCATCCACTGATTCCCGGCTCAATTAATAAAAATCAATCATGCATCTTGATAATTTAACGTCAGGGGCCTATATTTACTACAAGAGTAAATATTCATTCATATCATTAAATAATGTATTTCTAGATTATTCAAATGAGGCATTGATATTGGCCTCTTTTAATAAATACATTCTTCGCATCTAATCTTGATGATTTAGCGTTAGGGGCCAATTTTTGTCCTTGCCTCGACGGGACACCTTTTTAATGGTAGCTTTGCCTTGTACCTTTTCGGTTTAAGATATTTATCTAACTAAGAATACAATTCACTTAACGAGAAACACAAGAGTAACATAGGTGTAAAGTCATGTAAAAATACATATTACGAGTGTCGGAAGGACTTAATGTTAGCTTAGTAAGAATAATAACACCTTTAACATCCTTTCAGCCTAGTCGTCCAAGGGACAGGCAAGGTCAATACGTGCGGAGCGGGCTTAACCCTGGGTTTCTTCACAATGCCTTTATTGCCTTATTTTTGGTGTATAACTTATATTCTGAATAAAATAAATCTATTGGTTCCTAAGGCTTAAAGCTGTACTGTAGAGCATGTGCTATTGTATTGCACTGCTACAAATGAAGCGAGGTCCAAAACAGGACTGCAGGAACCGGGTCTTGTTCATCTCTATCGCCATCCACCACACCATCGAGGATGCTATAACATGCCACCAACCCAAAGTCCTCCGTTTCTTTAAGGAGTTGGGCTGGCTGGGGTGAGGTTAGCAGGGGACAATGCACAATACACACCATTGCGGGACATCAGTGCAAATCTTATTCCCCCAATCAGAATAAGAATGCTTAAAGCTTTGGGATTTTAATGCAAAGTTGCTATCACTAGACGGAGATATATCCCTTATACATAACATTTGACCTAGTTTTGTGAACTAAATATTTACTATAAACCTATTGGTATAATCTAAATATAAACATTTAATAATATTACTCTAGTTATCATTAAAATGTAGAAAATGCAGTTACTGTATCTTACTTTAATCATAAATACGTGTATAGTAGAACTTAGTATCCCATTAATAATTAAAATAAATATTATAATTTTAAGAAATTTAATCCTTTCTTACCTATATATCTTTCACGCAAAAAGTACTGGGTGGATTTTAATAAATAGTTTAGTTTATACATCAGAATAACACATGAGCCATAGTTTAAAAAGATATTGAGCGAATTAACAAAAATATTACGACAAAGTCGCGGGCGCCAGCTTGTCTCTAATAATGTAAAAGTAAAAAAATAAATAAAATTAAAACGTATTGTTTATTTTCCATATAAAATAAAAAAACTACCTTAAAGCGACAGAAGTAGTATCTAAATTTTTTAATCACAGCAAAATTGAGATAAAAAATAATCTATCTAACCGGTTCATGTTGATTTCACATTTGCATACATGAATAGCAAGTTATAATTTGATCTGCACAAACAAGTTTCTAGAACTCTTAGTTAAGCAAATTACGTAGTAAATATACAAAATAATCCAGTTAAGCCGCGAAGCCCTTTCTGTTTGCGTGTATTTTGTAGCAAAAACATGTTAAAAGAATAAAAAAAAAAAACTTGCTAAAATATAAAAGTGATGTGTTTTCGAAGCATGGAAGTGTTCGTAAAGTGTGATTTAGACGCTTAGAAGTGTTTAAGAAAAGGGTTTTACAAATATGAAGAAGAGAGACTACAAAACTTTTCCAAGTATAAATTATTATTCCTTGCTTTATTGGCAGTGTTGGTAACATAAATTGATTTGACATTTAACCGAAAAATTATGTTAAATTATTTGATCGCCTTCCGTGATTTATCTGAATTATATTAAATCGTTTGGTGGCCTAGAGGACTTACAAGAGGCCTTGGCAGACCAACAGCCAGATGGATGGACGATGTCGTTGCCGTGCAGGGCCCATTTAAGGAAGGAGTGGCGTTTGAGGGAGGAGGCTTATATTATACCCAGCAGTGGGCTAGTACGGGCTGCCTATGATGATGATGATATTAGTTCGATGTCCACCAAGAATAAACATTAGTGTGATGAAAACTATTTGTTCCGAGTCTGGGTGTTACTATGTATTTATTTACAAACAAAAATTATATAAGTATTCTATCTACAATCTATCTGGTTGTGATCGAACCAGCGACCCACAACATGGAAGGTAGTGCCAACTGAGTTGTGCCGCCCGTCATATGTTTTTTAGGATCGAATATCAAAAATCCTTTCAACTACACCATTATGCATTTCATCATCATCTTCCTACCCTTGTCCCACATTATGTGGGGTCGGTACAAAACGTCCTCTTCTTCCACTCTCCTCTATCAGACGCCATCTCAACCTTTCTTACACATGTCATCATTCACACAGTCCATCCATCTTTTCTTTGGCCTCCCTCTACTTCTACATCCATCCACATTTTGACGACCGATGTGGCGCGGCGGGCGAAGGTCCGTCTGCGACGCGGAAGGTTGCGGGTTCGTTTCCCGCCTTGGAATAAATGTTTGTACGATCTGCAAATATTTATTCCGGGTGTTCTGGGTATTAAATATGTATAATAAAAAATATCTATCTATGTAATGTAAGTATTGTATTAAGTATGTCAGTCTTCTAGTACATAACACAAGCTCTGCTTAGCTTGGGGCTAGATGATGTTGTGTGGATGATTGTCCAGCATTATTTATTTATTTTATTTACATTACACCATTATGCATTTATAATCTTTAAATAACTTCTCGTTATGAATGGAGAGGTTCATAGGCACGTGCAACAACGAACAAGTAAAATAAGTACGAATAAGACCATACATCCTTTTCTTTCAAACTGCCCGGACGTACTGATAATACACTAACGAGGTCTTTAAGCGATTTAAGGACGGATAACTTGCTAGGGCTGAGAAGCTTGTATCAATGTGGAGTTTTTGAATCACTTAAAGTCTTAAATAAGTATTTTTTTATAGTAAGAGATTCTAAATACTGAAATGCATTTAATCACTTAAGTATTTTATCTTAAATAAGTATTTTTTAATAGTAAGAGATTTTAAGTACGGCAATGCATTACAAAATCTCGTTTTGTTTTCTTATTTTATGGCTTTTGTGGCTACTGGCAGAGACTAGTATAAACAAGTTTTGTTTATACTAGTCTTTGCTACTGGTCATAATTCTCCCAATGTTCGATTATTCTAATATAAAATAAATTAAAAAATTTAATAACGTATCATTTTAAAAATGCCATATTCTTACTTTATCCTACTACTATTATACAAGTTTGTGGATGGATGTATGTGTGGATGTATTTTTATTACCCTTCCACGCAAAAAACTATTGAATGAATTTTAATTAAAGTTTTCAATAATGTAGCTTACATCAGAATAACGATGAAAGAGTAACAAACATCCATCCATACAAACTTTTGCATTTATAATAATAAGGACGGGTCGTAAGATATAATTCCTTTATGATATAATTGAATAGTTTTCAAAGTTACACAATAATGTTGCAGCTTGGGACGAGAATGGAGAGAAGGCACCCTTTCTACGCAACGAACCGGTGAAGCTCACTCCGGCATGGGAGGGCACCAACCTGCCTAATGACACGCTCAACTTGAAAGGTATTATGTTATTATAATAATGTATTTATTCACAAACAAACTTACAACAATACAGTATTCACAAAATGTAGTCCGAATAAAACCTAAAAATTTGGTTTGGATAGGCGAGCCCGTTGAGTTATAAAATAACAACGAAAAGTGGCATTGATTGACGATTAGACAAAATGTATACAGCTCTATAGAGAGTTACTCACCTGGTGTCCGTTTGGTCGCGCAACCAAACGTACATTTTGTTGGTCGCGGCGACTGGTTGCGCCGCCATGGCGTCCCGGTGAAATATAGCCCTAAGAATGGTTTATATCTTTACGCAGTAGGTTTGTATACGCATTCGACATCAACGATTTTATCACATAAATTATTACAGGCTCATAAAACATACAGTTATGAGACCGTAGTGTAACCAATAACAACGCTTATGAAATATTCTTACAAGTGAAGAATATGACGAGAACGGGAATTCAAATAGCGGACGATGTGGGTTAGTCTTGTACATTATTCAATGTTTATGTGACCAGTGACGCGGCGAATATTAATTATTTATGAATAAGTGAAGAGTTGAATAAATAATTGCATAAATAAGAATAAATAAGCAAAGTAGCCTTATGTTGTAGGTTCTGTAGTTACTGTATTTGTATATTGTTCAGTTTTGTAATGAACTAATTGTTTAAACTAATAGTTTGTAGCATTTTTAAAAACAAAAAATAGTTAAGTATAGTTATTTACACAAATCTACAAACACAAGTGCACTAATTAGCTAACAAAAGCTTATTTTAAAATTACAGTGAGTCAGATTATGAAATATAATTTTTTTTTCGTTTTCGTTTATTTTTTAAATAATAATATATTTTGAGATAACTGACGTATAGTAAAATTACGCGTTGTTATTTTTTACGAATTAAACTAGAACTGTAGCATAGTTAAAATGTCGCAAAAATCCCTTACGAAATTAATTATTTTTACAGCCACCAGCCATCTATGTAGTTTGTGATTAAAAAACCGACGAATTAATTAAAACTCAATTAATAAATTGTATTTAATAACAGTATCTCACAAGTACGGTCCATACATTAATTTCGCAATTGTGTTTCATGAATTAATGGCTTGGTTGATTCAACGTCTGCCTTTTGATCAGACGGTCCCGAGTTCAAATCTCTGCGATGTTATACTTTTCGCCCACTCCCAAAGTGGTCGTAGCTTCCATAGCTACGGCGCACTATAATAACGTGGGCAGATTGAATGCTTTGCTAAAACACATGCAGGTTCTATCAATGGATTTGTGTGCACCTGAGTCTTGCTACACTTTTTGCATTTTTGCTTTTTTTTTATTTATTTTGGTTATTATTCTTTATTAGACAACTATTTTAGTACATTAATTTGAAGTAGAAAGAGATTTCTAGAATCTATTTATAACCAATTTATTTATTTTATGTTTTAGTACCAAATTATGTGTAAATGTTTGTAAATAGTTTATTTCTCAATCGCGTAGCAACGAATAGTAGCCGTGATATTGTGTAAAGGTGTAAAGTGACGATGCGTCGATAATTAAATTTAATCACAGTTCGTACAGTTACCAATGTGTATTGATATTTATTTAGGAAATACCTACTTCACATCTACATGTGAAGTAGGTATTTCCTGGTTTTGTTTGATTTTTAAAAATTGATTGGATCCCCATTTTTTTATTACTCTGTGGAGGAAAGCGTAAATATTCGTCTCCTATATTTAGTTTAGTTCGCAAATGTGAGTGAAGCAGTGTGTTTGTAATAAATAACTAAATTATTACTGGATGTTAGTTGTGTGTTTATTTGAATAATACCTAATCGATATAACAATGAAACAACCGTGAAAGTTATCGTGGTATTTTAATATTAAAACATTACCGTTAAATTTGTGAAAATAGTTCATTTAAGATTATTATTTACAAACAAACAAACAAACAATCAAATCTTGCCTCTTTATAATATTGGTTTAGATATATTATTCCGTACTGGAGTGGAGACCGCGTTTAGGCAAGCGTAGTGTAGGACGCCCTCCGGCGAGATGGAGCGTCGATCTGCGTAATGTAGCTGGCAAACACTGGATGAGAAGAGCCGAAAACCGGGCTCAGTAGCTTGGGAGAGACCTACGTCTCGCAGTGGACTGACATAGGTTGATGATGATGATGATGATGATAATTCCGTAACTTCCATAATATTGTACCTCGTTTTTATAGAAATTTTGTTTAGTTTGGGGATGTGTGAAATGTCCATGAATATTTATTTTATTTTTATATTATACTTGTAAATTCCAGGTGTGGGTATGGACCTAGTGCCTCCAAAGGACAAATGGAACCTTATCTACCTAACGCTGATCCTGCACGGCCTTGGAACATTGACAGCGTGGAATATGTTCATAACAGCTAAGGATTACTTCGAGAACTACAAGCTAATAGGGACAGAGTACCAATCTAATTATCTGTTGTACGTTGGATGGGCCAGTCAGATACCAAACCTTATGTTTAGTTGGATCAATATATTTGTTAAGATTGGGTGAGTAGAAATAGACTTATTTGATAAAGAAGAAATTTCAGTATAAATTTGTATTTCTTATATTATTAATTTTAAATGAACAAACACACCGTATATGATAGGCGTCACAGCTCAATTGGTAGTAGCTCTGCTCTGCATTCCATGCTGTGGGTCGTGGGTTCGATTCCCACTTAAAGCATTTTGTTTGTGTCACACACATTTGTCTGTTTCCGAGTTAGTACGTGTTTTATGTATGTATGTAGAAAAAAAAGTATATTAGTATTCTATCAGCAGTCTAGTTCCCATAGTACAAGATTTGCTTAGTTTGGGACTAGAGCGCGATGTGTGAATTGTTCGTAAATATATTTATTTTACGATTTCAATCATGAATAAACATTAAATAAAATAAATAAATAAATATTCATAGATATTTCACACATCACACTCTAATCCCAAACTAAGCAAAGCTTGAACTATGGGAACTAGATTGCTGCTCGAATACTCTTGTAAATACATAGTACATAGAATACATAGTAAAACCCAGACACAGAACAAATATTTATATGTATATTATAACATTTGCTCTGGGTGCGAATCGAACCCACGACCTACAGCACGGAAGGCAGAGCTACTACCAACTGAGCTGTGACGCAAACCGTTTTACCGTTGATTCTTTAATTAGTTTTCTTTATTCCAGAGGTAACCTCCAAGTACGAATAGTCATCTCTCTCGTTATTGAAGTATTTATATTCGTTCTGACTATTGTCCTTGCTATGGTCGACACTAAGGAATACCCTGGCTTGTTCTTTTGGGCTACTATGGTGTCTGTCTTCTTTTTAAACGGTAAGTCAACGCGTTACACCGTAGGCCGCATCATCATTTAACATCAGGTGTGATTGCGGCCAAGCGTTTGCATATAATGCATAAAAATAAAGTTTTGTACGAAAACTAGAGAAATGTTTGTAAAAAATACTAAATTTTAATTAAAAGAAAACAGTTTTTTAGAAATTTACAAGTGAAATTAATGACAAATTATAAATGATTAATCAAAATCTATATATATCTTAAGCAAACGGGACTATGCGTGAACGCCAATTTACAAATAAAAAAGATAATTGTCAAAATCTGTCCTAAGAAAAGTGGTGATACAAAAATAAAGTCTTTTGAAGGAAGAATTTCCGCTGATCTAGGATTTATTTGTGTGAATTACCGACAAATCACGAACATTTTTGTTAAAGTGAAGGTCGCGGGTTCAAATCCTGGCCAATTTATCTTTTGGATTATGGAAATGTTATAATATTAAAACTTACTTTAAATAAATAAACCATATCTCAGCAGATATCCGTTGAAATAAAGCTTTATTTAATTTAATTATTATTTTTTCAGGTTTTAACGCAATCTTCCAAAATTCAGTCTTCGGCATAGCGGCGCGTTTGCCTGCCAAATACACAGGCGCAGTGGTCCTAGGTTCTAATATCTGCGGTACTTTAGTAGTACTACTGAGTCTTACTGCGAAACTATTCGATACGTTACGCACTTCAGCGATATACTACTTTATTGGAGGGATGTTTGTACTGCTTATATGTTTCGACACATATTTCGCACTACCTCTCAATGTGAGTATTGTAATTTATAACTTAAGGTCAATCTTATAAAAAATTAGCGTTGACATTATGTGTATGGTAATCAAGATATCAAGTCTGCGCTAACTTTTATAAGGTAGACCGTTCGTTATCTTATCACTTAGTTCGTTAAAAATAAAGAGCACTGACCTGAAGGATTAAAATCTACAATGACTTTAAAACAACAAATATGTAGTAAAATATAATAACAAAATGATCAATGGCGAAGGTCCGTCTGCGACGCGGAGGTTGCGAGTTCGATTCCCGCTTTGAGATAAATGTTTGTACGATCTGTAAATATTTATTCCGGGTGTTCTGGGTGGGTATACATAATAAAAAAATCTATCTATCTATCTATGTAATGTAATGTATTTGTTATTATATTAAGTATGTCAGTCTTCTAGTACCTATAACACAAGCTCTGCTTAGCTTGAGGCTAGATGATGTTCTGTGAATTTTCCAGCATTATTTATTAAGCTATTGCATAGCTTCTATCGTGGGCCTTGAGTCGGGAGACCGAATCCAGAAATCCCTTAACGAAAATAACCTAACACAGCACATGCGTAGTCCAGCAAAAAATGCTATGCAATAGCTTTACCGCGGCAGTCCCCGA
Source organism: Ecliptopera silaceata (assembly GCA_932527185.1). Lineage (NCBI taxonomy): Eukaryota > Metazoa > Arthropoda > Insecta > Lepidoptera > Geometridae > Ecliptopera > Ecliptopera silaceata. The sequence continues at coordinate 5,368,455 of OW052213.1, read as the reverse complement.
GTGCCACACGTCTTTTTTTTTTTATTTATCAATTGTTACTAAATATTATATTATTGTCCAGAGGTTCTACCGCTATCACGACACGCTTCAGCAACGCACAATGCGCAACAATCCAGCGCTGGCGTCTGAGCAGAGAGCGCCCGACCCGGCCACGCCTTACGGGCTCATATTCAAACAATCCGCGATGCAACTCTACAATATATTCATCGTGTTCTTTGTGTCACTTGCTGTCTTCCCCGCTGTGCAATCTTGTACGTATTACATACACATTATATAATTGTAGTAGGTTTCCGCCCTACAACTTTAGATGATAATGATATGCCATGCTTTTGATAATTGATTGATACGAGAGATTAAAATGTTATGTGTGTATTTACAAAAAAATAAGTAAGTATAGTATTCTATCAACAATCTAGTTCACATAGTACAAGTTTTGCTTAGTTTGGGACTAGAGTGTGATGTGTGAATTGTCCGTGAATATTTATTAAAAAGTACTAGAAATACTTCTCTCTAGCCTCAAAGGTTTGCTGGAAGAAATCTCTTTTTAGGGTTAAGCTCGCCTTTGTACATGTCATCTATTTCTGTCTTATGTATGCCATATCTTGTGTACTTACAATAAAGAATAAATATTTATAAACTAGATGTAACATAAGATAGGTGCAATTTTTTTCTGGCAAAGTAATAAATGTATTCATGGATATATCAAACAACGCCATCTATTTCTGAACTAAGCAAAGCTATATTACTTTTAATAAAAATAAATAATCATGGGCATAGTAACAGGGATTAAGTAGTCTTAAATATACTAAAATATAAGTTTAACTTTAATCTCGAAGTAAAAAAAAATTGTCCTAGATTGCTGATAGAATATTAAAATACCTTTTTAAAAAATAATGTATAGTTCGGCCGTTCAGAGAATGCGTTCCTGACACCTATCAGAACAACCAATCAGAACACCTATACAAATATAAAGCGCTGACATAACCTTGTAATAGCGCAGTATAGATTTAGAAAAATATTGTTTACCAAGTTATTTAACACTCAGTTTGGCACAAAATTATAACATTCATCGATTATTGATATAATAATGTTGTTTTAATGCTCATCAATTGTTAAAACGGTAAACAACCAGCAAAGATATTTTTATCGTAACTGCAACGCCATTACAAAGTTACGTCGTCAGTTCAATCGCGACGTGACAGGAACGCATTCTCTAAACGGCCGAACTATAATTACTTAAATGACATAGTAACATTTCAAATGTTTCAAAGCGTCTATTGAATGCCAATACACATAAAAACGTGTTAGGCGTATTGTTCAAAATCGAATCTACAGCTCATGTTGTATAAATGTAATTTTAATATATTATTTGTATGTTTCAGCAATTCAACCGATGCAAGATGGATTTCTCGGCGGTAACTTCGTTCTTTTAACATGTTTCCTCACCTTCAACCTGACCGCTATGATCGGCAATATCACGGCTAGCTTGTGTCAATTTGTAAGTTTAACGGCCGGTTTCTCATACGATGATCAACGAAAAAATCAAATAACAATGTGTCAAAACTCGGATCAATCGTGATTTGAGTTGTTCATTGCTTGTCATCTGCGAAATACCTATTTAACTACAGTTCAGATGACAAGCAATGAACAACCCAAATCACGATTGATCCGAGTTTTGACACATTGTTATTTGATTTTTTCGTTGATCATCGTTCGAGAAACCGGCCCTAAGTATAAGATAAGATTTATTTTTAACCCAACGGCGGCCATGGCAATGACGGAGCAGGGGGTGCGAAGAATCTCCGGCCTACGGAAGGTTGCCCATGTGAAGAGCCGAAGACCGGGCTCAGTGGCGCGTCTTGGGAGAGACCTACGTCCAGCAGTGGACTGATATAGGTTGATGATGATGATTATCCTAACAAAACACACAAATTTACACGATCTTAGTAATGCTAGCTAAACTATATAAAAAAAAAGTAACAAAAAAAAACTTAATACATAACTTTACACTAGTTTACATTAAAAGTTTACACTAGTTTATTAAAATAAATTAAATAATTATTTTATTGTGGTTTTTAGTAGATATTTGTTGTTTGTTATAGTGGCGACAGAAATACATTATATCTGAAAATTTCTACTTTAGCTATCATTGTTTATGAGATACTGTCTACAACAACAATACAAGTAGTAATAATAATACAAGTTACAAACAGACAGACAGACACGTCGGAGTCCCGGTAATAGGGATCCCGTTTTATTCTTTGGGTATGGAACCCTGTTTGTGTGAAAAATGTTTGATATTCAAAAGGAATTACATTGCTTTTATTAGGTATGAATGTGGATGGATATAGAGGAAGAGGTAGGCATAAGAAAAGATGGATGGATTGTGTGAAAAATGATATGGATGTGAAAGGTGTGAATACTGAGATGACGCATGATAGAGGAGAATGGAAGCAAAGAACATGTTAGCCGACCCCACCTAGTGGGATAAGGACAGGAAGAATAAATAAATAATAATGCTGGACAATCCACACAACATCATCTAGCCCCAAGCTAAGCAGAGCTTGTGTTATGAGTACTAGAAGACTGACATACTTAATACAATACATTACATGGATAGATATTTTTTTATTATACATATAAAATACCTAGAACACCTGAAATAAATATTTGCAGATCGTACAAACATTTAACCCAAGGCGGGAATCGAACCCGCAACCTTCCGTGTCGCAGGCGGACCTTCGCCCGCTGCGCCACATCGGTCGTCAGAAGAAGAAGAAGAAGAGGTCAAATTGGGTTATTAATTAATTTTATCTCATTTCAGCCCACTCCAAAATGGCTGTGGTTATTCACCACAGTTCGTCTCCTCTTCATTCCGTTCTTCCTTCTATGCAACTACAAGATAACCGGCCGTACGTTACCAGTAGTGATCAGTAATGACTGGTTGTACTGGGCCGGTGGGGCTGCGTTAGGGTGGAGCTCAGGCCACGGCAGTTCACTGGCTATGATGTATGTTAGCGGGTATGTACACTTTATTTAAAATATATTCACGGATATTTCACACATCACGCTCTAGTCCCAAACTAAGCAGAGCTTGTATGGGAAAAAGGTAGCTAATTAATAAATAAATAAATAATGCTGGACAATCCACAGAACATCATCTAGCCCCAAGCTAAGCAGAGCTTGTGTTATGGGTACTAGAAGACTGACATACTTAATACAATACATTACTTAGATAGATATTTTTTATTATACATATAATACCCAGAACACTCGGAATAAATATTTGCAGAACATACAAACATTTATCCCAAGGCGGGAATCGAACCCGCAACCTCTGCGTCGCATATAATATTCACGGATATTTCACACACGCTATTTCACGCTCTAGTCCCAAACTAAGCAGAGCCATATCACACCCAATCATCAGTGTTTATTACACAATCGTTTGTTTTCGGTGGGAATCGAATCCACGACCCACAGCATGGAAAGCAGAGCCAACCAACTGAGTTGTGTCACATAGCTATTCTAAAGCATATCCTCAGCTATTTAATTTATATTTTGTCGATTTTTCTTGACACAACTTAATGATAAGAAAAAAACTTACATGATATTTTTTTACCAATATTTGTACTAACTTAACTATTCTATTAACTTCAACTTAAAGCCACCCTGGGGAAGGCAAAAGGTTTCTTTTTGAGTACTTATACTCTATTAATATTGTTTTAATTATAAACATCCGTTTAAATCTTTACTATAAGCTGTTCACTCCATAATACTCAAATACATGAGGCGATATTCAGCTGTTTTTGTGTTTGCCTCGGCATAGAGAACAAGAAAGAGTTTTTGATACATTAACGGTCTATCTTATAAAAAGTTAGCGCAGACTTGAAGTATTGATTACCATACGTAATGATGACATAAAGTGAACGCTAACTGTTTATAAGATTGGGGGTAATTGTTTATTTGCATTTGTTACATTGAGTTTTAGTTTAGATTGACGTGTCCTTCCTGTGAAGTTAAGGCGACGGGTAGGGTGAAATTTTTCATAATAAATAAAAATGTCAATAACTTCTAACTTTATTATTTATTTATTATATCTACACACACGTTAAACTTGTAACACGGCATAGTTTTTGCCGCAGTGGTTAAACTCTAGATAGTCAGCGTGGCAACGTCGCATTTTCAACTTCAGTAAGAATGCTGAAAACGACGCAAAACACATAGTGAGCCGCGCACAGTTTGGATTGTCAAACTCTTAAGCAGCGCCTTATGAATTTTTGCGAGCACACAGCAATGGAACACTTATAGTTCCTAAGGCGCTACTCTTCTTCTTCTTTAAACACCTTAATGTAGATTTTTTTTACCTTGGATGTATAGATATCAACCATAAGAATAGCTGTGCTGAGTTTGGTACCAAACAAATCTGCCAAACCCATAAAAAATGGGATCAAAAATCACATTTTTGCAAAAGGTGTTAGTACTAAACTTACATTTTAAAATAAACTATAACCAAGAGCACACATTTTGTTCCCTACCTGACTAGTTCAATATATGTGTTATAGGAAATAATAAGTTTCACAACTCCACATGCTATGACTTCTTCAGAAAACACTTCCAAAAACACGCATTTGGCTATACCCGTCACCTTAACCAAAAAGAGTGGATTGCCGCGGCTCTTCTTCCTCTTGTTTTCTTTCGCATGTGACAGGTGGCTCACGCCGTTAAGTGTAGCTTTCTGTCACGGAAGCTGACGTAGGGTACGAGACGGCGCGAACAATCTCTATCCAGGAATTTACAATTTTTTTTATTATTTTCCAGCACTGTAGCTCCAGAATTCGCGTCCAAAGCGGGTATGATCGGCGGCGCTACTCTCATCACCGGTATTGTTGCCGGAATCACTTTCAGCGGTCTAGGCTCCGTTGTCGCGACCCTAGACCTCTGGAAGAGCATGTAGCATCTACTATCCTACATGGAGACTTTGTGGGCATTGCTCAGGACTCTTGCCGACTGATATTAAAACCTCCTTAAGTGTGTTAAGTGAAATACTCTGTGAAGTTTTAGACAAATGAGGTTGGTTCCAAATCTGAAGTTTTAGACAAATGAGGTTTGTTCCAAATCTGAAGTTTTAGACAAATGAGGTTGGTTCCAAATCTGAAGTTTAGTCAAAAAAGGGTGGTTCCAAATCAGAAGTTTTAGACAAATGAGGTTGGTTCCAAATCTCATTAGAAAGTTATGTGAAAACAAAGTGGTACGTAAGTGTTGTGTTTTCAAGGAATTGATAAACTAGTATAATATTATTTGATGTTCAAAGTTTACGAGTTGAGGTGACAAATTACATGAAAATTAACTAAAAATATAATAATGACATATTTTTTTTTGGATACAAATTTTAGATAGGACTAAAAATTCATCTATGATTCAAAACCCTAGTAAAATACAAAAGTGGTTGTAAAAAATCTAGAAGTGTGTATCTAGGGTGTTATAAATAGATAGATTTTTTTTATTTGTATACAAATTCAAATAATATTAAAGTGTTTGTTTGCCTGCATTGTAGCTCCTTTATGTATTTATAAGTGTTGTATTTTTATTGCAGTGATGTGCTATATATACCTATAGGTATATAGAATTTCTATTATTGATATTATATATAATTCAAGTTTTTTTTTAATCATTATAATAAAATCATTTTGTCAAATTACCCACATATTGTCACACAGATTTGTTGAAATTTTAAAGATAATTAGGTGGATTTGTAATTATATTGAAACAGGGTTGGATTTGAGACAACTAAGGTTTTAAAACACATTTATTTCTTTGAATCCAACCCTGCATCCATATATAGATGGTAGTACAAGATCTTCGGATTCAGCTATTATTGTTATATTATTATGATAAATATTTGTTTGTGGTACAATTTGTACAAAATTCTGCATTTGTTTATGCCATTTACTAATACAGAGTGCTAAGTAAATTAACTAGCAATAATTAATTTTATGTAGCACAAACTTAATTTAATGATTAATATTTCTTGTACATTAGCTGTGAAAACCATAATGAAAGTTATAATATTTGACGGTTTTGAACATAGTTTTCATTATAAACGGGATGTTTACTATTATTTATGAGTTTCCCGATATTTCGGTACAGTTGCATGCGCCATGATCACGGGTCGAACTGAAGTCTTTGCAAGTAGATAATAAAGTCATTGGCAGACATACCGGTTTTTCGCACTACCACGTTTCCTTTGGGCGGGAATCGAACCCACGACCCACGGCATGGAACGCGGAGCTCCTACCGGCTGAGCTGTGACGCGTGTACAATTAAGACTAATTCTGCCTGTATCATAAATATCATATCATAATATCACTCACACAAATATCGGGAAATACCTAATCAAACTCACAAATCATGGTAAACATCCCGTTTATAATGAAAACTATAATGAAAGTTGTAAACAAAGATTGATATGGAGAGAATGTATATTTACTATTATACTGATTGCTAGCTAATTTTGACAGTAGTTAAAATAATGGTATTGATAGTTACACTGCGCGGTAACAGCGCAGCGTTCCGCAGTTGACCTGTCAATATCGCGCAATGTAACTAATAACTCGCATCGCAATGAGGGCTTTTTATGTTTTGCAAGTTGCTAATAGATGGCGCTAGGCTTCGCAAGGGTTTTCATCAAGCAAGGCCTTATCATGTCAGTTTGACACTTCAAACTCTCAAAAAGTTTTTGATAATACACTGAAATATATCTATATTTTATGAATTTATCAAAAATCAATGCTTGAATTGAGTAGATTTGTCCATAATTCTATATAAATTCTCGATAAAATGGAAATATGGTAAAACTTTTTGATTGTTTTGTATAAAAGTTATGTGTATCGATTATCGACAGATCCATGACCAACGTGAGACTTTAGTCTATGTACATGTCCTAAGTTTACAGCTTAGAAGTAAAGCGCCATCTATCGATCCATTTGGAACTAATTCATGAAATGAAAAGCTCTCATTGTTTCTCATAAACTCTCTTGTTTCATTATATGATTGTTAATAATAAACTACATAGTTATACTAATAATGCGTTTGACAGACTGAAACAACTAACAGATTAAGTTATTTGTTTAGTTAATTTTAAGTTAATATTATATTCAATATTAGTTAAGTTAATGGGTGTCTAAAAAGGTTGTGCTAAACTTTTAACCTTTTTAAAGGTGTTCTACCCTCCATTTTAAATACAGATCCAATCTCGTTTTCAAATGCGATGGCTACCGCACCCAACGGCGGATCCAGGGGGGGGGTCATGGGGTCATGACCCCCCCCTGAGCTGGTTCCAGGACTTAGGTGGACCACTAATTGAACATAATTAATTATTTTATTTATACAGGGTGTAACAAATGAGGTGGACAAAAAAAAACATAAAAGTGCGAATAACTTTTGAACGACTGAATATCGCTGAACATACATGAGGGTTATATCGATAGGCATTGAGCTCCCGCATCGCCTTTTTGCTTTTGGTCTACCTCATTTGTTACACCCTGTATATCTTGTTATCATACAGATTTAATGTAACTTAAACATATAATAACTTTGTATGATGCCAAAAGCTAGAAAAAAAACGTTATTACCTGTGCCAATAAATAAAGTCTAACGGTCTATCTTATAAAAAGTTAGCGTAGACTTGAAGTATTGATTACCATACGTAATGAAGACATCAAGTCAACGCTAACTTTTTATAAGATACGGGGTAAATATGTTGTTAATTAAAATTCTAAAATGAGGGTACAGGCATACACTTTCAATACAAAAACTGAAAATGGTTGTAAAAGTGTAGCACATCCATTCCTTTTCATTAACTTGTGTTCATGATATAAACCAAATAATTGTAGATAAAACATGAATGACGTCCATCTTGTAGCCAGTTGTTATGCTATTTATTATAGTAAAAGTTTTTCCTTTTATTTTTGTTTTCTTTTCGTTGTCTCAGCAAAGTGTAGAAAGCTTTAATATTGCCTGTAGCATGATATCTTTATAGATAGTACAAATTGCTTATATTAGAGTATTATGACAAAGAAATCTTAACTCTACCTACATAGATAACTAGTTGTGGTAATTCCATACGCCTGAGAGCTAAGCACGAATAAATGTGAAAAAAAAAACAAATACTTTATTCAGTAAAATCACAAGAATCATTTAGAATCTTATACACTAGGTGATTGTAGCCAGTTTCACGCGACCAGAGCCTAGAAGAACAGGCAAGAAACTTACAGCCTTGTTCCTACCAAAGAATTACAATTAAATGTGACAATCTTAAACGTAACGTATGCGCGCTAACGCTGCAACGTTCGCCAGTAAAGCTTATTTTGACGCGCAGTGTATCTGTCGTTACATATAAGAGGCTCAGGGGCGTTGGCTCCCCTATTCGGTCCCCTAGGGGGGACACATGATAACTTTCTTGTCGTTCGGGGAGCCTAAGTTTTTGATAGTTTTTTGTGTTGTCGGCGTAAGGGTCTTGGTTCCCAATTAACAATGATATACTATTACTAGCTGTCCCGGCGAACTCTGTTCCGCCTTAAAGGCAATAATTAAGCAGATTTTTGAATTTATTAAGGTTTTTTTAATTAGAAAATACATACATACCTACATATTATACATTATCCTATGTCAGCTACCTACCCACCAATTTTCAGCCATATCGGTACAGCCGTTCTTGAGTTATGTTTTAAATAATGTAACTAGCACGACTTTTTCTTTTATTTAGATAGATTGTCACATTTATTCGTGCCCAGCCCCAAGTATTTATTGAACCCTGGTGCCTTATCCATCTTCCATTGGCTTATCATTAGCGGTAAGTAGAGATATTTATTTGCATGTGGAGTTGAATAGGCTGTGCTAAGAAGTAGACTATAAAACTAGGTACAATGCAATCATGAATGAAAACAATAATCGTAAACGTATCGTATCGGTAGCCTTTCCGAGTTACACTCAGTTAGCTTTGACGCTCAGTGTAACTTTAATACATTGGTTTATATGATTCTGAATAATTAGTAACTGTCGACTGTCGAAAACCTTTTGTATATTTCGGTGTATCCAAGATATCAACGACAGTCGAAGTGGCTTTGACGCTCAGTGTAACTCAGAGCGTTTAGTCGCGGTGACTTAGGTAATTACAGATTATTTGGTGACTAGATTATACAAATTCTATTTCATAATCTTGGCAGGTTAAAATCAGTTTACAATTTACAATCATATTCAAAGCGCCTTCATAGAACAAAAAGTATTGACAGATATTTTTTTGTAAAAAAAGGCGGGAACTTTTTTAAAGCTGTGTAAATTAAAAAAAAACTGATTACAACTTTTAACTAAGTATTTCATGATATCAAAATATTTCCTTCCCATTTTGGCTATAAATTAAATCCAGCTTTAAAACTACAATACATTAATCAAAATAGCAATTTATAAGACTAGTATAAAAATAGATACAAAAAGAGAATGGATGAGATTTATTAATTGATATTTATTACGCAAATTCCCGAGGAGCCATTGAATTTCGTTAAGTAAGTATAAGAAATATTTAGACGTGAATTTAAGTAGGTACTGGTAAAGATATACCTACCTACCTACAGCTTCCTAATCTAAAAGTGAATACATAAATACACCAAGCTTATAATATATTAGTACAAAAAGTATCTAGTTCTAAGTTCAAGTGGATCTTACAGAATAGCCTTATATCTACTCCTAATCTCTTTCTCTTCTCTCTCTCATTAGTTTAGTCCCAATGAGACTCCTACTTCGAATTTTACAAGGGTAACGCTATTAAATATAAGATTTATTTCACTTTGCATTTTTCCTATTGAACCTAGTTAGATATAAGAACTTTCTGAATTTGAAATTCACTTCTTGTGTTGACATAAAACGAGTAGAATGTATCGTATTGTCAACGTCTGTATTTGCGTAAAAAAATGACAGATATTTTTTTGTCTTTTGATAGACATGCAATGTCAAAACATCTTTTTTTTATACCCCAATGAAATCGAAGATAGAACTAATGGCAAATGCGCTGAATGTGCGAGCCCAAAAAAAATACAAGATATAACTAAAAGTAGGTACTTGCTGTCTCTTTTTACTAAACTATTTATTCTAGTTGTTCTGGGTATTTTATACTTATGTGGAATAAAAAATATATATCTATCTAATGTATTGTATTAAGTAGGTATGTCAGTCTTCTAGTAGGTAGGTACCCATATCACAAGCTCCGCTTAGCTTGGGGCTAGATGATGTTGTGTGGATTGTCCAGCATTATTTAATTATAATAATACGAAGGACTCGTATTATGTCAACACAACTTTCATCTTTCGCTAAATAAATAAATCATTGAAGAGTACCAAAGCACTCCTTATTTAAAGGCTGTGAAATAATAGCTTTAACCTTCCCATTGTAGATATATTATCATGTTTTTAAATATTTTATACTGCATCTTAAACAAGGTAGAGATATATTTTAAATAATATAGTAGCTTTTTTTAGTAGGTATTCGTTAAAAGTAGAGTTTAGCATTTTAGCTTTACGGTCTATCTTATAAAAAAGTTAGCGCAGACTTTAAGTATTGATTACTATACGTAATGATGGCTTAAAGTCAACGCTAACTTTTTATAAGATGGGGGCTATAGTCTAGCTCCTTACCTTATAAAAAGTTAGCGTTGACATTATGTCACCATTACGTATGGTAATCAAGACATCAAGACTGCGCTAGCTTTTTATAAGATAGACCGTACGTCTTCTGGCCCACACATATTAAAAATGGTCCCTGAATATTCTTCCTACAAGCATCTCTACCTTATCCTTACAAAATCACTATTTTTAAGAACCTAATATAGAATCCTTGATGATGATAGAATCCTTGTAAATAGTTCATTTATACAGTATTTGTATGTTATTATAATATTTATGTAATGTTACACTTAAAACTAAAATAACTAGCTTCCTGTCTCTAAAAATGCCTTTTATGAGAGTTTTTATAACCTCACTATACCTACTATATCTACCTAATACTAAGATCTAGACGAGAGAGTGATAAATTCAACAGTTTTCTTTTAAAAAAGTTATAATTATGTACAACTTTGTAAAATGTGCGAGCGCTTTTCTGGCGTACAGTAAAAAAAAGAGGTGCTATGCCATTTTATGATAAAATACTACTCAATAAAAGAAGCGTGGCATTGGAAAAGCAATTTTTTCTGTACGTTCAAAAAAGAGCTCATGCAAATGAGGTCTAGCACCGCTTGCAAAGATCGCACTAAATAAAACCTTCTTCGATCTTCTAAATATAGGTAAATAGCGCGCCTTCCTGATTCAAAATCGAATGATTAGAACAGCTCGTCTAATTGACAGCAGAAGCATAAAAAAACTTTGTCACATCAAAGACCCTTGAAAAAGAAGTGCTATTTCGGAAAATTTAAAACAGCTTTATAATACCATCTTAAACCATTTCTAACCATAAATATATTAAACGAATATCCAAGTTCACTAAAGAACATCGTTTGTATTTACCCGGCTGTGACATAAGGTGCCAGTTTGATTCTAGTACAACAAACTTTAATCAAAAACACAAACGCTGTACTTTTTTGAATTATGTTTTCTTTTGAATTTTTCAACTAATCTAGAATAATGCACTTATTCACTAAAATTACAAATACGTTAGAAACGGAACCCATACATTGTGACAATAATAGTACTCTATGAATGTTTGTAACCGTATTTTTCCACTTTTCCACATTATATTATCTAAACTAACCTATTTAGGATCGTAACACACAAAACTACTAAAAGTAGGTAACCAGTTATAAGACTTACAAAAAACTTTTATAGTTTAGTGTGTTACGAGCCTTATTTCACTGTTCACATATGTACTAAAAAGTTATTGAATAAATGAAATTGAAAAAACGTTTTAAAAAGTTATCTAAGTTTTTATTTGAATTCCCTCAAAGTTATAGGTAAGCTCTGTTTGATTTTCCTTTGCTGATAATTACCATATTTCTGATTATTACTATATTAATGTATAATTTACTAGTTGATTACTTCGTCTTTCTATCGTTAGATATATATTGACAAATTATGAATAGGTATATGATGCCTATACTATTTTGATGTATAAACTACATTATTGCAAAGTTTCATTAAAATCTATTCAGTAGTTTTTGCGTGAAAACGCTTGTCCTTTTTAGTTTTTTCAGGGTAATAAGTAATTTGTCGATGAAGCCGCGTAGTTCAAAAACTAAAATACCGTTTTAGTTGTACCCCCTATCTTATAAAAAGTTAGCGTTGACTTTAAGTCACCATTACGTATGGTAATCAATACATCAAGTCTGCCCTAACTTTTTATAAGATAGACCGTTATTGTGTAAGTATTATAATTATATTACGTTCCTTAATTTAAATATATTTATAGGTGGACTTTTATTAGTATGAATTTATAGTTACTTCTAGTTAGGAGTAACTAGTATGTAGTAGTGATGAAATATTATATTTGGTTACGTACGTGCTACCTACCTTATTCTTTGTATGGTAGAGAGAGTGTTCGTTTGCAAATGGGGCGAAAGCTTATCTAGGCGTTGCTGGATGCATGCAAATGGGCACAGGTGTCTATGTAATGATGACTATTTGAATTGGCACTTGTCTATGGCTTATTTAGCCCTAGTTTAAGTGCTATACCTAATTAATTTTTGATTAGATTAGTAGGTTTTTTGGGGTTCCACATTTAGTGCCATTCTTAATTTTTTTCACGTAGTTATTTAAAATTTTTTTCAATAAGTAAGTATAGTTATTATTTATTTTATGAATAACTTCTTATTCTTAGGATACTCATTATCACATGGGTAATGTGATTATTTCTCTAATAATTTTTTATCTAATTTAAAACCAAAACGAAAAAGCTCAATAAGTACTGATTGTTATAAAAATATTTGGTTATTAAGTTTCTATATAGGTGCGTATAGTAGGTAGGCTACAATGAGCATGAGGAAGATTTTGTGAAGGATTTTTATCCATGAAATAAAACAGTCAACAACATTTTCTAGTTTAATTTATTTGTGTTTAATAAATAAAAATAAATAGTCGGATCAATAAATAACTAGTTCTATCTAGACTCTAGCCTTTCGTGCTTTATTTACAAATCGGTGCAGTGAACGAAACCTCAGTTGGTTGTAGATGTTGAAGCTACGTTGGAGTAGCTTGGAGACTGATCAGAGTTTGACGAACTACCCTCTGAAGGGTAGTAAGAGCTGTAGGCCAGTTGGGAAGGATCCCAAACTCTTGCGTAAGGTCCGTTGCTCGAGGGTTCCCAATGAGCTGCGTAAGAGTCTTGGGGTGCGGCAGTAGACGCCGCTGGTCCATACTGGGCAGCAGGAGGGCCGTATTGCGGGGCTGGGGGCGCGTCTGTGGGGGCCATCATCATCGGCATACCTGGTTAAAAAGTGAGGTTAGAAGCTGCTGTTTTAGAGCTTACTTATTACTTGGTTTATATCTAAACTGCCCAACACTCACACGTAGACAATACTAACGGCCAGTTTCTGGAAACCCAAATCACGATTGATCCGAGTTTGACACATATTTGATTTTTTCGTTGATCATCGTTCGAAAAACCGGCCGTAAGTGTACAAGATCATAGAATCTATTTGGCACCACCCACCGCCTTGAAAAGGATGTTTGCAATAAACAGTTGAACAGACCTACTAGAATCTGTTATAGAATCTGTTTATCTGTTGAACCTATTAGAAATCCTTTATTTACTTCTTTAATATATCTACTGCTTACCTTTCTTCATCAACAGGTTGTAGATCAGGAATCCAAGCACAAGCGTGATGGCTAGTTTGCTGAGAACCAGAGCCTTCATTGCCTTCAAGCCGATGATGGAGACCAGGATCGGCATCAGAGCTTTCATCTTCAACTTCAGCAGCAGCATGACTGGCAGCAACAGCTTCTTCTTCAAGATGCCGCGAGCTGAAAGAATATATAAGTTAGTTCTATTTTGAATCTGTAGTTTTATCTGGTTTCGTCAATGGTATTTCTATAATCTAAAATTTTCTTTTGTGTTCTGTAGCACGGAATATAGAAGGGTTACCTTCGCCATTTTCGCTTTCCTCAGGAAACTCCACGTCTAATCCTCGATCAGCTCTGTACGAGACTTCGGCGCCTTGGAACAGGAACTCAGGCAGCTGAACCCTGAACTCGTTGGTGTTCAAGATCCTTGCAACGCGGTCAAAGATCACCCGGTCAATGTGCTTCTCATCCAAAGCTCGGGCTGACTCGGTGCCAACTCCTAGTTTCGTATCCAGGAACGAGAGAACTTTCACTTTCAGACACGACATTGGAGTCTCCGCTTCGAAGCAATCACTGATTACACTGTCCAGTAGATCATCACTCGTCTGCAACCTTGAGGTTGCGACCTCATTGTCTTTGATAGCGTAACCGCGAACCAGGGCGACCGAAGCCAAGAGAAGGCACAAACACTTCATTTTTGTTTCTATCACTTTGTCATTAGTTTAATTAGACGTACGGCTCGGTCGGTTAATGGAGCAAAAGTGATTTAATTTTTCAATGGGCTTGGTTTTTATATGAGATCCTTTGGGCGGCCAGGCACGCGGCGGCGGCGCGTGCTGGGCATCCTAATAGCTTTCATACTTGGCAAACTATTTTCATTTGAAAGTCCTGGTGAGAGTAAGTTTTGGATTTTAAAATATGATATTCCATAACTTAAAGGACGTTAAATGGGAGACCCTATTGACTTACTTAAAGACAATAATATTGTAGTGCCCCAGTGGGGTCATGTTCGGCTCTTATCTTAAATTAAGCCTTCAATTGTAACCAACATGATGCAATAAATGAATCTATCTTACTTACCTATCTCTTTTATTTTACGTCCATAGATGTCCAAGGCTCATATCATAGATGCACAAGCCAGTCTAGGTTTCTGTCTTCAAAATATCTTGACTAGAGGTTTTTATGAATATAATATGATAGACAATTGGAATAGGGAATTAGGAGATGCTATCTTTCCATTAAATCATTGCTAAAATATGAATTAGGAAGGCGCATACTGCAGTCTAGCCTCTACTTAAAGCCTTTTTTATTGACTAGCGTCGTCGCTCATCTGTTGAAAGACCGTACAAAGTATATATGTAGTTCATATTAGAATTTCGCAAACTAATAGCCTGAAGCAGACCACCTGCTTTTCTCTTTCAAGGAACTGTGGATTTTTTTTTGTTTGTGGACGACCGATGTGGCGCGGCGGGCGAAAGTCCGCATGCGACGCAGAAGGTTGCGAGTTCGATTCCCGCCTTGGGATAAACGTTTATACGATCTGCAAATATTTATTCCGGGTGTTCTGGGTATTTTATATGTACCTATAATAAAAAATATCTATCTATGTAATGTATTGTATTAAGTATGTCAGTCTTATAATACCCATAACACAAGCTCTGCTTAGCTTGGGGCTAGATGATGTTGTGTGGATTGTCCAGCAATATTATTTATTTAATCTTCGAAACTAGCAGTCAATGCTAGGATCTGCAGCTCATTTACATTGCAAGAAATTCCTACTAACGAAAGCGATAAATCAACTTGTGAATCCATTGCTATTCGGTCCGATGATGGTCTTGAGGCCCTGCCACATATCAAGTAGCCTTTGCATGATTCCGATTTTATTGATGTCTTGTGTCCCAATCAACATTTCAAAGCATTCAATGGTAAGGAAAATAAGTATGCCAAATGTCTCAAGTGATTTTTTTGTATTATGCTTTAGGGTAATTATTTAATTTAGTCTAGAATGGCTCTTTTTGATCTATCTTTTGTTAATCATATTTACTGTTATTACGTTCCAACTGTGTCCGGTCTTCAGCTTTTATTTAAACTTTGCGAAACTGAACACTGATGGGTATTTCTATAACATATAATAGGTATATATTTTTGTTTATGTAAATTTTATTTTTGATTTCTGTAAATTGTTTGCCATTTTTAATTCATTTGTGTAATTGGTTTTTGCCGTTCAAATTAAATAAATAAATCCCACCCAACCTTTTTTTGATTAACTACTAAAAAAGCAAAGGACATTTGTCCCCCGAAAACTCAAAGTCCTGAGTTGGCTAGTGGTTCACACAAACATTATAAAAGCTTACAAACATTACGTAAGTAGAAAGTGCAACACTTCATCAAGTCTTTTATGCAATAAGGGTTGAAGAACACTTGCGATGCGGCGCGCGCGCATATTTGCATGCACCTGCCATGTCCGGATTGTGAAATGCGTTTTGACTTCCGTTTGCTAGGAATCTGTTGTTTATTGGTACTTTGTAGTTGATTTGTAGACACATTATCTAGTTCTTTCTATAAATGGTTATAAAACTCGTTGAATTACTTTACTTTATTCTAAGAAATACTGCAGAAACTATTTTTTATATTATAAGTTTTAATGGTTTTTTTATCGTCTAAGGATCAATAAGTATTCTTAACTATTTAGATCTTCATGATGATAACTGTTTAGTTCTTTAGACTTATAATATGATCTGATAAAGCTTTACTACCAACTATAATGTGGTTTTCAAATAATACAAATTAGAACTACAAACGATAAACGATATACAAAGTTCTGATGCATAACCTCAAAGTTTGTAGGTAATTCCAAAGCTATTGTAGTTAATGATCTGAAACGTGATGTCTATTGTCCACTAACTTACATAAACCATCGCTTCGTACACCATACCATCCTTATTAGGTAACAATCTTCACATAACAGATGACTTGTGCTGGCGCATTCTGGCTCGGTGCTGTCCGTGACTGACATACAAAAATTGCACCCAAAATACTAAAGTATTCACTTGACATCGAAACTTACTTTGTTTACTCTATTTAGACGTAAGTTTCTTGTTTTTTTTTATTTTAAAGATCAGTTTCTTTTAAAACCATTTTCGGCAAACAGAGCTTTCAAACATAAATTGATTACCTAAATGTTATTAATATAAAAAATAATAACATATAAAAATGCTATTTATTATGTTTATAAAAACATGAACTCAAGCTATAATATTAATATGATAGAAAAAATATTAAAATTTGAACTACTAAAATATTAATAGCAGTAATTTAATGGATTTGGGAAAGGCGTTGGACCAAATGCGTTGGCTATAAGCACCTTATTATTGATTGATATGGATATGAATCCGTGCTAATGCGTCTCCAGTGGGTCAGGAGGGTAGAAATACTGTGCCGACAAGCTGTCATGTACGAGTACGATATGGTATGACCACCCTTTCTGAATCACAATGAGGTGTACCGCAGGGCACGGTTATAGATACTATTTTTAATCTACTCGATTTAAATTCTTGTAGGTAGGTATGTAAAATGATACTAAAATTTATTCTTCACAAATAAAAGTCGAATGTTGTACTTAACTTTTTTAAACTATTTTTGATCATTAGAGGAATCAATCAAAATATAAATTATTAATTTTTTTGGAAATGAATCTTTCTCCCGTCGAAAAGCTATGGCTAAAGAATTTGTGATTTACCTACTAATAAATACTAAGTATTTATTGTAATAAAATGAACCATTTTGTGATTTTTCTAACTTTTGAAACATTATTTAAATAGGATTTATTTTTAAATTCTTAGCACACCAAAGAGGAGGTATGTGCAAGAAGGTGCAATCATAATGGAACTTTAACACGGTAACGTTGACTTTAATAATCTACTGAGCCGAATATTACAAATACTGTATCCAGTCATATTTTTTGATTTGAGGATTCAAAAATTTTGGTGTTTTTTGTGTTATGTAGATACTGAATAAATATATAAATAATCATGGACATTTTCACACATCACACTCTAGTCCCAAATAGCTTGTACCTACTATGGGAACTAGATTGCTGATAGAATAAGTACTTATTTTTTTTTGTTAATACATATAACAGCCAGACACTGAACAATTATAATTATATGTTCATCACACAAACGTTTTCTCTGGGTGGGAATCGAACTCATTACCCACAGCATGGAAGGCAGTGGCTACTACCCACTGAGTTGTGACGTCTGTCAAATATATATTTTCTATTTCGTATTAAGTATAATGTGTTTTTTCAAACCCTGACTTTTTTTTTTCTTCGTCAACGGTCGATTATGATGTGTAAGCGACTTCTGATATTTTTGTATTACAGATAAATCGTTTCAATTCAATTCTAAATATTCTTGACACTTGACAGAAAATAAATGATTGTTTTCTGTCAAGTGTCAAGAAAATGAGTAGATTTACGGTTTTTAAATTGAAAATATTATTTATTACAATAAAAATGTTTTTATCTGTAAATTTTGCCATATTATCAGCAACCCAATTCCTATATAGTCCAGTCAAAATAGACATTCCAGTTTGCATTAATTCCCAACAAGCTGGATTTTTGTGCAGGCCTTGAATACGTCATTACAAATGATATGTCAAAAGTCCCCATCGATTCCGCTTGTGCGTTGTTTTTTATTTGAGGTCAAAGGTCATAAATTTGTATTTTTTGCGTATATCTCTGAAACAACGAAAGCTATCGAAAAGTGGTTCAGGCAAAGTTTGTACATCGTAAAATTGTCTACAAAAATACTTCAACACTTTTCTTCTACAAAGCATCGTTTTCGAGATACAGTGACTTTAGACCGCAGGAAAATCGTCGAAGATGCTGCGTTTTTTTCATTTCAGCCGTTTTATCTGCTTCATTGCCACAGAACAAATAGTATTTCTTGAAATTTACTGAAAGGGGTGATGGGTTCGATGGGTTAGTTCTCCTCCGAGGTAATGAATCGTCTTTTTGTTTCAAGAAATACTGTTCGTTCTATGGCAATGAAGCAGATAAAACGGCTGAATTGAAAAAAACGCAGCATTTTAGATTTTCCTGCGGTCTAAAGTCGCTATATCTCAAAAGCGATGCTTTGTAGAAGAAAAGTGTTGAGGTATTTTTGTAGACAATTTTACGATCTACAAAATTTGCCTGAACCATTTTTCGATAGCTCTCGTTGTTTCAGAGATATACGCGAAAAACGCAAATACCCAGGTTAAAGTCATAAATTTGCGTTTAAAAGTCATAAACGAGAGCTATCGAAAAATAGTCCAGTCAAAATAGACTAAAATTATGACTTCAGTTTGCATTAATTCCCAACAAGCTGGATTTTTGTACAGGCCTTGAATACGTCATTACAAATGATATGTCAAAAGTCCCCATCGATCCCGCTTGTGCGTTGTTTTTTATTCGAGGTTAAAGGTCATAAATTTGCATTTTTTGCGTATATCTCTGAAACAATGAGAGCTATCGAAAAGTAGTTCAGGCAAAGTTTGTACATCGTAAAATTGTCTACAAAAATACCTCAACACTTTTCTGCTACAAAGCATCTTTTTTGAGATATAGTGACTGTAGACCGCAGGTACATCGTTGAAGATGCTGCGTTTTTTTCATTTCAGCCGTTTTATCTGCTTCATTGCCACAGAACAAACAGTATTGCTTGAAATTTACTGAGAGGGGTGATGGTTTCGATGGGTTAGTCCTCCTCCAAGGTAATGAATCGTCTTTTTGTTTCAAGAAATACTGTTCGTTGTATGGCAATGAAGCAGATAAAACGGTTGAAATGAAAAAAACGCAGCATTTTAGTAGATTTTCCTGCGGTCTAAAGTCACTATATCTCGAAAGCGATGCTTTGTAGAAGAAAAGTGTTGAGATATTTTTGTAGACAATTTTACGATCTACAAACTTTGTCGGAACTATTTTTCGATAGCTCTCGTTTATGACTTTTAAACGCAAATTTATGACTTTAACCTGGGTATTTGCGTTTTTCGCGTATATCTCTGAAACAACGAGAGCTATCGAAAAATGTTTTAGGCAAAGTTTGTAGATCGTAAAATTGTCTACAGAAATATCTCAACACTTTTCTTCTACAAAGCATCGCTTTTGAGATATAGTGACTTTAGACCGCAGGAAAATCTACTAAAATGCTGCGTTTTTTTCATTTCAGCCGTTTTATCTGCTTCATTGCCATACAACGAACAGTATTTCTTGAAACAAAAAGATGATTCATTACCTTGGAGGAGGACTAACCCATCGAAACCATCACCCCTTTCAGTAAATTTCAAGCAAAACTGTTTGTTCTGTGGCAATGAAGCAGATAAAACGGCTGAAATGAAAAAAACGCAGCATCTTCAACGATGTTCCTGCGGTCTACAGTCACTATATCTCAAAAACGATGCTTTATAGCAGAAAAGTGTTGAGGTATTTTTGTAGACAATTTTACGATGTACAAACTTTGCCTGAATTACTTTTCGATAGCTCTCGTTGTTTCAGAGATATACGCAAAAAATGCAAATTTATGACCTTTAACCTCGAATAAAAAACAACGCACAAGCGGGATCGATGGGGACTTTTGACATATCATTTGTAATGACGTATTCAAGGCCTGTACAAAAATCCAGCTTGTTGGGAATTAATGCAAACTGGAATGTCTATTTTGACTGGACTAAAATAGTACCGACAAAGTTTGCAGATCGTAAAATTGTCTACAAAAATATCTCAACACTTTTCTTCTACAAAGCATCGCTTTTGAGATATAGTGACTTAAGACCGCAAGCAAATCTACTAAAATACTGCGTTTTTTTCATTTCAGCCGTTTTATCTGTTTCATTGCCATAGAACGAACAGTATTTCTTGAAACAAAAAGACGATTCATTACCTCGGAGGAGAACTAACCCATCGAACTCATCACCCCTTTCAGTAAATTTCAAGAAATACTATTTGTTCTATGGCAATGAAGCAGATAAAACGGCTGAAATGAAAAAAACGCAGCATCTTCGACGATTTTCCTGCGGTCTAAAGTCACTGTATCTCGAAAACGATGCTTTGTAGAAGAAAAGTGTTGAGGTATTTTTGTAGACAATTTTACGATGTACAAACTTTGCCTGAACCACTTTTCGATAGCTTTCGTTGTTTCAGAGATATACGCAAAAAATACAAATTTATGACCTTTGACCTCAAATAAAAAACAACGCACAAGCGGAATCGATGGGGACTTTTGACATATCATTTGTAATGTCGTATTCAAGGCCTGCACAAAAATCCAGCTTGTTGGGAATTAATGCAAGCTGAAGTCATAATTTTAGTCTATTTTGACTGGACTAATAGTACAAGCTTTGCTTAGTTTGTGAGCGTGTGTGAAATGTCCGAGAATGTTTATTTATTTATATCTATTCAGTGTCTAAACGTGATCAAAATTGATCAGTCTTCACCCAAGATGGCTCAGATAGAAAGCGTACTTGATCAGAATTTGTAGTAGTGCATACATACTAACACTTTTACTTATATTTTCACTTCCCTTGAGAAAGTTGTAAGAATGTCCTGTGTTACTTACCTAAATATTTATTGTAATTTTATTTTCACATATTATTTAAATTAAAATAGATCGCTGGATTGAACACTAATTATTTTGTTATATAAATTAAACTGCATTATAGTAGTCTTGCCTTGATCTTGTGACCTATTTATTATATCATTAAATTTATTATTGTTATTTAATTAAGTTGTTAACTGAAATCAAACTTTATTATATCCTTAGATTTAGACCCTATACCTTTATACCTATTCTAGATTTTATGCTTTTGATTAATGATTTTGATCTTACTTTCATTTCTAAAGGGTAATTAAGGAAACCATTGGTAATTATCAACACAATTATAATTTCAAATGATTTATTACATAAAATAAATAACAGTCACACATCACAATCACACGGGTCCTTTCATACTTTATTAAAATAAATAAGTTGCTACATAGTATTTACACGTTGACGGTTTCGTATGAAATCGTTATTTGGTTCCTTCACTCGGTTTTCGAATGTATCTAAGTTCGTTGGGTATGTTTAGTGGTATGCGTTGTAAGCTAGCTCTTGGGCGGATTCTTCGGGTTCGGCGTCTCTTCTCCTACGAGTGGCAGCATAAGCAGCGTCCCAGGGTCCATGCGAGGAGATCTGAGGGTGCGTGTTGTCGGCCGCGATCTGGGTAAACTAGAAGGTTAGATATGTGCTGTTATAAGGGAAGTGTTAGTCCACAAAGTGATGTGCAGTGCATCCTTCAACGTGCTATAGAAAACGGTGCGGTTTTATGAGCTACAAAAGCTCTGTGTGGTTTAGAGTTAACTAAGTGCAGTGTGTTTTAGGGGCTTTGACAAATGTGCAAGTAACATAAAAATGGTATTATAACGAATGCATAAGGTTCATTGACAAAAAGAAAGGTCGCTGGTTCGAGACATTATATACGAACCTTGTTGAAAGAAGCTTGTAAGCCTCGAAATGATAAAGTTTCTTATAATATAGTTGTTCAACAAACATGTTAGATAATTGAGTGTACATCTAATCAACTCACCTTCTTGCAAAGCTGGAAAATGGCCAATGCGACGGAGACGACGAAAGAGAAGAAAGACAGTTGAAGAGCGTTCCATGCCTTCAGTCCCAGAACACCGATAGCAAGAGGAATGAGGGTCATGGCCTTCAGGAGCACAAACACGAGGATAGGCACGATGATCTTCTTCAGCTTGGCTTTGCGAGCCTCGCCGACAGACCTGGCACCATCCTTGTTAAACTTGACGTTCAAGGTCAGCTCGTCCTGGTCGAGATTTCTAGGACTGACGGTGATCTTGGTGTCCGCGATGGGGAGTTGGAAAGTCACGTCATGGGATTGAATGTAGCTTTCGATGCTGTCGAGAAAATCGCCCTCGGAGCGGCCGGAGACCTCGTTGCCAGCTCCGTTCTTTGTCACTTCCACGGCGTCGGAAATCTGTAAGAAAATTTAAGAATTAGCTGGTGGTAGGTAGAGTATTAACGACTCTTTTATAAATTGCACAAACTGACTTAGCATGATATACTACGCTTTAAAAGAATGTACCTGGAAAGAGTCCTTCTTGAAGATGCTGTCCAGTAATGACATGACCTTGTACTTGATGCAAGCAGCTGGATCAGAACCCTCAACGCAGCCAGACCTCATCTCCTCAACCATGCTGTCCATAGGAGTTCCCTTCCAGAACCCTGCTTTTGCTGGGACGGCCACCGCGCTCCCGAATAGAGCCAGGGCAATAAATAACACTTTACTGGACACCATCGTGCTGGTCTGTGCTCCTGGTGTTAACTGACTGAAGGTTGAACGGATTGTGATAGTTTCGTCAAGGACCCTGCTGTTTTTATACAGCTATTTCAAATTCAGCACGTGGTGCTCAGTTCCGGCACGCATTGTCTCATCGTACGGGCGACTTGCGACCTTCTGGCGTGGACGACAGGGGAAAGCTTAGATACGAATCCTCTTCAGTGCCTTGGATCGATAAAAGCCTATGTTCTAGGACAGGTGTTTGGCAGGCGACGTTTTGGCACCGGGTTGTGGTAAGCGCCTTTTCTGTTGTTTGTGACACCGTTCCCTGGTTCAAAGAGCGGTGATGATACAGTTTTTTGTTCTTGTTCAACCTGTGGAGTTTAAGGTACGTGTGAAAGGGAGGTAGGTGTGTGAAACAGCGAGGTGTTTCGTATGGAGGAGCGGGCGTCTCGCACGCGTCGCTTGAATACTTAATCTGAGGATATCATTGAACTTGACGTTCAGGAGATAACGTAGATCATTCATTGATGCTTATCAGATTGACTTAGATTTCACTTGTTTCTATAACATTGAAATCTATATTTTTGTTATACATAGTAACAATGGCATAATTATTATATCCCATATACTAAACTGGGGATTTCCTAGTTCTTATTTTAGATTTCATTTTTCTCTAGCTCTATGTTCATCCACATTTTGTTATTTAAGTTTTTAGTTTGTTTGATTAGGGAACTATGACTTGAGCGAGGAAGAAGGCAGACAGCATGTCTACATCGAAACTAGCTAGTAGAAAATGAACCTATACGACATGCTTCGTCAATGGAACCTAGGTTTAGGTCTTGGGACTGATTAAGAGGTGACAATGTCTGGACATTGTCCCCTAGGATTCCTAGGATCCTAGGATTTTCCTTGTTTTTTCCAGCATATGCGGTATTTATATCTGTCTAACTCTACCTACTAGTTGTATGGGTGACGGGTATTCCCAGGTCATTTAATAGGTCATAATAACATACCTATACTGACTAAATATGTGTTCAGATGCTGCGGTTGGAAAGACAACTAAATAATTCTAAAATTGTAAATCTTGGTCATCTCTTTAAACTACACTTACAAAGCTATGGGTACTCTATTTTCGTATTTACCTTCATATGGGTATCAAATGGATCTCTGGCATCTGATCGCGCGATATTTTGACGAAGAAACAGATCACAGAAAGTTTTAATCTAATGGCGTTATCAGATTCCAGAGGAAAACATCAAAATATTTTTGGCATTTGATCACGCGATCAGATTCTAGTTAATTCGTGAATAATAACAACGTAATAGTTTTGGCCGGTTTCTCGAACGATGATCAACGAAATAATCAAATAATTACTATTTATGTGTCAAACTCGGATCAATCGTGATTTGGGTTTCCAGAAACTGGCCGTTAGTGACACTATGACAAACTTCAAAGTCGGGTGTATTTTACATATTTAATTTATACCTACTTATGTATCAATATGATTGTTATCAAAGTCAATTGTAATCACTTTCACCCATTGCGGAACTGGGAACTCCAAAAAGGCAATGTTATTAGTATTCTGTGAGGACAGGCCGGATCAATATGTGGGTATATTAAACCCGTTAGCGATCCGGTATTTGTGTCATAAGGATACTGATTCTTTGCCCCTTGGTACATCGCAAATATCCAACTATACCATGACCAAGAAGTTCCTACAGGAGATTACCTACTAACAAAGTTCTATCATACCAAAACGCTCTGTACCTACATACATAGTTTAGTTGAGTTCTAATTATTATTTGCATGTTGTGGTGTCCTTTAATTGGGAAAACTAATACTTTTAATTTTTAAGAGACGAGTGAATGGGTATCTTCTAGGCAAGTGTGCTACATCGTAGACCGCATCGTCACTTAACATCAGGTGAGATCGCGGTCAAACGCTTGCCTATAACTTGTAAAAAAAAAAAACACTTAGATTTAAGTCTTTTGTTTGTATTTATGTATTTTTATGTGTTTATTCCATTGGAAAAATAAATAAACGCTTGTGTTTCAAGCGTTTGCATCCGAATGAATTAGCCAAAGATCTCATGCAATCTCGACAACATTTAAAAGAATTATGTATGGTAAACAAGAAATCAATTCTGCGCTAACTTTTTATAAGATAGTCGGTAAGTGATTTGGATCTGTTGAGCTGTCTATAGATCGTTTGCAACGGTCTGCAGATAGCTCAACTGTTTGTCATGTATTATATAAATACCTAGGTATGTAGGTACATTCTATAATAAGTAGGTAGTGTAATAGTCTCTCTTAAGATAAGCAAAGTAGATGTTGTATAAAATATGCAATGTAAATTGTTGCTGCTATTCAATCATAAAATTTGATATCTTCGACACAATGCAAGGTGCATGAGACCCACGCAAAGAACTAATAAGAATTCACAGCCACGCCTAGGAAACGCTGACAAACCTAAACTAAGGAGCGAAGCCCACACTTGGCGTTGAGGCCGTTCGATATTATTTTCATATTAATCAGCCATTTAGTCCTACACCTGACGCCACGGTGATCGGAACTCTCGGAAAATCGGTTCAGTGACCCACAATTTTCAACTCCTTATAAGTTGAAGTTACCTAAAATGTCCAAACTAGCTGTCACTAACTTCACGAAACGGACTGGCAGCCCCTTCCAGAACAAGCAAGAAGAGATCGTTGTACACGAAGAAATTCTACATAAATCCAGCTTCGAGAAACAAAAAGAAAAACAAAGTGAGCTTTTACAGAAAGCGAATAAAAAAACAGCGGAGTATCAATCAAATAAACCAAGCACAGGGTTTTTTACAGAAGTTGTAACGCACGGTGCTTTCACATCCAAAACTGCATCTAAAGACAATACAGTTAAAGTCGAAGCTCCTAAAACCAACGGATCGAATAGTACCAAATCTCTTCTTGGATTTCCATCTTCAGCAAACGATTTAGCTTTAGACGCGAAATCAGATCTAGAATCCGACGCAAATATATCCAAAGAAGTAAAAGAAAAGGTGATAGCGAAACTCTTCGGTCTGGTCTCAATGGTGCAACATGTCTACGAATCAAAAGTGAGAATAATGACAGAATTCGAGAAATACAAGGACACTCATGCGAAGAACGAAATAAGAAGAGAAAAGGAGCATTCAGAACAGCTATACAAAGTGAACATGAACTTTCAAAATGAAGTTGTGCAAGCGCTCCAGAGGTTGAAGAGTGAACTGGATATATCAAGAAATATAACAAGAGATGATTCTTCTAGTTTGAAGGACGGTTCGATAGATTTTAATACCTCCGATGACGCACATGATAAAACGGATTCCAAAGATGACGTAAGGGAACAAACAGAGCCTCATTAAGAACTGTCGTGCCATACCACATCAACTAATTAAGATTTAGATAATAAATATGATTTTAGTAAGATGTTTTATTAATATACCTAAGTACCTACTATTAATTTGTCTGTGTAACTAAAACAGTCCGTGAGAATAAAATTAAACATTTCGTCTTAAGGAATTCAATTCTTTATTAATTGGTAGTCGTTATTATAAAATTTATAAAGCATAAGTTGAAGAATGAATGAACATAAGTATTTATAATTTTTCTACATTTTAATTTTTTTTTAAAGTTGATTCACCAACTAGAGGAAACAAAACCAATATTTAGTTGATGTACTGACGCGGGCTTTGAGCGTGAAGACCGAATCCAGGAATTCCGTAACGAAAAAACCGAACGAAAATAACCTAACACTGCGCATGCGTAATCCAGCAAAAAATGCTATGCAATTTACCGCGGCAGTCCCCGAGTGCCACACGTCTTTTTTTGTGATTAACCATAGTAAAACGTAAACAATTACATACCTAGATATTCTTAATTCGGTCAAGGTCATCTACAGGTGTTATGATGTAGGCAGATGAGTGGGCGATGTTTACATTTGTTGCCAAGATATGCAAAAAACAAAATAAATATGTCATAAGTTTCACAATGCGTCTTTAACGGCGGCTTCATGGAAAACTTGGTCAGTTTGCCCAGCAGTGGGACACGAAGTCTTATTAAACGTACCTACTATGTGGTAACCTTGAAGGAACAGCTTTTAAGTCATTGTTTAATTTTATTTATATAAAATTTTTATTAAATTTATTTATATTTACACAAATCGTTAGTGCTAGGATGACTTAATGCTAAGAACATTGTCTGCCAGTCTTCCTGGGTTTGCTGAAAGATGGTGTGGCGTGTTATAAAAAGAAAAACAACTTGTAAATATAATACTGTAGCGCCATCTATATCGCTACATGATGAACTACATCGTAGTCTACGAAACCGACCAACAGATGGCGACAAAATCCTAGATCGCGCAAACGAAGTTATCACGGAGTTTGAACATAAGTCATAGAACCGATGACTATCCATCGGTCCTCGGACCCCGAGCCAAAGGTCGCTCGGCGTGGAAAATCTCCCCTTTTCGTTGGAGATACCACACCTAGGTATCTCCACAATACCTAGAGAATTGCACCGTCTCCTTTTAATAGTGACTATTAGAGTATTTACAAAATGTACATATTTAATTAAATACATAAAAAACAGTTGAGCTATCTGCAGACCGTTGCATACGATCTGTAAGTACATAGCTCACATGGTCCAAATCAGTAGCAATCGTCGCGTACCCAAGATACTGGCTGTATTGCCGCGTTGAATAGCAATGCTGCACCGCTGGGCCAGATACTAGTTGGCTATGGGTAGCTAAGTATGACAACAGCTCAACTGATCTAACTACTACCTACTGTTTGGATCAGTTGAGCAATCAATCGGTTATGTCCGATAAATTGAGTTCAAAAGAACCATTACATTCTTAAAGATACTTGCATGCATATCAGTACCCCAAGTACGAGTTTGTACATACACGGATCGCAGAGACGCAATCGCCGAGCGCCACCGATTTTGTATGGAGATCCAAGCTTCTCATGAAAACTACTAGGGGCGCTGCTTGGATCTCCATACAAAATCGGTGGCGCTCGTCGATTGCGTCTCTACGATCCGTGTGTGCACAAACTCGTACTTGGAGTACTGAGCTGCTAACCAGAATGTATCCGCTAGAGGGCGTTTTGACATAGGTACATATTTTTTTTATACTTTTTCTTCATCTTTTTATTTAGATTATTCTCAAGTTTTTTCTCTTAATATTTAAATACCAATAGCTGTTTGTTTCTCTTGCTCTAACGCGAAACCGGCTGGTCGGCTTTTGCTGATTTTGGTTTTGAATTGTTTGTCGTAAGTAGTCCGTCAGTAAAAAAGATTTAACCATTAAGAACATGTAAACAAAATGCAAGGAAGATAGTAAACTGGACAGCTTCTGTCAAATCAGTTAATTTTGATCAGTTGAACTATCTATAGATCGTTTGCAACGGTCTGTAGATAGCTCAACTGTTTCTTATGTATTTTATTATGCCTATGTACATTTTGTAAATACTGTAAGTTTGTTTGTGAATAAATATAAAATTTTAACTAAAATTTTTGCAGTAGACATTTAAATACACTATTTTATTGTGTCTCTCACGACAGTAGCCAATAAGAAAAACCTGTTCGTTAAATACCAGTGAAGTTAATAATATTACGATATCACTTTTTTTTTAACAAGTTATAGGCAAGCGTTTGACCGCGATCTCACCTTTACTATTCTACTTTAGCTGGATTTCTCAGTAGTGAAACACGGATCTATTGCTCTAAAATATTAATTTGTGGATTATAACTGTGTTTTTAGGTTGGTTAGTTTGTGGACTGAAGAGAGGTCAGATAATTAATCTGCGTGATAAACGTCAAATTAGTAGATATGTAAGTTGTTTTTTTTTTCTTTGTGTATATTACATTATAAAAATTTGTGCATATAAAGTTTTGTGAAGACAAACTAGAAATAGTTCATATAACACTATATTTAGGTATAACACTAGATATAAATTTATCTAGCTGGCAGAACTGGTACTTAGAATCACTTAGTATTTTGAAGATTTGATGAACGTTGTGATTTCACTTTGACTTTTTGTTTTTCTTGGAAGTTCTCTGGAGTTTTTTACATTCTCACAGATTATGAACCTATTTATTGTAGTGATATATTTATTGTTTGACAGGCGTCACAGCTCAGTCGGAAGTAACCCTGCCTTCAATGATGTGGGTCGTGGGTTCGATTCCCACTGAGAGCAAATGTTTGTGTGATGAACATTAATATTTCTGGGTCTGGGTGTTACTATGCATTCTATGTATATTCACAAAAATATGTTTTATAAAAGTTCTATCAGTAATCTAGTTCCTATAGTACAAGCTTTGCTTAGTTTGGGACTAGAGCGGAATGTGTGAAATTTCGCGTGAATATTTATTTTATTTATTTATATATATCCGTGATTTTTGTTGAGTAATTTTTCAATTTTCAGGATGGAATCCCAAAAAAAGGTGTTCATGATATTTGGCATATTGACCATTATATCGATTGCTCATGCAACTCTCAAATGTCAAACATACAACGAAAAAGACGTGGTCTGCAAACCTGGGGCCTCTGACATCGTGTTAACACGAGGTATAGTGTCAGACAACAACAAAACTACGGGAATAACCCTAAGAGGATGCCGTATAACAGATCTAGATTTCGAAGTATTCGAAAATAATTTCTATCTCCAGTAGGTACATAGACTTATCTGAAAACAAGATTAAGTATCTAAAACTAGGAGTGTTGAATGAGAACAGACTGGTGACGTACCTAAACCTATCTCATAACCAACTCACATCCTTCCCTTTAAGATTGTTTGACCAGAAGACGAACTTAGAAGTACTAGATTTGAAAGACAATAAACTGGAGAACTTAGAATTGGGAATATTTGACACACTAGAAAAGCTGGTTCATTTAGTTCTTTCAAATAATGCATTTCTTGGAAAAAACCTGGACCCATACATCTTCGATCACAGTCAAATGATAAAATTCATCGACTTCTCTCGAAATGACATGTCTGACACTCCAGATCTATTGCTACATGCATTTCAGCAACTGAATTTTCTGAATCTAGATCGATGCTCGCTGCCCGAGGTGCCAGCGTTTGCAACAAGGCCTAACCTAAAAACTATGAGGAATCTCATCTTGTCTAACAATCAAATAAGTAGGTTGGCTAACTCCAAAACCTTCATGAATCTTGACAACCTGGAGACTTTAAACCTGGCCGAGAATATAATAGAAGAAATAGCAGCTGATGTGTTTACGTGTTGCGTAAAGAAGTTAAGGACACTTGTGCTGAGGAATAATCGCATAAAAACTTTGCCTAGCGGACTTTTTAGAGGTTTGAATCAGCTGGGGAACCTTGATCTATCCCATAATTTAATAAAATACGTTCCTTTGAGTACCATGCTTGGGTCAGGGTTGAAAAATTTGAATTTGTCGTACAACAGATTCACATATTTGGAAGCAAACTTTTGTTTAGAGCTAAAAAATGCTGGTGTGATTTTGAAAAAGTTTTATGTTAATGATAACCCGTGGCAGTGTGCTTGTCTCATTGATATTTTGAAGGATATGAAGAAATATAACGTACATTATAACGTGAGTAAGTTTAATGGTGTTCAGCCTGTGTGTGTGACGACTGGGAAGTTTATCTGTAAAAGACAAACTTACGATAATGACTTTTATCTTGAGGTGTTTGACAGTGAGTTTAACTTAACACTCACAAAAAGTGTTAGCTTAACTAAAACTTTTAGTGAAATCGGCTTTTTTGCATTTTCATAAAGTCTAATGTCTAATGCGTCTTTTGGTCTTACTTACGCCTGAATATTGTGATTCGTTACGAAAATATTTCAAAAAAACTGTGTCAGTATCTAAAATGCTTAAGACGTATAACTTAAAATTTAAAAGAGGCAGAAATGAATAACTGATGCAAAACTGAGTAACTTCTCCTTCAAAACGCAATACCGACTAAAATGAATAAAGTAAGTATATAAATAGTATACATAGTGAATAAAGTCAGTTTTGCTTCGACGCAAAATTTGAGAATGTGAAAAAAACGGTTGCAGAAAAACGAACAAATAGTTTTTTTCCTAATCATACTTGTAATTTAACCCAATTTGAGTGACCACGTCAACTAAAATTTCAATGAAATGCTATACTTAATACATTGTTATTATAGCTGAAATCTTTGCAGATTGCAATAGATTTCAAGGTCTAGCTAGAGCATTCTCACTTGAACTTTAAGATTTTTGATACTCCTTGGAACGGAAGATCATATAATACTGGTAATTTTAATTTTTTTAATTTTGATTGAGGTTTTTTACCACTTCGTATTACATACACTTCTCTCCTGCTTATTAATTTCATAATCTTACCTGTAAAGCTTAATGGTAATATGCTTCAAAGAATCTGTTATCCTATCAAATTCTATGAAAATCGGATGAATGGTACACAAATTATGCCTAACATCACTACGTTGCAATGGAACAAAGTTTATGGTTAAAAATAAAGTGCAGTCTGGTCTTTCTCTACTTTTTTTGCATCTTAACGTTACATATATAAAACTAAAAGAGAGGACGCAAAACTTGAGAATGTGAAAAAAACGGTTTCAGAAAAACGAACAAATAGTTTTTTTCCTAATCATACTTGTAATTTAACCCAATTTGAGTGACCACGTCAACTAAAATTTCAATGAACTGCTATACTTAATACATTGTTATTATAGCTGAAATCTTTGCAGATTGCAATAGATTTCAAGGTCTAGCTAGAGCATTCTCACTTGAACTTTAAGATTTTTGATACTCCTTGGAACGGAAGATCATATAATACTGGTAATTTTATTTTTTGAAGTGAAAACTTCTTTAGCGGCGCTGGGTGGGTAAAAACTTTCAAACTCGCGTCAGGGTCACGTGACGTCGAAAAAGCGTAAGATCTTATTTAATTTTTATACATTGCTCGTAAAACAAGAGACGACAAAAGAACACACTTGCGGTCACGCGACGTATGACTCAAACAATTAAATAGTGTTGTGGCGACATGACGTGACGATGACGTGGCGACATGACGTGACGTGACGATGACGACGAAGCCAACGAACATGACACAATCACGACTGTGGTTATATTTTTGAAGTGAAAACTTAAAAGTGAAAACACAACGTTAATATTGAAGTTTTCACTTCTGCCGGCACTCCCGGAGTGCTACCATTTTTTTTTAATTTTGATTGAGGTTTTTTACCACTTCGTATTACATACACTTCTCTCCTGCTTATTAATTTCATAATCTTACCTGTAAAGCTTAATGGTAAAATGCTTCAAAGAATCTGGTATCCTATCAAATTCTATGAAAATCGGATGAATGGTACACAAATTATGCCTAACATCACTACGTTGCAATGGAACAAAGTTTATGGTTAAAAATAAAGTGCAGTCTGGTCTTTCTCTACTTTTTTTGCATCTTAACGTTACATATATAAAACTAAAAGAGAGAAAAAAAAACGGCTCAATGACAATGCAAGGCAGAATAAAGGGAAAGAGATCAAGAAAACAAACTGATCTAATGTTCTAACAACGCCACAAACATAGACCAATAGAAACTAACTGTTAGAGCCGCTACTACCACGTATTTGATGATAGAGTGGTTTTAGGTCATGACTACGAAAGTGGTCATAGTGGCTCTAGAATTGGGTCTTCATCGATCTCTGTTGGTGGGATTGTAGGAGCATCAAATTATGGTCGACCATGAGACCGATTTATTCAAATCAATTCAAATTGGAAAATTTCGCTTGAGATTGACCATAGTATCTTTGGCATCCATCTAACAACAAAGTGTACTACAAAGTGTAATTAGTATACTTTGCTGGTTGCATGCTCAAAGAACGTGATTTGTATTTGCACAGCCGAATTAAATTGAAGCCATTGTAAGTGCCAACACCACATTTTTTTAGCATTAAACATACTTTCCTCTTTCAATCCTAGAACTTCAACAATCATCTGTGCAACCTTCTTATTAAAAAGCGTAGGGAATCAGGTGGTAAAATGTAAAACTCGAGGACTTTTCATACTTTTATTTAACGAATTGAACAACCTTTCTACACTACGGCTCGGTCCGGACTGCCCGTCCGCTCGCCCGCCCGCCATCTTGCCTTTCTGTACCCCAAGCAGCGCCCCTAGCAGATTTCTTGAGAAGCTTGGATCTCCATACAAAATCGGTGGCACTCGGCGATTGCGTCTCTACGATCCGTGTGTGCACAAACTCGTACTTGGGGTAGAGAAAGGCAAGATGGCAATCGCCGAGCGCCACCTATTTTGTATGGAGATCCAAGCTTCTCAAGAAATCTGCTAGGGGCGCTGCTTGGATCTCCATACAAAATCGGTGGCGCTCGGCGATTGCGTCTCTACGATCCGTGTGTGCACAAACTCGTACTTGGGGTACTGTTTACAAAAATGATGAAAGTTGTAGATCTTAAATTAAATATTAAAAATAATATTATGTACTATGTAATATAGAATTTTAAAATAAATAAGTAATTATAATATGTATATACATTATTTTATTAAAAACATAAGTTATTACTGCCTGTGAACTAAATTTGATGAACGACTTATGATGTTTCGATACTTTTAAAACAAGGCTATATTTATAAAACTATGATAACAATTAATACTAAGCAGCAATCCGTAATTAAATGATAATCACTACAAAATAAGTTATAATTCTAACAAAAGCACATCATGCAACGAGTTAAGCTTTTAATATGTCTTAGGCATTACACATAGAATTTTTTAAACTTTCCCTATCAGAACTCATAAACACATTTATAACATTAACATATTTATAAAATACATAAGAAACAGTTGAGCTATCTACAGACCGTTGCAAACAATCTATACATAGCTCAACTGATCCAAATCAGTAGCAATCGTCGCGTACCCAAGATACTGGCTGCATTGCCGCGCTGAATGTAGGTATGCGAATAGATACGCTGGGCCAGATACTAGTAGACTATTTGTATGTATAACAGCTCTACAGATAGCTCAGCTGATCAAACTACTACTGTTCCGATCAGTTGAGCTATCAATCGGTAGTTGTATACTTGAGTTCAAAAGAACCATTACATTCTTTAGATACTTGCTTATCAGTTAGCTGCTAACCAGAAAGTATCGCTAGAGGGCGTTGTGATGTGACATTTTTTTTGTAAATACATTCATAGAATATTATTGTATTAGAATATTTTTTTTGTGAATATATAGTAACACACAGACGAAATAATATTTATGTTCATCACACAAAAATTTGCTCTGGGTGGGAATCGAACCCCAAACCCACAGTACGGAAGGCAGAGCTACCACCAACTGAGTTGATACGCATTTCATGTTAGTTTTAACTAAAGTTCGTATAGACATTTGATGCAATATGTATCTCTCATATTTTTTTTTTGCTGGACAATCCACACAACATCATCTAGCCCTAGCCCCAAGCTAAGCAGAGCTTGTGTTATGGGTACTAGAAGACTCATTACATAGATAGATATTTTTTAATATACATATAAAATACCCAGAACACCCGGAATAAATATTTGCAGTTCGTACAAACATTTATCCCAAGGCGGGAATCGAACCCGCAACCTCCGCGTCGCAGGCGGACCTTCGCCTACCGCGCCACATCGGTCGTCAAGTATTAGTAACCAACAAGGAAAACCTGTTCGATAAATAACAGTGAAGTTAGTAGTAATACGATATCACTTTAGCTAGACTTCTCAGTAGTGAAACACGGATCGCTCTAAAATATTAATTTGAGGATTATGACTGTTTTTATGTTGGTTAGATTGTAGACTGAAGAGAGCTATATCTTGTCAGATAATTGTCTGAGGTGAAGTGTCAAATCTGCGTGATAAACGTCGAATTAGTAGATATGTAAGTTGTTTATTTTCTTTGTGTTTATTACATTAACAAAATTTGTGCTTATAAAGTTTTGTGAAGACAATCTCGAAATAATTTATACTTACAACAAACTATATTTAGGTATAACACTTTAACACTAGATACATATTTATCTAGCTGGCGGACTGGTACTTAAAATCACTTACGGCCGGTTTCTGGAAACCCAAATCACGATTGATCCGAGTTTGACACATAGTAATTATTTGTTTTTTTCGTTGATCATCGTTCGAGAAACCGGCCGTTAGTATTATCTTCTTATCGTGTCGATGCTACAACTGTATTTTGTTGTAGCATCGTGTTGGAAAGATTAGCCAGACTAGACACTGCTTTACCGTGCCTAGCTGTTACCGGTGTGCGCCACGAGGAGGCTCTTTCCATGCACCCAGTTAGTATTATGAACCTTTTGATTAACCGAATAATCTAAACTTTAAATAAAATACTTACTTTTTTTTGGTTATTCTATGTAGAAAGCTTTTAAGTTCTTCAACACAAATTTTGAACACATACTATGATATATTGGTAGTGATTTTTCTAAAATAATCTTTTTGATTTTTCAGGATGGAAACCCAAAGAAAGATGTTGATATTTGGCATATTGACCATTGTATCGATTGCTCATGCTACTCTCAAATGTCAAACATACAACGAAAAAGACGTGGTCTGCGAACCTGGGGCCTCTGACATCGTGTTAACACGAGGGATAGTGTCAGACAACAACAAAACTACGGGAATAACGCTAAGAGGATGCCGTATAACAGATCTAGATTTCGAAGTATTCGAAAATGATTTCTATCTCCAGTACATAGACTTATCGGAAAACAAGATCAAATATCTTAAACTAGGAGTGCTGGATGAGAATAGACTGGTGACATACTTAAACCTATCTCATAACCAACTCACATCCTTCCCTTTAGGATTGTTTGACCACAAAACGAACTTGGAAGTACTAGATTTGAAAGACAATAAACTGGAGAACTTAGAATTGGGAATATTTGACACACTAGTAAAGCTGGTTCATTTAGATCTTTCAAGTAATGCATTTCTTGGAAAAAACCTGGACCCGTACATCTTCGATCACAGTCAAATGATAAAATTCATCGACTTCTCTCGAAATGACATGTCTGACACTCCAGATTTATTGCTACATGCATTTCAGCAACTGAATTTTCTGAATCTAGATCGATGCTCGCTATCCGAAGTGCCTGCGTTTGCAACAAGGCCTAACCTAAAAACTATGAGGCATCTAATGCTATCTAACAATCAAATAAGCAGGTTGCCTAACTCCAGAACCTTCATGAATCTTGACAACCTGGAGATTTTGAACCTAGCCGAGAATATTATAGAAGAAATAGCAGCTGATGTGTTTACGTGTTGCGTAAAGAAGTTAAGGACACTTGTGCTGAGAAATAATCGCATAAAAACTTTGCCTAGAGGACTTTTTAGAGGTTTGAATCAGCTGGGGAACCTTGATCTATCCCATAATTTAATAAAATACGTTCCTTTGAATACCATGCTTGGGTCAGGGTTGAAAAATTTGAATTTGTCGTACAACAGATTCACATATTTGGAAGCAAACTTTTGTTTAGAGCTAAAAAATGCTGGTGTGATTTTGAAAAAGTTTTATGTTAATGATAACCCGTGGCAGTGTGCTTGTCTGAACGAAATTTTGAAGGAAATGAAGAAATACAACGTACATTATAACGTGAACAAGTTAAATGGTGTCCAGCCTGTGTGTGTGACGACTAGGGAGTTTACCTGTAAAAGACAATCGTACGATAATGACTATTATATTGAACTGTTTGATAGTGAAATTACTAATAAGAAAACATAAATATTTTAAATTAATAGATAATATGTATGAACTTGTTATTTGGAGACTAATATTGATAAAAAACTAAAATAACCTAAAACTATGATTTCATTTAGCGCCATCTATTGAGGTTTAATGAAACTACGCTGGTAAACTCTGACTTCATCGAAAGATCGTTGTGCAAGCTGAATAATCGGATTTGAATTTGATGTAGTTCGAAGTTAGTTCGGTAGATGTCACTACTGAGTAAAAAACAATACTTTTTTTATTAATTTAAATTGTTGACTTTTATACGTACAGCGTTTAATTTTTTTTATTGATTAAATATTTGACACCTCAAGAGGTGTGTACTATGTATAATCGATTATAATTGTTACCAATTGGACTGTACTTATAGAATTTAACATGCCTTCTATGACTCTCTTTGTGATAATTATGGCGAAATAAATGAAATGAAATGTCGCCAACCAAAATTAAATAAATTTTCATAAAAAAGATGATTAAGTAACAAAAAATGTCGTCTAGAAAATTAAATGCAGTTTGCAGTGTTGTTAGTTGTTTTTATTTATTAATATATTTAGGTACATATACCTATACATTTTACTTACATAAGACCGCACAGGAAGCAAAAAGTTCAACACGTGCAAGAAATTTATAAAACTAACATCTGCAAAATCGATGTTTTTTAGTAGAATTTCTTTGGGTTTTTTGAAAAAGTGGGTCCGTTTTTTGGCGATCACGTATCGGATAGATTCGTTGTGATGTGACGCGGAAACTTATACAGAGTGCTTCTTTTTACAATGTTGTAAAAAAAGGAAGATTTAGAAAAAAAAGTTGGTTTAGTTTGTAAAACACAAAGTAGATTTACAATGAAAATTGAGACTTGTTTGTTTCAATTTAAAATCTTTATTTTTTAGTTAGTTTATATTATGTAAATTAGTAGGTATCTACCGAGACAGTCTAACAAATAATCATGTAAGTACATACAAGCTCTTAAAGTTCACACTTAGCTCAATTTATTAAATAAAAAATAAACTTTTGGTTAGCAAAATACTGATTCAGGTTTATTTATCTTTCGATACTTTATTGTGTAATTTATTTAGTGTGTTTTCATATTTGATTATACAATTATTTTTACTTTATATTTAATGCATGAACTAAGTACTTACATAGTTTAGTTTTCAGCATACAAAGTTTTTATTTGCTGTG
Organism: Ecliptopera silaceata; assembly: GCA_932527185.1. NCBI lineage: Eukaryota > Metazoa > Arthropoda > Insecta > Lepidoptera > Geometridae > Ecliptopera > Ecliptopera silaceata. The sequence goes on along the minus strand of OW052213.1, from coordinate 5,330,355 downwards.
ACGCCTGACGAAGCAACATAGTTTTTTTTAATTCTCATAATTATAATTTTTGTTAACACATTTTATCTGTGCCCCATACATACACAGATAAAATATTGAATCCACCTGTATACACAACATTTTGATATCTCAGGTAAGCAAACTTTTTTTTTAATTTATAAAATGATTCACCAAAGCCTTAATTATCTGGGCACGAGATCGTTTTGTTTTTTATTTTTTTCTCGTCCACACCATTTGGCAATTTCTATAAAATATCTTTAGATTAGTTTTGTATTAAGTAAGGGTCTACTTTTTAATATTTTGGACCATTTTTATCGATGAATATGTCTGTATTTGTAGACAGATATTTTGAAATATCATTTTTTTTTAATCGTAATAGTTTGATACAAAACAATATATTACAAAAAAATATGTAAATGTATACCTACCTAAAAATGTATCAAAATAATAAACAAAATAAAGGCGTACAAACTTTAATTTGTGTTTAGTGTAATGTTGTAGGTATTTGAAATAAATATAATATATATATATTTCCAAGAACGTATTCTAGGTTTTAGAACCTGTACCTATATTTGTGTATATATTTTCGTAGTAGCTACTGTACTATAATGCCTAAATGAAATAATTTCACGATATAAAAAAAAAATCTCTAAAAACTTGATTTTGACAATTCCATTTTAAATATTTAAATAAAAAAAGTCTAAGTCTCGTTCTCGAAATCTATGGATAAAGGTATCTTAAGTCACAGACCAATAGGATTCCTATGTTCATTGAAACCAAAGCAGATAATAGAAAAAAAAAACTTTCTATTTCAAATGCATAAAACCTGCGTCAATTCCATCTGCCAGTAATAACGCAATTCATCTTGTCATACCACATGCCCTGCTTTTACACATTTCTCCAAAACACAAAAGAAAAAAAAAACAAAATAGCATCGGGCATTTCCGTAAAAAACGAGAGTCTGCGCACGAGCCATAGAAGTTTTTTTTTTTTTACCTTTCTTTGGCAGAGAGCATGCACCTATTATGATAGCACAATTGTTGATCAAATTAAGAAAAAAGTCTATGCTACTGTTGTGTGGATAAGACTTTATTGGTTCAATAAAACGTTTTAAAACAAGAGTTTAAAATAAATTTAGCTATACAGGTAGGTAAGCTCCGTTATTTATTATATATTATATTATAGTACAAGGTGACTAGGGCGCGATGCGTGAAATGTCCTGATATTTCAAACGTCATAGAGTTGTGACAACGAAATTCCCATCACGGTCAAACGCCCAACTTGTAGGCTACAAATACCACAGTCCGCGGGGTTTTATTTATTCTATTCATTTATCTATTTATTTATTTGTCTATTTATATTATTAATATATAATTTGATTAAAATTACAATAATTAAAGATATTAATCATTTCAATAAACATACACATACGTCTAAATATAACACAGTCACTACACTTTCTCATTACTCTTTCTCTTTACTCTTCCTCATCACTTCTTACTCTTTACTCTTCCTCATCACTTCTTTGTCTTTACTTCTATCTCATCACTTCTTTCTCTTCATTTCTTTATTTTCACTTCATTCTCATCACTTCTTTCTCATCACTTCTTTCCCTTCAGTCTTTCACTTTAACTTATTATAAGACATTTGTCATATCCACACTACAATAGTCAGGACTAGCGACAGACCGCGGAAGCGCCCACAATATCCCACCTTCCTGTTTCACTTCCTTGCCAAATTGCACTTTTTACCATTTTTTATCTGTACCTTTTTTTTTTTTTACGCTTTTATACTTATACGAATTTATACGAATTGCTTTTATACGAATGTGCGTATGGCTCGTGCCTTGTCAGATGGCTTGACGGATAACTTTTGTTTTCATGATTTTATGGTTGTAATGTAAGACTTTAAAAAAGTGGAAGAATATACTTTTTTTTGGTAGAGCTGTCTAATGTCATGAGATCATACTACCTTGTTTTCAATCAAAGACAGAATTATCTTAATAAGTTTTTTACATAAGTAAAACTTAAGTCAGTAGAATTAATTTTACTTCAGACATAGATTACCTAATTAACAAAAATTTGTGTCATCCTTCGCTTACTTTTAAATTAACAGTTTTTTTAAGCTATTGCATATTTTCCATCGCGGGCCTTGAGCGTGGAGACCGAATCCAGAAATTCCGTAACGAAATAACCTAACACTGCGCATGCGTAATCCAGCAAAAAATTCTATGCAATAGCTTTACCGTGGCAGTCCCAAGGTTCCACACGTATTTTTTTGTAAATTTCTTAATAAGTAAAGTAAAGCATGTATGTACATAATTTAAGGTACCGGTAGGTAAGTAGGTATACCTACTAACGATTAGCCTAAAAAAATAATCTAGCTTTTTTATCTACGCCGCAACTTTTTACGAGTTTTTTGCGCTAGTTTTTATACTGGCCAGATGTTGTATGTTGTATGCAGATGACATTTTTTTTTCGGCGTGGTCGTGCGATTTTTAGTGGTTTGTCGGCAGATATACGAACTTTTTTGATAGCAGCTGGTTTGCATAATAACTCAAACTTTTTTGTTAATAGTTGAGTGGCTTTAATAAAGAACTATTTGTACTTATATCAGCTGTTGTTTTATAAATTTGCATATAATTACGATATGCATTGCGCTTCGTGATAATTTCAGGTTAGGTAGGTTATAAAATTATTTTTAATTTAGTAGGTACTAAAGTTAGTTATCATAAAAAAAACAGTAGGAACCAGGCCGTAAGTTTCTTGCCCGTTCCTCTAGGCTCTGGTCGCGTGGAACTGGCACCTAGAATCGCCTAGTATGTAAGACGATTCTAAATGATCCTTATGATTTTATTGAATAAAGAAATACTAATTTGACTTTGACTTGAGTTATTTACTAGCTCTTATCGTGCCGCAGATAAAATTACCTAACAAAAACATAGCCAACAAATTATGTTATGTAGTCCATATAAAATGTGTTTTGTGTTTTGTTAACTAGATGGCGTTTTGTGATACGTAAATTTTTTACTCACTTTTTTGACTCCCTAAAGTTAGTAGGCGTTTCAATAATTGGTTCAAATTAGTAGGACTTACGTTTCGCGTGATAGGATTAAAATAAAACGTGATAGGACCAAAATGGATCATAATCACATCATTATCATAATAAACTAAACGTTTCATTGATTTAATAAATCTTAAAAAGAACTGATGCAGCCATCTCAGACAAATTTCGCGGAAATATTAGACATTTAGGATCATGTGAGACGATTTTTGATGAAAATAAAATATAATCGCCATTCAAAAACAAATAATTCATGGGCCTGCGGCTCCTCACAATCTCAGCATTTTAGATTTGAATAAATCAGTCCTTTATAGAAATGCATTCTTATACAGGGTGCTCATAACTTATACCACTTACTTCAAACTTCTTCTTCTTATCGTGTCGATGCTACGACTGTATGTTGTTGTAGCATCGTGTTGGAAAGATTAGCCAGACTAGACACTGCTTTACCGTGCCAAGCTGTACACCAAATTTATAAAAGAAAAAAGAGACAGTAAACAACAATTTAAAAGGTACAATGGGCGGTCTTATCCCTAAAAGCGATCTCTTCTAGGCAAACTTTGGATGGACAGAAGCATTCTAGGAATATTTTTTTCTATTTATTTACCAAGACAGATAGGTATATATAGGGTTCTACGCCACTGCTACGCTGTGCTACAATCTACGTGACTTATTTTCTCTTCAAATATAATACTAAATTATTTTATTTAAAAAAAATGTTTAAATAAAAAATATTTAAATACAAATAAAATTAACAATGTTGACGAGCACTCTCATTTGACATTTGTTTCTAATGCTGAGGCCACATCAGCGGGCTACGGCGAATATTCGTGTTATCGCGATGTATGTGGCCGGGTACATCGTGTCATCGCGTAGTATTTAGACAAGAACATCGCCTATACCCGAACACGATGTTTTTGTCGCGCCAACACGATACGAATATTCGCCCGCTAATGTAGCCGAAGCATAAGAACTGGCGAAAAAAATGTAAAAAAATAGTAATTGTTCTTCTATCTACAAGATCAACAAAGACACCCTGTATCCGTGCACTTTTTCCAAACATTTAGAGGTCGTTTTTGAGGGCTTTTTTCTGCGTTTCGAGGGCCAATTATGCACATTTTTGCCGACGCGGCCCGTTTGACGGCCCATCGAGTCCTACAGGACCTCATATAGGATCCCATCAAACAAAATCAGACTTGGTTTTTGCGAGTGTTTTTGCGCTGATATTGATGAGGACTGGGTTTTGAAGGAATTTCATTTATTTCATTCTGCGCGACGCGACGGGTCCATTGTTTGGTGTAACATACCTACAAAACATTAGGTATCGCGCGGTAAAAACCAAACATTCCATCGTCTGTTTCAATCTCATTCTAAATCGGAATAAATACTGATGAAATCCCATTGAAAAAACTACATGTGAAACAAAAAAACACAAGGTATTGCGAGCCGTGCCGAAAAATCAATCGTTGGAGCAAACTGGAGTGGTGGCCGCGTTTAGGCAATAGGAAGATACCTTCGTCCAGCAGTGGACTTATGTAAATTGATGATGATGGTAAGTCGGAAGGCCCTAGTAAGAGTTAACCTGTGGTCCAATAGTCGTATGTAGACATGTGGACATGCAGAGCCCCTAGCGGTAACTTTGAGGAGCTTTGGATTTGCATACGAAATTGCAAAGCCCAAACGTCAGGCGTTTTACACCAAATTTGCTAATAGTCTAACAAATAATTATGTGCAAACTTAACAGTTCACGGATCGTGGGTTCGATTCTCAATAAGAACAAACATTTGCGTCATGGCAAACATTGTTTGTTACCTGGGAGTTATTATGTATTCTATGTATGTATATACAATAAATAAGTTTCCTATCAGCAATCTAGTTCCCATAGTAAAAGCTTTACTTAGCTTGAGACTACCGCGATTTCTCTATTATTCATGATCATTCTCTATTATAAAAGAATTACAATTATTTTGCGAAACATAGGTTTTAGAACGGTCATTCTTAAACAAAGAAAAATACTAAAAAATTGTGTGCTATTTCAAACCTTATTCCAACTACTATTAATACCAATACAAACATACCCCAAGTTTTAAGCCCACAATTTGCAAACAAAGACAAAAAAATACTTATGTAGGTATGTCCAATAATCTTGTGTGACAATAGTCAGAGCACCTGTCAAAACATGACCGGACTGAACACAGGTGGCGGGACACCTGACTAGCAGGTGGGGGTGGCTTATTCGCACGAGCTCACAATAGAGCTTAATCGAGCGAACTAGGCTGGAAAAGTGTCCTAAAGAACCTAAAAAAATATACATGTTGTAGGTCAAAAAAGTGATCGTGTGGCTGCTTTTTAGGGACTTGACAATCTGTTCCTACACCAGTTGGTACGAAGTAAGAACAGATGGATTAAATTACTTGGTATTGATTTGGATTATATAGCTATCTATAGATCGATCGCTTCACTCTGCAGGTCGCTATATACTTACCTATTTAAACTAGGCCCACGCATGTATGGTCGCGTGGAACTGACACCTAGAATCACGTAGTATGTGAGACGATTCTAAATGATCCTTGTGATTTTATTGAATAGAGTAATTTGACTTTATTCTTCAAAATTACGCAGATCATTTAGAATATCTCACTTATATGATCTAGTCATATAAGTGAGATCATATAACATCAAGTGAGATCGCGGTCAAGCTTTTGCCTATAATGTACCTATACAAAAAACTAACTACCTACTTACTGTACCTACATTTTTTTTGGGTTTGTTTGTGACCGTTAGTTTGAGTGTTTACATAAATCAGTTATCCGATTTACCAACTGAATGTTAAGTGCTGATCAAATATTGTATGAAAGGGTTAGGACAGCCACAGCTCAGTTGGTATTATCTCTGCCTTCTGTGCTATTGGTCGTTGGTTCGATCCCCGCAAAGAACAAACATTTGTGTGCTGGCATGCATTGATGTTTTTATTTGCTAATGTATTTACAAAAATAATATGTGTAAGTATTCTATTAGTATTTTAGGTGTTAATTACAAGCGTTGCTTAGTTTAGGGCTAGATGGCGTAGTGCTACCTTTGAATATTTATATATGCAGTTAACAGAATATATTAAAAATTATTGCGATAATTACAGAGCGATGGACGAAGTGCAATGCTTCACAGATCACGTCTTCCGATTTAGGTTACCTGATATATTGTTATATTAGTTACCTTTAAGATTAGATTGGGCCATCGGCTTGTTAGGTGTAAAAATACAATATTTACAAAATATAAGTACATTAAAAACAATATTTTTTTATGCATTTACAAAATTCACTTGAAACAGCTGAGCAACAAATCTTATCTAAAAATAAAAACCTAATCTTTCCAATAACTCTATTGATCGAAATCAAAACCTATCAAAAGTACAGATGACTAAAAGAAATATAGGTAGGTATAGAAAAAGTATAAAAAAATGTTCATCTGTCAAGATGTTTTAATACAAATAGAAAATGAAAGGTGTATTAATAATTACATCAATTGCAAAAGATGCCCCTTGAACCCCATCACGGCATGTGTTCCAAAAACCATAGATCTTTTTTCTTTACAATAGAACCATAGACGATAGAGCTCGTGCCAAACTTTTTTTATGCGGAAGATGGAGCGAAATGCACTCTGGGTAACAAAAGGCACACTCCGCGATGTATCGGGTAACTTGAGATGTAGTCAAGTGTGAGTCGATATTACTTGACAGTGTTCACACGACTAAGTTAAAATAACTTACATCTCGGATTATTCATTTAATCATTTATTCATTATCGTCATTATGTATGTTAAATTAAATACATATTGTGTGATTAGAGTTCTGTCTTTTTTTAGTTTAGTTGATAAAACGCCATTGTAGTTTTTGAAGGGAAAATTATCCGCTAATTCATCTTTTAAACCAACTAGCTGACCCGTGCCTACTTCGTTGGGCATAATTCGACTGTTTTTTCTCCGATTCACTTTGCAAAACGGTCTACCAAAAGCCACGGTTTTTTTTATATAACCTATGACACTCAGCAATAATGTGGCTTTCTATTGGGGAAAGAATTTTTAAAATCGGTTCTGTAGATCCCGAGATTGCCCCTTACAATTTAACAAATATACAAACACACAAACTTTAATTCTTTATAATATTAAGTATAGATATAGAAGATGACAGCCGACTTGACGATTGCCTAACTTGACTTATAAATTACAAAAAAAACTCTTCTTGTGGAAAAAAATATTTGTTTTATAAAGAGGTTAAATATGTTTATAAAAAGGAATCACAATATTAATAAAAAAGACATAAGTTGCATTTTTAGTAGTTAAGGTAATTTTTAATAGATTTTTAGTAAGAAATAGAAAAAACAAAAAAAATCTTACTTAACGCTATAAAGGTTCCTATATCTCAATATAGCAATGGAACCCTAAAAAAGAAAAAAGATAGCACATGCCGAAATCTGATTACCCACTTGCTTTTTTTTTAATTCGTGTTTGATCAAAAGGGTTGCCGTTTGGCGCTTTCCAAACATTACCAGTTGCAAAAAAAGCTTGCATTTTTTGCGCCAGAATTTTTTGACTCGAAAAAAAATGCAAAATCGATTTTCGGCAGATGCCTGCAAATAGAAAGGGTTTGAAAAAAGCTGATGCATTTTTGAACAATGGTTGCCGTTATACATCGCTATTATTTGCTAAAAAGCTCATTTAAAAGTCGATTAATTTATTGTTTAATAGATTATTTATAGTTTTTTTTGACGGAAATCATGTTCGAAAAGGATATAGGCTTTTAAATTTGATTATTATCTGTAGTTGAAACCTTATGTTGCGTTGAGCCATTTTGCTATTCAAAGATCTTAAGGCGTTAGACATTCTAGACATATCTACTAGATAAGCAATAGACTAGAACTGAGAAAAATAATTTACCTACTCTATTAGTTATTAGGTATAGCAATTTACAAGTAAAATCTATTGTCTTATAGTTATATTACATGTAAGATTTGATTTTCATAATATTCTGGACTTTCAAATTGTCCAGCATTATAAGTTTATTTAAAATATTGATAAGTTCATTTTATAGACTGTTTTTTCTTGTTAAGTTTCTTGCCCGTTCTCTAGGCTCTGGTCGCGTGGAACTGGCACCTAGAATCACCTAGTTTTGAATATGATTCTAAATGATCCTTGTGATTTTACATTATAAACTATATTATTGATTTTGATGTCGATATCATTGAGTTGACGATTTTTTAAATAATTACCTAATTTTTATTACTCTTCAATTTTAAAACAAGTATTTAAGCTCCAAACGTATCTATAAAAACCAGGTGTTAAATTAAGATAAGATCAATTACACCACAAAATAACAACTTTTACATTATTTAGAATACTTAAATATGAATAGTAACAATTGGGCGTATCGAAACAGTCACGTATTTGAGATACACTGCGCGTCAACATCAACTTTCCTGTCGAACGTTGCAGCGTTAGCGCGCAGTGTATATTGAATACGTTACGTTTACAATTGTCGCATTTATTCGCAGACCGTTGCAAACGATAGAAAAGTCAGTGTTTGGCAGATCGCGTGGTTAAAAATATAATCGTTTATTTATTATATTAAGTGTAATGTACATGAATTTAATAGTTTTAATAAAGCAGGTGTTAACCTGGTTTCATTACTTTAATGGATATGGACCTTTTTAAAAACCGACTTTAAAAATAAATAAATAATGCTGGACAATCCACACAACATCATCTAGCCCCAAGCTAAGCAGAGCTTCTGATATGGGTACTAGAAGACTGACATACTTAATACAATACATTACATAGATAGATATTTTTTTATGATACATATACAATACCCAGAACATCCGGAATAAATATTTGCAGATCGTACAAACATTTATTCCAAGGCGGGAATCGAACCCGCAACCTCCGCGTCCGTTATATTTAATGATATTTATTTATTTATCAGTTAAATAAAACCTAGTTAAACTGAATACACAAAGTAGCATACTAAATAAATACATTGTATGAACTATAGGTAGATTTATAATTAAATTGTTGTAATACCGGTTATTTAAAGTATACCTATCTACGTCAACCTTGTAAAAAACTACATTCCATCATTTTGCTTAAAACTATAAAAATTGGAATGAATACAAAAAGTTTGCACCACTAATGTATCTATCTGCTATACCTACTGGTACTTACTAAATCTATATGATCTAGTGGTCTTGGGTTCGATTCCCACCCAGAGCAAATGTTACAAAAATATTTGTTGTGTTTGGGTGTTACTATGTATTAAATGTATGTATTATCGATACGATAGATATCAAATGAGGCGTAACGCTTTTCATATAAAAAAATAACCTAAAAATAGCGGTGTTATCGAAATTATAAAAAAAAATGTTAAGCTTATTTCAGTGGTAAGAATTTCAGGATTAATAATTAAAACTTATTGATTTTCATACATTTTATTTTTAACATTTTTAGGAGGACTATTAGTTTTATTCATCTTATTGTTTTTTTTTTAATTACGTCTCCAACTGCTTTTTATTTCAGTATTACAAATAAATTTATAATCCAACAAAAAAACACCGTAATTAAATAAGTTCAGACTGAAGTTTAATTGACATTAAAATATGTGCACATAATATTAGTAGGGGAGCCGAATATGCTAAATCAGTAGTTACTAAAGAAATGTACATTTATCTGCATGTTTATAAGTGTTCTCAATCGCGATTGAGAACCCAGGATTCTTTTTTTACTAATCTATCGGCCATCTGAAATAAACATCCCTGCATTGAAGGCTTAATTTATTTTTATTTAAATAAAAAGTATATAAATAAAAAATAAATATTCACGGACATTTCACACATCGCGCTCTAAGCAAAGCTTATTTTATGAAAACTAGATTGCTGATAGAATACATATAATTACATTACATTATATTATTACATTGTGTCTGGGTGTTACTATGTATACTATCAGCAATATAGTTTGTACATGCTCTGCTTAGTTTGAAATGTCCGTGAATATTTTATTTTTGATCAAGTTGGCTACCCCTGTTTTAAGGGTTATATTTTAGTATTTTTTTGTATTTTATTTTAGTGCAAATTCCCCGTCGGGCTCCCCTACTATATCTGATACACGGCGGAAAGGTTAGGGTCACAAATCGATGACGCTTATAAAAGTCAAGGCCGTGTTTTCTGACTGTACAAGCTGCATTACAATACTCCAAAAATACTTATGCAGATAAAATAAATTAACAAGTGAAATTGTATTTATAAGTTAAGAAAAGACGTAAGAAAGTATAAATTAAGTTATTTATACAAATAATATTAAGATAAACTTAAAAAACTTTATTAAATTACATTACTATAGTACCTACATTACTACTACAATCCCTAAATTCATTTGGAACCCGGCGACTTTGTTCCTAAATACATACACCCCCTGAAATCTTTAGAATCCTAGTACTTCATGATATTTTGTGATTGTTTAAAGGGTCAGTTTGTCAGGGTAATTGTCAGTTGCACATCCGAACATTAAATGTTGCGTTGTGTTTTTTTTTGCAAATAAATATTAATTATTACATTATATCATTTCTGATTTTGGGACTATGACGTTGCGTCAAATTAATATTTATAATAAACCTACAATAAAATCCATCCATAACCAATCCATAAAATAACAATATTGGACTTGAACCTGCTACCAGATCTATCGTCCACCTGACTGTATCGAACTAGTTTTCACGCAAAAAGTATTTAATATAATAACGCGTTTTAGTACCGAACATCTGTTTATAACATAATTGAGGGCATGTGTTACATAAACTAAGGTACAGTGGTTGAGCAAACTATAAAACTGCCACTAATAGATAATTAAATTGATATGGATTATTTGGTGTCGGGTGGATACTCTAGGTCCGTGGGGTACCGAGGGCCTCCGGGTTTTCAAAATGCTTGCGGGACGTCTAGTCTTGTGGACGCGTGACCCGAGGGTTGGTGAGTATCTGGCCCAGCGTATCAGCATTGCTATTCAGCGCGGCAATTTAGCTATCATCTTAGGTACCTACGCGACGACGATTGCAACTGATTCGGATCAGTTGAGCTATCTATAGACAGAGCTATCTATAGAGCACATGATTATTTGATTACAAACAAAACAAATAAACAAAGCTATGGAAAGTATATTACAGAAATTATTTTGAAGTACTTTTTTGACCTTATAAGGCTTCAAATCTGAAAAATACTTCCATTGTATTCTGTAATGTATTTTAAAAGACAATAAAGAATTTGGAATCTGACATGCGCATTCTGAATTCAAATTCTTTTTCCAATTGAGTTTGATCAAATAAATAAATCTTTTTAACTATCCCACTGCTGGGCAAAGTTCTCCCCTTAAATTCGGGACGATCCTAGTTAGCTTTGAAAATAGATGGCGGGAAGAAACAAAGGAAAAAAAATGGAAGAATTTGGGGAGCTATATTTAATCACATAATTATGACATTGTACTACTAAAACAGAACGTCAAAAACTATACGAATAATGTAAATTTTCATTGAACTTGGCAAAGTCGTCATTCTCGAACTAACGAACTCTTGCTCAAAGTACTAGGAAAACATATCACAGCGGAGACGTCGGACCAAACAGTTATTTATTAAATTATACCTTATGACGTTGAAAATAGTGTTGATATTGCAACTGTCTATTTTATCCCCACTAATTCAGTCTTTTCCTTCAACTCATGCCGAAGTAGTCTTAAACATCTTAGTAATAAGAGTGATATTTAACTGTATAGTTTTATTAAACACGGCTTGAGTGTCACTCAATTACAACACAAACAAATATAATCTCTGATATCTACAATGCAAACCTCATTTTTGCTTGGCTTATCCTGTCTTGCCTCAGTTGTGTTATTTAGTTGAAATATGGATTAGGAACCGACTTAACTAAAGTCATGGCTACCAGGGCGACATGAATAGGTAGGCGTTCTTTGAAGCAAGTGCCAAGTATTATTCCGTCATACCAATTATGTGTCGTTGTTGATGAGTATGATCATTGACTTATAGTAGGATGTTTCTTGAATTGAAAAGGCTTTGAGTGTTTGGAAAAATCATTGTTTGCTTCTGCTAATACTTTATTAACTAGTGTTAGATATGAACGTGGATGGATGTAGAAGTAGAGGGAGGCCAAAGAAAAGATGGATAGACTGTGTGAATGATGACATGTGTTAGTAAGGTGTGAGCATTGAGATGACGTCTGATAGAGGAGAGTGGAAGAAGATGTGTTGTACCGACCCCACATAATGTGGGACAAGGGTAGGAAGATGATGATGATGAATACTTTATTAACTAACTAGCCCGCGACTCTGTCTTATTATCGTTATATTATTGATAATCCACACAATATCTTTGTAAATTATAGCCTATGTGTTATTCTGATGTATAAACTACATTATTGTAAAGTTTCATTAAAATCCATTCAGTAGTTTTTGCGTGAAACAGTAACAAACATACATCCATCTATCCATACAAACTTTCGCGTTTATAATATTAAAAAATGGAAAAAAAGATTTCGGCCGAACCAAAAAATGTATGGATGTCACGTTTTTTAAATAAAATGGTTTTTAGACATCTGTCCCCGAATAGTTTATCAAAAACCTGATAAATATCTCTTAATAGTTACGCAAAATTCACAAAAGAGGCTTGTTATTCATGATTTATGGTTTTATAGTTTTCTTTTAAAGTTTGTGCAATGTGCAAGATTAACTTTAGATTAAAAGGGTCGATAAAAGTTATTTTACAAGTTTTTATTAAACTTTGATTTTGGAAATACTTTAATATTAAATATTTATTATTAAAATTTGAGATGTTTTTGATTTGTATGTTAATTTCCCGATATTTAGGCAGTTATATGCGCCGTGATTAGTACAAGCAAACATGATATTATATTTAAAAAAAACATATCTACAATTTCATTCAACATACAATTTCATTCATTACATAGATAATATTTAAAAATTTTGAATATAATCAGATTGTATTCTTATTTGTAGAGCAAAATCTTTAAAGTTGTTTTACCAACGTGTAGTATAAACTATGTAAATCGCTACCCACGCAAAGCTACAGAAAAAATGTCACATCCCGGAATCGAAGCCACGCTGTGTGAACCTTATCGATTCCTGTTTATAATAAGTATAATAACCCTCCTTTTGCTCCGCGCTGTCGGGTAAAAATAGCGTGGGTTCCCATTGAGACATGCAAATCATATAAAAACCTAATAAGAATACAAGATGCATTCACACGGCTCCCAGGAGCATAAACATGTGAGCAAAAACAAAAACCGCTAGATACTCAAGGAAACGTTTATGAACGTGTTTTTTTACGCGCCAAATGCGTTCGGAAACCAAATGGGTCGACCACATTTCACACCCGGAAATGCATTCAAACTTTTTGTGGTTTAACCTCTAGTTCGTTCTATTTTCTCTATGGCCAGTGCTGGAGAGTTGAAAATAGATACTTTTTCGTATATTTCACACAGTTTTGTGATGCAAGCCGAAAACCGCAATCTATTTTTTTTAATTTAGTGTAGTCTCTATTTTAACAGCAATAAGATTTAAAATAAGTTAAAGTTTTTTTTGGCGCTAACATATTGCAACGAAGTTTGTTTAAATGTATCCCGCATATTGAATACTAATGAGTTCAAGATTTCAGATTATGTTTTTAATTTTGCCGTTGATTTGCTTGTCATAAAGTAAACTTATTTATGTTTTCTCGCTACAATGTTTATAGACGTTTGCTGTTCTACAAAAAACAATAAAATGTACGAAAAAGCTATGAAAGTTTGCTAGTAATCTCTAAGCTTTTATCAGTAGTTTTAAAAATCTGAGCACATAGCATCACAAAAAATCTTATGCTTTTTTATTATAAGGCTATATATAAAGAATAAATGCAAGTATAGATGCAAGTATGACATATAGATGTTTATTTAAAAATTGTCTACATTTTTTGACGAAATATTCGTTCAAAAACCGATGTTATCGCAGGATGGTCATTCGTCTCGGACGAAGAGCTCGGGTCCGTCGGTAAGTACTATGTCCGAGCGTATCCTGTACAGAGAGTACCAACTTGGGTAATTTAAACATGGAAGTACATGAACTGCCCCGACTACTCCGCAGGTTTAGGGGAGCAATGACCTATATCCTAGTCGGACTCAAACACGGAACAACGATTCAACCGCACCAACTCTCAGTAACTATACTAAACTTTATTTTTTGTGTATTAGAATCCAGTTCTAATCATAGATTTCAGCACGAATTTCCGAACGAAAATGCCGGATGATTGTTTTAGCGGGAATTCCAATTTGATTCTTATTGGATAGCGATTCGTTCTAATTTCAAAAGTTTTGACAGCGAAGAAGTGTCGTTTGCGCGCTGGAAACGTCAAGAAGTTTATGTTTTTTAAGAATTTATACCCGGTGGTGCGCTGTCTTGGTTATTTTTAACCAATCGAAAAGTTTATTACATACGCTTACGCAATTAATAGGAGTTTTTATTGAACCGGTAAAGGACTAAAAGTGTTTGATCTAGCCAACGATGTTGAACTGTTTAGCTGTAAGAATGTCGAGCTTTGTGCATACATGTTCATTTGTAATACTTTTTAATTTATTAAACTGGCATACCTTATGATAATTAGATTAAGTATTTATTAAAATGTAGTTATTTTCTTGGTAAATAAATAAGTTAATATTAAAATACTGTGTGTGTAAATATTGAATGGTAAGGATTCAATTTAAAGAGTCGTTCAACTTCCGTGACCACAGAGCACATATACCAGGTTCAAGGATCTTTGTACAGAGTAATCAGTGTAGGTACCTAATTTGGTATCTGTGGGGAATTCTACATTATAGTAATAATTATTTTTGTCTATTGATGATTTATTATTATTATTTTATATATTTATTAAGTTTCTGTGATTTCTAGTTTTATTAAGATAGGGGGTTTGAAAAGAAGGATAGACTGTGTTAATGACGACATGTGTAAGAAAGGTGTGAGCATTGAGATGACGTCTGATAGAAGAGAGTGGAAGAAGAGGACGTGTTGTACCGACCCCACATAACGTGGGACAAGGGTAGGACGATGATGATGATAAGATAGGGGGTTTGTCTCAAAGTGATGGGCGCATTGAAATGTAAACAAACAAAACTTGACTACACCAGCACAAGCTGAGTAATGACCTATTACATGTTAAAATACCTGAAAATGGTCATTATATCGTTAAATATGTTTTAGCATTAAGTTTTATAATATCAGAAATAAAGTATTCTATTCTTTAGTGGACGTAATCAGTGAGGCCATGCATCGTTATAATTTAAAAGTCAGGTAATTCTAGATTAATTAGAAAAATTCTAGAATTTTAAAATTGAAAAATTGAATTCTAGATGGAACCAGCCTATGATGGCCCGGCTTGTTTTTTTTCATTCAGTTGTATTAAAAAGGATTTGATCCAGCTCCAGTGGTGTAATAATCATAATTTTTATTCTACAAAAACACTTCGTCGTTTGTCTCGCTTTATATAAAACGCATATCAAATTTTGATTTCCGTTTCATACAAACGTCTTATTTCCTTTTGAGGCTTTATTATAAATTCGAACGTTCGAATGTCATTTCAAATAATGCTTTCGAACGCGCGCCTTTTCAAAATATTAGAACTTCGTCATTAAGAAGTTCTAATCAATCTTCAAGTTTCGAACGAGTTTAAAAAAAACAAAAACATGGCGCTTGATAATGACCTCATTCAACTTAAATAGGTCATTTCACCCCGTGGAGAGGTCAGTAACACCTAACAGGATCCAGAGGTTTTTTAAGGTTAGTGTTGGGACTCCATTTTTTATCGACCCTCCTAGAGACCGATTTTAGTTATATGAGTACCGTTAAATGAGGATACACACGGGGTAAGTAAACTAGGATATTGTCGAAAATATCAAATCCTTAGAAATATATAATGTGAATACATATATGTATTTACAAGTAAGAATTATGTGGATAAAAACTATGATATAAAATGTAACTTAGATAAATATACTTAGTTAATTTATTATACATACCATACTGATTGTGTTATTTGAGAAAGATATTTTAAAAACATTGGTGTCAAAAAAATTGTTTAACTTCGAACACAATTACATAATCAATTGAAACACAAACAGAAACACTATATTTTGTAAATAACTTTACAAACCTTTTGGACAACAGACTTAAAATAACGTATTTTATATTATAATTTCTAGGTTTAAATAAACATTTATAAAGGTTGTCAGTAAGGTCATATGATTGCATAATTAGCATTTATTGGCAAGTGTGCACTGTAATTACATACGCTGTGCTGCTGGTTTTGACATTGACATTCAATAAAGTAGGTTTGTTATAAAAATCATGTCTTATTTTAATGATTAATTTAAAGATTCGTGTGTTATACCATTTCTGTGTTCTGAAAATAAATAGAAATATTATGTTATAATATTTATTCTTTTATTTCCGACTTGTTTTTATATTTAATATTTTAAAAATACTTCCATTTATTCATTCGTTTGTTTGTACACAACAGCAGTATTGTAAGATTAATCAGATAACCATCAATATTGGTCCAAAAAAAGAGTTGATATAACCTGAGCTGTGACATTTGTCATAATTGTGACAGGAGCGTGGAAAAGGCCAACAAGCTTGATTGAAAATTTTCCAGCGTTGATTTTAGCAGACCAAATATCTAACAATAGTGAGGGTGAGAGTTTTAGTTCAAATATATACTTATCATGATATATACTTATGTATCTTGGTTTTTGTATCTTATGTATATTGTGATCCGTCAATACATTACCCTACACAGCAATAAATATCGTAATCCGATAGTATATATTGACGGATCACAAAATGGATCTTGCGTGTAGCCTTCGCCTAAACTTTAATAAAATATAAACATAAACATAAAACATAAAATTCTTTATTTACCAATCACACAGGATATTTGCAAAGTGTATTAATAATACTATTATTATATACAGGCTTTTTTAAAAATGGTTTATAAGCGAAGGCCAAACTAAGCTTTAAATATAATAAGATATCTCCAGACAAGTCCCGGTACTGGCAGACCGTGTGCGCCGCGGTCGGGATGCGAGCCTTCCGCATTCCCCCGGTCCGCCGACCCACTGCGCTAGTGCCCGCGTATCCCTGATCCTGTCGAGGGATTGCGGATCTATCGATAAATATATCAACTCGATTCTCATTATCGACTCGATTAAAATAAAATTACAGACGTAAAGGGAGTTATATACTACAAATATTATGTTCTATACCTAAATAATATCCATTTCACAAACAAACTTACGACTATTACAGTAGTTACGAAATGTTTATAAATTACATTAGCTCAGCTGGAGCTATCTACGGATCGTTGCAAACGATCTATAGATAATATAAATAAATTTACGGACAATTCACACATCACGCTCTAGTCCCAAACTAAGTTCTATGTACGTTTTTTTATTTAAAATTATTTTATTTGTTTAGAATGTTTTTACTTTGGATGTTTTTACAAAAAAAAGAGTAGGTATATTTGTATTCTATCAGAGATCTTGGTCCAGTAGTAGCTATTTTGCTTAGGGAGTAATGTTTGTTACGTACGAGAATATTTATCAAAATTGTAATTTCTATCCCCATCACACATTTGTTTGTCGGCACAATTTTTTAAGCAAAATCTTGCTATGATTGGTACTATGATTAATGAAATTATACTCAAAATAAAACTGATTTTTAGCGTAAAAAAAATGAAACTTTTTGTTTGGGCATAGATATCATCAATGCAATTTGTATTTGTGTCAACAGATTGCAATATTTTTGAATGAACTATCGATAAAGCCAGCGAAGATCTTAGTATTAACTTATTTTGTATTTAGGATAATTTACAATCCTTAACTGAAAATCTCTAAAACAGCATCCTAGACAAAACATCGATAAATCATCAAACATGCTACACATCACTAGCGTTGTTTAACGGGTCCCAGCCCTACATAGTCAGATAGCTAACATGGGTACCGCTAAACGATACATCACAGATTAGTGCCCAACCAACTGTTGCTTATTCTGCGACCGGTAATAGCTTATTAAAGGTACTATCAGTTGAGGAATTTAGAACTAACGGTGTAGCCTTTATTGAGCTCTTTGCTTTGCTGCCAGCCTGGTAGATGGTGTAGTTGTTTATATATTTATTAGTATGTATAATTGTTTAAATGGAATATATACTATGAATAAATATTTAATTTACTTATGTAATTAGTTTTATTTTATTTACGACAGTGATATTTTGCTTAGTCATTGAAACTCAAGGTTTTTAAGTAAGTAAATATTTTTTTTAATTTTTTTATATACAACAATGTATTGGAAAATAAAACCAAATTAGTTAGATTAGGTGCCTAATATTTGAGTTAAAATTACAATTGCAGTCAGATGAAACGAACTATTTTTGATATTCTTAAGTGATTTTTCAAGTACTTACATGTGTCAAACGGTTGAAACCTAGTTTAGGCAGGTAGTTTCTTGTACCATCGTTCTTAGCTGTTGTGAGCATCTGCTAGCAAACTAGAGTCTGTCAAGCGAAAGATGGCCCTGATAAATCGCGGCAAATTCAAAAACTATTAGTATGGCAATACATTAAATAATAGGATAACTTGGAATTACATAATTTGATACTTTGATATTATTCTAAATAAATATACTTACATAATTTTTGATGATGATTATGAATAAGTAGATGATATACTATTGCCATACTAATAGTTTTTGAATTTGCCGCGATTTATCAGGGCCATCTTTCGCTTGACAGACTCTATCAGCCTTTATAATAAATAAATAAATGCTGCTGGACAATCCGCACAACATCATCTAGCCCCAAGCTAAGCAGAGCTTGTGTTATGGGTACTAGAAGACTGACATACTTAATACAATACATTACATAGCTAGCTAGATATTTTTTACCTACATATAAAACACCCAGAACCCCCGGAATAAATATTTGAAGATCTTACAAACATTTATCCCAAGGCGGGAATCGAACCCGCAACCTCCGCGTCGCAGGCGGACCTTCGCCCGCCGCGCTACATCGCCACATATAATCCTGTCCATCCAAAGGTTGCCTGGAAGAGAATGCTTTTAGCAATCTCTTCCAATAGTCAAAAAGGTTTCCATCTCAATAACGATGAAGTTAAAAAAAGTTTAGTACTAATATAAAATTTAAGTAAGTACTTCTTTATCAAAAAAATGTACTTAGTCGATACAACCTGTAATATCTAGCTTGTGACTAATTTTTCACCTCGAAAAACTAATATTAAACTAAAACTTTTGAATCATCATCATCATCATCCTCAGCCTGAATTGACCCACTGGGTATAAGTAGACCTCTCTTTGCCCATTCTGCACGGTACTGAGCTGCTCTCAAGCATCTCATTATTATTTTTTATTTAAAACTTTTGATTAAATGACATAAATAAAAACAAATTATAAATAATATAAGATCTTTAATATCCCTTAAATAGTTATATATTATTAATTAATACCAAAATAATCGCTTAAATTAACCGATACATCAGGGTGGGATACTTTCTGGGCTTTTATTTTCCAAACTTATTCCTTCACAATCAGTCTTAGCTGGCAACACAGAGAAGCTCAATCAAGATAAGTTGGCAACATCGATGTTCTGTAACGAAATTATAATTTATATCTCGTAATGATGGTTTAAAGAAACAATTTTTAGAGTTTTTTTTTAATGGTAAGTATGTAGATAAAAATAAAATAATTACAGGCTTTGATTTTAACAAGTATTTTAAATTTAAAATCTGTAATTCGTCGTTTTTATTTAAACAGTTATTTTTGCATTACCTCATTAATCAAGTTTATTGAGGATGTGCTTTGTGAAGCAATGTACTGTACTAATTTAAATAAACAAATCTTGCCATTAAATTAATATATTAATGAACATACAGAATGAATAAAACTGACAAAATAAAATATTATCTAACTAAAAATAATTATTATTTTGAAAATATGGTTAATGCATAGATTCTAGATATGAAGACATATTATCTACTTAAAAAAGTATTTTTAATATTGTGCTAGGTACTCAAATTAAGTAAGTAGGTACATAAGTAATAAAAAAAACAAAAAGATATAAGTACACTGGTAATTATCGCTTATTTTATTGTAACTTCAATAATATGTGTTATATATCTTTTAAACATGTTTTTGACGTAAAAAGTAAAAAAAAGCGTTGCTATGTACAGTTTATAAGCAAAGACATGGTAACTTAATATTTGAAAGTTACGTATAATCAGGATCCGATAAAATTCTTAATTATATTATATAATTCTATTTATATATGTTTGGGTATATTTAAAAAGGTTTCTTAATAAATGTACAATTAAACTGAAGAAAACCTTGTAATTACCTTTGCCTCTTTTCGCTTGTCATTCATTTCCTTATAATATAACATCTATTTATTTAATTATGTCTTAAAATAAGTCTATAATATAACTTTTTTATTGAGCGAGATACATAAAGCACTTTAAAACAGAGATTTCGTATTGAAATGTTATCTTATAAACTAATTTCATTGATACATTTATTGTTTTTTAATGAAAAAAAATAAAATTAATACTCAATGTATTATTTTAAAAACTAACTTCATTGATACATTTATTGTTTTTAAATGAAAAAAAAAAAAAATACTCAATGTATTATTATATTGAAAACAGCTGAAATAAATATGAATAGAAAATGAGTTATATTTAAAATAATGAAATACATTTGTTTATGAATGAGCTAAATGAATGAACATATTTTTTTATGATAATTAAACAAATTAAAAACACAAATTTTCTCTAATGAATATTTAATTTTGAAGTTGTATCAATGAACGAAAAATAACTAGAAATTAAAATTAATTTAAATAAAAATGCATAGATATGTGCATTATTTCCAAAGAAATTCAGTCGTTACAGCTTAATCTATGAGTATTTAATTTAAATAAGTAAATTAATATAATGAAATATATGATATATACATTTATTCTACAAATGTGTTGGGAAGCCGAAGCCAGCGGAATCTGAAAAAAAGAAAAAAAAACATTAAAATTATATCATCATTACATGTAGGTACTGATTTGGATCAGTTGAACTATCTATAGATCGTTTGCAATGGTCTGTAGATGGCTCAACTGTTTCTTATGTATTTTATATGTCAATGTATTGTAAATACTGTATAGTCGTAAGTTTGTTTGTGAATAAGTGATAGATAAGTTCGAAGATAATTAGAGAAATGACATAGTTTTATTACTAAAATAATATCTTTATCTGTAAAGTTTTAAAACAATATTAAGGCGAAGCATCATTTAGAACAATGAAAATAGTTTCAAGTTTCTTTTATGCATAGGTAAGTGTCATTTTTTTGTTTTAAATTAAACTAGTTTTTTACACGTTTTAAATGGCAACACGTGCTGTCAGGTGCTACAGTCTACTTCTTTTATTTTTTGAACACACTTTTGAAAAACTAGTGCATAAAATTTTAAATAATAATTATGTGATACATTTTATATAGGCTTTAAAATCACAAGACTAATATGTATGTAATTATACTTATTTACATATATCTTCGTAAATAAAATAATAACAACTTGTTATAGAAATGATTATAAATTTTAAAGGCAAGTTGCGATTTGATATAAACAAATATACCCATCAATTTCTTGAAAAGTGCTAAGTTACGAAACTGCATGTAAAATGGCTTAATTATATAGTTAGTATGTTTTATATTTCTTATTTGTACCTATTTACATTATTTATCAAAAATTTACATAGAAACCTCATCAAGTATTGATACCCATGCGAATATATCACCCTATTTTTTTAAACGTAAATTGCTTAATAAAAATTTAAAAAACTTCTTCAAACTATAGTAGAGTATCTAACTAGGAAGTTTAAAAACAATATTTGAACTAAACGTTGTCACAAAACTAAAGGCGGCTTCTTTGAACATCAAACAAAGAAAATGATCATAAAAAGTGATTCTTTGCAAAAAATAAAACAATTGTAAGCGACCACCTTGGAACGAGCCCAAATTCATTGCGTACACTTTATTTTACCGAGGTTATTTGATTTTTTGCAAAAAGAAATCATTTTTTGCAAAAACAAAACGATTGTTTTGTCTTTTTTATTACGTTTTGCGCAATTATTCTATTGTTGTATATATCTTAGAACTCTCCGCTTCAACAAAATGCAATAAATATAAAAGACTGAGATACTTTATGACCATAATCTATACAATATTTTTGCAGCATAATATTCGACTTAAAATGACCGTATTTATGTGCCCTTAATTGAACATGCGTCATTCATTTTAATATTGATACGCTTGTATCATAAAATTATTAAAAATTATAAATGCATCATCTGTAAATTGAATTTTTATTATCAAAAGGTAATAAATACTGCAATCCACATTTTTCATGCTACTTTATTTTGTATAATAACCTATTCGGTAGCAATCTATTAAATTCATTACGTTTGCAAAAGTTCCAGTTTAGCACGAAACATCCAATTATAATATTGTGATAAAGACACTAATTATTATAGAAACTGCGTGTCTAAAAAAACCAACCAATAGTTGCCGCCATTTGCTTATTGCACCGGCTAGTGGTCATCCTTGGGTATGCACCTGCCATTGATCAATTCAACCTGGCGACACATTGCCTTAAATTATTCCTGAAATTGCGCCTACATTGTGTTCTTTTATTTTATCGCCATTATTTAACTTTAGTTCTGCCAGTTAACAACAGATGGCGTTGTCTTGAAATAACCAGAATGTATGCTTACACTTGACTTATTTAATTTTTATTTAATGAGTCTTTTTTGTTGGTACAATGAAAATTAACACAATCTGAGAGATGTCGGCGTATCATCATCGATAATGGTCTCGAATTCCACTCATCTCGAGACTGTTCGGATCGTCAACTAGAACACCAAGTACCAGGCGATCATAAATACCGAGAAGTTTAACATTACATCAGTTACAATGTTAACCTTCACGGCACTTCTGAAGTCCTAGTGCCGGTGTAAGTCGCATGAAAGGACTTACATAGAACCGTGACTAGCCAGGATTAGTAAGATTTAGGAACGCACTGTTTTTATTGATGTAGTTTGTCGCAAAAGTGCATAAAGCTATGCTTTATTTTAAATGTGCCTGTGTTCAGCCACCTAAACTATAGCCGTTGAATATTTATTAAATGATGCTGAATTAAACTTTGTAAAATTGAAATAATTCATAATTTAAAACTGTTTCACGGTGAACGAAGAAAGGGCGAACGCGGAAGAGACTCCCACCTTTTAAAGATCAAGAAAAGCGAGTTATCTTCAGCTTATTACGGGGAGAAGCTGTACCAGGGCGCCTGAGATTGTAAGAGGCCGATTTTGTGACGTAGCTAGTTATCAATGTTGTAGCTGGCTGGTAGACACACAAACGCAAAAATTCGTGGGCATGACCGACTGTGTGCGTGAGTGTGGGCACGTCACAACCACAACCACTGACGTGACTACAATATTTATAATTTTTTTTTAGATTTTCAATTAAGTGTTTCAATCAAATAGAGTTTATGAATGTTTTTTACTTTGCATAAATACTTGTAATCGAAGTCAGTGTGTAGTTTGATTAATTAATTATCCGTGGAAAAGTTAAATCGCGGGCACGCGTCAAAGCAAGTTGCGTAAACCGAGTTTTTTTCTAATTCGTAAGGTTGTCGCTCCCGTGTGGGGGCAAGCGCGCCTCACACGGCTGTTCGTTGCCTCAGAACTGCCTATGCGGAAACAACTTCGCTATTAACACACGTTTCTACTATGAGATACTGCCACTTATGCACGTATACAGTATGTATAGCGTACGAGAAAAGCATTTTCACTGCACACAGCCGCGCGTCTAACCCACCCGTGTAAGCATGTTCTATACACACGCGATTTACATCTGTGTACAGAATTTCCACGCGTGAAAGCTGCGCTGGTGTATTTTCTGTAATTTACTAGTGAGCTGTTTCTATATTTTGGGTACTAGGCGACCAGGAGTTACAAGGAGGTGTAGCAGTCCGAACACGTGCTTATCGCGGGCTATTTTGGTTGTGTGCGTTATCTAATACGTTTTGTTAAATGATTTGTGTGCGTGCACTCAAACATGTGCGGTTTAGAATAAAATCTTTTTCGGTAATCCCAAGGAGGTTTTATTCGCAAAATTATGATAAGGTAGATGCACTGGCGAGTTGATTGAACGCAACGATCTCATCATCTCCTAGTATTGGCTGATGCAGTGGTGTCAATGACTTGATGGATGACGAATCACCGGACCATTAGGAAAAAATAGGAAGTGTTCTTCAGTATAATCTAGTTTAAATTACTTTTTTTGCACTAAAACTTATTTTACTATCAAACCTTTTTTAACAAAAAGTAGGACGTATGTGTTAAGAAAAATACAGGTTTGGTTACATAAACCTTGACATGTGTTTTATGAATTAAAATTGACCTGACAGAAATGTTGATCACCTCAATATAGTTCATTTTAATTAAGTTCCATTTAAAGTAAAAAATGATGTTATAGAATTGTTTTAATTCTTCTTAATCAGTGTTTCGATTTAATATTGTGAACTCAAAAGTCGACTACTAATTACTATTGGGAGTAAAAACAGTACGAGGATAATTAAAAAAAAAACAGTGTTGCAGTATTCGCAACGTATTAACAGCAATAACGTTATGCAAGTCCTTATGCAACGTGACTGTATACAGTGTGTTTAAAAGATATTATGTTTAGTTCTTTCTAAAGTTATCCGTTTTGTGACATGATATTTCACTTGTATTTTCGCGTTTTATGTATGAATGCATAATTATTTGATTAAACGAACTTACGAAGCAATTCAATTATTTATTAATTTGTGAATAACGCAAAAATGTAGATATACTTAATAAAAAAAATATAAGTACTTAAGTACATAGGTATTTATTCAAAATGTATTTTTTTAAACGTAATTAAGTCTTGTACTTGATGTTAAGCTGTCTGTTAATTTATCTAAGTAAATATATTTTTTTAATTGTACATTCATTCCTTCTTGAAAATTCACTTCGCAGTGCATTTTTGTTGATAAATAGACAAACTAATAATAACATTACCCTGTATAACCTGCTGTATATTCAATGCGTCCGCGGTCAACATTTGACCCAATGACTTACTTCATATCGATGACATTTCGACGGTCAAACTTTGCTTCAGTCATTTTCGTCAGTTTCAACATCAATGCAGTTTTAAAATATTATGCAATTATTGTCACATGTTTATATGCAATATTGCATATTATTGTGAAGTGATTCTATTTATATATTAATTATGCCAGACTGCGTAATAATAAAATTAAGAAGTTTTGTTAATTATTAAAATGATATACCTACCGAAATTCGTTTTAAGATTTCAAAACTTACATATACATTTGAAAACTTGAGATCTAGAGATGTATCAAGAGATTATTTTTATAATTAAAGCTATGACTAATAATAAAGATTATTAAAAAACACACGTCATCATAGAAATATTCTAGAGCCAAAGTATTTTAGTTTAAATGTCGTGTTCCTCAATGTTTTCCGACAAAATATTTGTGTTCAAACATTATAAAAACAGGTTTTATCGGTTTATTGACTCCTTTAAGTATTTTTGAGCGTTGCCTATAATTCGATAGAAAATTAAAACATCGGTCGATACTTTTTTTTATCGTTCTACAAAAAGTAGGAACAACAATTATTCATGCTTAAGTTGAATAAAAACTTTTTACAATTTAGGATCTTTTTTTGTTTTAATGTTTAACGTACTATTTTAACGCTCGTACAAAGTCAAAGTCAAAGTCAAAGTCAAAAATTACTTTATTCAGTAAAATCACAAGGATCATTTAGAATCGTCTTACATACTAGGTGATTCTAGGTGCCAGTTCCACGCGACCAGAGCCTAGAAGAACGGGCAAGAAACTTACGGCCTGGTTCCTACCGTTTTTTTATATGATCCTTCTTACAAAGAATTACAATTAAATTAAATTAAGTACTGAAGTTTCAGTGCGGTGTCAATTTAACTTAGTAATGATACACTAATGAGTTTAAAAAAAAAGAAGTATAATAAAGCTATACGTAAATCAAAAAGACAGCACACGCTTCGCTTCAGATACAAATATACTACAAAGTACATAAGCAAGGCAAGAGAACATTACTAACATCACAAATCGACAAAGTTGCTGTTGACGGGTGGAGCGACATCAGGCCATGCAGTTTTGTCATTAATATAGCTGTCTAAGGTATAATACGCCTTTTTTATAAGATTATTTTTAATGTATGTTTTAAATTTTCTAACTGAGAGTTTTGTTGCATTTTCGGGGAGTTTATTATAAAAACGCACGGCACCCCCCACAAACGACCCACTCACCCTCCAAAGCCGGAACCCAGGGACGCACAATTTATATTTGCCTCTAGTGTTCACACCATGAACCTCACACTTTTTCAAAAAGCTATCTTTATTTTTATGAGTGTACAATAAGACTTCATAAATATATTGTGAAATTACTGTTAGAATACCAATCTCCCCAAACCGCTCCCTCAACGAATCCCGCGGTTTCATTTTATAAATGGCACGTATAGCCCTTTTTTGCAAAACAAATATAGTTTGTATATCAGCTGCTTTACCCCAGAGAAGTATACCATATGACATCACACTATGGAAGTAACTGAAATAAACCAACCTAGCTGTCGTTTCATCAGTGAGCCATCTTATCGTACGAACAGCATAAGCAGCTGAGCTCAGCCTACCAGCAAGCGTTCCAATATGTGGAGCCCATTGCAATTTCGAATCAATATTTAGGCCTAAGAAGACAGTAGAATCAACAAGATTAAGTGACTCTCCATTCAATAAAATATTGGTTGGTCTTTGAACAACATTCGGCAGAGTGAATTTCATGCATTTCGTTTTCTTAGCATTAAGTAACAGATTATTAACAGTAAACCAGTTAAGTACTTGCGAAAGAGATACATTTACGTCATCGTAGTCAGTCTTTTGGCTATCTACTTTAAAAATTAAGGAGGTGTCATCTGCAAACTGTACTATGTTACATAGCTTTTGAACATAAGAGGCAAGGTCATTAACGTAGACTAAGAATAAGAAAGGTCCCAATATCGAGCCTTGTGGCACTCCCATATCAATGATTGACCCAGAAGACCTCTCACCACTAACGTCAACTTTTTGTACTCTATTGGTTAAGTAAGACTGAATAAGATCAATAGCCCGGTTCTGAACTCCGTAATGTTTAAGTTTATAAATGAGAGTTGCATGACTAACACAATCAAAAGCCTTGGATAAATCGCAAAAAATACCGATTGCGTCTTTTGAATTTTCCCAGGCATCATATATGTGCTTTAAGAGCACCGAGCCGGCATCAGTTGTAGATCGACCTTTAGTAAATCCAAACTGATTAACATGTAGCAGCTGGTTGGAGTTAAAATGAGCTAACAGTTGATTAAGAATAACCTTTTCAAATATTTTACTTAGCGTAGGCAATACCGAGATTGGCCTGTAATTGGCAGGATCTTTTTCACTTCCCGACTTGTAAAGAGGAATGAGTTTACTATGTTTCATTAAGTCGGGAAAAACACCTTCGTCAACGCATCTATTAAAAACATAGGCTAAGCACGGTGCGATATCTAATATACAATGTTTTTTTATATGCATAAACGTTTGCATATAATGGTGTGTTTTTAAGATAATATGAATCATATCTATCAATTTACGAATAACATAAAATCAAAATATTCTCAATTTATAACTAAGAACTATTGTACCTACATTTTATACGAATATATATATTTTTTTATTTGATGCATATTTTAAAATAATGTACTTATGTATTGTAAAAACTAAGAAAAATATTATTTTAAAGACAAGTATTTCGTATAGATATGGCTAGAACGCAATATGCATTTGTGTATTAATCCTTTCATTTTTATGTAAATAGAAACCGCGTGCTATCTTGCCAATAAATACCCTTGATTAATAGCTTTCAATTCACAAATTAAAAGCCAAAATGATATATTTCGTGGTTATAAACCATAAAAATGAACACTTACAAGTTTATTCAAATGAGTATAGTCGTGCATCTACAAACACGCATAGTCGACTTGAAAATATTGCAGTTCGTAATTTGGCATATACATATAATGATTTTATTTGAGCATAAATAACAGAGCACCTGCGGGAATACAAGTGCTGGTCTATGCCACTTAATTATTTAAAAATAAAACCTTTAATTAGACGCACCAGCTGCTGTGACCTTGTGGTACACCTTGGTACACCTTGGTACACCTTGGTGCAACATGTATCGTAAATGTGCACATTTTTAGCTTCAATTCATGTTTATAAAAAAGACGGCTATCGGATCATTGTTGACATTTTGAGCTGTAGCGATATTATTAGCTTGTTTTGCATAGCATTAGTGAACTTTACATATTGAGTGATAATGCTGCATCTGCTCTTCAGCCGGACGAAATTATAAAAGAAAAAAAACGTTTTTTGACATAAGAACTTGAATGACTGTGAGAGGCATTTTACGTCTGATGGCCAACAGAAGTAATGAAAGAATTTGGTAATTTTATTTTTGAATATTTCTTCATATTTACATATTAAAATCACTTAAATATAAAAGAAAAAGCGTTTTTTTTGTATGAACTTGATTGAATTTGAGAGGCATTTGACGTATGATGACCAACAGAAGTCATGAATGAGTTTGTTTTTTTTTTTTATATTTCTTTATATTTACATATTAAAATCACTTAAATATAAAAGAAAATAAAACAAAAGAAAATGCGTTTTTTTAATATGAACTTGAGTGAATTTGAGAGGCATTTGACGTATGATGACCAACAGAAGTCATGAATGAGTTTGGTTGTTTTTTTTAATGTTTCATATCAAAGTTTTATAAATAAGATCATGTATTTTTTCTAGGCGATCTTTTGAGAGTTTTCTATAGTTTAAGGATTTTAAAATGTAAATGTTACAATCTATATCGTTCTGCCATGTTTTCCGGGGTCAAGTCTGATGACCTCTGCCTCGTGAGGTCCTTGTCTTAGATTACTTAAGTGGTTTTCAATATATATTTTAGGTACAAATTGATACATTTACCTAAAAAAATATTTTTGAACTTTAAGCGTGTATTTTAAGTCTAAAAAATGTCTCTCGTGACTTTAGTTTCACATAAAAAAAAACTATTAAACTTGACAATGAGCGGTTACCTCATATCGCAATATATCACGACATTGCCCTTTAAAAGAAAATAAAATTACCCACAGTCTTTATCGCAATCAAATTACGCCACATTAAGTTACAACACGACACGTCTCGACTATATTAAGATACCGAAATAGTATGAGTTTAAATAGTCTGTATCTGTACCCCAAGTACGAGTTTGTGCACACACAGATCGTAGAGACGCAATCGCCGAGCGCCTCCGATTTTGTATGGAAATCCAAGCTTCTCAAGAAATCTGCTAGGGGCGCTGCTTGGATCTCCATAGTAAATTGGTGGCGCTCGGCGATTGCTCTGCGATCCGTGTGTGCACAAACTCGTACTTGGGGTACTGACAAAGGAAGAATTCAACGTGACGGGCATAAGTTTATGAGCAAAAAATGGCGGGAGTTTGACCTATGATGACGTAACGCCAAAAACAGGCCACACTGCAGGCATAGAGCCTGTGCCCGGGGTCAAGGAGGTTCAACGCAAATATACAATTGCCCAATCTGACAGACGTGATGCAAAACACATAGCCGCTGATTCCTCTGATTGACTGAGGACTTAAAGAATGGAACGAATAAGGCAAAAAAAAATCCTTGCCGGCGTTGGTGTTTAGAGTACATATAATTTGGACGTTTTCAAGAGGAGAGTGAATAGGTTCTATCTAGGCGTAGTTACACCGTAGGCCGCATCATTTAACATCAGATGTGATTGCGGCCAAGCGTTTGCCTGAAAAAAATTCGAAAATGCCAGATGCATGAAAAAAAAATGACGTATGATATATTTTTTTAACCGGTTCGACAACGACTCTTTCACTTTAAAATGGCTGATCAATTAAACTTTAGTTGTTCACGGTGTATTGACCTTTTAATTTGGGTGAATAAAATATAAATGTTTTTGAATAGTGAGGCATGGCGTCGCGGAATCGTCCGTGTCTATTTCAAATTCGAACACTCGGTCGTCCCCGCGGTTATTGAACTGGTATAATTCGGCAAACAAGCGTGTAACCGCGCGCTAAGCTGGATATTACGAATATTACGATGCGAGAAGCGTGCATCGATGACATACTAATGGAAGACAATAAAAATGTTTATTTATACAAGGAAGTGCTACCAATACGATGGATCGATATTATTAAAAATACAGATACCTAAATAAAGATGTTTAAAAGTTGTTTTAGTGTACGCTGTTTAGCACAGATAAGGTAATTATGACAAAGATTCGAAAAACAAATTATGTGATAAGTTTATTGTGTTCATATGAAACACGCACACATGTAGAGGCAAGCCGCTGTGTGCCACGTCGCGTCTGTGTGCGTGTGATGCCTCTGTGTGTGTACGTGGAAGCGCGCGATGAAATAAAATATGTCCGGTCAATGACCTCGCGGTCGGTGCCATAAAAATCGCGATACTGGACAAAATTTGGTCAAGAAGCGCTGCTCTATTATATAACCGAGAGAGTTCAATTGTTCTACAGGTACCTACAATATTATGTCATCAAATTGCTTCATACCGCTGTGCGCTGACAATGTCCTAATTAAAATGGAAAACAGGAAGCTTAAGCTGTAATGTAAAGTTTAATTATATGGCTTCTGTATGCAAAATGCGGCAGTGGTCCGCGCGAAGACACCTGTTTCATACGTTCTTTGTCTGCTACTTGTTGCATAATCTTCAAATCCACCTAATAATACTATGAAAAAAGTGGTAAAATGGCTGGCAGCACGCAACACAGATAATAAAAAAAAACCTGTTCTAAATTCAAATGATGACAGCCATTTTCGAAACATTTTCAAATATGCAACAATACTCACTTCAAATCGATCCTGTTGGAACTTTATTGAGTTTTTCATGTTGATTTCCGCACGCAGTCAGCTGTTCATCCGATGACCTTGTAGGCACTCCCTCCTATTTACACGTGGTTTATAGATCAGTATACTAAGACCCTCCTCTTCCGGCAAGATGAAGTCTCTTCTGGACGGGTGCCCGTTGATATTCTTCGCCTTCCGCAACACATTTTCAATCAGTAAATTTCAGTAGGATCCAACCCGATCATCTTGACTTTAGTATTGACCAGTGGGATCTAGAACTCGGTCCATTTTGATACTGAGCGTTTGGTGTTTAGTATAGTCCAGTAGGATCTAGGGTTAAAATATCCATGATGCACAACACTTCGTAAGTTCACGTTTTTCTTTCACAGATACGTGCGTCCGCACCGGTGCCTGCTCGGGCAATGAGAGGTCGCGAGTCGGTGGCCAGCTTATAAAATAGAAATGTGCGAAGGTGT
Source organism: Ecliptopera silaceata (assembly GCA_932527185.1). Taxonomy (NCBI): domain Eukaryota; kingdom Metazoa; phylum Arthropoda; class Insecta; order Lepidoptera; family Geometridae; genus Ecliptopera; species Ecliptopera silaceata. The sequence goes on along the minus strand of OW052213.1, from coordinate 5,298,609 downwards.
CGCCGCCTGGTGGCGAGTAGATGGAAACTGTTTACCTGTCGAAGAATACTGATGTAAGATACGGTCCTTGAGGTAATCAGTATTACTGGAACTTTATTTTTACACAAATAAGCCAGACGGAGAGACACCGGAACTAAACTATTCCGGTGTTCAAGATTGTCATTGTTTCAAAGTCAAATATTTCTTTATTCAATAAAATCACAAGGATCATTTAGAATCGTCTTACATACTAGGTGATTCTAGGTGCCAGTTCCACGCGACCAGAGCCTAGAAGAACGGGCAAGAAACTTACGGCTTGGTTCCTACCGTTTTTTATATGATCCTTCTTACAAAGAATTACTTACAATTAAACTTAATTAAGTAGGTACTGAAGTTTCAGTGCAGTGTCAATTTAACTTAGTAATAATACACTAATGAGTTAAAAAAGAAGCATAAAAAAGCTATACGAAAATAAAAAAGATAGCACACGCTTCGCTTCAGAAACAAATATACTTTTTTAAGTTTATAAGTTCATATAAGTTATTAAATAAAGATTTCGTAGTATATTGATGGTATATTGAAGTTTTTTTAAGACGCACAGGACAAAGATGAGAGGTGAGCTCAAATTGTTCCACTGGGTCTAAGCAAAGATTTTCTATTACATCATAGTGTTTAGGAAATAACTTTACAGTAATTTTAACCATCTTGGTTCATACCTACATAAATAATATAAGAATTTAAGTTCCAATGACTTTATACTAAACCAAGTGCTTAGTAAGTATCTTAAATAGAGTAAAATATTCCTTTTGCTTTTTCTCTAGATGAATAAATTTGCCCAATGTTTCGTTTAAAAGACTTCAACGCGTTCTCGTAAACTTAAAGTTATATTCAATAAACTAAACCGATACATAAAAAAAATCCAAGGGACGTGCCTTGCAAGACAATGAAGTGCGTCCATTATTTCAAAATGGCATACGTGTCCTATAAACGTAAACACAGTAATAAAATAAATAAATATTTAAACATTCACGGATAATTCACACACTAGTCCTAAACTTGTGGGTACTATGGGAACTAGATTGCTGATACTTAGAATACATAGTAACAGACACACATAACAAACAGTGTTTATCACAAACATTTGTTTCCGTGGGCATCAAACCCACGACCTACAGCATGGAAGGTAGAGCTGTGACGCCGATATGTTTTATTTATATAGCTAACCTAACCCGGTAGCGACTAGACCTAGACCAACGACCAGAATTTCCTTTTCCTAGGCGCGGGAAAACTACTTTCATAACGACAAACAACTTAACACTAACCGCATATTGCCTCTTTAGCTTGTAAATGCGGTTTCATTCTATAAAAAAATGAAATACCTGGATAGTATATAGCCTGCATATATGTATATTTTATTTAAATTAAAATAACATATAAAAAATATTCAAATTATAAACTAAGTGAATTCATTAAAATATTTTTATGCTAACATGTTCATAGGTACTACAAGTTTAATCACAATAGATTAAAAAAAATAAAATAAATACTATGGTCGTAATACGCGCGTTTTTTGCCGATTATGTGACAGTTCTTCTTCGTTTTCATGTAAAGCTGTTATCCGCCATATTGAATGAAATGTCAGTGTCATGATAGGTACTTTAAATCGTATAGCTATGAAACTTGCGCGAATGTGTCTGTGTCATTGTGATTGTCATTGTCATTGTCATTGTCGTTGTGTCGACATGACACAATCACACTGACACAGACACATTCGCGCTTGCGCGAATGTGTCTGTGTCAGTGTGTCTTCGTTGTCTTCGTCGTTGTGTCACATTCGCGCTTGCGCGAATGTGACACAATGACATGACACAATCACAATGACACAGACACATTCGCGCTTGCGTGAATGTGTCTGTGTCATTGTGATTGTCATTGTCATTATGACGACTGTGGTTATATTTTTGAAGTGAAAACTTAAAAGTGAAAACACAGACACATTCGCGCTTGCGCGAATGTGTCATTGTCATTGTCATTGTCGTTGTGTCGACATGACACAATCACACTGACACAGACACATTCGCGCTTGCGCGAATGTGTCTGTGTCAGTGTGTCTTCGTTGTCTTCGTCGTTGTGTCACATTCGCGCTTACGCGAATGTTACACAATGACATGACACAATCACAATGACACAGACACATTCGCGCTTGCGCGAATGTGTCTGTGTCATTGTCATTATGACGACTGTGGTTATATTTTTGAAGTGAAAACTTAAAAGTGAAAACACATTCGCGCTTGCGCGAATGTGTCTGTGTCATTGTGATTGTCATTGTCATTATGACGACTGTGGTTATATTTTTGAAGTGAAAACTTAAAAGTGAAAACACAACGTTAATATTGAAGTTTTCACTTCTGCCGGCACTCCCGGAGTGCTACCATTTTTTTTCTATGTTATCTTCTTCTATATATATAAAAATGAAACCAGTTTCCGTTGTCACGACATAGCATGAAAACGGCTTGACCGATTTGGCTGATTTTTTTTTGTAGTTTTCTAATACTCTGTACAAGGTTCTTACGGAAAAAAATATTAAGAAAATCTCTCAGAAAAAAAAAATCTCTCTAAGGCGGTACGAAGTTCGCCGGGACAGCTAGTAGCTTATGTAGGTACAAGTAAAAATATTAAGAAAATCTCTCAGAAAAAAAAAATCTCTCTAAGGCGGTACGAAGTTCGCCGGGACAGCTAGTAGCTTATGTATCACCATGGCAAAAGCACAATTGTTTATTTCAACTTAAAACTCAACTCTCGTTAATTGGCCTAAGTTCTTAGGATTTGATAAGTGGATGTTATGTTAAGTGAGTTTTCACACACGCGCTCTGTATAGCAATGTATTCTTGTTATTCATGTCTTGTGCGTTTGCGCAATACATATCCTCCATTTTATAATACGTGTACCGAAAACACAGCGCGACTGGCTATTTCAACTTGTAACGCGTTTAAAGTGGTTGAAATTGGAAGCTTCTGAGAGAAAACGAACGAATTTCGAATTAGAATTTACATACTCTATGGTTTTGAAATCTACTCTATTTTTTTAAAAACTTGAGCATTTTTTGGAAAATCTAAAAATCAGTCTAATTTAGTGATCTCAAATCTGATAATGACAGTTATAAAAATACCGGAGAAAAAGTGAGAGACATTAAAAATAAATCAGCAAATCAAATTACATAAAATGCAAACTGAATAAAATATAAAAAAAATATTTATTTATTTTTGTTAAACCTGTAACTACAGTAAAATAGTAAAATAATTCATCTAAGATCTCTAATATTTTGTAAATAATTTACAAAGTAAAACTAAATAAAAACTTTTTATAAAAACCTTATTTAAATAAACCAATAACTATTACAAAACACTCAATAAGAGGTTGTTCACACAGAAAGTTTCTAAGACAGAAAGGCTACAACAACAAAATGCTAAAAAGCTTAATTTATTTAAAAGTCCTATTCACAAGCGTTGTTAGTAATTGGGGGTCCACTCACACAAAGCAATAAACACAAGTTTTTATTGACACTTTGAGTTACATTGCGTAGTAACATAGCCAATTATTCTCAGTTGAAATATCGCACGTCGCATTCTACGCAATGTATGTTAAAGTTAAGACGGATTTACATTTTATCGTTTTGCAGTGGAACTGATGATGTCAGTTGTCTTGTATAAAGACAGCTATAGGTATTTATAAGGAGAGAGCAAGCTAAGCGGACACCTAGCTTTGTTTAGATGCATTTTTGGACACAGCGAGCTATGGAGTAGACCTTTAAATAATTACGGACATTTCACACATTAGCAAAGAGGTAGAGAAATGAAGTTGAGACCGCATTTAGGTAAGCGTAGTGTAGGACGCCCTCCGGCGAGATGGAGCGACGATCTGCGAAGTGTAGCAAACACTGGATGAGAAGAGCCGAAGACCGGGCTCAGTGGCTCGTCTGCAGAGAGACCTACGTCCAGCAGTGGACTGATAAAGGCTGATGATGAAATTAAAAACATAATGGCATCACAGCTCAGTTGGTATTAGCTCTGCCTTCCATGCTTTGGGTCGTGGGTTCGATTCTCACCCAGAGCAAATGTCTGTATGATGAACATAACTATTTGTTCTGTGTCTGGGTGTTACTATTTATTCTATGTAGGTATGTATTTACAAAAAATATATGTATTAGTATCATAATCTTGTTCCCATAGTACAAGCTTTGCTTAGTTTGAGACTAGAGTGTGATGTGTGAAATGTCCGTGAATATTTATTATTAAACTTACCTTAAAATATAAACTATTAATTTTCTTACTTTGTTTTATAACCTTACTTTGTTTTTAAACCTTCAAAATCTATCAGAACATCAGGCTATTTTTGATACTTTTTTAGGTTTTTTTTTATTTGTTTTTTTTTTTGCGAAAGCTTTACAAATAGTCGTCTCCACTGCACTCTTGTCCGCGAAGTAGGTTAGCGCAAGAAAGCGGTTCGTCTGCACCTGCGTTGGCGACTGGGATACATCTCGCTATGCTAACTATAGTTATCTATTCACTATCATCATCATCACATCATCCGTCATGTAAATAATCATCACGACATCATCAACGTATATCAGTCCACTGCTGGACGTAGGTCTCTCAAGACGCGCCACTGAGCCCGGTCTTCGTCTCTTCTCATCCAGTGTTTGCCAGCTACACTCTGCAGATCCTCGCTCCATCTCGCTTCCATCTCGCTTCCATCTCGCATTAGATATAGTAAAGACAGAAAAAAAACTTTATTCACAAACATAACGATTATTACAGTATTTACAAAATGTACATAGTAATATATAAACCCTATCTTATAAAAAGTTAGCGTTGACTTTATGTCATCATTACGTATGGTAATCAATACATCAAGTTTGCGCTAACTTTTTATAAGATAGACCGAAGGTACATAACAAACAGTTGAGCTATCAGCAGGCCGTAGCAAACGATCTGTAGATAATGATACTGAATTGTTGCTTAGTATGGGATACCTTAACTGGTAGTACTATAGTAGGTACCTAACCTAAAAAAAATCTGCCAAATTCATATGTTAAAGAAAAAAATTCTTAATAGCGTGTTCCGTCTAAAAATTTGATGATATTTAGTAATAGACTTAGATAATCGATTATTATTAGACGGATCCTTATTTGAAGGGCTTTATAAAATCACGTTTTTTGTAAAACTGGTGACCGTTTTCTATTACCGTCATTTTTCATGTTAATTGATATTTATTTAATACAAAATGTAAAAAAATATTCAATCTGTCATATAATTATCACATTATGCTTGAATTATATCGGTTTATATTTACTTTTCTGTTTTATTACGGTCTTAATCCGTCAAATATAATCTGAAGTCAAGTCGGCTGTCAATTGCTTAAAAAATAATGTTTTTTTTTCCGTTCAATACCTTTGAGGAAAAATGTTATCAAACTATGATTTACTTAAATTCGCTTAGGAAAAAAATGGCAAGATTTTTGTCATTTAAGCTACTACAACTCTTTACTAGGTACTTTTATAAGAAAGATGAGAGACCTCGAATTATCTTCATTTATTTGGCGTTTCGCTTGCTAATAACAAACTGTCAAGTGTCAAAACGGTGGTAGTTTGTCAGGCAATGAATAAGATCCGCATACATAGCTGTGACAGGCGCGGTTCTTAGAAACTAGCATTCATAATGGTGACGCGGATCAAAATAGGCAAGTTATGGAAATTAAACTATTTAGTTTGCAGTGTTATGTAACAAATTAAATTTATTTTGTTCTAAGTTGTTCGACTCTTTTAAAGCTAGCGACGATTTTTAACTGAGTTTAGAGCATACATGTTTATGAGAATAAGTTAGGAGCAAAAATAAAATAAAAGAATGTTAGAATTTAAGCAAAGCCTTCTCATTAATATGAAAAGGCTACACTGGGATTTTTTTAAGACATTTTCTATTCCCATTTTGGGATGCTAAGTTATACATAATTAATTATTTTAAATTTTTATTTCTTAACAAATTAACTTCATTATCTTAAAATAATTAATGGTATCTGCAGACTCTTCTTTATACTTATTTTTTTTCTGTGAAAACATACTAGCTTAATAATTTTGTAGAGCAAATTTTGTTTATAGTAATTTTAAGCAATTTTTTTAAATGTTTCTGTTGTAGATGATTAAGCATCTCTCCTACTACACTTTGCGTTAGATTTTTGAGGTCTGAATGTCATTCAACTTATATGTAATACCTACTCAGTCACTCCGAAGGTCCTCTCTAGTGGTAACCTTCGAATGCAATCAGCTGATGCAATGGTAGACACGAAACAGTCATAAATATTATGTAAAACTGTAAAAGGTTTTATTAAAAAAAATACCACTCTTTTTATCTTATAATATTAGATATAATATAGAAGAGCGGTAGTTGATTTTTGGAAATAGGAATTTTATTGCTTGTTTAAAATTTAAAAAAAATAGTAATACGGTCTATCTTATAAAAAGTTATCACAGACTTGATTACCATACGTAATGATGACTTAAAGTCAACGACAACTTTTTATAAAATAGGGTCATAGTGTTTAAGTTAAAATTTATGTCAAATGCCTAATTCAATTTACAATTTGGAATACCAGGAAAAATACTTAACAAATTATTTCTATATTTAATGTTTTTATACTATTTTATTGCTGTATATAATAGGATGATGAAATACATATGCTAAAATAATAATTAAAATAAAGGAAGGGTATAAATAAAATGTGTTGTTTTATTTTTAAATAATATTTATTTAATGAAACCTATTCCTCAACAATTAGCTAGAGTATTCTAACAGTCTTATTATTTTACAAGAGTATAACAAAGTCCAAAGAAATGCATCAGTTACAAGGAAATGCTGGAAATTCAACATCGAGGAAATTAACAATGTTCCCCACTCCGCTTAACTAGTGTTAGTCAATAAATAATAACTTATATCTAAGGTAACTTTAATAAATTAAAAAAGAACATGATGTTCGTAGTCTTGAGGTCAGACTTGGACCATACACATCAACAATACATCGCACAAATAAGTAAAAATATACATCTTGTATAGTTTCACCCGTCGATGGATAAAGTTCCTAGGTCTAGAATGATCGGGGATCGCAGTCTTTGGCTCCTAAACTAAATAGCATCCCTCATTTTGAATCAACATCACTGTCTTTCCTGCGTTTTCTATTCGACGACACTTCTCTACTCAAAAGAATCAACTTGTGGTGGTGCGACGAACAACATGAATGTACCATTTTAAGATTTTAACATAAACATAGAAGAATTAACCTAATTAATTAATTAGCCTATTAGGCTTAGTAAACCCCAGTGGGGTCTAAGCCTAGAGCCATCTCACTTACAGTTAGTACACGTTTGTAGGATCAAGGATCATCTTGATTTTTTTCACTAAACACTAAAAAGTTTAATACACTCCGGTCGGATCTAGGCCCAACATTTTGATTGTCACTTAGAATATTCTCACTTCTCAGTACACACCCGTGGGGTCGAGCACAAACATCGTGAAGTATTAAGAACTGGAACGCTGGATGCGAAGATCAGTAGACACCGGTTGGGTCTAGCACAAACATCTTGATATTTTTTCAGTTTTTCAAATTCTTCAACACTGTCTGTCGTCTTCTCCAAACTTCAATAAACACCAGTGGGATCCAAGCCGAACATTTTGGCAGTTTCTTAAAAATCTTAAAAATTCAGAAAATCTCCAAATATGAATGGATTCGATATTAAAATCTCGAATCGGTTTCAGTAAACGCCGGTGGGGTCCAAAACCTTGATGTCCATGTTGTAAATTGTACGTTGAACTTCAAAAGTATCGATGTTATTTACGATGAGCGCGGGTGGCGGTCAGAGCGACGTGCGTTCGCTTCGAGGTTGTCTAGCGACTGGCGTTCAAGCAACACGTGCGTCTCTTTTTATAAGCGCTCTCGTGCGCTTGTGAATTTTTTTTGCGATTTGAATTTGGAAGCTTTCAGCCGGGTGCGTATGCGCCCCCGCCCTAAGGATTTTTCTGCGGTAAAAAACTTAAAAAAATGCCACGCTGCCACTTGGCACATGTTGCGGCAGACATTCGGCCAATTTAGGTTTTTTAAGGCTTTTTTTAATTATAAATTCACAAAAAATCACTAATATAATTACAAAAACCGATATTTATATAGAACCTTATTTTTTAAGAGCCACAAATTATCACTTATAACGGGTGGCGCAAAAGTAAGGGCACTAAAGAAAACACTGTTTATTTTTTTATATGACATTTCCTGTCATTCTATTGTTGAAAATTGTGTAGTGAACAAATGTAAAATACACTGAAAATAAACATGGACCGTTTTACTCCTCAAGAACGTGGAATAATCGTGTCAATGTTCTTACGGAATAATTCATCAGTGATAAAAACACAACGTGAATTTCGTCAACGATTTCCCCACCGTCCGGCACCGATTGGTCGCTCAATTCGGATTCAACATTGGATAGACCTAAGTCTGGGAGACCAAGAACAGGCCGTTCAGCTGAAAATATCGATGCTGTGCGCGAATATGTGGAAGAGTGTCCAGAAACATCAACGAGGCAACGTGCCACGCAATTGCGTCACTGGAGAACGCTACAGAACCATGTTACGTGAGTTTTTGATACCCAGTTTGGACGAATTGAGGCTGGAGCACATCTGGTTTCAACAAGACGGCGCTACGGCACACACAGCGCGCGACACTATGGACTTAGTTAGGGACGCTTTTCCAGGCCGAGTTATCTCTCGTTTTGGCGATTTGCCTTGGCCTGCAAGATCACCCGATCTGACCAGTCCAGACTTCTTTCTTTGGAGTTTTTTGAAATCTCGGGTGTATGTGAACAAGCCACAGAATATCGCAACTCTAAAAGAAATCATTCATCAAGAAAAAAGGAACATATCGCAGGAAGTGTTACGGCAAGTTATGCAAAATGTCTTAAAAAGGGCTCAAGCTTGCATCAACTCTGGAGGTCACTATTTAAAAGACATAATTTTTAAATCCTAATGGTACAAAATTTAATGAACCAAATATACATTTAAAAAAACCTAAATCTATTTTTCTAATTTAGAAAAAAAGTTATAGCTGAACCAAATAGGGTCATTTCTTTTGCGCCACCCTGTATAATTACAAAAATCATATGGAGCCTTATTTAGAGTTTTTGCATCTATAGTAACCAAGGTACAGTAGAATCTTTTTTGTATAACTTGATTCATCTGAATCACTTAGATTCGCAAGTCATGGCGATATAACTCTACTTTCGTTTGTAACACAATCAATTAATATGTTCTATATATCAAATTTTATATACATTAATCATTATCATGAATAATATAATTTATATTTAACATATCTGAAAGTTTTAAGTAAAAGTTGTTTATAATATTAGAAAATTAAATAATATTTAATATACATAGTTAAATTTGATTATCAAGTAAATCAAGGTTGATTAATTAGTTAACATTTTTTTATATAAACGTGATAAAATATGTTTAATAATCGCTTACTTCAGTCCTATCAGCACGTTTCTAAATAATTAGCTGAAATTGCATAAATAATTACAAATATTATGATTACTTATATTTTAAATGTAATACATTTATTGTGAAGTCATCATATTTTATTTATTGTCGACAAACATAATTTTTTCGAAGAAAAATGTTTTAGTTTTCTCTTTATAATATTAGTTTGGAGAGACTAAAATTAATTATTTTATATTCAGTATTTTTGACCTTGAAGGGAACATTTAAAAACATTTAGAATAAGCAAACATTTACAGTGTTTTTTTATAGCAAAAAAACACAAAAATATATCATAATCGAAGCACAAAATGGACCTCTTTACTTCTGAGCCTAATAAATCCGTGTTTCCTTAATTTTTTTTATAATACCCATAAACCCAATATCTTGCATAATTACATCATAATAAAACACATAGCAACCGAATATCCTCTGGTAATTCCCAAAATGATTAGTAACATTAACTTATTTAATTTAATATATTTAATCATATTTAATATACTTAACTAATTAAGGAAAACGAATATCCTAGTACTCACGATAATTAAATGAGACCTGAATTTTTAATTCTATTTCAGCTAGCAGGATATATGAATATTAATTAATAATTCAATTATTTGTTGCATACTTAAGAAATATGTAGTAAGTATATAATACGCTTCCGATTGGTACTGATTTGGATCAGTTGAACTATCTATAGATCGTTTGCAACGGTCTGTAGATAGCTCAGCTGTTTCTTATGTATTTTATATGTCTATGTACATTTTGTATAGTCGTAAGTTTGTTTGTGAATAAAGTACATAGTATATCATATATTATAATAGTATAGCATAAGTATGTTATCTCTTAGTGGCATCAAAGAAATAAACACAAATAGAAAATAATTTATTACTAGTAAAAGAACTTACTCCTATAATAGACTATAAAAATAAATATTCAAGGACATCTCACAAAACGTCATATAGTTCCAATTAATACACTATTATAAAATTAAGCAAAGCTGTGTTGTATGAAATATTAGTGTAAACCAAAACCTAAAAGGTTTCGCAAAAAGAGGTTCATCAAACCTTTTCTACTAAACGTAAAATGACAGCGCGAAAAGAATCTACTATAAAAAAATATTGACCAAAATTTATTTGGCGCTTACACAAAAGTATGGGAAACCCCAGCTTCTGTATTAAGTCTTTCAATTTTAATCCTGTAGAAAATTACCGAAAGTTTTGTCTCAAAACTAAATAGGATTTATAAATACTTTTTGATTTACAACCTATTTCTCACAACCATCATGACTGGCCAGATAGGTTGAATACAGAACGGATTATGTTTGAAGCGGCGACAATAAGGGGCAGATTAAAAAAAACAACTCGTTTTAGCTTTCTTGAAAATAGAGAAAACTATATTTAAAATTTTGAAAGCATGAGTACGCTTCCGATTGTTTTGGATCAGTTGAGCTATCTTTAGATCATTTGCAACGATCTGAAGATAGCAAAACTGTTTCTTACGTATTTTATATACCTACTATGTAAATACTGTAATTTTCAACTAGACATTGACATATCAATCATAATCAATAATGACTTTAATTTCAAGAAAAAAAAACATCTACTAGACGTACTCGTAGTTGGTTACTTTCTTTTGACAGAAGATTCAAGAAGTTTCAAGAAGGCTACTTTTCATTATAAAAAATGTTTATGACACAATTCTACCTGTAATTCTACAAAACAAGATAATTCGGAAGCCATTTTAAGATTAAAATATTATAAGATTTTCTTAATCCAATAAAAGGCCGCCGTATCTTTTGTTCTAGATATTATCAGATTAAATATTATCCCAACTTTTCTATCACCTTGCTTTATACTTTGTAGATGTAAATCGGATTAAATCCTAAATAGTTCTAGGTAAACCTGTTTTTTTTAGCTAATTTTGTAGTTTCTAGTTCAAATATTTTTATTTTGAGGCTTAGTGACCCGCATATTTTCTGCTAAGCCTCAGAATTGTTGGCAAATATTGTCTTAGGAAACAATTGCCGAGCGTCATAAATATCATAAAGAATTTGCCGTATGATACCCTACTTATATTATAATAAATATATAAGTAAATAAATAATTATTTATAATATACATAATATCATCATCATCGTCCTACCCTTGTCCCACATGTGGGGTCGGTACAATACGTTCTCATCTTCCACTCTCCTCTATCAGACGTCATCTCAATGCTCACACCTTAATTTATAATATAATATAATATTAATAAATAATTATTCATTTACTTATTTATTTATTGTAGCGATTATAAACGCGAAAGTTGGGAATGAAAAAAGAAGGATGTATGTTTGTTACTCTTTCACGTTAAAACAATTGAATGGATTTTGATGAAACTTTACAATAATGTAGTTCATACATTAGAGTATTACATAGGTTGTGATTTATAAAGATATTGTGTTTATTGTCCAAATTATAACAATAGAAAGACGAAGTCGGGGGCATCAGCAACTTTACAATACTTACGGCCGGTTTCTGGAAACCCAAATCACGATTGATCCGAGTTTGACACATAGTAATTATTAGATTTTTCGTTGATCATCGTTCGAGAAACCGGCCGTTAGCTTCAGAACTCAGATTACACTAGTTTTCAGCAGATTTCGAAAAAGGGAGTTCCCAATTCAACTGTAGGTATTTTTTTGTATGCATGTATGTTAAGCGATTATACCTCCGAATTGTGAACAGATTTTGATGATTCTTTTTTTTGTTTGATAGATAATATATCAAAAATGGTTCTGCGTATATTTAAGCAAGATCTAACAAATAATTTTTGAGTTTGTTTTTAATTTATGTCTTTATAGCTTATCAATGACGATTAAAGTAGCTTTTAATCATGTATAATTTATTTAATTTGATATTATTTGTTAAGTTTTCAAGCTTACACATATCTAACTATATACATATAACTAAATAATATTTATCTATCGAATATCATAAGGTTTTCCATTGTTCCGGTTGCGACCACAATTAATGAAACTGCAAATTAATGCATTTTTAATTAATGGTTACAAAGGATTGATAGTATTGCGGTTTTCGCACACGTTAATAATTTTATATATACATATACATAATAGATAGGTTTTAAATGTTAGGTAACTATGGCGCAATACTCAAAAAAAAAAATAATTAAGTAAATAAAATAAATAAATATTCACGGACAATTCACACATTACACTCTAGTCCTAAACTAAGCAAAACTTGTACTATGGAAACTAGATTGCTGATAAAATACTTACGGGTAATGTTTCTATGTATGAATATTTATTGTTCATCACATAAAACATTTGCTCTGGGTGGGAATCGAACCCACGACCCACAGCATGGAAAGCAGAACAGAGCTACCAACTGAGCTATGAGGCATGTCTGGTTGTCTTGCAATTGATTTATAATAGACGAAATATACATTTTTTTATTTCTATCTACTTATTTGACTTTCGCATAGACAATTTGTCTATCATGTCGCTCTATGACCCCAAACGTGGCGCGCGAGTTCAATGACTTTGACATTTCTTTTCAGTAGCTCTACCATGAGTTTTTACTATACTATATTTACTACACTCGCTAACGTCTGTAGTTAAAAAAATGTATGAAGATTTGTACAGCGCCTCTAGCGGATAGTTGGGTACTAAAATTCGACATACTAATATTGACGTAACTACTGTAGTAAAGTCAGGCGATTTTACTGTGACATCTCATGGTAGAGGTACAGGCATTAAAACCCGCCAAAATTCGGTACACTCCCGCCTCTTGACTTTGTATACAACACACATGCATTTTATTTTAGCAGTGTTACTATTTAGCACTATTTTAGTTTATTGAACGCAATGAATGTTTGTTGTAAAAATTACACATTAAAAAAAAGTTTCTAAGGTCAATGTTTAATTTCACTACAATATTAAGTCCTAAACTAGTAAAACGTTACACGAAAATGTAGGCCTTTTTTTAATGCAAATAGTCCTAAATTAATGAAACTTGGATTTTAATATGGAATCTTGATTAGTGAAGGAATACTTTTTCAATTTTTAATTGTACATACATAGAATACATAATGGCTTATACAAACTATGACATACAACAAGAAAAAAATTTTGGCATCACGAAAATGTTTGTTGGGGAATCGAACCCGACGACCCACAGCATAAAAGGCGAGCTTATACCAACTGAGCTGCTTGTCAAATATTTCTCAAACACAAAGTCAGCTTTCTTTATTCAAATTTATTCGCAGTGAAACCATGTTTTTACAAACTACAAGAAAATACATTAGTCATTTTCTATGTTCATTCAAGTATTATAACATTGTATATTGTTTACCTATTTTATACTAACCTATCTCATCCCACTGCTGGGCAAAGGTCTCCCCCAATTCCTTCGATTCATCCCTGTTCTCCGCTTTCGTCCACCAATATCTTTCAATATCTAACTTATGACAATTAAAAACAAGAAATTTAATATAATACCATCTTTCAAACTGCGATTGTTGTACTGCTCGTTGTCATACTTACTATTATTAATACTGTGATCAGAAAATGGCGATTGCTCAAATTCATTTATGTCAAATAACTGTCAAAATTTAACTGTTTAAAAAACAAGCCCATAACCCAATGTCAAAGTAATCAAAACGTAAAAAACTGCAATTTAAAAAAATAATTCTAAACACGTAAAAACGATATTTTTCTAAACAAAACGCATAGTTCAGAGTAAAATAAACCCATTATAATAAACATTTCTAGTAACTGTGGAAAGTACCTACTTTCTAATCATAAAACCCTTGAAATTGCAACTTTTGTGCAATTCTACGCTAATAAAAAACAGTAACATTTAAGACACTAAAACATTAAAAAACATCACAAAACAAAAAATCAAAAAATCGCGTCTGTTTTGCACAATGCTTTTAGAATCGTAAAACCATTAAAAAATAGCGTAACAATGATGCAAAATCAAAGAATGGGCATGTTACTAATAGCTTTTGCACATTATCCTTTGAATTACCTTTTTTAGGTAGAAAACAGGCACAACAAAGAGTACCTACTGATAAGAGAACATATATATTTATTGCGAATAGTGTTCTTAAAGAATTGGCAATAAAATAATTAAAAATAATGGTTAAAATAACATACAATCTATCAATTACAATTCTAGTTTATGAAAAAATATATAATAAAACATATGTACTTAAGCATATATCGTTATGTCAAGTGGACTTTTAGCTTGTTTTAAAATAGATTATAAAAAAAGGTTTTCAGAAATCACACAAAGTACTTGATAGGAATTTCCAACTTATTAAAACAAGGAAATTAATTGGATTTATCCATAGAATTATTAAATAAGTTCCAATAAAAACCAGAATTATAAAATAATTAATTCTAATTTACCACAGCGCAGATAAAACCAGGTAAATCCTGGGTATAACGTAAAATATCGATTATTTTATTAAAATGACGTCGTTGTTACCAACAGGATAATTGACAGGCGTCACAGCTCCGTTGGTAGTTCTGCCTTCCATGCTATGCGTCGTGGGTTCGATTCCCACCTTGGAATAAATGTTTGTACGATCTGCAAATATTTATTCTTGGTGTTCTGGGTATTTTATATGTATAATAAAAAAAATATCTACCTATGTAATTGTATTAAGTATGTCAGTCTTCTAGTACTCATAACACAAGCTTTGCTTAGCTTGGGGCTAGATGATGTTGTGTAGATTGTCCAGCATTATTTATTTATTTTACCCTAACATTCCGTTAAATGACAGGATATAAGATGATTCTATTATGATCTTGACGACCGATGTGGCGCGGTGGGCGATGGTCCGCCTGCGACGCGGAAGGTTGCGGGTTCGATTCCCGCCTCGGAATAAATGTTTGTATGTTCTGCAAATATTTATTCCGGGTGTTCTGGGTATTATATGTATAATAAAAAATATCTATCTATGTAATGTATAATATTAAGTATGTCAGTCTTCTAGTACCCATAACACAAGCTCTGCTTAGCTTGGGGCTAGATGATGTTGTGTGGATTGTCCAGCATTATTTATTTATTTATTTATTTATTGATTTTTTGATAGAGTTCACACAAAATAAAATATTGTAGGTAGGCCACATAATATTGTACCACATAATTAGAATTATTTTAATTATTTTCCTCAATGTTATCGTTAATTCAAGTAATAGGTAACCAATAAACCGTTATGACGTAATGGGTTCTCAAATTAAATATACGTCATATTTGAATATAGAATATCAAGATTACATCAAATTTTCCTGCTGGCAGCAAAGACGTCATTTAAAAAAAACTCGGACATTTCACACATCGCGCTCCAGTCCCAAAGCTTGTACTATTGGAACTAGACTGCTGATAGAAAATTTGTATAAACTAATAGTATAAAATAAATAAAAATAAAATATTTATGGACATTTATGGACCTTCGCCCGCCGCGACATATCGGTCATATGTCTCAGTCAACAGTCAATCGTCAAGTCGGCAGTCATTTGTTTCAAAAACAAAAATGGCGGAGAATTTTTGTAGTACGCGGCTATAGGCCAAACAAAACAAAGTATTAAGAAAAGGTAGCTAATATTTAAAAGTAAAACCGAAATATTGAATCAACCCGCATAATAAATAGCTACCTCACAGGATTAAGTGACCTAGGTTTTTGTAAATCTGGTTAAAAACAATAAAAATTAATTCTGACAACTACTGTCATAACTAGATTAAAAATGACGAAAAATGAGATAGATTGTTCGAGTTTGAGATAATTCCCCTCAGAGGGGTAGAGATTAAGATAATAAAGAAAATATTTTAAGGATTAGAGTTAATTTGAAAGATTAAAATATCATCGGAGTATTATTTCAAAGTTTGTGTGGTTTGCCGCTGAGTACTTACTTTTCTGAATCAGAATCAGAACCAAAATCAGAATCAGAAATATTTTATTGTTGAACTTATAAAAAGTTAGCGCATACTTGAAGTATTGGTTACCATACGTAATGATAACATAAAGTCAACGCAACTTTTTATAAGATCGTGGGTAACTGTTTTTAAAAGTATGGATAGTGTCGTATGAAACTTTACTAAAGTAAAGAATTTATAAAAAGAAAAAAGACGCACTGTGCATTAAGGTATTTTTTTCATAGCTTATTATACACTTTTTTACTGAAATGATAATAATATCAGCTACAACTTTGACTAAAAAACAGAATTAATTTTACAACTTAAAAATCCTTCTAATCTACATCAAGACACCAGTCTTTCACAAAGTTAGTCTCAAACTTTTTATTGTAATATAGTGTTGGAACTGTTTTAACTTTGTGGGAGAAAAAAAATGACTTTTTATTTTATTTTATATTTACCCCAAAAAGTCAGAATGGATTTACAACTTAAAAATCCTTCTAATCTACATCAAGACACCAGTCTTTCACAAAGTTAGTCTCCAACTCTTTATTGTAATTTAGTGTTGGAACTGTTTTAACTTTGTGGGAGAAAAAAAATGACTTTTTATTTTATTTTATATTTACCCCAATAAGTCAGAATGGATAGTTTTGGAGTAAAAAACTAGAAATACAAGGTCATCCCATCAATATTTGCACCAAAACACTTGTAAAGTAATAAAAAAGTTTTGTGCAAGTCTTAACGGGCCCTAACGGGTAACTTACGGTACCAAGATATTTAAAAGACAATAAATTTTGAAATAAGGACGATATTGCAATAAAATTGCAACCTTTTTACGATTAGAAAGTCAAAAAGGGCTTTCTTTGAATTTTTTTAGCATAAAAATATTATACCTAAATTTTTCATTGTTTTATTCACGTCTTTAAATTTTTTTTGTAAGTAAAATTCAAAAGTAAAAAAAGGGATGAGTGGGAAGCATTTGGGGGAGACATTTGGGCCCAGCAGTGGGACGAAAAGGTTAGGGAAAAAAAAGTTAAATTCATAAGTAATATCTATTTTACTTAGGTACTATTGAGACAAAGGTGACGAAACAGACGTCCTGTCATTCAATTCAGTGATTTCATTCAACCGACAGTGACACACGTTCTTAGCAAAGTGTTTATAAACCTGGCTTGGGCTAAGGCTACATTTTTTTTCTCTAACCTATCTCGTCCCACTGCTGAACAAAGGTCTCCCCCAAGTCCTTCCACTCGTCGCTATTCTCCGCATTTTTCCACCAATTCATCTCGAAAGTGTCTAGGTCGTCCCGCCATCGGTTAAAATTAAGGTTACATTAAAAAAGTTTATTATAAGAGCTAGTATGACATATAAAATATAAACCTTACTAAGCCAAAAAAACTGTCGTATTGAATAAAATACTAAAAAAAATGCCTTTAGTTGTAGCTATTAAAATTTTTGTAAAAAAATATAACAACTTCCTAAAACTTCATAATAAAATATGACAATAAAATTGTTACGTTCAAGATATTGACAATTATTACGCCAAGGACAAATTAAATAATATTTACATAATTTTAATGTTATGCAAACAAATTAATTACAATATGAATAAGAAAATGGACATTTTGACTTTTTTAATTGTAAGTCGGCTCGTTTGTTTTAGCCTTATTTTATTGCGGTCAAGTGTTTTGTTAAAAAGGCCTTTTCGGTATAACTTTTTTGGTAACTTTTTTATATAGGATACTTCTTTTGTGCACAAATGTACCTCATATTTCAGTAGGTAGTGAATACAAGTCATCTGAAAATGAGTGTCCCAGGCATGAAAATAAATTAATAAAAAATATTCATGGACAATTCACACATCGCACTCTAGTCCCAAACTAAGCATAGCGTGTACTATGTGGACTAAATTGCTGATAGAATACTAATATACATTTTTTGTGTAAATACATACAAAGAATACATAGTAACACCCATAGTATACATAAAATGGTCCATAACGCTGTATAAATCATCTAAATAAGATGCAAAGGCCATACATAGGTAGTGACTGAAATAAATTATGGTATTCTTCTTCTACATTTTAATATGGCCTCTGCCATATTAAAAAACGAATTACCTACAAGCCAATAAAATGAATTATAAGTTTTTTTTTCAAGTAATTTTCGCAGCCATATCAATTTAATACTTATCAATTATTGTAATTAAAAATAATTTAAATAAAATTTGTGTGTTTTAGGCACATACCCATATCACACAAATAACTATATATTGCTAACAAACAAACATTTCTAATTATACCACACACTTACATCAATATAACAATTTATACCTGTTACGTTGACAAAGTTCCATCCCTCAGTTTTAAGTAATAAATCAACAAAAAAAATTCTCCGCCTTTACGTTTAGTACGTGCTAGACGATATTGCAAAAGGCATAAAATTTGGCCACTATACCGTTCAACCCTTTCTTTTAATGTCTTTTATGGTCATCCTTCCTTTTCCCGTTATTTTCTGTAAAGATTTAATTATTCTTATAGTTTACTTACAAACGCTACCGTACAGTCAATTGTTTTTAAATAAAGGCAGATTCTGTTACCTGAATGTAAAACAATGACATTGCTACTGAATTTGAAAAGAATTGGCGACTAGTTGTTCAAATTGTTAAGAATGTGAGCTAATACTTGACAAGCGTCACAGCTCAGTTGGTAGTACGCCTTTCATGCGGGTCGCGGTTTCGATTCCCGTCCAAAACAAATGTTTGTTTAACATAAATATTTGTTCTGTGTCATGTATTTATATATCCTATAGTATATCGTTTTTTTTAAATACATACAGTATTTTAAAAAAAACGATATACTATAGGAAAATATTCAGGAATATACTAAAGGATTTATTTATTTATTTATTTATTTGAATAATATTGCGACTTCGTCTTATTTTCGTTATAGTTTGGATAATTTACACAATATATTTATAAATTACAGCCTAGATGTTATTCTGATGTATAAACTACATTATTGTAGAGTTTTATTAGAATCCATTCCGTAGTCTTTGCGTGAAAGAGTAACAAATATCCATCCATCCATTCAAACATGTCGCGTTTTTATTAATAGGATTTAAATTTATAAGTTATAGTAAAAATATGGGTAACTTCAAAATTCGATTAAATTACGCTTTAAATAATAATTACATAAATAGCTCGAACTCACCACATTCTGTTCAAGTATAGTTATTTTAAGTTAACCATTTACAAGAAAATCATAAAATATTTTTCAACTATACTTTTAACATTTTAATTCCCTACAGTAATAATATGATTTATTGCCATTTATGGCTTGAAACGCGGTGAAATAACAAACTACACAAAACAATGCTCTAACGGCTTCACCCGTTCAGATGACGTGACAAACGTCAGAAATGACAGATGACCGCAACGTCACAGCTATAAAAAAATATACAGTTTTACAAACATTCCCGTTTTTTTTTTTTTTAGTTTATGACACTGCGGGACCACTGTGCCCACAAACAGCGCTATATAACAATATCGCTATATATAATAGAAGGGTGGCTTTGACATTTTTTTTACTAAAACAATAGATATTGTAGCTTTTATAGTGGACAGTGGCTGTTTCTGAAAAGCGTATTGTGATTTTTGAATATCATTACTAGCCAGTTTTCTGTACTAAAGGAAACTGCAGACTGTACCGGGCAAGAATAAAAAAATCCTTTGTATCTTGTATGGTAAAAACTCACCAATAGTAGCGTATGCTAAACATTTTTATGATAAAAATGGTATAAAATTTGAGTGACTTAAAGCGATTTTACATTAAATATATAAGTCTAATTTTAAAAATATTGTTTAATAGCTAAGTTCATAGAGCATCCTGTAGTATGCTTAAACCTAGTCCTAGGAACAAACAATGTATGTATCTACACGTTTATAATAAAAAATACAATAATCTCTAATCTTAATAGCTTACCAAATGCATCAAAAAACATCGGGTATTTTTAGAATTTTCAAAATACTATGAATCTCAATCATCAGGTCATCTCAATAATTTATTTATTTCAATTTTAATAATACTTTTTTGAGCGCATTTCAATTGAATTACATGAATTACTTTGCCCTGCAGCGGTTTATTTAAAACAAAAGGTTTATTTAAAAAAATATTTAAAAATAAATCTATTTGCTTTTATAAATTTATTTATTTTTAAGCGTTTTGCTTCTTCTTTTATAATGCGGTCAGCCAAAGAGTGGAACTCGTTGCCGGCGTCTGTGTTTCCAGAGTCCTATAATTTGGATATTTTTAAGAGACGAGTGAATGGGTATCTACTAGGCAAGTGTGCTACATCGTAGACCGCATCGTCACTTAACATCAGGTGAGATCGCGGTCAAACTCTTGCCTATAACTTGTAAAAAAAAAAAAAAAAACTATTTCAGAATAATATAATATTTAATAATGTTTGTTTAGTCAGTTCATTGACGTCACGTTTCAGGAAGTTTAGACCGAGCACGGGCTTGCCTTAACATTTCAGATGCTAAGCATACCGCCTGCTGAATTTCAATGAAACACTCGGTTCAAACTACGGTCATTTCGGTTTGATGACCGGCTGTTCAAACTTTATTGTCTGTGTATTGAGTTTTAGGATCAAAAAGGTTTTATACTTATTTTCGACTGAAAACTGTCAATTAAAAAGATATTATGTACTAGCTCATGTTGTCAGTCGATTACATAGATTTAACTTAAAGTTATACGGTCTATCTTATAAAAAGTTAACGCAGACTTGAAGTACTGATTACCTATTATACGTAATGATGACTTGAAGTAAACGCTAACTATTTATAAGATAGGGGTAATTAATTAACAATTAATATAAAAATTGTTGAATAATTTATAGGAAAACTGTCAACTTAAAATATATTTTTAGCGCATGTTAACTGACTAGATAAAATAAAATAACTAATGTTTAATGCAAATAAATAAAGAAATATATCATATATAAAAAAAAAGTTTCAAATTTAATTAGAAAAAATGTATTAACAAACCAAATAAAGTGAATAAAAAAATACAAAAAAAGTACTTTTACAACTTAAGCTAGTTTTTATTACATATAATTAGTGATAGTAAAATTAAGATCGAACTTCCGCACTAAATGCTGTACATCAAAAATAATTGTTTATTTTTATATGTTTTAGCATTAGTAAAGTACTGAAATAATGTATTATATTCTATTCTATTACGTATCTCTGGTTATCAAGACATCAAGTCTGCGCTAACTTTTTATAAGATAGGGGATAAGAATACATAGTAACACCCATACTAAGAATTACTTTGAGTTATATCTCTGAGTGCGGTATTATGACGTTTATTAAAACTACAAAAATGTAGATTAATTGACTTAATGCCTAGAAAATAAAGTCTAAAGTACATCTACGTGTAATTCCTGTAAATATAATGTCATTGCATCCGTCTCGCTCACTCATATGTGTAGAACAGTGAGTGAGAAAGAGAGGTAATTAAAAAATTCCGACACGTAAATGAACTAGCCAAAACTACGAGTAGGTGCAGGGCATTGACCTCTAGTGCAAGTAGTTTGAACTCTATATATAAAATAGTTTAGTCAAGTCTCCGCATATAACTAGTTAGATTATTTTTGAGAAATTAAAAATTCTTATGAGAATTTAATCTTGTAAGATTTGTACTTATATATTTTTTCAACTAGATTTTTTAAAAATTTTGGATTTTTTTTAATAAAATTACGAAAGAACCAGTATTTAATATAACTAGATTATTGCAAAATATAGACGAAACAGCGTGTAACAGCTATCGAAAGATCGTTGTAAATGATCTAATATAGTCTAGTCGAAGCGACGCGTGACCCGAGGGCTGGTGAGTATCTGGCCCAGCGTATCAGCATTGCTATTCAGCGCGGCAATGCAGCCAGTGTCTTGGGTACGCTTCCGATTGGTACTGATTTGGATCAGTTGAACTATCTATAGATCGGTTGCAACGGTCTATAGATAGCTCAACTGTTTCTTATGCATTTTATATGACAATGTACATTTTGTAAATACTATATAATAGTCGTAAGTTTGTTTGTGAATAAAAGTCTATCTATATAGCTAAATCTTTAGATATCTGTAGAATGTACTTATAGAAAAAAACATTATAAATAAAATTAAAGATTTTTTGAAAATATTTAATTTTAATATGTTTTTATGTTTTTATTTAAATATTTTTTGTTATTTTTATCGACTACGTATTCCGTAGCACTGTGCTACGAGATTCTATAGCAACCAATAATGGCTCTTAATGACGTGAATTTTGTTAGAGTTCTCTTGAATTTTCCATGGCTGTTTATGGTCATAGTTAATTGATTTTTTTTATTTAAATTAAACTGAAATATACTCTTTACTCTTTGAATACTAAACAGATCTTTTGAAAAATTATTGTTTAAATATAGTAATAATATTTTCTTTGAATAAATATTTTTTAAATGTGGTGAGATATTCAGATATACCTAGTAAAGAACAAGCTTCAAACTAAAAATGTACATAGCCAAAATCTGTTTGTGATTTAAAACTCACTTATAGTAATCAATCAGTTTGATTTAAATTTAAGTTTAAATCATTGGATTTAAACCCAATCAAAACTGCATTATGTATTTGAATGTATTTCCGATCGCCAGAGGTCAATAACACTCGGACATCACTTTCCGCTAGACGACTGGAAAGCTAAGTCATGCACGTCACTGGACCAAATGTTGCTGACCCCTGTCGCATATGAAACTTTGCACTCAAAAATCTATACTTATATAATATAATATAATATATAATATAATAATATTATAAAGAGGTAAAGTTTGTGTGTTTGTATATTTGTTGAATTGTAAGGGGTAATCTTGGGATCTACTGAACCGATTTTAAAAATTCTTTCACCATTAGAAAGCCACATTATTGCTGAGTGTCATAGGCTATACACAAAACCGAAAAATAAAAAGGCTTTTACGTGGTAGTCCGTTTTGCAAAGCGAATCGGAGTAAAACGGTCGAATTATGCCCAACGAAGTGGGCACGGGTCAGCTAGTATTCTATAAAGTGGTTCAAATGGAATAGTTCTTTACACTAAGAATGTGAGGGCTGAAGTTTAAAAATATAAAAAAATCGAACCACAATTGACGATCTCTGAAACATGTTAATAGTTTTTTGCATTAAGGATATTGGTTGGGAAAACATGTATAGATATAAAAATATAAAATATAAAAAAACTTTTTATCTTATCCTAATCACGTAACAACCACAGAATATTAATGATCATCACACAAACATTTTTTCTGGGTGGAAATCGAACCCACGACCCACAACACGGAAGGCAAAGCTGCAAATGTAGTTACTGCGCACCTTTAAAAAATATTATTCTGTCTTTCTGATTCATACATTTGCAGTTTAAGAAAGCCCAAAAATCTCTATAAAAAGTTACGTAAAGTTTGTGATATCAGTTTGTTTACAAGCTCTGAGTCATTTTCCTTGAACTCTTCAGAGCAGAATCCGTGTCAGTGATGCAAGTACAGTTAGCAGCATTAAACATAGGCATATAAAATACATAAGAAACAGTTGAGCTATCTACAGACCGTTACAAACGATCTATAGATAGTTCTACTGTAAAGAGTAAATATCTTGTAAATACTGTAATTTAATTTGCTTGTAATATTTAGCAGCAATAATAAATCTTACTTTACTTAAATTACTGTATAAAACAGTTAATTAATTAAGTAAGTTAATATAAAGAACCAATCTCAAAAATTGATACAGGGTTACACAGTAAATTATTGTTTATGTTCGCAAAATAGCTTAAACTAGTAAAAGATACAGTTCAGCCGCAATAAAAAAAAACCCTAAAAAATTTGAATTTCCCGCTAGAGCGAAACGTATCACCTTAATATTTCAACACTGCATCGTGACGTCCAATGAGTATGGCACAGCGTTGGACAGAAGCGGGACATATCATTCTACCAAGAAATGCATAGAATTTATTTTAATTTTTTAAAACTTGTGTTCGAATTTTTCTTCAAGAGTTACACCTTACCACAAAATAAACCTTTTTTTTAATTATTTTTGTCTCTAGCTCAAATCGACTTCACTACTACACTATTCGTTAAAAAAACTATATTTTTTTTGCCTCCGGATTATTTTGCCGTTGACTGTACTAATAGGATATAAGTGTAGTAGGATCTGATCTGACGCACTATCTAGGGAACCCCACTGCAATGCTTAGAATTCTGCCTTCACGGTCAGACTCGTTAGAACTTTTGTAAGCCGGATTTTAAGATACAATTACTATTATGTAACTTATGACTAACACTGCTATTGTCAACTTAAAATAATATATTAAACTTATTAAAGAAAATGCGACTTATATTGTAATAGTCGAAAGTTTATGTTTTTATGTTTTAAGATACTGGCTGCATTGCCGCGCTGAATAGCAATGCTGATATACTGGACCAGATACTCACCAGCCCTCGGACGAGTATTTAGTCTTCTTCTAGACTCTTATAGACGAGACCTAGAAGAGTCTAGAAGGCAATCTCAATATCTATAGAATGCGTAGGAAGAACCATGGTCAAGTACAATGCCCGCGCTTTCGCATTTCACGAATAGATAACTAACTTTCTAGCGGTCCCGTCGAAAGTCTACTCTGTAGTCCGAGATTTGTTCGAATTCATTCTCGAAAACTATCACGCAATTTTTGTAGTAAAACGAAACTTCGGGTGCGTCTTGAAAATGTGTCTGTACAAAAACGTGACAAGTTTCAGTTTTTAAAAATGAACTGTTACGAGAATGTATATTTTTCCAGACATAATTCATAATCAAGTATCTAATCATTTATATAAAAGGTGATCCGTAAAAAACAAGCACCTATTAATTTAACTAAACTAAAACAAAATAAAATAAACATAAGTTACATACATTGTTGTTACGGTTGTAATTAAAAACAACCAACATTTTCATAAAATTAAAAAACCACCATAAATAAAATGTCTTTCAAAACTTCAAACTTGCTACTGGAAGTTACCAAGAAGCTTCCAATTCGGTACCAATTAGGTTTAGGATTCCAAAAACAAATAACGATAAAAGTAAACTGTCTATAGACTATAGAGTATTGGCCGTTTGTAATAAAACTGATAACATAGCAGTGTAATCTTACTGGTGAGTCAATGAACGGCGAAATGTATAGAGAGCGTTCACCTTTCACCCAAATTCGCTAAGGTGCGGCCATAAACGTGTCTTCTCAGCCGAAATTTGACAAAATTTCGCTAATTTTTTAGATATATTAGCAGTATAAACAGATGTCACATAAATAACAATAAGTTTTGCTAACAAATATTGAGAGTTTTATCTCAAAAGTTTTAAACTAGCAGCGTACAATTAGCCCTTTATAACGACTATACCTTTCATTTCTATAGAAAGTTGGCGAAATGATTCGGAGTTCGTTCACCTCTCACCCAATTTGAATCAATGTATTGACAGCGCGGTCATGGACAAAATGGTGAATTTGACGCCATCTTGGATACGTAAATTGAACTAGTATAAAAAAATGCAAATACACGCAAGATCCATATTGTGATCCGTCAATATATACTATCGGATTACGATATTTATTGACGTGTAGGGTAATGTATTGACGGATCACAATATACATAACATACAAAAACCAAGATACATAAGTAAATATCATGATAATTATCACAATATTTATTGACGTGTAGCGTTCGCCATAAACCAAATCTAAAAAGGAAAATAAATTTTAATATTTCAATTTCGAACTTGCCGAACAATTTCACGACTTCCATTTTAGAAATGGTGATTTCGTAGTTTCCAAAATGGTGATTTCTGCGTTTCAAAGTTTCCAGAATGTTCTAAACAGATTCACCGAAATGAGCAACTGACATTCAAAAAGTTTTCGACGAAAGATAGTTTTCTTTCGAAAGTTGGCGAAACGAGCCGAAGTTCGTTCACCTTTCACCCAATTTGCCCAAACTTAAGTGCGGCCATGACACCACGCGATCAACAAGTGGCGAACGAATTTTTAAATTCAGCCAGCGCATGTTGGCTCGAACATTCTACCAATGGCAGATAATTTAATGTAGAAATTTGGACGCAGAAAGTGTGGATATATCTTTGTTAGTTTGATCTGCTAACAATGTTAAGATGTAGGTACCTTTGAATAAAAAAAAAACATGTAAGGTCGTGTAGGTTGGATTTTCAAACCATTTTTGTTTTCATTACATGTTTATTTATTAATAAAGCCCGTTTAATGTTCTTTTAAACGCCACCACAGCTATTCTTGTGGGCCTTCAGAATTCTAAGTAATATGATGTTAAATGAAAAACATTTTTTTTCGAAGTACATACATATACCGATTTCCATGGGACGGATTTTTCCGTAAATATAGAAAAATACTGGTCTGTAAAAGCTCTTTTAAACGTACTACCAATACCTTGAAGAATATTTTTTTTGTCGTAGCCCATATTGCCCTTTCTCCTTTACGAACTGTGAAGAAAATCTTAGTGAAAAACCACGAAACTGAGCCAATCCTATTATTATGTACCGTACTTATACTAACTCATACATAATTATGTACTTATGTACTTACATAATTGGTAAAAATGGAATTTGTTGTTTATTTGAGTTATTTAAACGTTATGTTCAAATTCAAAACAGATTGTAAAAACTTTGAAATTACGCTTGTAATGCGGTTTGGAAAACCCTATAAGCATACTAGCCATATAAAGAACCTCTTGAACTTCGGTACGTTTGGTAAATGTCAAGAAGAAGGAAACAAAAAGTCTGCGAACTTATTAAACAAACCTTTTTGGAAAATATGTGATTTAAAACAATGTGAAACAACTGACAAATGCGCTTAATGTGTGAGCAAAAAAAAACTGAAACAATCTTCAAGTTGAGAAACTCATTTGACGTCCGGAAGTTTCTGATGAATGAACTAAGATTCTGTTGTACATAATATCATTATAATTTTTGCGTTACTGCAAGCAAACTGCTACAGATATATCTTCATTAACAATAACCAAATTAGTTTATAAAATTACCTTCTTAAGTATGTATTTATGTAAAAGTCACGCCATTGTTGTAAGAGCGGTATTTTGCCAACTTCGGAAATGTACCTCAATGAACAATCGAGTAACAACGTCACGTCTTTATTATCGGAGCCATCTTATCTTGTTCAGCATGTTAATACTCTAACTAACTGTTCAGCCAAAATACCAGAAATATGTGAAGGTAGGTCACAAACGGTACCGGCAATGAACTTCGAAACTAGGACAGTGACCGAACTTTGGCAACTCGTGGAAAAAAAAAGAATCGCCATCGTTTGTACCAGGAGAAAATGAATAGAGAAAGGTTGATTTTTCGGCTGGTTGTGATTGTGTGCGAGAGTGCACACATTGACAAGTGAGAGGTGTAGAAAGCTCAAGTTTTGTCTTGTTTTGTTTACTTAGTGAAACGGCGGGCTATTTGGTCATATACTATTTTATTTACACAGATCTAGGTCAGTTTTTTGATGTTTACTAAGTAATGCAAGTTTCTAATTTGCATTCAATCAATAAAGTCACATAGCGTCAATAAGATCACATAGAATCCATCAGAAGAACTTTTTCGGTCCCAAATCTTGGCTGATTGGTTGATTCGTTGGTTTCATTGCACAGTTTGCAACTTATACTGTGACATAAACACACACTGTAAAGACACCGATAAAAAATCTGTTCAAAATCGTTGCTTGAGCTTATTTTTTTTGTTAAGGAGTGAACGAGTAATTTAAGATTTTTGCTGTACTAATAAATTAATAATTTGTTAAATTAAATTCTTTATTTCAAAAAACATGGTTTAAAAAAAAATATAAATACAAATAAAATTTACAATAATTGTCGAGCACTCAAAGTTGATTTTGTTATCGAGAATCTACATTAAGATTTGAATTTTGTGTTGTAGGTTCTACAATCCCTATTAATACATAATGAACTACATAGTGTAAATGAATGCTCTTTAAAAAATAGCGTTATTAGACATTGTGGTTTGAAAAGAAAACTCGCTATACTTTCTGACTTATGACATTATGAGCAAATTTTGACATTTATTATTACAGAAAAAGGTTTAAGCATATTGAAACCCGGCTCGGTTTATAATTAAGTTGTCTGAATGTGAAAGGTTGATGTGAAAGCCGAAACATGCCTATAACGTGTAAAAAAAAAAAGTACGATGCAGTTATCAATGAG
Source organism: Ecliptopera silaceata (assembly GCA_932527185.1). Lineage (NCBI taxonomy): Eukaryota > Metazoa > Arthropoda > Insecta > Lepidoptera > Geometridae > Ecliptopera > Ecliptopera silaceata. The sequence continues at coordinate 5,269,838 of OW052213.1, read as the reverse complement.
GACGGGAAATCCGCCTCTGAAATTCAGGTTTTAAGCCAAAGATCGTATTATACAGGCGTCACAGCTCAGTTGGTAGCTCTGCCTTCCATGCTGTGGGTCGTGGGATCGATTCCCAGCAAAAGTTTGTGTGATGAACATAAATATTTGTTCGTTTCTGGGTGTTTTTGTATTCTAAGTATGTAAGTATTTACAAAAAAAAAAAATAAGTATATATTCCGATTGGTACTGATTTGGATCAGTTGAACTATCTATAGATCGTTTGCAACGGTCTGTAGATAGTTCAACTGTTTCTTATGTATTTTATATGACAAATATTTACAAAATGTACATACATTTTGTAAATACTGTATAGTCGTAAGTTTGTTTTATGTAAGTATATTAAGTAAGTACAAGTATATAAGTATTCCATCTGCAATCTAGTTCCCCATAGTACAAGTTTTGCTTAGTTTGGGACTAGAGTGTGATGTGTGAAATGTCCATGAATATTTTATATAAAATAAATGAAAATATATTTGTGTTTAGATTTTCTGTAGATTGTCTGAAGAAAAGAGACAGGTAATTCATAGTAACAGTTTATTTTATTTTATTTTTCAATTATGTATATTTATATTTCAGTCATAGTAATACCCACATTATCCACCAGCTTTAACTGAAAAATAGTAAAATAGTGTCAAGTAGTTTCAAGACTTTCCCTCGCTCGTTGTAGCATGAAAATTAATTTGTTTACATAAATACATAAACGATAAGTAATTATTCCGGCATTGTGAACAGTTGGGTGAGATGTTTATCTATACTTAATATGTTTAACGGTGATTGTGTATCACTGGTAGATATAACACGCGATAGTCAGGCGATAAATCATTATCGGTAATTTTAGTAATGACTAGTAGTACGCCCCGGCTTCACACGGGTAGCGGGTAAGGAATTTCATAGGTATTTTTTTACACCTTGGGTTACATAATTGAAGTTTTAGTAAGGATCCCTATTTTTTTATAATATAATATAGCCTATGTTCATCGCAGATAGTGTATCTTCACAACGGTGAAATTTTTTTTTAAATCGGTCCAGTGGTTTCGGAGCCTATTCGATGCAAACAAACAAACAATCAAATCTTTCCTCCTTATAATATTAGTTTAGATATAAAATAATTTATTTCAAAGATGGACTAGAATGTAGTGGACTAGAGTTTGTAGTTTTCACCCAGCATTCAAAATAATGAAATAACTCCCGACAAGTCAGTCGATCGTCAAAACGGCTGTCAATAATATTAAAAGCGGCAACTAAATTATTTCCCTTCAAAGCTTGGAGACGAATTTCACAACTTTTAAGTCTTCTTCTTCTTTTATTTGTGTACTTTTGGTTCAATGTTTATTTTCTAGCATACAGCTTTAATTTTTTTTCATGGTTGACGCACGTAATCTGATTTATCTGTCAGTGTGCGTACGTGTCATTAAATTACCTCGCTATGTTTTATAGCATAGCTTGCTTTGTGCACAAGCTTACATTCATTTTGCATGCGTTCCGATGGCCGTCTTGATACATCCGGATGGTTTAGAAAATAAAACTTAGAAAAGAGATATATATATATATAGTTTTTAATCTTCAGTCATAAAGACGATAGTAATTTTACGTTTCTAATTTAGAAAATACATACAAAATTTAATCATGTTTTTGAAACTTGATTATTAGTGATTGTAATGTAGATATTGACTATAGTGAAACTAAAATATTATATTACGTATTATTAGTATGAAAGTACAGATCTTTGATTTTTGTTCTTCAATTGCAACTGCTAGACTAATTATGATAAGTCTTGAAATATATAGTTTGCAATATAGATTAACATACATTCTAATTCTAATTCTTGTTGGGGGAATAAGATCTGCACTGACGTCCCGCAATGGGGTGTTTTGTGCATTATCCCCCTGCTAACCTCACCCCAGCCAGCCCAACTCCTTAAAGTAGCGGAGAAGGACTTTGCGTTGGTGGCCGCATTGTTCTAGTATCCCCGATGTTGTGGTTGATGGTGATGGTGGTATAAATGACCCGATTAGTTCCTGTAGTCCAGTTTTGGACCTCACTTCACTTTTTTTTGGACCTCATTGCACTGCTACAAATAGCAGTGCAATTAACATACATAAATATACTAACAATATTAAAAACGACGAAAGCAACGTAAAATATACCTAATAATCTATTATTCTAATTTTATTTACGTTTCTGATATTTTACTAATACCATAGATAAATAGTATAATAGCAGACCTTTTGTTAGTACCTAAAGCATAACTTTCATAAAAACAAATAATTTTTAAAACTCTTTGTTCAGTAACGCAAAGTAAATATTTTCTTTTCCATTCTTAATACATTAACCTAAAAACTATGAAGTTTTCTTGTACTTAATGAAAATACCGTGAAATCACTCCCACGCGTTGGACACACCTTTTTTACACGTAATCTTTGCTTGTACAAGGTGAAGTGTGAAACCTCTTTAGAAGTCATGATCGCCTGGTACATTGTGTTGGCGATTGTAACATTGAAAACGAAAAAAAAACAAGGACATGTCATATTACTTTTTTTAGTTTTTAAAAGACAAAAAAATGCACAATAAACCATTTTTTATTGAACATTGTTAAGTAGTAGATATCTACTAATATATCGCGAATGGTTTTTTTTATACTATAAAGAATATTATTATATTTGTTCCTAAACCAAAAAATGTAGGCTTTTTTTAGATATGTACTTAAGAAAACGTTTATTAAACAATCGAAATTAGTCTGTAATCTTCATCTTTTGGACAACCAAATGGACAGAAAAAAAGATAACCGCTCAGAGTAATTTTGCACTCATTATACTATGTATTACAATTACAAAATAGTATAATGAGTGCAAAATTACTCTAACGGCAATAATTTTAGGACTAAATAGAAAAAAAAACATTTGCTAGTAATACGAATGTTTTAAAATTTAATAAATTAATTTAATTTTCCATATTTTATCTATTGTATGTGAATTTGATAAAACCACAATCTAATTAGTCTATCAAATACTCCAATGATTATTCAGAAAACACTTATCCTTTATTACATTGTAATATCTACTGCTATCTTTTGTAATCTTGTATGATAATGAATAATTCGTTTGAGCACATCAAGTTCATTACTTCTTTACATTCATATTCTCCTGGTACATTATGTACGTTAATTAAATTAAATTAATTAGTTTATTATAATTAGTGATATTATCTTGTAATAATTGAAGTACTAGAATTGACAATACGTGTAGATAAGATTTTATTCGATTGATTAGTTTCAATTATTATCTAGTATTTATCATATATTTAGATAGCGGCAAATAATTTTTAAAGTAAGATGTATTTGTAGAGAAACTGCACTAGTAATACTATAAAATAATTGTTCACGTCGTTCTGCTAAATATTGATAAAATTTAGCTTAACGAAACTGAATATTTTATTATAGTACCTAGAAATAAATAAATATTCACATATAATACCACAAGAGGAAATGCCAGATAATTTTGAAGCTCGTGTGGTATTCGGGGGATTATTTTTCCGTCCCAAATGTCGGCCAATAGAATTGCACCATGAGACGTATTAATGGGAACATTTCCTTTGACTTTTTTATCGATGGTGGACAGAGAACAAACTCCAAATCGACTCATTTTCATGCAAAATCTCCAATTTTCACAATTGAATTCAACCTGTCAGTTTGACGTGTTTGGATCATGTTTTGTTTTTTATATATAGCAACGACCAGAGAAAATTTTCAAAAAATTATCAGTATAATACCATGTAGGTTGTACCACGTGACGTCGAATGTTGCAATTCTATTGGTCGATATTTGGGTCGGAAAAATAATCACGGACATTTCACACATCACACTCTAGTCCCAAACTTAGCTAAGCTTGTACTATGTATAGGCTAGATTGCTGATAGAATATTTTTATATATTTTTATTTTGTAAATACAGTATACATATTTTTGTTTGAATTCCTATGAATAAGTATGTTATTATTAATAATATAAATTAGATAAAGATATAAGGATAATTTTGCCAACAACAAAATATCATAACAGCAGTTTACCCGCCAATATTTTTTCAAGATGGCGCCACGATTCAAAGAGGTTCTTATAATAAGGTTTATTTCCCTGTCCTATATATTACAGGTTGCTACGTGTAAAACGTCCGACAGTATCATTAGGTAATGGTAATCTTAGTCCATAAAGTTGTCCCGACACCGCATGCCAAAGACAGTTATACAACCTCATTTGGATCGACCTCTTGTTTGCACCTGACCGGTATAACTTGAGCTCTCTTGTAATATGGGGAGATACAGTTTAATTTTATTGATTTGTATGTGTATTTTGCCGTCTTTGTGTCAATATTTTTCTATTTCATCTACCCTGTTAGGTGTCGCAGTAATAAATATCTTAATATGTTTGTTTAATTATTTATTTCTATCACATGTTTGCAAATACAAAGTAGTGTAAACAAATACTGATATAGAGTTATGATAGATGGAATATTTTTCAGAGAAATGAACTTAATTTTATTCTTTTCGTAGTGAGATTAAAAATATACCTTTTTTGTCTTAAGAGTTGTAATGTCAGATACAAGCAAGTAATTTTGAATAAGACATAGAACTTCGAATGCTGGGGCCACATTAGCGGGCTACGGCGAATATTCGTGTTAACGCGATGTATGTGGCCGAGTACATCGTGTCATCGCGTAGTATTTAGATATGAACATCGCCTATAACCGAACACGATGTTTTTGTCGCGCCAACACGATACGAATATTCGCCCGCTAATGTAGCCGAAGCAGAAGAAAGAAAACGAAGAAGTATGAGGTGCAACGAATATATTTGACAATAATAAAGTGAAGTGACACTTGTCAACAAAACGTCAATATTGTCAAGGAAACCACATCGGAAGAGAAGGCTCAAGCTACATTGGTTGTCGGTAGATACAAATACTCTAAGATCAGTAACGGTACACGATGATATTAGCGAAGCCTTCTGACCCAGTTTGTGTACCGTTAACGGACGTCGAACCTGCGCCCTAAGCTGATAGAATTTATGTCATTGGTGTCTTGTTGGTATAGGTCAATGTGACTCATTTTTATATTTATCAAATTACTTTTTTTCTATATGATTTGACATTTTTGTAATAATTATATTTTTGTACAAAATTTAACAAATCTGACTTCAATCGACATCGGCAACTTATATTTACTTAAAACACATTTATAAAGATAACTCATTATGTACTATTCAGATCTTAGTAAAATTCATATGAGACTATCTCGTAAACTATATTATGTATTATCTATAAACAAAAATATTTAAATCAGTTTACAATTGATACAAATGAGAAACCGCGTAACATACTTACTAACATAAAAAAAAACATACAAACGAATTGTGAACCTCCATTTTTAAGTCGGTTGAAAATAATGTGTAAGTATTTCATAAAATGAATTTGAAATAATAAAAAAAAATCGGAATATTATACAGCAAGCTAAAGATATTGAAAAATAAATTACGTTTACAATGAAAACAGAAAAAGTATCTATAAACTTTTTAAAAAGTTTTAGATATTATATTAAATACAAATATAATTTTATTTGATTGCATTGAGTTTCTTTGAATTTTGGTCATTATATAACGGGACATCCTACTCACTTGACCTATAAAACCTGTATGCCAAAACCTTTTTCGATATTTAAAAATGAACCAAAACTTTTTGAACGAAAGTAGGTCACATAACGGTGAGGTAAGTTGTCTTTCCTTATGAGTCACGTAAATATACCATCAATGTGTCCAACGTAATAAAAAAATGTATTAAATTAATTGAAAGACTTGGTACGGTAATGGCGACCGATTTAGATTTTGTTATGAGTGGACATAAAATTAAAATGTTGGCAAAGTTTTGAAATTATTTTGCCTTATATTATACGAACACTATTCAAACTTAGAATAGCTAGTATTATGAGAAATATATTAATTTCAACTTTTACTTTTTCAACTACATCACAGTACACTAGTATCAATGTTTACCAACACATATTTTTTTTTCAAATAATGTTTTTTTATCATCACAGCCCTACAGTATGAAAAGCAGGACTAATACCTTCTTAGCTTTGACACCTGTCAAGATAAAGTCACATAACCTTTCCCGTGTTTGTCTTGTTTTGAAAACCAGCATATTTTGATCGTTTGCACATCCTCAAACTTCTCAACTTTTTATCAGTCTTTCCTGATCAATGCTTGAGGGTTGAAAAATCCATTGGGCTATTTGAAGCCAAGTAGCCCGATCACCTTGTAAAGACAGGGTGAGCTGGAATAAATGTGAGAATCGTAAACGTATCGAAACCGACGCATTTGAAATACATTGCGCGTCAACATCAGCTTTACTGTCGAACGTTGCACGCAGCGTTAGCGAGCGTGATTACGATACGATAATGATATCGAATACGATATGCTTACGATTGTCACATTTATTTGTGCTCAGCCCTCAGATGTATAAAAAGAGTTGTAGTAGTAATCTCTATGAGTAAACCAATTAAAATAATGCGTGCAACAAAAACAGTATCAATCGGTGTTCTGTGTCGCACTATATAAAGCGCAGTCCTGTCTCCAAGTCTTCGTAATTAGTTTACCGAAGAAATATCGCCTACGTCAGATCCGGGTTCATTTCAGATAACTTGATAAATGTTTTATTACACTGGAAGAGAGAAACATCAGTACACTTTAATAAAATCATATTACAGTTGAAAAGTGGAAAAATTTGGGGTTGTTTCCTGTGGGACACGAATAGAAAAAAAATTAGAAAAAAAAAGACGTGTGGCACTCGGGGACTGCCGCGGTAAAGCTATTGCATAGCATTTTTTGCTGGATTACACATGCGCAGTGTTAGGTTATTTCGTTACGGAATTTCTAAATTCGGGTTCCACGCTCAAGGCCCGCGATTAAAGCTATGCAATAGCTTAAAAAAGTATTTATAATCTTTCCCGCTGACTATAGATAGGTAATAGTAAATCCACCACAAATAATAATGTCTTACACAGTATAACAATTACATACAATATTTCAAAAACTACCTAAATATTACAAGGTTAAGCTATTAACTTACATTCCGAGTTTCAACCAATCAGAGACTGTAAAAAACACAATGATTTTCCATGAAGGTCCCTGATTGGCTGATTAATCTGACAGATGTGTGAACACTTGACAGATGCAAGATTAGGTCACATGTTTTTACTAATAGCCTGGATAAACGCTACACACTGCAAGAGACTCGATGTGCTTTGAGGATTTTCCACCGATCTTGTCATTATTAAAATTAAAGTCAAAACTGCTTTATTCAGTAAAATCACAAGGATCATTTAGAAGGATTATTCTGAAGACTTTCTTCTTTGAAGCTCCTTAGCGCTATTCCTAGCCGTATCTAGTAGTACTACATCAAGGTTTGAGGAGGTCTGAAGCCGTTATCTCACCATCAGTTCCTAGAGAGGCCGTATCAGGGCGTAACTGTCCGACTAGTCTCGGATGTGGGTCGACCGTTAGTGATACCATAAGATGCCACACGGGCGTTTTGTAAATAAATAGATAGTAAATAAATAAATATTCACGGACATTTTACACAACACACTCTAGTCCCAAACTAAGCAAAGGAACTAGGTTGCTGATAGAATTCTTATATAATTTTCATTTGTAAATACATACATAGAATACATAGTAACACCCTGACACTGAATAAATATTTATGTTCATCGCACATTTGTTCTGGGTGGGAATCGAGCCCACGACCCACAGCATGGAAGGCAGAGCTACTACCAATTGAGCTGTGACGCCTGTCAATGCAGCTATTTTGGACGGCGTCTTTTTCGTCTTTCTTCTTTTCTGCGACGACACTGCGTCGCAGGGATCAATCAAAAAAGATTAAATTGATTTATTTCTTTCCCATCAACATTTTATTCAGTTTCTGCATTTATGTTAGATAAAAAACTTATAAACATGATCGGATTAGGACCGGCTCCGTCTAAATGCATGGATCCGCAATTTCTGCCCACCTCAGTCCTTGATTATTGACAAACTGGTCATAAATGACCAGCCACAGTCGTTGCAAAACAGCTGGAGCATTCATTTTTTATTAATTATTTATTTCTTAAATTGGTGCATTCATAATTTGTAGTAAAAGATCCCGACATTATTTCAGCTGGAAAATCGTGGTTTTTATTAGTTCTTCAAAAATACGATAATTTGATAAATCTTAGTAAAATTGCCAAATCCAACATGAAATTGTCATAAAATTGCATGTTCTGCCGTCATGTTATTTTTTTACAAGTTTTAACGCGCTTGCATAATTTTTTTTTTCAACCTATATAGTCCCACTGGGCACAGATCTCCCCCAAAGCCTTCTCTCTACGAATCCCGGTCTTTGGCGACACTCCACCAATCATTTTCCTGGACATCCTTCCAACGCCTTTTTGGCCGACCCCGACGTCGCGTCGCCTTCCGACCTCTATCTTTAAAAAAGTTAGCGTTGACTTTAAGTCATCATTACGTATGGTAATCAATACTTCAAGTCTGCGCTAACTTTTTATAAGATAGACCGTGAGAATTTGTGAAAAGTGGATCAGCTGTTCTTTATGTACTTGTAGTTACTATGTATCCGTTTGATATCTTGAGGTCGAACAGTTATCCGTAATGTCTTGTTAGCTGAATCTGGGGCGACCGTTACGGAATCGAACCTGCTACCTATCCGTGGATACAAGATGTAACGGTTTGCATAAACATTATGTTAGTATTCATTGCTTTGCGATGATTGATGTATTTTTTATTTTTTTTATTTCAAACACTATTTAATCCTTTCATAAAAAATAATGACAAGTATACTTAACAAGTAACTTAGATAAAAACTTAATAAATAATCTGTACTCATAGTAAAAAGATAGATATAAATAAATAAATATTCATGAACATATCACACATCACACTCTAGTCCCAAACTAAGCAAAGCTATATGGGAACTAGATTGCTGATTGAATACTTAATATACTTTTTGTAAATACATACATAATATACATAGTAACACTCTAACACAAAACCTCTCTCATTCCACTTTCCTCTATACTATGAAAGATTATTATTTTAGCTGTATTTTTGTTTTTTTTTTACACGTTATACCGCGTTTGACCGCGATCTCACCTGATGTTACGGGACGATGCGGTCTACGATGTAACACTCTCGCTTAGAAGATACCCATTCACTCGTCTCTTAAAAATATCCAAATTATAGGACTCGGGAAATAAAATTACATCCGTTTTATATACAGCGTATATATAACACATTCGTGACCTACTAGTTCCGTCAAACTATCAACATTATTGATGACGTCATCAAGTTCCAAGACTTCTATGAATGTCAAAGTCACTAAACATTGTTGAAACAAAAATATGTTCTAAGATTTTCACTTCCTGTATTAAGGGTCCCTTCATTGTGAAATTGGCGAGGTTTCGAATAGGATTTTTATTACAGAAACTTTTCACTGTTATAAAAAGACTTTATATAGTGTAATATGCATATCAAAGAACGATATTTCAAAGTTGTATGTATTAAAAAAAAATATTAATTAACAACTGAGAAATTAATTAATTTGTAGACAAGGTTTTCGAATGGTTGAATTTAATTTACCAAAACTATTATTTTGAAATATTGATTAGTTCTACCATTCTACCCTCGTATCATCTCTACATCTCGCTTCGGTTGCCTGGAAGAGATCCGTCTCAGTGGTGAGGCCGCCCATTGTCTTGCCTATTGTTATTAATTTACGTTATTTAGTTTTCTATGTGTGTGGTATGTAATAAAGAGTTATCTATGTATCTATTAAATAAAATAGTTTTAATCAACTTGAATATTTTTTGTTATAATAATTAAAAATTTGCAAGCACAGCTGGAGCACATCAATTTTTCACTGGAGCACATCAAAATAACATCAATGGACGTGACTAGATTTGAACTCACGACCTTAGGTTACCAGTAAACTACCGGAGCCCACAAATACTTACATGCGCTATTCTTCGGTCACTGACATTTTTAAACATGAAAAATCATGAATCATTCGCCCCAAAAAAACACTTCAGTATAATTACATAAATACCTGTCACAGCATAGCCAATTCTTAGACTTCAAGTAGGTCACGACAACATTTTATCATTTTGACAGCGTTTCAGTATTCACAATAACTTTTTGTATTTGAGTATGCAACCTAGTTCGCCGGTGCTAGAATATGATGTAGGGAAATGGACTCTATGTGGTTGTAATAAGGTGGTTTATGGTTGGTTGGTTGCAGGGTCAGATTCAGACGACCTGTATTTAGGGCGACCGTTCGAGCCTTCCTTAGAATTTCGCTGCCTATTCTGGAGTTTAGGCAGGTAATGTGGGTATCTAATGCATATTCGATTGGGATAAAACTAACATTAATTTGATGTTTTTTATACAGAACTTTTAATGATGATTTTTAACGGATATTTTATAAGTATGCATTTAAAGGTTGTGTGGATTGTCCAGCATTAAAAAAAAACATAAGTACTTGTGAAATATCTGTGACCATTTAACCATTAACCATTGTAACCATTTTGGGCAATAATTAACTATTGCACAAAATGGGTGTTTAAAATCATATAAAAATTCAACAACAAATAAAAAAAAACTAAAAATCGAGATATATGTAGTTATCAAAAAAATGCGTTTAAGTCTGTAAATAAAATATACCAAACAATAATATAAATAGTGACGCATCTTGGGAGAGACCTACGTCCAGCAGTATAGTGCCTGCTGATATAGGTTGATGTTGATGATGATGAAGTTTCAGTTAGTTATATACCCCCTATCTTATAAAATGTTAGCGTTGACTTTAAGCATCATTATGTATGGTAATCAATACTTCGAGTCTACGCTTTTTTTTTATTGGATAGACCGTAAATCTTTATGATATAATCAAATATTGAGTAAAACTAATGTTTTTTTTTCTCTAGCCTATATCGTCCCAGAGCTGGGCAAAGGCCTCCTCTAAACTAAAAAATAATTATTTATCAATATAAAATGTTTTATAAACTGTTTCATAAGTATTTTTAATATGGCAATGTACATTTGGTAAGTACTGTATAGTCGTAAGTTTGTTTGTGAATAATAATACCAAATGTTTTTGATTAAATTAGTTACAGAATAAGTACGATTGCCTCGACCATCAATTATAGAGGCTTTATGCTGGAACCCACAATTTGTTTTTTTTGGTCACACTTAATTTGACTGTTTGAATACCACTTATGGCTTTTATTATCTGTGGTATTCAAAAAACAAAAAATGCAACAAAAATCTTAGTTTACAAGCTTAACAAAAAAAGTAAAAGATGAACTTAAGATTACTTGACATTGCGTAAGAAACTTAGTACCTATACAAAAGACTTAAACGCGTTTCAAAAAACATTTCAGTTGTATTATTTTAACAGTTTTATAAGATATCACAAACTAAATAATAGTTCGTGAATTAAAAAAAGTTTCTAAACCTATTTTTATTGCAACCTTCGAAGTGAATATCCAAACTATTTAAAAACCAATTCGCAAGGCTCCGAAATTTTAAAATACCGAGTAATTGAATGAGCATCGACAAATAACGAATGATTCACTTCACTGCGACCGGTCACTACATGTCGAGCCCGCTGAGACGTCACAACTGCTACGTCACAGTGACGTCACGCCACAGACTAGCCACCAGTAGCCACCGCGATCAACACGCCCGGGGTCAACGAACGACCGCGAGTATTTTGGCGCGCTTAAAAACCACCATTTTACAAAATGGCGGCTTCGCCGTGATCGATTAAACCAATCAATAATGATTCAATCGATTGCCTACTCAATTGAATCTGAAATTGGAAATGTTTAATTAAATAGACCTCTCATAAATTTCTGACGTATTTTGCCTACGTAGATATATTTAGATCTATTTTTATGTGTTATTATTTCTCTCTAATTAGTTGCTAAATGTAATAAATTATTTCCATTCATTCATCATCAAAAAACTAGTATCTAGGTAATTTCTTTAAATAGCCCATGGTTTGCAAAATACAACAAAGTAACTTCACAAAAACTGGTCATGCAAGTACTTACATCATAATAGAAGGACAGGACAGCAGATTTTTTTTTATATTCTCAAAAATATCCGACCGGACATCGAACCCGCCGCCAAACTCGACCCTGAACTACCACGAAACGACATCATGACGAAACGTGACGAAATAAAATCAAGTGAAATGAATTAAAAATAATAAAAACTAGTCGCGTTTTGTCTATGGTTTACAAAAAACAAGATGTTTTTGGAACAACCTCAAAAAAAAATTAATTCGTATGTATGTTTTTTATTTGTATATGAACCGATTTTTTTTTATACGGCATATTCAATGGCATTTATACTTTTTTAGTTTATTTTTTTAATACTACTTGTCGATGACGATTGGAGTCTGTTTTTTTTCATATAAAACATATAATTATGTAGGTACCTACATATTTATACATATTTCTAACTAGAAAGAAATGCCGATTCGTTTTATAATTTACGATATTTTTACGATTCCTTGTGCCAATGAACTTAATATGATCATAGTGGGATATGAATATGATATGTCACAAATAATAATACTTAGATATTTTAATATGTTTTATATCTAATATGTAATCTTTATGAGTTGTCTAAGGTAAAAAAAAACATTGTATTTTGGTTGCTATTAAAAAATTAGGCTTTTTTGGTACCTAGCAATAAAGTGAAATCTAGTAGATACAATTTTCAAGTGTATTGCTCAATTTCGTGCAATCACAAGTTCATTCAACCGATTGTCTAATTAATTTATTTACTTAATGTATGTAAATTGAGTTTATTAAGTATATATTGATAGTACACGCAATGCCTTAAAATAGCTAAGTGTTTTAGTAGTTTAGTTTAAATTAACTATTAAAAAATACAATTAGAGTTCATCATCCTTTTTGAAGTGAACTAACTATTTGTGAACGAAGTTTGAAATATTTTGATCTATTTTAAAAATACTACCTGTATTTACAAAAAAAATGTATAAGTCATTTATCAGCCGCCTAGTTCCCATCGTACAAGCTAGTTTGTCATAGAGTGAGATGGTTAAATTGTCCATGAATATTTATTTATTTATATAATATTTGTATTACGAATTCACTATATACAGTTGAGCTAATTCTTGTGTATAATCTATAGATAGCTAAAATTATCCAAATATGCTTATAATTACCTGTTTTTTTTTGTTAAATCATTTAAAAATTGTTAAAACAAATGGTAAAATAGCCTTTTATATACAGAATCAAGATAAACTGTAAAAGAAGATCCCATATAGTAAATAAACTATTCTCACACCTTGAAAACCTATTTTTTATATAATTAAGTTAAAATAAAAACTAGAGCAAATCATGTTTTCAGAGCGTGGGAATTAGTTCGTACAATTTACTCAGTTTTCTTTATTTGTCTGTTATTTAATTCCAAGAATTAATATTGAAAATTCAGTTTTTACGTTTTAATCGATCATGAATGTCAATAGTTTTTAGAACAAATCATTGAAACAGAATACCTTGTCGACTTGACGATTTAATAACTTGAATGAAATATTCAAAATAAACACTTGACATTGGCAGAATCGCATGTCGTATTGACGGGTAGAAGTCAGATAAAAAAAGAACCTTAAAGTCCCACCAACTTAAGGTGATACCTCTCGCTCTAGCGGGAAACTGAGCCTTTTTTTTATTGCAGCTGAGCTGTATCTTTTACTAGTTTAAGCTATTTTGCGAACATAAACAATAATTTTCTGTGTAACACTGTATCAATTTTTGAGATTGGTTCTTTATATTTGCTGGAAAGGTACAGAAATTGTTTTGTACAAAATTGTTTTGGAACAACATTTCGCTGACAGTTTTTGTCTAGTGTGAGTGCTTATTGTTCGATTTAATTATGAAACGTGAAAAAGAAGTAAAATCTCTCAAAAGTGATGCGCAGGAAGTTATTCTTTTATTTTAGTTTTGATACATGCCTTTTACAAAATCGCATACAAAATAGTGAGTAAATTAATGAAATAAAAAAAAACCCAAAAGTCATCCGTCTTTGTTCTACGATCATGACGATTTATTCGTGCGGTCAATCGTCCAAGAAATGTGTCATTCTTTAGTTCTAATAAAATCAATTCGTCGATCGTTGCTCTACTACGTCACATATCAATAACCTTTCTCGTGATTACCATATTTCGATAGGAACCTAGTGTTGTTGAACTTTTTTGAACTAAAACGGCTAGAATAATGAACTTTTGACAGGTGTCATTTGGTCTGATCAACGCTTGAGGGTGTTTAAAATGAGCCCTAGGTACATCTCATCAGTATCTACATTCCCATTATAATGGTATCTAAAAATCACCAAATTGTTTAATAATCAGTAGAGTTATCGCGTTGACTTATATAATTGTAACCTGTTAAATTGGAACACATTGCTTTCATAAGGAGGAGGGCGTTGCTACTTGCGACACAGTATTTTACTTCTGCAAGTAACATCGTTTTTATGTTTTTAAAATTTATATTGTTTTTTGTTCCCAAATAAATACTTTTTTGATTTTGATTTGAATTATAATTAGCGTATTGAAGCACTAGTTGGCCGACAGATTCATGCCTTGATCACACGTACCGAGTAAACCGGCGAGACAGTGACGTATTTGAGATACACTGCGCGTCGACATCAGTTTTACTGTTGAACGTTGCAGCGTTAGCGCGCAGTGTATCTTAAATACGTCACTGTCTCGCCGGTTTACTCGGTACGTGTGATCAAGGCATTAGAAACTCATTATTTATGTTATCGTGTCATGAGAGTGACTGAACAACAAATGACAAAAATCACTTTTATCTGTATTGTATCTGTATACCATTTTTGGATGTAAGTGTAACCACGTGCATTTTTAGAATGAATTATCTCACATACACACAAAATACATACATAGTTACATACCAAAAGTGTAGGACGCCCTCCGGCGAGATGGAGCGACGATCTGCGCTAACATTGGATGAGAAGAGACGAAGACCGGGCTTATTGGCGTCTTGAGAGAGACCTGGGGCCCGATAGTCCAAAATTGTAACGTAAACGGTTCGTATAAGCAGCAGCTAAGGTTCACCAACGTAACGTGTACGAAGAATGTGCTTCGTATCGCTGTAAATGGCTAACCGCTCATCTTTTATCCGTTCGTGTGACAGCGGTAATTTCACAATCTTCGGCTCACTAACGTTTGAATGTTGAACGTGTTTGACTACACGCTAATCGCGATCCCAACATACGTACGTTGATGAACCTTAGCTGCTGCTTAGACGAAGTGTTTACGTCATAATTTAACACAATTGGGGCCCTGCGTCCAGAAACCTCAGTTTTTTAAGTGGATTAAAATACCTAAGATTCTATTGTTTTAATCGAGTTAGTATTAATATATGTGTGGTATTATAGGCCTATTATAGAGCATACAGATTGATTAGTGCAGAACATGCGATCTTCTTCCGCTTTCGCTGACTACGCTCCAGCGATTATAAGAGTGTGCGCTAATTTGACGCAGGTTCGCTTCCCGCACACGTTTTAGTGACTCAAATCCAAAAATTTTTTATTCAGTAAAATCACAAGGATCATATCGAACAGTCTTATATACTAGGTGATTCTAGGTGCCAGTTCCACGCGACCAGACCCTAGAAGAACGGGCAAGAAACTTACGGCCTGGTTCCTACCGTGTTTTTATATGATCCTTCTTACAAAGAATTACAATTACAATCAATACTGAAGTTCCAGTGTGCTGTCAACACATAATCGTTTTTAAATGGGGATCAAACAAACGTCAAGTATTTGAGTACTAAACATATATCTACCTACTAATATATGTCGGTATAGATAGCAATATGGCACGCTTTGGATAGCAACTCTTAATTTTCATTTCCATTGCCGGGTTAATGACCTCTTGTGTAAAAAAAGTTCGCTGGCTCTGTCAATACAGGGTTGTTGCTAGGCTGCATGATTGGGGGCATAATCACTTACAATTAGTTAAGATTATTCGATAGAGCTGTAAGGATCGTCAAAGGACGATTTAGAAAAAATTACGTAATAAGGCCAATAAAATTTTAATGTAACTAAATTACTATTACGATTGGGTCATCAAATTCAAATAAGTTTTAAGGAAAATACCTTATAAAACATATCACACCTAATTTGTTACGTGTTTTTGAATGATAGTAGCAAATTAAGAGCTAAGATTAAAAAACAAATTACAAGTATCATGTTGTATATTTCCTGAATTATTTTAACCGTGAGCACGGTTTGGACGAGAAATTACCAGCTTTAACTATATATTTCGGATCCTACGTCCAGCTCTGGATAGAGACTCCACCACGTGGTCTGTGTTTGTTTATGTTATGTGACAATTGATACGATGTGGGCGGAACGCTGATAATGGCGTTTTACGAGGCGTCAATCGTATTTAATGAGGCAGTAAATAACCGCGGCGTGTAACTCTCGTTTAAACACAAAATTGACTGTCGAAACGAATCTTTACTTTTTAGTACGCTCTTCACCAAAGTCTTTAAATTGTTTTATTTTCTATTTAATTTAGTGTTATATTATATTAAATCAAATAAAAGATTGGATTTATATACGACCTTATATTTTGGTTATAACTTTAGAATATCAACTAATTGGACAGTAGAAGTAAGTATAAATTTTCCAGTAAAACATTCGTAAAAATAATCTTAATGATGATAGGATTAATGATGGCATATATTCTAATCGTATGTAGAAAAACATATTCTGCTGAAATAAGAAGTAAATCTCTTTAAACCATTAAAAAACTTAGCTTAATTTGGCACTAGAATGATGTATGAAATATCCGCAAATATTTATTTATTTTACATTAAATACTCATGATCATATCATACAACTTAACCCAGCTCAAAAAAAAAGAGCTGTGAGAGAAAAAAGCAAAGCTATGAAAAAAGTAAAAAAATATGTTTATAGTGCATGCACAGATTGCACAGTTCAGATCGCATAGAATGCCTCAGCAGAAGTCGGGCAGGTTCGACGACCGCGCCGAGCACGTGGTTGGAGCAACACCCTCGGACGTTGGCAAAAACCAGGGAAGCTACAGTGAATCACATCCAAAGTGGACGTATCCAGGGCGAGACTGGGGGCTTATGTTAATAATTAAAATTTATTGGTTTTTTTTCATACTAAATGAAAGGTTTTTGAGATAAGCTGTAATAGTTTGAGCTATATCTAGATAAATGCTTAATTGGTTGTAATGATGAAACCAAACCATATATGTACCTTTGTGTGATATCACATGTGAGTCCTAGTTTTTCAATTGTTATTTATCAAATGATAAAAACGTCCAGATTAATGAAAATGACAGGATATACAAGAAAATAGAAGTATTTCGTTGAAAAATCAATAAGTTATTATAATCAAACTTAACCTATTTATTACAGATGAAATACTTTTAACTACAGATGTTTCTTGATAAGTAAGATGCGGTTAGCCCCCGTCCTAAGTCCCTCCCTGTCAGCCTCACTTGCAACTGACATTGCTCCTTCTAATGAATGCTATTTACGTTACGAGAGTAGGAAACGTATTGTCTGCGCCATTTTATATAATACACGGAAAACAGTGAAGAACATTGATATAATAAATTCACTTTTCATTTATTGTATTATGGATGGTTGAGAATCTTGATATTTATAATAAGTAAATAAATATTCACGGACATTTAACACATCACGCTCTAGTCCCACAATAAGCAAAGATTGTACTATGGGAACTAAATTGCTGATAGAATACTTATCATAACTAGAATACTTATTAGTACTAAAAAAAACATAATGTAGTTAGAATTGACTTATGGTGTAATTTTTTTTTCTATATAAGCATTTTTTCGAACTTCCATTTTCGATACCTAGAATAAAAAGTAACACCCAGACATATCACACAAACTTTTGTTCTCGGTAGGGATCGAACCCACGACCCACAGAATGGAAGGCAGAGCTACTACCAACTGAGCTGTGACGCCTGTCAAATTCTCCTAGAGTCAGATGGCTAAACACTTATATAAATCTAGCTGTCCCGGCGAACTTCGTACCGCCTTAGAGATATTTTTTTTCTGAGAGATTTTCTTTTTTTTCCGTAAGAACCTTCTCCTAATAATAACAAATAAGTACAACAAAAAAAGAATTAGTAAAATCGGTCCAGCCATTCACGCGTGATGCCGTGACCAAAGAAAACGGGTTTAATTTTTATATGTATATAGGAAAACTATAACTACATTATAACTTTTTATAAGATAGTGACAACCCCCTATCTTATGAAAAGTTAGCGTTGACTTTATGTCAGCATTACGTATGGTAATCAATACATCAAGCCTGCGCTAACTTTTTATAAGACCGTTGAAATCTAGCTATATTACCTAACAATCATTTAACGTGTATTCTGTCACTGTCATCACAATCCAGGACACCAGACACCACAGTTGGGTAACAGCAATTTTCCACTTATTTATCTAAATTCTCTGCATTCGTATTGTCACAGTATTAACAAGTATTAACAGTAAGAACGGTTATTTTTCGATCCCTGCCACAAACAAATAATATTTTCAAGGGACACTCGTATGGAACAAAGTTAGTTTCGATTAATTAGTATTAATATTTATTATGTATTAATGTTTATTATAAAATGTAAATCCATAATTGGCTTTATGTATTGTTTATATAAGTTTTGTAAATAGTATATTAAGAGCTGTGGAAATAAATAAATGTACAAAAAACCTGTATATACTCAACGAAAATAATCGTGGCGACACCACACGGTTCAATGCGAAACGTCACTTTAGGTCATTAGGGCTAAAATTTAAAAAAAGACGGAAAAAAATAAGAAATTTTATCCGTCTTTTTTTAATTTTTCGCAACGCGCGATAAAGAACTTCGTTCCAATATTCGAATGGCGCACTAAACACAAGTAAAACAGATAATTTGATCGTTTTTCGATCGTTTTAGAGTTTTCAGAGACTTTATATACGTTAACAAATGAGTTTTAAAAATGCACACACGTTCGACTTTTTAATGCACTAGTCAAGCGATAGATCCGTCAAGACTGTGACTGTACAACCTATGACAAAAAACTATTCATTATTATTGTATCTGTATGTTTTTGCAGTTTTTTAGAGTGGAACGCGTGAATTTATAAATTGTTTTGTCTGTAATACCGAAACCAACAAGCTTTTCACAACTATTATTTCAACACTTAATCTGCCTCTACAGACGATTACATTTTTTTTCTGGCTCGCTCTTTTGGTGCATTTGCCATTTTGCGAGATTTAGTGCTTAAGTTTTTTTTTTATTAAAAAACTAATACGTTTATTTAAAAAAGAACGGCCGGTTTCTGGAAACGTAAATCACGATTGATCCGAGTTTGACACATAGTAGTTATTCAATTTTTTGTTGACCATCGTTCGAGAAACCGGCCGTATGTTTCTACTGCATTGCGCATGTATTTACCGCGGTGTTGCCAGCTTGCGGCTTCCGTTTGCTAATCTTGCTTGTTTGCTGATATTTATATTTCCTTATATTGTTCTAGCAATAGGGCTTTGGATTGTTGCATAAAAGGTGTAATTACTTGCATATGAGAATATAATTGAAACATTTTAGTATGGTACTTATATACTTAAATAAATTCTAAATTAATTATAGTAGGTAGGTACATAAAGCATCTTAGTCGTTTTAATTAAATTAAATAAATAAATAAAAAATGTGATGAAATGAAGTGACACTACTGAATGGATTTCATTGAAATTTTACAATAATTTAGTTTTTTATACCTACATCAGCATAAAACAGAAACTATAAATCACCAGTTATTAACTAAAAATGTTATGTTTTTATACTAGTATTTGCAAATAGACCATTTTAATACCTACGCATACAATATACCATTTTGGTGCTTAGAATCACACTTTGAGCAAAAAAAGATTCAAAATGATCTTTGTGATTTTACTAAATAAACTTTTGGATTTCATTTGTACTCTACAAAACTTAAAATTTAAAATCAACTTCAAAATAAAATAATTCTCAGCGATTTTATGCAAATTAATTTTCAAAAGAAGTATAATTAAAAGAAGTCTAAACCAAATAAACAAGTCTAGACCAGTGTTTTTCAATCTGTGGGGAGGCCTTTGTCAGAGGGTCGCCGGCAGAAGGGAAAAGGTAATGAATATAATGTATATGTAATGAAACGCTACTGATTGGTATTGATTTGGATCAGTTATCCTATCTATAGATCGTTTGCAACGGTCTGTAGAGACCGCGACTGTTTCTTATGTATTTTATATGCCAATGTACATTTTGTAAATACGGTATAGTCGTAAGTTTTTTTGTGAATAAATTTATTTATTAGAAGGTATCAAAATAAAGACAATCATTTATCGCAGGCTTTTAAATTACTTACCAATAAATTCTTCAACTGTCTGAGGGGGTCGCCAGAAATGTTCAACCTGTAATGGGGTCGCGAAATCCAAAAGATTAAAAAACACTGGTCTAGACAAAATAAAAAAAAAACAATAGACAACGAATAGATTTTAAATAGTTTTATTTATTTCTATTTTACAATGTAAAGTACTGTTTTGTATTAATATATTTAACTCGATCTGGATTATATAAACATGAAATCAACAAATAAACATTAAAATACAGTTTAATGATTTTAATTCCTAATTTTTCAAGACCTCGTTACGTAATATCCTGTCAACGGGCTTTTTTTATACATCGTTTTTGTATACAATTTTTTGGATATGTTTATTTTGCTACAATTGTTTTTTATCTATATCTATATATATCTATATATATAAAAGAAAGTCGTGTTAGTTACACTATTTGTAACTCAAGAACGGGTGTACCGATATGGCTGAAAATTGGTGGGTAGGTAGCTTAGAGCCAGGAGACGGACATAGGATAATATATATAATATGTAGGTATGTATGCAATTGTGGAACAGAGTTCGCTGGGTCAGCTAGTAATATAATATTTTCGAACCTACCTAAATTTATCCGTCATTTTTTTATTTGCTGTTGATAATTCTATAAATATGTAACACTTTATAAAGTAAGGCTTTCTGAGATCTAAACTCTTTTGAATTCTTTTCAAAGGTTAAGAAGTTTTGTGTAGGCAAGCGTAGTGTAGGACGCCCTCCGGCGAGATGGAGCGACGATCTGCGGAGTGTAGCTGGCAAAAACTGGATGAGAAAAGACGAAGACTGGGCTCAGTGGCGCGTCTGCAGAAAGACCTACGTCCAGCAGTGGACTGATATACTTACGTTGATGATGATGAAGAAGCTTCGATTGAATACTTTCAGGAAATCTTCAAAGTTATAAACAACTAATTGAACCGTGCCTTCGTTGGGCATAATTCGACCGTTTTTTCTCCGATTCACTTTGCAAAACGGACTACCACGTAAAAGGCTTTTTATTTTTTTTTTTTTTTTTTTATATACTATATGACACTCAACAATAATGTGGCTTTCTATTGGTGAAAGAATTTTTAAAATCAGTTCAGTAGATCCCGAGATTACCTACCCCTTACAATTTTAACAAATATACAAACACACAAACTTAACTTCTTTCTAATATTAGTATAGATTATAATATTATTTACTATGTAAGTAATTAGTAATAGTATAGATAGAAAATAACCTTACAAAGTTCTAAAAGTAGGTGGTGACTGAAGACTACTTGGAATCGATAGGGCTTGAATGACAATGCGACCTCGAACGAAAGTACTTTTACTCTGCGCATGCGTGACTAGGGTAGCTTATGTGGTCTAGGATACCTAGGAAACAGAGATAACAGGGTAGGTTACAATTTGAAGGGTTTTTTGCTTCTTGTTTTGATAGCAATAGGTACTTTGACGACCGATGTGGCGCGGTGGGCGATGGTCCGCCTGCGACGCGGAAGGTTGCGGGTTCGATTCCCGCCTCGGAATAAATGTTTGTATGTTCTGCAAATATTTATTCCGGGTGTTCTGGGTATTATATGTATAATAAAAAATATCTATGTATGTAATGTATAATATTAAGTATGTCAGTCTTCTAGTACTCATAACACAAGCTCTGCTTAGCTTGGGGCTAGATGATGTTGTGTGGATTGTCCAGCATTATTTATTTATTTATTTACTTAATTTAGATAACTTTACTGATACTATTTACTTAGATAAAAGCTTATATTCATTAAAATGTTATAAACTTTTGTGACCTGAAGTACGGGAGACCTTTGCCCAGCAGTGGGAAAATATAGGTTAATAAAAAAATATTTGTGTTTTTTTTTACAAGTTATAGGCAAGCGTTTGGCCGCGATCTCACCTCATGTTAAGTGATATTTTTTGAGTCTTTACAAAAAAATAAAAAATTTTCAAAGCGAAAAAAATATATTATAGTTATAGTATAGTTAGCTTCGTGGAGTTAATTTTATTTTTATTTTATTAACAATGTCACCAAAGTCTAGCGGGTGAATATATTAGTCGTTATTCTTCTTTTTTCTTTCAAATAATAGTCTGTTTACATAGTAGGTACTTACCTACTTATATTATTGGAAACTATCACGGTTTTGAACATAGTTACCTTGATAAACATGATATTTACCATTATTTGTGATATCGTGAATATCGGCAAACAATCAAACTCTCAAATCATGGTATCCCGTTTACAGAAATAAATAAAATAAAAAACTTTTATTTCTATGCACACTATACAAAAATGTATGTACCTACTAAATATAAATAAAATAATAATTAATGCTAAGCGTAGAAAGTTTGTTATTACCGTTTACATAGTACTTATAATTAAATGTTTTCTCTACATATCTATGCTAGTCTATGTACAATAAAAGTAGGTACTTTAGTACTTGGCTCGTTGCCGGACGCTGCGCCTTAGTCCACTGCGCCATTGACCCGTAGGGTAACTATGATGGCAAGGTCGGGACAGCCGCCATTTTTTTTGTTGCAACCTCTTTTGACCACTAGCAGAGACTCGATTCGATTTAATAAAAATCAAGAGTATATTGCGGGCAATGCTAGGACCGCCGCCATTTTTTTTAATGCAACCTCTTTTGACCACTAGCAGAGACTCAATTTGTTTTAATAAAAAGAGTATTTTGTGGTCAATGCTGAGACAGCCACTATTTTTTTTATTGCAACCTCTTTTGACCACTAGTTGAGACTCGATTCGATTATCAAAAAGTAAAGAGTATTTGCTGTTATGGCAATGTTAGAGCAGCCGCCATTTTTTTTATTGCAACCTTTTTTGACTGAGTCTAATAAAGTGGTTTGATTTTCAAAAGTCGACAGCTTGCTAATTCTTTTTATTTGTAACCTGTTTTGACCAATAGCTGAAACTCGATTCGATTCTCTACAAGTAGAGAGATCTGCGGTTATTTTGTTGTTGTTGTAGCCTCTTTCAACCACCAGCTGAGACCTAGGCTCGATTTTTTATTAAACTTATTTATAGGAGATATTTATTGATAGAGCTAATAACTGAAAAATACACGAAAGAAAAAGTGTTATCTTAAAAGTAATTAGGAACGTTTAGTATTTTCCATTTTCCATCAAGGCTGGTAAAAATAATAACATTCCTTCACAGATGGTAACGAAACAGAATAGAATAAAGTCATTTTGCTTATCACCTGCAATAAATCAACTAAGCGATTTGAAATGTGTTTATCGATACATTATTTTTTTAATTTTTTTTACAACTCTCAATAATTTAAGATTAATGAAGTGTAGTCCACAGACTATAAACATTTGACAGACAGACATCCGCCATCACGCAAATTAATTTAGACTTTAGACCTTATTGCAATAAACCTGTTCTACAAGCATTACACTTAACCGATGGTTTAAACTATTGGTGTACATTTTAACCTAAATTTTACCTTTCCTAGAACCATGACAATAGAAACAGAACCTCAACAATCATAGTAAACCTACTTCGTCACTAGGCTAGACCAGGCATAGGAAAGTGCACAGCATAGACAATTCCTACGTGCATAGACTTTGAACCATAGAGAATTGCATCGCATAATGCTTGACCTCAAGTGAAATGCTATTATTCAAGCTCTAGTAATCCCATGACATAATAAATAATGAAATATAGAGTAGGTAAGGTACTTATTGTCTAATAAGTTGGAACAGGGAAAAAGGTTTTAATAGATTTTCATATACACACAAATTAATATGTATGAAGGTGATTTGACATAAGTCGTACCTTGTTTTAATTTTTGATACAATTTTTACATTTTTTTTATTATCAACTCTAATTGATACTAATTTCTAATATTATCTTTGTCTACTTTTTTAAATCAAATATCTGTTTAATTTTACAATAAAAAAATATATTGTGTCCGAATGCTACTTATTTTCTTCCAAAGGGTTAATTAACCTCTTTTGAAAAGTGATTAATGAGTTGCCAGTAACAACATTCTTTCATTCAACAAGAATTGAGCCTTCTCAATTCATATATTGTTGAATTCACAATGACTGTTTTAAAGGAAAACGCATAGACAATACGAAATAAATGTAAATTACTTTCATAATGAGTATATACTCTTAGTAACTTCATGAATTACAAAGTAATTTGTATATCCCTTAATAGGAAAGACTTGCAAATTGTATTAATTTGTTAGAAACGGATGTGACACGATTATGCGACGTGTGTCGTGTAGATATCGGGTTTAAATAACGCGTGAGAATTGACGGGATTTTTACTACCGACACGACACGATATTTGATGATTCTCAGCTCAGTTCGTATTAGCTATAGGCAGGGAATAGACTGAGTAGTAGCATAATAAAACGCTCTTTAGAAAGAGATAACGCGATTGTGCGGGCAATATCTGTCTCTTTTCGGTAGGTCTGTAAAAATAAAAATCCAACTACTGGCTGCACTGTTTTCCCGCCCTTAGGTACTTCATACCTAACAGGGAACGTTCAGTCCAGTAGGTTTAGTACCGCTAACGTAGCGAACTTTGTCGCATCAATCGACAGTGTTGATTGGAATGAAACTCTCACAGGAAAATATAATAGTACAGCTATGATACAATCAATAATAAATATAATTAAGAATAAATTTGACATATGTTTTCCTTTAAGAAAGACATACAATACTAAAAAAAAAGAGACATCATGGATTACATCGGACATTAAAAATTATAAATTATTATTATTTGACATTATTAAATTTAACAAATTAGAATGTAGTAATGAATCTATTCAATCATTATTATCGGACATGAATAATCACTATGATATTTTATTAAATAGTAGTAAACGTAGGTACTATGCAAATATTATCGAAAATAATAATAACACCTCAAAAGCAATGTGGGGTGTTATTAACACAGAACGAGGTAAATGTAACTCCCCGCAACTCGATTTTACCGATGTTGTGGTGGGTCCGGATGGTTCAAAATTTAATACGAAAAAGCAAGTAGTAAACGCAATGAACATGAGATTTTTAAATGCGGCGGAGGCGTGCGGCGCGCCGAGTGCTGACGTCGCCGGTGTGCGCCGCGCGCTGTGCTCGGCGCGCGCCGTCGCCGACCGCTCGCTGCGGCTCCGACAGTTCACCGCCGAGGAAGTGTATATCATCACAACCGTAAAGATACCGCCTAAGACTTCTCGGGATGTTTATGGCATTTCGATGAAGCTTCTGCGGTCGGCCATAGTCGTGCTCGCTCCGGTACTAGCGTGCGCATTCAACTGTTGCATGCGTGAAGGAGTATACCCGACTCCTATGAAAATAAGTAAAGTTTCTCCTCTGTTTAAAGGTAAAGGTAAGCGAAGTAGCATGGACGGGTATAGGCCGGTTTCGATAATACCAGCGATAGCGAAGATCTTCGAGAACGGTCTGAGCTCTCGCCTCACAGCGTACCTGTCGTCAACGAACGCCCTCTCTGACCAGTCAGTATGCGTACCGCGAGGGTCGGTCGACAACATCACTGGCTCGCAAAGTTGTCCGTCTCGTCGTTGCAGCACGCGAAGGGAAGCAGCACGTTGCTGTTATTTGCTGCGACTTGTCAAAAGCGTTTGACGTAGCAGACCATGACACTCTCGCAGCTAAAATGCAGCACTACGGGATCGCTGGCCCGGCGTACGCCTTATTGTCGGATCTCATGACTCGTCGAAGCCAGGTGGTCATGGGGAATGGGATCACATCGGACCCATTGCAGTCGACCATGGGAGTAGCACAGGGATCCTCGGTGTCAAACATCTTGTTCACGTTGCTCTTAAATGACTTACCTGAGGCTATCACGGGGGCTGAAGTCCTCATGTACGCGGACGATGTAGCCGCCGTAGTCACTGCTTCGTCTGTCAATATGCTGGAGGTCAACCTTAACAGCACGGCAGCGCGGTTATCGAGCTGGTTTAGGATGAATGGTCTTGCTCTTAATTTGAGCAAGACTCATTTTATTCACTTCGGTTTGTCGGGCCGCGCCGTGCGGCCGCTATCAGTGGCGATTGACGGGAAAGCCTTAGATCAGGTTGAGTGCACTGCTTTCCTGGGTCTCCAGCTGGATAAAGGGCTGACATGGACGAACCACATCCACAAGCTATGCGGTAGGCTGGGCAGCGCGTGCTACGCGCTTGGTCGCGTGTCTCGTGTACTGTCCGCTGAAGCAGTGCGTGGGTGCTACTTTGCTACGGTTCACTCGTTGCTGCAGTACGGCGCCGAGCTGTGGGCGCGCGCTGCCGATTGGGAGCGCGCGTTCAGGATGCAGAAAAGGGCCGTACGTGCTATTGTACGAATTAAAAGCGACGAATCGGCAAGACCGCACTTTAAGAGTTTGGGTATTCTCACACTACCTGGTATAGTAATATATCAAGTAGCAGTGTACGTGAGAATAAACCTGAACTCCTACGCAACTCTAGGCAACTCGCACGTCTACTGCACTCGCGGTAGAGATAAGCTCTCGTCCCTGGCCCGGACATTGACGAAGTCATCTAGGCTGACGCACGTCATGGGCCCGGCGGTATACAATAAGATTCCAGATGCCATCACTGGAGCACCAACCATGGCTTCATTTCAGAAGCGCCTAAAGCGCTGGCTTGTCGA
This sequence comes from Ecliptopera silaceata, assembly GCA_932527185.1. NCBI lineage: Eukaryota > Metazoa > Arthropoda > Insecta > Lepidoptera > Geometridae > Ecliptopera > Ecliptopera silaceata. The sequence continues at coordinate 5,242,597 of OW052213.1, read as the reverse complement.
GCAAACATTTTATAGTTTTAAGGAATTCTTAGAATTTAAATAATGAACTTTGTTTAAATGAATAATGTTTAAAAATGAACTTACCTAGTTGTATAATATATTTAATGTAATCTGACCTATAATAATTATTATGAATAAAAATCTTATCTTATCTTATCTTATCTTATCCATTTTATGTCTATGGTATTACAATTGTTACATGTGCTCACCACACAGCAATTTAGTAAATGCACCCTAGTATAAGTTCCTATAAATAGAATGTAGGACAGGATGTGGTGTTTAGTTATTCCATGCGCGGACCTATGATGATGAACGATGTCCCTCTGTTACAAGGACAACGTCATTGGCATGTAGAGCCTAGGCCCTAGGACATTGGTTACTACTTTGTTCTACAAAGTAGAATATTAAAAATACTTTGGACATTAAAAAACGTGTGGCACTCGGGGACTGCCTGTAAAGCTATTGCATAGCATTTTTGGTTGGATGACGCATGCGCAGTGTTAGGTTATTTCGTTACGGAATTTTTGGATTCAGTCTCCACGCTCAAGGCCCGCGATAGAAGCTATGCAATAGCTTAAAAACCTATGTATGGAAAGTCTAGATTATGGAAACTCTAGTTTTTACGGTATATCCCATAACAGAGTTTTTTCGCTCATAGTTACTATCATTAATTATTAACTAAGTACTTGAATCGAATCGAACGTATTAAGCAGCTTTTAAAAGCACAGATTTTCCATGTTGTTGTCTTGTAAATTATATTTAAAGATTTGTGTTATTTCTCTTTTTGTTTTGTTTGTGACGGCAAATAAAGTGTTTATATGCTATATATTTCTAAGATAATATTTATTAAAGATATGGCAGAAAGAAAATCCAAAGATTGTACCACGGAAGCGATCTTGCGACTTTCTCTACCGCTGCGAACTATTTCCCGGACGGCGGCCATTTTCTTAGACATTTATATTTCCTGATTTGAGTAAAATCTTAGTTAAATGGTTTTCTAGTTATTATGTAAGGTCAGTGTGGGCAAGTCCGGCATAGTTTTCTTAAATTGAATTTCAATTTAACTTTAAAAATCGAAATAAAATTTATTAGTTACTTTAAGTAGTCGGAAAATATTGGTATTACATTTTTCTTTCTATATCTATCTAAAAGTAGGGTTAATTGTAATTGTCTTCAGATTTATAGCATTTTTTTGTAAAGTAGGCATTTAGACGGACTTCCCAAGCAGTTTGAGGCAAGTCCGTCTAGTAGCAATAAAATCGTAACTAGTGAGCCAATATGTATGAAAACCTTATCGATAAATGATGAAAAGCTGCCGTTGAAATACGTGTTTTAAACGTGTGACTATAAGGTATACTTTTAAAGAAAAATAAAATTATTAAAATCAAGGGCAAGTCCGGCATATCTTTGCTGATGATGTACTTTCAGTGGTTGTAAACATTTTCACAAAGTACCCACTTACGATTTTTTTTGTCAATAACATACAACTCAATACACAAGAATCTTTATTTGTAAACAAGTAATCGTTAATAATGTAATGTATGAATTTTGAAATGGTGTGGCAAACTATTGCCAGATCTGTAGCTACATTTATAACACTTTCTGCCAGTACGAAATAAATGAGTATGGGATAATTTTCTAAATCAGATCTTTGTTAAAACGATAAATGTTCACAAAGTCTGACATGATGTGCCATGCATGCTACATGAGTCAGTTATAAAAAAACAGAAACTAAAAAAAAGGTTGGATAGTTCCATGCTTTCAAAATATATTCAAAATTTATAAACTTTTAAAGAATACTTATAGGTGATGCTAGTCCTCTTGCAAACATACCAGCGCATCTTTCACTTATTTATTTATTATACAAAAAGTAAATACAGAAAAATAAACTTAAATAGATTAGATTTACAGAGGCAAGCTTAATCCTGAAAAGAGTTCACTTTCGTAGACAGGCGAATAATACTTACGAGTTGAATAAACAGTATCTATAAAATATTTATAAAATTTGAACTACTAAAAAGGTTGACAATATCTGAAATTAAGGTAAGTCCGGCATATGACGGACTTGCCTTATGTATAGTAGACGGACTTCCCAACTATAAAATTCGAATCTTGGATTTTTCTATTTGTTATAATTACGAAACTAATGCGTTATTTTTGAATCGGACAACAGATATACATTCCCGAATCTGTAAATGGCCTACGTTATCACAGATACTCAGAAAACTCCTTAGATTTCACGCCTTTTTTTTCATTTTTCGACGAGACGTCAAACTTCAACTTCAAGTTAAATTCGCGGAAAAAATTGGTTGTCAAATTTTTTCCAACATTAAGATGTTAGCGACATCTATTATCACTAGTTCGAACAAACTCAATGATACTGTTTTACCAACCGAGTTATATGGCTCTAGCTATTCAAAAACGGAAGTTATTGCCACTAGACGGACTTAGGGCCTAGACGGACTTACCCACACTGACCTTATTTAAGTATTTAGGCATTTAATTTTGTAATTTATGTGATCAATAAAATAACACTTAATTTTTAACTGTTTGTAAAGTCATACTTTTTATACATTTTTCATTTTTTATAATTCATATTTATCATGTTTTTAAGTGTTTTATGAGCTATTTTTTAAGGTTAACTAACCTTAAAAAAAATAGCTGTGTCAATATTTATAAAAAATGCTGCGCGGTTTCACGAATCAGAATTTATGCAGTACTTATTGATTTATTTACCTACCTACATTTTAGCAAAATAAAAATGATTATGATAAATAACAAAAAAAAATTCTATGGTACCTAGACATGCATACTTTTTGTTATCTATGCATGTCTAGGTACCATAGACTCGCGAACCGTGTCGGACGCGTCCCGGACGCGGAAACAACGTCACTGACCGCGGGTTTCCCCTTTCACTGCGACACTTTGCCGCCATGTTGGTTTAATCAATTAACTACATAATTTACAACAATTTGGCGGAAAACCACAACAATACTTTTACTAATGCTACCAGTAATATTTTCCCGTGTGGAATGATTTAAGTACGTGAAGTTTGTCGGTCAAGTAAGGAGTGATTTGACTAATTCAAAGACTTTTCGTCATGTTTTGACTCATAATTTATCATTTATGTCGTAAGGATGATCACGTAGTTTGTTCGAAGATGTACTTAGAAGGAGTCGAAGACGACATTATGACATTGACGCCATCCAGACTGCTCAGTTCGTACTTAATTGGTTTATTATTGGTTATGGGGTTTTCAATAGAAGTAGAAAAATAGCATGAAAAAGTACAAATAATTACAATAAAAAAGATTTTAATAAAAATAGTTTTATTTATATCTAGTAGTAACCAAGTGCGCCTTAATGCTGGTTTTTATTTATATTGTCGTGAATGAAACTTAATTTATTTACTTACTTTCAGACCTTTCCGACTCTTAATTTATGTTTTATTTTAGTTATTTGCAAATGTCCAGTTAATAAAATTAAAATAATAAATATGTATTCATGAGCTTATCACACTCATCTAATCCCCAAAACTAAACAAAGTCCAACATCATTCATTCTATTTTTCATTTGATGAATGAATACTCAAATTTGAATTTCAAATTCAGAATATACATGAATCAGTTTTCGAAGTTATTCCGGAAATCACACGAAGTATTTTCAAAAGCTTTTTTCACCGGGGAACTACGTAGTACCTACCTAAAGCTTGGCCTCACTGTTAACTACCATGAAGTTTAGAGTTTTCTGGTGCATTCCTTACCAGACCTTTAAAATACCAAAATAAAGGTATTTTAGAAGTGTGTATGATAGAAATAGCTGCTCGCGATTAGACCGCCGATTGCAGGACAGTTCGATTTTTGTTACACAGTTTATTTTTGTATTCCCTATCTGTGCCCCTAAAGTATTTTTTTACATAATATTATTTATACAACACAAAAATTACATATTTATTTATTTTACTGAGCTGAACTTAGAACAGAGACTTTATTTAATATACATACTTACATCAAAATTAATTACTTTGGTAATTACTAGATTATTATTATCTATTTTATTTAGATACAACACAAAATAAAAAAAATTGAAGAACTCGTTTTAGGGCTAAGCTCGTGTACCTAAGTACATGGTTTATGTTTAAGTTTTTTCGCTTTTATGTTTTGTTTACTTCTAATAAAGAAGGCTTCCTAAAATCAATTATGCTATTCAATATTCCTGTCAATAAAGATTTATGTCATCATTTCTTAAATACACCGCCAAAAAAAAAACTTTATTTCGGAAACAGAAACAAAGTTAGAATAAAATAAAAAAACTATTAGTGGAGTAGTCGTGAGCCTGTGTCGCAGCAACCATTATAAAAAGTGCGTATTTTCCCTTCGTAAATATTTAGTGCTAAACGGAACACCCCAGTTCACTTATATTAGGCAGTTGCCGTCTTTTGTTTGACTGACACACTTTGAAAGTGTAAAGATGAAAAATACGATTCCGCTAATTTGCATTATAAAAAGATGAATTAGCATGTATTTTGCGTTTGCGCAGACTCTGAGTCACGAGCGAATGTAGGTTTATGACCTTGTGAACCCTAAAACTTAAGTAAAGATACCTATTTATATTAACTTTGATAAAATACAATCATTTATGATTATTGACATTATTTTATTTAACATCAGATGTGATTGCGGCTAAGCGTTTGCCTAAAATCCTTAAAAAAAATATGTATGATGATGTATTTATGATGTATATATATATTTATGGAATATATGGGGGAGACCTTTGCACACGACACAATAGGTTTTTTTTTTCTAACCTAAATCGTCCCACTGCTGGGCATAGGCCTCTCCCAAGCCCCTCAATAGGTTAAGTAAAAAAAAGGAAAAATATGGACATGATTGCCTATAATAATAAATTGCAGCCATAACATGAATTTTAGAGTGTCTAAATTGAATTCATCTAAAAAATAAAAATCTGCTAAATAATCCCGTAGTTTCTAAGTTATTGTATGCACCCACTTTCTTATGTTAATACAACACAGTATATCTATTGACCATTGAAGCGTAGAGAATCCGCCTCAATAGCTTCCTACACATTACACATGCACAATGTGCCCATTCAACAATAATCTGGATAAAAAATATGCAAAAAATGATTGAAGATTCTCTAAGAGTTGCAATTGCAACTCTACGGATTAGTGTGGCGGGAAGAAAGCGCCGCTTTCTTGAATTTTTTTGATGAAGGACGTCAATTGACTTTTTGTACGTTGGTTTATAAAAAATCTTTTTTGTTGGGTTTATAGCAGAAAATAATATTTCTTTATACGAGCATGTGACTTATATTTTTAGTCAGTTTTTCTATCGCGGGCCTTGAGCGTGCAGACCGAATACAGAAATTCCGTAACGAAATAACCTAACACTGCGCATGCGTAATTCAGCAAAAATGTTATGCAATAGCTTTTCCCCGAGCGCCACACGTCTTTTTATTGTTTCTATAATATTCTATTGCTAATGCATATATTTTTTTTTATAATTTGGCAGCTCATTTTGACTATAGTTATCTTCGTAATTTTAAATTATGTGAAAGGGATAACAAAATTTTAGTTTAGTGTTGCCAAATTGTTAATTTAATACATTAGAAGCGACCTTTTATTTTTCAATATTTATAATTTTACTTTTAAAAAGTATTTAATTAATTTTCTTAAATAATTATGAAAGCATTTGCTATACTCACTGACCACAAGAAATATGATTACTTATTTGTCACTATATGACAATGTAGATGACATAAAATCCTTTTACTTTGACGGTGATTGACTTTAAGGACGTCAATCACCGTTTTTGGTAAACTCATGCAGTGACATTGCATATTACCATAATATACTCATGGAAAAACCATCATTTCATTCATTATTATGGTTAACCGGCTTTTTCGTCATATGAACGTCCCCACTTTTACCTTAGGTAGGTACCTATTTAGTAACTTACAATCCGATCTAGTATTTTTTAATTTATAAGTAAAATGTTTGGTTTTAAAACGTCAAAAACATTATTAGGAAACTCACTGTGTTGTCTGTTTTGTCGATTTTGGTACAACTTGATAAATACTAATTGAAATTACACACAACGTCTAGTTTAAAACTAAGCACAGATTGTATTAAGAGAACCAAATTACTAATTAATAATTTGTATAATTTTTTAAGGTCTGTCGATAGCTCATAGACATATTGTAGAAATAAGTATATCTGTGTTTTGGGTACGCTTCCGATTGGTACTGATTTGGATCAGTTGAACTATCTACAGATCGTTTGCAACGGTCTGTAGATAGCTCAACTGTTTCTTATGTATTATAAATACTGTATAGTCGTAAGTTTGTTTGTGAATAAATTAATATTTTCTATAAAAAAAAAAAGTATATCTACTGTTAATAGTCGCAATTTTTTTTGTGTATAAAAAAATAGATATTTGTTGTAACATGGCAATAAACACAGAACAATCATCAATATTTGCTATCACATATTTGTCCTTAGTGGAAAACCCGCTTTTTTTTAATCCAAGTTTCTAGTAGAGAAATTCGTGTAGGTAAGTAATTAGTTTATGCAAATAAATAACAATGACTCAATAGTTATAACTCAAAAACGTCGTAATCTTCTGTAATCCTTTAACTAAATACTTGAAAACTCACTTCAAATCCATTATTATCTCCTAATCTGCCACCCAAGAATGTAATACCTTAACAAAATAACCCAATTTTGCACTACTAAGCATGAATTATACTTAAATGACATATTTAAGATTTTTTTCAACCTGTCCCACTTCTGGGCAAGGGTCTCTTTATTTTATTTGAGAATAATTGCATTTTTGGGTGGCATTTTTGTCAATATCTTGTCCAATTTTAAGAAACCTTTGCGGTGGTTACAATTTATTTAGTTAAGTAATATAATGTATCCTAATCCTATTTTTTTTTTGCAACATAGTATTTTTACTTCTGCAAGTATTATCGTTTTCATAATGAGGTTTATATTGTTTTAGTTTCAAAATAAAGATTGATTTGATTTTATAATTAAATACTATTTTATAATCTGTTGAAATAAAGCTCTTTTATGATCTGTGGATGACCAAAAAAGTTTGAATACGTGTTGTGTTTTTTTTTACACACTCTTATTGGACGCAATGAGTTCCATATTTGACTTCCGAAACTGTGATTAAAAATTACATGGTTTTACAAAAAATATATGGCATATTGTCACAAAAATGCAAATAAAACAAACTTATTAATATTCATCATAAATTATTTATATACTTACTTACTAAAATGAAATATGTATTTATAAAAAAAAGTTTTTTATCGGCAATATAGTTCCCATAAAACAAGCTTTGCTTAGGTTGTGACTTTGAAACATTGTGAAAAATCTAAATAAAAAAAAACTTACAGAAAAGTCCTTGTTAAGCCAATATAACCAAAAAAAGTCCAAAAATACTTTAAAAATGATAAATGAATATCTGAATGTTTATATAAACATCGTCCGAATGTTATAAATGATATCTCAAATCGTGTCGGACAATCCGAATCCCACATGCTATAATGGATTGCCAAGACGATAACCACAAGGCAATTTGAACCTTCTCTCTACGAAATAAGAGCCTTAAACTTCATGGTGTTGAAGGCTAATTTTCATGAAAAAACAAAGGAATTTGCACTTTAAATTCACTAGGGTAGGAAGGTATTCTGCAAAAACATGCTGTAATCGCTGTAAGAACGCGTGCCGACATTCGTTCAATGAGCTTTGCTATAGCTTGTATGGAGACAGACTTTTTCAATATAATTACTCCTTATGTATGAAAGTTTATTTAGAATATTCTTTTAATAAACTTTCTTAATACGGGTAAGTAAATAGAGGAAATAACCGAAAAACATTATTTGAGTTGTTCTTCTTCTTATTTAAGAGCTATGCTCTTGTCTGCGTAATGAATGCAAGTCACGCCATTTATTTATTTCCAGGGCTGCCTCATCAGGGCAACCTTCATCTTTATTTATTTATTTAAAGGAAAACCAACAGCACAAATAATACAGAATGAGACAGAACAAAATAGAAAACATAAGGCCAATAAAAGGTTTTCACGAGTAGTAAAGAAGTAGAAAAGTGTGTGAACACATAATTGATTTGGCTCATGTAGTTTATCTTTTTATTTGAGTGTTTAATTTTATATTTTTACTGACTATAAGCATGATTTACAAGCAAAGGTTACAAACCTTTGCTTTTCGTCCCTACTTTTCAATTTTTCCGGTCAGCTGTCACTTTTCACAACTAAGATTTTAAAATAAATGAGTAAATAATACCCTTGATACCCATTTATATGACAATGTACATTTTGTAAATACTGTATAGTCGTAAGTTTGTTTGTGAATAAAGTTATTTATAGCCATAATTATATATTTTAAAATAGTTCAATTCCACCCCACGCAGCCCCAACGAGCCGATCGCCATCCATCACCAATGCAACTCGTTGTTCATTTCTCCGTTCACACTCATGTTCATACTTATTTTTTTCGAATATGCTTTCGTTCATACATATTTTTTGCTCAAACCCGGTGGTCATTTGAGCACCTTGCTACTCTCTAGTTTGCGACATTTTGTCTTTTTTTTAAATTGGGGATGTGATTCATCGATAGCTTATCGATATTTTCAAATATGTATTAATGTTGGTAGTTTTATTTCATCTTTTGTGATTGATTGTAATTGTAAAATAAATGAAAATTTGTTAATATTATATTTCCATAAACCATTCTACCGTGATTCTGTTTTGTTTTGACTTTAAAAACGATTTGGGAATCGTTTCGCTAATGCTGGGGCCACACTAGCGGGCTACGGCGAATATTCGTGTTAACGCGATGTATGTGGCCGGGTCCATCGTGTCATTGCTTAGTATATCGCCTTTATAAGAACACGATGTTTTTGTCGCGCCAACACGATACGAATATTCGCCCGCTAATGTAGCCGAAGCATTAGTATATAAACGTGCTATTCACGCATCAACGCACTATTGTTTTTTTATACCACTTCTGAAAAAGTATGAAAACCAATTAAAAAACTATACTTAACGACCTATAGATTTCTAAACCCAAAATACTGGCTGCACGATTATACACGATTGAGTAGATAAAACAGTTGAGTTATCTGCAAATCTTTGCAAATAATAGCTCAATCTATTGATTAAGATCAATTATTGCTATTATAGACTATTTCACCACGCTTTTTGGGTAAATTATATCATCATCATTTTGAATATATGTAATATGTGTATTTAATTTTCAAAAAAATATGCGATTGCAATAAACTCGATACGACTTCTATCGATATTCACATCACTACACGTGTCCATACAAACCTACTTATTCATAACTAATTTACAAGCTGCCCTCTATGGAATAGGCTTGACTTTAATCCGCAAAAAAATACTTCTTCACGACAATGTGTTCAAACGCTTGACCATATTGTGGACAGATATGACGGATGGGACACCCTGGCAACACTGACACAGGGGCACGAACTTACTTTCATCAATTAATTATATCTTTAAAAAAAAACATTTAATAAATCCTTAAACAAAAATCCTGAATTAAAGCTGTTTTTTATTTATTTATTAAGGCACACATTTTTTGGTAATTTTTTTATAGATTTGTGAGTTTATTCTTTCTCAAATTTCAAAACAACTGCACGCGTTTTATAAAGAGAACAAGAATATTGTCTGTTAATGCTAAAAATAGACTTAAACCCCCGCCATAATCTAAATAGATTAACCAAAAAAAAATGAACTAACTAACAAATTCTGTTTCTGATTGTTTTTTTTACAAACGTTACAAAAATGCACAGTTACATGCGAAAACTATGTTCAAAACCGTGATAGTTTCAAATATTATAATTAATAGTCGTAAGTTTGTTTGTTTGTTAAGTTTGTTATCTCGGGATCTACTGAATTAAAATTTTAAAATTCCTTCACCAATAGAAAGACACATTATTGCTGAGTGTCATAGGTTATACAAAAAACCGAAAAATAAAAAGGCTTTTACGTGGTAGTCCGTTTTGCAAAGAGAATCGGAGAAAAAACGGTCGAATTATGCCCAACGAAGTGGGCACGGGTCAGCTAGTGTATAATACTTTCCTCCCCTGTACCTCATCATCTCGTGCGGGCCAGTCCCGCGGTGTGGATTTGCGAACTACCCTTCCGTCTCATTGTCCCTCCAGCTTGGCTGCAAGACTGCTACAGGGTGTTCTACTGCTCCTTTGAATCAATAAATGTGATTTGACTGTGAATATTAAATCATATATACTAGAGAATGCGGTCAAGCGTTTGCCTATACATAAAAAAACTTTATTTCAAGCAACTCACACTAAATTGATCTATAGAAATACCTTACAATCTTACAGACTCTGCTTTAAACATAATAAAACATAATTCTAATCATGTATAAAGTATAAACTAGCATATAAAAATATCCGAATAATAAACAAGCATACCTACACTTTAAATTAAAATATCATTGACACACAAAAATTAGATTCTCTTTTCAGCTGCGTCAATGCAATCATATATTGCACTTAAACAATTCCTACTATATATTTTTTTCTTTTGATTTCTACCAAAATGATTGCCTATTATAACGGGTAGACTAGACACAGTGATTGTAAATGATCCTTGTGATTTTACTTATTAAAGTAATTTTGAGTTTGGCTTTGACTTTAGGGTGCATGGAAAGAGCCTCCTCGTGGCGCACACCGGTAACAGCTAGGCACGGCAAAGCAGTGTCTAGTCTGGCTAATCTTTCCAACACGATGCTACAACAAAATACAGTTGTAGCATCGACACGATAAGAAGAAGAAGAAGACTTTAGTGTGTTCTCGAGATACACTTACAATAAGAGCACCCTATAGCACTGGTCATTCATGTCCACCTCACCAGCCTACCTGGACGGCTGCTTCAGCACACTTTATTAACTGCCCACAATAGGATTACAACGACAATGGTCAATGTGCGTGCAAAATGATAGCAAATCGCCATTACAAAGATCATCGTTTAAATATAATAAATTCAAGAGTTGTTAGTTTATATTTGAACGCACTCACAACAATGAAATGCATTTTTTTTTCAAAAGGATCTATACTCTGCTTTGGAGCGAGAACAGATAAAAAAAATAGAAAAAAGGTAGGTCATGACTTTTTATTGATATATTTTCCTGACAGATATGTTGTACCTTAATGACAGGACCAAACGTTGAATGAACAAAGTCAAAGTCAAAATTTCTTGATTCAATAAAATCATAGGGATTATTTAGAATCGTCTTACATACTAGGTGATTCAAGGTGCCAGTTCCCCGCGAACCGAGCTTAGAAGAACGGGCAAGAAACTTACGGCCTGGTTCCTACCGTTTTTTATATGATCTTTCTTACAAAGAAAAGAATTACAATTAAATTAAATACTGAAGTTCCAGTGCGTGTCAATTTAACTTAGTAACGGTTTTGTCTAGTTGGCCAAATATCTAAGTAAACATATATAAAACAGTTGTAACGTCAACACGTCGACAAGAAGAAGAAGTAAAGGTTTTAGATCGGTATACCCCAAGCGTTGAACAACCAAACTTAACAAAAAAAACTGTATACTTAATGAAAATAAAATTCAGTATAGCACAATTAACATTAGTTACATTTGACTATTGATTTAAAATATAAATATAAGCTACTACATTATAAATTAAACATTACAATTATTTACTTACATTAATTAATGCGTTACATGTAGGTACTTAGTGACTAAGTTAGTGAAAAATAATTATTAATATAATTTACTATTTAGATACTAAATATTACATTTGTGGCTTGTTCTGATTCATGCAAATTAAATGATGTATAGAAAGCATAATAATATAAAAAAATATGTTACTAATTCTGTGGTCAAATGTCTCATAAAATTACTCATGGAAGAAATGGTGAACCTAGATTCTTCTTCGTAATGTTTACTTATAATTTGTTTTTATGTGTCACTTTGACAGTCATTGACACTTTAATGACTAGTCTAGATTGCTACTGTGCTAGTCATGAGATCATCAACCTATATCAGTCCACTCCTGGACATAGGTCTCTCTGCAGACGCGCCACTGAGCCCAGTCTTCGGGTCTTCTCATCCAGTGTTAGCGCTACACTCCGCAGATCGTCGATCCATCTTACGCGTGGGCGTCTTAAACCACGCGGTCTAAAATCTATTAAGATAATATGTGTTTATTCGAGTATTATATGATTACAAAATGTTGGGTATAATTATATAAAATACTAAATAATTTATATAGTTCAACTGATCCAAATTAGTACCAATCATAACTAGGATATTGGCTGCATTGTCCCGCTGATACGCTTGGCCAGATATTTTGTTAATATTATTATTTGATAGAATTCTATTCTCATAGGATTTTAACGTGTTTCTACTTGCAAAAATAGATTTTTAGAACTATCTAGATAAAACAAGTAAGTTAGCAGCCAGTATCTTGGGTACGCTTCCGATTGTTACTGATTTGGATCACTTGAACTATCTATAAACCGTTAGCAACGGTCTGTAGATAGCTCAACTGTTTCTTATGTAGGTATTTAATATGCCTATGTGCATTTAGTAAATACTGTAATAGTCGTAAGTTTGTTTGTGAATAAAACAATTTACTAGTAAGTAATGTATTTAATTAATTGAGTGCGCTGGAAGTATTTTCGTAGCATTTTGGTGACACAAAGCTTCAAACAAATTCAAATACCTACTTTTTCTTGATTTGAGTTGCAAAAAACAAGTTCCGAGCGTATGAAGCAAGAAGATTTTATTATAATAATTCAAAACACTGGAAGCATTATAAATAATTTCGAAATAAACTATATATTCAGCCTTCTATCCGTAACTGAGAATAATTGCTGGAGTACGTAGAAAGGGGTCAATAAATCGAATACTCGAATATATCAATAAATCCCTTCTGATATCCTATTGCGAAATGATCCTTCGACTTTTATGCATTTTCTATTCACACACTGATGAGATGCACCAGTTAGAATACTTAGAATACATAATATGAATGACTGAATTGACTTAATTTCAGGAAAATTATTAGCGATTTGTTTTAACATTCGCAATCATATAATATAATTAATATTCACGTACAATTCACGCATCACGAGTCCTAAACTAAGCAAAGCTTGTACTATGGGAATTAGATTGCTGATAGAATACTTACTTATATATATATATTTTTGTAAATATGTTCATAGAATACATAGTAACCCAGACACAGAACAAATATTTATGTTCATCACATAAACATTTGCTCTGGGTGGGAATCGAACTGTAACAAATATTAGAACTCATAGTAAAGAGATATATGGGATTTTATCACGTACCTTATTGTTATTTTTCCCCTATAATTTCCAAAATAATAAGGTAAAACGCAATAAAATCCCGTAAGTATATATTTTTACTACTAGCGTTGATCAAGTGTAATGCCCTTATTTTACGTGAAAACCCGCCATTTTTGAATGAATGTATGAATGAATTTATTTATTTGAACCAAAAAATAATCTAGTAGGTACTATTTTCTTCTAGTACTATTTAATTTTCATGCAATTTTCATTTCTAAAACCTAACCATCTAAATATCACTTAGATCTACAATGTAAATTTAATAATACACAAATGAAATCAGGCAACAACCAAATGATTATTCTGACTGCGTCAGAGCACGTTGTAACTATTAATTTGAAATACATCACACTAGGATAATGCCTTCAGAGATGGCCTGTATACACGTTACTAGGACTAGACTTATACTGAAAATCGTCATCTATTTGAAATACACTGCGCGTGCAAGCCAGTTAGACAGCTGAATGTTGCAGCGTCACCGCGCAGTGTATCTCAAACCCGCGACCTATTATACCAAAATTTTAGTTTTGTATGAAACACATTTCAAATTTTGACCATCAGTCTCATAGTTCAAGTTTTGTTCGAGAGTTTTGCCGGGTTGATCTTATTCAAAGGACACCCAATTAAAAAAACAAATCTTGTTCGATATTCAAATATGTACAATACCAATAAGAATATAATGTGAGCCTTTGACAACCCAACAGTAACTTTTTTGTTCGATATTCAAACACAAAACTAATAAGACCGCTTAAGTAAACCTTTAACAACTCTACAATGACTTTTGGCTTAAATAGAGCACGAAAAAAACAAAAGCTTTACTTAACTACCTACCCTCTTTTTTTTCCAATTTCTAGTTACAGATGCAATAAATCACATTCGTTTAGATTTAGATGGGCAAGACCGTGTTAGACTTTTCCGTTTAAATAATGGTTCGTACGCGTGAAGTTTTTCTTGATATAACAGCAGGGGGCGCTGCCATGTACAGTCGTTAGCAAAACTTATCATAATTTGACATTTAAATATAAAAAATTGAAATATTCATAGACATTTGACGTAGCATTTTCTAGTCCCAAAATTAACGACTGCATTTTTTTTTTAATATTTTTTTACCATTTAAAACGTTACATAGTTACGTTAATATAAAATAGCATTAAGAAAAACCACAAGATTTGTAGATGTAATGAAATTATCAGCCATATGTATTTTTTAACAATTACTTACAATACAATTTATTTAATTTAATATTGCCTGATTACTATAAGCGATAAAATCGCCTATCTCTGCCAAGTTTTGTTGTGATTCTACTTATTATTTTCCACATAATTCACAAAACTTAGAAGAAATCTGTAATAATAACTTCTGATACCGACTGTACTATAATCAGTGTTGTAATTACAATAATTACTGTCAGAGTATCTACAAGAGGTGTGTCGTGTCTCGTTACGTTTTCCGTGAATCTGTTGCTATAAATGCGACTATCGTAAACGTATCGTAATCACAGCGAATACGAGGTACATTGCGCGGTGACTGCATCGGTTGACAGTCGAGCTGACGTTTGACACGCAATGTAAAACACACTACAATATCGATACGTTTACGATTGTCACTATGTATTGATCTGTGGCTCTACCATGAGTTTTTACTGTACTATATTTACTATACTCGCTAGCGTCTGTAGTTAAAAAAATGTATAAAGATTTGTATAGCGCCTCTAGCGGATAGTTGGGTACTAAAATTCGTAATACTAATATTGACGTAACTACTGTAGTAAAATCGAATCATCAGCCTATCTCGGTCTTATTGATCAGCTACTATGTTGCTTTTTTGATACTGTGAGAGGTTAAAGTACGGATAAGTAGCAAATCGCGTACATATTTACATCTTACAAGAAATTGAGACTTATTTTAATAAGAAAAATGGGTACATTTTCTTTCGCTGATGGACTTCAGAGAGCTTAGCACGAACAAATATGACAATCGTAAACGTAACGTATTAGTAGTATAGTAGCAGATGTAGACGCGCAGTGTATCTCAAATACGTCAATGTTTCAATACGTTTACGATTGCCACATTTTTTGGACCCTGTTATTACCCTTTATTATTAAAATATTGAATTGTTTTTTAAGTTATATCAATACCTTACCGTCTAATTTGCGCAATAGTTTGACACCTAGAAATTTAAAATTTAAACTGAAACAATATTTTCTAAACTTACTATGCGTGTAGTTACTTGTTCAATAAATAAATCTGTAAGTAACTATTATTTTGTAAACTTAGTATAGCACCGTGTTAAACTTAAGTGTTTTTTAGATGTTATAATATAACTATTTGTGTACTTATTGTTTTGTTAAAACTTTAATATTTATAAATAAATAAAATAAATAAAAGTTATTTTACTGATAAATTGATGTAGCATCATACATCAGTACGCAGACGCAAAACAAACATCAATTCACCCAAACGTTTGTTCTTGTAGATCGAACCCACGACCCACATAAAAAACCAAGCTAGCACCAAGAGCTGTGACGTCATTCACAAAAGAAGTTAGCATTTAAGATTAAAATATTTCTCTGTTTAATATTCTCTGTTTGGGCACGAGCTATTGACTTGGTAATTTAATTTGAAATGCAAGCATGGCGTTCCGTGCTCCACAACGTGACAGGTCGACGAACCTTTCTATGAGCTTTTTAGGCTGGCAATACTGGACGTCATCTTAATGACAGGAGCGTAGAATTGCCCTATTGGCCCATTGGAGCCTAGTCCGCGGTTGTATTTTAAAACTCCCTACTCTCGAGTCGTCTCTCGGATGTCCTTATATTTTTGTATGGATGACCGAGAGACGACTCTCGGCTCGAGAGTAGGGATTTTTGCAAATGCAACCTCGGACTAAGCCCTCAGGCCCTAAAGCGTACTAGTTAACGACAACTGTCAAAAGTCTTTGGAACATTTATCGACTCTCTGATCGTAGAGTTTTTAGCTCAAAAATGTTCTAAATCACCGCTTTATTAATTTTTTGTGAACTGTACCTCTACCATGATGAGTTGTCACAGTAAAATCGCCTGACTTTACTACATTAGTTACTTAAATATTAGTATTACGAATTTTAGTACCCAACTATCCGCTAGAGGCGCTGTACAAATCTTCATACATTTTTTAACTACAGACGCTAGCGAGTATAGTATATATAGTATAGTAAAAACTCATGGTAGAGCTACTGAAGTCCGATCACGAAAAAATGTGACAATCGTAAACGTATTTCAACCCGGCATTTCGTTTTGTTCTATACAAAAGCGTCTTAGTTTTCTCGACTCGCAACACAGACTTCGGACTAGCTCTGTACCTCTACCATGAGCTGTCACAGTAAAATCGCCTGACTTTACTACAGTAGTTACGTAAATATTAGTATTAATATAATATTAGTACGAATTTTATACCCAACTATCCGCTAGAGGCGCTGTACAAATCTTCATACAATTTTTTAACTACAGACGCTAGCGAGTATAGATTGTGAAAATTCATGGTAGAGCTACTGATAGTCTCTGACGTAAAAAGAATGGGATATCAAAAAACTCTCGTTTAATATAATAATTGAATAGTAAAACGTTTCCTCGCACGTGTGGAATAAATTCACTATGTACAATATATTTTTTTTCTGTTTAGATCGTTTGTTGTTGTATATTCTATCAGCCATCTAGTTCCCATAGTACAAGCTTTGTTTGGTTTGGCACTAGAGCGTGATGTGTGAAATGTCCATGAATATTTATTTATTTGATGTCTTGTGCATATTTTTTTTGTATAGGCGACAAAGAAATTGGTTTACCACTCTAAGGCTGAATATCATTTGCACGTACAAAACGTCAAGGGCTATTTTCGCTTGACAGATTAATAACTGCTACGTCAGAATCTGTCAATCTGTAATCCTTAGCGAATAATTATGTTACTGGGAGATGTCATCAAAAGTGGTAAACCAATTTCTTTGTCGCCTATACAAATCAAGACATAGAAAATAATATCACAAGATAAAACCCTCTCTTAACTATATAATTTTTGAAACTATCACGGTTTTGAACATACTCAGTTTTCTTTATAAACGGGATATTAAAACGGGAAATAATCAAACTCACAAATCATGGTAAACAGCCTGTTTATAAAGAAACCTATGTCTCATTTAACTTTTCTTATTTTTTAAAACGGTGAATAAAAACACAAAAAACATGTCACACAACGTGCAATAAGCATGCACTGCGCACTAATTTCATATTCCGAATTGTAAATATGAAGTACCAGTTGCATCTCCACTGCATTAACAATGTGACCAACACTTTTCCACGTTGACCAACACGAGGTTTGCAGATGTACAGCTTTAAAGATGTATTCTTACAGAAGAAGTGTGTTCTCGATATTGATCGAGAACACACTTGTTGTACTATAAAGTCATTCGAGAAATATTAAATGGAATTTTTTTTTTATTTTTTTTTAGTTTGAATTTGACAGTGACAGTTGTGATAATTGTCAATGATACAACAACTTTAATGTACATTTTTTTTTATTTAAAGTGATTTTTTCATATGAATTTTGTATTGTACGACATATCTGCATAATTAAAAATTAGCCTGCCACATAAACGGCCTTATCACTGCAAGCAATCCCTTCCAAACAACGTTCGAAAAAAACGTACGTTTAAAAAACATTCCGTTTAAGTTCAATTCTATTAGATATCGATAAAATGAATTATGAAAACGAAAAGACAAAGAATAGATTACGAAAGTGGTAAATTCTAACCCCCTATCTTATAAAAAGTTAGCGTTGACTTTATGTCATCATTACGTATGGTAATAACTTCAAGTCTGCGCTAACTTTTTATAAGATAGACCGTAAGTCAATCGAGATTTTATTATCAAAATGTTTCATGAATCGCGGACATGAAGTGAATCGATTAAATCTGAAATAATAATTAATCGATCTGTTACTGTTTCGATGCATTTTTCATTTGAATTTAGATCCGAAATCTAATTGGAATTTCAAATGTTTGAATTTCGTAGCATTTAGTCCGTCACAGTTATGATATTAGCAAGTAAAATGGATTTTAAATATAAAATATCAATGAACTGATTGAATTATATTAAAATAAACATTATAAACTTATAACTTGACTTATTTTTTTCATAATTTTTAGTGTGTTTATTTTGTTAAAGCCTTTTTAAATAACTTATATAGGTACTTATTAACGATCTACACCATTAATAAACAAAATATTGATATGATATCATGGACAGTTTAAAAGTTAAGTACCTATTATTATAGTTGACTTATTTTTTCATAATTTTTAGTAGGTATATTGGTATGTTTATTTTATAAAAGCCTTTTTTAAATTACTTATAGTAACGTTCAATTAAAAAGTGAGTAAACTTGAGATATGTTCATTGACAGTTTATAAGTTACTATAAAATCGAAGTCGATTGTCAGTCAAATAAAATAGTATGTAAATAATTTAAAAAAATGATTTGAATTGCAAGAAATGAAAGATCGAAAAGATTTGGAGCGGAAAGTTCAATTTTTGTAACTTTCCAAGCTAACTTGTCCTGATTACTTAATAAATTAGCAAAGCATGTACTTTAATTGATATGATACATACCAGGAAGCTCCCATAATTGACTTCATTACACCAACACCCAAAAACCTACTCTTTTCTGTACCAATAAAGCTCAAGTTGCTATTACTTTATATTGAGAGTTACGATGTTTTAAATTTGCAA
The DNA here is from genome assembly GCA_932527185.1 of Ecliptopera silaceata. Classification (NCBI taxonomy): domain Eukaryota; kingdom Metazoa; phylum Arthropoda; class Insecta; order Lepidoptera; family Geometridae; genus Ecliptopera; species Ecliptopera silaceata. The sequence continues at coordinate 5,223,409 of OW052213.1, read as the reverse complement.
AATAAACTGCTGTAAAGCTCAATGATCCCACTTCCGTATAACTAGAATTTTAGCTCTTATTTAGAGTGGTATAAAGTTTAAAATCAGTTGGTTGTGAAGTTGGATTTTATGTTGTTTTTCGAGCGGGGTTCATCTCACGCTTGCAAAGTTCAATAGCCGTCCTAGCCCCCTCTTTGCCCCCTTTTCAAAGCACCTGACAACAATCTTTTGGTAATTAGTAATAAAAAGTATGATTTGATGGATTTGAGACGGGAAATAAATTTGCATCAAATGGTCAGGTTGATTTATTTTGACAGTTGTTTAGTTGAATCACTTTTAATCACTGATTCGGTTCTCATAGTTATATAGAATGTTAGAAATAAATTAATAATAAATATTCATAAACCTATTAAAACACTTTTAGTCCCAAACAAAGAATAATGAATTTTTGCAGATAACTTTTTTAAATCAGTGACTAAACTAATCAAATTTCCGTCTCGTTATAATTTGGTGGGGATCGATCCCAAGACTCACGGTAGGTATTTAAGACAAAATGAATACTACAACTGTCGTCTGCTTATTTTCGGTAAATAAATACGAGTAAATCAAGCGGTTAATATAAAAAATATATATATATACTTATATACATACATACACTCGCTATCTAGTCTCAAACTAATCAATGCATTTTTGTCCTGCTCCATTGTCTCGGCCACAACATCACTTTCCATCAGAATAGAATAGAATAATAACTTTATTTCAGTTATTATAAAAACTTAATGCTAGAACACTGAAACGATAAGTATAATTATTATATGTAAAAATAACTGAAAAAGGTCATTACTCAGCTTGTGAGTAATGACAATCAGGTGAGTTTGTGGCCAAAAGACCTATTAATATGTAAAAAAAATGCATGTACTTACTAATCATTAGTACATGCATTTTTTGTTCCATTTAGTTTACATTTCCATTAGTAACTAATGGAACCAGATATCATACTAGCTGGTGCCTACGCTTTATTATTGCTATATTTTGTACAAATAACACAATATTTTAATAAATAATATGTGTTATTCTGATGTATTATTGTAAAGTTTCATTAAAATCCATGCTGTAGTTTTTGCGTGAAAGAGAGAATGTAACAAATATACATCCATATTTACAAACGAAAAAGTTGTAGTATGTGTGTAACTGTTTATTCGATTGTGTCAAATGGCAACACCTCTGGTCTGTTCTGGAACAGGTGGGAGTACCTCAACATATAGCGACCCTTATCAGAAGCCTCTATGAAACCGGCTATGGTACCGTAACTCTGGGAGAATATACATCCAAACCGTTCCATTTCGAGAAAGGAGTACGACAAGGCTGTGTCATCTCACCCATATTATATAATATATATGGCGAACATATCATGCGTAAGACTCTAGAAGGCTGGAAAGGTGGTGTAAAAGTTGGAGGCGTAACAATTTCAAACCTGAGATATGCTGATGATACGACTTTATTTGCATCCACGGAAGTCGAAATGGCTGAGCTTCTGCAGCGTATAAAGTCAGCTAGCGCCGATTTAGGTCTAACAATTAACAAAAACAAGACTAAGATAATGATTGTTGACCGTTTTGACTCCATTCAAATATCGGACCTATTAAAGGATTTTGAGATTGTCGAAGATTTTCAATACCTTGGCTCAAACATCAATAACAAGGGAAAAAGTGAACCTGAAATACGCCGTCGCATTGGCATGGGCAAGACAGCAATGAACCAGCTTAACAGGATATGGAAGGATAGCAACATTCAAAAAAAGACGAAAGTGCACGTGGTTCGTACACTAGTTTTCTCCATATTCCTTTATGGAGCTGAAACATGGACCATGAAAGCCAATGACCGCAAACGCATAGACGCCTTTGAGATGTGGTGTTGGAGACGCCTCCTGAGAGTTCCATGGACTGCTAGAAGAACCAACGTATCCATTCTAAAAGAGCTCAAGTTGGAACGTGCTGAGCGTCTGTCCTCTACTTGCCTTCACCGAGTTCTAAAATACTTTGGTCATGTCGCACGTAGAAAAGCCGGAAACATGGAGAAGCTGTTGATAACAGGCAAAGTGGAGGGCAAAAGACCAAGGGGTAGAAGCCCAAAGCGTTGGTGTGACCAGGTATCCGAACAACTGGAGACACCTGTCAACGTCGCCATCCATCAAGCTGCAGACCGTGACCGATGGAGGTCCACTATTAAGAAGATACTTGCACGGAGTCACGATCCCCAACTTTGGGGTACCGATTAAGGAGGAGGAGGAGGAGGTGTGTAACTGTATGTATGGATGTATATTTTTTACTTTTTCACGCAAAATTTACTTCCTTCTGGAAGCAGGATAGAACATAGACAGAAACACTCTCTAAAAAGTTTTTATTATCTTTAAATAGTTTCATGAAAAAATGGCGGAAATAATAAAATGTCGCCGCCAAATGCACGTCCTAAGTCCACCCACATATGGAGAGCAGTAAATCATTGCATCGGCATCGTACAGTCAGTAACAAAAGCTTCGGTTTAAAGAATCTTTATTAACTCATAAAGAACTTTACAGTTCACTTATAATGAGCTTAAACTATGTACAGTTTTATTATTGTAAGGTTGGTAGTCTTTATAGAAACAAAAAATGATCTACGTACTGACATGATTCGAAACAATTCAAACTTATGTTAACTTAACTTAACTTACCTACTTAAAATCCTTAGTTATTATTAGTTTTTCAATGACCCAAAACAAGAAAAAGCATTATTTTAGGCATACCTAAAATATTATTGTTGGTAGAAACTAGTTTGGAGTTCCTGCGTAATAGATAAAATATTTCTACTTTTTTCTGTTTACCTGCTGCGCAATTAAACATTTGAAGGTAGTTCTCTGGTGCTAGGGATGTGGTCATACAATATTACTTCAATATGCATTATTACAGTTCTAAGTTTAATTACGGAAAAAATCAACATGTTAGAAAGAATAGTAGTAGGTACTCACAGACAATATTTGATTAGGCTTGCCGTTTAAGTGATTTAGGTATACATATATACTTACATAAAATATATATATATATATATATTCACGAACAATGTAGATATCTTATCATTCTGGCCAAATCCGGTATATTAACATCATAGTTACTTTTTTTTTTTTTTAGTGTGTATATAATATAAATGTAAGTATATTTTTTTTTTTTTTTTTTTTATTATTCACCTACTGCTATGTTTTCATAGATATATGACTTCAATTTAGCTTTGAAGACATACATGCTTGTTATTTCTTTAATTACATTTGGAAGATTGTTAAATATTTTTGTCCCATCGTAAAGTATATTTCTTTTGCCGTATTCTGTTCTAGGTGCGTAAAGCTTAAATTTATTCGTATTTCGTAATTTGTGTGTGTAGGTTCTTTTAGTAAAAGTTGTCCGTGTGCGAGTCTCTCCAGACATAATTTTTTTAATTAGAGTGCATATTTTTTGTGTATATATCTGTTTGAGGCTGAGCAACTTAGTTTTCTTGTACAGAATAAGTGTGTGTGTTAGTTTATCAAAGTGAAATAGGGCTTTAATAACTTTATTTTGGGCAGTTTGTAATGGCTTAAGGGTAGTTTTTGGAGCGCAGCCCCAGATCTCGATCAAATAGTCCAATTTGGATTTAACCAGCGTGTTGTATATCATTAGCCGGGTTTTATACGGGATACAATTAGAAATTCGGCGTACCGAACTTGTAAGAGATGTCATCTTATTTTTTATTGAGTCTATGTGAGGCTTCCACGTAAGTTTGTCATCTAGAAGTAGACCTAGGTATTTTTCTTGGTGGGATCTGGATAGTGCGTCGTTATTTATAGTCAAAGGAGAATGCTCAGGTATTTTTTTATTTTTTGATGAAAATATCATGTAAGATGTTTTTTTGGTATTAATTGTGAGTAGGTTACACTGGCACCATCTATTATATTTTAGCAAGTCTTGCTGCGCATCATCAATTATATTATGTATATCTTTGCCGAAATAAAACAGACACGTGTCGTCAGCGTATAATGTTATCTGCCCTATAAGGTTAATTTTGCAAATATTATTTACATAGATCAGAAATAGCATTGGCCCCAATATAGAGCCCTGGGGGATTCCGCATTTAATTTTGTGGTGAGTACTGGTGTAGGTTCCTATTTTTACGACCTGTGTTCTATTACTCAAATACGATTCAAAAAGCTGATAAGCTACTCCGGATATTCCGATATCATTTAATTTGGCAAGAAGTAGAGAATGGCTCACAGTGTCAAACGCTTTTTTTAAATCTATAAATATTCCCAAACCTATATTTTTCTGGTCAATTTCTGTGTTTATTTTGGTGACTAAGTCTGTTACAGCGGAGAGTGTGCTAGATTTCGGACGGAATCCATACTGTCGATCGAATAAGAAGTCTAGTTTATTTAAGTGGTCGTTTAAGCGTTTGTGTACAACTCTCTCGAAGATTTTCGATACGACCGGCAGTACGGATATGGGTCGGTAATTGCTCGGATCGGACTTAGAGCCCGATTTGAAAACGGGGGTGATTTTGGCAACCTTTAGACTGTCTGGAAATACACCCTTGTTCAAACAATTGTTAATACAATCAGTTAAGCTTTGCCCTATAATGTCGCTCAAACATTTTATTGTTTTAGTATTAATGCCATCAGCGCCTGTGCTACAATTAGAGTCTAAGTTTCTGATTATTTTGATGACTTCTATAAGCGTGCAAGGTTGAAAATTTTACAAAACAAAAGCTTTACTTTTATAATCGACGAACGATGTGGCGCGGTGGGCGAACGTCCGCCTGCGACGCGGAGGTTGCGGGTTCGATTCCCGCCATGGGATAAATGTTTGTTCGATCTGCAAATATTTATTCCGGGTGTTCTGGGTATTTTATATGTATAAAAAATATCTATCTATGTAATGTATTGTATTAAGTATGTCAGTCTTCTAGTACCCATAACACAAGCTCTGCTTAGCTTGGGGCTAGATGATGTTTTGTAGATTGTCCAGCATTATTTATTTATATTTGCATAAAACTTGTCTTGTCTATTTCTAAGTCTTGACTTAAATTAACTTTTTCGATACTAGCTGGTGTCCGCTACTTCGTATTGCTAGAATTATATTTTTGGCAATTCGCTCAATATCTTTATAAATCATAGACTATGAGTTATTCTGATGTGTAAATTACAGTATTGTAAAGTTTAATTATAGCTGTTTGATATCCGAATTGAAAAAAAAAAGATAAATATTGTTGGTCTCATTAGAACTAAAATAAATAATTAAAAACTACTTTTGCTCACGACAGTAGTAGTTGTCGAGTCAGGTACTTAGACTAAAGCAAGTCTATTAGGATTCTAGACTCGTCGCTACCGAAACCTAGAGCAATGAACCCAGCATAATGTTATTTAGAAAATTAGATTATTCTGGAAAGTGTAGTGAGAATCAGTATTTCTGTGTTTGCAGAATTAAAATATCTATTTTGTTATTTTAAAGTTCTGAAATCTCTATTTTCTATATATTACCTACAGTAATTGCGTTATTACAGTCTAACTCAAAACAAAAAAAAAGACGTATGGCACTCGGGGACTGCCGCGGTAAAGTTATTTATTGCATACCATTTTTTACTGGATTACGCATGCGCAGTGTTAGGATATTTTCGTAAGGTTATTTTTGTTACGGAGTTTCTGGATTCGGTCTCCACGCTCAAGGCCCGCGATAGAAGCTATGCAATAGCTTAAAAAAAAATATCAGATCTACTTGACGGCAGATGGCGTTTAATACTTGCTCGAACCATACTTTGACAGCGTTCAGTTCAGACTCATTCATACAATTACCATAACTACTTAAATCTTATTTAAAAGTCATATTATTGCAGTAATCAGTAAATAACCCAAGTATTATGGATCAGTTGTTCCAAATAAAAAGGGCAAAGATACAAGGATTTTACTGAACAGATTTTAAAGATTTAATTTTTAAAAGGTAGTCTGATGATACTTCGCGAACTTCTGCGAAGCTCACGTGACCGCTGTCACGTATCACTGACAGCTTGGAATTATGACAGGACCTTATTCTGACGTGATCGAGATGCGCATGAATTTCTCGTCATCTGAGAATAGGACCTTTTTCTTTACGAGAATAGTACCTCTTCTTTTAGTAAATAAGACTCTCGTGCGTGTGAGAAATATCTCGACTATGTCACAAATCATATTTATGAATGAAATCATTTGAATCAAAATGATTGAATTCAAATTGTTAAGATATTATGATGTATGCAAATGACTAATGAAATAAGAATCAACTTCTATTTGTCTGTCACTTACCTATATTTTATTGACAAGACTAAATGAAACATATTAGTGAAAAATATCCATAATAATAAGATGTGAAAGCATCTATTAGCAGAAATTACAAACGCAATAAAGACGATGAACAAAGCGTAAACAGCCAGGCCTACCCCATTGTGCATGAGCCATAGACACCATGCCTACACCTCCATCCATAGAGCTATAGATAGCTCAGGGTTTACTGGGCTAAAAGTTGAATGAACCTAGGAATCGCTTGTCTCATTGCTCTCAGCGCACCCACACATCCCTACCCACACACACAAGCGTGGAAACAAAGATGGACGGACACACACCGATGCGGTGGAAGCAAAGCGTGAGAAATGTTGATAACTCACTTGCGTACAGAGTTACTACACTTCCGACTTTAAATCAACAGTGAACGAGTGAACGAACTTGTGTGGGTGAATTTCGGGTAAATGCAACGTTCGGCATTCGAAACACGTTCGCGACGCGCGCAGACAAATTGATGATAAACTTTGTAATTTATCAGCGATCTGCACCTGCTACGCCTATTTGGGGATATATTTAAAAATAAATTAGACAGAGATAGCATCGCAATTTGTTTATGTGTGTGCGTGTGGGTGTCAGTCGCGAGCTCCAACGCCTTATGCAACCCTGGTACTTGGGATCTCGTTTGCGCATACATTTTAGTACAAGTTTTTTTTTAAGTTTAAAATAACCCGAACCGGCTTGACGGCAATTTCTTTACTCATTTCCGCGTCAAGAAAAGTAATAAAGGTCGTACTTGACTAAAATTTCTTTCCAGTTTGTTTGAACACAAATACGAGTCACTTGGAATTCATGAATACATTGACAGCAATTAAGTTGTAAAAATTAATGTAAATGAACAATTGCTCTTACCTAATTAGGCATAAATACTTGAAAGTGGAAATCGAGTCGGAAAGGTCGATCGTTTTTACTTAAATGTTTTAAAGAAAGGAATATGTCAAGGATTTTGGTATAAAATAAATATCTGAAGATATTATAAACGTTCAGATTGCTAATCTAACCATATGTTTCTCCAATGTTTAAAGTTTATCAGTTTTTATTAAATTTCATAGAAAAAAGTACATTGACATAATTAATTCATATAATTTTATGGTGGCACTAAATATAAGGTGCAAAGTAGCCTTGGTATATGGAATATAAGCAAACACAAAGGCAACATTTTTAATTTGTACATATTAAATACTTATAGAAAACCGACTTAAATTAAAACATAATTTTAAAGATACTCAAAGAGTCATATTATTCTAATCAAAGTATAGGACCATCTCTGAGGTGTCATTAAACAAAAAATAATCATCAAAGCGTACGTACGTATCAAGCGTAACACATACGTACAAAAAAAAATACATTCGAATTGTGAACTCTTTTGAAATCTGTGCAAAACCCACATAATATCACAATCAACCACACGATCGGTAACGAATAAAAAAAAATATCATTTTGTGATATAATTGGTAACGCATAAAATAAATGAAATTTTTCATTAAGTATCTAAATATCGTCTACGAAATATCTCTTATGTTTAAACGCCCGTAGTAGGGCTACGAAGCGTAGATCCATAGAATACATATAAGTATCTATGCGTTGTGCTATTAGCATCCATTGTCATTAGTCATACGTAATATTTATCTAATTAAACTTTCATTTATTTATTTAGGATTTGTTAAAACATAGGCTTAGTAAAAAAAAAATACATTTTTCCAAGTTAAGCGAAGCTTGTACTATAACTTATTATATTGAATACTTTTTAAAACGCTAATATTTTAACTAAATTGAGAAGTAATATAACAATTTTCTTTTGATTTAGAAAAATCATACTCAAACAGTTTTATTTTCGCTTTCCATGTTGATATCACTATATTTTATTATTTAATACATACTAAAACATAGTGATATTTAAATTGTATATTAACTTACGTATATAAACTTACTATAGACATGTCGATAGTTAGTAGTCGATACTTCATAGATCCGGGGTGAATGGCCGATGCAAATGCGGAACGAGTCTTGGCAATTAATGCAAGGAAAACTCAGTTTTCCGACCTTAGATTGTGTTGAAAATGTTTTTTTAATCCTAAATAACAAATAAATATATAATTATTCATGGACAATTCACACATCACACTCTAGTCCCAAACTAAAGCTTGTACTATGGGAACTAAATTGCTGATAGAATACTTATATAAGTACTACTACTTTTTTGTAAATACATATCTACATAGAATTTATAATCATAACTTTTAATAAATATAATCATTTAATGTCTGTAAAACTAGGTTTAAGAAAATACATTCAGATGTTAAAAATTAAAATTAGGTAACACTAGATTCTGCCATTTCAAATACAAAGTCAATTAACAAAATAATAATTTATAAAAACATTTTAAACAACTAAATAAAGGATTCAAAAATCTATTTGTTACACCCTGTATACCCAAGTCCAGCATTCTAATCCTAATTGCCCAAACTGGTTATTTAAGCGTAATCTATCGCCTCAGTCCCAACACAGCGTCATTTGATTACTATGTACCGATATCGAGCTGACGGGAGTATCTCTTCCGACTCGATATCTACTGATAGTGATACTGACTCGATACTCGTTCGATACTCCCATACTAGGGCTGCTAAAGTCTTTTATGATTATTTTTGAAAATAGTATGTAATACACATTTAATCAGACTAGACGCATGACAAAGGCTCCCAGAGGCTGCGATTTTTTTTATAATTATTTTTGAAATAGTATGTAAAACACATTTAATCAGACTATACGCATGACAAAAGTAAGCAAATACGAACAAGTTTTTTTTTTCCACCATTTTCCGTTTAAAACAAATGACAGCTGACTTGACGATTGACTGAGTTAATAAATACTTGACACTGGCAGAATTGACTTCGAATTGTCGTTTTGACGGGCAGAAGCCATTAAAAGAAGAAGAATTAGAAAAAAATAACTTTTCTTAGCTGACTTAGTTCTTGACTTGAGCTTGATTGCATGGTTCGGTAAAACCGAAAGTTGAAGAGTACCACACAAATATAAAAAAACTGAAAATAAATAACAATTTTTCGCGAAACGATCCGCCAAAACACCAAAATATGCATAATTTTGTATACCCAGTAGCGTCTTTCTGACTATACTTTCAATCTACTTCAAATTTTATGTAGCATTCCAAAAAATATTGACTATTATTTCGCCAAATTCAATTTTCGACTAAGCATCATACATCATAGTAAATGCGTCCACTCAAATCGTAATCGTCTATATTACTCCCGGTACAACTCGGCAGCCCTACCAGGCGGACAGAAACAAGATCCCCTTGGCCACTACAGGCACTGGGCTAAAAGGTCAATGACCACTATGACACTATACTTATCTAACACTGGCCGGTTGGACCTCTTTACAAATAGAAACGTAGATTATAAATGCAAAATTAAAAAGTAAATAAACTGATTGGAGGAGTGGGCGGGTTTTTAGAAATGTCAAACAACTATAAAGTTACATGATGCATATACTTTTTCAAGTTGTTTTTAATATTGTTTGTACACTGTTTTCCGACCGAATAAAAAAACTACTTTAAATATATTTACGAATACATAAAAATAGGCTTTATGCTGAAAGGTACATTAAAGACATTGAAATTAGAGAAAGGTGATAAAAAAATAAAATATTAAAGATTACAAAAAAGAAATGCTACACACCTTATTTGAAAATCAAATCACACCTATCACCTCTGTTTTTATTTGCACATAGCTTTTACAATGTTGAAAATCTCAAACAGCCACTGCTAATGTGTGAAATTTCAACTCGCCCACCAATTCTTCGACATCTAAAATAATTCTTGCCTAATTTTATTGTCGACAAAGAAATAAGAAAAGAGTCCAACACTAGCCAGCAAGGTACTAGGAGCGCATAATTATTAAAGAGATGTTGATCGCTCGGTTTCGTCGTTCATTCAAAAATATCGATAGTGATGTTAAATCGTGCACTGATAAACGATGCATGTATTCCTAATTATCTTGAAAATTATTGTTGATTTAAAATTCAGGAATTCTCTAGATTCGTTCATTTTTTTTTGTATTTGAAGATTAGAAATATTGCTTGTTTTGTAATTAAAAGTTATTATAATTGAAATTCAATAGACTGTACTATAGTTAAAAAATAAGTAACTAAAGCACTAAAAACATTGTAAATAAATGCGTTAATTACATTATCTGTTTACAGCAATAATAGCCATTTCTTGTAATTGAATAAAATTAAGGAATTTTTAGTAAAATTCATATTTATAATTTAGACTTGACAGAACTTCCAACAATTGAGACCTCATAGCAGTAAATTTTTTTAAACTACAAATTCATACACCACGCAGATGCGTTTTTGTTTATACCTTTTAGCATTTGTATCGTTTACGGGCTCAAATCTGTGAGAGACCTCTTGGAATGTGGTAAACGAGTTCTTGACTGGGTAACACGTACTTGTACCTTCGCGAAGGCGATGCAGGAAGGAGCCATGTCCAAAACAAGCTAGCAAAGGCTGCAATAATCGTCATTCTTCAGATTATGTCATGGTGGGACGGCTAGAGAGATTTGTACTCCGGGCCTGCTGTTCCCTAGCTTTATGTTTATGGTAGTTTATAAAGTACTTAGTCCTGGCAATGTAAAGGACTTATTTATATTGTACGCTGATATTTCGTCGATAAATCGCCTCAATCACATCACAAAACACTAGTTTTTAGAGGTTACGTAGTCTACGAAAATGTCTACAAAATTATGATTTGATATTTCATTCAACTATGAAAACGATAATAAAAAACCGGTACACCCACATTGTAAACATGAGACAATGAAGAATTTACACAACCAATCAAACGTGAACTGTAGGTGCCCTCGGCTTTACGCTTTGAACTCTGAAATCACTTGACATTTTTGTATCTGTGAGGTCTTTTTACAATGGTGTTTGGATTACGTGTAGGCGCCATTTCTCAATTTGGTATTCTTCGGTACGTGTGAACCTTTTCTCTGGTTCATATAAAATTCGGAGTTCGTGGAGGTAATGTGTGTTGATTGCGTAATTCTACGTGGGTTTTCGTGGTAGGTGGATCTACCTACCAGTATTTATGGTTTCGGCGAATGCACATCTCTTTTTCTAATTGGTACTTCATTCTTAAAATATTAATATAATTACCAGTTTGTCTAATTTGTTAATACGAATAAACGATAAAACGCGGAGAAAACCTTTCAAAATCAAAAAAGTAAGTACATACTTATATCGGATAAAATAGAATGAAATTTGTGCCAATATAGCTTTCAATACCATCCATACTTTTTCAACATCAATCAATGAACAAACAACTATCGATAAATCAACACTACCATCCGTAGTCACGTAATCTATCGAATCGACATAGACAACGTAAACCGTCAAAACTACCAGGCGCACATAACCAATACAAAGGTAAACTATTTCGACAGTCGATAAAAACTTCTAAACTTGAACATTGCGTGCGAAAGAGACGCTGCTAGCTGAAACATCCACTCTCTCGCTCGCTTTACGTCAGTTGACAAGCAGTGGGTGAACGAACTTCGAGAGTTTACTGGGCTAAAAGTTGAATGTACCTCCGTTCGCGGACATTACGAACAAGATAGCAACTTTACCATACATTCTTATTCCAATCAGCTGTAAACACCTTACTCATGCACCGCAAATTTCAACCTAAGTACAGTGTAATAGAGCCTACACTGTGTTGGCTTGTGAGATTAAATACGGCCTTAGGTAATTGTAAGACAAGTTTCTCACGACTACCAGTACATCCGCAGGCCGGTAGTGAGACGCGTGTGCAGATGAGTGTCGTGTGTCTCTGTGTGCCGCGAGGCTGGTGTAGTCTTGAAAATAATTTCGCGGTCATACAGAGTCGGCGCGGGTTCACACAACCACCTGTCTCTGTTGCACGCCTGGTTATTTATATCTATTCGCGGGCCTATGTAACATATCCATGTAATAAAAATGTATGAAATGTTGGCGTTAGACACGCTACTTCTTAGGAGCTACAACATAGAGACCGAATGGAAGATTTGTCAATGTCATTCATAAGTCAACTGCTATACTTCCGGGAACTTCCAAGTTCAATCCCGGAAGAGATTGAACTTGTCAACTGTATTGTGAATACCAATCATTTTCTCAGTAGTTTTCAAGAAAATTCAGGTCCTCTTTTCTTTAAGCAAACGGTGTAGGAATTACAGAGTTATCCTACAGATTTTGGAATTAAGTACCTACTCAACCAGCTAAGACGAAGTTCGCCACATAATATTGACCAGACAAGGCCATCCAAACACTTGTCCTTTGTGCGTGTGCATATTAAAATTAGCATATCTTTTAAAGCGAAACACATTTTAAAAGTTTTTTTAGTTAAATACGCAGGTGTGGTTGACGTTTACTTTTCTCATTTTCGTCTTCATACCGTGAAGTATTTAACTTTTATGCATTTGTAATATAAACATTATTTTTGACTTTATAATTATTTAAGAAAATATTGTATTAGTATACTAGTATACTAGTAGGTACTTAGTATTAGTAGTTTCATACCAAATGTACTTACTTTACTTATAGTCTGAGCAAAGTTCAATTTACACATTACCATTTATCCCTTTTAAATAAATACAAAAAACCTAGTCTTAATTTAATTGTTTCATACAAAAATAGAACTTATACGAGACTAAGTAATATGTACTTAGTAGAGCAGTTATCTGCAGTCGATAATTTAAGTGATTATGAGAAAAAACGAAATCGAAAGCGTCCAAAGATAGCGAAGGACACCTGCCTGGCACCACACCTGCTGATGACGTCACAACACGTCACAGACAAAGATCTGTCAAACTGAAAATGAATGAACGGAACGAAATTGTTCAATAAGAATGTCATCTACGATCAAGGCGGGAAAAAGAATTGCCTCTTTTTCTTTTTAATTGACCGTGAAGTAACCTTTTAAAAAATTACATACTTAGGTAGGTACTTTTTGCAAGTTGTACCCAAATCTATTCAAATTGATACAGTGTGATAGTTATTTTATAAATACAAGAGTAGTAGGGATTCCCCGGTTCTGGCTCACGCCTCAGGTCGTTGAAATAGTGGCGGTTCGGGGTTGGCTCGGGAAAAAAAAAAAAAAAAAAAAAAAAAAAAAAAAAAAAAAAAAAAAAAAAAAAAAAAGGTTTTGGGGGTCGCTGAGTTCGAATCTGTCATCCTTTTTTCTCTAGCTCGTACACAGCCAGAGATAGACTTTACACAGAAAAGCCCTAGATAGTTAGCTCTAATTCAAATACCCATTGGAATCTTATAAAACATGGTAGTGTTAGATTAGAGGTTCGATTTGAATCTACTCTTACTCAGACAATTAATTGTATTGTTTATGCCGAATTTGACAATGTTATTGAAATAGATAAGAACCGTAATGTAACCGTAGACTATAGTAGTTAGTTTTAGTTAACATTGTATAATCTTAGTTATAAATATAATTAAATAAAAATCATTTACCCTTACTCCAGTTATTTTATTTCTTCCCTTAGTTTATAAAGAAGCTCAGCTTATGAAGCTTAACATTATTGATTTGAAAATAGATCATATCACAGTTTTGCGATGAATACAATCGAAATTCAAAAATATTTACATTTAATACATCCTATGTTGGAAAAACATGTTTATCCAGCAAACAGATTACCTATTCATATAAACACACCAGTGTACTTAATAAGTAATTTGGATCCTGACACTAAACCAGGCTCTCATTGGGTAGCCATTCACATAGACAGCAATGGAGTTGGTCAGTATTTTGATTCTTATGGACGACCACCTACCGGAAATCATAGAAGTTTCTTGAACAGGACTACAAGACAGTGGGATTTCAATAGATACAGGCTACAGCATGACTTGACCTCAGTTTGTGGAGAGTATAGTTTGACGTATTTATTTTACAAATATAACGGAAATAGTATGATGGATTTTATAAAATTATTTCGTAGCAGTGAGCTAAGCAATGATATATTTCTCCATAAATTATTTGATTTGTGTTTCAATGTTAATAAAAAGTCGAAATAAAATGTAGCGTTTGCTTTTATGAGTAATACCCTAATCACCTTAGCAAGTAAACAATACCGTTGTCGAGCGAGCAAGTGATTAGTGCAACAATAGAAATCCGAGCGCAGGTAATTAGCTAACTATCTAGGGCTTTTCTGTGTAAAGTCTATCTCTGGCTGTGTACGTGCTAGAGAAAAAAGGATGACAGATTCGAGCTCAGCGACCCCCAAAACCTTTTTTTTTTTTTTTTTTTTTTTTTTTTTTTTTTTTTTTTTTTTTTTTTTTTTTTTTTCCCCGAGCCAACCCCGAACCGCCACTATTTCAACGATCTGAGGCGTGAGCCAGAACCGGGGAATCCCTACTACTACCATCCTTTTTTCTCTAGCTCGTACACAGCCAGAGATAGACTTTACACAGAAAAGCCCTAGATAGTTAGCTAATTACCTGCGCTCGGATTTCTATTGTTGCACTAATCACTTGCTCGCTCGACGACGGTATTGTTTACTTGCTAAGGTGATTAGGGTATTACTCATAAAAGCAAACGCTACATTTTATTTCGACTTTTTATTAACATTGAAACACAAATCAAATAATTTATGGAGAAATATATCATTGCTTAGCTCACTGCTACGAAATAATTTTATAAAATCCATCATACTATTTCCGTTATATTTGTAAAATAAATACGTCAAACTATACTCTCCACAAACTGAGGTCAAGTCATGCTGTAGCCTGTATCTATTGAAATCCCACTGTCTTGTAGTCCTGTTCAAGAAACTTCTATGATTTCCGGTAGGTGGTCGTCCATAAGAATCAAAATACTGACCAACTCCATTGCTGTCTATGTGAATGGCTACCCAATGAGAGCCTGGTTTAGTGTCAGGATCCAAATTACTTATTAAGTACACTGGTGTGTTTATATGAATAGGTAATCTGTTTGCTGGATAAACATGTTTTTCCAACATAGGATGTATTAAATGTAAATATTTTTGAATTTCGATTGTATTCATCGCAAAACTGTGATATGATCTATTTTCAAATCAATAATGTTAAGCTTCATAAGCTGAGCTTCTTTATAAACTAAGGGAAGAAATAAAATAACTGGAGTAAGGGTAAATGATTTTTATTTAATTATATTTATAACTAAGATTATACAATGTTAACTAAAACTAACTACTATAGTCTACGGTTACATTACGGTTCTTATCTATTTCAATAACATTGTCAAATTCGGCATAAACAATACAATTAATTGTCTGAGTAAGAGTAGATTCAAATCGAACCTCTAATCTAACACTACCATGTTTTATAAGATTCCAATGGGTATTTGAATTAGAGCTAAGATCAGCTGTTAGATCAAACGCTAATAAGCAGTAACCTTTTGCATATTGCTCCCTAGATATCCCATTACCTTCATTGAGAAAATGTATACCTGTCCCCGAAAAAAGTGTGTGATAAGCTGTAGTAAAAATATTACCCTCAAACGATGGTTGCAAAGCTTTTGAAGGAATTTGTTGACCATCAATGTATAAACAAAATGTATTTAAATCAAAGTTTTCGAAATTGAATGGGTTTTTAGTCAAACTTCCATTAAACGCTGCATTGTTTACAAATCCAATAATACATCTTTTAGGGACTTGTCCCAGAAAAATATTATCGAGAGTTTTTCCCTGAATACCTGAAGGTATGGTTAACACTTTGACTTCTGCTCGTGTTATCGGATATTTAGCAGTTGTAGCAGCTAACACTTTTTGATGGGCTAATAATACAGTTGGATTGATTCGTGCTCTACGAACAATAAGAGTTGCATCTGTAATGCATACTTTAAATTTTGAATCCGTTGAAGAAGTCATAAGATTAAATGATTCTCTAGACCGAACTAATTTAACACTCATTTCTACTCCATTAATTAAAAACTTTTCTTGGTTAAATATATCACCATGCAGATGACCAATCATTTCTATTTCTTTACTTTCACAAGCTAGCTCTTGCCTTTTAGTAAATCCTTCATTTTTTTCATCGGTTGAGTTCATTTTATCGGCTGTATCTTGATACCAAAGAGCACAAGTCAAGTGAGATTCTTTGGCTGCAGGAGCATAGTTCAATAAGGTTTCTATGTAAGCACGATAGGCATATGTATTGTTTGGAGGTGATACAAGCTTCTGATTCAAATAAACATCTAGTTGATTGAAAAGAGAATGAAGCCAATTATTGACTGGTGCTACAATGCTTGATGATGTTATTTTGGTCGAATCCAGGTTGACTATTTTAGCTTTTATGTGAATCAATGTATGTGATAAATCTATATAGTCATCTCCAGTCCCTGGTACTTGAAACTCAATGGGGCCATCGTCAGCGAGGGATGAAATAGGTTTGTAGTGTATCCATAACCCACTTTCTATGCTGGTTTGCGTTGATGGTAAAGCGAATAAATCCAACTCTGACTTAATACACTCACAAGAATGACTATGCAGAAATGACATTTTTTATTTTAATTTTATGAAAATATATCTTTTAAATTGTCAGCTCTCGCTCTTTTAGCAGCTTTCTCCTTAACAGTTGGTGGTAGACTGTATGAAGATAGTCGTTTCCTTTTTATTTTATATCCCGAGCCCGACATATTTAATCTATCTATTTTATTATCCGCCTTCCTTTTCAAATTTAAACTTGCTTCTTTCAGTCTAGATTTTATAGAATCCTCCATGGGGCGAGCGCTAACCATGTCTGATAGAAGACCAACACCAGCGTTTAAAGCTTCTTTACCAATAACTTTTGCTCCACTAGAAAGTAATGGTAGAACAGATCTAAACAATCCACCTAAAAAACTACCGATACCATGACCACGTTGATAGGGTGCACCTTTATAGATCACTCCGATCCCCGAACCAGCTTGATGTGAGTAATAATGTTCATATGGACAAGTCATATTATTATGGTGATACATTATATTTTTTTGAAATGAAGCTTAACACACACTGTACCAAACTGAAATGGTATTTTTTGACCCGTGTTAGATCTTATATCTACTTCGATGGTATCAAACTCTCTACGCATAACAGGTAAATAGTGAGGGGGTGAGAAGACATGCATTTTATTTGCCCCATAAATATATTTCGAAGGATCCAATGGTATAATTCTCAATAAATGTGTCATAACATCTCCTACTATCTGAGGTTCAATAATATCACAATAAACAAACAATTGATAAGGTAATCCTAAATGTAAATTTGCGGGGCATTTACCTAAACCGTTACTCACAAGATTTCTGTTCGGTTCAAATCCAAGTTGTATACCTAACTTAGGTGATAATGTTACTGATTTGATAGATTCATCCATAACAGCGACAGAGACATACTTGGATATTTCATCATACCGAAATTTAATTTTTTCCTTTATATTATTAATTGCAGTTAAAATATGATTAATATTATCATAATTTGTTGCTGGAATGTGAACCTTGTAAAACACTAAAGAAGGTTTAACTTCTAGAGGCATCATTTGTAATTTTGTTATGTAAATTATATTTTCATGTTCTTGTACAGTATACATTGTACAGGGATATTGAAATTCAACAACTCCAACTGACCATTCTCCTTCAAGTTTTATAGATTTCGGTAATTTTGTTGAGAATCTTGTAGTCATGTTGTCTGGAAAATATTCCATGGAACTATTACTAAGTAAAGTTAAATAAAAACTTTCTTTTATCATATTTCTGACAACTCAGAAATAGGAACCCAACTATTAAATTTATCTGGATAACCTTTCCACTTCACCAACACTTGCTTTCTGTTACCAGAATAGCGTGAACTAATTATTTTATCTATTTTATACTTCGAGGTGGGGTCATAAGATACTTTCTGTAATTCCTTTTCATAAAAAGTTCCAACTATGGCTTCTTGTTTTAAATCTTGTAAAGTGTACACAACCATTGGAGACCGTTCTATTATTGAAGTTATCATAAATATTTCATCACTCCAATTAGATTCATAACCTTTTTGAAATATATGCTTATACTTTGTTATTCTGACATAGTCTCCAATACGAAGTTTTGGTAAAGCAGTACTTGTGATACTCAGAAAATTTTTTCTATCATATAAGTTATTCCAGACAGTCATTATATTATTTTTATTCACATCGCAGGGACACATCTTGATACTTGAATGATAGCTATGATTATATGCATATATTAAATTTTGCAAAATATCAATATATTTGTATGTATTTTCATGAGTAAAATAGTGCCACATTCTCATCTTGAGTGTTCTTTGAAATCTTTCTACAATGCTAGCTTTGATATCAGGGTTATTTGTTGTATAGTAATTAATATTTTTCGATTTGAAGAATCTTTGAACATCTTTAGAAACAAACTCAGTTCCTTTGTCCGATTGTATATGAGTCGGTGTTGTATTAGATTCATTAAATATACTGTCAAAACATGATTTAATAGATTCAGAGTTTTTATTTTTCAAGGGACGAGCATATGCATATTTAGTAAATACATCTATAACACAAAGAATGTAATTAAAACCATTGTTATATTTTGAATAAGTTCTCATATCACTCAAGTCAGCCTGCCAAAGTTCATTAAGATTAGATAAAACATATTTGTTTCGTGGAAACTTTCTATGAACCGGTTTATGTAGCGTATAGGTTTCTTGTGATTGTAACCATCTTTTAACATCTTCTCTTTTCATTTTACCTTTCATAGCTTTAGTTAGTTTATCTATACTGGCATAACCAGCAGGGTGTGATGGGTTGTAGTAAATGTTATTTATTTCTAATAAGGACTCCATTTTTCCCAATCAATCCTTGGTCTGACTCTTCTAGTAATTGGTGTTGAAAATTCCTCGTCTTCACATGATTTATTTAGCTCAAGCTGTTTCATAAAATCAAGTCTTTTTGTATTTCCAATGTAAATAAGTGGTACTTTAATATCTTTCAAGGCTTGTACAAATTTTTGCCATCCTACTGGATCATTTCTTTTAAGTGGTCTCAAAACATCATTTACTAAGTCAATAATATTACTTCCAGAAACTTTTTCTTTGTTTACAGTGATTGTACCGTCATGATCCCAACTTATTATATCTTTATTGGCAAATAGCAAATATAACAATCTCTCACCTTTTTTAACATATGTTTTGGGTATCAAGCTGAGGATGTGTTTGGGAGAGTAAATATTTTTATTCAAGTCTGAAATATTTTCCTGTTCCTCGTCTTCGTTTGATGTTTGATCAGCAACTACTTTTTTTGATTCAGCATTTTTGTTTTTATTTTCCATCGCACCATCCTCCACAATTTCATCCCCTCTTTCAGTTTTCAAAATTTTCGAAACTAAAGGTATTTCAAAAGGTTGCCGTCCTTCTTCAGAAAAATGTAAGTATCTTTGCAAAATTTGTAAATATAATATACATTTTTTTCTATCTTCCATGTCAGTTTTCAAAATGTTTTGCATTTCAGCATCTAACCGAGACATAGGGTTATCAACAGATTCATGTTGATTCATTTTTTCGATTACACTTGGATCAATTAATAACATTTTTTTAGCGTGTTCCATTTTTTCACACAATAGAGCTAACTAATGAAGCTAATATTGACCCCAATATTATCGGTAAAAAAGAACCTCCTTTTTGGATAATCAAACGCTTACGGATTTGATTAGTGCTTTTTCGTACTAGTTTGCGAAGTAGATCTTTATATTTCTTTAATTTTTTCTTAGCACTTTCTTCAAGAGGTACTTTTCCCTTTAAAACGTTATGAATGCATTCACAAATACAATTAATTTCTTCTTCATCACAAGATTTTAAAAGTGCTTTCTGATATTTTGGTTTTAGTGTATGTAAAGCACTAAGTAAATCTTTATGCGTCTTCAAGGTTTGATGCATTATTTATGAATGACAGAAATTTGATTATTCTTTGCATATTTATATAATTTCGTTGGAACATAAACAGTGCAATATCTATCTGAAGGAAATATTTTGGTTTTAAAACGACATACATCACTTGTATCTTGTTTTAAATCTATCATCAAATATCCATGCGGTTCTTTAGTTGCATCATTGTAAGAATCTTCCATAAACTTTGTATTTTCTGGTGATACTTGTCGTGCTAAATACCGAATTTGAGTTTTATCACGTGGGTTTTTAAAATAAATTATATAGCCAGAGTTCAAAGATATATCTCTCTGACCTCTACCTTGATGAAATAAGTTTTGTGTTATATAAAAAACACTTAAGTTTCTATGATGACTTCCTTTTGTAAATATATCAACAATGCGTCCATCAGATTCTCTCATGAGATCATCAATGATTACAAGTTGAGCACCCTTCCCATCAAACATACTGAGATCTGGGATTCCTTGGCAATAGTTTATATTTTTAAGGTTATACAATGGTTGCATTTCGTCAAAACACCAAGTAATTTGGATAAATTCAACACTACACATTTCTTTCACATACTTTAAAAAATTTGTTACGAAATTAGATTTCCCACATCCACTTGGACCAGCCACTATTGCCGTAAATGGATGAATAAAATGAAACATTTTTATTTTTATTATTTTAGTGTTGATTCTGAGAGGTTCGTGAAAATAATGAAACGAATGTTAAAATAGCAATTATTTATATTTTATCAAAAAGAGTACACAACAATATTTTAAAAAATAATAATAATCTAGTTCTGAAGTTTACATTAAATAATATGTACATTAGTTGCTAATACTTATTACTTAAACGATAATTACATTAATTCATTAACATTTTTGTACAAACATGTTTATTACAATACAATAGAATCCTTATCTTAACTTATAATGACCCCAAGCTAATGTGTCAATATTATTAGGTAAAATATATCTTTTAGTATCATTATATGACAAACATATTTTATTTACTTGCTGCGTAAATATTTTATGTTTAAGAGATTTAAATAGAACCATGGTTCCATACTGAATGTTTTTGTTTAATAGACAAGACTTATAATTTTCCATTTTCAAATTTTTTGTAACACATTTTTTTACACCTTTAGCTTTTGAAACGAAATTATTTTCAACATCTAATGCATACATTTTAGATCTTAATCCAACAAACTCCCGAAATATTTTTCCATTATTTTCATCTTTAAAAAAACCTAACTTTTTTTTATTTAGTTTGGGGTAATTAAATATATTGTCATCTGGATAATCAGAAGTATCAAACTTTGAAGAAAGATCCGGTTTAATATCTTCATAAAAATTGTCAGTGAAAATATGATAAATCAAACTATCAGTATCAGTGTACAATAACTTAATACTAGTCTTAAACTTTTTAAGCATAAAATTATAATGAAAATCATACATTAAAGTTTTCGAAATATCTAAGATACAAAAACCTAAGTAAATGGGTTTATTATGAAATAATTTCATTTTCTTTAACTGAACTGCAACTAAGTTTTCACCAAATATAGCTGAACTGTGAAACTCTGGTTTTGCTACTAGATCTTGTACACCAAGAACTTTACCTTTATTTTCCCAGTGTGTTAATAATTTAACGTTTACCCTTTTTTCAATATTTTCCATTGTCTTCCCAAAAACTGAATTATTCATTAATTTATAAAAATCTTTTTCAAAATTAGATTTAGCAGATGTTCTTAAAGTAGTATTCAAATCAATATATTTTTTTAACCAAGCTTGTTGTTTGAATTTTAAGATCCGATGAACTTTTGTCAGTATCATACCCATTGCAATGCACTGTTTCAAATTCCTATAGTGAATTTTATACTTGGTTTTATTATTTAGGTTTGGTACTAATTTGATATCTTTTGAATTACCAATTTGTATGTTTTCGGGGCACAAAGGTAAATCTGAATGTAAATCATGAAGTTCATCAGGATACTTTAAATCTACTTCTAAAATAAATCCGTATTCCGCGTTTTCCGAAACATTGATTGGGTTCCTATTTCTGAGTTGTCAGAAATATGATAAAAGAAAGTTTTTATTTAACTTTACTTAGTAATAGTTCCATGGAATATTTTCCAGACAACATGACTACAAGATTCTCAACAAAATTACCGAAATCTATAAAACTTGAAGGAGAATGGTCAGTTGGAGTTGTTGAATTTCAATATCCCTGTACAATGTATACTGTACAAGAACATGAAAATATAATTTACATAACAAAATTACAAATGATGCCTCTAGAAGTTAAACCTTCTTTAGTGTTTTACAAGGTTCACATTCCAGCAACAAATTATGATAATATTAATCATATTTTAACTGCAATTAATAATATAAAGGAAAAAATTAAATTTCGGTATGATGAAATATCCAAGTATGTCTCTGTCGCTGTTATGGATGAATCTATCAAATCAGTAACATTATCACCTAAGTTAGGTATACAACTTGGATTTGAACCGAACAGAAATCTTGTGAGTAACGGTTTAGGTAAATGCCCCGCAAATTTACATTTAGGATTACCTTATCAATTGTTTGTTTATTGTGATATTATTGAACCTCAGATAGTAGGAGATGTTATGACACATTTATTGAGAATTATACCATTGGATCCTTCGAAATATATTTATGGGGCAAATAAAATGCATGTCTTCTCACCCCCTCACTATTTACCTGTTATGCGTAGAGAGTTTGATACCATCGAAGTAGATATAAGATCTAACACGGGTCAAAAAATACCATTTCAGTTTGGTACAGTGTGTGTTAAGCTTCATTTCAAAAAAATATAATGTATCACCATAATAATATGACTTGTCCATATGAACATTATTACTCACATCAAGCTGGTTCGGGGATCGGAGTGATCTATAAAGGTGCACCCTATCAACGTGGTCATGGTATCGGTAGTTTTTTAGGTGGATTGTTTAGATCTGTTCTACCATTACTTTCTAGTGGAGCAAAAGTTATTGGTAAAGAAGCTTTAAACGCTGGTGTTGGTCTTCTATCAGACATGGTTAGCGCTCGCCCCATGGAGGATTCTATAAAATCTAGACTGAAAGAAGCAAGTTTAAATTTGAAAAGGAAGGCGGATAATAAAATAGATAGATTAAATATGTCGGGCTCGGGATATAAAATAAAAAGGAAACGACTATCTTCATACAGTCTACCACCAACTGTTAAGGAGAAAGCTGCTAAAAGAGCGAGAGCTGACAATTTAAAAGATATATTTTCATAAAATTAAAATAAAAAATGTCATTTCTGCATAGTCATTCTTGTGAGTGTATTAAGTCAGAGTTGGATTTATTCGCTTTACCATCAACGCAAACCAGCATAGAAAGTGGGTTATGGATACACTACAAACCTATTTCATCCCTCGCTGACGATGGCCCCATTGAGTTTCAAGTACCAGGGACTGGAGATGACTATATAGATTTATCACATACATTGATTCACATAAAAGCTAAAATAGTCAACCTGGATTCGACCAAAATAACATCATCAAGCATTGTAGCACCAGTCAATAATTGGCTTCATTCTCTTTTCAATCAACTAGATGTTTATTTGAATCAGAAGCTTGTATCACCTCCAAACAATACATATGCCTATCGTGCTTACATAGAAACCTTATTGAACTATGCTCCTGCAGCCAAAGAATCTCACTTGACTTGTGCTCTTTGGTATCAAGATACAGCCGATAAAATGAACTCAACCGATGAAAAAAATGAAGGATTTACTAAAAGGCAAGAGCTAGCTTGTGAAAGTAAAGAAATAGAAATGATTGGTCATCTGCATGGTGATATATTTAACCAAGAAAAGTTTTTAATTAATGGAGTAGAAATGAGTGTTAAATTAGTTCGGTCTAGAGAATCATTTAATCTTATGACTTCTTCAACGGATTCAAAATTTAAAGTATGCATTACAGATGCAACTCTTATTGTTCGTAGAGCACGAATCAATCCAACTGTATTATTAGCCCATCAAAAAGTGTTAGCTGCTACAACTGCTAAATATCCGATAACACGAGCAGAAGTCAAAGTGTTAACCATACCTTCAGGTATTCAGGGAAAAACTCTCGATAATATTTTTCTGGGACAAGTCCCTAAAAGATGTATTATTGGATTTGTAAACAATGCAGCGTTTAATGGAAGTTTGACTAAAAACCCATTCAATTTCGAAAACTTTGATTTAAATACATTTTGTTTATACATTGATGGTCAACAAATTCCTTCAAAAGCTTTGCAACCATCGTTTGAGGGTAATATTTTTACTACAGCTTATCACACACTTTTTTCGGGGACAGGTATACATTTTCTCAATGAAGGTAATGGGATATCTAGGGAGCAATATGCAAAAGGTTACTGCTTATTAGCGTTTGATCTAACAGCTGATCTTAGCTCTAATTCAAATACCCATTGGAATCTTATAAAACATGGTAGTGTTAGATTAGAGGTTCGATTTGAATCTACTCTTACTCAGACAATTAATTGTATTGTTTATGCCGAATTTGACAATGTTATTGAAATAGATAAGAACCGTAATGTAACCGTAGACTATAGTAGTTAGTTTTAGTTAACATTGTATAATCTTAGTTATAAATATAATTAAATAAAAATCATTTACCCTTACTCCAGTTATTTTATTTCTTCCCTTAGTTTATAAAGAAGCTCAGCTTATGAAGCTTAACATTATTGATTTGAAAATAGATCATATCACAGTTTTGCGATGAATACAATCGAAATTCAAAAATATTTACATTTAATACATCCTATGTTGGAAAAACATGTTTATCCAGCAAACAGATTACCTATTCATATAAACACACCAGTGTACTTAATAAGTAATTTGGATCCTGACACTAAACCAGGCTCTCATTGGGTAGCCATTCACATAGACAGCAATGGAGTTGGTCAGTATTTTGATTCTTATGGACGACCACCTACCGGAAATCATAGAAGTTTCTTGAACAGGACTACAAGACAGTGGGATTTCAATAGATACAGGCTACAGCATGACTTGACCTCAGTTTGTGGAGAGTATAGTTTGACGTATTTATTTTACAAATATAACGGAAATAGTATGATGGATTTTATAAAATTATTTCGTAGCAGTGAGCTAAGCAATGATATATTTCTCCATAAATTATTTGATTTGTGTTTCAATGTTAATAAAAAGTCGAAATAAAATGTAGCGTTTGCTTTTATGAGTAATACCCTAATCACCTTAGCAAGTAAACAATACCGTCGTCGAGCGAGCAAGTGATTAGTGCAACAATAGAAATCCGAGCGCAGGTAATTAGCTAACTATCTAGGGCTTTTCTGTGTAAAGTCTATCTCTGGCTGTGTACGAGCTAGAGAAAAAAGGATGACAGATTCGAACTCAGCGACCCCCAAAACCTTTTTTTTTTTTTTTTTTTTTTTTTTTTTTTTTTTTTTTTTTTTTTTTTCCCGAGCCAACCCCGAACCGCCACTATTTCAACGACCTGAGGCGTGAGCCAGAACCGGGGAATCCCTACTACTTACAAGCACGAAAAAACCCGCAGTATCAGAGAAAATAAAATTTTTCATTGTACATTATTAGTCAAAACAGGCTAATTCGGCTCTCCATTCGCCAAGAAGAAGCAATTAAAAAAAAAACATATTTTTTTGCAATAGTTGTAGGTACCCAAATCTATTCAAATAGATACAGTGGGATAGTTATTTTATAAATAAGCACGGAAAAACAAGAGACTCGAAGTATCAGAGAAAAAAATCATAAAATATTATATTTTTCATAGGCAAAACAGGCTTTTTCGGCTCTCAATTCGCCAAAAAGCACTTCGTAAGTCATAGCAACAAAGTGCATTAACCTGACCGAATCGGCCAAACTGAATGATTCTCAGTCAATTAAATATTTAGCAACATCCGTCAATAAAAGAACTGAACGAAATTCAATTTTGAATTAAGAACTTCCTCTTTTAAAATGTTTTAATAGATATTTATTGCTGGCTGTAAAATAAAAAGTAAGACTTGAAAAAAAAAACTTCAAACTACTGGCCAGTTACAAATATACGAATTGTAGAACGGTTTGATTATTTTTTCACAAGTACTTAATTTATAAACTTTGTGTTCACAACCTCTTTCGTTTGTAATATTTTGTTTGCAAAAACAAGTTCCTTGTAACATAAATTAGTGACATATTACAGTAAGTACTTATTAAGGGCTAATAAATTTACTTGAATTTAAAAAGATGCAGGGCATTAAGATAAGGTCTCAAGTACGTTTCCTTAAATAATTATTAAGTGGTTTTAAAAATAACATGTTCATTGGGAGCTCTGGGATTTCACACATTCATTTTTTGATTAAAAATAAATGATTATCGACTTTTCAATGCAATGTGTACAAATGTGCACATTTTTAGTGGAAGTCTTGTGGCTAGATTGTAATTATATTAGGGTACGTTATTAAGAATTTATTATTTAAAAATGGACTTAATATAAAATTTAAATCTAAACTCTTTGTTTTCATTTGTACTACTCAAATGTTTTTTATTTTCTAATTGTAGTTTAGGCAAATGTACCCAGGCAAGAGCGGGATCTCCTAACACAAGTATTTTTTACTTAAAAGGAGATCCCCAAAACTGTTACCGATGTGATTCTTTGGAAACAATAAAATCATTTTGTAATATTTTTTTTTTTAATATAATTAAGTAAGGTCAGTGCGGGTAAGTCCGTCTAAGCCCTAAGTCCGTCTAGTGGCAATAACTTCCGTTTTTGAATAGCTAGAGCCATATAACTCGGTTGGTAAAACAGTATCATTGAGTTTGTTCGAACTAGGGATAATAGATGTCGCTAACATCTTAATGTTGGAAAAAATTTGACAACCAATTTTTTCCGCGAATTTAACTTGAAGTTGAAGTTTGACGTCTCGTCGAAAAATGAAAAAAAAGGTGTGAAATCTAAGGAGTTTTCTGAGTATCTGTGATAACGTAGGCCATTTCCAGATTCGGGAATGTATATCTGGTGTCCGATTCAAAAATAACGCATTAGTTTCGTAATTATAACAAATAGAAAAAATCCAAGCTTCGAATGTTATAGTTGGGAAGTCCGTCTACTATACATAAGGCAAGTCCGTCATATGCCGGTCTTGCCTTAATTCCAGATATTGTCAACCTTTTTAGTAGTTCAAATTTTATAATTATTTTATACTGTTTATTCAACTTGTAAGTATTATTCGCCTGTCTACGAAAGTGAACTATTTTCAGGGTTAAGCTTGCCTCTGTAAATCTAATCTATTTTAGTTTATTTTTCTGTATTTACTTTGTGTATAATAAATAATTAAGTGAAAGATGCACTGGTATGTTTGCAAGAGGACTAGCATCACCTATAAGTATTCTTTAAAAGTTTATAATTTTTGAATACATATTTTGAAAGCATGGAACTATCCAACCTTTTTTTTAGTTTCTGATTGTTTATACCTGACTCAATAAGTAATAGTAGCATGGCACATCATGTGAACATTTATCGTTTTAACAAAGATCTGATTTAGAAAATTATCCCATACTCATTTATTTCGTACTGGCAGAAAGTGTTATAAATGTAGCTACAGATCCGGCAATAGTTTGCCACACCATTTCTAAATTCATAAATTACATTATTAACGATTACTTGTTTACAAATAAAGATTCTTGTGTATTGTTTTGTATGTTATTGACAAAAAAATCGTAAGTGGGTACTTTGTGAAAATGTTTACAACCACTGGAAGTACATCATCAGCAAAGATATGCCGGACTTGCCCTTGATTTTAATAATTTTATTTTTCTTTAAAAGTATACCTTATTGCCACACGTTTAAAACACGTATTTCAACGGCAGCTTTTCATCATTTATCGATAAGGTTTTCATACATATTGGCTCACTAGTTACGATTTTATTACTTTACAAAAAAATGCTATAAATCTGAAGACAATTACAATTAACCCTACTTTTAGATAGACATAGAAAGATAAATGTAATACCAATATTTTCCGACTACTTAAAGTAACTAATAAATTTTATTTCGATTTTTAAAGTTAAATTGAAATTCATTTTAAGAAAACTATGCCGGACTTGCCCACACTGACCTTACTTACTTATTTTCTGTATTTTTCATTCACTTTCTAATAACAGAATATGACTTGCCTATTCAATTTTTTATTTTTTTTATATAATAGGACTTGTTCAACAAACAAGATACCTATTTGTTGATAGGTACCAAGACAAGTTAAAATGAATATTAGTGTTATACATAGACAAACAGACATGATTCATTGCTTTAGCACACACATTAGGTATACATTTATACACATACTCCCTATCTTATAAAAAGTTAGCGTTGACTTTAAGTCGTCATTACGTATGGTAATCAAGACTTCAAGTCTGCGCTAACTTTTAATAAGATAGACCGTTAGAGAAATAAAACAACAACAAATATACGCAAGTAAATAATTTGATAAAATGGGTAAGTACATAAGGTGAAAATATTAAGAAAAATAGATATAGAACAAACAGAAAAAAATGGTTGTCTGTAAAGTCGGTTTACTGACGATAGTTGAACGTGACAACGAACGCAAAGGCCGATTGTGCTTCTTTGTCGCTCGTTCCGCGCTCTCGCTTGCACTTCATGGAACGCCTCAGAGCGAGGTAACGCCACATGAGTCTCAGAGCGAGGTAACGCCGCATGAGTCTCAGAGCGAGGTAACGCCGCACGAATCATGTTTTCGTGCGTGCAGCCGGCTCTATCGAATTATAAGACGTTGTCACGTCAAAATTTATAGGTAAACATTACAATTTATTTGTTAAAAAAAATAAAATACTTAAGCGAAAAGTGTGGTGTGTTCTACGGCAGCAATGTAGGTAGCTTCAGCTCAGCATCATGCTTTACCTTCCATATAGGTATATAATAGCACCTACCTCGCCCCTCTTCATACTATTATGCACCTATTTACAAAATAAAACAAAGTCTTTAAGATCCCAAAGCTGAAGAACAACTTGACCCAATTCAGCTCCACAACGACCCAAAAATACGTCATGCATAGATTAATGAAAGTGACAGAGAAAACCAAAAGTGCGTCGTATGCACCCCCAAGGCCAACAAGTCGACCCACCACATTGATACCTATTTAGGTCAGAGAAAGCAGTGAAAGTGACTATTTGACCGTGATCTACTCTTAGCACTCTCCCTAGATATTTTTATAGTGGTCTTGACATTCACTTTCGGTTGTCTGTAAGAAATTGAACTTTGTTTGTACAGATTTGAGTGTATTATCGCTTAAATCGGATGTGGGTCACAGCGCGCAATTCTTTTGATTGCATTTTGATGATGTTTTCTTTTATGAAATGATTGGAAGGTCTTTTACGGTCGATTTACACCGTAAAGCTTCATACACAAGTTCCCGCCTACCAAATGCTAATAAATAAATAATGCTGGACAATCCACACAACATCATCTAGCCCCAAGCTAAGCAGAGCTTGTGTTATGGGTGCTAGATGATTGACATACATAATACATTACATTACATAGATACATATTTTTTAATATACATACCCAGAACACCCGGAATAAATGCTTATTTGCAGATCGTACAAGCATTTATCATATATATTAAGGCGGAAATCGAACCCGCAACCACCGCGTTGCAGGCGGACACATCGGTCGTCGAGTGGAAATATAGATGCCAAATAAATAAACTTAAAAAAAAAAAAAAAATTTGTATCTGTTGTCAACCAACAATACCACAGCCTCAACTCTCATGGTATCAAGAATGTCTCTACTCAAAAGAATTTTGAGTCAAGCGTGATTCACAGCATATTTTTTATACAATATTCCACTGAGGAATTACCGATAAAGACCACAAATCAAAAGATTGCTGAGTTTTAATGAAAACTGGACGCATTGTCACATTTGTCACCTTTAAAACCAAGTTTTAGTGCCCTGCGTCAAGAGTCCCATTTAAGCCAAAGCCAAGGAATGACTTCTGGGATGAATCTGGGGCATTTTTATATAGAATAAACTAGCACCTGTACCATCGTCTCACTCAGCTCATTTAGACCAGTCGTTTTTATACTAATTTTTATCACATGTTTAAAATTGTCACATAAAAGTGTCTTTTTTTCAGTCTAGCAGTCTAGTTCCCATAGTACAAGCTTTGCTTAGTTTGGCACTAGAGTGTGATGTGAATTGTCTGTGAATATTTATTATTATTTATTTATATAATAATAGAAATAGGAGAGTAGCTGAAGTTACCTCTTTTAATGTAATCTGTGTGCCCAGTCAAGGTATATAATAAAATTATCGTGACTACAGACAAATAGAGACAGGTAGAAATCCAGATCGTTTGGGACGAAAGATCGTGCACTCGCCGTTTCCCCCCGACTTTCTACACACTTTCACTTCCGAGACAGACAAAACGACTGCGAGCTATTTATCGGAAGTGAACTAGCTAGGTACGTATGACTCAGTCAAACTTCAAACTTCAAACTTCAAAATCATTTATTCAATAAAATCACAAGGATCACTTTGAAACGTCTTACATACTAGATGATTCTAGGCGCCAGTTCGTCGCGACCAGTGTCTAGAAGAACTGGCAAGAAACTAGACCTGGATTCTAGCGTTTTTTTCATATGATCCTTCTTACAATTGTTTAACAAAGTTGGAGCTAGTTCGTCCCAAGCTTGCTTGTCTTCTAAATAGTCAGATATTTTATAATATGCTTTTGATAAGAGTTTTCGTTTTATTACGTTTTTGAACTTGCCAATCGGCAATTGACAAACATAGCTTGGGACTATGTTATAGAAGCGTACACATTGCCCTTTAAAAGATTTATTTACTTTGGTGAGCCTAGTAATGGGAACAGCGAGTTTATCCTTATTTCTTGTGTTAACATTATGATTGTCGCTTTTTTTAGGAAAAAGATTAATATTTTTTCGAACATACATTAAGTTTTCGTAAATGTACTGACAAGGCACTGTCATTATGTTTATTTCCTTAAATTTATTTCGTAGCGATTCTCTGGGACCCATGTTATAGATTGCACGAATAGCTCGCTTCTGCAACACAAATACGGTATTTACATCTGCAGCATTCCCCCACAACAAAATGCCATATGACATAATGCTATGAAAGTAGCTGAAATAAACTAGTCTAGCTGTGTCCACGTCTGTAAGGAAGCGGATCTTTTTGACTGCATATGCTGCAGAACTAAGCTTTTTCGATAATTTGTCTATGTGTGGGCCCCATTGAAGTTTATTATCTAAGGTTATTCCTAAAAACACTGTGGTGTCCACTAGATCTATGTTTACATCTTTAATTTTGACATTAGCTAGCGATTGTGTGACATTTGGTAAAACAAATCGTATACATTTAGTTTTTTTTTCGTTTAATAATAAGTTGTTTACATTGAACCAGTTTACAACTTTTGAGATTGTATTATTCACGTCGTCATAATTTGTTTGTCGTCGTTCCAATTTGAACAAAAGTGAAGTGTCATCTGCAAACAGTACAATCTCGTGATCATCTTTAACTACTCGTGGTAGATCATTGATGTAAACTAGAAACAAAAACGGTCCTAGTATTGATCCTTGTGGTACACCCATTTTCACCACAGATCCCGGAGAACGTTTCCCATTTACGTCAACTCTTTGAATTCTGTTGCTTAAATAAGAAGACAGAAGTTCCAGAGCAACACCCCTAACACCATAGTGGTTTAGTTTCCTGACCAACGTTTCATGATGCACACAATCAAACGCCTTGGATAAATCACAAAATATACCCAAGGCGTCATTTGATTGCTCCCAGTTTTCAAAAATATGTTTTATCAACTCAATGCCTGCGTCGGTCGTTGAGCGTCCCTTCGTAAACCCGAATTGTTTTGTGTCAAGTAAATTGTTATTTTCAAAATGTCTTTGTAATTGTAGAAGCATAAGTTTTTCAAAGATTTTACTAAATGTTGGTAGTACTGAAATCGGTCGAAAGTTAGTAGGGTCTGAACGGTTACCTGATTTGAATAGCGGTGTTATTTTACTATGTTTCATTAAGTCAGGAAACTCACCACAATCGATGCTTTGGTTAAATATAAAGGCCAAATCTTGAGCGATAAGGTCAATCACGGGTTTTACGACGGCAACGGAGACGCCCCAGAGGTCCGTGGTTTTTTTTACATTGATCATTTTAAAAGCTTTGACAATATCCTTTGCATGCACATAATCGAAGTTGAACAGTTTTTGAATTTTAGGTATATTTTCTATCAATAATGACTCCGCGATTATGTGGGAAGAGTTTAAGGATTTTGTAGTTGAGACAGGAATGTCAGTGAAAAATGTCTCGAATGCTTTGACCACATCAACATCCTGGTCAATGATGATGTCGTCAACCTTCAGTTTGGATATGGTGTTATGTTCTTTGACCCTCCCTGTCTCATTATTGATTATTTTCCACGTAGCTTTTATTTTATCATCACTAGTTTTAATTTTTGAACTTATATATTGAGACTTAGCAGTACGGCAAACACGTTTAAAAATTTTTGAGTAGTTTCTTATTTTTTCTTTAAACTCTTCACTAAAATTGTATTGCTTTTCACTATAAAGATTGTACAAGGTTTGTCTACTTTTGTGGATTCCCGCTGTTGCCCATTCACTGAAATTAATTCGATCAGAGACCATCATGGACTTTGATGTAAAAATAGTGTTAAATAAGTTATTAAACTCATTAAAAAAAATATTATAGGAAATGTTTGAATTATAATTGTTGTAGGATAGTGTAGGAAGCTTCGAAATGAGGTTTATTTTTAGTTTATCCAGACGACTTATGGTCATTGGTACAAAAGTAATTTTTTTTGTTACATTAGTTTTTGTTTTGGCTTCTATTTGAATAAGTTGTCCTAGATGGTCTGAAGGAATCTGACTAACTAGATTTTTGTTAATTATTTTTACATTTGTAAATATATTATCTAGGCATGTAGCCGAAGTGGCTGTAATTCTAGTTGGTTCTAAAAATACATTATCCAGGTCAAATGATTTGAAAAGAGTTAAAAGTCTTGTATTTAATGAGCCTGGTACAAGTAAATTAACATTAAAATCACCGCAAATTATTATCTCTTTATTTGTGCTAGTTATTTTATACAAAATATCTTCCATTACTTTTTCAAAAATATCAAATGAGGCGGACGGTGGGCTGTAAGTGCTTAAAATAATGAACTGCTCCAACTCCACGCAAGCTACTTCAATGTGTCTTTCTACAGAGCGGTGGACAATGTCTTTGCGTTCTTTAAATGTTATTTGTTTATTTAATATTATTAGTGAACCACCTCGAATAAACCGTTCTCTGCAAAAAGCAAGTGTTACTACTAGGTACTACTTCTTCTTCTTATCGTGTCGATGCTACAACTGTATTTTGTTGTAGCATCGTGTTGGAAAGATTAGCCAGAATAGACACTGTTTATAAGGAAAAATAGGTACTACTATGTAGTTTATAAGGAAAGAGCGAAAAAAAGCGTTTAGATAAAATAAATAAATAATGCTGGACAATCCATACAACATCATCTAGCTTCAAGCTAAGCAGAGCTTGTGTTATAGGCACTAGAAGACTGACATACATAATACAATACATTACATAGTTATTTTTTATTATACATATAAAATAACCAAAACAACCGGAATAAATATTTGCAGATCTTAACCCAAGGCGGGAATCGAACCCGCAACCTCCGCGTTGCAGGCGGACCTTCGCCGCGCCACATCGGTCTTCATCACATGATATTAATAACATAAAAATAAAATAAATAATTTATAGATGCGGCGAAGTCTCTGTATTTGCATTACTCTGCAGTTTTTGTGGAAGACGCCATCTTTACCAATTCAGGAAAATACTGATGTTCATTGATGTATATATTAAATTATCATTAAATTTGACAATTTTAATGATGTTTTTACTGTTTTAAAAGTAAATGTTCTACGTACATAGCATTTATAACGTATTGTTTGTATTAGTGAATAATATAACAAGGTTCTTTCATAAATAAGTACATATTTAACTGCCTTTGCAATTTCTATGAGAGTGATTGTATAGTTCTATACCTACTAAGGCTACTAATATCATAGATAAAGAAATGATTAAGTACAGTAAAAATAAACGATGTAAATTTATTCACTAATCATTTGCCCTATTACCTTCTATTACCCTAAAATTCTAGCTTTTATGTAGTAGTTTTATTACTCTTGGGTAGGTAATAAAATAAAAAGTCCCCGTTGACAGTAGCAACCCCCGAGTTACCTAACAACTTTCCCTCTTTTGTCTTCAAACAAACACCTAATTTGGGGGGGGGGGATCTATGGCGGAGCTCTACGTGTATTCGACTTTTATTACCTGAAAATGGATTATAAAATGAAATTCATGATTCACGCTTTACAGCTTTTATTGCCCATAGCGGACCACACACCTCTGCGATTCGCAAAGGTCACTGACCCGCGGCAAGTGCTTGACCTTCGGTTCGCGAACAGGCCGAACAGTGAAAGTGGGTGCATCCATCATGGGGGAAAGCGGCGCACCCTGAGTTACTCCAAGGCCTTGCTGATGGACGTTTTATGGCCTTTTGTGAGTTACCTACACCAACATTGTACCACACGAAGACAGTAGAACATTTTCAAAGGAGGTTGTTGCTAGTAATCGGTATTTACCTTCTGAGGAGTGCCAGTGGTAACCTTTCGATACTTTTGTGGTTTAAAATCTGATTGTTCTATTGAATTAATGAATGAATTTATTTTATATTTGAACCAAAAAATAATCTTACACTAGCCTAGAACTAAACATGAAATCTTAGTCAATAGGTATAAATTCATAGGTAACAACATGTAACTACACAATCATAAACAAATAATAACTCTATTGCCCACCGTTTTTGCATTGATCTCAAACACTAGGAAAGTAAATAGTGAGTATTGATCTCGTCTTTCTACTGGAGGAAGGTTGATATGAGAGGACAGGTATAATGTAAGTAGGTAAGAATATAGAATCAGCGAATCTTCTTCATCTTGTAAAATCACACCATCAGACACTACAGACGGCAGACACGATACTAGTGTCGTTCACGTCACGGGACGCAAAAAGTGGCCCTTGCATTCCTTATAAACATTAATTAAATCCTTAAGATTAGATGCAAAAAGCTGCTTATTAATTACTAGCCCATGCAACATAATGATAAGAACCCCTATAGCTTATATAATAGTATATTTCATTACTAGTTCGGAAAGGCTGTCATTACAACGAGTTCCGACAAATGTCTGCACGAGCCGAGGCGCAGCCGAAGGCGAGTGTTGACAGTCGGAACAAGTTGCAATGACGGTTCCGAACGTGTACTGAACGACTATTTTTAATACAGTTGCGAAAAAATGAAGTAATTTTATAAAATAATAATAAAAACAACTAAACTCGCAAAGAAAATTTCTACAAAAAGGCGCCAACCGTAGATTTTTTTTTTATTTGCTCTTCGGAGCAGGCTAAAGTTTTAGAACCATACCGCCTAGTCTTACGTAAATGTTTTTCTCTTATATTAGTTTATTTTCTTTATTATTATTTTATTTACGTCTTCCCGCCATCTTGGAGATGGCCGTAGAATATAAGAGATTTTTTTTTTTCATTCATTCTGGCAAGCAAAGGTAACTATGCCCATACAGCCAAGTCTTCAGTAGAATTTTTTATTGATATGAAATGAAAATGAAATTTAATGAGATTAAATCAAATTAAACCCAACATAACTCATTCAATCAAATCATTTAATCTGATAATGAAACAAATTAGTAGCTTCTTTTTAGAAATATACGTATTTGCATGAATCATAAAAACTTCTTTGATTTTTTTTAGTAAAAACTTCATGGTTGGTTTTACTTTTTAATAGACATTATTTTGACAGTTGGTAAAGAAAAAGCACTAGTGCGGTAATGGTAAAAAAAAAGCACTAGTGCGTAATAGCCCACTTCCCGAACGCTAAACGTCCCTGCAATATGCCACTTTTTGAGCAACTGTATTAAAAAGAAATATAGGAATTGGTCCTGAAATCACACATTTTAAATTTTGAGTAAATAATATCAACTGCCTGCTTTTATAACTAAAGTG
The DNA here is from genome assembly GCA_932527185.1 of Ecliptopera silaceata. Taxonomy (NCBI): domain Eukaryota; kingdom Metazoa; phylum Arthropoda; class Insecta; order Lepidoptera; family Geometridae; genus Ecliptopera; species Ecliptopera silaceata. Next base: position 5,186,951 of record OW052213.1, on the reverse strand, counting down.
CCATCTAGGCAACATCTAGCTGAACTTATTATATTTTCGAACCTATCTTTAAATTCCATATATCGACCGTAACGCCATCTATCTATTAAAAGTTGCTCCTTGGGTACTGCTTTACCGACAATAATAATGAATTATGCCACAGATTATAATCCTTGCTTTATCATTGCCAGTCATTGTCATTATCAATCAAGCAATGCATCATGTCACAAAAAAGGTTCACCTAGTCTGTGGTTTAGTTTACGCCAAAAAAAGCAGTCAACTTGTCATTGATGTGATGTCTGAACGTATCTAGAAAATACGAGAATGTATTTTATAATGCTGAAATGGACTCAGTTTCTAGTGTTTTTATATTTTATCAATTGCATATCCGCAGAATGGAATACTCGAGATTACGTGCGGAGAGAGCATTCTCTAACGAAGCCCTACCAAGGTTAGTGACCTCCTTCTGTGACTTTGATCTTGGTGTTCTGATCGCAATTTGTGCTGTAAATAGATTAAATTGATTGATTTCAGGTAGTGGCATGTCGGTGCCGTACTGGGACTTCTTGGGTAGTACTATTGTTACATCAAACTACGTTCGCTTGACGCCGGATTTGCAGTCAAAGTCGGGAGCAATATGGAACACTATGGTATAGTCTCAGTTTACTTTGAACACGTATTTAAATAGACAAAAGCTGTACTTACTATGTACTGAGATGAGTCAACTGCTTGTTGTAATTTGAACTTTGAGTTTACTTAACAAAGATTGTTTTACCATAGCAGGATTTGCAGTAGGTATTTTGCTGTTAAAATTTTATGTGCCTACTTAGGTTAGGTATAATTTCGGTCACAACAGCCTAATGACTGTTAATGATTGTGGTATCACTAAATTAATTAAACAAACCAAATTTATAAAAAAGGAAAGAATTTAATATACTTTATTAGATAGATAATTTAGTGTTATAAAAGGACTTTCTTTTTTTTAGTAATCTTTCCTTCCAGGTTTTTAAATAAGCCCAAATTTATTTAAAACATAATTTTGTATTAAGTGGATTTCACGGAATAACCCTCTTATTCTGTAAAATCCACTTTTATTTTGGTTTAATTAGGTTACCAATAAGTAGCAAGTTTCTTACAAAAAGAACAATAAATTTCGATCAGAAAGAAAAATTTACAGAAACTTGTCACCATTCCATATAAAACTAGCTAACCCACATTGTCCTGTTTTCTGGATTACGACAAACATTTAAAACCAAAATCAGCTAGATTGTTCAAGCTGTTCTTGAGTTTTAGCGAAACAAACAAACACAGAAGGTCTTCACGCTCAAGGCCCGCGATAGAAGCTATGCTTTAAAACATTAGGTAGATACAACACAAATTTACAAGAAATACAAACCACAGAATGTGCAAACAGTATCACAGAACCACATTATGTTTTATTATAGAGCCGTTACGCACTGTCGACTTGTCTTACTACAGTTTAAATAAGTGTTTACGCACTTGGTCGTCGGTCGCCCTATTGTTTTTGGTCGCCGAGCGACCGAGTCGCCGGCGACAAGTCGACAGTGCATAACGGCTCATAAGGTTTATTTAATTTAATTTCTCCATTTTGAATTCGGCAATGATTGTAGATAAAGTCTGTAATCTCTTATATTGGCCATGAAAGCTAACAAGGCCAGGCACCGAGCAGTTTGGTCAAGGTTATCCCGAAATAGACTTTATTTTATGTAAATGTAAATAAAGTTCAAAATGCCAAAATCAAGCTTAATTGAAGTAATTATAGTTATTGCCTTGTTAAGCTTCTGACTGAACCAAAAGACTATAAGTACCTGACTACCTAGTTATCTGTTATAAGTGTTATGTGAAAAAGTAGGGTAGTAAATATTTTTATAAAAAATATATAGGAACCAAGACAAGTTGGTGCGCATAATAAACTAGCTCCATTATAAAATGGTAGTTTGATATCTCTAATCGTAACGCCCTCAATAGGTACAACATGCACAATTTATTTATTTTATTTAAGGAGTCAACATATGACTTGGATCAGTTGAGCTATCTATAGATCGTTTGCAACAGTCTGTAGATTAACAACATGTTGTAAATTTGTACTGTCATAGTCGTATCCTATCCTACTAATATTATAAACGCGAAAGTTTGTATGGATGTATGTTTTTTACGCATTCACGAAAAAATTTGAATGGATTTTAATAAAAACTTTACCTACTGTAGTTAATACACTAGAATACCACATAGGCTATAATTTACTTTATTTAATTTATTTTATTTTTATATTTTATAGTTTATAATTCATTGAGACTCTTAATTCTCCTTAAATAAACTAATCAAAAGTAATTTATTCAATGTAAAATAAAAACCATTACCTATTACCCTATAACCCTTACCTACCTACTGCATATATACAACTATCTAAATTATATTTACACTAAGTACTCATACTTTATTGCCTAATTTTATAATTTATTGATATTCTTAATTCTCCTTACATAAATATATCAAAGTAACTTAATCAAATAAAAATAAAAACCATTACCTATGACCCTATAACCCTTACCTACTGCATATTATATAGAACTACTTAATTAATTTGTATATTTTTATTTCATACTTTATTGCTAAGCCTAAGTTTACAGTTTATTGATACTCCTACTTCTCCTTACATAAACTATAGATGAACCATAATTATATTCTAGTATTAAGATTAGATTTAAGCTAAGAGTGATTGATGCTTTTCATCAAACTCAAACTAGTATCCATTCCTACTGCGTACATGCAAATAATTTATATACTTACATATAAATTTATTTACAACATCATCCATATCTATTGTTTACAAAATATATATTATTATTAAACTACTATTAATATTCTTATCTTTACTTACATAAACCATAGTTTACTATAGTATTAGGATTAAATAACTTTAAGATTAGAATAACAAATCACTAAAATTTTATCGAAACTCAATTGTTAAAATTGTACTTTAGTGTACATCACTATTCTAAACATTAGCAAAGGAATGTCGTCCGCTTATGCCTACAGCCAATAATTTCATGTTATTTCACAGTACACCGTAACACGATGGTACAAAGCTCAAATTGGAAGAGCAATGGCGCCCGTCCGTCATACAGTGAAAACTAGTACGGAGGGTAGTCGTCACTTAAGGTGACGGGTATAGCCAAATGCGTGTTTTTGGGGAAACCGAAAACTGTTTTCAGAAAAAGTGATAGCATGTGGAGTTGTGAAACTTATTATTTCCTATAACACATATATTGAACTAGTGTATTGTTACTCAAAATTTGTGCTCTTGGATATAGTTTACTTTTAAATGTAAGTTTAGTACCAACACCTTTTGCAAAAGTGTGGTTTAAGATCCCATTTTTTATGGGTTTGGCAGATTTGTTTGGTACCAAACTCAGCACAGCTATTCTTATGGTTTGTATCTTGTGACTCTAAAGAAAACATTTCTACATTAAGGTGTTTAAAGAAGAAGAAGAGTAGCGCCTTAGGAATTATAAGTGTTTGATTGCTGTGTGCTCGCAAATATACATAAGGCGCTGCTTTAGAGTTTGACTATCCGAACTGTGCGCCGCTCATTATGTGTTTTGCGCCGTTGTCAGCATTTTTGTTGAAATTGAAATTGTGACGTTGCCACGCTGACTGTCTAGAGTTTAACCACCACGGCAAAAACTATGCCGTGTTACAAGTTTAACGTGTGTATAGATATAATAAATAAATAATAAACTTGGAAGTTATTGACATTTTTATTTATTATGAAAAATTTCACCCTACCCGTCGCCTTAACCAAATCAATGACTTTGTTTACAAACTCCAGAACTTTTTAATAAAATCTGTTATGTTACTCAGCACTTGCTTTGTTTGGTTAATTGTTGGTGTAGGTACTTATTATTTACATACCTACTATCTAGTTTAAGATAATTACGTGTCCAATTTGTACCTACCAACACCCTTATCTACCTAATTATAGTAAATAAGTACTTAATTAAGTTTGTAAAATTTGGTTATAAATAAATAATAATAAAAAATAATATTGCGCGAATTATCCAAAATATAACGAGTAAGGCGTCACCTAAACGGTCAATTATATTGCACTATAACAGCGTCTTGCACAGCGTCCTAGGGGCCACCTAAGACGAAGTCGGAAGTAGGTACCTAGTATTCGATAATCATTTTTCTATTTTTTCAATCAGCCATGTCACACTCGCAACTGGGAACTCCAAGTGCAGTTCAAAGTGCACGGCCGTGGCAAGGATCTCTACGGCGATGGCTTCGCGATCTGGTACGTGCGTGATCGTATGCAGCCGGGCGAAGTGTTTGGAAGCAAGGATTTCTTCCAGGGACTTGCGATTGTACTTGATACGTACAGTAATCATAATGGCGCTCATAATGTAAGTGATGAAACACGCATCGATTTCTTTAAAAAAAACTTTTAATGCATTGTTGGCAAACGCTTGGCCGCAATCACATCTAATGTTAAATGATGATGTGGCCTACGCTACGGTGTAACGCGTTTGCCTAGATAGAACCTATTCACTCTCCTCTTGAAAACGTCCAAATTATATGTATCTGGAAACACCGACGCCGGCAACGAATTCCACTCTTTAGCGGTTCTCAAAATGAAACTTGAGCCAAAGCGTTTTGTGCGGACAGGTGGTAAACCTTAATATACAGTTAGGCTAGATTTTCTGGCATTGCTCAATAAAAATCTGTCAAAAAGTCGATTGTTGATGCTTTGGCTTCACTAGAATCTAATCTAATTGGCGAATATGACTTTAAACTAAACCGTGAAATATGACGAATGGTTAATACGATTGATCATGACATTTAATAACAAAGTTAAATTAAATCGGAATCTTTAAGTGGTTCGCTCTGCTATCCACTTAATATCTGTCTAATTCTTTAGCATTATTTCTTGTAACTCTTTTGGATTTCATTTACTTTTGAGTTAGAACATTTTCGGTCTACTTACTTTACAGATCTCTAGTTCGTTCATCAGAGCTCATAGTCCGAGGTTGCATTTTAAAACTCCCTACTCTCGAGCCGAGAATCGTCTCTCGGATATCCATACAAAAATATAAGGACATCCAAGAGACGACTCTCGGCTCGAGAGTAGGGAGTTTTACCTATGTCTGTCTTCTAGTACCCATAACACAAGCTTTGCTTAGCTTGGGGCTAGATGATGTTCTGTGGATTGTCCAGCATTATATTATTTATTGATTTATATCAGTTGTAATTTATTCTCTTTGCAGCATCAGCACCCGTACATATCAGCAATGATAAGTAACGGCAGTTTGCACTACGACCACGATCGTGATGGCACGCACACTCAGCTCGCAGGCTGTGAAGCTAAATTCCGTAACTTCAACCACGATACACATCTTTCTATTATTTACAAGGATGACACTTTAACTGGTAAGTGCTACATGTATTTCTAATAATTTAAAGCACCCTGGTCTATGTTCTCATTAATTGTAGATACACAGGAACCTTTGTAGTAGCTTAAACATTGGTTTCTATTTAAGAAGTCATTATTATGTATTGTGAATAATATTGGACCAAGGATAGAGCCTTGTATCACTCTGAAACTCTACAATCTTGAGAATTATTATATTAAGTTAGTACAAACTAATAACTTTATTTTGTAGATTAACTATTTATATTAAAATACAATTCCAATATTTTATGATCGACATAATTATAATTTTATTTGAAATCGCATATAATGGTTTGTCTAATGCCTTAGTTGGGTCCAATAATGTTGAGTAAAATTTTGTTCCAATGTTAAAAAGTGTTATTTATTTATTAGTTTCAACGGATCTTGATGGCAAGAATGCGTGGAAAGAATGCTTGAAAGTGGAAAATGTTCTTCTTCCTACTGGATATTTCTTTGGTGCGTCGGCTACCACGGGAGATCTAAGTGATAACCATGATATCATATCTATGAAGATGTATGAACTGGATTTGTTGGAATCGGTAAGATATTTTTGCATTTTTGTCTTATTTAGCCTTGCAAGCTAGTAACTATTTAAAAGACATTAGTTTGCAGACATTTTTATACCTTAAAACTCATAATTTTAATTATATCTTCATTTCGCGATAGTCCTTCCGTCAGACACCATTATATAAATTTAGCAAAATTGTGTTTTTTTAAACAATGACTTAGAAAATTGTTTTTGTTTTTTTTTTATTTTACCCATATTTTTTATGCAGCTACTTTAACAACATCCTTTTTTCACCGCCATATTCAAATTCGAACTAAATGTAATATTTTCCTTCACAGCAAAACAGAGATGAAGACAGATCTCAGATTGTTCCATCGGCCGCTTCCTTCGAAGCTCCACGAGAAAGGACCGAGGACTCAAAACCGGCCATGTCCGGTGTCAAAACCTTCCTATGGATGATGTGTGTAGCTATCGTCATTATTGTGCTAGTAGTACTAGGTATTATGTGGTACCAGAAACGGCAGGAAACTTCTAGAAAAAGACTTTATTAAATCTAGAAATTATCCTTGTACTGAACTAAAGTCTATGTCAGCCTTAGGGCCGGTTTCTCGTACGATGATCAAAGAAAAAATCAAATAACAATGTGTCAAAACTCGGATCAATCGTGATTTGGGTTGTTCATTGTTTGTCATCTGCGAAATACCTATTTAACAACAGTTCAGATGACAAGCAATGAACAACCCAAATCACCATTGATCCGAGTTTTGACACATTGTTATTTGATTTTTTCGTTGATCATCGTTCGAGAAACCGGCCGTTAGAGTATCAAATCCGTAGCTTTGTTGACGTTCTATAATCGCTGGCTTAAAAATTTTGAATTGTGAGGGTTCCTTTTTCGTTCAGAAATATGTAATCACCTTAGCGTTAAATATGCAAGCGATTGTAGATTGTCTATGACCAAACTTGGCTACTATGTAAATCCTGTTTGATTTTTGACATTCCTTTTTCTTTTTTTTTTATGTTACAATATTTGAGTTTAATAGTTATAAAGTAAATAGCATCACATTTTCAAAAGGAATGTCGTTTATGTATTTAATTTGTCCTGGACTACCCAATTTTTTTACAGCTTAAAACTGTTTGTGGTATGTCCAAGAAGTCTGATTTATAGATTCTAATATATTAATTTAATGAAACTAAAAATATTCTATTAAAATGAATACCTAGCTAATAGATATTAATATATTTTATAGGAGGTATAAAAATATGAAATCTGATATTATTTTAAAGCCCATGTAAAAAAAAAGTTTTCGGTTTTTTACTCTGTGTCGAGTAATTATTTCATAAAGGTGTCATCATTTAGGCTCGAATACTGGCAGTTACATTCGAAATTCAAACATATTGTGAGGTTGTAGTCTCTTCAAACTCGTTAGAGCCTGCGCAGACCGGGACGGCATGGCAATGGATTTTTTTTTTATTTGGATTTTAATTTAAAATGATGCCGTTCCGTTCATGTTCAATGCCACGGCATCGTTTTAAAGCATATCAATTTATGTTTTATTTCTGTGACAGTACGGTTGAATGTCCATTAGTAAAAAGTTAAAATCCATTGCCATGCCGTCCCGGTCTGCGCAGGTCTTTACTGAAATCTATGCTTGTGGAAGTCTTTATTCTTTGTTGTACATAATATAGAAAAAGTATTTGTCCGAATATAACCTTATAATATGTAGGTATAATACAGCCACAATCATTTGTGTGACATCTTTAGTTTAGGTAGTGGGTTCAATTTTGAAGAAAGATACATAAATCTGTTAGATTTGTAAGTATAAATGACAAAATAAAGACTGCATTTAAAATTTCACTTCTTCAAAATCTACTTTCTTCAAGATTGATCCCATTTTAGGTAAGTTGAATAATTTTACCTTTATAACTTTTTCAAATTATAATGATAATGTATGTCTGTTTAATTACTATTTTTCCCAATGCTTTTAAATGGGTGTTTCGGTATCTGTGGTTTTTTAGGATGTTTTTTACTTTCGGCCGATAGAGGTTTATGCATAGGCCTCTTTGGAGTGACCAAAAAAAGAATAAGTCATTTTGTAATATGCTTTGTTATATCTTTGGGTGTTTGGGATAGTGGAAAAGGTTCTGCGTTCTATAATAGAAACACTTTGGAATTATTTTGTGTATTTAGAAGGGAACGAATGGCGTAAATAGCGTACCTATGTATTTGTGTGTTTTTAATAAATTGATTTATTAAAAAGTAGTCTTGTTATTTCAATATCTAAATGTATTTACTTAGGTAACTGTTTTTTAGAGTAATTTAATGAAATAAGTTAATATAGAGAACCAATTTCAAAAATTGATACAGGGTTACACAGAAAATTATTGTTTAGGATCGCAAAATAGCTCAAACTAGTAAAAGATATAACAGTTCATATTAGCCGCAATAAAGATAAACCCTAAAAAAATTAATTTCCCGCTAGAGCGAGAGGTTACGATCGGATAATGCAAAGCTATAGTTATTTAGTCTGTTGATTGATGTAGGGATGGCGATTCTTTACGAAAAAGATCGATTTTTGAATCGATTCGAATCGTAGTCTAATGAATCGATTCACGAAAAAATCGAGGCCTACAAAATCGATTCTTAAAAAATCGATCTTTTTTTCAAGTTTGCGTTTACAATGTAAAGTATCAATTTTACTAAAAACAAGATTAATATTGCAATTAACGATATCTTATCAATAAAATCAGGGAATTCAAAAATAACAATTATTGTTATTACCGTATCAAACTATAAGATCAGCTATAAAAAAAAATAAGTATTTATATACTGAATGTTTTTAAATAGATAATTGGACATAAAGTAATCGTGAATGCAGTATGAACACTTCCATCAATAAGAATTCCACATATTACTTATTAGTTATTTCAATGCTGACTATTCCTGTGTAAAAGTAAATTTAAATGATAATCACAACTAACAGAACAAACTGAAAATAAGAGCGTCAAAGTAAAAAATAAGAAGCGCTTTACTTATTTACCTACCTACTCTCAATTAGTTATTATTTCGCAACAAACACTACATGAAAATCTGATGAAAATCAATCATGAAAATACTTGTATTACGCTAATAACAGTATTCATTATACGACATCAACAAATGAATGAATGAATAATGCAATATCAATCGTCACAGATTATAGATACATAAAATCAAAGACTACAAACGTAACTTTTTTTATAAACCAAAACAGAAAAAATCGAATGTCGATTTTCAAGGGTGATATATCGATTCAGTGAATCGACACAGTACTTCATATCGATTTAAAAAATCGATATATTCTGCTCGAAAAATCGATTCTTCGATTAATCGATCTCAGATCGCCATCCCTAGATTGATGCACAAGTCACAGACTGCATGACGGAAAACGCATGCTGCCAAGCCAAACAAACTAAAATAAAAAAACCATCGGCAGGTGATCGATCGGTGAATCGGTGTTTTATTATTATTTTGTTTGTGACAAGACCCGAGTAATTTTATTCATATAACTCAATAAAAAGGGGAAAACTAACGTTCATCTAAAGTAATCCGTCATAAAAGATGGATCCTAAATCCTATCTGATTGCTTGGTGCGCCAAGAAAAGTATAACACCGCAGTTTGATATCCGGGCTACAGGTAAGAGGAATGTAATGCATTGTCCTATTATTTAAATCTGATAAAGGTTTGTGTAGTTCGTACTGAACAAATTAGCACATTTATCTTGATTTCATAACAGTAAGTCCAAGCTTTGACCACAATCAATAATTTGACCATAACCTTAAATTTGTAAACTATCACATAAAATAGATATCATACCTTACACACGATCTGCTCTGGTCTATCAAAATGACATTATTTGCAATTTACACTAATATTAAAAAGAAGAAAGTTTTTTGTGTGTGTATGTTTGTAATGAATAAACTCAAAAACTGCTGCGCTGATTTTAAAAACTCTTTCACTATTAGAAAGCTACATTCACCCTGAGAAACATAGGCTATATGTATTGCTAGGAAATATTAGGGATCCTAAAATTTTAGTTACATTACTCAAAGTACAATTGTGTGATGTTCAGGCTGCAATAGAACAGGACTTATACTGACGACCGATGTGGCGCGGCGGGGGAAAGTCTGCCTGCGGTGCGGAGGTTGCGGGTTCGATTCCCGCCTTGGAATAAATGTTTGTACGATCTGCAAATATATGTTCTGGGTATTTTATATGTATAATAAAAAAATATATCTATCTATGTAATGTATTGTATTAAGTATGTCAGTCTTCTAGTACCCATAACACAAGCTCTGCTTAGCTTGGGGCTAGATGATGTTGTTTGGATTGTCCAGCATTATTTATAAGTGTACTTCACATTCCCAGGACCAAAGCATCGTCAAAGGTTTCTCTGTGAAGTCCGTTTAGACGACATCAGCTATGCAGGAGCTGGTAACTCCACCACAAAGAAGGATGCTCAATTCAATGCCTGCAAAGACTTCATCAACTACCTTGTTCGTAGCGGAACAATCAATGCCGCTGATGTACCACCGGCTATAACCGAAGTTGCCCCTCCCGAGCCCGTTAAAGATGAAAATGGGGACATGGGGAATATGGGTATGGGACCAGGGAGTATGGGTATGGGACAGGATGGAAACAACTTTGTGGATCAAGGACATAAAACCTCAGTGTTTCAGGTTTGTTAAGCTAGTAATTAAATTAAACTTTTAATTGTTAAACATAGTGTGATAGTAGAGTCTAGATTGCTAGTTATGGGTCCTCCTACAGCATCTTTCAAAATCATTACTTAATCACTACTAAATTATATATATATATTATATATTATAGTATAGAAAAGAGATATATTACAAGGGTTTTTAATGTATACCTTATTGTTATATTTCATGTAGTAAAATAGATCTGTAATAAGCTGTACCTAATCTTTTCAATTGCTGCTGTGACATATTTTTCCATAAACACATTTTAGAGTGGAATGGGCCCTGACAGCATGGGTCAAGCTTACCAAGCCTACGGAGGCGATCGCTCCAACTTCACCTACATGGACCGAATGCAGCAGCAGAAGAATGTAGAAGACGCTGAAGACCTGGATGTTAATGCCAGTCTTCACGGCAACTGGACGATGGAGAATGCAAAGTCAAAACTCCATCAGTTCATGCAACTGAATAAAATACATGCAGAGTATATTTATAAAGCTGTCGGCCCTGATCATACAAAGTTAGTCTGATTCCATTGCTCATATTACAGACTGCTCCAACTCAATGGCCGCTGTAAAGGTGTACCAACCAGTGTAGCTTATTAAGTAGACTAATACCACATAACCACTATAATTCTTCTCTCATATGAGATTGGGTGAGGTTTAGCTCAACCAATCTCTTAACGCCTTACGTAATTAATAGAGGGGTATCTATTAATTACGTGAGGCGTTAAGGGACTGTCATACAGCAAATTTAGTAAAGAGATATATTATATGGCTATATATATCTATATTATATATCTCTATACTATGAGTTCTGATCAAAAATCTTCAAAACTCACATTGTTACAACTTGAGCGCTATAAACTATGGTCTTATAGAGATTATATTTTATATCTATATGACCATATTTTACACAATGTATACAAAAAAAGGCTGTCTCAGCTGCCCGATTAGAATGAATGCCCAAAACATTTATTTTGTTTACAGAAATTAATAAAATGAACTATAAAAAAGATCATTTATATCGTCTTAAATGTCAAAACGTTGCATATTACATACATACTAAATATTTGGTTTCTGATTATATTAATGCCAATTTTTGATGTACCTACTCACAGTTGGGGGAATAAAATCTGCACTGACATCCTGCTATGACGTGTTTTGTGTATTGAATTGTTATCTCAAACACCGATTTTATCCCATAGCCAGATCCTATTCTAACGGTCTATCTTATAAAAAGTTAGCGCACACTTGTATTGATTACCATGCGTAATGATGACATAAAGTCAACGCTAACTTGTTATAAGATAGGGGGTAAAAGTTTACAAACGACAAATCGTTTTTATATATTTTTCTGTATACAAAATGTTTTGGACATTCAAGCTAAGCGGGCTGCAGTTATAACTTAGCTTTCATTACTTTTGTTTCAAAGCCATTGGTCGTTCGAGTATCTGAAAGATTTCTGGCTGATATTATTATTTCTATTTGGAAGTGTGGCCAAGCATACTGATCGAAGAAATAAGTGCTTTATTATGTAATATGTAAGGCTTGGAATCCAAAGATCCATGTAATCAAGACTTGATGAGAATCCTATTAATGAGATTATTGCTTGAAACTAAAGCTTAAAAAACTGAAGTCTTGGTTACTTGTAAGATCTATTGAATTACAAACCATGTTTACATAATAAATGAAAGTTTTGGCACTTTTGAAATACCATTTTTTATAATTGTATTGGTCCATTTTCAACATACTAAAATATGATCCAAAGATTTTTCGAATTAAGCAAGAGTATGATGTTATTCAGATTAAATCCAAGACATTAGTGCTATTATTATTTAAAAGCTGTTCCACAAAGAGACTGTCTTATGCATAGGATGAATAAGACAGAAAGAAACATCTTCAATTTGATGGTCTGGTATTAACAACTGCAAAGTAGAATATAAAATCATGGACATTTTAACGTCATCTAGTCCAAAGGGGTGAGCACGAGTAATGTGACTATCGTAAACGTATCGTAACTTTAGCACATCTAAGGCGAATGCTACACGCAAGATCCATATTGTGATCCGTCAATATATACTATCGGATTACGATATTTATAGACGTATAGGGTATTGATGGATCACAATATACATAACAAAAACCAAAGTACATCAGTAAATATCATGATAATTATCGCAATATTTATTGACGGGTAGCGTTCGCCTATAACACACTGCGCGGTGACGCTGCAACGATCGGAAGTCCAGGGCCCCAATTATGCTAAATTGTAACGTAAACGGTTCGTCTAAGCAGCAGCTAAGGTTCACCAACGTACGTATTTTGGGATCGCGATAAGCGTGTAGCCAAACACGTTCAACATTCGAACGTTAGTGAGCCGAATATTGTGACATAACCGCTGCCACACGAACAGAAAAAAATGAGTGGTTAACCGTTCACGGCAATACGAATTTGCACACGCTACGTACACGTTACGTTGGTGAAACGTAGCTGCTGATTAGACGAACCGTTTACGTTACAATTTAGCACAAACGGGGCCCAGGTAACGTCAACGCGTAATGTCACTTGAATATCACACCGTTTCGATACGTATGCGATTGTCACATTTATTCGTGCTCACAATCAAAGCTGTATGAAAACTAAATTGCTGATAGAATACTTACATAATATTTTGTAAATACATACTTAGGTATAGTAACATCCAGTCACAGAACAAACCTCAATGTTTGCTAGAACACAATCTCCACCCAGAACAAACATTTGTTTAGTTTTCCCTAAAAACATGATATTAGCTATGATTTGTGAGTTTGATTATTAAATCCCGTTTATAAAGAAAACTAACTATTCAAAACCGTGATTGTTTCAAATATTATAAACATTTATTTATTAGCAAACATTGATGTTAGTTCTGTTTCTGGGTGTTATTTACTATTCACAAAAAAGTAAATAAGCTATCAGCAATCTAGTTCTCATATTACAAGCTTTGCTTAGTTTGGGACTAGATGGCGTTGTATGTTGTATGAATGTCCATGAATATATTGATATATTGATTTGTGGAATAGCTTGAAAGCTAAAAATTTAATTAATGTCTTGGATTTTTTCTGAATTCAGACGTCTCTTCGACAACGCTCGGCCACATTTCCAGAATTTGATGCATTATGTACCTCTGTTTCTAGAACAGGTAAGTCACATTTAATTTATACATTTCGCATGCTATTCAGATATTAAAAAAAATGGTTTTTTTTTCACGGTGTCTATTATTTTTATGGTCAAAACATGTACCTATGCTTCTTCTCTTCCAATGTTTTCATCATTAACATACTTCATAATTATAGCATTTTCAAAGAGTTTATTTTACCAAATATTCATCCAAAACTAAACTTATGTTTGAAAAAAAAAAGATTTATTTACATAAGGCTAACTTACATTTTTTTTATTTGACTATTTTATACCTATTTATATATTATACCTGTTTATTTTAGAATAATGATTATTTTAGCTAAACACGACTAAGAAGAAAATTCTCATCCTTTTTTGTTTTAATAAAAACTTACAAATAAGTTATAAGTATGTACGTACATTTTTCTATAAAAACTAATAAACGACTAAAAAGAAGGTACATTATTATAATTAAAACTAATCAATATACATTTACAGGAGTTTTTGCTGTGAAATGTCGCTTTTCGTCCGTCAACTCGGCCGTAATGTGACGGGTCGTGAAACTGCGTCCAATAAGCAGACGGCTAGCAAATCCTGCGCCCTCTCGTTGGTCAGGCAACTTTACCATCTGGGGGTCATCGAACCCTTCAGTGGAAGCCTCAAAACGAACAGGTACGTGCCAGAAGTATGTATAATACAGTAGAACCTCGATAACTCAAACGCCGGTAGCTTAAAATTCCTCTATAACATGAAAAAATAATGTGTTCCCTTCCCATCAAAACCTATATCCCATCAAAACCCTTGATAACTTAAAACCTCTTTAACTTAAAATATTTACGGCCGGTTTCTCGAACGATGATCAACGAAAAAAACAAATAATTACTATGTGTCAAACTCGGATCAATCGTGATTTGGGTTTCCAGAAACCGGCCGTTAGTGTTTCCCTTGGACTTAAACTTACGTTCTACAGTAATTATTACAAAAAAGAACAAATTTATAATAATAATAATAATAAAAAACGTTTATTGACCAAAAACTTACAAGCTAATGTACTTACATTATCATGCCTAATTACAGTTTAGCTAAGTAGGTAGGTAGTTTGTAAGTTTAGACAGATAAATAAGTGCATGACAGATTATAGGTGCGTCAAGATTATATTATATTATTATTAGACTACAATCGTCATCCATATTAAATGATTACTCAAAAATTACTTTTTTTTTGTATTTATATAATATGGATTTTTACCAAACAAAAGTAATACCTACCAAATAATCATCAAAATTAACAATTGGCGGAGAATTCGTGTAACTTGTAAACCATCTTTTTTGAAGTTTTTTGAAAATGTTTTATAGTTTTTTTTACAAAGAATAGTTCGTCCTTTGACCACAAACTCACCTGATGGAAAGTTGTGTTGGGGCCGACGATGGAACAGGGGCCCAATCGCCCTAAATTGTAACGTAAACGGTTCGTATCAGTAGCAGCTTCGGTTCACTAACGTAACGTATACGTAGCGTGTGCAAATTCGTATCGCCGTAAACGGATAACCGCTTATCTTTTTTCCCTTCGTGTGACAGCGGTTATGGCACCAACTTCGGTTCACTAACGTTTCGGTTTCGGCTAGACGCTTATCGCGATGCCAAAATACGTACGTTAGTGAACCGTAGCTGCTACTGAAACGAGCCGTTGACATAAAATTTAAGGCGATTGGGCCCCAGGACTATCTATGAGACACCTGTTCACTCGTGCCTTGAAGAGATCAAGATTGTAGTGATCGTATAATATAGTTACTAAGTTGATATTTGTTGTAGATCAGCGGAAGGCACTCTAAAGCCTTACCCAGTGGCAATCAGCCCTGAGCTTGAAGCGAAACTGGAGGAAACTTTGCAAGGTATATTCAATTACTACTAATGAAGTTAGGCAAGCGTAGTGTAGGACGCCCTCTGGCGAGATGGAGCGATGATCTGCGGACTGTAGCTGGCAAACACAACATGAGAAGAGACGAAGACCGGGCTCAGTGGTGCGTCTACAGAGAGACCTATGATGATGAATGAAATTTCTTTGTGGGCATGTTTAGTTTTTGAATAGTCAAATAGCCATGGCAATTTATTTTATTTCACAGTGTTAGAAATAACGCCAGTTGACGTCGAAACGGCTACTGCGGCTACTGACGCGACCGACGGACAACGCGTAGTCACGATACTGCAATCTGATCGAGTCAAGGTATCATAAGTTTTTTTATATTTCTGTATTGTAGTTGGGTTTTTAACCCCCGACGCACGAACGAAGTGGTGTTATAAGTTAGTGTGTGGCATCGTAGCTCCCAATGTACCGATTTTGAAAGGTGAAATTGTCGGAAGAGTTCTTTCTTAGCTGAAATAAAATGATGAAAAGATGAAATGAAATGATGAAAAGTTGAAATGAAATGATGAAAAGATGAAATGAAATGATGAAAAGTTGAAATGAAATGATGAAAAGATGAAATGAAATGATGAAAAGATGAAATGATATATATTGTTCGTAGAAACTAGGTGCAATTACATTGGTCTTAATTTATTCGTCATCTCTAGTTTGGACCTTAGGCTTACAAACGTAGGTTTGCTATGTTTGCTATTTTTATGTTCTTTTAGGTCCAATATGGCCGCCGCTACAAATTCGTAAGTTTTATTATTATTGCAGGCGATGCGTGAGGCTAAAGTGACAACAGGCGGCGTGGTTTCGTGGTCTCCTCCACAAGCTAATTGGAACGCTTGGACTGCATGCAACATTGGTAATACTTTATACTACTATACTAATAATTATACTATATACTTACATATATAGATCGTTTCCTTCGAAAAGGGAAGATCTTCCACGCCGAGCGACCTTTGGCTCGGGGTCGCTCGGACCGATGGATAGTCATCGGTTCTATTACTTATGTTCAAACTCCGTGATAACTTAGTTTGCGCGATCTAGGACTAGTCTCTGCCATCTGTTGGTCTGTTGCGTAGACTACGATGTAGTTCATCATGTAGCGATATAGATGGCGCTACAGGTCTGTAGATAGCTCAATTGTTTCTTATGTATTTTATATATATGTACCTATGTAAATTTTTAAAATACTGTATTAGTCCTAATTTTGTTTGTGACTAATAATACATCTACCTAAATTTATTCATCTAACTAATTAATCATGTTAATTGAGCCTAACCACAAAAATTTCAAATCAAATTCACTTCAAATTGGCACTTAAAATCGCCTTAGATAAAAAAACTAATCTAAATGAATAACGTTCATATGAGGTCAGATGGACAAAATCCTAAATAAAGGAATAAATTGTGTTACAGACGAAGGTCCATTAGCTACAACGAGCTTAGAAGATATAAGCTCTGATTTAGAGAAACACCATCGCGATGTCTGCCAGAACAGTACGTTGTATCAGGTATGCTTGTCACATTTATTTGTAAGAAAAAATGGTTGTCTGTAAAGTCGGTTTACTGACGATAGTTGAACGTGACAACGTCACTTCATGGAACGCCTCAGAACGCCTCATGAGTCATGTTTTTTCGTGCGTGCAGCCGGCTCTATCGAATTATAAGACGTTGTCACGTCAAAAATAAATTATTTTTGACGTGACAACGGCGTTACCTCGCGGCGTTACCTCGCTCTGAGGCGTACCATGAAGTCAAGCGCGAGCGCGGAACGAGCGACAAAGAAGCAGAATCGGCCTTTGCGTTCGTTGTCACGTTCAACTATCGTCAGTAAACCGACTTTACAGACAACCATTTTTTTTTGTGATACAAAAACTTCAAAACGGACGAAGATCCGCCTGCGACGCGGAGGTTGCGGGTTCGATTCTCGCCTTGGGATAAATGTTTGTACGGTCTGCAAATATTTATTCCGCTCTGGGTATTTCATAATGTGTAATAAAAAAATATCTATCTATGTAATGTATTGTATTAAGTATGTCAGTCTTCTAGTAACACAAGCTCTGCTTAGCTTGGGGCTAGATGATGTTGTGTGGATTGTCCAGCATTATTTATACTGTACAATAATTTCCAGCAAAGTGTCGATGAAAGATCCCAGCTGCCGGTTCACGCGATGCGATCCGTTATAATGCAAGCGATCAACGACAACCCGGTCATCATAATCAGGGGGAATACGGGATGCGGGAAAACTACACAGGTAAGCTACATATATTTTTTATTAATTTTATTTATTGTTCTCATAAATACTTTTTTTTTACTTTTTTTTTATTGATGGAAAAAAGCGGAGAATAGGAACGAGTTGAAGGATTTGTGCCCAACGAGATAAGTTAGAGAAAAAAAATGTTCTAACGAAATAGATGTCCCCACATTACATAAAAAAAATGTTGAACAAAGGTAATTACGGAAATTACAAAGGTATTATTATTTACATATCAATGAAGAAAAGTGTCATTTTTTATTGTTGATTTATCTGTCCGAAGTTTGGAGTGGAATTGGTGCAAACTATTGACACTCGTTACTTCGATGGTGGGATATATTTTTTTAATACAGTTGCTCAAAAAGTGGCATATTGCAGGGACGTTTAGCGTTCGGGAAGTGGGCTATTACGCACTAGTGCTTTTTCTTTACCATTACCGCACTAGTGCTTTTTCTTTACCAACTGTCAAAATAATGTCTATTAAAAAGAAAAACCAACCATGAAGTTTTTACTAAAAAAAAATCAAAGAAGTTTTTATGATTCATGCAAATACGTGTATTTCTAAAAAGAAGCTACTAATTTGTTTCATTATCAGATTTAATGATTTGATTGAATGAGTTAGGTCGGGTTTCATTTGATTTCATCTCATTAAATTTAATTTTCATTTCATATCAATAAAAAAAATCTACTGAAGACTTGGCTGTATGGGCATAGTTACCTTTGCCTACCAGAATGAATGAAAAAAAAAATCTCTTCTTATATTCTACGGCCATCTCCAAGATGGCGGGAAGACGTTGTAAATAAAATAATAATAAAGAAAATAAACTAATTTAAGAGAAAAACATTTACGTAAGACTAGGCGGTATGGTTCTAAAACTTTAGCCTGCTCCGAATAGCAAATAAAAAAAAAATCTACGGTTGGCGCCATTTTGTAGAAATTTTCTTTGCGAGTTTAGTTGTTTTTATTATTATTTTATAAAATTACTTCATTTTTTCGCAACTGTATTAAAAATAGTCGTTCAGTACACGTTCGGAACCGTCATTGCAACTTGTTCCGACTGTCAACACTCGCCTTCGGCTGCGCCTCGGCTCGTGCAGACATTTGTCGGAACTCGTTGTAATGACAGCCTTTCCGAACTAGTAATGAAATATACTATTTCGGTCTGCATACAATGGGTCGGCGGTCCGCCATTTGGTGACCCCTGGGCTCGATGATGTTCTGTCGATTGTCCAGCATTATTTATTTAAAAATATATACTCTAGTTTGAAACTGAAGTGTGATGTGTGAATTGTCCGTGTATATTTATTGAATTAATGTTCCAGGTGTGTCAATTCATAATAGATGACTACATAGCGAGCGGTCAGGGCGCGTGGGCCAATGTGTGCGTCACTCAGCCGCGTCGTATCTCAGCCGTTAGTGTCGCGGAGAGAGTCGCCAACGAACGCTGCGAGGAACTCGGGAATAGTGTCGGGTGAGTTGTTATTATTTTTCCTTAATCTTGTTTGGGGGAGGCCTTTGCCCAGCAGTGGGACAATGTAGGCTAGAATAAAAAAAAAAAAAAAAACTTGTCCCACTGCTGGGCAAAAGTCCGCCCTCGAAAGGCGCCGGGGCCGACCAAAAAGAAAGAAAGTAATATCTATTTACACCATGACTTACCTATACTACTCAAAACAAAATAGGGCCCACCCAATAAAATATGATTTCAATAAAAATAAAAAATAAGCGTACGATTTAATTAAATTTTCATTTTAGTTATAGTTTTACAGTTATGATCAATTAATATGCCTTCTTAACAACCCCATACTTCAGTTTGACAACAACTCACAAAAAAAATGTGTCTGGCAAAATAACGAAATTTTTCAAGTGGGCCCTATTTTGTAAGTCAGTAGTTTACATATATGACATAAAACATTTAAAAGTGTAAAAAGGCCGCCACTCAGCATAAGCTATAGAAACCATTGGTTCCATTAACCATTGGTTATTTTGTTTAGTGTACATTAAAGTATTATTTTCATAAAACAGATATTCGGTGCGTTTCGAGTCGATTCTCCCACGCCCGTACGGATCGATTCTGTTTTGTACCATCGGCGTTCTGCTGAGGAAACTGGAGGGTGGACTGAGGGGCGTCAGTCACGTTTTAGTTGACGAGGTAATTATCATAAATAAAAATATTGCTGGACACAACATTTATCCCAAGACGGGTATCGAACCCGCAACATCCGCGTCGCAGGCGGACCTTCGCCCGCCGCGCCACATCGGTCGACGACGCTTATATAGTTACTAAGTTCATTAACTAATGAATAATGCTGGACAATCCACACAACATCATCTAGCCCCAAGCTAAGAGCTTGTGTTATGGGTACTAGAAGACTGACATACTTAATACAATACATTGCATAGATAGATATTTTTTATTACCCAAAACACCCGGAAAAAATATTTGCAGATCGTACAAACATTTATTCCAAGGCGGGAGTCGAACCCGCAACCTCCGCGTCGCAGGCGATCCTTCGCCTGCCGCGCCACAACGGTCGTCAATACAACTTAGTTAGTCCAGTCAAAATAGACTTTCCAGCTTGCATTAATTCCCAACAAGCTGGATTTTTGTACAGGTCTTGAATACGTCATTACAAATGATATGTCAAAAGTCCCCATCGATCCCGCTTGTGCGTTGTTTTTTATTCCAGGTTAAAAGTCATAAATTTGCATTTTTTGCGTATATCTCTGAAACAACGAGAGCTATCGAAAAATGGTTCAGACAAAGTTTGTACATCGTAAAATTGTTTACAAAAATACCTCAACACTTTTCTTCTACAAAGCATCGCTTTCGAGATATAGTGACTTTTGACCGCAGGAAAAACATCGAAGATGCTGCGTTTTTTTAATTTCAGCCGTTTTATCTGCTTCATTGCCACAGAACAAACAGTATTTCTTGAAATTTATTGAAAGGGGTGATGGGTTCGATGGGTTAGTCCTCCTCCAAGGTAATGAATCGTCTTTTTGTTTCAAGAAATACTGTTCGTTCTATGGCAATGAAGCAGATAAAACGGCTGAAATGAAAAAAACGCAGCATTTTAGTGGATTTTCCTGCGGTCTAAAGTCACTATATCTCGAAAGCGATGCTTTGTAGAAGAAAAATGTTGAGATATTTTTGTAGACAATTTTACGATCTACAAACTTTGTCTGAAGCATTTTTCAATAGCTCTCGTTGTTTCAGAGATATACGCGAAAAACGCAAATAACCAGGTTAAAGTCATATATTTGCGTTTAAAAGTCATAAACGAGAGCTATCGAAAAATAGTTCCGACAAAGTTTGTAGATCGTAAAATTGTCTACAAAAATATCTCAACACTGTTCTTCTACAAAGCATCGCTTTTGAGATATAGTGACTTCAGACCGCAGGAAAATCTACTAAAATGCTGTGTTTTTTTCATTTCAGCGGTTTTATCTCCTTCATTGCCATAGAACGAACAGTATTTCTTGAAACAAAAAGACGATTCATTACCTTGGAGGAGGACTAACCCATCGAACCCATCACCCCTTCCAGTAAATTTCAAGAAATACTGTTTGTTCTGTGGCAATGAAGCAGATAAAACGGCTGAAATTAAAAAAACGCAGCATCTTCGACGATATTCCTGCGGTCTTAAGTCACTATATCTCGAAAGCGATGCTTTGTAGAAGAAAAAAGTTGAAGTATTTTTGTAGACAATTTTACGATGTACAAGCTTTGCCTGAACCACTTTTCAATAGCTTTCGTTGTTTCAGAGATATAAGCAAAAAATGCAAATTTATGACCTTTGACCTCGAATAAAAAACAACGCACAAGCGGGATCGATGGGGACTTTTGACATATCATTTGTAATGACGTATTCAAGGCCTGTACAAAAATCCAGCTTGTTGGGAATTAATGCAAACTGAAGTCATAATTTTAGTCTATTTTGACTGGACTAAGTACCTAATTAGGAGTACAATAAATAATATTTTTTTTTGTTTTTTAGTATTTCTGCGAATTAATACCTATTTATGTGCGAGTTTCGTTAATAAATTATGTATTAATCATAGATTCGCGATAAATATCCATGTATTTAATCTTTACATCAATGCGAGTTCCCGTTCTTCTAGGCTCTGGTCGCGTGGAACTGACATCTAGAATCACGTAGACGATTCTAAATAATCCTTGTGATTCTACTGAATAAACTTTAATTGATTTGATTTTTGAGATAAAAAACAAAGATTATAGGTGTATAGCATGACAAAGTTTACATTACTGAAGTTGAGAACATAATAAATAAATAAATAAATAAATAATGCTGGACAATCCACACAACATCATCTAGCCCCAAGCTAAGCAGAGCTTGTGTTATGGGTGCTAGAAGACTGACATACTTAATACAATACATTACATAGATAGATATTTTTATTATACATATAACATACCCAGAACACCCGGAATAAATATTTGCAGAACATACAAACATTTATCCCAAGGCGGGAATCGAACCCGCAACCTTCCGCGTCGCAGGCGGACCATCGCCCACCGCGCCACATACTTGTGAACTTCTCGTCGTTTATTGGGTATGGCTCTGTTCATTACCCACTTATTGTACGTCCGGATTGGACAAACTGTATAAACTTGTACCACTTAAAATTAAGACCTTTACGGCCGGTTTCTCGAACGATGATCAACGAAAAAATCAAAGAATTACTATGTGTCAAACTCGGATCAATCGTGATATGGGTTTCCAGAAACCGGCCGTTAATGTACAACAGTAGAGTTTACAATAGAAGAGTTTCTAAGCAGATAGTTTATTATTATTGTAATTATTATTATTATTTTTAAAATCTTTATTTGTTTATGTACTTATTTAATATTATAATTCTCATTTATATTGAATTAGTTGTAAGTTAAAATAATTTCAAATACAATTGTACATTGTTAATGAATAAATAAATGAATGAAATGAACAGTTGAGCAATAAAATATTTCTGATTCTGATTCTGAGGTAATTGATTTTTATGCTTCAGGTTCACGAACGCGATGCTGATACAGACTTCGCTTTAATCCTACTCCGGGACTTGGCGCATACCTACCCCGACGTCAGAATCATCCTCATGTCCGCCACAGTCGATACAACACTCTTCACTGAATACTTCGGCAACTGTCCGGTCATTGAGGTAAAAGCTATCGCAGTTTTGATGAAATTAATAAATTTAAAAATTGTTATCATATTGTCAGGCGTTACAGCTCAAGTTAGCTATTAGTGCTATTTTCCATCGCTGGTCGTGGGTTCGATCCCCACCGAGAGCAAATGTTTTTGTGTTAAATAAAAATATTTGTTCTGTATCTAGGTGTATTCTATGTACCTATATGTATTCACAAAACTAGTATAAGTACTTGGTTAAATAATATTCTGTATTTTGAGTTGAATTTCTCTAATCCAAATAAAAATCTAAAATCTCGATCCGTGTGAGTTTTTGGGATAAAGAATGAATGACATTTTTTTACATGACACTCTAGTCCCCAACTAAACAAAGCTTGTACTATGGGAACCAGATTGCTGATAGAACACTTATATATATTTTTGTAAATACATAGGAACACCCTACCACAGAACGAATATTTATGTTCATCACACAAACATTTACTCTCTGGGTGGGAATTGGACCCACGACCCACAGCATGGAAGGCAGAGCTACTACCAACTGAGCTGTGACGCCTGTCAACGTCTTTTGTATGGAACTAAACTAAATAGCGATGTGTAAAATGACCATGAATACATAATATACATACATAATATATTATTTCATTTATACTACTCAGGTACCCGGCAGAACATTCCCAGTACAACAATACTTCCTAGAAGATGCTATAGAGTTGACAAAATTCGTCGCTGCTATGGATACGAGGAAACGCAAGTCCACTGGCAAGCGGGCCAATAGAGATGAGGATGATGATGATGATGAAGGTATATTATATCCAACTTTATATACGATATTCTCTTAATTAGATTTATTTATACCATTTAAGCAGAAATATAACTGTACTTATTCCTTATCCTACTTGCCAGAAGCTATAAGAGCTTACAGAGTGGGGCCTGGTGACCTGTAATACAGATTTTTATTAATCTACATCAGGCACCAGTCTTTCATAAAGTTTGTCTCAAACTCTTTCTTATTTATTTATTTATTTATTTATTTGTGTTACACCATCAGCATATTCACACATAATATTAAACACAATATATTTGTTACAATCTAGGACAATGTGATATACCATTACAGGTGTAAACAGCTTAGTAAGTATCAACTTAATATTAAGTTTTGAATACATAATTATATTAAATTTAAATCTTTTTTATCATTAAACATTTTTGAAACTAAAAAATAAACTTCCAACAAACAAAAACCTTATCATCAGAACAAAAGTTGTACAATAGTGAATTCAATTAACACTACATAAGGTGTCCAAACACTTTCTTGTCATTGTTGGAACTGTTTTAACTTTGTGGGAGAAAAATAAATGACTTTTTATTTGATTAATTTTTATTAACTTCCAAAAAGGAGGTCCTCCTTCCGACTGTATATTGTTCTTTTATATGCGATAACTTCGCTAATTTGTGAATCGATCTTGATGATTTGTTTTAAGCTATTGCATAGCTTCTACCGCGGGCCTTGAGCGTGGAGATCGAATCCAGAAATTCCGTAACGAAATAACCTGACACTGCGCATGCGTAATCCAGCAAAAAATGCTATGCAATAGCTTTACCGCGGCAGTCCCCGAGTGCCACACGTATTACGAATATTCAAGCTTAGACTTCCATATTCATGAATATTTATTTCTAGGTTTAGGAGCTGACGAACAAGAAGAGGATTTGAATAAGAATGCAAATCTCAGCGCAGATTACTCGCCCGCTACCGCTAACTCTTTGGCGCAACTCTCAGAGAAAGATGTAAGTACATACATAATATATTTTAAAGTAGCTTTTCATTTTCCACAAGAATTATTTTCTGTTATATTAAGTTGTGAACGAATCCTTAGTTACCAGCTTGCAAATTAGTCAATTGAGCTGTGTAAACCAATTATCAAAAATTGTTTATTTTTATCTCATGATTTTTTTGTTTATTTGCTTTTTTTTATCAAAATCTATTGTTATTGATTTAGGCTGATTATTATAAATAAAAATTCACGGACATTTTACACATCACACTCTAGTCCCAAACTAAGCAAACATTTTATTATGGGAACTAGACTGCTAATAGAATACTTATATACATTTTTTTTTGTAAATACATGCATAGAATACATAGAGACACCCAGACACAACAAATATTTATGTTCATCACACAAAACTTTGCTCTGAGTGGTAATCCCACGACCCATGGAAGGCAGAGCTGCTACCAACTGAGCTGTGAATCCTGTCAATTAGATTTATTGTTTGTTTTAGCTAAGCTTCGAGCTGATAGAATCAATACTTCTCTACATAAACGATCTCCCGGAGAAAGGTGCTGTCCTAGTATTCCTTCCCGGATGGAACCTAATCTTCGCACTGATGAAGCATCTCTCACAAAGCCGGGTGTTCGGAGATCAATCCAAGTTCGCGATACTACCGCTACACAGTCAGATACCGAGAGACGATCAGAAAAAAGTTTTTATAACACCGCCACCGGGTATTACTAAGGTATAATATTTGAAACTATCATGGTTTTGAACATAGTTTTCATTATAATAATCAAATTCACAAATCATGGTAAATATCCCGTTTATAATGAAAACTAAGGTATGTTGAAAAATTTTTGTCTATGACTTGTAGTCCTAGTTTGCTTAGTTTAAACACATCAGACAAAGTAAAAGCAAAAGGTCTGGTGTGATGAAACTGAATTTTCAGTACATGTTGAATCACATAGTTTTAGGTCCTATATTAGTGATCTATGTGATTTTACTTTTATAACACAAACGGCCGGTTTCTCCAACGATGATCAACGAAAAAATCAAATAATTACTATGTGTCAAACTCGGATCAATCGTGATTTGGGTTGGCTTTACTAAGAGAACAGAAAAAAATAAGTTTTTCATCTTTTTTTTATGTAATATTGTTTAGATTAGTAGCGTGCCATCTTATTACACGTATTTTTGCAAATAAATGATCTTTATCTTTAGGTTATTATTAGTTTTGACCAACATATTAGTCCTAAATAAAACTAAATGTTTAATTCCCAGGTGATCCTCTCAACCAATATAGCAGAAACTTCAATAACTATAAACGACGTGGTGTACGTGATAGATTCCTGCAAAGCGAAAATGAAGCTATTCACATCACACAACAATATGACTTCATACGCCACTGTTTGGGCTAGCCGGACTAACTTAGAACAGGTAAGACACTCACGGTCTATCTTATGAAAAGTTAGCGCAGACTTGAAGTACTGATTACCATAAGTAATGATGATTTAAAGTCAACGCTAACTTTTTATAAGATGGGGGGTAGTATACATCTAATTCTAATTCTTGTTTGGGGAATAAGATCTGCAGTGATGTCCCGCAATGGGATGTATTGTGCATTATCCCCCTGCTAACCTCACCCCAGCCAGCCCAACACCTTATGGGGGTATACATTTAACGCAAACAATGTATTATTTTGCAGCGGAAAGGTCGCGCCGGTCGCGTCCGTCCCGGCGTATGTTTCACGCTGTGCTCGCGCGCGCGGTACGATAAATTAGAAGAACATCTCACAGCCGAAATGTTCCGAACACCGCTACATGAACTGGCACTCAGGTAACTAAATAAATAAATAATGCCGAACAATCCACACAACATCATCTAGCCCCAAGCTAAGCAGAGCTTGTGTTATGGGTACTAGAAGACTGACGTACTCAATACAATACATTACATAGATAGATATTTTTATTATACATATAAAATACCCAGAACACCCGGAATAAATATTTGCAGATAGTACAAACATTTATCCCAAGGCGGGAATCGAACCCGCAACCTTCCGCGTCGCAGGCGGACCATCGCCCACCGCGCCACATCGGTCGTCGAATAGTTTAAAAAGGTGTAAAAAAAAGTACAAAAATGCATGCAGTGTAAAATAGAAAAGAAATAATACCGTGTATTGTCCTTTCAGTATAAAACTCCTTCGTCTAGGCAGCATCGGTCACTTCCTTTCGAAGGCGCCCGAGCCGCCGCCGTTAGACGCAGTTATTGAGGCCGAAGCGTTGCTCAGAGAGTTGGGTTGTCTCGACGTGAACGACGCCTTAACACCACTCGGAGCTATTCTAGCTAAACTACCCATAGGTAAGTTTTTATTACTTGTGACATTATAGAACTTAACATAGGGTATTATAAAATATTATACATACTTGTATGCATTGCTAGGCCTACCTACTTTGTACGTGTATTTAAATTACTGTATTTGATGTGTGTATCTTGGGGACAAATAATTATTTGTAATTTGTAATTATTTATAATTTATCTATTATAACAATGGTGTGCAGATAAACATGCTATAATGGTGTACAGAGCTTTTAGATTGAGTTTCACTTGAACGAGAGAAACTTTCGGGTGAAACCTAGACTATGGGCTCAGATAGAATACAAATAAATTAGTTTTTATTTTAACCCCCACGCAAAAACGACAGGGTGTCGTTATTTATAGGTATGTGTGTGTGTCTGTCTGTGGCATCGTAACTCCCTAATGCCTTGATCACACGTACCGAGTAAACCGGCGAGACAGTGACGTATTTAAGTTACACTGCGCGCTAACGCTGCAACGTTCAACAGTAAAACTGATGTCGACGCGCGTGATCAAGGCATAACGGATGAATATTTCTTTGTTTGATATGTGAAGTAGGTAGGTAGTCAAAAATGTTTCATGAACATTTGTCCAAGATGGCCGCCGCTACAAAATGGCGGACCTCATAGGCGTCACAGCTCAGTCGGTAGTAGTTCTATGTTCCATGCTGTGGGTCGCGGGTTCGATTCCCATCCAGAATATATATATTTTTTTTCAACCTACGCTGTCCCACTGCTTGACAAAGGCCACCCCCAAACACTTCCACTTCTCTCTGTCCTTGGCAATGTCCCACCAATCCAAGTCAAATACGTCAAGGTCATCCCTCCAACGCTTCCTCGGCCGACCCCGACGCCCAGAATATATTGTGGAGATAGGTGTGGTATCTCCTACGAAAAGAGAAGATCTTCCACGCCGAGCGACCTTTGGCTCGGGGTCGCTCGGACCGATGAATAGTCATCGGTTCTATTACTTATGTCCAAACTCCGTGATAGCTTCGTTTGCGTGATCTAGGACTTGTTTCTGCCATCTGTTGGTCTGTTGCGTAGACTACGATATAGTTTACCATGTAGCGATGTAGATGGCGCTACAATATTAATTTAAATACTTTTTTTTCCGCAGAGCCGCGGCTGGGTAAGATGATGGTGCTCGGCTTCGTGCTGGGCGTGGGCGACGCGCTCACCACCACGGCCGCCAACTCCACCACCTTCCCCGAGATCTTCGCGCTCGAGGGGCGGCGCCGCCTGTCGCCGCACCAGCGCGCCCTCGCCGGCGATAGGGCTTCGGACCACGTCGCTATGCTGAACGCGTTCCAGGTATAAGAACTTTATTAAGAAAATATACAAATATTCTGAAAAGGCGGTCATACCGCTTAGCGCGTGTCCGACAAACCGTAGGTTTTAGTCGCACTAAAACCTAGTTGACTAATAAGAAAAAATATTGTACAATGAAAAAAAATATATTCACGGACAATTCACACATCCCAAAATAGTCCCAAACTAAGCAAAACTTGTAGTACTATGGAAATTAGATAGTCCAGTCAAATAAGCTAAAATTTGGTAAGAATCTCGGAATTCGAGATACCCAGCTGTAAGTCTGTAAATACTTGTACATTGACACCCTAAAAGTTGTCTCAAAACCTACATATGGTAGGGTGTGTGCAACTATAATAAATTTCAAGGTCAAAGGTCACAAAAATAGCTTTTTTTTGTAAATATCTCATTTCCTATGGGTTTTTTGCTATTTGTATGTATAACAATATTGTAGAATACAAAATTCTCTACAAATTTTGTATTAATCCGTGAATATTAATTGACTAATATTTATTTGATATGAACAGATGTGGGAGCGAGAATACGCGAAAGGCGAAGATGCAGAGAAACAATGGTGCGAGTGGAAGGGAGTGCAGCAAACCACACTACGTGTTACGTACGAGGCCAAGAATCAACTCAGAAGTATGTACTTACTATTATTATAATGGTTCCGAAGTACAAAGAACCTCAATAATTTCAATCTAGCCTGTATGTCTACAAAGTGGAATATAGTTACTAGTAGTACGCCCTGGCTTCGCACGGGTAGCCGATATAAAAAATTGGTATTTTTATACACCTTGGGTTACATAATTGAAGTTTTAGTAAGGATCCCTATTTTTTTTGAATATATAATATAGCCTATGTTCAGCGCAGATAATGTAGCTTCACAACAGTGAAAGAATTTTTGAAATAGATCCAGTAGTTTCGGAGCCTATTCGATGCAAACAAACAATCAAATCTTTCCTCTTTATAATATTAGTTTAGATTACTAATTAAATGAGGAATGTCTTCAAATTATGAAAATCAAATTCAATTAACTTTTATTCTGTAAAATCATAACATTTTCAATCGTTTTATATTTATTTTTATATACTATGGTGATTCAAGGTGCTCGAGTATGAGGTTTCATATATCTTATATTTTTTGAATTAAATATTGTTAGTCGAAAATTTTATATTCATATTGAACCCTCTACATAAGCTACTTAAATTATCTTAATAAAATATTTTTTTTGGAATAAAACGTCGTAGTAAAAACAATTTAAACACAAACTTGTTTAGTAGATTAAATTTCATATGATACATTAACCTTGTTTCAGATATCCTAACAACATCGATAGGGTTTTCCGAAGAATGTTGCATTCCGTCGCGGTGGATCCCCACCGGGCCGGACCCCAACTTGGATGTCGTCATCGCGCTCATGACTATGGGCCTGTATCCTAACGTCTGCGTTCATCAGGGGAAACGGAAGGTACATAAACTAGCGACCCGCCGTGCAATCAAAATCAATAAAACTTCATCAGTAAAATCACAAAGATCATTTTGAATCGTCTTATATACTACTACGTTTGACGACCGATGTGGCGCGGTGGGCGATGGTCCGCCTGCGACGCGAAAGGTTGTGGATTCTATTCCCGCCTTGGGATAAATGTTTGTACGGTCTGCAGATTCCGGGTGTTCTGGGTATTTTATATGTATAATAAAAAATATCTATGTAATGTATTGTATTAAGTATGTCAGTCTTCTAGTACCCATAACACAAGCTCTGCTTAGCAGTGGACTGATGGTAGCAGTGGACTGATGGTAGATAATGTTGATGCGGTCTTATCAATGCTAACTGTAATTTGGACTTCTAAAATGATCTGAATAAACGATTTTTACTTTTTACATGTTCCTTCCAGGTCTTAACAACGGAAGGCAAGCCTGCTCTCATCCACAAAACTTCAGTGAACTGCAGCAGTACAGAACTGAGGTTTTCATCACCATTCTTTGTGTTTGGAGAGAAAGTACGGACGCGCGCTATTAGTTGTAAACAGACCACTATGGTGGCGCCTATACCATTGCTACTGTTTGGCTGTAGGAAAGTCGAGTGGGTGAGTTAGTTAGATTTTATTTAATTTAATTAATTTATTCACAATCATCATCATCATCGACCTATATTAGTCCACTGCTGGACGTAGGTCTCTCCCAAGACGCGCCACTGAGCCCGGTCTTCTTTATTCACAAACTTACAACTATTACAGTATTTACAAAATTTACATAGTACACTGTAATATATAAAATACGCATTAACAATTAAGCTATCTACAGACCGTTGCAAACGATCTATAGATAGCTCATTTGATCCAAATCAGTTTAATAAATGTATTGAGTACTTATAACAATTAAATTAATCTGATAAAACAATGGTAAAATCGACACGAATAACAAATGAAATTAAATATTTATTTGCCTACAAATTGTTCATCACACAACATTTTCTCTGGGTGGAAATCGAACCCACGACCCAAAGCATCGAAGGCAGAGCTACTACCAACTGAGCTGTGCCGCCTGACAAATTTAGTTAATAATGCTAATGAAACATTTCAACAGATCGACAACCAGATCCGCCTAGACAATTGGCTGAACCTCGACATGTCTCCTAAGACTGCGGCGCTGATAATAGCGCTTCGCCCCGCTGTCGAAAAGATCGTAGAACGCGCCGCCTCTGAACCAGACGCAGCTTTACAATTCACACCCAATGAGGAAAAGGTAACATAACATATAGGTACATAGTTTAGTAAAATCAAGATCTAATGATGAAATAAAATTTATTCACAAACAAACTTACGACTATACAGTATTTACAAAATGTACTTTGTCATATAAAATACATAAGAAACAGTTGAGCTATCTACAGACCGTTGCAAACGTTCTATAGATAGTTCAACTGATCCAAACAAATATACGATGAAATGGTTCAATTAGATCACGACTTCACAAAGATGCGAAGAAGATAGATAAGGTATTTTTTAAGGTATCATCAATATCGACAAGCGTCACAGCTCAGCTGGTAGTAGCTCTGCCTTCCATGCTGTGGGTCGTGGGTTCGATTCCCACCCAAAGCAAACATTTGTGTAATGAACATTAATATTTGTTCTGTGTTAATATGTATTTTTTTGTGTTTGATAAAAAAAACCTTTATCCTAATAAACTTATAACATTTATAATTTCTTCTCCACAGGTGATCCACTGCCTAAAAGAGCTGTGTCTGATAGACGCGGGTGATTATAACATCCAACGTGAAGCGGTGACGCCGAGCTTCAGATCGGATGGCGCTAAGCGAGGCAACATGCGCGGGTGGGGCACTAGTGGACCACGAGGCAGTTTTGGAAACGGGGGCGGTGGGGGTGGTTTTGGGGGAAACGGGGCTGGTTTTGGGGGAAGTGGGGGTGGTTTTGGGGGCAGCGGGGGCGGTTTCGGAGGAGGCGGTGGTTTCGGTGGAAACAGAGGCGGTTTTGGAGGGGGAGGATTTGGCGGTAATAGGGGTAACTTTGGAGGCAGTAGTTACGGTGGAAACAGAGGTGGTTTTGGAGGCAACGGGGGTGGTTACGGAGGAGACGCGGGTGGTTTCGGAGGCGGTTCCGGGGGCTATGGAGGTGGGTATGGAGGAAACGGAGGTGGATTTGGTGGGAACAGGGGCGGTTTTGGTGGAAATCGAGGATTTAGAGGCCGCGGGTACAGGGGTAGGGGGGGCACATGGTTCTAAGTTGCCTTTGTATAATCTACTTAATTAAGACCATTCCTAAAGATTAGAGTAGATGGTATTTATTATTATTGTGATTTTGACGATCTTTTAATGAAATAAAAGCATTTAAGGTCAGTGTGGGCAAGTCCGGCATAGTTTTCTTAAATTGAATTTCAATTTAACTTTAAAAATCGAAATAAAATTTATTAGTTACTTTAAGTAGTCGGAAAATATTGGTATTACATTTATCTTTGTATATCTATCTAAAAGTAGGGTTAATTGTAATTGTCTTCAGATTTATAGCATTTTTTTGTAAAGTAGGCATTTAGACGGACTTCCCAACCAGTTTGAGGCAAGTCCGTCTAGTAGCAATAAAATCGTAACTAGTGAGCCAATATGTATGAATACCTTATCGATAAATGATGAAAAGCTGCCGTTGAAATACGTGTTTTAAACGTGTGACTATAAGGTATACTTTTCAAGAAAAATAAGATTATTAAAATCAAGGGCAAGTCCGGCATATCTTTGCTCATGATGTACCTTCAGTGGTTGTAAACATTTTCACAAAGTACCCACTTACGATTTTTTTTGTCAATAACATACCAATCAATACACAAGAATCTTTATTGGTAAACAAGTAATCGTTAATAATGTAATGTATGAATTTAGAAATGGTGTGGCAAACTATTGCCGGATCTGTAGCTACATTTGTAACACTTTCTGCCAGTACGAAATAAATGAGTATGGGATAATTTTCTAAATCAGATCTTTGTTAAAACGATAAATGTTCACAAAGTCCGACATGATGTGCCATGCTACATGAGTCAGGTATAAAAAATCAGAAACTAAAAAAAAGATTGGATAGTTCCATGCTTTCAAAATATGTATTCACAATTTATAAACTTTTAAAGAATACTAGTGATGCTAGTCCTCTTGCAAACATACCAGTGCATCTTCCACTTAATTATTTATTATACACAAAGTAAATACAGAAAAATAAACTTAAATAGATTAGATTTACTGAGACAAGGTTAACCCTGAAAAAAGTTCACTTTCGTAGACAGGCGAATAATACTTACAAGTTGAATAAACAGTCTAAAATAATTATAAAATTTGAACTACTAAAAAGGTTGACAATATCTGGAATTAAGGCAAGACCGGCATATGACGGACTTACCTTATGTATAGTAGACGGACTTCCCAACTATAACATTTGAAGCTTGGATTTTTTCTATTTGTTATAATTACGAAACTAATGCGTTATTTTTGAATCGTACACCAGGTATACGTTCCCGAATCTGTCAATGGCCTACGTTATCACAGATACTCAGAAAACTCCTTAGATTTCACACCTTTTTTTTCATTTTTCGACGAGACGTCAAACTTCAACTTCAAGTTAAATTCGCGGAAAAAATTGGTTGTTAAATTTTTTCCAATATAAAGATGTTAGCGACATCTATTATCCCTAGTTCGAACTAACTCAATGATACTGTTTTACCAACCGAGTAATATGGCTCTAGCTATTCAAAAACGGAAGTTATTGCCACTAGACGGACTTAGGGCCTAGACGGACTTACCCACACTGACCTTATTTCAAATTAGTTTGTTTTATTTAAACTACAAATACATGACTTCTATGGCTAAAATACAGAAACGCGAATTAACAATAGTATAATAAAATCAATTATTTACGACTAAACAAAATCTGTTCACCAACACTAACTGAGGCATTTAAACTTCCTGTGCTAAATCTTAATAGGTAGGTAGGTATATATTAGGTTACCTACCTACCTATAAATATGCCTATGCAGTGTTGGCGAAATCCAGACTTAAAATAGTGGCTCAATCGCCACAGACCATCGTCATTCCACAGGATGTTGCACCACAATCAATATAAACTCCTTATCCGGCGCCACCATAACCTCACTTCTCTTGCTCCGAATCCGTAGAAACGTGAGATCATTCGACGGATCGAGATCCCTTACCACTGCTTTAGCTTTGTCTACCAACGCGCTCATCAGACCAGCGTATTGGACTGATACGTGGTTGTCTAGTGTTGTCTTTATTGGTATACCCTCGCCGTTTACTACTATGACTCCTGCAACTCCTTTATGGATGGAGAGCTTTCGGACTGTTTCTTCAGCCTCATTTGCCATAGTTTACACAGAATTGTAGGATGCAATATAAGTAATTGTAGTTCTTTTGCGAGACACAGAATTGTAGGATACTAGAAATGTCGTGATCCTATAACGAATAAATGTTGATAAATATCATTCGAAAAGTCAGTTAAATTTTGTCTTGACGTTTCACGAAAGGAGGTTTTAAATAAATTGATTAAGTAACTAGTCTTACTTACCACCCGATGGATGGACATTCAAAAACACCAAACTTGAAGAATTCTATGAATTACCAAATTTAGAATCTGCGAATCAATTTACGATGCCTAAATTATTCAGGCTTACTAAGTTCATGCAAGCAAATATAAGGAATTCTACTAGATCTACTAAAAATCCTATTGACGACCAATGTGGCGCGGCGGGCGAGGTTGCGGGTTCGATTCCCGCCTTGGGATAAATATTTGTACGATCTGGAAATATTTATTCTGGGTGGTCTATATGTATAATAAAAAAAAACTATCTAGGTATGTAGTGTAGGTATTTTAAGTATGTCAGTCTTCTAGTACCCATAACACAAGCTCTGCTTAGCTTGGGGTTAGATGATGTTGTGTGATGTGAATGAGGAATTTTCCAAATAGCTTTTAAAAAAAAAATTGTTCAAAAAGAGTCGATAGATGGCGCTGACACATTAGTGCCTATCAAAATCCCACTCTTTTTATCTGTATAATCTATTGGTAGCTCTGTCGTGTAGCTTACATTATCATCCTGTCACGTCCGTTTCGGTGTATTCAGCGTTTTGATAAATTTTGTTTGCTTTTCTTTTCGCATTCGTGTACCTTCTTGTGGATTTTACTTTTGACGACAACAGACTGTATACTGGTTTCTGATTTCTGCTACGATTGAAGACTTTTTGCTTTTGTCAAACAGTTTAGAATTTTTTCTAGGACAAAAATTTCACACCACAGATAAAATATAAAAACTTTTTGTTTTGACAATTGACAATGACATGCAAACTCGTTGAGCGCCATCTATCGTGTATTCTAAGAACACTCCCTGGAAAATCGCTCAATTTATTAATATTTAAGTAGTTGGTACCATTGGATACCTACGCTAAATACAGATGAGTGATATACGGTAATATATAATTGTTTGTTTATTCGTTTAAAATGTAAATAATGAAGATAATGAAGATGTATTACAATGATTTACTATTTATTATATCAGGAAATATTCATTCCACAGAATTTACAATATGTACACAAAAATACATGCTCATGGGAAAACTTAATTTTCTTCTAATATTTGTTTAAAGTATAATAACCTTGAAGTTACCACTGAATATCATCTGATTGTTACATCACTCAAATAAAAAACTAGGGTAAGTACAAAGTACAAGCATAAGGCAATGGCACTAAAAGAGAGCAAAATCATTCTTCATTATTCAGAACAGCTTCAAGTTTAAGCTGCATTTTGCCGCTTCATAGTTTCAATCTGCAAATAAATCGGCATCCTCCCCGATTTCATCTTCTCTCTCTTATGAACTTTTAGTTCATGCTTCATCATTTGCTTCCGATACCCAAAAGCCTTACCGCAGATCCTGCAAATATGTTCTCTTATTCCCGTATGATCTACTCTGATGTGAAGTTCCAGTTCCCTTTTGTAGTAGAACCCGCGGCCGCACAATTCACAATGAAAATCATGCTCACCTTTATGGGTCAATGTATGTTTGTTGAGATTGCTTTTGGTAATAAATCTGGAGGGACATTGTTCGCATTGATATGGTTTCTCCCCGGTATGGGTCCTCATGTGCATTCTAAGAGACTCGGAAAATCTGCCTCGATACGGACATAGGGAGCATTGATAAGGCAGATCATAGAAATGTGTCAACCGATGCCTTGAGAATAACGCTTTTACTGTAAATTTCTTCCCGCAGATATCGCATACGTCAGTTGTCGCTGATTTACGCAAACATAAATGTCTTTTATAGTACTCGCAGGCGTAAGAGTTCTTGCAAATATCACATGTAATTCTTTTGTTTTCGTGTTCGAGAGATAATAGGTGGTCACTGTATTCTTGGAATGTACTGAATTCTATATCGCATCTCTTACACATTCGCTGCTTTGGACGTTTAGCTGTTTGCTTTGTGTTAGTGGGTGCTGGGGTGTCATTATCATTAGTATCACTGAAATCGTCTATGTCTGAAGTAGGTTCTATTTTTTGTGTTTCACGCTTTTTCAATAAACTATCCGTTTTCTGTGCGGTTTTCCTGAATAACATCGCACCTCGTAGCAGTGCATGGCAGGCCTGGCACAAGTTTTTTGGATATGGATCTTCAGCAGACACATTTATGCCTCCGATTTGGTAAATAGATTCACACAACTCTTTGGCATTATCGACAAAGATAGGCAGCTGGCCATGTTTAAGGCAAATTCTGCACGTCTGCTCATCTACAGGCTCTTTTTTAATGTTGTTAACAGATTTCTTATACTCAGATGAACCTTCTCCGTAGCTGTTGGTTCGTTGCCGTTTACAATGCAGCATCTTCAGGAGCAGTAAAGGCCCAACCATTATCGTATGCTTCGTTAAAATAACAGCTTTTATTTATCTTTGCAGAAGAATATTATAATTATTTTATATTTTTAATTAACCAACAATGTATACAATACAAAAGAGAGAGACTGAACAGAAGCACAATTGGTCACACGGTCACAGATACAACATGGAATTAGGTAAAATTTCGAATGATAAAAAAATCATTTATTCATGCTTGTCAAAGTCTTGTCAAAGTTGTCAATAATGTCATTATATTTCTTTTTAGGTTATGTTATGGTTATTTACTATTTTCATATTTGCTTTATGCTTATTCTAGTTTATTAAAAACTCTTCCTCGTTCTACTACTACTTCTTCGTTCTGTGAAATTGGAATGGCTGTAGCTGCATAAGTTAAAAATGAATGCTATTCGGGTAAGGATAACAAATCGAGTAATACAAAAATAAACAGTGTTTTTCAATGCGTATATTTTCAAAGTTATACAATTTTATGTTTGTTTTAGAACATTTGGCGTACTGCGCCGCTCGTCCAGAAATCACTGACCCATAACTATGCCGCGTTCAGGGGTCTTGCATCAGTAACTCCTTCTATATCCCTCATACCAAAACCAGTGGAAAATGTACCGCCACCAACCATTGAGCTGGACAAACTGTACAAGAAAGTGGAGCTGGAAATGAGAGGAATAGATCCTGCAGTGCTGCTCAGTTATTCCTGGTTCTGTGTGGCCGCTGCGTCACATTTGGGGATTGAAGTTACAAAAAGGTTTGTTTTTTTTAAATTACCCAAATATTAATGGTTAGTCCAATTTCTCAGCTTACTCATAAAGAAGTTATTTACTTAGGAAATACTGTTTTTAATAATGTAAGTAATTTTGTAAAATAACTTGTTCAAAAAATACAAATTAACTTGATTCATAAACAAGTAGGGAAATAAGATCTGATTCATGGTGTATAAGCTTTTTTATTATTTTATATCAAATATTTTTCTTTCCAGCTGGGCACTAAGAAAATCTGAGAAAGAAAGGCACACTCTCCTGAGATGTGTTCACATTTACAAAAAACACAGAGTGCAGTATGAAGTACGAACATACTTCCGATTCGTTCACCTTCAAAGATTGACCGGTTCCACTTGTGACACCTATTTAGAGTACATTGAACGGAACCTACCCGAAGGTTGCGCTTTGAAAGTTACTAAAATTGAATGTCAAAATAAACCACAGCATTTGACACCGCCTAGCGAATAAGTTACTATAGGTCTACCAAGATCTGAAGCTCTACCATGAGTTTTTACTATACCTACTATGTTTACTTACTCGCTAGCGTTTGCAGTTAAAAAAATGTATGAAGATTTGTACAGCGCCTCTAGCGGATTGTTGGGTACTAAAATTCGTAATACTAATATTTACGTAACTACTGTAGTATAGTCAGGCGATTTTACTGTGACAGCTCATGGTAGAGATACTGGTAGACCTATACTTTGATAGTGTTCTAGAAATAAAGATTTTGTTATAGTTTAGATTGAATTTTTTTATTAGAATATTAAACATTACAGAATAATAAAGATAATGGTCAATACAAAATATACTTATAGATACAGTAGAGCTTAGATTAGATGTATCACAAAACAATTTTGTTATAGGCAAGTATAATAAATATAAGCAGTCTGTTAAAGGAGCTGTTCTTAGAACAATTTGGCAACATTTATTTTTATCCAGTAGCTTCTTTTTTGCATATGGTAACTATAAAAAGAATTGCAAAAGCTAGTTCTAGGCCTTGGAATATTAGCATGACTGCGCACCAGATGTATTCAAGTCGTAAGATGTAGGTTTGATAGATTAGGAAGTAGCAGACACCGATTGCTGAAGGAACCGTCAGGAGCATAGAGATGAATACTGGTATTTCTGAAAACAAAAGTATAATTATCTAGGGAAAGTATCTAAATAGGTTTAGTATTTTTCTATAAGTATTTTCTTTTGAAATAAATACTTACAAAGATTTCTGTTTATGCTGTGCTGTGGTCAAAAAATGAAGGTATAAATATTGTTAAGCATATCAGAATATGTCTGTAAATTAGATGATTAAAAGTTAGTGGCAAAAAAAGTATATATTTATTTAGGTAAGTACCTACTTTAATTAAAACGGCTAAGTATGCCAATTACAATAATTAAAGATAGGTAGGTACATCTTATTTTAACATATATAAAATAAAGGTTTGTAATGTGTACTTAGGTAGGTAGGTACATATCTAGCAAATTAAAAATTGGGACCTCCGATTTCTTCGTAAAAAGTAAGATGAGATGGTATAATATTTTAGAACTTACTTCGATTTACAAGATTTCCTCTTCTCCCTAAGAATATTCTTAATACTTCAACCAAACACAGCAGTCCAAAAATACAAGCTTCAGTCCAGAGCGCGTTTTCAGGATAATTTGCGTTACAAGCTTTTAAAACTCCAATCGCTACTTCACACACAATAAACATGCCCAAGTAAAAACTATTCAGGTAAAGTAATATTTCGTACGCTAAACTAGAGTTTACATTCATAACTTTCGACATTTTGGTTTGGAAATAATCGATAATCTTTGTTTACATTATTTGTTACTCCCGCTACCATTTGACATGCGCAGTAAAGCGGAAATAAGCGCGGCGCTTTGCGTCGGCGCGAAGGAAAACCGGAAACGGAAAAACCGAATTCAAATCAGTGACTGTTGAATATCACTAACAATATTTTTTTCATAAATCTGCCGTTTAATTCGAATGATTACAAAATCATTGAATGATTAATCTAAAATGAAATCAAGGTGGTAGTATAGGTATATTAGTAGTACCTAGTAGTAGGTATACTGAGTTAAATCTCTGCTTTTTCTATAAAAAAAGATGGGGAACAATTTATCTTTGGAAATGCTTTTAATTTTAGTAAGTACATTACTGTTTAGATAATTTATTTCATTTCATTAAAAAACACATTAGATAATATTATGAATATACAATAAATAATAGTAGAACTAGTGGTAATGGCTACATGTTTTTTTAACGATTATTTCCGTGATTTTTTATTACCACTTTTATAAAACTATCTGCTTTATACATAATATATTTATTTGGCTATAATGAGGCCTATTCTAGAAGTTACAACACAACTACCTAGGCTACAAAGAGCGGTCGAGTGTAGCAGAAACTGAAAGTGGCCAAACAGGAAGAATGCATGCGGAAACAGAGTTTGGCGCGTTATTAGATTTGCGGTGATGCGCGGGAATGGCTACTCTAAGTAAAA
Organism: Ecliptopera silaceata; assembly: GCA_932527185.1. NCBI lineage: Eukaryota > Metazoa > Arthropoda > Insecta > Lepidoptera > Geometridae > Ecliptopera > Ecliptopera silaceata. Next base: position 5,146,655 of record OW052213.1, on the reverse strand, counting down.
TCCGTTTTAAATCACAAAAGAAGTAATCTTAGGCTCGAAATACCTACACCTTCACGTTAATTAGAGGCAATGGCCATATAGGAATTGCATTTATAGAAAACATAGATATTAAACCAAAATAAAATAACTTAATTAAGTAAGTAGGTACCTACTTACACAAAACTTGTAAATTTACTAAAAGAGAAATCATCTTAGGCTCATATCTAAGGTACCTACATCTTCACGGTAATTTGAGGCCAAAATATCACCTAGGTAGGTAAGTAGGTACTTCCCTACTTTCAGTAAGTGCATGTGAACGACGAAACTTAAGATCTAATTCAAAAACGAACGATGTATGAAACGGATGGTCAAACGCACCGACGTACCTACCAAATAAGTACAGATTTTACAAAAATATTGGCCCAACGAAAAACCCTAGGTGTTATTCGAGGCTTGAGATGAGACATACAATTTTTAGTAAGTACCTATTAATAGTTTTGGATAGGTAAATGAAAGCAACTTAGAAAGCCCTTACGCAAGCTTCTACATAGAAAGTTTACAATCAAGTTTGATCTAGGTAGGCTAGACCTGGCTTTGCTAGATCTGGGACCTGTATCTGTATAATTATAAATTAATAAATAGGTTAGTAATGTTTTATGCTATGCCAGTGAAACCTTGAATTAGTAGAGAAAGTTTTGAGATATTTTTTTTATGAAAATAGTGGCTGGATTGAAAATTGTCTGTGCCCAAAATCAAACAAATCCGTAAAAGTTGCATCCTACTAATGTGTGGACGTATCTAAATAGATATTGCTAGTTTTTTATCGATAATATTTATAGACATACCTACTCCTATTTAGCATCAGGTAGGTACTTGCTACGAAAACACAATGCCATATTAGCCAACCGACGATCTTCTTGAACTAGTTAAGAACTCTACATACAACGTGTGAAATGTCATAAGAAATGCGTCTCATATAAAAGTGTGTTTCACAAGCGTTACATAGTCTTTGGTTCCAGCAGCAGAGAAGTACCTACTTAACGGAGTTGTTCAAAATTTCCAAGAAAATACATAATGAATGAGTATTGCATCTAAAACACGCATGGCTATCCTAGCGCAACGAAAGTGCAAGTTGCATTACTGTTATGCGATCGCCGGGAAGCAACATCGCAACTTTGCGAGCCAACTCTATTTCCTGACTACGTCCGTAACAGACGTGTTTACCTCCTTTGAAATTAAAAAGAAAATTCTGTATAAAATTAAAAAAAAAAAAAAGTTTTCCTGCCAGTGTCGCATGTAAAAATAAAGAAAAAAAAACGTTCTTTCCTGCCAGTGTCGCATGTATAAATAGGGAATATTAAAAAAAAGAAGTCTTTAAAATGAAGTCGAAACCAGAGCTATCCTTTTCGAAGTTAGATGAGGAAACCGGGGCTCTTTTAGACAGGATGTTTGAGAAGAAGGATTGTATGGTGGAAATAAATCCTGGGAGAGTGATCCTGCCGGCCGATTATATGACGATTGGACAGGATATATTGGATATGGAGGTTCGGGATAGTGATGTGTGGATGTGTTCGTATCCTAGAACAGGTAAGATGGTTTCAAACTATTTTCTAAAGTGACCGAGGGCTGGTGAGTATCTGGCCCAGCGTATCAGCATTGCTATTCAGCGCGGCAATGCAGCCAGTATCTTGGGTTACGCGACGATTGGTACTGATTTGGATCAGTTGAACTATCTATAGACCGTTTGCAACGGTCTGTAGTTTCTTATGTATTTATATGCCAATGTACATTTTGTAAATACTGTACAGTCGTAATTTGTTTGTGAATAAAATATAGGTATTTCTTTTCTATGGACTAGGCTGAAATGTTATTAAGTATGTTTGTTTCACCACCAAAATCCCAAAACGTCTCGTAATGTAAAATTGCCTTTTTAAATTACAAATGACAGGCGCCACAGCTCAGTTGGTAGTAGCTCTGCCTTCCATGCTGTGGGTCGTGGGTTCGATTCCTACTTAAGTATATAAGTATTGTATCAGCAGTCTAGTTCCCATAGTACAAAGCTTTGCTTAGTTTGGGACTAGAGTGTGATGTGTGAATTTTTCGTTAATTTTTATTTATTTAAATTAAGTAAGTGATCATTTTCTGCTAGTACTATTGTATCAAAATTTGTTCAGGGTCTACTTGGGCTCAAGAAATGGTCTGGTTAATTGGACACGATTTGGACTATGAAGGAGCGAAATCTCTACAGCAAGTAAGTTTTTCATTTAATTATTATGTTAAGATATAAGTGTACATGGCATGGCCAAAAAATATCACTAGTTTATTAAAATCCACCAGAAAATAGGTATACATTTATTTAACTAAGTATATTTATTACATTTATTAATCTTAAACTTTTGAAACCTAGTTGTGAAAACTTGTTATTGGCCCTCAGTGCATAGTGTAAGTAATAACCAACATATACCAATTGCTATTCAGCGCGGCAATGCAGCCAGTGTCTTGGGTACGCTTCCGATTGGTACTGATTTGGATCAGTTGAACTATCTATAGATCGTTTGCAACGGTCTGTAGATAGCTCAACTGTTTCTTATGTATTTTATATGACAATGTACATTTTGTAAATACTATATAGTTGTACATATACCAATGATGTATATAGCTGTAAGTTTTCCGAAAACATAAAAATTGTAAATTAAAAAAAAAGGAATAGTTTTGACTTCCTGCTGCTACGCACGTAGCGTTTGAGCGTAGCACTCCAAAGTTTTTTTTAGCACAATTTGCGTAATAAATAAGGCTTAAAAAGCTTTCTCAACCGATCATAATGGACCAGATTTTCAATACAAATACAATCATTTAGATTAGGAAATCCTTATATTTTATCACTTACTTTTTATATAATGCCTGTGATGTATTTTGCGCGTAGAGAAAGCGCGTTGAAATCTTTTTAATGCGCGTTGAGTATGTGGATCGGCCATAATTTATTATTTATAGTACTTACTTGTAAATTACTATTTATTGGGTTTTAAGACTATATTACCCGTATCATGAGTCTATGGTTATTATTTTGCGTACCGATTTCTTTATATCTTATTATTTGTCACTATGTTTTCGAATCCACCTATAATAATATATAATATATAATATATAATATATAATATATAATATATAATATATAATATATAATATATAATATATAATATATAATATATAATATATCATATAAGGTAGCAATATTTTGTTTATTTTGCGGAAACATTGGATTGGAAGACCCCAAGACAGGGCTCAGTGGCGCGTTTTGGGAGACCTGCGTCCAGCAGTAGTTTGATAGATATAGGTTGATGGTGATATTTTTTTCTCTCACCTATCTCGTCCCACAACTGGGCAAAAGTCTCCCCCAAGTCTTTCCACTCGTCCCTATTCTCCACAACCAATTCTCTCGAAAGTATCTAGTGTCTATTTTATTTATAACATCTATGTAGGTATATCTATAATAATGGCATGGTAAAGAGGAGGCCTATACTCAGCAGTGGGTGCCAACGGGCTGAAATGATGATGAAAATGATGATATATCTCAAATCAAATCAAATATTTCTTTATTCATTATTTATGGATCATTTAGAATCGTCTTACATACTAGGTGATTCTAGGTGCCAGTTCCACGCGACCACAGCCTAGAAGAACGGGCAAGAAACTTACGGCCTGGTTCAAACAGTATCTAACACTTATATTTACTTCCTAAACCAAGATCCGCTGTCCTCTCGTCGAGTTATCGTGCATAATGGTGGACGGCCACGCGGAGTGGCACGATGAGTCGGTAAAGGGTACATCGGTTGACCTCGTGAAGTACCGACTTCCGGTCCCGAGGTACATTCGCAGTCACCTGTCGTGGGATCTACTGCCCCATGAGATACAGGGGGCTGATGGTGCTGCTAAACCCAAGGTAATGTCTCAAAGGTTAGATCCCAAAAGTTCGTCGAGCAGGATTTGAACCCGCGACCTTTGTCTTCTTCTTCTTATCGTGTCGATGCTACAACTGTATTTTGTTGTAGCATCGTGTTGGAAAGATTAGCCAGACTAGACACTGCTTTACCGTGCCTAGCTGTGACCTTTCTCTTAATACGTGCGAATACAAACTACGCAAGAATTTCAAAGATGAAAGAACCCCAAAGTTCGTTGAGTAGGATTTGAACCCACGACCTTCCTCTTAATACGTGCCGATGACCAACTGTTGATTTTTTTAATTGTATGTAACCAAAAAAAGGCGTAGATTCTTTGAACTGTCTGTAACCGTAAATAAATACAACCATATTTTTTCACTCATTCAATGTTTACTTATTTACTACACATGTTGTAATCCGTAACAGATAATCTACTACTATTATTATGTATATATCTACCTATTTTTTGTGCTTGGAATATGTACTTATTCATTTGACATGTAACCTTCTTTATGAATAAATGAACTATGAACTACACATGTTGTAATCCGTAACAGATAATCTACACATGTTGTAATCCGAAACAGATAAACTACACATGTTGTAATCCTTAACAGATAATCTACACATCCCGTAATCCGAAAGACATGGTGGTGTCGTACTACCACTACTGCACGCTGGTGCACGGCCTGAAGGGGTCCTTCGACGAGTTCTGCGACATCTTTATGAAGGACCGCGCGCCATTTGGACCCGTCTGGAACCATATTCTTGGTGAGATACTTACCAATCGAGGATGCTAGAACACTGCTGCCACCAACACAAATTCCTATCCGGGTCCTCAGTTACTTTAAGGAGTTGAGCTGGCTGGGGTGAGGTTAGATGAGACATTGCACAATACACCCCATTGCGGGACGTCAGTGCAGATCTTATTCCCTCTAATCTAATTAAGATAACAAAACGTTCAGTGATCTGTTTCTACTTACTTAATCTGATCATGCCAGAGACCTTTGTACTTAGGTACCTACCTATTCAATGGGCCTATGTGTCTACAAAAATGAAGACGATAATGCTTATGTATTCAATCAGCAATCTGTAAACTAAATTACCCTTTTTTTTCTTTAGGTTTCTGGAACCGACGCCACGACCCGAATCTTCTGTTCATCAAATTCGAGGAGATGAAACGCGACTTACCCTCCGTGGTGCGTCGAACAGCGGCATTTCTTAGTAAAACTATGTCTGATGAAGAAGTTTTCAAACTCTGTGATCATCTCTCCTTCGACAATATGAAATCAAACCGCGCCGTTAACTTAGAGGCTATTCTTGAGAAATCGTTCGGAAAGAGTTATCTTGAAGGGACTGATCTAAGGTTTATAAGGAAAGGGGAGATTGGGGATTGGAAGAATTATATGTCGGATGATTTGTCGCGGAGATTCGATGAATGGGCTGAGAAGCATTTGAAGGGGACTGAACTAAGTTTTGAATAAAATTCGTTGTATTTTTTTACATTTTATACTTAGTTCGTCTTTTGGTCACAAACTCACCTGATTTAAAGTTATGTTGTAATATGTTTTTAGTGATCTCAAAAACTGTTTGAGATCATCGACACGAAGAAGAAGTGACTAACCCCCTTGGTTATACACTTGTTAAAATTGTTAGATTTTGCCCAATTTTTAATCTATTTTGATTTTATACATCAGTTTTTATAGTATAAGTATTTTAATTATTGTCGTATTTTTACTAAAATGTAATTTTGGGTGTTAAAGTGTATTTTTTATATTGCTTATGTTTGTTGAAATAATTAGATTAAAGTAATATTCAAATTTAGATTTAGGGCCACTAATAAAATTAAAAAGATTACTTGAAATATAATGCATTTTATTAACCATTAAAGTGACACAATTATTGGCAATAAATTACACAAATTTAAAAGCGACAGTAATGTGGGTGTTTTATTTAAAAAATATGATCAAATATTATTTGAGACATAAATAATAAAAAGAAACATTGAAAAAACACAAGCTTATTCTTTAGATGGCGCCATTTTGGTAGTTTTTTTAAGTATAATAGTTAATACTCGTACATAAAACACTTATTATACTACATTAAAATTAATAAAAAATTAAAATTAATAATTTAAATGAGAAAATTTAAATAGGTCAAATTTTTATCTAAGTACATACACTTTGACGCAAAATAAAGTTTATTTAGACGGAAAAAAAAACATTTATTCGTAATGTATTAAATTCATTTGTCAAATATTCTGATTAATATAAATATTCACAGAAACGAAACTGTGACATAGTTTATAAAATACATTTTTATGTTTATTTATAGATATTTTTAATGAAATTACACTGCCAAAATACGCCACCTATATAAATAAGCAATGTGTTCTCAAAATGTTTCGCTTGTAAATCGAACGTGATGACAAAATTATAAATTCATAACAACAAATTGAATCATATTGAATCTCAAAACGACTAGACAGAATTGACTCACAACACTGAACTACTTAATTACCTAACTAATTAAAATGGTATACTCTGAAAATTGTATCTTTTCTTCTTCTTCTTTTTTATCCATCAAAACGAAAGGCTGGCACTGTCAAATGTTTGATATATATCTCGGTCAAATCAGTCCATCGTCAAGTCAAAAGTCATTTGTTTAAAAAAAAAAATGGTGAAGAATTTTCCATTCAAACAAAATCTATGAGAAACGAGTTCTATGAAATCACGATAATATTATTTAAATATCTACAGTTATATTTCAACGGCTTATACATCGACCGCAAGTATACCTACTTGGTTAAAATTCCACCAAAATTATACTTAACTCAACGTAACACATACCTAAGAATTACTTACAAGAAAATTTTCTGTGTTTTATCAATAATGACAGCTCTCGAATCATTTCGAGTCTTACTCTATCTTATAAAAAGTTAGCGTTGACTTTATGTCATCATCACGTATGGTAATGATGACATCAAGTCTGCGCTAACTTTTAATAAGATAGAAAAAGTTTGAATTTTCAGAGTATACCTATTAAAAGGTTGTAAATTACGTTTTATTTGTCCTACTTATTCTAAATTGATCAAAAATTCTTATATCTACGTAGTGCCATTATACCATTAATATACTTATAATTTTTACAACAAAATTTTGATACTAATTTTGTGTCTAACACATTTTGGTACATAAAGATATTTTTTTGCCAAAACAACAGCAAATCTAAAGCCTCTACGGCAATCATCTATTTATGTAAAGAGTATTGTTTGCTATATAAAATATACTATATACTAACCCCCTATCTTATAAAAAGTTAGCGTTGACTTTATGTCATCATTACGTATGGTAATCAATACTTAAAGTCTGCCCTAACTTTTTATAAGATAGATTAGATATACCGTAACTCCCTATCTTATAAAAAGTTACCGCAGACTTGATGTGTTGATACCACACGTAATGGTGACATAAAGTCAACGATAACTTTTTATAAGATAAGTAAATAATTTGTCTATAAATAAAACTATTTATATACTTTAAGAAACAACTGTTAAACAGTATCAAAATATTTCGATATATCAATGTTTTTTTTTTTAATTTATATTTAGAGTAAGTGCGCCAATTATGGACCACCATAAGGATTTTATGTAATAAAACTCAGAATTTTAAATATTAATCAGCCATATATATTTTAAACAGTTCGATAACTATTTGGTATCAAAAACGATTACTAAAATTCTTAAGAAACATGAACATCTTAAAAATAATCAACATTTTCTAAAATATTACATTATTGTACATTTGAAAAAAGTGTACAAAATATGGACCACATGGTTTCAAATATGGACCATAGTAAATTGGGTTCAAAAATAATTTAAAAAATGGACGTGTTGCCTTAAATTAAATCAGCTAATTATTAAGATTATTTTATATTCTTCTTATTCTCATTATTAATTATTCTTTTCCGCTAGCTGGTAAGCCATAGATCTGATGTTCCTGCGCGTAAGACCAAATCCAGAATTTTCAATTTCTAAAATATAATCAAATAATTCAGCTTTCAATTCACTCGGCAAAGTCGACTGTCTTCCAAGTTGATGGTTCGTAACGTCGCTCAGTGATTGGTCTTCATCATTTTTTATAAGCATATAAGCGTTGTTTTGGGTACTTCGTATGTTTTAGATGCTTTTAAAAAACCCATTTGCTTATCTCGTATAGCTTTAATTGCATTTGCCATCGCATCTTTATCCCACGTTTGTCTGGTCTTTTCTTTGGATTTTGAACTTGTTAATGCCATCCTAAAACAATCAAATTAAAATATAAGACAAGTGACTGTTTGTAATATGGACCACTAGTCCATATTCAAAACATGCCGGTGGTCCATATTATAATACACATGCATTTCTAGATTAATATTGTTGCTAATAAAATTATAAAAAGTATTGGATATTGCAACTTAATATAAATAAATATAATAGAACTCACCTTTGCTCTAGTATAATCCACTTTCCCAAACAGTAATATTTGCTGAAATTATGTACTTACGAAGTTGAGTAAAAAATTAGATCGCGCATTGAAAAAAACGAAAAATGGCTGCTGTGAATACGTGCGCGGTCTCTGCCAACCTGCAAGCGACCGAGGCCCGCGGGGGGGTTGGAGCTTAGCGTGCGGCGACCGATGGCTTAATACGACGGACGGTTTTTGAGAAATTAGGGTAGTCCATATTACGGGACCAGTCCATAATTGGCGCACTTACTCTATCTATTGTCATCATGTGCCTAAAGCTCCGTCGACTCTTTGGAATAATTCCCTGAGTTGTCATTGAGATCTTAAAAAAAATAACTAAAACATATCAAAAATAATACTGGATTTATATACAAAAACTATTATGCAGAGACTAGATTTTTGTTCGTTGTGAATAGTACATAGTTGCATTTAAATTATTTAAAAAAATAATCTTATCACTCCGTGTTTATATATTTTAACTTAAAGCCGTTACAATCACAAAATAAAATCATTTCGTCAATTAACTCAATTAAAAAACATTTACAAATACCTATTTGCTCAATAAAAAAACAATTATGTATCTAATAATTAATACAGCACGGAGATCCTACATGATATTTGCTTAAAACTAAATAAGGTGACAGTTAGAATTATTTTTGTGCCTCACATGGGGGTTTCCGAACGCACCACAACATTGATGATGGTTGACATTCTTCGTATGATGGTGGCCGTGTGGTTGTACGTTTGGTTGCGACTGCGTTTTGTCTTTTAGCGAGTCCTTTTTGTGGGTGCAGTTTTTGTAGCCCGGCGCTATTCGCGCTCGGAACCGGCCCACTTTGCCGGGCTTCGGATTAGTTTCCGCAACTGTCTCTGAACAAACGTGCTCGTCTGTGGTCGCATCTTGGTACTCTGTATCGGTTTCTGAAAGTTTAATGAGACTTACCACTGAACTCATAACTCGCCTTTCGCTTCGCGTTGTCGGCTAAAAATTTAATTTACTTCTAGATATTACGCTAGCGACTCGTTATTGCAAAGTCAACATACTATATTTATTTATTTATTTATTTCTCTCACTTATTAATACTAGGCAAATACAGTGGGTAACCTTAATTCTAAATGAAGAATTAGGATGGTAGATAAGAGAGCTGGTGCCCAAAAGGTTGAGTATCTAATACAACCTGTTTGATGGGATGGATATAATTAAATTTTAAGTAAAACAGCAATTTCTAAAAGCGAAAAGTAAAAAAAATTAGAAAATATTAGTAGTAAGATTTACATCGGTGTTTAAGAAAAAAACCGTGAGATTTTCAAACAAATAAACAGGTTGCAAGCACATAACGGTTAATAGAACAGCATGGTCAAATATGAGCATGCCATGGTCGTCGCTCCATCTCGTCTAATTCCTAACATGGGTATTAAAATTAATCCTATTTAATACTTGTTTAGATTAATTTTAATACCCATGTCAAAGTACTTCGAAGCCAAGCAAACGCACACCAAAACAGTCAACAGACAAACAAAAAGAGCAAAAAAACAGTCTTCATAAAAAAAACAACATACAATCGGCTTGAGAACCTCTTTTTTGAAATCGTTATAAAATAAGACAGCTCTAAAACATCAAACCAGCTAATCCTAATTCTTTACCTATTTCTTCCGCGTTAACCCTTGGCGTGTCAGGTCTGAGTGTAGCATAGCTACCCACCACCGGGGGAGCAGACTGAGTAGGGGTTATGCGGGTCATACACTAAGATAAGATAAGATAAGAATAAGATAAGGATAAGATATGCTCTGCGCAAGATGTGACTCTCTGGTTATACCTTTAAAGACTTATTTGGATGAAGGGAGTTCTTGCACTGTTTGAGAGAGTCTCGAAAACTAAAACGCAAATTTTGTATTGAAGTTAATTATATTTTGAATTCCTTATAAAAATGCACCATTATGACCCATTGATGATATTGACAATAATTTTAGTTATACACCAACACCATCTGACTGAGATATGACAGGAAAATTGGGGTCAATTTGATATACAAACATTAACGGCCGGTTTCTGAAACGTTGATCAACCAAAAGTTCTAATTACGATGTGTCCAAACTAGGATCAATCGTGATTTGGGTTGCTCAAACGCCTTGATCTTGATCAACGTTTCAGAAACCAGCCGTAAGAGTCGTAGAATTGAAAATATTAGATATAGACTTAAGTTAGGAAAGAAGTTGGTAAAGTAAGATTAAGTATAGACTTATTAAGTTAAAGTAAAGTGACTTACAGAGGCAATGAAAGAATCCTGATCTCTCTCCTTGGAAGCGGGCGCGGTACCAACTCTGCAAGGCGACGTCGAACTGTAACTATAAATACAAGTTCGTTAGTTTTATTATTAACCTTTATTTTTTTTTGCCAGAATTCATAAAAAAAAAAATCTTTTATTTTGAGGACCCCCAGCCCCATTCCATCATCGGACCACCAGACGCACGGAAACGCGACACCCATTCATGGTGGACATACCACCTGTCCGCACAAAACGCTTTGGTTCAAGTTTTATATTGAGGACCGCTAAATAATAAGCCTGCAATACATGTTGGCCGAGCGTAGGCGAGTGAACGCCAATACCAACGTATGGACAGCATATTTGCCTTGCTTTGCCATCGCTCGGTGTCGCTCGCCTAGCTGGCCGAGTGAATACAAGCGCCAACGTGTATAGAGGTCATTTGCAGTGACTTGTCACCACTCGTTGTCGCTCGCCGCCACTCGCCTCACTTCGGAGCCGTGTCGGTTTTTGTGCACAAATCAAAGGCGCTTGTCAGCGCTCGGCCAATCGTGTCCACATGTTTGCCAGCCCGTCTACATTGGCCGTTTGCAATAGTTTGCGTAGACTTGCCGAACGTCTGGACGGTAGCACTTAGCTCGCATTGGCCTTAGCTCGGCCAACATGTATTGCAGGCTATAGAATTCGTTGCCGGCGTCGGTGTTTCCAGATAGCCATAATTTGGACATTTTCAAGAGGAGAGTGAATAGGTTCTATCTAAGCAAACGCGTTACACCGTAGGCCGCATCATCATTTAACATCAGATATGATTGCGGCCAAGCGTTTGGCTATAATGCATAAAAAAAGGACCGCCAAGGAGTGGAATTCCTTGATATTAGCCATAATTTGGACATTTTCAAGAGGAGAGTAAATAGGTTCCATTAAAAATATTTACCAGAATGACGAATTAAGACTGTCAAAGGTGGAAGTTTTCGGCGGCTCTATAGATTCAGCATCCGTCCACACACCCGCTACACTCGTGGAGTTTGATCTTGATTCTGAAATATCCAAACAATTACAGTTAGCAGAAACCACGAAGAACTTACCAATAGTCCTTTGAACTAAGGGCATAATACTACTTAATATTATAAATGTGAAAGTTTGTATTGATGGATGTATGTTACTCTTTTACGCAAAAATTACAGAATGGATTTTAATGAAACTTTGCAATAATGTAGTTTATACATCAGAATAACACATAAGCTATAATTAATAAGGATAATAACTATCCAAAATATACCCGTTCTTCTAGGCTCTGATCACGTGGAACTGGCACCTAGAATCACCTAGTATATAAGACGATTCAAAATGATCTTTGTGATTTACAGAATAAAAATTTCATTTTTTAATTACCTCTTTCTCTTTCAACTCTGTTCGGCGAATTCGCTATACTCCGCCTCGCGACATCTTGGAAAGTGACAGGACTATATATCCGTCTCTCTTCCACTGGTGACGTCACAACTGGCGCTGGTAGCGATATTGAATTCCTTAGTGCAGTCTGCAGTTGTAGGTTCATCAAGGAGGCTGGCGAATGAATTGCGTTTGGGAGAAAATTCTCTTTCCCATTCATTTGTGCTGCAGAGTATTCTGCAATGCTATCTCTGACGTCAGCAGCTCTCTCCCACTCTGGTTCAGTTCCGGGCTGGAGTTGGGGCGTAATCATTTTGGTGAGGGGATGTCGAGATTCGCGTCCTTCTAGCCAGTAAGTTTTCATAGCTCCTGAAACATGTGGATCCTAAGTATGGCATATTTGATTGAGGACAGTTTTTTTGGTGTTGGAAATTTGAGGATTTAGAGGGTTTTAGTTGTGTTTATGGGACTGTGAGAAAGTCATCACTCCCCTGCCTTTATCCCACGTTAAGTGGGACTGTAAGAAAGTATCCATTAAGTATTATTATATACCTATTGGATGAAAAGCAATAATATTTCATCTCAGCTTGTATCATTCATAACTCTCGCGTACCTATACTCAATATTTTTGAAAAATTATCATATTTATGTTTCCTAAGTATGGCATATTTTATTGAGGACTGTTTTTTTGGCGTTGGAAATTCCAGGATTTGGAGGATTTTAGTCATCTATTAAGTATTATTATATACCTACTTATTGGTTGCAAAAGCAAAGACTCACGCATACTCAATATTTTTCGAAAGCATATTTTTCAACAAATGATTTACTATTGACCAAGAATTATAACATATTTAAGTCACGTTTCTACAAACTTATCAGATTTCCTACACTTCCTTAGTATTGCATCATCTAGAACCAAAAGCATAGCTTACCTTTCCCCTTAACCTGTATCTCTCCCCTCTCCTGCACCATATACGAGGTCGAAAGTAACTCCTGCGTGGTCTGCGAGATATGTATCCTCATCGCTTCCGAGGTGGATTCCATCCGAGACGCCGTGTTCACCGAGTCTCCAAACAGGCAGTACCGAGGCATCTTCAGACCCACTATACCGGCCACCACGGCCCCTGAATGTACTCCCACTCTTATTGACAGATGGGATCCTGAAATGAAGGAAGTATTTGTAAGAAACTTTTCAAGGCTTGATGAACTGATGTGCTTGAAGACTGAAGTTTAGTAACGTGGTCTCATAGCATGGTGTTTATTCGAAATCAATATCAAAAATTTAATAGTTTTCTATAAGAATAAGAGGTCTGAATACATAATGCCTAAAGTTTTATTGTTATGATATTTCCAATTATTATTTACGTATTACCTCAAAAGCATTTTATGTTATTAGATATACGTACTTAGCGTCCACTTTTTCATAAATTTTATTGTATTTAACATTTTGATGCTAATACAAGTCGAACTGGCACCAAATGCTGAATAACTTTTTCGATAGTTATAAAATACTATAATATAAAATACAAGTATAAAGTGTTAAAAATACATTATGAGTTTAAATATGCTGGGCCCCCTTTCAGCGCGAGGTCCGTAGCAATTGCTACTCTTGCTAGGTGGTTGATCCGGCACTTTACCTGTGCTAGGGTCCTTGAGGTCAGTGATAGCGTCCACCATATCGAGCGCCATATCGCACACCTTCTCGGCATGGTTGTCTTCCTTCTCCGGAGCCCCCGACACCACCATGTAAGCATCACCTATTGTTTCCACCTAGGAGATTACATCTGGTCAGTTAACTTCGATTCTTATATTTTTTATGTATTTAATCTATTGTGACAGGCATCACAGCTTAGTTGGTAGTAGCTTTGTATTCCATGCTGTGGGTTTGATTCCCACTCAGAGCAAATGTTTGTGTGATGAATAAAATATTTGTTGTGTTTGGGTGTTACTGTATTCTATGTAGATATGCATTGACAATAACCTAGTTAAGGACTATTCTAAGTATCCTTGCAATTTCAATTAATAATGTATGTAATATGCTTCTGGTGTATTGCATCTATGGTCAACGCAGTGGTATAGCATGTTTTTATTTTTATATTTATGCCATTTCTCGCAGACGAGCTTGCGGGCCACCTGACGAGAAAAAGTGTCCACTTAACACTTTACTTTTACTTAGGTACTTAATTACTTACCTATTTTATTTACTTAGGGTTGGCCTATATCCCATAATACTCGACTTACCTTATAAACCCGGTTCCTCTCAGTCAGGGTGTCGAAGATGGAGTACATAGCGTTCAGCATGGACACCACCTCCATGGGGGTGATCCGCGAACAGATCTCTGTGAACGTCACCACGTCCGAGAACAGGATAGAGACGCTGTTGAACATCTGAAATGAAATGAAATGAAACATTTATTTGCTCGAATACAGATGGAGGGTAGGTACATAAATTAAATATTAAACAAGGTTGACTGTATTCGACTAGTCAGTCGTGCAAATATTATATACCTAAATCATTAATTAGAATTAAGTACAATTGAAAAATAATATTGAAAATGTCCACAAGATTAAATTAAAATATAACAAAAAATATACTTAATCAAATTAAATAAAAACATGAATAAAAAAAACTCTTGCAAATAAATAACCGACCGAGCGAGTGAAGCAAGCAAAGTGTCTGTTTCGACATTAGGCAAAAATGCTTTTGTCCTTCTGTCGGTCTTGTTCTCGTCTACAGGTCGCATTTTTCAACCGATTTCAACGAAAGTTATTTTCTTGATTTATCAAAATTGTAGGTAGTCTGAATTCAAAATTCCGCCGGTGCGTTAGCCGCCATCTTGAATTTATTTATACTTATTTATTTGCTCTATTTTTATTTATATTCACTGTGGGAATGTCATTTATCGTATAATATAAAATGTGTGCAAAGAATCTGCTTGATGAAGTAAGCTAACAACTAAAGTACCTATTTTCTTCTTGTCGACCTCAAAGGTCAGGATAATCGAGAAATACATACTTACACATAAATTTCTCTTGTAAACACGTAATCCAAACCAGACAGAGAACATATTATGTATTTTTATATACGTCACCTTTGATTACGCATTTGAGAATAGCCTCAGGGCATGCCCAGCCATAGACAGAGAATAGACTTTGCGTTCCCTAATACAACAAATATGGGAGGGCAAAGTGTGAGAGAGAAAACAATCGTGCGGCCAAAGTTAACGACAAAAAGTAGTGAACCGATTTTGATGATTTTTTTTTTTAGATTTTTTTAAGATAGTGGTCTTAGATAGTGAGATTTAGCTTTGGTTAAGAATTACGATCTGACAAGTACTTTTTGAGTAATCTTTAAAAATGTTTCTATTATTTCTTGTCGATGATGATAGGAGTCCATTTTTCCTTTTTTGGTTAAAAATGTATTCGTTGTAACTATGTGTGCGTTCGCACTAGTGATAAGTAGTTTAATTATGTAGGTATACTTAGTACGTTTTTTAGAACCTAGTGTCTAGTCTAACCTAACTTAGGCTTTAAGACGCTAAAAATTAAATCATGTAATATGTTACATACATATTACATTTTTATCAATAAATCTTTATCTTTTTTGACTAATAAAAATATCTCCATTCCATTCATCCCTGTTCTCCGTTTTCGTCCACATGAATGGAAGGACTTAGGGGAGACCTTTGCCCAGCAGTGAGACGAGAGAGAATAGTATAAAAAAATATCTCATTATATCTTTTAAAGAGACAGGTATTGGCCACAATGGTCAAGTTTGTGAGGCAATGGCTCAGTCTAGTCTATACGTCTGTGGGTTCAGTAATTACATCAACAAACAAAGACGAAGTAGGATTTACGTTCATCTCATCTTGACGTCGACGGACACGAGTCTCTGTTTACTTGGGATGCTGGGATTACTGGATGAGATTTATTTACTGGAATCTACGAAGAATTTTCTCTTCTAGACAATTAATAAATTGAAATATTGTAAGTACAATGATTTTAAACTGCAACTTAGCGTGATTTCTTTAGATTTTTATCGAGTTTAAATGACAATGGATAATCAATAAGTTTATGATAATGGAGACTTACGTATTTTATTAAGTAAATAAATAATAAATATTCAATAGTACAAGCTTTGCTTAGCTTGGAACTAGAGTGTGATGTGTGAAATGTCCGTCAAAAGGTTTATTTATTAAACAAAATCCACAGCTCTTAATATACGATACTTACACAAAACTTACAAACAACACATAAAGCCAATTATAGGATTTACATTTTATAATATAGGTTACTAATAGGTTACTAACCTCACAAGTATCAATCGGGTTTTCTCCGTTCCGAAGTCGATCAGCGACTTGTTTCGGTATCATCTGATATAGCAATTCATCCGTCCTCTTCATCTCTTCATCCAGTTTCCTCATAGACTCTTCTAGCTTCTTGCTCTTCTGCTGTTCCTGGTCTAACGCCAGTTTGAGTTCCACTGACTGCTGCGTTCCGGCTAACATGAGGTCTCTGAAAAGGGAGAGCATCTATTAATGTCTACAATTGGATAATTTATTTATTTTATCATGACACGATTTGGTGCCAAGCCGAAAAGCCGAAGATTGGTTCAATGGCGCGTCTTAGAAGAGATTCGGATAGTTCGGATCCTACTTTCTCTAGTTTTAGAATTTTAAATTTATAGTATTCTATAAAAAAAAACTATTTTATTTGCCCTGCAGTGGGACAGTAACGGCTTGATAATAATTGTGTGTAATGTTTACTTACGAAATGTTTCCTAATGCCCAATCAATTATTTTCCGTGTTATGTAGGTCCATAATCCTATATATGGAATTCGTTTATTATTTCCTTGACTATTAATAGAATATTATGTAGTGTAAGTTTATTTATAGTTTCATGATATTTCTGTCAAATTCAATCACATAGATGTCGTGTAATCAAAAGTTAATGAACAAAAGAAGCACTAGAACGCTTCCTTGAGGAACGCTCTACCGTGGAGAGTCTACAGAAAATGTAGTGTATTTTTAATGTTTCAGTAAAGTAGGCAATCAGTTAACTTAGATACTCGTAGCTTGAAGATACTTTATTGTTCGTTATAAAATACTCTATATTATGTCAAAAGAATAATATTGAATTGTCTTATACATAAGATGAATCTGGCTTATGAAGTATCAAGATTTCACTTTCATATTTTTTTTGACGTGACAACGTCTTATAATTCGATAGAGCCGGCTGCACGCACGAAAAAACATGACTCATGAGGCGTTCTGAGGCGTTCTGAGGCGTTCTGAGGCGTTCCATGAAGTGCAAGCGAGAGCGTGGAACGAGCGACAAAGAAGCACAATCGGCCTTTGCGTTCGTTGTCACGTTCAACTATCGTTAGTAAACCGACTTTACAGACAACCATTTTTTTTATAACAAAAACAATTTATTTCGTTTTTAGGCCCCCGTGGCACCCTATTTTATCTATCTATATATATAAAAATAATCCCTATTTCCCTTGGTCACGCCATCACGCGTAAACGGCTGGACCGATTTCACTTTTTTTTTATTGTGTTTGTTATTGTCAGTAGAGCGTTCTTATGAAAGAAAAGAATCTAAAAATTGCGCGTATAATTAGAAAATTTAAGAACACTTAATCGTTAAGACAGGACGTCTGTCGGGTCAGCTAGTAATTTAAAGATAAAAAACTGAGTAAAATAGGCAAGAGTTGGACAGAAAAAGCTGCAAACAAAAGATTGGAGACTTTTGGAGGAGGCAAAGGGATCCTAAATTTTTAAATTAGATTTTATTTTTTGTACTTGTTTTTGTAAATAATTTTAAGGAATAAGGAATAAGGCTATAAGGCTATAAGGCTAAGGAATAAGGCTCTTTTATTTTATTTATTTATTTTATTAAGTAAATCTTACCTGCTGAAGTCATGCATAGATAGATCATTGATGTAGAGTCCAGTGGAGACAAGGGCAGCCAGGTCCGGCATCACAGGAGTACCAAGATACATCATCATCCGCCAGTTGTCCATGTAGATCATTTGACCTGCGCAAAGAGGTTGAAATATATAAACCTTTTTTTATTTCTTTATGTAAGTATATAACAGTAACACAAAAAATAAATAAAAAATGTATAATTCTATATTTTTTTAAAATTTAATATAATTTGGTTACAGATAATAATAAAAACGAAAATAAACGAAAATATAATAGAAAATACCGACGAGTTACTGTAGAAACTGAACGGGATTTAAAACTTAGCAGGCTTTGAGAGGCTAGGATAGTGCTAAAGTAGGAACATCCTGCCTTTCTCGAAAGGGTAATGCGTATAAAAAGGTCAGGTATTGTGCATATAAAAGGTATAAGACATAACTGTGTAGTTGTATAAAACTTTCTGTGTTTAGTATTCATAGTGGAAGCTCCTAAAACCTGCCTCAGCTGACGTGTGTCTGACGTGCCTAATTTATATAAGTATTACAGCAATTTACACGGACGAAATATTTTTATTTCTCGCTTATCTATACTAATATTCTAAAGAAGTAAAGTTTGTGTGTTAAATTGTCAGGGGTAATCTCGGGATCTACAGAACCGATTTTAAATGTTCTTTCACCAATAGAAAGCCACATTATTGCTGAGTGTCATAGGCTATATAAAAAACCGAAAAATAAAAAGGCTTTTACGAGGTAGTCCGTTTTGGAAAGTCAATCGGAGAAAAACGTTCGAATTATGCCCAACGAAGTGGGCACGGGTCGGCTAGTTCTATATAATGTAGGTGCAAATAATGTGAAGCGCTTGTTTGATATTCAAAAGATGAATACATAATGTCACATCACATCACTTCAGTCAAAGTTTTTTTTTTTCTGGCTTAAAATTGACTTATAATTTTATTACCAGCCTTTATTACTAGCCAGGGATCTTATACTATTTAGAAATAAAAGGCTAAGTGCGAGTCAGACTCGCACACGAAGGGTTCCGTAAAAAATGCTTTTGTATGAGAGCCCCGTAGAAAAATGTTTAATTCTGTTTTATAGTATACTCGTTGTAGCGGCAACAGATACCTATATCATCAGTGAAAATGTCAAATCTCACCCATTGCGTACGAAACCCTAAAAAAAATTGTGTGCAAATGTCCAATTTCAGTGCAAGGCAGTGGAGTCATTTTACCAGCCTTTTTATATTTAATAATGTAGCATTATAGGTGTTTATATGCTTTGCAGCACTTTTGCCTATATTTGTGCAAAAAATACATTTTCTAGAAGTATTTGTGCAAAAACACACTGTTATAATTTATTGATGTAGCATATAAGCTCCAATATGCTTTGCAGCACTTTTGCCTATATTTGTGCAAAAAATACATTTTCTAGAAGTATTTGTGCAGAAACACACTGTTACATTTATTGATGTAGGTAGCATTTAGCTCCAATATGCTTTGTAGCACTTTTACCTATATTTTTGCAAAAAATACATTTTCTAGAAATATTAGTGCAGAAACACACTGTGTACAAAGAATGTGAATAACGGCATAAACTGTGCCTCTCTTGTGCAAAATCATATTAATATATGATCTGTTGTATTTCAACTTGTTTGTTGATGAAAAACATCACATATGGTGTGTTTCATCAACGATACCTTTGAGATGTAAATTTATAAGGTCGGGCAAAGGTCTTCCGTCGTACGCAAATCTTTTCTTTGGTTGAAACTCTGGAAATATAATTTCTACATACAAACCGGTAGAAAAGTTACTTTACTTATTGATAATATAATTTACAAACCGTAAGATACCTAAATAAAAATATATATCAGGTTTTAACAAACCTCAATTTAGTTGGGTAGCTAAAAAATAAAAAAAACATTTGAGTAAGCTATTTTAATAGTTCAGAAATAAGGAACTTAACAAGACATTTGATGATGATGATGATTCATCAATATTTAAAATATGGATTTATAAATATTATATTATATCTTTTTTTTTTTTTTTTTATTCTATATTTATTTATTTATCTATTTACAAAATGAACATTGTCATATAAAATACATAAGAAACAGTTGAGCTATCTACAGACCGTTGCAAACGATCTATAGATAGTTCAACTGATCCAAATCAGTACCAATCGGAAGCGTACCCAATAGTACCTACCTAATATACTACCTAATATATTATTTTATATTATCTCTAATAAATGACTATAAGTATTCATTTTTATTTAATAAATGACTATATATTAACTTTTATCAATATCTAATGCGATTAACTATAATTGCTGATTTATAAAATAAATATATAAATACAAACATTTTACACATCGCGCTCTAGTCCCAACCTAATGCTTTTACTTTGGGGATTAAATTGCTGATAAAATACTTATACACCTTTTAGTAAATAATATAGAATACATAATAACCTAGACCCATTTATGTTCTATTTTGGTCTTAAATTCCATTATATCCCAGATCCCAGCTGAACCAAAATTTTAATATGACAGGGCATGTGATAAGGGTTGGCAAAAGGGCTTTTAAGATGATTTGAAGGAGGCGAATCTTAGATAAATCTAAGATATAAAATATATTTTGATATCAATCTTAGAATCTTAGATAAATTTTTGTTCCGCTCTGTTATGTTCTGGGAAAATCTAGATTTTATGAGATAAATATTTTTTTTTGATAGATATAGTCCAGTCAAAATAGACTAAAATTATGACTTCAGTTTGCATTAATTCCCAACAAGCTGGATTTTTGTGCAGGCCTTGAATACGTCATTATAAATGATATGTCAAAAGTCCCCATCGATCCCGCTTGTGCGTTGTTTTTTATTCGAGGTCAAAGTTCATAAATTAGCATTTTTTGCTTATATCTCTGAAACAACGAAAGCTATTGAAAAGTGGTTCAGGCAAAGTTTGTACATCGTAAAATTGTCTACAAAAATGCTTCAACACTTTTCTTCTACAAAGCATCGCTTTCGAGATATAGTGACTTTAGACCGCAGGAAAATCGTCGAAGATGCTGCGTTTTTTTCACTTCAGCCATTTTATCTGCTTCATTGGCACAGAACAAACAGTATTTCTTGAAATTTACTGGAAGGGGTGATGGGTTCGATAGATTAGTCCTCCTCCGAGGTAATGAATCGTCTTTTTGTTTCAAGAAATAGGTACTGTTTGTTCTATGGCAATGAAGCAGATAAAACGGCTGAAATGAAAAAAACGCAGCATTTTAGTGGATTTTCCTGCGGTCTAAAGTCACTATATCTCAAAAGCGATGCTTTGTAGAAGAAAAGTGTTGAGATATTTTTGTAGACAATTTTACGATCTACAAACTCCGAGGGAAAACCACGGAGGCTAGCTCGTTCCACAACTTGCACGTACGAGGCAGAAACGATCTCGTGAACCTCGTAGTCGTGGAGAACCACCCGTCTAGGTGGTGAGGATGGAATTTAGTTTTCCGGCGTGTCGTGCGGACAGTAGTAGAAGAAAATGTGTTTACCTTTGAGCCTTAAATTCTTCTCCGTAGTGTTTTCAGTTTCGTCTGATAGTCGTAACATCTCGTTCCGTTTGTCGGGAGCTTTCTCGTGCATGACCGCCTCCACAGTCACCAGCTCGAAGATATTGTTGGTGCGGTTCAGAATCTGTCAAGTTTTTTAATAGTTATAGTTTCGAATAGAAGTAAGTATGAGTATGCAAATATTTATTCACAAACAAACTTACGACTATTACAGTATTTACAAAATGTAGGTACATAAGTACATATATATAATATGCATAAGAAACAGTTGAGTCTTCGGACCGTTGCTAACGATCTATAGATAGCTCAATTGATTACGAAGTATATTAAACCTTTAAACGTAGGTATAATTGACTTTAAAGAATGTGATTTTTGAAACAGGTTGCTAACATGATGAAACTTTTGTGTTGGCAAACCGCTTAACATCATAATAATTAATAAATAAATAATGCTGGACAATCCACACAACATCATCTAGCCCAAAGCTAAGCAGAGCTTGTGTTATGTTATAATATACTTAGTTCCATTGTATTTTACCATTAAAAACACTTTTTTAAGTATGGTCAGTGCCGTCTTAAGTCTATTCGGCGCCGGGGTGCGGGGCTCAGCCTGCGCCCTGGTTTTCTTTTACACTGCAGATAGTCCAGTCAAAATAGACTAAAATTATGATTCCAGTTTGCATTAATTCCCAACAAGCTGAATTTTTGTGCAGGCCTTGAATACGTCATTACAAATGATATGTCAAAAGTCCCCATCGATCCCGCTTGTGCGTTGTTTTTTATTCGAGGTCAAAGGTCATAAATTTGCGTTTTTTGCATATATCTCTGAAACAACGAGAGCTATCGAAAAGTGGTTCAGGCAAAGTTTGTAATCGTAAAATTGTCTACAAAAATATTTTAACACTTTTCTTCTACAAAGCATCGCTTTTGAGATATAGTGACTTTAGACCGCAGGAAAATCGTCGAAGATGCTGCGTTTTTTTCATTTCAGCCGTTTTATCTGATTCATTGCTACATAACAAACTGTATTTCTTGCAACAAAAAGACGATTCATTACCTCGTACTCTAGTACGAGGCGGACTAACCCATCGAACCCATCACCCCTTTCAGTAAATTTCAAGAAATACTGTTTGTTCTGTGGCAATGAAGCAGATAAACGGCTGAAATGAAAAAAACGCATCATCTTCGACGATGTTCCTGCGGTCTAAAGTCACTATATCTCGAAAGCGATGCTTTGTAGAAGAAAAGTGTTGAGATATTTTTGTAGACAATTTTACGATTTACAAACTTTGCCTGAACCATTTTTCGATAGCTCTCGTTGTTTCAGAGATATACGCAAAAAACGCAAATTTATGACTTTTAACCTGGAATAAAAAACAACGCACAAGCGGGATCGATGGGGACTTTTGACATATCATTTGTAATGACGTATTCAAGGCCTGTACAAAAATCCAGGTTGTTGGGAATTAATGCAAGCTGGAATGTCTATTTTGACTGGACTACGACGGCTATGTCAAAGGGCGCAATTACTCGCCTATGATGACAGACGCACAGGTGCCGCGCCGCGCGCCCATTTTAAATGAACTTACACTTTATTGACTTAGAGATCATTTTGCTTCAAGTGCGGGCAACCGGGCGGCAATGTGTCAAAGGTCAACACTCTTTTTGGCATGACAATTTTTATTTTTTTGCGCATACGTGTTTGTCGTAACCTGTCTAAAAAACTGTGCAATGGCGTTAAGTTCAATGAAATATCTAAATATTCATTAATTAGCGCTCGGCAGGCGCCCCCGGGCGCTCCGCGCCCGGGTGCACCGCACCCCTTGCACCCCCGGGTAAAGACGGCCCTGAGTATGGTTTATCGTTTTAGTTATACTTTAACAAAATTTCACTAAAATAGGTTCCATACCTAAAATAAAACATAAAATATCGATTATTTATCGATTTTGGACCAAATTTTTCAGCGAAAATAACACTTTTTAATAAAAAAAATCGTTTAGTTTTGGGACATATTCTTTCACGTAAAAATAAGCTGATCCTTGATCATATTCCCTGCTTTTTTATTTGTAATCAATCCGAAGGTTCAATATGAGCTTTTGTGATTTTATTTTACGTCCCTCATAAATCATAAAGCTGTTTCTATCATAAAAGACTACAAAATCTATACGACGACTACTACAAAAATTTGACGACCGATGTGGCGCGGCGGGCGAAAGTCCGCTTGCGACGCGGAGGTTGCGGGTTCGATTCCTGCCTTGGGATAAATGTTTGTACGATTTGCAAATTTTTATTCCGGGTGTTCTGGGTGTTTTATATGTATAATAAAAATATATATCTATGCAATGTATTGTATTATCTCAACTATACTCATAACACAAGCTCTGCTTAGCTAGGCTAGATGTTGTGTGGATTGTCCAGCATTATTTAAAAAATATTATGAGCAAAGTGAAAGAAGGTTTGCTATAAATAAAAGGCAGGCGCTGCGCTCCTCAGAGACTTACAGTTTGAAACTTGAACGCGATGAGTGGGCGAACCAGATCAAACCAATTAGTGATCTTCTTGCCGACGAGGTCCGGGAGGATTACCATCAGGGAGTTACCGATGCTGCGGACCACCATGTCTGAGCTGGAGGGATGAATGAATGTATGAATGAGCATACTATGTTTGTGTCAGGTATCTTACAACTAAAAATTCTCATGGTTTCGGAATTGACCATCACCGTTAAAAACCTACCTAGTAAATTTACAAAAACAGTACAAAAAAATACTTATTTAACTTGTGTTAAAATCCGCTCTTGCCAGAGTTCATTTAAATAGTTACCTAAGTTTGTAAGTATAAGTAGGTAGGTACACAGTTTTTTTTTCCGAAACCGAGATAAAGTTAGTATAGTTGTAAGTAAATCATGGCTTCGATTCATAAGGGCTTAGCCATCACTCATAAATAACTAACCAGTACCCCAAGTACGAGTTTGTGCACACACGGATCGTATAGACGCATTCGCCGAGCGTCACCGAATTCGTATGGAAATCCAAGCTTCTCAAGAAATCTGTTAGGGGCGCTGTTTGAATCTCCATACAAAATTGGTGGCGCTCGGCGATTGCGTCTGCGATCCGTGTGTGCACAAACTCGTACTTGGGGTACTGTATATATTGTAACTATTATAAACTATATTGTAACACTCAAACTTACCCAAAAACAATGCAAAACGGGAATATCTCAAACAGCACAGACGCACTAATAGGCAGATGTTTCTCTTCCCTAGTCATAGCCAAAGAAGCCAGTGTGAAAGCTCTGTTGTCAAACGTCAGTTGAAACGTCACATGAACCGTGTCGAAAAGCAGTTCCTCCCGAAGTAATTCTATCCTCATCTCTTTGTGGTAGAAATGCCGAGCTACCTAGAGGAAAATGTGTTATAATTGTTGAATTGATAACAGCGCCATCTAGGAAGACAACTATGTCAGTAGTACGGTAAGACGGCGTACAGATGGCGCAATCTGAAAATGTTAGCGGAATTAACAAAAAAAAACGAATACGATTGAATAAACACTAATACATTATGCGCATAAAGATAAAAATGATGCTCATATAAAAAAACAACAAAATCGGTCCACTACGAAATAAGCTATGTATCATAAAACAGTCGAATTGAGAACTTACTTTTAAAAAGTAAACATCAGGCATTGGAGATTTCGATCTTATTACTTACACAATAGTAGCAGTAGCAAAATGAAAGAAGTTGTATAGTACGTGATAAAAATTATAATCATCGTTTTAATTATGAAACACCTTTTATATGGTATATGAAACACTTGTACAATACATTTGTTAATTTCGCATCTGTACTCACAGGGGGCGTAGCTCAGATGGTAGAGCGCTCGCTTAGCATGCGAGAGGTACCGGGATCGATACCCGGCGCCTCCAAATTTTTTGTATCTTACCTATGTTTTTTTTTAACTTACTTCTCGTATCTGCCCCATAGCGTAATAAACAAAACCTCTTCTTTTCGACCTGTACGTAAAGATAATCAAAATTAATACAATTATAAAAACTGCGCATTTTCTTTTACAAGAGTTTGAAAAGATTATGAGATATTTATGTTGATTTGATACGAAAAATGTGAAGTAAGTACTTACTAAAATGTGTTTTATTTAAGTACTTATTATATTTTTATGTCGCCAAAGACCGGGATAAATGGAAGGCTTAGGGGAGACTTTGCCCAGCAGTGGCACTTTATAGGTTACAATTGACAATAATTTTATATTCAAAAAAATTTTTGTATTAATAATTAAGTACATAATACTTGTAATAATTTAGAAGAATTTTATTATATGTATTTATTACGGATTAGCTTTAAAAAATACATGCTACTTACATACCTATAATGCAGAGTCAATCCTTGTCGTGTTTCGTTCTCGCAGATAAAACTAGGCGCTCTCATCCTCGGGTAGCTAAACTTCAAGTATTCGTGCAAATTGTCCAGCCCGTTCAAGAAATCTCGCATATGTCGACCGAGAACTGATAAAACTCTATCGTAGCCATACTGAGAGACGAAACCAACAAAATAGACCCCCATTTGGTCCATGAATTCGCGTTCTGTTATGCCGAGTACCTGCAAAAAAAGTTTTACAAAGTTATGTTTTAGTAATACTAACTACAATCTATTCTGTGATAGTTGAACACTTTCTAGCTAGTCTTAAAAATGAGCCGATAATTTCGCTCTCGCTCTCATCGGGGATGTAACTCAGTGGTAGAGTGTCTGCTTCGCATGCTGAAAGTCCAGGGTTCAAATCCCTGCATCTCCAAAGTGTGATTGTTTTTTTATTTTTATTTAAGTCAACATACATTTATCTATGATGATCACCACTATAATAATTCTCCTTTTATATCAAGTAACTTTAAAGAAGTATAAACAGCGTTTTGAAAAAAAAATGAAAATTTATGTTTGCAATTTTTTTTTGCTGATATTATGGGGCTGGTTATTTCATATCTACTGCGAAATTATTTCACAAAAAACAAAACAGCACGTGGCCCATGAGGGGATCGAACCCGCGACCTTCGCGTTATTAGCACGACGCTCTAACCAACTGAGCTAATGGGCCGACGAACACATTGTCGAAATTATAAATTGTATAGTAACCAAATAACAAACTCTTCGAATCAACTTCGTATCTCAAATGAGCAAGTCGACGATTTTGAACATTTTATAATCTAACCCGCGCTGTTTACGAGCACTATTACGAAATATTTTTGAATATGCTCTTCTACTCTTTCCAAACTAAGATTATGTATGATTATAGATTTGAAAAATATGATTAAAAAGATTTGAAAATAAATAGATTAAAACGCAAAATAACTAAAAAGAAGACGTGCGGCACTCGGGGGCTGCGATGCATAGCATTTTTTGTTGGAGCGCAAGTGCAGTTATTTTCGTTACGGAATGTCTGGATTCGGTAGGTATAGCATAAAAACAAGGCATCGAACTAAGCACATCGTATCTGTGATAATCTTGCATAAATCCAGCCTTACCTGAACTACAATATTATAGAAACTTTAAGAAACAAAAGCGCTTGTTATACTGGTTATAATTTTTTTTTATCTTAACTTATTATCTCATTGAAGCATCTGAAAGTTATTTTTAAACATACATACAGTTTAATTTCGAATGTTTATTTATTAATTTATTATTTTTTTATTCGAATTAGGGATTACCACAGATTATCATAATAATACGCCATCAATTCAGAAGTTCAATAATTTTTTTTTGCAAAAAGAAAGCGTGAATAAGTTTCTAAAAGCTTCTGAATTTCTTGCAATAAACAAAATTGTTTGCTTAAAAAAACTTGAGAGGTGTCATGGACACCCGGATGGAACGAAGTTCTTAATTTAATAACTGGCTTGCTTTCTATGAGAGAGGGAGAGATCTTACAACTACTTACATATAGCAAAAAAATTAAGACCAAAAGTGGTAACGACACTACAACTTTTAGTCTTCGCAACGCGTTCCAAAATTACATGCGGAACAAAATAAAATCTAGTTTTTTTAATTTGATTCTTTTTATATGTCCTTGTTTAGATGTAATAATTTGATTCTTTTTATATGCCCTTGACCGATTTACTTTAAATGCTATCGTTTTTATAGCTTTGTTTTGGAAACCTTTTTTATTTGAGAAGTTATGATACTTTGTCTAAGTATGCTAGCGGTTCTATAATATAAAACAGTATATTATGTCTCTTAGTTATAGATACATATTATGTCTGAAACTGTGTCTACTTGCTGAATCACGAGTTGGTTGATACATTTCTCAATAGATGGCGTTACTCATCGTGTTATTTTACACATTTTGGTTTGGTTCCGCTGTGCTTTTTAAGCTTATTTTTTTATTGATTTAGTCTAACAAGATTATAACCATTTTTAAAGATTGATTTGTTTTTTTTAAATTGCAACCTCAAATAAATCTAATATTTATCATTATTAGATGTTTTTTAGGACATTGCATACTATTCTGTTTTACAAAGTATGAAAATTTGATACTAATTCAGGGCAAAATGAGCAAAGAAGCTTTTTTATTAATCAAGCAGCTTTTGAATTTTAAACAAACTATATAACAAAATCAGCTGTCCCTAGGTATGTTTTGAAACCGATGCAAGTCGATATAATATCTGAATTCTATTTATACTCCATTCTATTTATAGTCTATTGAACTGAAATATCAATTTTGACACAAAAACCAACAATAATAGACCTTCTATTAATAGAAATAAGCTATACAATCTAATAAACAAATCACTCACGCGAGTCACGTAGATCAAAGACTTATTTATAGAATTCGTAGAGAACAAAATAAAGTATCAATATAAATCTATCATTAAGAAGTTTTATTTTATCTCAATAGAATTTCAGTAGATTATTTTAAAACTAAAATAATTTAAAGGCCATGCCATAGATTTCTACATGTTTATATCTAAATTGTATATTTGAACCATATATTTTTTATATATTTATTTAGAAAAAATATCTATATTCTAACATTTGTTGTGTTTTACCGCCTTGGCGTTTTATCCGCTGTTAAAAAAATATTAAAAAAAAAACTATTATTCAAGTAAATTGTATAAATTGCTTTCATAATTTAATTTTATAGCATATATTTTTTTATTTAAGTACATGATTTTTTAATGCTTATTGTTTTTTTTTTCTTACATATGGTAATATTAATATAGTACCTAATTGTTAGTTTTTTTTTTTGCAGACCCTTAAAGGGTAGAATTACAAATTCTTATACTTAATGACATCTTCAATTTACTTACATGGAATTCTGCAAATAAGCTTTGACTTTAAAACAAAATACATAAACGTTCCTAAAAACCCCAAACAAACTTATAACAAAAAATACAAATATGTACAATTATAAGGTGTTCCCTCTTATTTCTTACTTCTTGGGCCTTCTTAGCGAGTCTTTGGATCAGGTTCTCAGGGTAGACCTGGTGTACGGAGAATGATGGCTGTTCCACACCAGCCTGCCTTCTGATATCCTCCCAGCGTTCTTCTCCGTACGTCTGACGGATAAACTCCGCCATGTTTTCTAGCAGCAGCCCGTACATTTTGGTATCTGGAAAAAGGTTTTATGTTATAGTTTGCAACCTCCTTCGTCCAAAACTCTTTGGTTATAAACAATACCGTCATAATTTTCTTTGACATTTTTAGCCGATAAAACTGTTTTAATAGGCCTTCAAATAGTTGAAAATTTTTTGTGCGCATGCTCCAACTTCCGCCATGTTTTTCGGGCACTTTATTTAAAAATGTATGAGAAGTGCACGTTTTTTGAAGAAAATAGTAATAAAACCAGTAATAATAAACATAATTTTACAATCAGTTCAATTCAAATTATTGTGCATACATAATAAAATTATATTACAAGTATTTTAATTAAAATATATAATGTTATCTTTAAGGAAAGGTAAAAAAACGTTGTTGTCATGGAGTATGCCGCAGTGATACGCGTAGTAAATCCTTTCAGGAGAATTTATATTATTTTATTGACGACCGATGTGGCGCGGCGGGCGAAGGTCCGCCTGCGACGCGGAGGTTGCGGGTTTGATTCTTGCCTTGGGATAAATGTTTGTACGATCTGCAAATATTTATTCCAGGTATTCTGGGTATTTTATATGTATAATAATAATGTATATACTATTAATATCTATCTAAGTATGTAATGTATTCTATTAAGTATGTCAGTCTTCTAATACCCATTACACAAGCTGTGCTTAGCTTGGGACTAGATGATGTTGTGTGGATTGTCCAGCAATATATTTATTTATTTGTAATATAATTTTTTGACGACCGATGTGGCGCGGTGGGCGATGGGCCACCTGCGACGCGAAAGGTTGCGGGTTCGATTCCCGCCTTGGGATAAATGTTTGTATGTTCTGCAAATATTTATTCCGGGTGTTCTGGGTATTATAATTATGTATACTTAATAAAAAAATATCTACCTATGTAATTTGTATTGTATTAAGTATGTCAGTTTTCTAGTACCCATAACACAAGGTCCGCTTAGCTTGGTGCTAGATGATGTTGTGTGGATTGTCCAGCATTATTTATTTATTTATTATTATTTTTTTTTATATTAAGATATTTATTATTTTTTTGTATTTACTTTTACTCATTATTATTTAATTATTAGATATTATTCTAATCTCTCAACTAGTTCGGCTTTATTTCCTCCTTGAGGACAACCATGGCATTTTAACCATCATTGTAAATGAACACAGTTGTGGGCTTCTACGGTAGGATGCACTAACGAAGCTCCGTCAATTAATTTTTCATTTAATTGCACTATTAAAGGTGATAATGTTTGTTGCCCAGCCATTTCTATAAAAAGTGCCCGAAACTTTCATATTACCGCGTTTTTAACATGGCGGACGCGCATGCGCTGAGCATACTGTGGACAAGTCTAATCCGTACACTAAGTACTTTGAAGTGCATAGCAAGTGTATGGGCGAACTTAATACTAAAATAGCATTATCAACCAGCTAACCTCTAAGCAGTGGAAATAACAATTTAGGGTAGTGCTGATGCATATTAACGGTCTATTTTATAAAAAGTTAGCGTTGACATTATGTCACCATTACGTATCAAGACATCTTTTTATAAACTTTTTATAAGAAAGTTGATAACTTTTTATAAGTTAAACATAAACTAGAACGTCTTAAAAGATGAAAGGTCGAAAAGCAGTATTTGATTTAAAGTAAATTAATCTCATTAAATTAATTGGTAGTCTAGCAGCACTTTGTAATGAGTATAGATTGTACGTAAATAGTTGCCATAGTTACTTCTTTAGAAAAAGAAAGGATACAGTTTCTATACTTACAGATGTTCTAATTAAAGACCCTAATAAGACAGAAGAGATCAAGTTTCAAAGGAAACCCGCTCCTTTATATTAGATAACTACCGATGTGGCGCGGCGGGCGAAGGTCCGCCTGCGACGCGGAGGTTGCGGGTTCGATTCCTGCCTAGGGATAAATGTTTGTACGATCGCAGATCGATTCCGGGTGTTTTGGTATTTTATATGTTTGATAAAAAATTATATCTATGTAATGTATTGTATTAAGTATGTCAGTCTTCTAGTACCCATAACACAAGCTCTGCTTAGCTTGGGGGTAGATGATGTTGTGTGGATTGTCCAGCATTATTTAATTATATTTATTATGTCTTATAATAATATGGTCTTTACAGAATCTGTACGTTTTTCGAGTGGTTTGAGAAACAGTTGTGCACTCACTATTTTAAAAATTATTATTATTTTCGCGTTCAACATAACCTTACTAATTAAAAATATCACTGAATAAAAAAGAAACGTGTTTGACTCCTTTATAGACCCGCATTTTGGATGTTAAGCAATTTTTGAGTTAGAAAAAGTGAATCAATTTTGGTCAATTTTGATGCAATCCTGCTTTGAAGATCTTATCTTGTGGACTTCAGAAAAGAGATAGCAGTGTTTTAATATAAATAAAATATACAAAAAGCGTTAATTTTATTAAATTATTTAACAATTTTATTTTTTTTTTGCTAACCTATCTCGTCCCACTGCTGGGCAAAGGTCTCCCCCAAGTCCTTCCATTCATCTCTGTTCTCTGCCTTCGTCCACCAATCACTTTCAAAATATATTTAACAATTAATATACGATATTCATTTAGGTCAAAAGAGCTATTTAAATAAATAAATACAAGTTAAAAATAATTGCAACATCAGTACAGTATAATTACATTTATAAATATATAACATTAAGTCTTAAAAAGTATTCAAAACTTTTTAAGAATGATTGTTAAGAATAAACCAAAATATAAGTATAAATGTCAAGTTAGTTGTAATAGTCGAGGCGTACTACTGATAGTTAAATTGTCAAATGCGCTTAAAGTGCGAGCCAAAAAAAAAATGAAGCGTTAATTTTATCTGTGGTTGGCGGGAAAACCAACATGGCGGACACGGTAAGAACATAAAGACACGATGTCACAAGGAATAAAAGGAATAAAGAGGAGAGAAAACAAGAGGATCTACGGTTATTGGGTAATTTCATTCTAGCACTACTTATATCCACAATATTATAGCAAACATACGAATACATCGTCTCGTTGCTAAGGCTGAAAATGTGGTGAGCCCCAAAAGACCCAGTTTTCAAATAAAATCAAGAAAAGCGTTTCGAATTGAAAAAAACTTAAAAAAATTAAATAAGTTATTAAGATTTATTTCAGATTTATAATCCTTCTTAATCTTATCTTCGTTAAGAGATACTTACATAAAAAAAATAAGTTTTATTTACTTACCATGTTTTTTCTTGTAGATATCGCCGTCAGATATTTTGTTTAGATAATACTTTAGAGTTATGTATTTGGATCTCCAAAAAAATATTTTTAACCTAACTTATCCGACGATTGAGGTTGATTTTGTTCATTTTGTACTTAAATAATTTACTATGTACCTATAAAATTAATATTATTTTTGACCTTATCGCGTTTTGAATCACGCTGTATAAGTAAGTGCATCGTAAGATTTCGGCTCCAGTCATTAGTAGATTTTACGCAATCCAAAATTCAAATTACTTACGAAATCTATGTCAAAACCAAAATGCTAATATTAAGTACGTAAGTAAATAAAAGAACGATTCAATTAGTATAACTGAATAAATCATTGCACAGGTCAGTCAAAATTATTTTATCAAAAATACAGATCAAATTCATGATTTTATATTGGCTCTATCGAATTATAAGACGTTGTCACGTCAAAATAGTCTAATTGGTCTAGGTGTGAATCGAACCAACGACCCACAGCATGGAAGGCTACTACCAACTGAGCTGTGACGCCTGTCAAACTAATATCTAAATTATAAAACCAACGCGAACAAATTTAAGTTTATAATTATTATTCTTAACTCTGATGTAGGTTAGACATATTTCAAAGTTCGCTAAGTTCAAAGTTCTTATCAGAAAACCAAAGTTGAAACGTGCTGGGTTGACTAAACCGCGGGTTTTCTCATAAATATCTGGTTCTTAAATGTAACGCTACCAACTATCATCATAAAAGATCAGATAAGATAATTATTTATTTGTCCCCAAAAACACACAAACTTGTAACAAAAAATAAATAAGTATAAATACAAGATAAAATAAAATAAAACTGATAAAATAAAAATAAAATAAGTAAGGTGGTTGGCAAGTGCACATGCTAGGCTGATACGGTATAATGAAAGAAGATATAACTATAAATGAAGTAATGTATCAGCCTAACACATGCACCTGCAAACCAAACCGCAAGCAAACCAACCTTGTGGATTGTTATCATTATCATCAACCTATATCAGTCCACTGCTGGACGTAGGTATCTCCCAAGACGCGTCACTGAACCCGGTCTTCGTCACTTCTCATCCAGTGTTTGCCAGCTACACTCCTTGTATCGTCGCTTCATCTCGCCAGATGCGTCCTACACTACACAATGCCTAAACGCGGTCTCCACTCCAGTATCCGTTTGCTCCAACGGTTGTCGGTTCTACGGCAAACATGGCCAGCCCACTGCCACTTTAACTTACCAATTCTTTGACCAACTACAAACTGACAGTTCACACTCAGTTTTTAGCCTCAAATTAAAAAAACTGTTGGTTGGAAAATTGCTGAATTATTTAACTACCCTCCAGTTATTTAATTTTATTCACTTTTTGATTATTTTATGTACCTCGCCTCAGAAAGCGGCCACATTATAAATATTCACGGACATTTTTACACAACACACTCAAGTCCCAAACTAAGCAAAGCTTCTACTATGGGAACTAGATTGCTGATAGAATTCTTATATACATATTTTTGTGTAGATACATAGTATATACAAGTTCATCACAGTTCATAAACATTTGCTCTGGGTGGGAATCGAACCCACGACCCACATCATGGAAGGCAAAGCTACTACCAACTAAGCTGTGACGCCTGTCAAAGTTTGCACATGATTTAGTTAGACCCCACCGTCTATGTTTGAAGAGATGCGGGTAAGAGTCGAGCTAAATTAAAAATCAGTACTTTTTACATCCCAGTTGTCTGTTTCTGTTACAACACTGACTGATGCCATATCCATATACCGCACCAGAATCATCGTCGCCGACAATGACATCTAAATTTAGCCGCACAATACTATATTAGTGACAATTCGTAGTTTTCCCGCCATTTATGGCCCGCGTGTCCATCTTAAACCATTATGGTGGCTCGTTAAATTTAATTCACCATTGAGTTAGAGTTCTTTCCGTGATTAGTTGTGAATGGTGCTATTCGTCAGTCCTTAATCATCAGGCGTTAGATGGCGTAGTTTGGAAAATCCGAATTGTTTTTGTGGTCACATTTTATGGTTACAAAACCAACTTTTGAATAAGGTGCCATTTTTGACAACATGAAAGATGGATGAACTTTTTTTGTTAAATATAAATTTAATAGAATATTAATTTTTTTTTCTGGTTTTTGGAAATTTATTCACAAACAAACTTACGACTACACAGCATTTACTAAATGTACATTGGCATATAAAATACATAAGAAACAGTTGAGCTATCTACAGACCGTTGCAAACGATCTAAAGATAGTTCAACTAATCCAAATCAGTACCAATTGGATTTGGAAGCATACCCAAGATACTGGCTGCATTGCCGCGCTAATTAATTGATTGAATATTCTAACTATTTGTAGTAGGGAGATTATATCGATCAGGTTTGGTATAACAAAGTTTACCAATCAAAAGTGACAATGACATATTGACGTGGCCGTGAGCATGTGCAAAGGCGCTTATTTTGCAGTTATTCTGGCAGGCGCTCTCACCTTGTCAGATACCTGTCTAAAATATTAGTTATCGAATGACAAATCATGCGATATCCCCGATTTATTTTTAGACGACCTCGAATGAACTGTTTGATATTCTCAATAACTTTCGCCATTGTGCCCGAAAGGGGGCGCGCGTGACGATTTTGAGGTATAGTGAAAAATATTTTATATTCAAAACAATTTCTGATAAAAATGCTTTATTTTATAAGCTAAAAACGTATTTAGGCCGCTTTATGTTCGGAAATATCACGATGACATCTTCACGAAACATGAAAATGAAATGTGTTTTTAATTATTAGCTGGATTTAACGATTTGGGATTTAAAAAATGTAGCAAAGCTTTCAGGTTTCATAAAACCTGTGAAAACTGTCAAATTCTGAAGCTGTTTAAACCGAAAGCCGTGTTTTATAGATTTTTTGCGTCTATATATTTTAAACTCAGTAAAGATTTTATAAATTTTCCACTAGTTTTCCCTACCACTCTCAACTAGTTATAAAAAAAAGACGTGTGGCACTCGGGGGCTGCCGCGGTAAAGCTATGGCATAGCATTTTTTGCTGGATTACGCATGCGCAGTGTTAGGTTATTTTCGTTACGGAATTTCTTGATTCGGTCTCCACGCTCAAGGCCCGCGATAGAAGCTAGATAGCTTAAAAATCATTTGAGTTTCTGCTTCTTATTCAGTATGACCAACAATTAGGTAGGTACTCGTTATTGATATTAAAAAAATACGAGTGGTAATATTTTTAACAGCCCTACTCGCTACACGAGTAGATATCAAAAAGATATCAAGAATTCATTGAGTTCTAGCTCATTGAAATATTTTATTCATGTGACATTTAAGTAAAGTTCTAATTAACCTTTTTTCATTAGTGAGCCGAGTGCCGTTAGCCATCAATCGTTGAGTGTTACCAACTTTTTATTTATTTTTACTTATTTTAAAGAAATATATTCTCGTTTTGGCGAATGTTTGCCTTCAGAACTTTGTTTTGAATGAACTGATTTTTATGATTCTTTGTTTGAAAATAAAATTGGCCACAAGTTATCTCACATAATGCTTTTAATTTTTTTTTATTTCAATAAAAATATTTAGTTT
The DNA here is from genome assembly GCA_932527185.1 of Ecliptopera silaceata. NCBI lineage: Eukaryota > Metazoa > Arthropoda > Insecta > Lepidoptera > Geometridae > Ecliptopera > Ecliptopera silaceata. The sequence continues at coordinate 5,110,648 of OW052213.1, read as the reverse complement.
TGTTTCTTTAATTCAAAGTTTTTGAATACCAAAACAGATTTTTAACCGAAGTTTTTACCATTGGATGGAGTCAATTCAGAAATTAAGGAATTTATGAAGTCAGCTGTCATTTAATTTACCAAAAACATAGCGACTTTTTTATACAACTGACAATTTGACACTGACAATTTATCATTTATCAAAAAATATTAGAAAATAATATAACTGAACATACCTACATCATACTTTATAAATAACTAAAAAAAAAGAAATTTGATTAAAGTAAATAAAATATCTCTAACAATCATAAAAAAAACCATTTGTTTGTTATTCCTTTGATGTAAATAATGTATATATATATATACATATATATATATATATACACTATATATATATATATATACATATATATATATATATACACTTGTTGACAAGATACAAGATGTTTTTCTCTTAGTGAGAAGAGTAAGGTTTCCTGTGGTGAAATCGATTTTTAATTAATAGTGATCTGTTATATGAATTAGCTTTTATCGTCTAGTTTGCTTCAATAAACTTTATTAGGTAGTTAGTTACATCCTCTACCAAGTGTTTATAATATTATACACACTACTTTGTTTTTATAAATATTTTTTTACCTACCTATATATGAGTTTTTAAGTAGGTAGATACTTATACTTATTTATTTTTGAATACCCTTTCAACAGATCAGATCTCGATAAAGACATAAAAAGCATCAGCTTAATTAAAATTAAAGTCATCTAATAGAAAAATAAATACTTATAAAAAATACAGCAAAATATTGAGTGAAATAATCAGCGGTCACCCATCCAAATAATGACCGCGCAGAACGTAGCTTAAGAATATGTGAGCAATTAAGCTACTCGCATATTCCTAAAAAAAGTCACTAATTAGAACGCCTTTTTAAGATATTTAATTAAAATTATCTGTTTGAATAATCTTAATTCACCTTCCTTCAAATATTCAGATTAATGTCGAATAAATCTGGGATAACCATCATTTATGTTTAATTTTGGACATAAGATATCTGCAGACCGAAAAAACTATCTATCAGATATAATAAATTATTACTATCTAGTATCATTATCTAAAGTACTGACCTCAAGATCTCAATGACCAATAAAAAGCCATTAAAAAACCTTTTTATCTGTAGATATAATAATTGCTATCGATAGATCAATAAAATGATCGCAAAAAGATAGATACCAAACGATTAGTCACGAAGACAAAAATAGAATGAACTAATCCACATAAAAACATTAAACATACCGCTTTCATTCATTTAGTTTTTTATAGGTACCAGTATCAAATTAAAGTGTGACAAGATAAAAACTGAGATAGTAAAATGTAAAATTACTCACAAAAAATATTGATCACGTCAAATCTAGGTATTCTTCGTATTTACTTACAAAATCTTTATCTAGGTATAACTAATCTAGTTCCCATAGTAGGTACCAGCTTGGCTTAGTTTGTGACTAGAGCGCAATATATTAGGTCTTTACCTATGAAATTGCCGTTCTGCAGTACTGGCCATTTCAAATCAAAATAATTTTTGTTTGGCAAAGAATTATAATTTCTAATTAATTTTATTTTAAAAACATGGATTTTTTTTCCAAAAGTAGTCATTTGTTTATTGATTAGTGTTACATTTTCATCGCATTTCAATCTTTTTCGTCATCATGGATACGTTAAAAATTCGAGTAATTATGGAATATGAGTACCGTCGTGGCAGCAACGGGGCGCACGCGGCACGCAACATCAACGACGTTTACGGAGCTAACACTACAAACCAACGCACCACCTGATATTGGTTTGCTCGCTTCCGTTTTGGAAATTTCGACCTGAAAAATGAGCCTCGCGGTCGTCCGAAGACTTTGGTCGACAATGACGAATTAAAGGCGATTGTGGAAGCTAATGATACACAATCTACGGCTGAATTTGCAGCTGCTTTCAACGTTAGCGTCAAAACAATATTGGTCCATTTGCGTCAAATTGGCAAGGTAAAAAAGCCTTACGAATGGGTGCCCCACGAACTCAATGATCGCCAGCGCGAAGTACGCGTCGAGACGTGCCTTGCACTGCTCAACAGACACACAAATGAAGGAAATTTGAACCGCATGTTACCTGCGATGAAACATGGATTCCTGTTTGATAACCGCAAGCGCTCAGCAAGATGGTTGGATCCTGGTTCAGCATCTAAACAATGCCCTAAACGAAAACATACCCCCAGAAAAGTGATGGTCACTGTTTGGTGGTCTAGCGCCGGTGTGATTCATCACAGCTCTCTCCAAACGGGATGAGCATTACTGCAGATGTGTACTGTGAAGAACTGAACACAATGATGGAGAAGCTGGCACATCTCCAACCAGCATTGGTCAATCGCTCGTCTCCGCTGCTCCTGCACGACAACGCGCGACCTCATACTGCACAGCAGGCGGTCTCCAAGTTGCAAGAACTGGGGTTGGAAGCTCTCCGTCATCCGCCCTACTCACCAGACTTTGCGCCTACAGACTACTACTTTTTGCAGAATTTGGATAGCTTCTTGGCGGGAAAAACTTCAATACCCGAGAGGCAGTACAAAATGCCTTTGAAGAATTTGTTGCCTCCCGTCCAGCTGATTTCTTTAAGAAGGGCATCAATAACCTGCCACTGTGTTGGCAAAGATGCATTGATTGCATGGGTAATTACTTCGATTAATACAAATAAAAAATACATGAAAAAAATTCGTTTCAATTTCTTCATACAAAACGGCAATTTCATAGGTAAAGACCTATTATATGTATTATCTATGAGCGTATATTTATTTATTTATATTTATGTTTTTATTTTATTAGCACAGTTTTTAAAAAGCTTAAAATGTTTCGAATTTACTGATTAGTAGGTTTTATCCTGACTTTGTGTATTTGGCTTTTAATTGAAGTGTAATGTTGAATTATTTGTTTTTTTTTATAATTAGTGTTGGTTACATAACCGTGATAATTAAATAAATAAAAAAACATACACAAGAAAGCTGAAATTGCTAATTTCAGCATACTTATGTATTATTATTGTTTTATACAAATTATACAATATACCTAATGTAATAATTAAATGTGGCCTTTAACTGGTAGGTATGTATTAGTCTAGACAGCTTAATTAATTCAGATACATAATTAGGTAATAAACAGATCAAGTCTGGCTCTTATCGAACCAGTTACAAATAAGATAATTATATGCTTACTCTAATGAATAAGTACATACTATTACTACTATTTTTTTTTATTACTGCTAGATAATATTATAAGTAAATGTGAAAGTTTGTCTGAATGGCTGTGTGCTTGTATGTTTCTCTGTCACGCAAAAACTACAGGGGTGTGAGCACGAATAAATGTGACAATCGTAAACGTAACGAAACAGTGACGTATTTGAGATACACTGCGCGTCGACATCAGCTTTACTGTCGAACGTTGCAGCGTTAGCGCGCAGTGTATCTTACATTTGTTACGTTTGCAACTGTCAGATTTATTTGTGAACTTTCATCCAGATCTGTTCAGAAGGCTTCTCTGAACAGATCTGGATGAAATTTGGCACAGAGTTAGAATAGTCTGCAATAGCACATAGATAGATAGATACAAAATACTTTATTGCACACCACAACTTACATTTAAACATATAGGAACTTAACAACTAAACTATGATATACAATGGGCGGCCTTATTGCTAAAAAGCGATCTCTACCAGACAACCTTGAACGGAGAGGAATATAATGAAATTAAATACATACACATAGGCTACTTATTATACCGGTTAAATGTATGGATCTCGTGGGATAGATTTGTTAATATTAAACAACAAAGTATTGACATGTTATTTACATAGAGTGGTGGTAGTATATAACAAATAATTTGTGTAAAAAGATAGGTTCATGATAAAGAAAATTATGTAAAAAGATAGGATTATCAAGAAACAGACATAAAAAGTCCCAAAAGCCATGGTTACACTATTAGCGCCGTATATTTTGTTTATATTAGTCTGGCGCACTTCAAAGCTATGCCGTGCAAATATTGACGCGCGCGGGCGGCGATTGACGCTAATCACCGCCCGTGTGACCGGCCCTTTAGCTCTGTAGCTCTACCATGACTTTTTACTATACTATATTTACTATACTCGCTAGCGTCTGATATTAGTATTACGAATTTTAGTATCCAACTATCCGCTAGAGGCGCTGTACAAATCTTCATACATTTTTTTAACTACAGACGCTAGCGAGTATAGTAAATATAATATAGTATAGTAAAAACTCATGGTAGAGCTACTGACGTTTGACTGAAATACGTCTACAGTGACGACTTCTCATTTCACGACAAGTAGATAGATAAATAAAAACTTTATTGCACAGTCACACGACACAGCTCAGTTGATAGTAACTCTGCCTTCCATGCTGTGGGTCGTCCCGATTCCCACTCAGAGCAAATGTTTGTGTGAACATAAATATTTGTTCTGTGTCTGGGGGTTGGGTTGCCTGAAGGAGTAACATACATACATCCACACATCCATCCATTCATATACAAACTTTCGCGTTTATAATATTAGTAGGATGAATTGAGCAATAGTCTAATGGCCGGTTCACATTATTCTAGTCCAGCAATCCAATCCAGTACTGGAATGCTACTGGAATAATGTGAACCGACACTGGAATGTACCCAGTCCAGTGACTGGAGAGACCGTCAACTTTTCATTCCAGCTCACCTAATCCAGCGCCACTGGAATAGTGTAGACAGCCATTCCAGTTGCAATCCAGTGCTAGATAGAACGTTGAACAGTGAATACGAGTCAATTCGAGTCAAGTCAGTCAAAAAGACTGGAACAATGTAGGTAAACGATATGCTCCAGTCCAGCACTGGACTGGATTAGCTCGCTGGATCACTGGACTGGAATAATGCGAACCGGCCATGATATAAATGATCCAGAAACAGACAACTACTGGCCGCATCATTCTTTTGTCTCTCTCACGCTTTGCGTTTCGTATTTACGTCATATTTGTAAGGAACACTCGTCTCTTCTCGAAATCTCGATAATTCTCGAATGTAAAGTCGAAAATTACTTTTCGAACACACTTTAAGTACACAAAAATGACTTATATTTTATCATACTACGACAATCTTAGTCGCGAATCTTTTCACAAAAAAAATATGATCTCTTTGAAAATTATATACATCTCTTAATTTTTTATGCATTTTTTAATTTAGTTGCCATGTTTAAACTCAGATTACGCTTATCGCTCTGTGATTTAAAAGATGTCCAAGTATATTTACACCCGTATTCACAAAGAGTACTTGCTTAAGTATAGCATCAACACTGTGCAAAGAATGCCATTTTGCAGTGCGTTCCTTTTGACAAGCCTTCAAACTAGCCCGTTTCCTTAGCTGTTCGTTCATTTTGACGGACGCATAGTGCGCTCTGAGACTTAAGTATTGTTTCTGGATTGGTTTCGCTAGCCCTGTGCGCACGTGCACACTATGAGACCTCACAGTAATGTTTGTGAATACGGGTGTTAGACTCTTTGCGAAAACTTGGAAGAGTCGAAGCCTCACCCCCAGCCCCATCAAATAACGTTCAAATGTAATTCCAAGAAGGATCTTGTGAGCGGCCTATCGGCAAGATTGATTAAATTATTTACGATTTTGAAGTTACAACAGTAAATCTTCGTAGATAACGATGCTATACACTGTAGATATAGAGAAATAGATGTTTATAATGAAATGTTAATGATAAAAAAAATGTTATCTACCATAAATGGATACTTACTTAAATAAATACTAAAAAAAAATACAACCGATTTGTTTTTTTTTTGTTCAAAACATATCGAATAAAGTCAGCATTCTAGGTTCTACAATAATATATTTTCTCTTGCACAATATGAATAAAACATTGACCTTTTTCTAGCAAAATAAATAGAATTGAACCGAGTACATTTTACGTAGAAATTCTATCATCTTACACAAAAATACATCAGAAACTAATACATATAATATTTTTTTTCCTAACCTATCTCGTCCCACTGCTGGGCAAATAAATATTATAAATAAAATGAAAAAAAACTTATCTATAATATGAAAGTCCTTCTATTGTATAGATTTACTAGCTGTTGTAGTCTGTCAGTAGTTTTTGCTTGAATGATTAATAAACATACATCCATTTAAACAAACTTTCGCGTTTATAATATTAGTAGGAAATATCGATGAAAAACACCTTTACGACGTCACGACAAACAATATAATTGGCCGTTATTGTGACATCTAGTTATTTACGACGCAAAAACTATTGTTAGATAGCTTGTTCTTCTAGGCTCTGGTAGCGTGGAACTGGCACCTAGAATAAATAAATAATGCTGGACAATCCACACAACATCATCTAGCCCCAAGCTAAGCAGAGCTTGTGTTATGGGTTCGACTAGAAGACTGACATACTTAATACAATACATTACATAGATAGATATTTTTTATTATAGATATAAAATACCCAGAACACCCGGAATAAATATTTGCAGATCGTACAAACATAGACCATCGCGGTGGGCGATGGTCCGCCTGCGACGCGGAAGGTTGCGGGTTCGATTCCCGCCTTGGGATAAATGTTTGTATGTTCTGCAAATATTTATTCCGGGTGTTCTGGGTATTATATGTATAATAAAAAATATCTATCTATGTAATATATCGTATTAGGTATGTCAGTCTTCTAGTACCCATAACACAAGCTCTGCTTAGCTTGGGGCTAGATGATGTTGTGTGGATTGTCCAGCATTATTTATTTATTTATTTATTTATTTATCCCAAGGCGGGAATCGAACCCGCAACCTTCCGCGCCACAGGCGGACCTTCGCCCACCGCGCCACATCGGTCGTCATAAGACGATTCTAAATGATATGAAAGTTCTGAAACTTCCTAAAATACCAATAAAGGTGTTTTGTGCCAATATTTTGTCCTTCAAGTACAAATTCAAAGGTAAAATGAAGTTTCCGAGTATTTTTCTATTTAAAAAAAAATTCTTAAGACAAGTAAAATAGGTACTATTATACTTTTTATTGAATAGTGTGAAGTCTTTCAGTTGTCAAACACTGAATGAGAAGAGACGAAGACCGGGCTCAGTGGCGCGTCTGCAGAGAGATCTACGTCCAGCACTGGACTGATATTGATAAATAAATATTCATGGACATTTCACACATCACACTCATAGAACACAAAGTAGCATCCAGACACAGAACAAATATAAAATGAATATAGGTAATTGATATAGGCATCATCACTACCATCGTCATCATCATGTATGTCAGACGTATATCATGATTAAATGTAATTTAACTAAACTTTGCAATAAAGGCACAATTTATCAAACAAGTAAATCTACTTCCAATACGTACTGTAATGTCTATGCAAAGTGACCCCGGAACTCGAAGAGTCATTAAATTCACATTAGCCTATACTTTGTTTTTGCTTTACTCAATCGTGTAAAAAGTACACGATATTTACCCGTTCGCGTTATTTAACAGGTTAACTGTCCACATACCACATATGGTCTGTAGAGCCACTTCTTTGCCAGTCCACAGACCGTATGGGGTCTATTCGCCCATACAATTTCTAAACCATCTGACACTGTGGACGTAAGCAGAAAGTCTACTTATTAAGTTAAAAATATCGTCTTTATTCACATACTTACGGCTATGACAGTAGGTACCTACCTACATATTTACAAAATGTGCATAATATATAAAATACATTAGAAACAGTTGAGCTATTTAGAGACCGTTGCAAACGATCTATAGATAGCTCAACTGATCCAAATCGGCACCAATCGTTGAGTACCTAAGATACTACAATAAGAGAAAATGAAGAAAAATTAAGCTTGATTCCTTCATTTAAAATCCAATCCATTAATAATTAATCTATTAATCATTTACAATTATTTTCATTTAATTTATTATCTATAGATCGTTCTATACTATCTATTGCAACGGTCTGTAGATAGCTCAACTGTTTCTTATGTATTTTATACGACAATGTACATTTTGTAAATACTGTATATTCGTGTGTTTCTGATTAAAAAAAAAATACAGATTTTTAATATATTAGTTTTACGTGAAACACAATACTCATTTATAAAATTAACATTTCCATGTACCTACTTGTTTTCGATATAGTTTTCTTTTCTCTCTCTCTGAAACACATAAGAATGGAATAAATAATCCTGACCTCTGAATGACCCTGTTCGAGAAAACCTTTGTTGAACATTCTTTGTGGCCGATTTACACACATGTAGGTACAACTAATAGTTTTTTATCCATTAGGTACCTATAATATTTTAGTTTAAAGCTTTTATTTTATTTTTAAATATTACAAACTTACGACTATTACAGTACAAGTGTTTACAAAATGTACATATGTATATATTCAAAATACGAAACAGTTGATTACAGACCGTTGCAAATGATCTATAGATAGCTCAACTTTTTTTTGTAGCTAAAATGTTTTATTTTTATTTTAAGACGCATGCAAAATGCAACATTAATTTATAGTTAAACTATTTAGAATATTAAAAACTAATCTCATAAAGTATACATAGCCGCAATCCAAATAAAATCATGTGTTATCAATTTTAAGTAAATTTTAAACATAGGTAAAATCCATGCAACCATAGCGTTCCTCTTAGTAGCTTTTTAAAAAGAATAAGTAGCTTTAAAGTCACACTGCGCGGTTAATGAATTGCTTAGCCGAGTTACGGAGTTAGCACAGTTACTCGCTACTGTTCTTACGATTGTGTAAATGCTGCTTTACAAAGTAATTTACAACTTTATTAGAACTGCCAGTCTACCATAAAGAAAGGTATGCAAACAAGCTTTTGTAATCTAAATTGTCTTCTATCAATTACTGAGTAAATTGAATTGTCTGTTATAATTATTATTTGATGAGGATATTGCGTTTTTAGAGTTATTTGTTTGCTTGTGGTAAATTAACTTTGGTAAGTCGACTTTGTTTTTTTAATTGTTTAACTGATAACATAAAACGAACACATAAGTTTTTTTTTATTATTATTTAATCGTATGACAGTTTTAGGCGTTGTTACAAAAAAAATATAAATTTTCTGTCAACTGATGGCAAACTTAATAAACAAAACAAATACACAACAAAAATAATTAATTCAATTAATCAGTTATAATACATTAGAAATTATTCTAAATTAAATTACAAAGCAAAAGTCTAATAAAATGAGTTACAAATCAATGTTCAGATTCCCAAGCCAAGCTATCACATCAGAATGTTATTATAATTTTATTATTTTAAATATTGTCTTGGCAATTTTTTCACTTCACGCGAACACCTTTAGTCGACTAAAGCGTTGCTGTATTAACGCGCAGTGTAACAAATCAAAAGAAAAAAAAAACATTCCGCAATTCGTCGCACCATCTCGCCGGAGGGCGTTTGTTTCAACAATTTTCGGTTTCGTGAAAAGGATTCTCGTGCCCGCGATATTATGGAATCGCATCAAACAGTAACTTAAATTGCGAATGTTTGTTATTCTAGCCGGCGGAAATAATAGTTAAATTACTTTGCTGTTTGCTGTTGCATAATAATGTTCAGAGGGAAATACGAAAAGTCTGACAACCACCAAATTACGTACACTTTACGTATTCGAATTACATTACGCGTCAAAGTCAGGTCGACTGCAGAATTTTGCAGCGTCACCGGGCAGTGTATCGATACGATACCGTTACGATACGTTTGCGATTGTCATTTGTTCATGATGACCCTTCTGTCAGACTACCAATATTGTAAAATTGCTAGATAATGAAAATAAACCGACTAATTGATAATGAACTTTGTAGTATACTAAAGTACTATAAAGCTCAAATAATGATGTAGGTACTTGTACAATTAATGTAATTTGCACATTTGGCACTGCCTACGGTGCATCTTTTGTATTTGTCGAACACGTATTCAGTACGCGTTCGACAGCAGTATCGTGTATTCGTATCAATCAATAAATTATTTATCAGTTTAAAACACTCGTATTAATCAATCAAATAATACAATTCTAATAATATCTATCTTGAACCGATGGTTGAGATAAAATATAATGCCTAAAATGTATTTAAATTTAATTTTTAGTAGATTTTCAGTTAATTCTTAAGCATTAAGTTACTTAAAAGTATAAAAATATTCAAACTAGCTAATAGTGTTTCATAAAATGTACCATAAAAGTTAAGTATTTTCCAATATTTGCATTCTGAAGACGCCATTTTCAAGATGGCTTCTTGGCCATTTCTAGAAGATTAAAATAGGTTTTAGATAGTTACATCGAGGTGCAATAGCGTCGTTTAATTTTATTACATTTAATAACCACAGCGAATATATAAAATGAGTTTATATGAAAATAATAAATTCTACTTTGCAAAACCTTGCAGTCAGAAAAGGATCGTTTAGAATCGTCTTAAACACTAGTTAAGAGCCTGTTTCTCGCGAGACGGTCCGAAAAGAACGGACAAAATAAAAACGGTAGGAACTAGTTCCTACCGTTTTTTTGTATGATCCTTCTTACAACAAACGAGGTAAGTACATAAAAAATCGTGACTCTTTCTCATTTTATATTCCCTGAGGTAGGTAGTGGTCTAGTGATAACAGCGTCTTCCGGACCCAAGGTCATGGGCTCATATCCGGTTATGCAGCCCTTTTTATTTGGAGAATATATGTGCGTAATACCAAAGATATTATACATACTTATACGATGAAGGAAAATAATACATCATGAGGAAGTTATTTTTTACGTCCAAGTAAAATAACCCGTACACAATAATGGCGTCACAGCTCAGTTGGTAGTAGCTCTGCCTTCCATGCTGTGGGTCGTGGGTTCGATTCTCCCAGGGCAAATATTTGTGTAATGAACATAAATATTTGTTCTGTGTCTGGGTGTTACTAGATATGTTATGTAAGTACTTAGAAAAAAATATATGAATGTAAGTAGTACTTCGAAAAAAAATATAATTATGAACATTAAGGGCCGGTTTCTCCAACGATGTTCAATCGCTCATTCTACTGATCACCGAGTTAACTTAGCAGCGCTATAAACTTTGATTGAATTGCAGAAAGGCGAATCAAACATATTTGGCTACAGATTAACTAATCACAGTTCTACGTTTGCTTGATTGAGGAAAATATTAATTGATATGGCAACAACGTTTCTTTTCACGTATTGTTCATTCATTTTTCGGTCTGTGTCATTGCTATAACGTCTGTGGCTATATTTTTATTTTGATTTTCTTGTGATTTCATCTTTGAAAGTGAAAACTTGATTTATTTAGAGGATTTTGGAGTATAAAATTAACTGTTGTTGAGGGATAAAAGTCCTATGAAGAACATAATCGATATCTAAGTATAATTATACCGTGCTAATTCTCTTTACGTGCCATTTACAATTTAGTGACTTGTTGCAATGTGTTTATCTATTTTCAGAAATAAATCAACACAATAAAACCATTCTTACTTCATGTCGTTGGAGCTAAAGGTACTGCAGAAAAGTACTACTAAAATGGGTCCTCAATAACAATTGAAATAGTTGCGACAGCGCTTCCTGATATTATTATGATATTGGTAAGTAAAATCTTTCAAACTACAGTGTAGATACAATTTTACTATTCGTATTCATTACTATACTACGCACACATCGGTACATCCCTACATGGAATTATATTACCTATTTACTCGACAAGTAAAATATATTTCAGATGAAAATACACTGAAATTAATCCAAGAATGTTATCAGGGTGGTGAAGTCTATGCCCTTATTGTATATTATCCTATAAAATATGGTTCTATAAATTAGTGCAAATGATTATTCAATATGTTTAAACTTCTTTATTACAGATAAAAAGGCAATATGTCTCGCAGGATAATGAAGCTACACAGTACAGTCTTCTCCAGTTTGGCAGAAAGATGCCTGCAACATGCATACCTGGAATGAGAAAAATTTAAAATGAAAATAGTTGAACACAAAAACACAAAGTAATAATACTCCCAAACAGTTTGCTTCGGTGTATTTTTACAAATAATGAGACAAAAATAAAATAAATGTAATATTTTAATGATTGTTTTATTTTAATGAGGTTACTTCAATTAGGGTTTCTATGTTATAATTTTTATTATAAATTCTGAGGTTGGAAAAGGCTCATAAATAATATAACTAGAAATGTACTGAGCCTGTGTCATATCACTAACGCGCTGAGGGTTAGTCAGTATATAGTACATGCTGTTAAGATGATGATTCTTTAATTGGAATTAGGTACAATAAAATATATAATCTCACCTTACTACATATAATGATATTATAGGGGAAGCACACTGAAGTATCATTAACATTGTCCGCCACATTCACTGCCATTTTTTCTTCAGCAAATATTCAATAGCATCTTCATGCTAGAAAGCAATTATTATGTGTTAAACCACAAGATTCAAGTATTATTACATAATAGTGCTTCCTTTCTCGCTATTTGAACTCAGAAACATGATCTAAAACAACGTTATGTTGATTATGAGATTAATAAATCTAGGTTATCACATAATATTATAGGTACCTACTTATGTTTTTGTTATTACCTGAATTATTTTTCTGATCTATTATTACCTCAATATGTAATAAATTCATATCATTGCCCATAAATTATCTTCGAAGAAATAGTCATCACAGAAAATGCAGGACGTATAAAAAAAAACGTTATAAAACTCATCACAGGTCGTAATATTAGGGCATCTCATATCGGAGTCCGTCTTGTATATTAAAATCTTCAGAATTAGCGAAAAACATAATAAAAACTTCGAAAATATATTCAACAATTCGTCGCGATTACAATTGAACAGCCGCTAATCGCTCGATTTTTTAGATTAGTTGACATGCCAAGTTGACAACGGTTTTACCACGCATTCTACCCTAATCATCCTTCGAGAAACTCAAATTTGGATTTTACATGGCATTTTTGATTGCTTGCTTCGTTTAATGTCAAGTAATCTGGTGTTCAATATTTCGCAGTTGACAAGAGTTCGAGAAAACCAAATCACGATTGATCAGAGTTTTGACACATTGTTATTTGATTTTTTCGTTGATCATCGTTGGAGAAACCGGCCCTAAGTATTCTATCAGCAATCTAGTTGCCATAGTACAAGCTTTGCTTAGTTTGGAACTAGAGTGTGATGTTTGAAATTTCTGTGAATATTTATTATTATTAATATCTACTAGAATACAGGAACAGTGAGTAAGTATGCCTATTATTACAGTGGCCCTTTAAAATAGCCCAAGGGCTAACCTAAGCCCTCTATTTCTGCGTAAAGGTCCTAAATAAAAACAATAAATAAAAACTAGTCTGCGAGATACTGTCACATAAAATTAGTTTGCGGGTACGTTGTAAACCTAGGAAAAGGTCTAGCACTTTCTAGATTGGATTATTCTGAGCACTAAATACCTACATACTTATCGAATGAAGGTTTCGCTAACAAAATAATTAACATAAATTAATTCCCCTAAGAAAATTAATAAAATCAAATTCGTGTAGTTTTGAAAAAGAACTTTTGAAACGTGCCTCTTGTATCTTAATCCGTTTTTTCACTTATCAATTACTTAGAAAATTCAAAAACAAATATAAATATAAGCAATTTAACTTAACAGGTATAGTCCCTGTTTCATAGTAAATTTCATAGTAAACCACTTAAGTATTATAGCAATTTGCGCTGTTAAGAGGCACTCACAGCAACTATTGAAAAGCACTCGACGTTATTATTTTTGCACTTTAAAGAATAAACAGAGGTGTGATAATAAATAAGTGATATATTAACCGTAGGTAGCTTACGATTGCATTTTTTGTTTATTAAGCTATTGCATAGCTTCTATCGCGGGCCTTGAGCGTCGAGACCGAATCCAGAAATTCCGTAACGAAAATTACCGCATGCATAATCCAGCAAAAAATGCTATGCAGTAGCTTTACCGCGGCAATCCCCGAGTGCTACACGTCTTTATTATTGTTTATTTATTAAATCAAGTGTATGGCTACTTTTACGACATTATTCTAACTCTCATGATTTCGGAGTTTTCGGACTATGCCATCACCATTCTCAAAAAAAACATGTATTTGTTTGATTACAGTTTAAGAATTGACTTAAATGATAAAGTCTCTAAAAATTAAGGTACAATTTAATATTAATATATGTACTTAGGTACTAGTTACACTATGACGTCTGTCAATATGACATGTAACCTTCACGGCCGGTTTCTGGAAACCCAAATCACGATTGATCCGAGTTTGACACATAGTTATTATTTGATTTTTTCGTTGATCATCGTTCGAGAAACCGGCCGTTATTGTTTTAGGTGTGGAATTAACCTAACCAAGTTTAAAGCTAACCTAATGATACGGTTTGCACAAGGACAAATACTATCGTTAAATAGTTAAACCCCTTGTTCTCGATGTGTTTACGATCCATTAGGCATCTACTTGTGGACCAAAACAAAAGTTTTACGACGATTGTGACGCTGAAGACAGAAGAGTGTATTTACAAAAAAAAATGGTTGTCTGTAAAGTCGGTTTACTGACGATGGTTGAACGTGACAACGAACGCAAAGGCCGATTATGCTTCTTTGTCGCTCGTTCCGCGCTCTCGCTTGCACTTCATGGAACGCCTCAGAGCGAGGTAACGCCGCATGAATCATGTTTTTTCGTGCGTGCAGCCGGCTCTATCGAATTATAAAACGTTGTCACGTCAAAAAATGTATACAAGGATCAGCAATCTAGTTCCCATCTCGCTTTGCTAGTTTATAAAAACTAGAACAAAATTAGACAGCACTATTCAACATTACATTAGAAAAACTATAAAATAAAAAATAAAATTAAAGTGCTATGTTTTAACACCAAATGACAGAACTAAAATCCTATGGTATATCACAGAATGTCAGTAGCTCTACCATGAGTTTTTACTATACTAATATACTAAATTCGCTAGCGTCTGTAGTTAAAAAAATGTATGAAGATTTGTACAGCGCCTCTTTTTTTCTTTTTCTTTCTTTTATACTAATATTTACGTAACTACTGTGGTAAAGTTAGGCGATTTTACTGTGACAACTCTTGGTCTCTACCAAGAGTTGTCACAGTAAAATCGCTAAGTAAGTCTAACTAAGTAAATCGGTAAGTAAGTTTTATAACCAAGTTGTGTACCTCTGTACACAACTTGGTTATAAGTTTTATAACCAAGTTGTGTACCTCTGTACACAACTTGGTTATAAAACTTATTCGTATTTCACAATGTCACTGTCACACATGTGTCTAACAATCACTCATCTGAATGATGCAGGACGCGTCGCTGGAATGATAAACGATGCATCTCCGACGTAACTAAATTGAGTTTTTATACGGATTACTAACAAAAACAAGCAAGTGTTTTACTTAGTTTAGTAAAGTTTGTTTATATAATTTATTTAAAAAATATATATTTCTATAATATAGCTTATATAGGGTCAGCTAGTACGTGATAAGTAAGCACACTTACCTACTAGCTGACCCGTGCCCACTTCGTCGAGCATAATGTTCGTAAAAAACGCTTTCATTCGACCGTTTTTTCTCCGATTCTCTTAGCAAACCGGACTACCAAGTAAAAGCCTTTTTATTTTTTGGTTTTTTATACCTATGACACTCAACAATAATGTGGCTTTCTATTGGTGAAAGTTTTTATTTTTTTATTTTTTTTTAATCGGTTCTGTAGATCTCGAGATTACCCCTTACAATTTAACAAATACACAAACACACAATTTTTACTTCTTTATAATATTATAGTATAGAAGTATAAACTAGTACAGATTAGGCAAGCGTAGTGTAAGTGTGAGATGGAGCAACGATCTACGGAAAGTATCCCGCAAACACTGGATGAGAAGAGCCGAAGACCGGGCTCAGTGGCGCGTCTGCAGAGAGGCTTACGTCCAGCAGTGGACTGATATAGGTTGATGATGATGATGAAAAATTTAATGAAACTGTTGTCTAAATAAAATGTTAAGTTCTAAGCCGGTCCTAAGTACACAAGCTCATAGATACGAAACGCTAAAATTTCAATCTTTCAGTCCGCTAAGCCGCGACTAAGCTTCAGAGTTCTACTGTATATGCACGCATGGAATCACACTTTACCATAGATATGAAAAATTGTTATTAACATTATTTATAAAAAATTGTATGAAATATATCTTTGCTATGAGATTGCAAAAGTTAATAAAAACTTTTAATTTGTAATTTTTTTAAACATAACAGTTAGGTTACACATTTTAATAAATAAAAACAAATTTTATATTATAACATAAAAATCAAAGCTATCTGAATGCCAATAATTATCAGTTTCCATTAATACTTGTTTTTATTGTTGAACATAGATACTGATTTAGATAAAATAATTCATAACTTTCAAAAAATGGTGGATCAATGCAAGATATTTGGAAAACCTTTGTCTTGGAAAAAAATCGACAAAAATGTATAGCTGCATATTTATAAGTAGTTAACTTTCTTTGAAAAGCTGTAAAAAGTCGAAACAATTGAAGGGTGATTGTTTACTAGTATAATAGATCAAAACATAAACCAAGTCAGCCTTTATTAAACAAAAAAGCTTAGCTTTCCACCCGCTTGCCCGCTCGAGAAAGATGAATCTGCGGTTTGGCTCGCGCCAGAGTTTGGGTATCAAACCTATGATATTTTTACTGTTTTAGACGTATCATTCGTGATACAAATGGCAAATCAAAAGGAGGGTAATCAACCGAATAAAGTGAGCATTAAGATTGATAACTAGAATTGTTTATAGTTTCTGTATATTTGTATATTACTTATTACTTTGTATATTTTATTTAAGAAACTATTTTAAATTTTAATTATTTTGTTATTATTTTTAAGCGGTGGTGAATAAATGGTTTGAATAAATGATTTATTTTTCTTTCATTTTTTCTTTTTAATAATAATGATTATTTTTCTTCTTCTTCGTGACGATGATGCTCTTAGCCATTATTTTCCCAAAACTCGGTCACTTAAGAAACAATGCTAACAATAACTGGGCCCTAATTATATACCGAGGAGTTTTTTTTTCAATACGACTTTTATTATATTAATGAATTTCTTAAAAACATTTTTTTTATAGATACAAATACAATATTTATTTCATCAACTTATTGCATATTATTATATCTAGTGTGTTAGGTACGGTAGTAGTAGTTCCCGATGACCAGTCTTACAACTACAATACTAGAGAGTCTTTTATTACATTGAGATTTTTATTATTAATTATACACTGTAAGCCCTCATTCTACCAAATAAATAAATGAAATGAAATAAAATAAATGACAATGTGTCTAGTATTCCACATTCTAAGCAACTAGCAACGTGTGGAATATTTCCCACGAGAACTAGATATTACTCGAAATAGATATTCGCATAGTAATTCAAGATATGACTTTGGAATATTTCTTGAAACAGATATTCTCACAATAATTCAAGATGTGTCACGTACGAAACTACAGTAGCTCTACCATGAGTTTTTACTATAGTATATATACTATATTTGCTAGCGTCTGTAGTTAAAAAAATGTATGAAGATTTGTACAGCGCCTCTAGCGGATAGTTGGGTACTAAAATTCGTAATATTAATATTGACGTAACTACTGTAATAAAGTCAGGCGATTTTACTGTGACAACTCATGGTAGAGGTACTGTATTTGTTTTGATCACTTTTCTTATAGTAAAGCTTCTAGTTTGACATTTATACAGAATTTTCTTTTATATTATATTTTGACGTGGTGGGCGAAGGTCCGCCTGCGACGCGGAGGTTGCGGGTTCGATTCCCACCTTGGGATAAATGTTTGTACGATCTGCAAATATTCTTCTTCTTCTTATCGTGTCGATGCTACAACTGTATTTCGTTGCAAATATTATGTAACAAACACACAAAAAAAACATACAGTTGAATTGAGAACCTTTATTTTTTGAAGTCGGTTGATACGAATTTATAAACAATTTTTAAAATCGTTTAATAAAATGGAGTGTTCTTATAAAATAGCGACTTTATATCAACTTAGCTAAGACTAGCTTGAAGCAGATTACATACAAGTATCCAGGCCATCTGGCTTCAAATAGCGGCAGGGCAGCACACAGTAGCAAACATAGTAAACATAACTACAGTAGGAGAAGTTAGATAATCTTGGTTTATGAAGATTGTTTTTACAAGATACTGTGTATCTGAGCATATTTGTACTATTTTATACTTTATTCTTAAATTGTATACTTTATTCTTAAACTATTGTCAAATAGTTCTATCGATTTTATTAACTAATTCATAACCGTTTCACTTTTATTTTTATACCTAGCTTATACCGTAATTTTTATAATGCCGTCAAGTCATCAATTCAGTAGTATAGCAAACTTGTTTGTTTCTGAGCTTTAGTAGATGACCCTATTTAGTAGTAGGTAATTATTTATTTTATCTAAACTGCCCATTCTACTTAAACTATTCAAACTTTCAAGGTTAGTTAAACACTGTTCTGAAAATGGATTTGACTTGGAAATGGAACCTCTCGTAAAAGCTCATCGGGGTCGACAAGGTTATCTGTTCAGCAAATTAGTTGAAGTGCTAATCAACAGGCTATATAGCTCGTAAAACTGACAACTG
Source organism: Ecliptopera silaceata (assembly GCA_932527185.1). Classification (NCBI taxonomy): domain Eukaryota; kingdom Metazoa; phylum Arthropoda; class Insecta; order Lepidoptera; family Geometridae; genus Ecliptopera; species Ecliptopera silaceata. Next base: position 5,091,950 of record OW052213.1, on the reverse strand, counting down.
GATAGGGAACAGTAGTTTCGAATGACCGCGAACTTTTCGTACTTAGATTTAGATGTACCTTATATGGTACAAATCTCGAAAGAAAAATATTTTTTATCTAGAAGTAGAGGATTCGATCCCGGTCGATTTTTTCTAATCCCGGGATTCGGGATTTTCATAAGTTAATACCGGGATCCCGGGATAATCCCGGGATTGTATTGGTAATAGACAGTGGTAGCAAAATAAAAGTAAAACATATCACAATCAAACTTTTATTTTATATCTTTACTTAAATCTTCAAAACAAAACAAAATTATAATTTCTTCTAATAAAATTGACAAAGTAGGCTCTTATAAAATAGTTTAGTGAATTATTGCATATTTAGTTTATTTTATTTTACAATAAACTTAAAAAAAAACAACTTCTTAAATTTTTTCTAAAGAGATCAATGTTAATTAGGACTCATATTTTAAATAAAAAAGACTACAAACTATTATTCACTTAAGTAAGCCACGAAAATAAAATCTACTAGAGTCTGTCAAGCGAAAGATGGCCCTGATAAATCGCGGCAAATTCAAAAACTATTAGTATGGCAATACATTAAATAATAGGATAACTTGGAATTACATAATTTGATACTTTGATATTATTCTAAATAAATATACTTACATAATTTTTGATGATAATTATGAATAAGTAGATGATATACTATTGCCATACTAATAGTTTTTGAATTTGCCGCGATTTATCAGGGCCATCTTTCGCTTGACAGACTCTAGCTGACTCGCGCCCACTTCGTTGGGCATAATTCGACCGTTTTTTCTCGAATTCACTTTTCAAAACAGATTAAGCCGAAAGCCTTTTTATTTTTCGTTTTTTTTATATAACCTACGACACTTAGCAATGATGCCACTTTCTATTGGTGAAATAATTTTTAAAATCAGTTCAGTAGATCCCGAGATTACCCCTTACAATTTAACAAATACACAAACTTTACCTCTTTATAATATTAGTATAGACTAGTATAGATGAAATAACAACGCATCCAACGTCTCATCCGAAAGCAAACTTCTTAATGTATTGCACAACTAAGACTTTTCTTGACGTCAAATGAAAGTATGTAAGTGCGTTTTGTTTCACGCACATTTTTGTTGATTTTGAATTGATTTAAAAAATATATTGCAATCCCGAAAATCCCGGGATTCATTGAATTAAATCCCGAGATTTTCGGGACTAAAATATGACCGGGATCCCGGGATCCCGGTCATCTCTGCATCGCATCCTCTATCTAGAAGGTATATAATTATTTTTAGATCTGACCTTTTGAGTCCACTTTATAAGATATTAAAAAAAAATATTTATTAATCACTTGTCGATGGCGATTGAAGCAGGTTTTTTTTTTTTTTTAATAGACTTTTACTACTTCATTTAATTATACTATGCCCTTAACATCGTAGCGGATCGCTACGCTCGTAGCAGCGTAGCATTGCTACGCGATTTCCCATGTTTGGTGCGGAGAGATACGGTTTTATTTATTTACTACCTTAAAACCTTACACTGTAGGTATGTTATTGTTTGTAGTAGGCTTAACAAACGTAATAGTATTATACGAAATTCTAATGCAAAATTCAACCTGAGTAGAGATACAAATACAAAAGAGGTTTAACACAATAATCTGCCAAAAAAGTATTTATGTAAGTCATAATTAAGTTCTTTTTGCATACAACATTTGCATATTTTGAGACAACAGTAAGATAATTTATTAGATGTTTGCTAATGTGCCTCAAATACGATAACGTGTTATATGTATAAACTATATATTAGTAAAGTTTCATTGAAATTAAAAATAGTTTTTATGATTTACTGGAATATTTCGAAGAGTGTAAGAAAAATCCCTAGAGTAGAAAACTATGTACTTTTAAGCGTCATAATTGATCTGTTTAATTTTAAGAATATTTTTAGTTAATTTTAAGAACATTATGTACTTACCAGAATATTATATTAAGAATATTATTTTGGGTAAATATGTATCAAAAAGTTGCCTTATTATTGTACTTTAAACATTTAACACTAACGGCCGGTTTCTGGAAACCCAAGTCACGATTGATCCGAGTTTGACACATAGTAATTATTTGATTTTTACGTTGATCATCGTTCGAGAAACCGGCCATAAGTATTTTAAGCACTGCAATGCTAGCTTGGTCAGACTATTTAATACTGTAAGCATCAAAAGTCGGAAAGCATTAAAATAAGGATATTGACGAGGGTTTCGGCATCCGGAAGACAGATACAGATAAGCTATCGGTCAGGGCTCTCGCTTCACTGGTTTACAAGCACCAATAAACCCGACAATCACCACGTTACGTAGATCTAATATTCGAGTCACACTGCGCGTCAACGCTCGCTCGACTGCTGAACGTTGCTGCGTGAACGATCAATGTATTTTGTACGTTTACTATTGTCACATTTATTAGTCATAAATTGAGATTTGCAGATATTATAGAGAATATTATAGATAAAACTTAAAACTATTTCACGTGACAGCTGATAAATTATAAAAAAATAATTGTCAACTAATCTGTCAGGACTTACTTTGACTTAATAATTTTTATATACTTATTAATTACTTAATAATTATTATAAAGATATTGTGCGAATTCTACAAAATATATCGATAACAACGGTCACCATTATATTATTATATTTTAATATAATTAATTGAATGACGTACGGTTTGGCTTGTTTAGGAAACTTTAGGTAATAGCGCTATTGTTATTTATATGGATTTGAAGCGCCCATTGTTTGTAATTAAAATAGGTATGTTTTTAGTATCTTGGCTGTTCATTATTTTTTTGCAGATATAATAATATTTTGATATTTTTTACGAACTTATAACAAGATTAGGTTTTTACCTCAATTTTTTTAGTTGAACCGATTTCGATGATTTTTTTAAGCTTTTCAAGTGGTCAAGATCTGAAAATAATATTTGAAGATTATATAAAATATAGCTATTACATAAAAGATAGCAGGAATCAAACCCGTAGCCCCCAAACCAAAAGTCGGAACCGTTGGAGCAGACGGATACTGGAGCGGAGACCGTGTTTAGGCATTGTGTAGTGTAGGACGCACCCATAGAGATGGAGCGACGATGGAGGATCTGCGGAGTGTAGCAAACACTGGATGAGAAGAGCCGAAGACCGGGCTCAGTGGCGCGTCTTGGGAGAGACCTACGTCCAGCAGTGGACTGATATAGGTTGATGATGATGACACACGTAAGTAAAGTATACAGATGTATAAAATTTAGATTTAATATAGTAGAGTATAACCCCCTATCTTATAAAAAGTTAGCGTTGACTTTAATTCATCATTACTTATGGTAATTAGTACTTCAAGTCTACGTTAACTTTTTATAAGATAGACCGCAATAGAATAGTAGATTTATCTAAGTAATTTAACTTAATCGACGAAACTTTGTTACGAAAGAATGAGATACCCTAATACAGGTATACCTACACTTACATAAAAGGGTATCTCAAACACCAAATATGTATATGTAAAAAGTAGATTTACGGCCGGTTTCGACGATTGATCCGAGTTTGACACGTATAATTTTTTCGTTGATCATCGTTCGAGAAACAGGCCGTAAGTTAATGAAATAAACATTTTGTATTTTGTAAAATAGTACCCAGTAATAAGTCTGGCTTCGAAACAAAAAGCTTATTCAAGTAAACCAGTAAATTTCAACACGACAAGGTACAAGTAAACCTTTTTACTGGCTGAACATACTTTTGTGTTTTAAAATATTACTTTACCTGTTTAATAAACATTTTGATGAACGAAGGGTAATGTTTAACTTACTACTTTCGTTTTAATTAAAATATTTTTGTTAATTAATTTGTATCTACCGACATTAACTTTAGATTTATGAAAATAAACAATAATTTTAATTAACAAAAAATTTTAATTTGACGAATAAAATTCAAATTTATTATGTTATGGCGATTATTGAGAGTTTCTCGGAAGGAAACGTACGAGAAAATCTCCCCGTCTAAATGGGGCTTAATATAATAAAAATAAGGATGGCAAAGTGTGAGAGACAAAACAGTCGTGCGGCTAGTTGTCTCTTTCTAGATTTTTCTCTGAACGCTCAGTCGATTTTGTCTGTGAAACTAACATAGTATCTTCTTAGCATGCATAATGCATAGCATGCACAGTCCAAGATTGTATTGATCGAATCAGAACTTATCTTTACGTTAGGTGTGAGTTCATGAAACCTTTAGTGAAATCAATGAAAGAAAGATTTAATTTTACAAAGATTTTTTAAACAAAATTCTTGTCTCAAAAGGCATTGAACCCATGAGAACTTTCAGCACGGAAGGCTGTATGTTATATCAAAATCATGAGGATAATTTAAAATCAATAAGTACACAAAATCTTAGGATTATAAGTGTCATTTTCTCGACCAGAGCCTAAAAACACTAAAAAAAATATTCCACTAGCCTAGATTCTACCTTTTTTAGAATTCTTCTTATAAAAACACTTACGGTCTATCTAATAAAAAGTTAGCGCAGACTTGATGTATTGATTACCATACGTAATGTTGACATAAAGTCAACGCTAACTTTTTGTAAGATAGGGGGTTAGAATTAAAACTAAACGTTGAAGTGAAAACTAATATCAACAAGGGTGACGCTTGCCGCTTTTTGGCGGGAAAATGGAAATTATATTCGTAAACTCCCAATTGGTGGCTAAGGGCCCCCGCAGACTGGAGACTTTTTATCGGCCGATAGTTTGGTCGGCTTCTTAATCAGTATGAAGATGTATGCAGATGCGCACATTACAGTGATTCAGTCATACTGATTAAGAAGCCGACCAAACTATCTTCCGATAAAATATCTGCAGTCTGCGGGGACTCTAAAGCTATTAGTTTAGACTTACCACATCTGTCTTTATAACTAATGGTTGAAGTTAAATGGTTGAATAATCTAATCTCTAAACAATTATTCACCTATTTGTTGTGAAGAATTAGGTTAGAATTAGGGGGTTTAAGAAATATGCAAGTTTTATGTAATTTTGTATTCCAATGTTAATCGTAATAAAACAATGTTATACAAAGAAACTTAATTGATTATAGAAAAGTAATAGTAACAGAACAAACAATTATAGTATAACTTTACAAAACTAATATGTGCTGAATACTAAAATGAGCTAAATTAAACCTCATAAACTTTCGACTTATACTAATAAACTTCGTCCTTATTTGTACCTATTTGTTTAAAAGTATAAAAACCTTCATATTTCGCTTCTTATTTTAATATAAAAGTTACAATATTTTTTCATTTCTTTTTCCCAGCTTCCTTGAACTGAATTAGTTGGATATCGAAACGGTAGTCGGTCAATTGACCGGAACTTAGACCGCCATTTTGATATTAGTTCGTCCAAGGCTACCTATATTTTATTTCAAATTTCTTGTGACTATTATCCTTCCCTATAATATTCCTAAACGTAAGATAATAGGGAAAGTTTATAAGGATTAGGTATGTACCTACTTAGATATTTTATAAAATACTAGCTGACCCGTGCCCACTTTGTTGGGCATAATTCGACCGTTTTTTCTCCGATTCACTTTGCAAAACCGACTACCACGTTAAAGCCTTATTATTTTTCCGTTTTTTATATAACCTATGACACTCAGCAATAATGTGGCTTTCTATTGGTGAATGAATTTTTAAAATCGGTTCAGAAGATCCCGAGATTACCCCTTACAATTTAACAAATATACAAACACGCAAACTTTACTTCTTTATAATATTATTAGTATAGAGTATATAGATATAATAGACCAACTTTTAAAAGAAAGTGTTTGATGATCCGCAATTTTGTTCAGGCAATAACGAACTTAAGCAACATATACTTAGGACACATTTTTGTATGAAAACACGTCTAAAAGTGCCGACCGAGCTAAACGTGATAATTCAGAAATTCTGACAACACCTGAGGCGTGAAGAAAGCTTCGAAATTCTAGTAATGAACGGAAATTGGGAAATTCTTCAGTCTTTAGTCTGGAAACCTAAATCACGATTGATCCGAGTTTGACACATAGTAATTATTTGATTTTTTCGTTGATCATCGTTCGAGAAACCGGCCGTAAGTGGCCAGCGTTCGGAGACTGTGATCTAATTCAAACATTATAAAACCTTTTTTTTTTCGTTCTTTGAAACATGATAGCTAAACTTTATTGCACACAAAAGAGGATTTTACACACAAGAAACATTAACCCCCTATCTTATAAAAAGATAGCGTTGACTTGAAGTATAGATACGCTTCAAGTCTGCGCTAACTTTTTATAAGATAGACCGTAAATCTACAGCACAATGGGCGGCCTTATTTAAGCGATCTCTTCCAGACAACCTTTGGATGGACAGGAATTTAGAAAATTTAGAACATTACCATACACAATTTACGCTACGTATTTGCAAAAAGTTTCATTGGTTTGATACACAAAGTATTAGATTACTCAACGGGTCGAACTTCAAGGAAACTCTTGAAAACGTACAAATTGAAATGAATTACACATAAAATAAGATTTTCTGTAGAAATGGTAGAATATAAATCTTACTTTTCTTGGTAGGTTTTACATACTCATTGAACCCAAACAATATATTTGATTTTTATATTATTTTATTCAACAAAATCCACAGCTCTTAGGGTATACAATATAAGGTACCTATCTTAAGAATATATCATAAAGCTTATAACGGATTTGCATTTTATGTAATAGAGATACTTAATAAATTATTGGCTGATGTTTCGAATTTACATTTTTTCTAAACTAAAAGCTATTACATAACTACTTACATTATTAATTTTTAGCTTTTATGGCATGAGAAAATCTAAACCGCCAACCAAGCTCTACAATTTAACAATGTGTACATAAAATACCTATTTGCGAAATCTACTAAAATAGCTTTTACAGAAGAAATACGAAAGTCTGAAAATAACTCGGTTGGAATAAAAAGAAAGAATGTCACGATTGTCGTTTTTCGGAATTCGTTGACGCATCGCGCTCTAGTCCCAAACTAAGCAACTTTTTGAGAACTATAGTGCTGAATTTTCGTAAACGTAACGTGTTTAAAAAACAATACGCGCTAACGCTGCAACGTTCAAAGTCAAAGTCAAAATTACTTTATTCAGTAAAATCACAAGGATCATTTAGAATCGTCTTACATAGGTACTAGGTGATTCTAGGTGCCAGTTTCTAGGTTCGATTCTAGGTTCGCAAGTAAAGCTGATGTAAACGCGCAGTGTATCTCAAAAACTTCACTGTTTCACTACGTTTACGATATATGCCCCCAGTAGCTAAGCGTATCATTTACAAAATGTTGCCAGTTTATTATTTACGCTAATAAATCTTTTGTTGCCATGAATATTACTCAAATTATTTCCATGGGGAAAATATTAAGTAGATAATAGAATAAGGATGTTTCGTTTCAAATTACCTAATTCTGGTTGTGTGTGTGCGTATAATGTATTGATAGCATTTCCTGTACCTTTCTATCGCCTTACCGCGAAGTATAATGAATGAATAATGTACCCTATGAATAATAATATTGATAAATATTCATGGATATATCTCGTAATCTAGGTAAAAATATATAAATTGTATTGAGAAAAAAGTACAATAAAATATAAGTCAGTTATCAGCAATCTAGTTCCCATAGTGCAAGCCTAGTCTGAGACTAGATCGTGATGTGTGAAATGTCTGTCTGTGAATATTTATTTATTTATTGGCTTAGAGTCTAAGCCTAAGTTATAAGACATCATCAGTCTAAGGCCTAAGCCTTAGACTGAGTCTAAGTCTAAACTTAGACTCCTAAGAATTTTTATTTTATTTTATTCTACAATTGCATGCTTAACTTAATATTCAGACACGATTGGTAATGAAATTGTTTCATGAATAAACTATGTGATGATGACGACTTATAACTTAGACTTATAACTTAGACTTATAACTTAAACTTATAACTTAGACTTATAACTTAGACTTATAACTTAGACTTATAACTTAGACTTATAACTTAGACTTATAACTTAGACTTATAACTTAGACTTATAACTTAGACTTATAACTTAGACTTATAACTTAGACTTATAACTTAGACTTATAACTTAGACTTATAACTTAGACTTATAACTTAGACATTCATGTCTAAGCGAGTGACAGGACATCTGTCACTTATATTTAGGTAATGGAAAGTAATAAAATACACCATTATTCAAAACACCTCCAAGTTTTATATTCCGAAGTCCCATTACAACAAGATATGACGTTAAAACAAACACAATAGTCATTCGATTACAGTTTAAACGTAGATTAAATGTTCTAAAAAATAAGTAAATTTTCTTTACTAGAAGCTTAACATTTGATTACGTGTCTAATCATTAAGGTCAAGTTGCAAGTTTTTTATTATCTGTTACTACAGATAATAAAAAACTAGGAGCATAAAGTTTTTGGCCTTGACACCTGTCATCCGGATGTGACGTACCTATTATGGCAAGCTATTACAGTCTATGAGCTAATTGTATATGGTAAAAACTCATAAGTATAACACATTCGATTATTATTACATGTTATCACCACTCATAGTAAATTAATAAAATACATACTTACTTACTACAATTAATAAAATCCATAAGTACTATATCTTCCGTAGGTAATAGTAATATAATAGTGACTAGTAATTGACCTACCTGTAAATCTTAGAGTACCATAAATAATTATAATTAGAAAAAACTATTTTCATCTCTCGATATTAATAACTAGTTAATGAAAATAAACTTACCTTATTTATTTATTCCTTTTAAATAAACACTTTTCCAGCAAAACTAACTACTCATGTCCACAGATAAAAAAGTCACTTAAATAAAACAATAAAAATATTTTTCATAAAACCTTTTTGCACAACACTTTATAGTTCCAATTTCGATTTTCCCGCGTTCGGATTTTGACGTTTCATGATAAGGGCGCGAGTAGACTGTAGCGCGGCGAGCTTACCGGCCGACTGGAGTTCGGACGAAAGGAAATTTCGCGAGAGGAGATCCGCAGGCGCGTTGCAATCTTCGCAGACATGTTGCCAACTTTGCTAGCTTTTCGCTAGATCTAGATTTTTATTGAGGAATAGATGCCTACTACTATAAAACTTAATTTAATAAAATAATATACTTCGTTGAGTTATGTAATGATTTATGTTTTAAGGCACTTAGAAAAACGTTGTACTTAGATACACAAAAAGTATACATAAATGATTTTTCAATAATAAATGAAAAATCATATAATTCATATTTATTGTAATGACAAAGACCACAATACTGGAACAATATTTATCAATTACAAACAGATTAATACCTATTACGAAAGCTTTCATAAAATTAAGAAATTAAAAACGTTATTCATCATTTCATTATGTATTAAGTTTTAATAGTGAAATAAATAAAACTGATATCGCAGATTGACAGCTGTCAACACCGGCTCAAATGGCGTGTCCTTGATGGCTCGTATTAGGGTGACGCGCAAATATATCGTTAGACGCCCAACGATATTAAATACATATAGAAATCATAGAGCAAGAGTTTCTATATGGCAAGGGACTAACTGTATGTTTGTTGTACTTAAATTATTTAGCTTTTTTAATTAATGATATAGTTTTTACTTTAAAATTTACATTTATTTTTTATTCTATAAAAAGCAACTGACTTTCATAGTGTAGTCGACATTACCCATAGAAAAGAAAAAGATGAATGTAGGTAACCTCGACTGCGTACAAAGTATTTTTTTTTCGCGGCAATGGTATTATTCTGTAAAGCTCTCTTTTTTAAAGAATAAATGCGACGCGACGGACAATGGACGGAAAATGGATCTACTGGGTACGGCTTACGCTAAAGAGATCTAAAAAAAAAAATGGTAGCACTCCGGGAGTGCCGGCAGAAGTGAAAACTTCAATATTAACGTTGTGTTTTCACTTTTAAGTTTTCACTTCAAAAATATAACCACAGACGTCATAATGACAATGACAATCACAATGACACAGACACATTCGCGCAAGCGCCCTGTGCCGCCTAAACAGAGCACACTCAGGCACGGTAGAAAGAGTGGGAGATACTAGTTCCTCTCCCTTCCCCTCGATCTTACGCTTTTTATCAACGTCACGACCCTGACGCGAGTTTGAAAGTTTTTACCCACCCAGCGCCGCTAAAGAAGTTTTCACTTCAAAAACAAATTAGAGTTATCTTGTCCAAGTATTTAATTACTCAAAAACAATGACTAAGTATCAGGACTTTTTATGTCCAAAGCAATAAATTCTAAGGCTAGTACGTTTTAATTTCGTCGGAATTCGTTCATCAGGGAATAATTTCATTAGTTGATTTAAGTAGAAAATCAGCTTTGACAATAAAAAAAGATCTTATTAAGGAACATTGTTGAGGACCGCAAGTGATAAAATGGTTTGATTTTTTTTGTATCAAAATGATTTTTGTAAAGTCTTTCAGCTTGACGGTAGATATCCCACAACCAATCGTAATTAAATATAGACAAGATAAAATAGAAAACTGTTTTTTTAACTGTTTGTCTATCTAATTCTTAAAATACATACACACATTTTTATCTCATTCTTAAAAAACCATACACACATTCATGAAAGACACATCAGTGTATGTTACACACAAATGTTTGTTCCTGGTTAGGTTAAAACCCACGACCCTAGCAAATGAGCTTATATGTATTTATACTCAAACGATTCACGAAAACGCATTTTTGTATAAAGGAAAAAGGACACGCAAAATGATATTTCGACACAACAGTTTTATTTTGCACCATAAACAATTTTCGTTTCAGTTTTCGAGTCTCGTTCGAAAACTCAGACTACGGACTAAGCTGTGAAGTCCGTATAGATCGTCTCGATGACAGCCGATAATAAAATTAAATTGAATCGGTATTAGGGCCGCGGTACACGAGTCGTTATAAACCACAAGGAATGGACAGGAAACAATTGTTGTCAGTTTTGGCGCGAATTAATTGACAATTGGATTGTACCGCACGCACGCAACTACTTATTATAAGGTTGTGCGTACACTTTGAATGCTTCTCGTGCTATTTTCAATATAATCGAAAAAATGCAGACTATAAAGTGTTATTTTTTATCGTAATAATAATAATATGTTTTATAATGTACTTACCTAAAAAATTCGTATGACTTCGAATAGAAACAAGAAAACAATTTGATTGTACACCTAAAACAGATATATATATTAAAAGACAAATACATTGGGCAGTCTTATCTTTTATCCTGCCTTACAGTGCACATCCTCAATGGCCATACTCGATTACACAATATTTTATTACTGACTCCCTAACATCCAATGACCCATCTTATTTATTCTAAAAAAATACATGTATTTTCAGCTTAAAATGTTAACACAAAAATTGATATTTCGCGAAATTGATAACTTGATATCCTCGGCCGCTTTTCAGATGAATGGTCCTTTCGGCACAGACAACAAAGGATTATCTGTTAAATTTTCTCTCGATCTCTCGTGAGCCGAAACCTTTATGAAGAAGGTACTTGAAAATATTTTATTGACATTAAAAGGGTGTTCGGAAATGCTACCATTTAACCGGAAATTCGGAAATTCAATCGGAAATTAACGAGAAGAAAATAAATGGTCATGAACTCATTTTATTGTTTTCCGAGTATTTTTTTATGGATTTTTACTGAAAAGGTTAGGAGTGGTGGAATCTCAGCTTTTCGATTGTAGGTTTGATTCAGTCATCAAGTTTAAATGTCACTTAAACGGAAATAAAAACTTCGTGAAGAATTCCACAGATCAGACACGCACGTTTTTAAAAAAATCTTGCGTGACCGAATATCCTTTCAGTTGCAGTTCAGTTTTCGATGATTTTATAGTAACTCATCAGTATTCCGCGGCATTTTTGTGGACGTGATTGAGCTTTATAAAATTATGACTGAGCTGTTAAAAATGACGTCGATGCCGCGGTTTAGCACGTTTGGCCTACTTGATTTGAGCATGGCCTACCTCATTTAAGCATGACTTACCTGATTTGAGCATGATCTAAAATTTTTTTAATGCTATCAAACGGTATGAAAATCGATCGATTAAAATATCTATAAAATACGAAGAAGAAAACTGAACTGCAATTTGATCAAATAACAGTTCAAAAACATTTCAGTTGTCAGGATACCCCCCAAGACAAATTGTTAGATGATCAAGTCAAAAAAAATATGATTAAACCATTGTCTGGTCACAATTGTAGCGTTCCATTTTCAGAGCGCCATTGTGTAAAAAGTAACTGTGAAAAATGACGTTATTTATTGTACCTAAAAGATTAGAGGGGCGGCTCGAATAAATGTGACAAACCCATTATGTAGGTAAGTATCTCATTCAATATATCCGCGCCATGACCAAACTACTTATGACGACCGATGTGGCGCGGCGGGCGAAGGTCCTGCGACGCGGAGGTTGCGGGTTCGATTCCCGTCTTGGGATAAATGTTTGTACGATCTGCAAATATTTCTTCCGGGTGTTCTGGGTATTTTATATGTAAGTATAATAAAAAAATATCTATCTATGTAATGTATTGTATTAAGTATGTTAGTCTTCAGTCAGTACCCATAACACCTGCTTAGCTTGGGGCTAGATGATGTTGAGTGGATTGCCAGCATTATTTATTAATTTACTTCTCGTCGTAGTAACGTAGTCCACAGTATCACAGGCGTCACAGCTCAGTTGGTAGTAGCTCTGCCTCCCATGCTGTGGGTCGTGGGTTCGATTCTCACCCAGAGTTTCCACCTAAATGTTTGTGTGATGTAAATAAATATTTGTTCTGAGTCGTATGTAATAACCAAAAAAAAGTAAGTATTTATGTACCTATTGTATTCAGCAATCTAGTTCCCACAGTATAAGCTTTGCTTGGTTTGGGACTAGAGCGCGATGTGTGATGTGTCCATGAATATGGTCATTTTTTATTATTTATATTTTAATATGCTTTATTATTTTGTCTGGAAAGTCTAAAAGCTTTAAATTTTTAAGACTATACTTTGTGCCAAGGTGCCAACCCTATGGGATAAGTACCTACTTTTATGTTTGTTTTCGGTTGTCCCCTAATCGATTCTAGGGTTGAGTCGAACCATTTCTGAAGTGTGATACATTTTTACGTTGTGATGTGATGTGCTTTTTATGTTTTGCAAACTGAATATGTATGTAAGACCTTTACTGGTTTTTTACATTATATAATAAATAAATATCACTTTTTACTGGTTTCTACATCAATTAAATATTCACGGACAGTTAACATATCACACTCAAGTCCCAAACTAAGCAAAGCTTGTACCTACTATAGGAACTATAGTCCAGTCAAAATAGACATTCCAGTTTGCATTAATTCCCAACAAGCTGGATTTTTGTACAGGCCTTGAATACGTCATTACAAATGATATGTCAAAAGTCCCCATCGATCCCGCTTGTGCGTTGTTTTTTATTCGAGGTCAAAGGTCATAAATTTGCATTTTTTGCGTATATCTCTGAAACAACGAGAGCTATCGAAAAGTGGTTCAGGCAAAGTTTGTACATCGTAAAATTGTCTACAAAAATACTTCAACACTTTTCTTCTACAAAGCATCGTTTTCGAGATATAGTGACTTAAGACCGCAGGAAAATCGTCGAAGATGCTGCGTTTTTTTCATTTCAGCCGTTTTATCTGCTTCATTGCCACAGAACAAACAGTATTACTTAACTGTGAAAAATGACGTTATTTATTGTACCTAAAAGATTAGAGGGGCGGCTCGAATAAATGTGACAAACCCATTATGTAGGTAAGTATCTCATTCAATATATCCGCGCCATGACCAAACTACTTATGACGACCGATGTGGCGCGGCGGGCGAAGGTCCTGCGACGCGGAGGTTGCGGGTTCGATTCCCGTCTTGGGATAAATGTTTGTACGATCTGCAAATATTTCTTCCGGGTGTTCTGGGTATTTTATATGTAAGTATAATAAAAAAATATCTATCTATGTAATGTATTGTATTAAGTATGTTAGTCTTCAGTCAGTACCCATAACACCTGCTTAGCTTGGGGCTAGATGATGTTGAGTGGATTGCCAGCATTATTTATTAATTTACTTCTCGTCGTAGTAACGTAGTCCACAGTATCACAGGCGTCACAGCTCAGTTGGTAGTAGCTCTGCCTCCCATGCTGTGGGTCGTGGGTTCGATTCTCACCCAGAGTTTCCACCTAAATGTTTGTGTGATGTAAATAAATATTTGTTCTGAGTCGTATGTAATAACCAAAAAAAAGTAAGTATTTATGTACCTATTGTATTCAGCAATCTAGTTCCCACAGTATAAGCTTTGCTTGGTTTGGGACTAGAGCGCGATGTGTGATGTGTCCATGAATATGGTCATTTTTTATTATTTATATTTTAATATGCTTTATTATTTTGTCTGGAAAGTCTAAAAGCTTTAAATTTTTAAGACTATACTTTGTGCCAAGGTGCCAACCCTATGGGATAAGTACCTACTTTTATGTTTGTTTTCGGTTGTCCCCTAATCGATTCTAGGGTTGAGTCGAACCATTTCTGAAGTGTGATACATTTTTACGTTGTGATGTGATGTGCTTTTTATGTTTTGCAAACTGAATATGTATGTAAGACCTTTACTGGTTTTTTACATTATATAATAAATAAATATCACTTTTTACTGGTTTCTACATCAATTAAATATTCACGGACAGTTAACATATCACACTCAAGTCCCAAACTAAGCAAAGCTTGTACCTACTATAGGAACTATAGTCCAGTCAAAATAGACATTCCAGTTTGCATTAATTCCCAACAAGCTGGATTTTTGTACAGGCCTTGAATACGTCATTACAAATGATATGTCAAAAGTCCCCATCGATCCCGCTTGTGCGTTGTTTTTTATTCGAGGTCAAAGGTCATAAATTTGCATTTTTTGCGTATATCTCTGAAACAACGAGAGCTATCGAAAAGTGGTTCAGGCAAAGTTTGTACATCGTAAAATTGTCTACAAAAATACTTCAACACTTTTCTTCTACAAAGCATCGTTTTCGAGATATAGTGACTTAAGACCGCAGGAAAATCGTCGAAGATGCTGCGTTTTTTTCATTTCAGCCGTTTTATCTGCTTCATTGCCACAGAACAAACAGTATTTCTTGAAATTTACTGAAAGGGGTGATAGGTTCGATGGGTTAGTCCTCCTCCGAGGTAATGAATCGTCTTTTTGTTTCAAGAAATACTGTTCGTTCTATGGCAATGAAGCAGATATAACGGCTGAAATGAAAAAAACGCAGCATTTTAGTAGATTTTCCTGCGGTCTAAAGTCACTATATCTCGAAAGCGATGCTTTGTAGAAGAAAAGTGTTGAGATATTTTTGTAGACAATTTTACGATTTACAAACTTTGCCTGAACCATTTTTCAATAGCTCTCGTTGTTTCAGAGATATACGCGAAAAACGCAAATACCCAGGTTAAAGTCATAAATTTGCGTTTAAAAGTCATAAACGAGAGCTATCGAAAAATAGTTCCGACAAAGTTTGTAGATCGTAAAATTGTGTACAAAAATATCTCAACACTTTTCTTCTACAAAGCATCGCTTTCGAGATATAGTGACTTTAGACCGCAGGAAAATCTACTAAAATGCTGCGTTTTTTTCATTTCAGCCGTTTTATCTGCTTCATTGCCATAGAACGAACAGTATTTCTTGAAACAAAACGACGATTCATTACCTCGGAGGAGGACTAACCCATCGAACCCATCACCCCTTTCAGTAAATTTCAAGAAATACTGTTTGTTCTGTGGCAATAAAGCAGATAAAACGGCTGAAATGAAAAAAATGCAGCATCTCCGACGATTTTCCTGCGGTTTAAAGTCACTATATCTCGAAAACGATGCTTTATAGACGAAAAGTGTTGAAGTATTTTTGTAGACAATTTTACGATGTACAAACTTTGCCTGAACCACTTTTCGATAGCTCTCGTTGTTTCAGAGATATACGCAAAAAATGCAAATTTATGACCTTTGACCTCAAATAAAAAACAACGCACAAGCGGGATCGATGGGGACTTTTGACATATCATTTGTAATGACGTATTCAAGGCCTGCACAAAAATCCAGCTTGTTGGGAATTAATGCAAACTGAAGTCATAATTTTAGTCTATTTTGACTGGACTACTACGCTGATAGAATATATCTACATTGCTTTGTAAATACACAGAATACATAGTAACATACAGAACATGTTCCTCACACAAACATTTGCTCTGGGTAGGTAATTAGATAGAATATTAGTTTAATATGTAAAATATTTTGTGTAATTTATTATTTTTATGTATTCATATAGGTATTATATTTTTATTGTAGTAGGATTAGGTTAGATTATATATTTAGGTACAACTTGTTTTTATCTTTAACACGCCACACCATCTTTCTGCACATCCAGGAAGACTGGCAGACAATGCTCTTAGCATTAAGTCCTCCTAGCACTAACGCTATGTGTGAAATTTTAAAATAAATAAATAGGTAGGTTGCTGATAAAAAACCGAGCCTCGAGATTGTGATCTACATTTGATTGTTTCAAAATACATCAAAAATTCCATTTAAAGCTGCTTATCTTGCAACGTTTAAATTATATATTGAATTCTTTGACATATAATTAATTATTGTTTTTTGTAACTTGACATAATTTTCAGATATGTAATGACATTTGCATGTATAGGCGACAAAGAAATTGGTTTACAACTTTTGATGACATCTCCCAGTAACATAATTATTCGCTAAGGATTACAGATTGACAGATTCTGACGTAGCAGTTATTAATCGAAAGTGAAAATAGCCCTTGATGTTTTGTACGTGCAAATGATATTCAGCCTTAGAGTGGTAAACCAATTTCATTGTCGCCTATACTTTAGGTAAACCATGGAATTGGAATAAGTAATACATTGGAATTATGTATTAGGTACTTATTTATCTTATCTGTATACACATGATTGCAAATTAAATAAATGAAATGAAATGAAAAATCTTTATCTAGAAAACTGCAGTTTTTTAAAAACAAAATAAAAAGATAACGAGGAACAGCAGCTTTGCTCGATCTCTTGTCAGCTAAACGACTTTATATAAAAAGAAAATAAAAACTCGACGCTTGAGAGATATAAGTATATCTAATCAACGTCGCAAAATATATTATATATATAATATTATATATTATATTATATATATAAATATATATACTTATATACATAAGTATGTATCAGGATATATTTTGCGACGTTGATTAGTATGCGGTCCTATCCGCATACTAATCAACGCTTAGTATATTAAATTCACAAAATACATAAGAAACAATAATAATCAAACATAAATAGGAAACAAAAATAGTAACAAATCGCACTTATTATAGACCACACTACACAAAGGTTAGTTGGAACACAATACTTTTTAGCATTAAGCTCGCCTCTGTAAACGTACAGCAAACTTCCTTTCTTTTTCCCTCTATTATCCCCCCAAAATTACAATCCATCAAAAATTAGAATAATTATTTCTCAAAACTTATGTGCCAATTGTCGGTATATTCAGAGATAACAGACATACGGAAAAAAGCATTTTTGGCCAATTTCAGAGCAGACACTTAATTCGCTCGGTCAATAAATTATGTAGTCTGCGTCAAAAAGCAGTAACATTTAGTATGAATTCACTGGGCTTGAAATCAAGGTTGGTAAGATAACACTCTAACAGTTGAAATAATAAACTTTGGTATAAAAATTAGAAGATTGAGAAAATGTAAAACAAAAAATGAAATAAACATATTATTATACTAACAAACAGAAAACTATGAAACGATGTGAGTAGTATGGTCTTATAACTTTAGCCAGTCAAGCCCGAAAGAAAAAAAAACTAACGTCATTGAATAAAGGACATTCTAGGATTTCAAAGCACTAAAACAAATGAAAATAAAATTGATTGTGACAAACAGGGGGGCAATCCAGCAAGGGGAAACTTGCGTGACCGAATATCCTTTCAGTTGCAGTTCAGTTTTTGATGATTTTACTTTAGTAACTCATCAGTATTCCGTGTCATTTTAGTGGAATGACGTGACTGAGCTGTTTAAAATGACGTCTATGCCGCGGTTTAGCACGTGGCCTACCTGATTTGAGCATGACTAACCTGATTTGAGCATGGCCTACCTGATTTTTCGTTAATTCTATCAAACGGTATGAAAATCGATCATTCAAAATATCAATAAAAGATGAAGACGAAATCTGAACTGCAATTTAATCAAATAACAGTTCAAAAACATTTCAGTTGTCAGGATACCCCCTCAGTTGCCGTTTGTGAAACGCTTGAACTAATTCTACAGCCTGTGATTTGTGGGATTCAATTAAGCTAGCTATTTACACTGGGACGTCGGTTTGCATAAATTGCCGCCATTTTTATTCGACTTTGCGGTTAGGATACTTATTTATTATGCTGGGGCCACATTAGCGGGCTATGGCGAATATTCGTGTTAACGCGATGTATGTGGCCGGGTACATCGTGTCATCGCGTAGGATATCGCCTATAACCGAACACGATGTTTTTGTCGCGCCAACACGATACGAATATTCGCCCGCTAATGTAGCCGAAGCATTAGAGTAAAAAGTTTCACAAGTTGAAAAATTTTGATAGGTATTTGACAAAGTTTAAATAACATTTGGAACTTTGTAAGCGGACTAGACGTATAAAAAATCACCTAATAAACAAACTTACAACTATAACAGTTTTTAGATAATGTACATAGGTATACAGGGTTACATGGAAAGTCGTGCTAGATCCGTTAAGGGCGTGGAGTACCCATCATTTCTGACTTATTCTACTATGAAATACCCTACCCCAAACTTAACCCATTTCGAGATATTCGACTTTTTAATTTTTATTGAAAATTGCTGATTTTTAGGCTACTAAATTTATTTTTGTTTTTTCTGTGCATCTTATTATTATTATTTTTGCATTTTTACATGGTTAATAAGATGCTCTAGGACGTCTATCATTAAAATAGTGCATAAGTTAATTGAATAGATCGTAGTAGACAAGTGAAACTTATGAAATAAAAAAATATTTTATAAGGTTTATTTTTCTCTAAGGGATATCTAAAAAAAATATTATGGCACTTGTTCGGCGGATGTTATAATAAATATCTACGTTTCAACAGCTATCTAACGACGTATAATAATCTAGGGTTTGTATTACATTTCGTGGAAAAAAAGTAGTTGGGACGCTCCAGGTTGCAGTTCTAACGGTCCCGCGCGAGCAAGACAAGTGAAGATTTAGGTAGGTGCGAATGATAGAAAAAATGTGTAGAGACCGGCTTGGGCTGGGAATACAACAGGGGAAATTGTTTGTTGTCAGTCTGCTTTTGTGCTTCGTACATAGTGAATGTGATATCGTTTTGGCTGTGATTCTGAACTATTTCTTCTGATTTTTGACTAATGTGCTCGTTAACCGGACTCTGATTTGTACCTGTGATACGGAAATGTTGAAAATTACGTCTTACACATCTGAAGAATATGCTGATATGCTTATTTGTTACGAATACTGCGATTGTGTGTCTGCGAATAAAGCAAAGCAAAACAAATAAGCATATCAGCTTCAAAAATCAGAAGAAATAGTTCAGAATCACAGCCAAGTTGAGAAAAAGAGCAAAACGATATCACATTCACTATGTACGAAGCACAAAAGCAGACTGACAACAAACAATTTCCCCTGTTGTATTCCCAGCCCTAGCCGGTCTCTACACATTTTTTCTATCATTCGCACCTACCTAAATCTTCACTTGTCTTGCTCGCGCGGGACCGTTAGAACTGCAACCTGGAGCGTCCCAACTACTTTTTTTCTACGAAATGTAATACAAACCCCAGATTATTATACGTCGTTAGATAGCTGTTGAAACGTAGATATTTATTATAACATCCGCCAAACAAGTGCCATAATATTTTTTTTAGATATCCCTTAGAGAAAAATAAACCTTATAAAATATTTTTTTATTTCATAAGTTTCACTTGTCTACTACGATCTATTCAAATAACTTATGCACTATTTTAATGATAGACATCCTAAAGCATCTTATCAACCCTGTAAAAATGCAATAATAATAATAATAAGATGCACAGAAAAAACAAAAATAAATTTAGAAGCCTAAAATTCAGCAATTTTCAATAAAAATTAAAAAGTCGAATATCTCGAAATGGGTTAAGTTTAGGGTGGGGTGCTTCATAGTAAAATAAGTCAGAAATGATGAGTACTCCATGCCCTTAACGGATCTAGCACGACTTTCCATGTAACCCTGTATATAAAAATACATAAGAAACAGTTTTTTACAGACCGTTGCAAACGATCTACAGATAGCACAACTGATCCAAATCCAAAAGATACTGGCTGCATTGCCGCACGGCCGCACTGAATAGCAATGCTGATACGTTCGGTCTGATACTTAGCAGCCCTCGGGTCACAAGTCGTCGAAATAAAAAAAAAACACATTAACTTAAAAAATTATAAAAGAGAAAAAGAAAAAAATGAGTTTTCCATACTTGTCAATGTTAGTTTTCTTTTTGTCATCAATAACTTTTTTCGTCAGGTCGTAAGTGTGCGCCCATACTTACCGACTTGCGTAGATCGAACGAAAGGAAGTCGTTTAGAGACTGGTATGAAGTTACTTTTAGCAGACTTGGTACCTACAATAGTAATGTAGCACAAACTAATAACTTGATATTGTTTGGGTTAGTTTGGTCTAGATTGGCTTAGGCTGGCCTCACACAGCCGGAAAACCTATCTGAATTAAGAATATTAATTCAGACTCTTAATTCCGGCTCCCTCAACTCACATTATCTTAAAAATTGAGATAGATCAGTAGTCTCTTGTTTCACGACACACGCAAACGTCTCGAAATGGAGGAGGAATTAATACTAATCGCATTGCTATTGGCTCAATACTGAGCAATTCATAATCTGAATTCAATATGTGTGTGTTGCTCTATGCAAATGTATAGGATTACGTGCGTTATGAAGTCATAATCTTAAATATTCAGACCAGGAATTCCGGATGCACATCAGAATCATTCTTACAGATCGATCTGAGAAATTCATAATCTGAAAAAATCTGAATGTATGTGGATCATAACGACTTTGTATGGGATTCCGGCCTTTCTTAATTAATAATATGAATTCAGATTATGAATTCAGAGACGAATTCCGGCTGTGTGAGGCCGGCCTTAGCTAGACTAAAATAGATAAATAAAATAAACGGTTATTGTCCTATTCTATATACCTACTCTCTGTTTTTGTTACTTATATAAATGTATAAGTTAAAAAAATTAAAGTTTGGATGAATGAATGAATGAATAACGCTACAAGTACACACAAATTACACCAACAAAAAACAAGAAGAACAATAGTTAGAACATGAATACACAATGGGCGGCCTTATCGCTCAAGAGCGATCTCTTCCAGGCAAAGGATGTTTGAATATTAGAGTTTCAACCATGTTGTAAGCCAATTTTGATGAAACTTTAAAACTATATAACAATATATACCTACGTACCTACTTATATTTCAAATAAAAAATACTGGATCCAGACGAATTCGCAGACAGAAGCTAGTGCAATGATACAGTAACCTTACCCTTTCAACCTACTTTAAAAAGATGCAGGTTCTCAATTTGACTTATCTTTATTTAATCCCGATAGTTATATCTATTGTTATCTTGTGTACCTATGTGTTTGAATAAAATTATTAACTTTTTAGTTAACCGCAATTAATGTAATTGGTGTAAACCGTATTAATTGAATAAATAAATGACTAAATTACGAAGTGTGTTTTCAGGTAAAAAAAAACTTTTACAAGAATTTTAGACTGGTCTGACCACAGAAATATAAAAAAAGACGTGTGGCACTCGGGGACTGCCGCGGTAAAGCTATTGCATAGCATTTTTTGATGGATTACGCATGCACAGTGTTAGGTTAATTTTCGTTCGGTATTTTCGTTACGGCATTTCTTGATTCGGTCTCCACGCTCAAGGCCCGCGATAAAAGCTATGCAATAGCTTAAAATTCTGTTTTACAATTATGATGGGAATATCCCACCTGATGTTAAGCGGTATCTTAAAAACACGTACTCTGAGGACTTATTTGGTATTAATCTAGTTAATGACCCCGAACGATTCTCGTTTGCATTCCCAAAGCGCTGTGATTAGCAATTCAATTTTGCTATTAACGTCTTGACTCACAGCAAAATGTCTACATAAACTACTGAACTGCGAGAATTAAATGATATATAATGCTCAATATCTCACAAACACAATCTTCGGCTCACAAACGTTCGAATGTTGAACTTGTTTGGCTACACGCTTAACGCGATCCCAAAATACGTACGTTGGTGAACCTTAGCTGCTGCTTAGACGAAATATTTAATGCCTTGATCACACGTACCGAGTAAAACGGCGAGACAGTGACGTATTTGAGATACACTGCGCGTCGACATCAGTTTTACTGTTGAACGTTGCAGCGTTAGCGCGCAGTGTACGTTTACGATTGTCACATTCGTGCTCACCAAAGTCTAGTTTTAGAGTTTTACGAGTCTCGTAAACTATAATGCAAATTTTGTGTCATATCAAAGCAAAGTGACAGTTTGAAATGTTAAAAATATTTTTGCTCCTCGAAATCTCATTTGCTGCATACTAAATTCACACTTTCATATTTCTCCAACATCAATTACCAAACTTTTAGAATATTTCAGCAGTCAAAAAATTATAATCAAACTTATGTTATGTTGCAAACCAAAAATACTTTCTAATTAGTTACCTACCTACGTTGTTGTAATTAGTACGCTTTACAATACATGTAGCGTCCGCCCTAAAGTGTTTTAGCAGGTAGTAAGTAGGTACCAATTAAGTAATTATTTTATACCAGACCTTGAATAGAACCTTATCACCGCCATCGAAAAAAACTACACGAGCTATAAAATGCTTTTCACTGCGCGAAAGAATATAATGTAGATATATTTATTTATTTATTTATTGTGCTATAGATTTACCCCCTATCCTAACCTAAAAGTTAGCGTTGACTTTATGTCACCATTACGTATGGTAAACAAGACATCAAGTCTGCGCTAACTTTTTATAAGATATATAGTCAGCCTAAGTTCAAAGTCACTTAGATGCTAAAATAAAAAACATTTTTATTTATGCAAAATAATGCAAATCGCTACATGAAAAGTCCATACCTCGTCGAGTTTTCGCTGACGTGACCACATCTCGGTAGAGTAGGTCGGTAGGTATATCGATACTTTCGTTGATTGCAGCGCCCGTCATTACGGACTTACGGCCGGTTTCTGGAAACCCAAATCACGATTGATCCGAGTTTGACACATAGTAATTATTTGATTTTTTCGTTGATCATCGTTCGAGAAACCGGCCGTTACTATTTTAAACATAGTTTTAGTAACAAAGATTTGAAAGGGTTCCTTTGACGACCGATGGGGCGCGGAGGTCGAAGGTCCGCCTGCGACGCGGAGGTTGCGGGTTCGATTCCAGCCTTGGGCTATTCAAATGTTTGTACGATCTGCAAATATTTATTCCGGGAGTTCTGGGTATTTTATATGTATAATAAAAAATATCTATCTATGTAATGTATTGCATTAAGTATGTCAGTCTTCTAGTACCCATAACACAAGCTCTGCTTAGCTTGGGGCTAGATGATGTTGTGTTGATTGTCCAGCATTATTATTTATTTAAATAAAACCTGTTAAAACCTGTTATATACTATGTGTATATACTACGAGAATTGTCCAAGCATACCTACCACACAGTAAATTGTTAATTATAAAAAACCCTAAGTTACGCTTAAATTCTGAATTAGTTTGTTTCACATAAGATTATTAGAATAGAAAAGAATCAATTAGACAAAATTTAGATTATCTGGTACCGTACCAGATAATCTAAATTTTGTCTAAAAGACATCGATTTTGTACGACAAGATGGCTTATTTTATTATAACCTAGAAGATATTGCTTACTAACAAATTTATTTCAGAAACAACACATAAATCGTTATTTATTACCTATATTTTATAATATAAAATATACTACATATACTACAAAATACTACCGGTCTATCTTATAAAAAAATAGCGCAGACTTGAAGTACTGATTACCATACGTTATGATGACTTAAAGTCAACGCTTACTTAATATAAGATAGGTGGTACAAATATAAAATATAATACAAAAATATAAGTTCAGTACCAAAAAGAAGAGATGCAATTTCTTTATCAGCCACATAATGGTGCTTTTACCAAGACATACAAGATTTTTATGATTTCACGTTGTTTTTCGTTAACATGTGACGTTCACCGTTTTTATGAGGACGTCTGAGTGTTGCTAAAAGCAGCAGGAACGTGTTCCGCAAGAGTCTAATGGATCTGAAGAGAAAAATAAGTCCTCGCTTCGTTGTAAACAACTTTCACTGAAAAAAGAAAAAAAGTAGGTAGGTACTTCGATTTTTGAGGCTAAAATATAAACTTGGTCATAATATTCATATATTTATTCATTACAATTAGTTGCAATTGTATTTGAAAGCTTATAAATAAATTAAATTACTAAAAATTAATGAATTAAAATATAATTAGATACCTACTTAACAATAAAACTTATCAGGAGATCTTCTACGGAATAAAAAACGGAATAATAGGGTACCTATACCTATGTAAAACAATATTAGGTATAAGGATTTGTTTTTGAAACATTTCACAAGTTTTCTTCCAAAACATCAAATAAAAGTACAAAAAAGTAAAAACTTTTTGTAACATTCTCTTTTAAAAAGTTTCGAACAAAAAGCCGAACCAATACCCAAGTTTTGTAGAAAAAAAACAGTCAACTGCATTTTTAAAACCTCCACGTTCTTTTTCCCACGAGTACTACATAAAAGTGACAGATATTATGAGTTATATCACTTTTTGTTGGAGCTCCAACATGACGCTGTTAAGATGCTTCAAGAGGAAACAACGGGGTAATGTAAGCATAATTACACTCTTTTATTTCTGAAAATCTTTCCATTGGGGGATAAAATCATACGCAAAAAGGATTTAAGCCCAGTTTTCTAAATCTTGTATGTAGATCATTTTGATATCGAAATGTGACAGTGTTTTGTTTTTATTTAAAGCAATATTTTGACGTGGTTTATATTTCTGTGTTTTAAAGTTGACACTTGAATACATCATCATCAACGTATATCAGTCCACTGCTGGACGTAGGTCTCTCTGCAGACGCGCCACTGATGAGCCCGGTCTTCGTCTCTTCTCATGTTGTGTTTGCTACACTCCGCAGATCGTCGCTCCATCTCGCCGGATGCGTCCCACACTACGCTTGTTTTACTTAGTACCTTGTTAAATATTTTCAGAAGTACAGTCTTGAAGACTATGATGGAACTTTTACCGTGACAAAAAGAATCCTCAGATTGGGAGGTCTTCGTCTGTTGCGGGAGGATTCCTGTTATAAAAGGTACTTGATTTATTTGATTTTACAGAGTATTTTAGGAGAAGCATTTAGCAAGCTTTATTTTGATGATTTTCTATATGTTTCATATGTCATAAAGAGTTATATATCTACTAGTGTATTATAAAACATGTCAGAGTCAAAGTCAAACATTTCTTTATTCAATAAAATCACATGGATCATTTAGAATCGTCTCTAAATCATGCATTGTATAATAATAAATGTTTCTTCAAGGTTATCCTGGAATGTATTCTACTGGTTTGAATTCGTGAACCTCTTCATCGTGACGTGGTTAGAGCTGATTCACATGGTGAAGACAGTACGCGGAGGCTCCTTCCAAGATGCTATCGATATCTTCCGCATGATGCCTTGTATCGGATATCTCTTACTGGGTTTGTTGTGTTTTAAACTAATCACACAATGATGAAGACCATGATAGAGTAGAGAATATTTAGAATTTTTTTTCAAGAAACATAGGTACTATCGTAATTTTGAGCACAACATCAGAATTTTTTTGATGTTATTCTTCAACGTTTTTCTTTACCGTTTAAACCAATAAAAACCAAAAGAAAAACATCAATATAATGGCTTCAGGTCCGCACTTATTTAAAAATACCTCTAGACGATCTAAATTAGATGCAAAAGTCTCTAAATGGAATATTTATGGACAATTCACACATCACACTATTCCACAACTAAGCAACGCTTTTACTATGGGAACTAGATAGCTGATAGAATACTTATATAGGCCGCATCTGAGATTGCGGTCAAGCGTTTGCTTATTATGTATAAAAATATATGATGAAGTTGTATAAAACTAAGTATAATACCTATTACTATCCGCAACTTTGAGGGACGAGCTTTGGTTGCATAAGTTTTGGTCATGTCCAACTTTTAAATTAATGAAGTTTGTTCCAAGAACTTTAGTTGAATCGTGTCCCATTGCCCTTAAAGCGAAATTAACATTCTAAAATCGCTAGAGAACAGAAAACGACAACATTATATTAAGATTAATTAATGACGCGCTTTATAAGACCTAGTTTTATCTTATAATAAGTATAACTAGCTTAAGGCGACGGGTAGGGTGAAATTTTTCATAATAAATAAAAATGTCAATAACTTCCAACTTTATTATTTATTTATTATATCAACACACATGTTAAACTTGTAACACGGCATAGTTTTTGCTGCAGTGGTTAAACTCTAGATAGTCAGCGTGGCAACGTCGCATTTTCAACTTCAGTAAGAATGCTGAAAACGACGCAAAACACATAGTGAGCCGCGCACAGTTTGGATTGTCAAACTCTTAAGCAGCGCCTTATGAATATTTGCGAGCACACAGCAATGGAACACTTATAGTTCCTAAGGCGCTACTCTTCTTCTTCTTTAAACACCTTAATGTAGAATTTTTTTTCCTTGGATGTATAGATATCAACCATAAGAATAGCTGTGCTGAGTTTGGTACCAAACAAATCTGCCAAACCCATAAAAAATGGGATCAAAAATCACACTTTTGCAAAAGGTGTTGGTACTAAACTTACATTTTAAAGTAAACTATAAACAAGAGCACACATTTTGTTCCCTACCTGACTAGTTCGATATATGTGTTATAGGAAATAATAAGTTGCACAACTCCACATGCTATGACTTCTTCAGAAAACACTCCCAAAAACACGCATTTGGCTATACCCGTCACCTTAAACCCGCGGCGCATGGACAAAAATATCTGTTATTTGTTATTTATGTTGATTTAAAAGAATAATGTCAACGCACTTCGCCGTTGAATAAAGCGTACAAGTAGGTAGGTACAGCGTACTGTCACCACTATATGATGATCCTTATAGCGTATGGCTGCATTTGGTTTAGACAGGTCAAGCTGTATCTAAGAATTTCAGTCCTTGATTGCAATATGACCATGTTATAATAAAAAAATAGGCTTTTAGGCCACGTGTGATGTTTACGAATGTATAAAAAGACTAAAACTCATTATGACGACCGATTTGGCGCGCCGTCGAAGGTCCGCCTGCGACGCGGAGGTTGCGGGCTCGATTCCCGCCTTGGGATAAATGTTTGTACGATCTGCAAATGTTTATTCCGGGTGTTCTGGGTATTTTATATGTATAATACAAAATATCCAAGTAATGTATTGTATTAAGTATGTCAGTCTTCTAGAACCCATAATACAAACTCTGCTTAGCTTGGGGCTAGATGATATTGTGTGGATTGTCCAGCATTTATATTATGTTTTAATGGACGCAGTGTGACTCACAAGGCTCGTCCTATATATTACAGCAATGGCGAAGTCCTGCAAGATAGTATACCATCGTCCGATCTACGAGAACTTGTATAGCGAACTGCGAGGGATGTGGCCGCGAGGACCTGTTTCTGATGAAGAGCAAGAGATCCTCGACGCGGCGCTCAAGCAGTTAAATATTGTTATCCAAGGTACTTATAAAGCTTGGTATATCATTGATGGATGTAGTGACTATGAAGATACTACATATATTCTTATTAGTCTCCAGAGATTTTTATTTGTAGCCTTTCTAATCACGTTGTAGCACTTATGTGTATTATTACTAAGTTAAATTGACACCGCACTGGAACTACAGTACTTCATTTAGTTTAATAGTAATTTATTGTTAGAAGGATCATATAAAAAACGGTAGGAACCAGGTTGTAAGTTTCTTGCCCGTTCTTCTAGGCTCGGGTCGCGTGGAACTGGCACTTAGAATCACCTGGTATGTAAGACGATAAATGATCCTTGTGATTTTATTGAATAAAGAAATATTTGACTTTGACTTTGAGATACTGCATTCTTCAGTCTCCAGAGATTTTATTTGTAGCCTTTCTTATCACGTTGTTGCACTTAGAATATAAAATCTACTTAAAATGCAGACTCAAGACTAAGTTTTAAGTGCAATTTTAAGTCGTTAAGTTTAAATCTGTAAATAAATAAATGGGCAACTTACAAATAAGTGATACAATACTCTGTGTGTAGTTTATATGTACTACTATTTTGGCATCAAAACTAATCAGTTTTTTTTTATAGATTAGGTATTTATTTACATTTAAAACTTGTTCAAATATGCGAACCGCACTGTTTTTTTTTAGGTTACTATTGGTGCAATAATGCCCTCCTTGTCATATTCCTATCCCCTCCTTTCGTGGAGATCATCAAACGGGCACTGGGTTACGACGTGCCTCTCATCCTACCGTTCTTCTACTGGTTCCCGTTCGATCCCTTCACAAAGGGATTGTATGAAGTCATCTTGGTGCTTCAGACTTGGCACGGTAAGATTGTTGCCATGTTTTTAGGATGTAAATAGATGCAGTTTGTAAACCAAGTACTTAGATACTATTCACTTGCAGTATTAATGGTACAGCTATAGAAACTGTCAGTTTAAATTTATTATAAAAAAAAACAAACTATCAACCGAGGAGGTTTTAAGTTCCTCAATGTGACTGCGATTTTGATGACTCTAACGGCCGGTTTCTCGAACGATGATCAATGAAAAAAAACAAATAATTACTATACGTCAAACTAGAAACAATCGTGATTTGGGTTTCCAGAAACCGGCCGTAAGTGATTTGGTAGTTCAGAGGTCTCATATCCATATCAGTAGATTCAAAAGCACTTGATTTTATAGTGTACATTCTATACAAAATTATCGTGTATAAAATTATTAGTCTGATTAAGTGGACAAATCATTACTCATTCATAATCAATATTCACAAATCGATACAATTTAAGAACAGACAGACTATAACCAATGAGGTTAGGTTACAACTCTTTCTGTAAGGTTTACTGACAGTCTAATGCTATATAGATAAAAAAAAGTAACAAAACTTTTTTGCATTATGTAGTTTGCTAACCTTATTTGACCTCAACAACATTATCTCACTCAGAACTTCATGAAATTCGCGTAACTTTGTCCAACGCCTACGTATGTCCACGCCGCGCCGTAGAGATTGGACGAAACCTCAATCTAGTAGCTAATTTTAACCTTTAGCTATAAAACCTTTTTTTTACGGTTGTCATAATAAAATTATACATCGTTTTGACCTTGTAGACACTACGGTAAGCGGACAGAATTGCGACAATTAGCCATAAAAAGACCTTGTCGACATTTGATTATTTTCAAGTAAAACATATTTGATTAGGTATAGGATTTTAACACAAATTAAAAAGGCGAAAAGGTTAAGTTAAAAGTCAAATGGATGGTTGTGTGGATGTATGTTTGATACTTTTTTATGACAAAACTATTGAATCGTTTTGATAATGTACTTATGTACAATAATGTATAGCCTATATGTTGTTCTGATGTAGATAATGTATTACATAAAAATATAGAATAAAAACAATTATAGTTTTACAATAACACATTTTTATATCATATCAAAAACTAAATCTTTATAAAAACACATCTACAGAAAGTTGAATATATTTACTTTTTTATTTTATAGCTACATAGTTATTTATTTCATTACTTTTGTATTACTATGCTAGATATAATTCCCTCAACAAAAACATTTTTAGTAAATAAATATCGTGTATATAAGGTCAAAAATCAAAGTCAAAAATTACTTTATTCAATAAAATCATTCATCATTAAGAATAGTCTTACATACTAGGTGATTCTAGGTGCCAGTTCCACGCGACCTGGGTTAAATCTAGTTTAAAAGCAGCATGTGGACAGTTCGTACCACAAAACCTAATAAAATACCCTTTTTATTTGACATCAGCTACTTTATTTAACGCAGTTCATTTAACTTTATTTTATTTTATTTAAGAAGGTTTAAGACCGATTTAATTAAAGTAAGCGGACAGTAATCACAAGTATATTTAACTTGTTCGAGTTACACTGCGCGTCAACGCTAGCTCGACTGCCGAACGTTGCAGCGTCACCGCGCAGTGTATATCGGATACCGTTACCGGTACGATACGTTTACGACTATCTTTACTTATATCATATTAGCTGACCCTAACCCTAACTTTGTGCCGCCTTAAGGCCCAAGCGCTCAGTCAGGACGGTAGCCCAACAACAAAAGATGTCGCTAGTTTAAAAAACTGCGGTTTTTCTTCTGATTTGTTAATGGTTTTTTGCGTTTAGTTATCAAAATTCACCTTTGCGAAAATTTATTAATAGATACCAATTAATCAATACAAAATACTATAATTTTAGTAGGAAAAACGTGCAGAGGCTGGCGAGGAATTTCAAGCTTGCTATCTACTTTGACACGCAAAAATGTTTCCGATATTTGAAACGCGCTAGCGTTTCATAATTTCGACGTCAGGTAATAAGAACTAATAGCGCAGTTCAAGGTACTGTGGACTGACAATCAGAGTATTGGAGTTCAAATCTCCGCCAGAAATGTAACTTTTTGTTGCTTCCTTTTTTTGATATTTATCTGTGTCTTTCTGCAGAGCAGAGGCTCTGCAGAATTTTTACAGACTACTATAAAACCTACTTTATTGGAATTTTTTTTGAACTTAAATGCAATAAAATGCAGTAGATACCTATTACATAGGTTACCTTCTAATAAAACTGCTAATATCTTCAGGAATATGTTTATATGTATTTAATATTTCAATAGTAAGAATCTCTACAGCTCTATAAATTAAACAAATAAAACACATGAATATGTTTTGCCCAAAAACGGGCTACGGGCTATTTATGTCGTTTTCTGTGGCGTCGCTAAGATTCTTCAATTGCAGTTGTTGGTGCATTGTCTTGCCTGCGTACAAAGGATATAGATTGTTTGTGGGGCAGTTACATCATAATGCTTCATCGGAGTGATCGCAAAGCGTGAATGTTTCTTCGGATCCTTTCTGTTACCACAATGAGTTTCTAATTGGCACAATTGATTACTATACTTACAAGATAAAATTTCATCAAAAACAACTTTACTATGTACGACTAAATTGACAGACAGCTAGCAATGACAATTATGTCAGCGAGGTTGCCTTACTACAGGTTTTATTTACTTTGACAACAAAAAAAAAGGTTTTATTTACCTATATTTCAATGCATTATTTGGAAGTTTGTAATTTTTCTTACAAATAAACGTTTTTTTTTAATGAAATAATTTTTCTTTATATTTATAATTACAGAACATTAAAAAACGAACAGTTAGATAATAATGTTTGCAAGGAAATACATTTATGGCCACACTTTTATAACCAAACTTTATGAACAGTGACATTTATCAGTTATTTATAGGCAGTAGTGAGACTGACTACTAGTGACCCGTGACACGGCACGCGTTGTATATTTCGGCTCGGCAACGTTTTTGGCGTTCACTTTATTTTACATTGAAACGTTTTTTTCATATTGCAATTTGTACATAAAATAGTCTATGTTACTCGGTAAAGATATTAATTACATCCTTATGTAGAAATAGTTTTAAAATAGGACTTGTACTTTTGAATTAAATAGTGACCAACAAACAGACAAATCTTATCCTTTCTAGAATTTTAGTTTAGATAATAGATTGGCAACGTAGCATTTTCAAGAAGAAAAGGGATAGATTTAGTTTTGTTGTCTTGTTTCTTTTCCTACGACTGGAGAGCTGACAACAAACCTTAGAATTTTGTATTTGATAGATAATTGTAAGTATTCGAGCGAATGACGTAGTCGTATACTTACTAGATACCTAAACATTGACGACCGATGTGGCGCGGTGGCATTGACGACGTGGAGGTTGCCGGTTCGATTCCCGCCTTGGGATAAATGTTTGTACTATCTGCAAATATTTATTCCGGGTGTTCTGGGTGTTTATATATATAATAAAAAATATCTATCTATGAAATGTATTGCCGAGAAATTACAACACAGGTGGTTCATATATTACGTGTACAGTACATATTTAATTACCGCTAGTTTTGTTTCATACTAAGTACATACGCTTTTTGATTTTATTATGGTGTAGAATTATGCGAACTTTATTTTCATACTATACAGTTAATAATGCTACAATATCCAGCTACAATAGCCGCTGTTCCGAACAGGGTAAAAGAGGTTTATTATACAGGGTGTAACAGAAGGGGTGGACCAAAAGCAAAAGGGCGATGGAAGAGCTCAATACCTATCGAAATAACCCCCATGTATGCTCAGCGATATTCAGTCGTTCAAAAGTTACTCGCACTTTTATGTTTTTTTTTCATTAACATATTTTAGGTTAGATTTCCCAAGTTTTCCCAAACTATCAAGTACGAAAGGTCTACTATGAAGCTACAAGGTGTAAAAAAATACGGTTGTAGCTCTAATAGTTTGGGTATACAAGATAAATCTAACCTAAAATAAAATTATGAAAAAAAAAACATAGAAAGCGAGTAACTTTTGAACGACTGAATATCGCTGAACATACATGGGGGTAATATCGATAGGCTAAGAGCTCCTGCATCGGCCCTGTTGCTTTTGGTCCACCCCTTCTGTTAGACCCTGTATATATTTTTTTTTAAATATTTAATTCTGCACAAAATGATGCAAAAAAACAATGCCGCGTTAGCGCACAGTATACCTCCCATATACGTTACATTTACGATTGAGCTACGAAATATGAGTAGGTAAACAAAACTATACTCATACAATGTGTAGCAAACTTTTTGTTGTTACGTGGTACCTTTAACTTTTTTCTTGGTTGTCATGACAACTAGTAGTAAGTAAATAAATATGTCAGTCATAAACACGCAACATTTTGTTGTTAAAAAAATCTCAAATAGTTTGTAATATATCTCAAATAGTGCCTATTTTTAATGCAATGTAAGCTAGAATTCATGGAAGCTGTCTGGGCAGTCTAGCCCAGATCCTGGCATTCAGTTACTCGCAGGCAGAAATCCTTGACGCGAAGAAAGTACTGCAAGAACCATAGGCTGAGACCACCGTGACCAACATTCACCTTGTGATAAGAAAACATCTTCGTGAAGAGACCGTTGCCGTATCATGAAGGATTGAAGTAGGAAGAAGGCGACCAACTTCAAGTCATACATTCTTACCATGGTGACCCAGTACAATGACAGTTCTTGGCTCTAGTATTCTGGACGTCTGGATTAGTCTAGCGGTAAAATAGGGGACCATTGCCGCAGATGAAAGATCAATATGTATTACTTTTGTGTACTAGTGTTATTTTCATTTTATATAAGAAAAGTGTATGCTAGCATCTAAAGTATACTTTACTATTGTTGTAAAGTGTGTTAGTCAGTAAGGTTTATCTATGAGCCGTTTTTAAATAAGTATTTTAGTACTTAAATTTTTACAACTATATTATGGTAAAAAATATATTTACTTTTCTTACAATAAAATGTTTTTTTTCCACAGCTGTGGAAAAAAATCCATATTTTATATTTTTTTTTGTACGTTATTATCCACATAAGCTATGTAGAATGCATTAAAATTATAAGAAAGAAACCTGTTTGGTTCAACCAAACTTCTTTGCACGGGAGACGGGTGCAAGATATTACAATCTTTACGCTGACAAGTCCGCTTCGAATGTAAATATGACAAAGTACGATAAATAAAAGAATAACTAAAAGAAAAAGAGAAAAAAGATTTCCTATTTCTTTCTACACAAGTATTTAGTTCAAGTAACTAGATGGCGCTCTAGATACTTTTGCTATAACTTAATATCTAGTGCTTCGCACAGATGGTGCCTTTTTTTCACAGTTATTTCATTTTTTGAACACGCGTCACGAACCACCTTAAAGGCAATAAATAAGCAGATTTTTTAATTTATTATTTTTTTTATTAGAAAATACATACATACATTACCTACATACAAACATACATACATATTATATATTATCCTATGTCCGTCTCCGGGCTCTAAGCTACCTACCCACCAATTTTCAGCCATATCGGTACACCCGTTCTTGAGTTATAAATAGTGTAACTAACACGACTTTCTATTATATATTACATAGATTTATTCGTGAACCATGTTTTTGAGCCTTTAAAACAAAAGAAGGTCTGCGCCGTTTACAATATCTCTTTTGTTTTTGCCTCTTGATCTTTATCTATAAAGTGCTTTAAACGTCCTTTTAGCAGAAGGAATGTTGTTCAAATCTCATTGCGCAATTTTTAATTACTGCGGGAAAATACGACCTAATCTTTTAATTACGGGTGTTCTGGGTATTTATACGTAGATAGGTATAATAAAAAATGCTATTTATGTATGTCTTCTAGTAGGTACCCATAACACAAGCTCTACTTAGCTTGGGGCTAGATGATGTTGTGTGGATTGTCCAGCATTATTTATTTATTTATTTAATTAGATTATTACCTGGAAAGACCGAAAAAGTTTATAATTTCTCCCTATATTAAGTTAAGACCAAGTTGCAACACTTATTTTAGCAGTAAATAAGTTTGGATCCAGGGAGGGGGTCATGGGGGTCATGGGGGTCATGACCCCCTCCTGGGCTAGTTCCAGGGCTTAGGTGGACCACTAATTGAACATAATTAGTTAATTCAAGTCGGGCATGTCATGCCCGCGGTGTAGCTACCTGCACGTATCCCTCGTCGTCCGAGTCGGGTATGTGGTGCCCGCGGTGTAGTTACCTGTACGTATATGCCAATATTTCCTAAAAACTTTCCCCAGGCCTCATAACAATTTGGTTCATGCTGTGTGGAGATCTCCTCTTCTGCATATACCTCAGCCACATCACGACTCAGTTCGACCTTCTGTCTGTGAGAATACGGAGGTTGGTTTATGTGCCCATAGACAAACAACTGGTAGAAGACTATCCACTAGGTGAGTAGAGGTGACGACCTACATATCACTGACGACCGATGTGGCGCGGTGGGCGAT
Source organism: Ecliptopera silaceata (assembly GCA_932527185.1). Lineage (NCBI taxonomy): Eukaryota > Metazoa > Arthropoda > Insecta > Lepidoptera > Geometridae > Ecliptopera > Ecliptopera silaceata. The sequence continues at coordinate 5,056,556 of OW052213.1, read as the reverse complement.
GGTCCGCCTGCGATGCGACGCGGCGGATGCGGGTTAGATTCCCGCCTTGGGATTAATGTTTGTACGATCTGCGCAAATATTCCGGATGTCTGCGTATTTTATATGTTTAATAAAAAACATCTATCTATGTAATGTATTGTAATAAGTATGTCAGTCTTCTAGTACCCATAACACAAGCTCTGCTTAGCTTGGGGCTAGATGATGTTGTGTGGATTGTCCAGCAATATTTATAAATCACATGATGGGATTTTAATTTTTTTCAGCCACTTACAGCAAAGAATACGTTCAAAATAAAAAGAGGAACGAAAGTGACGAGAATACGAACTGGGACGAAATACACCAAAAGGATTTATCTGCAATTATTGTAAGACATCGATCTTTAATCAGGTACCTACTACTATAATACTTAGATAGATTATATTTATTTATTATCATGTTGGTTACAATTATTGGTCTTAAATTAAGATTACTATCATTTTATTAGAGTTTATGCAAATTATTTTCTACCCAAAACAAATACAAACGTTATAAAAAACTTTCACTGTGATTACTATTTTTTATTTTCTGGACAATCCACACAACATCATCTAGCCCCAAGCTAAGCAGAGCTTGTGTTATGGGTACTAGAAGACTGACATACTTAATACAATACATGAAAAGAGCCTCCTCTAGAGCTAGGCACGGTAAAGCAGTGTCTAGTCTGGCTAATCTTTCCAACACGATGCTACAACAACATACAGTTGTAGCATCGACACGATAAGAAGAAGAATACAATACATTACAAATTATAACTAACTAACTGATTTACATACCTACTTATACTTGTTTCAGGTTATCCCAAGATGTGGAAAATATGTTTAGTTTTGCGTTATTGGTGAATTTCTTCAACAGCTCCATCATCATTTGTTTTTGTGGCTTTTGTTGTGTTGTAAGTGAATTTGATTCCTAAATATATCCAATCATTTATTAATTTATTTTACAAAATCCACAGATCTTAGTATGTAGCTAAAATAACACATATTTTGTGGTGAGCCTTATATACAATAAGGGATTTATCTTATATAAAATATTTAAATGGCTATCGCCCATATTTAAATAAGTACCCATTTAATCTCGTCTATGGTGGCCTCTGTATCTTACCTAGATTATTTATCATAGATATGGGTCATTTTTTACCCATTTTCCGATTTAGGTACGGGACGCTGTAGTGTCTGGAACATTTATTTTAGTTAGAGTAGACTAGATACCTACCTAAAACATAATTTTTTTGTGTTTCTGTTTTATGTGCTATGTGTAGTCAATAAATGTCTAAATATTGTGTTTTTTTTCCTTCAGGTGGTCGAAAAGTGGAATGAAATGGTATACAAATCGTTCCTGACCACTGCTCTCTCACAGACTTGGCTACTGTGCTGGTATGGACAGAGACTGCTGGAATCTGTAAGTTTCCATTAATATTATATTGTAGAGCTCATTTATTTTTCTAGAAGTGCGAGCTATAATATATTTCTGTATAATCGAATGTTTTCTGTCAATCCAAAGGTTTTCTGGAAGAGATCGCTTATAGCGATAAGACCGCCCATTGTACGTCCTATTTTTAATTGTTTGTTTCTTTGTGTTTCTTTTATTGGTGTAGGTACAATGAAGTTACTTATATTCTATTCTATATATAAATATTCATGGACATTTCACACATCACAACACAATCTAGACCCAAACTAAGCAAATGTGGTATGCGTAGTCCTATTATCTACTTACTTTCCAAATGAATATGTTATGTACAATAAGTATAATTAGATACCTATCTATAAACATGTGTATAAAAGGCTAAACGGTATCTACCTATTTTGACAGGTGTCACGGCTCAGTTGGTAGTAGCTCTGCCTTCCATGCTGAGTCGTGAGTTCGATTCCCATCCAGAGCAAATGTTCGTGTGGTGATATGATATGATACATATTATTATATGTATTTGTTTGTTCTGTGTAGTTATTTACAAAAGCTCTGCATAGTTTGGGACTAGATCGCGATGTGTGAAGAATAATTATTATTTATTTATTTGATTGTATCAATGTTGGTGAAATAAAAAAAAATAAACTTTTTTTATTTTACAGAGTAAAGGAGTTTCCGATGCACTATATAACAGCGGCTGGTACAAATCAAATAATAGAGTCAAAAGCTCGATATTGATCATGCTTCACAGGTAATAGGACAGTAATTGTGGCTTAGCATCAGGTTTTATTGCTTTTCTCATAATAATAAACAAAATGATGGGTCCAATCGCTCCAATCAACAAAGGAGAATGGGCACTTTGGGCCACGGCTAAAAAAATTGTCCCTCAAGGTTGCCACATAGTACGTTTAAAAGGGCTTTTATAAGCCAAAATTTTACTATAATTACGGAAAAAATCCGTCAAATGGAAATCGAGATATTTCACTGAAATCGTTTTTCATTTAACATCATATTACTTAGAATTCTGAAGGCCCACAATAATAACTGTGATGGCGTTTAAAAGAACATTGAAAGAGCTTTAATTATTTCTTAAATTGTTTAAAAATCCAACCTGTGGAAATTGAGTTATTCCTGAAAAACTGTAGTATTGCAAAAAATAAATATAGTTTTTCGGAAATATCTCGATTCCCACAGGTTGGATTTTCGAACAATCTAAAAACAAATAAAGCCCGTTTCATGCCCTTTTCAACGCAACTGCAGGCATTTTTGTGAGCCTTCAGAATTCGGAGTAGTACGACGTTAAAATGAAAAACAGTTTTTCAAAATATATCGAATTCCATAGGATGGATTTTTTAAATAAAAATTGTAAAAGGTAGGCCTTTATAAACCCTTTTAAACATATTATGTGACAACCCTGAGGGACGAGTTTTTTAGTCGTGGCCCACGCTCCATACAGAATCGCCCATTCTCCTTTGGGTACTTATTTGTAACTTATTTTCAATAAGTATATTAAAAAAAAAGTAATAAAGAGGCTGGATCTCGGTCATTCAAAAATAGTACCTACTTACCTATATTTTTTCTATTTTTGGTTTTTAAATTTTGTTACCTTAAATATGAAACTATTTTAATCAATTTCATAAGTATTGAACTTCTTTTTTCAGATCTCAAAAAGCAGTTCATGTGACTACGTTTGGATTCACTGTAATTTCTTTATCAAGTTACACAACGGTATGAAAGGAATAAACTTAAAGTATAAACTTTCTAGAAGTACTATCATATACAAATTGTCTATAAAGTCATTTTTCATTGCAGATCATAAAAACAGCGTGGTCGTATTTCACATTGCTACTAAATATTTATAAGCAGTAACCACGTAGACCAACTTCAACTGAATAAAGTGCTTTTAGTTTCACTCTTTTTTTTATTTTATAAACTTATTTTGGTTTGATAGTCCTTAGATTACCTATCCTGTCTCTAAATTGATTTGACCAATAATTACTGGTCTAACGTTGACTAAAATCATTGGGAAGCTGATAAATACTTACTGAACTTAAGAGCCATCGAGTCCAGCTGTTTAGCAGTAAAATAGAAAAGCGCGCAGAGTAAATTAAATTTTTGCGCTGAAAGAGTACGTCAGTTATGTATAATGACGTTGGTAGAATTGGAGACCAAAGAGAATAGAACTAACACTGTTAGATTTACTAGGTTGGCTAAGCGTGTCAGTTTCATGAATGTCAAACAACTTTGACGTTTCATTTGTTTTGTTTGTCTTGCGGTGTCGGGTGTTGTTGTATCGATCGGGGAAATTAACAAAATGTCCAACAAAAAGAACAAGGCTCCGCAGAATCATGAGAGTGAGAGTGAAGAGGAGCAGGACTCCGGCAGTGAGAAGGATTCAGACGTAGATTCTGAAGGAAACTATGTCGGTGAGAAGGTAAATCATGGATATAACCTATAAACACATGGTAGAGTCTTTACTATCTTTTTCTTTCAATACTCGTAATAGCCTTATTTTCCGACCTCCTTAGTATTATAAATCATATTACCACCAGACAATCGCACAAGTTTTGAAACCTGATCATCTACATCACATTCCATTGTATGTATACATACGTACACCTTTGTCTAAACAACAAGTACCTAGATTATGTTTATAGCCGGTGTCGTATCGCAACGAATTAATTACGAAGTTTACTTTCCCATACATCAAAAATCTCTTGTTAGCCTGCAACAAGACATTTTTACATCCTTTAATGATTTCACAATCTTTGGTAAATCATGTCGAGTTTATCAATCAAAAATCGAAATAAATCAATACTTTTCTTGTCGATTCTGTCTAAAGAATTTTTCTAAACTAAATAAATGTATGGAAGGTGTTTGCTCAACCATTGAATATAAAGGGTTTATATATATAAAACAGACAGATCAATAGCAGAGTATCATTAATAGGGTCTTTTTAATTTTACCCTTTGGGTATGGAACCCTAAAAAGTATGTTCAAACTGTTGCTAACTATCAATAGGATGGCTCGACTGATCCTAATCAGAAACATCCTCACATCATGATACTGACTTAAACTTAACTTAACTTCCATAATAAACTTTTTCTCTTCAAAACTATATTTTTTTCATTTTTTTTTTATTAAAATTTCTTATATCTTACATGATTCTCAAAAAAACTTATTCCTTAAATGATTCTTAGTCACTTACTTAAATGATTTAATATTATTAAAAGTTTTCAATGAATATTTTTATAATTATTTCTGCGAAACTTTGATAGGAACTGCAAGCTGACTTTGAAGGGCGTAATCCAGAAGACTGCGACTTCCATGGCATCAAACAACTACTCCGACAACTGTTCCTCAAATCAGATGTGGATTTGGGAGGACTTGCACAGATCATTATTTGTAAGTTCTATCTTATTTTTTGTAGATTTTATAATTATAGGACAACAGGTCTAACTGACTGGAACTAAATGATTGAAAGGTGTCACAGATCAGTTGGTAGTGGCTCTGCCTTCCATGCTTGTGGGTTCAGTCATCAGCAAATATTTGTGTCATTAAATAAATATTTGTTCTGTATCTGGGTGTTATTATGTATTTATTTACCAACAATCATGTAGTTGCATAAAGTTCTATAATTTTATGTTATTTGCATTATAATGAAATTGTGTACTCTAGTTCATTCAAATTAAATAAACTCAATAATTTATTTCAGCTCAAAACTACATAGGTAGTGTAGTGAAACAATGCTTGGATGATGATATGGAGGCGGATGATGATGATGATGATGGCAGTGATGGCGTGTTTGGAGTCACCACTATACTCAACATTACTAAGAGAAAAGTATGTTTATTAACATATTTTTTTAACCTATACTGTCCCACTGCTGGGCAAAGGTCTCCCCCAAAGCCTTATTAACATTATGACAAATTAATTTCATTAATATAATTACTGCATGCTAAGTCTAAGCGAAATATGTTGAACCTACTTTCTGATATTATACATCTGTAAATTAACCACATTTTATGCAATAAATAAATTTCATTTCATTTAATTTTTTATTGACAAATGTACATGGAATATTTAAAATACACACTATAACAGTTGAGCTATCTAATCTAATACAAAAGTATAATAATATTTGACTAAAATCAAATTCATTGCATCAGAGTAATTACTCGCTAATTATTATTCAAAAAATATTGACCATACTATTTTTTTTACCTATATTGTCCCACGCTGGGCAAAGGTCTCTCCCCAAAGTCTTCCACTCATCCCAGTCCTTGACCAAATTAAAAAAACTAATTTTCATAAATTGATTTTTACCAACAACATGACAAAAAAGTTGTCCATAAATATGTCTATATCTTTTTTAGGATGAACCCAGCATACAACAGATTAGAACGCTCCTCACCACTTTAGCTGAAGAAAATGCTGATGATAGAACAAAGGCTCTCATCAAGAAGATACTGCACGATGACTCGGGGCATGTCGGACTTGTTATTAATGAAAGGTACCATTATTTTCGACGACCGATGTGGCGCGGTGGGCGATGGTCCGCCTGCGGCGCGGAAGGTTGCGGGTTCGATTCCCGCCTTGGGATAAATGTTTGTATGTTCTGCAAATATTTATTCCGGGTGTTCTGGGTATTATATGTATAATAAAAAATATGTATCTATATAATGTATTATATTATATCAGCGCGGCAATGCAGCCAGTGTCTTGGGTACGCTTCCGATTGGTACAGATTTGGATCAGTTGAGCTATCTATAGATCGTTTGCAACGGTCTGTAGATAGCTCAGCTGTTTTTTATGTATTTTATATGACTATGTACATTTTGTAAATACTGTATAGTCGTAAGTTTTTTTGTGTATGTAAGTTTATATTAAGTATGTCAGTTATCTAGTACCCATAACACAAGCTCTGCTAATAGCTTGGGACTAGATGATGTTGTGTGGATTGTCCAGCATTATTTATTTTACTTCAGTTTTACTTCCATACATACATCCATTTTATAATCTTTTTAGTCCACTTTGTGTTTTCTACCCTGCCTATATGTCCAGATTCAATAAACAAATAATGCTGGATAATCCACACAACATCATCTAGCCCCAAGCTAAGCAGAGCTTGTGTTATGGCTACTAGAAGACTGACATACTTAGTACAATACATTACATAGATAACTATTTTGTATTATACATATAAAATACCCAGAACACCTGTAATAAATATTTGCAGATCATACAAACATTTTTCCCAAGGCGGGAATCGAACCCGCAACGCGCCACATCGGTCGTCATATATAAGATTTTATATAAGCTTTGCTGAATCAGGTATTATAGTCAACTATGTCCATGAATATTTATAAAAAAAAACTTGTTCCAGAATCTTGAACATTCCCGCAGCAATCAGTGTGCCTCTATTCTCATCGCTACAATCGGAGCTGGACAAGGCGATCAAACGCAACATGCCATATACATTCCGCTATCTAGTCTGGATCAGCAAAGCTTTTAATACTGGTGGTGAGTACAATACAATAAATAAATAATGCTGGACAATCCACACAACATCTAGCGCCAAACTAAGCAGAGATTGTGTTATGGGTACTAGTAGACTGACATCTTCTATACTTATAATAAAACTGTATCTCTACAGTTTTATTCGCAATCGTTTTTTCTCCGATTCACTTTGCAAAACAGACTACCACATAAGAGCCTTTTATTTTTCAGTGTTTTATATAATCTATGACACTCGGCAATAATGTGGCTTTCTATTGGTGAAAGAATTTTTAAAATCGGTTCAGTAGATCCCGAGATTACCCCTTACAATTTAACAAACACACAAACTTTACTTCGTTATAATATTAGTATAGATGTTGTTGCTATCTTTCTAGAAGGTTCAGCCGAGGTGCTGTTCGCGAACCAAGAAGAGAAACCAGTAGCTGACGAAGCCCTCGCCAGTTTCGAAGTAGACGTCACAGAGCAGGCGGAGCTCTCGCAGTGGGACTACGAAGGAGGCGCACTAACTCCTTTAAGAAAGGTATAAAACCTCATTCTTCTCCTGAAACTTTTACCCCCATCTTATAAAAAGTTAGCGTTGATATTATGTCATCATTACGTATGGTAATCAAGACATCAAGTCTGCGCTAACTTTTTATAAGATAGACCTTTAAGCTATTGCATAGCTTCTATCGCGGGCCTTCATCGTGGAGACCGAATCCAGAAAGTTCGTAACGAATTAACCTAATATTATCATGCGTAATCCAGCAACTTAAGGTGACGGGTATAGCCAAATGCGTGTTTTTGGGGATGTTTTCTGAAGAAGTCATAGCATGTGGAGTTCTGAAACTTATTATTTCCTATAACACATATATTGAACTAGTCAGGTAGGAAACAAAATGTGTGCTCTTGGTTATAGTTTAGGTACTTTAAAATGTAAGTTTTTGCAGAAGTGTGGTTTTTGATCCCATTTCTTATGGGTTTGGCAGATTTGTTTGGTACCAAACTCAGCACAGCTATTCTTATGGTTCGTATCTAGTATGTTGTTGTAAAATTATTCTACATTAAGGTGTTTAAAGAAGAAGAAGAGTAGCGTCTTAGGAACTATAAGTGTTCGATTGCTGTGTGCTCGCAAATTTTCATAAGGCGCTGCTTAAGAGTTTGACAATCCGAACTGTGCGCAGCTCATTATGTGTTTTGCGTCGTTTTCAGCATTCTTACTGAAGTTGAAAATGCGACGTTGCCACGCTGACTATCTAGAGTTTAACCACTGCGAGTTTAAAAACTATGCCGTGTTACAAGTTTAACGTGTGTGTAGATACAATGAATTAATAATAAAGTTGGAAGTTTATGACATTTTTATTTATTATGAAAAATTTCACCCTACCCGTCGCCTTAACCGCGACAGTCCCCGAGTGCCACGTCTTTTTTTTTCATGAGCACAGTTACCTACTTATTTTTTTTAATTTGTGTCCTTGTGTCTATAGTTGTTGAGAAACTAACACTAAATGTTTAAAAAAAAAGAAAACCCCAATAAAGATTATAATCTTGAATTGTTGTGTTTAGCTTTATCAATAAATAATTTAATATTTCTACCATCTGAGAATGCAATGTTAACTAGCCAGATCTCAAGAACATTTTCTGCCAACAAGACATTATTCTTTCTATAATTTTAGAGATGAAGTGGTTAAACATGATTTTATTTTGTTTCAGGTGCTTATCCTAGACGGCAACAAATTCAATACTTTAGTAGCACTTATTAAACAAGAAGTGGAAGGAGTGTAACTTGCTTATCACAATAGTGATCGTATTTATGCCATTTACTACACAACATATTTATATTTTAATATAACCTAAGCTTTATTTTGTCGTTTTATTTAATAATATTAGGTATAGTCACTTATTAGATGTGTATGTCCTTAGCAATTAATATTGTCTATGTCTGTCTGTCTGTCTAATTACATAAAAGATTCTCGATTTTTAAGTATGCTTTCATTTAGTCCAGATTTTTTTTCTAATATAAATTAATTTGAAATTGTCATATCTTAGTTTAAGTGTTTCATGCAAAAAAAAACAGAGAAAGGTGAATAATAATAAAACACAAAAGTACGGTAAGTAAGTATAATAAGATCATAATCGCTAAATAATAATTATATACTAGAATTCCTTAACATAAATTGCATTGTCTTATCAAAATAATCATAAATTGATTTAGTCAACGAGAAATTATTACTGCGTTCAAAAGTAAATAGTTTCAAATACATTTAGAAACAGTAAAAGCTAGATTAATCTTTATCTTCAAGAGGTTGCTAGCTGCTAACTTTGACAATAACCTCACCTAATAGCACTAACTGGGCGAGTTACAATATTTCAATGGAATTTATAGAAAAAAAAGACGTGTGGCACTCGGGGACTGCCGCGGTAAAGCTATTGCATAGCATTTTGCGCTGGATTACGCATGCGCAGTGTTAGGTTATTTCCTTACGGATTGTGTATTTAGCTCTTTACTTTGACAATACTATCGATAGGACAAGTTACTAATTCATATCGAACTTAAATCATTACTTTTAAAGAGTAGCCATTCTGATTTTTATATACCTTATTTAAAAATCGATAAAATATCGTCGTCTCTTTCTCATACACTGAGATGACAAAGATAGATATTAATATGTACAATCAAAATCAAATCAATTCAGAAGAAATCAACAAAATTACATGATTATAAATCTAAAATACTACATAGTACAGTTTTTATAAAGACACAAAGCATCCTTCATCATGAAATCTCTCAATGCGCACAATCCCTTCAGAATTTTTGTGTTTTGATCCATTTTCTGTATGTCAGTTTCCGAGAGACTCTTGTCTTGGGCTAGGAAACCATTGATAGCTTCTTCCGTCATCCAATGCGCGGGCAGTTTGTTCATGTTGTAATTTGCTGGGTCTGGGTTCATTGGCATTGGGGTCAATGACTTCTCCCATGGGGTCATGTATTTCTGCTCGGAGTGAAGGCCTTCGATGTATCTGGGGGATTATTTTTTGCATTGTATTGGTGTAACTGGCAAATTTGAATGGAGATTTCGATTACGCTTTAATATAGCTAGCTAGTTTAAATTAATTTATGAGATGCCTAAATAAAAGATGACAGCGAGGTGCATGCATGTTGCCTGTTTTTGGCGATAAGACTCATAACTTCGCTTGTTCGTTAGTTTGTACTAGTAACCGGTTGTTTGTTTGTTCGTCTATTTATTTAGTTCGTTCGATTGTTCGTTTGTAATATTAGTCGTCTTTATAATATTAGTTTAGATAAGTGTAGTAGGTACCTGATGTATGCCTCGGAGTGTGTGACGCGCTGTGCGCGCGGCGGCGCGGTCACGAAGAGCGGGTCGAGCGCGGCGCGCGCGGACGGCGCGTGCGCGAGCGCGTGCGCGGGCACCTCGCCGGGGGACGGCGTGTTGCGCGCCATGGGGGACATGCTCGACAACGGCGCTACACACACACAACATTATTACTGTTCATCATCATTATCATTATTTAAATAAATAAATAATGCTGGACAATCCACACAACATCATCTAGCCCCAAGCTAAGCAGAGCTTGTGTTATGGGTACTAGAAGACTGACATACTTAATACAATACATTACATAGATAGATACTTTTTATTATACATATAAAACACCCAGAATAAATATTTGCAGATCGTACAAACATTTATCCCAAGGCGGGAATCGAACCCGCAACCTTCCGCGTCGCAGGCGGACCATCGCCCACCGCGCCACATCGGTCGTCATTATTTATTTATTTATGTATGTATTTAATTATTTATAACCAAATTTTACAAACTTAATGAAGTACTTATTTACTATAATTATAGGTAGATAAGGGTGTAGGTAGGTACCTATCCGTATACCCATTACCCATATACATCATATACCCATTGACCTATATTAGTCCACTGCTGGACGTAGGTCTCTTTCAAGGCGCGCCACTGAGCCCGGTTATTTTCGTACGGTTATTCATAAGTAAAACCCTTTTAAACGTACTATGTGGCAACCTTGACGGACGATTTTTTTTAGTCGTGGCCCAAAGTGCCCATTCTCCTTCGCACACACTACGTACACGTTACGTTGATGAACCTAAGATAAATAAATATAAATATTACCTCCCGGAGACATAACCCCGCTGCGAATATTGACAATTTTAGGTTTCTTCGACGGCACAAAGTTTCTGAAACAAAAAAATATCACACATAACAATATACTTATACAGAAAAATACATTATTTATCATGAACCTACAACTCTAAAACAACTTGATGAATCTAACTACGAGACAAAGAGAAAATAAAAAAAATGACGTGTGGCACTCGGGGACTGCCGCGGTAAAGCTATTGCATAGCATTTTGTGCTGGATTGGTGGTGTTAGGTTATTTCTTAACACAATTTCTGGATTCGGTCTCCACGCTCAAGGCCCGCGAAAGAAGCTATGCAATAGCTTAAAAATGGATAATAAGTAATTAAATATATTTGTAGACTCACCTAGACCGTTCATGCACCGCCATCATCTTCCCATTGCCCTTATTGACGTGCAGATCGCGCACATGTCTCGTCAAACGCAATAGATTGACGGTCTATCTTATAAAAAGTTAGCGCAGACTTGAAATATTGATAACCATACGTAATGATGACATAAAGTCAACGCTAACTTTTTATAAGATAGGGGGTGAGTAAATAGTATATATTAACTCACCTAGACCGTTCATGCACCGCCATCATCTTCCCATTGCCCTTATTGACGTGCAGATCGCGCACATGTCTCGTCAGTCGCGGTAGATTGAGTAAATAAATAATGCTGGACAATCTACACAACATCATCTAGCCCCAAGCTAAGCAGAGCTTGTGTTATGGGTACTAGAAGACTGACATACTTAACACAATACATAAGAAATAGTATTTGTAAACTCACCTAGACCGTTCATGCACCGCCATCATCTTCCCATTGCCTTTATTGACGTGCAGATCGCGCACATGTCTCGTCAGTCGCGGTAGATTGGGGAACGGCGCCTGTCCCTTCCTCACGCGAGCGCACGCACGCCACAGACACGCGAACTCAGCGCCGCCACTGCCGCGGTAGTGATTCTGTACGTGACCTGGGGGTACTGAACCTGGGGGTACAATAAAATTTATAAAGATCAATATATCAAGGACCGGGATAAGTGGAGGGGTTTAGAGGCCTTTGCCCAGCAGTGGGACGATTTAGGCTAGAGAAAAAAAATGTATCGATCCTTATCTCTTTTCAAGACTTCAAAAAACGAGGAGGTTCTCAATACAATTGTATGTTTTTTTTGGAATCATGTATGTAACATGATTTCTTCACCAATTATGAAGCTATTTTGATGATTCTTAATCGGTAGGACATAATAATATGTAGATACGTCTGAGGTGATCCAATATAAATTTTATGAAGTTCGAACTAGCACTTTTTGAGTAATCTTTGTTTTAAGACTCATGACTTCGATCGTGACACGCAGCGATCATCAAGATATCATGTGAATCGGCAAGATGCAGCGACATCTAGTTGTCCTTATAACTACTACCAACTGAGCTGTGACGCCTGTCATCTCAATAACTTTTCGATGTACCTGTTTCTTCTTATTGTGTCGATAGAAGAGATTAATTTTGATAGATGTTTTGCCAACACTGCAGCACTACTTCTGCATATAAAAACAAGTTTTATACATAGTTAGATCGAGTAATCAGTAGGAATATTAATAACAGGTTTAAAATAATTAATTACATTAGGCCAGTTACTAAGGTAACTGTTTATGTGAATATGCTTAGTTCTAAGTATTAGCTCTAAGTACCATTGTTTTCTTTCATTTTAAGCCTATATTGAACAATAAAAACAAAACATTTATTTAAATCTTAACTAGCTTAACTTACTGGTTAACATACTAGTTAACTAACTGGTTAACTTACTGTTAGTGCCATCCCCGACGCAATGCTCCATACAATCTCCCAGATCTTCGAACTGGAAGTCGCAATTATCCCACGCGCATTCGTAAGTCATCTCCATTTGCGTCTGAAAACAAAAACTATGTTTTAGCGGACCACTTGGTCATATTCATATCATATTTTAAGCTTACACTACTAATCTTTTGTCACTCTATATTGTGTTTTTGTTATGAAAATAAATAAAATATCTTGACTTGATTTCCAGTTTGAGTATTAACTTTAGGTACACCAATTGTATATCCTAAAACATACTCTTTGCATAAGATCCACAAAAGGCCTATGTCCCTTTTAGGATTATCAAGTTATTGTTACAACATTCTACACATACAAGAACACGAAAACAACGAACGGCGTAAACGTAAATGCGTCTCGCCGCTCTCTCTTCCCACCTTTTTTAAGCTATTGCATAGCTTCTATCGCGGACCTTGCGCGTGGAGACCGAATCCAGAAATTCCGTAACGAAATAACCTAACACTGCGCATGCGTAATACAGCAAATAATGCTATGCAATAGCTTTACCGTGGCAGTCTTCGAGTGCCACACGTCTTTTCTATCGAAGCAATCAAAAACCCCCCATAAACAACCTTCTATTTAAAACATACAAATACCAACGCCTTGGAAATGATTATCTAAAAGCAAACTACAACAAACGACGACCGATGTGGCGCGGCGGGTGAAGGTCTGCCTGCGACGCGGAGGTTGCGGGTTCGATTCCCGCCTTGGGATAAATGTTTGTACGATCTGCAAATATTTATTCCGGGTGTTCTGGGTATTTTATATGTATAATAAAACATATGTATTATGTAATGTATTGTATTAAGTATGTCAGTCTTCTAGTACCCATAACACAAGCTCTGCTTAGCTTGGGGCTAGATGATGTTGTGTGGATTGTCCAGCATTATTTATTTATTTATAACTAACGTGTGCAGATAATTCTCGCATTTCCTCAGCGAGCCGCGCCGATGTTTCCTCGTTGCATCTCGCTGCTCTCTCCTCCCAGCTTTGTTTAGTAGATGCGGGTAGCGATCTCCATTCGTTACCGACTATCCGAGATATCTCGCCTAGGGGAACACAGAATTAGTCCTATACTTATACTATAAGCAAGGTATAGAGCGCTGACGAATTGTTTTGACATTTGTTTGATGAAAAATAGAACATAATATTCACGGACAATTCACACATCCCACTCTTGTACTATGGGAACAAGAATGCTGATAGAATACTTTTTTTTTTGTTAAATACATACACAGAAACACCCTGACACAGAATAAATATTAATGTTTATCACAAAAACATTTGCTCTGGGTGTGAATCAAACCCACAACATGGGAGGCAGAGCTACTACCAGCTCAGCTTCCCAGCTTCGCCTGGCACACTTTTTTTTTATTTGATAATTGGTAACAGAATTGTTTAGTGTTTCTGTTTTAATGTTTGCTTTACATTTTGTAGAACAATGGCGAGTCAAATCAACACAACTATGTAGCTGTCTATAGATTGTGTTTTTGAAAGTATAAATCGAATTTGAAATTGTGTAGATAGTAATGATTTAATGATATTACTGTGTCTGAATGCTAATGAGTACGTTTTTTTGTAAGTATAATTAAGCAATCTAGATCAAATAGATAGCTTTGCTTGGTTTGCGACTGAATGTGTCAGTTAAAAATGTCTATGAATACATATTATCATTTTACGATCTCTATTGTCCCACTGAGAATTACCAAAAATACTAATAATATTAATTTAAGTATATGAGTTTATACATTCGTTAAAGCGCTGTATACCTTGCTTATTATTATATATGAACATACCTTTGAAAATGGCGAATCAATTCGCGACATAACTTTTCCTTTTTCAGTTTTTTCTTGAGATCCTTTGGTAGGCAGTAACATATAGAAACTAGATAAATTATGTCACGTCTAAGATTCTACAAATAACTAACAAATCGCCGTAATCGTAGAATAAGGACGGATGTGCAAAACTGCAGGTTTACATTTTATGTCATTACTTTAAAACGGTTACGCCTATCAACGTGAAATTTAGACAAGTTGCTATATGTGTATAGGCCTTTACAATTTAATTCTTCTTAGCGTGTCGATGCTACAACTGTATTTTGTTGTAGCATCGTGTTGGAAAGATTAGCCAGACTAGACACAGCTTTACCGTGCCTAGCTGTTACCGGTGTGCAATTTAATACAACTTTGAGTTGCATACAAAGTAAATTATAGGTTAATTAATTAAATAAAAAAATGGCCAAAAATTACATCCGTCTTTGTTCTACGATCATGGCGAAATATACAATAAAATATATAAGGTTCTATCACTACTTTAAATATGCAACCCATGCGTAAAGCTTGAGAAACTAGTATTTTAAATAAATAAATAAAACCGACTAGGACAAGCATTCAATACGTATTTTCAGCGTTAATTTATTTGAATTAAACAATTAATCATACAATATTTAAAACCAGTATATTTTTTTAATCAAAACTATTCTTTTACTACAAGGACACAGCCGCTAAGCAGTCATATTACGAGTGCTTAGCGGCAGAAATAAGTACGGTAATACTTTTACGGAAATATTATTTCAAAATGGCTATACTACTACACGTAATACAAACCTACCATAGGGAAGCATTGGGCACTTGTGACTTGATTACGAAATTATCTCGTAATGTTGAGACTGAATATAATTTTAAGAAAGTTCTTTCTAAGATATGTAGCCAAATACGTGGTGCAATAAGAATTATCAATAAATGTTGTTTATCTAGAAAATCTAATTTTTAATGCATTAATTTGTGAAAAAGTGCCCATACCTCCCCTAACTGTATGTTCTCAATAATATCTCATTGTGTGTGCTGTGTCTGGGTGTCGCTATGTTTTTTATTATGTATGTAGTACGTTATTTACAAAAAGAAGTTTTAAGTTATTAAGTAAGTTACTTAGTTTGTGACTAGATAGCGTTGTGTGAAATGTCCATTATTATTTTTTATTATTAATTGTGAATAAAATGCTGCAGTTTAAACTGACCTTTAAGTATGGTAGTGTAAATCGGTTCTTAGAACATACAGAAACAAGTTAGGATAGTAACCATTTTGGATAGTACTGTAAGATAGCTATTCTATTTGTAATAAAGAAATAATAATAATGAATAATAAACAAAACACGATAATATTGCTACAGCCAATTCTAAAAAAGCTCTACGAAGATTAGGCAATAGTGACCTACCAGACTTCGCATTTTTCAAATCCTTGTTGGCTGGGTACATAAGTGGGTGTAAGAATTATTTACATAGGTTATTTACGGCCGGTTTCTCGAACGATGATCAACGAAAAAATCGAATAATTACTATGTGTCAAAGTCGGATCAATCGTGATTTGGGTTTCCAGAAACCGGCCGTTAGTGCAACTAACTTCACTATTCATTCCAGAGAGGGCGCCATTATAAATTGTTAACATAATATGTGGATTTGGACCAAAATAGAAATTTAGCGTGATAAGCTGTTGGCAACATTGTTACGATTTTTCTCAACTGGTGGCTCGATCTAGTTTCTTTTCCAGGAACTAACTCGATTCTACCAATATTATTGTTACTTTATTTTTACAGAGATTCACTAGATGGCGCTATCCGACATTTTTTTGTAGAAGAAATTGTCTATCGTTCATTCTATGATTCATTTTTAATTGTCGATGGTAAATCCGCCATTACAGATTTGTCTGACGTCATCGGACACCCTCAAAATCTACATTTTCAATGCAGTTTTTTTTAGTTGTTCGGGCATTTGATTTTATGCCCAAATAAGGACATTTGTGGACTCTAGAGGTCGTATCACGGTCATAGCAGTGGGAGAGGCAGAGGGTATAAATAGAAGCCTTCGCTGGAGGCTCATTCTTTTCTGTTTGGACATCGTTGTCGGGCTGACTAAGTTGCAGTCGAAGTCGCTGGAGGTACGCGCTATTCTAATTCGTCAGCGATTCTCTAGCCAGTGTCATCAAGTGCGGAATTATGTGATTTTCAGGACCGCTGAGTTCAGCAGAAAAGCCGTAAGCCTGCCGCCTGCAGCCTGCCATTTTCAAGCTTACATAGCTTCGCTATTATCTCTGAAAAGGAGATACTTCGTTTAACCTCCAAAATCAGGTACGTAAACGAAGCTTTCACTATATTTTGCAGGCTTTAAAATGTGTTATTTAGGAGTATAATTTCTGTGTACATTACCGTATAGGTTAACTATTGTGTGGAAGTTTGAACCAGCTACAGCGTGGCTGCGCGTTGCCACCTGGAGTGCTTTCTTTATTTGATCTTACGCTTACTGCTTTTGCTCACATGCGAATGGTGATTTCCAGGAGGTGCTTGGTACGAGCTACACTGCTTGGTACGGGCCACACCGGCTTAGTACAGGCTTGGTACGAGCGACACCTGCATGGTACGGGCTACACCTGCTCAGTACAGGCTAGCCTACCTCCGCTTGCCGCGTGCCTAGCTCCGCCGCTGACCACGCGCCCAGCTCGTGCAGGCCTGCTGAGTGTGCCAGCAGCCGCGTGGCGCAAATCCGTGCCGCCGCGTGTCGACCAAGCGTGAGGCTGTGATTGCGGTCCTCACCACGTGGCCAGCCATCTCTCCGGTCGGCCACGATTACTAGCCCCCTCCGTATCAAAAGTCGGTATTTATACACCCTTCGGGGTTCCATTTTTATTATCGGATGTAAATCCTGGCGCCCACTTTAATCTGAAGCACGTTCCACGTGGATCATAATTATTTTACCTAACGTTGAATAATTGAGGAAGTTATTTAGTAAATAAATATAAGTTTTCTGTAGTAGAAGGATAATCATTGCTCACCGAAAGACGTTCCCACATACTTTGTACCCTAGAGAGAGCTCTATAGAGCGAGTCGGCAAACTTTAATTTATGTACTTAGAAAAATGATGTATTTACTTTAGCGTTAACCTTATATAATCCATATTTCAACATTTTGTGTCAGGTAAAATACTATAGTTAAATACCGTTGGTTTTGATAGGAAGTTTTATTATGGTAGTTTGATAGGAAGTTTTATTGTTGTAGTCTGATAGGGTGTGTAATAATTAAGTATTTACCTGTACCTATAGTTGTAAAATAGGAAATTTATAAAATAAAATAACATGTACTGATTGATCCAGTATTTTATTTAAACATGCCACTTTAGGTAGGTCTTCTATATCTTTTTAATTCGTAACAGTAAGGTCTAACTTCTTTTCCTTTTTAATTCGTAACAACATTATTTGGGAAAAATGTAATGGCAACATTATAATCGTCTTTGCCATAACAGTTTATGTTAGTAGCACTGCAGAGAATTAGTTATGAAAATATTAATATCGGTTCTATAAATATACTACAATTTTCAGTGGACTAGCTCGTTAGTAGGAAATTCAAGTTAACATTATACTAGTTTAGAATCATGAGTCTTTGAAATTGTTAATAGTTTTATAGAAATTAGATTCTATAAATGACGTCACACTTTAAGGGGGATCAACGAAGCGTGATAAGGGGTGGGGATGGTTCATAAATATTGTGACATCACATTTTTCGAAATATACTACTTTATAAGTAGATATCTAAGGATTAAATGCAATGGGTATGAATCAATTCCTGGTTGGACAACATTGATACCCAAAGTAGGATTACCCTGTGTTATAATATTAAATAAGTTCAATTTAAACTAAAATGCCAAAATGTGATATCACACTAGGTCTCACAAATGTGACTTACTGTGACAAGGGAGAGGTCTAAAAACACGATTTCGTATTGCCGGTTGGTCTATATTTTACCGGGACACCATGGCGGCGCAACCAGTCGCCGCCACCAACAAAATGTACGTTTGGTTGCGCAACCAAACGGACACCAGGTGAGTAACTCTCTATAGAGCTGTATACATTTTGTTGGTGGCGGCGACTGGTTGCGCCGCCATGGCGTCCCGGTGAAATATAGCCCTTATTCATGGATAGTTCATTAGATCTACGCTTTAATGCAAAATAGTCCAATAAAATTTCCAGTTTACTTCTTTAGTTAACTTACCAAAAGTACTATCAGGAAGGTAGCTTCCCTACTTAATGTGATATCACATTTTAGTTTAAATCTCAGAAATATGACCAACTGTGACAAGGATGAGGGAGTTAAAAAAATCATGATTTTGTGTAACGTTATTCATGGATAGTTCATTAGATCTACGCTTTGATGCAAAATAGTCCAATAAAATTTCCAGTTTACTTTTTTAGTTAACTTACCAAAAGTACTATCAGGGTTATTAGCAATGATAGCTTTACGAACTTCGCTCGAGTACAGAATATACCCGGAGACGACCTTCGGCTTGGACTCCTTCTTCTTCTTTGTGCTGGCAGGCGTCGCCGCAGTGCGCTCTTGAGTCGTTGTCAACGATGGATTGTATGGGTTACTGTTACCACCTAGACAAACAAAAAATAATAGTACATTGTTCACCGAGAGGAGAAAGTGACCGATTACCGTCGAGGGTGTCGTTTGAAGCCCGAGCCGCAGGCGAGGGTTTTAAAACACCCGAGATCGGGAATCGCACTTTCTCTTGAGTGATACATAGTGCTCTATACTACACCTACGAGGAAAATAAAAAACTAAAATTTTCACATGTTATTTTTTCAAATTGTTTGACACCATCCAACACACAGCTAGTGGCCAGTGTCATTTTGCGAACTTGGAGATAAAAACTCACTGTAAAAACTTTTTGGCTTTTGATATTTAGGTTACCAGCGCATAGTCTTACCCAAAATTAAAAAAGAAAAACCACGTAAGAAATGGATTTTCATACACTTTTCTCTCCCGCTCAGATGCGTTTTCTCGCCGCATATTTGTTCGATATGCAATGACGTACTTTCTACCGTAAATTTGATAAAGTATCAAGGTACTTTCCGAGCAGGTGTAGTATAAATAAATAAATAATGCTGAACAATCCACACAACATCATCTAGCCCCAAGCTAAGCAGATTAGACAGAGGTCACAGTTTAGTTGGTAGATCTGCCTTCCATGCTGTGGGTAGTGTACTTAATTTCTAATGGGAACAAACATTTGTGTGATGAACTACGAAATTTTGAATTCTGTATCTGGGTGTTATTAAGTTTATATAAAATGTGTGCTATCAGCAATCTAGTCTCAATAATTCAGATTGTGTAAATTGTAATTACACATTTATTTATTTTTATGTTGAAAATTGTATATTGTTTAGTCATTAAAAAATACAAGTAGACAGCCTAGCTCAAACTTAAAACGTATATTAGTGTGATATCAGCAGTCTAGTCATAGTACAAGCTTTGCGCTTAGTTTGGGACTAGAGTCACCTAGAGTGTGACATGTGAATTGTCCGTGAATATTGATAAGTTATTACCTATAGATAGTGGTGTAGCGGGCGATGCCAAAGACGAGTCGTCGAGAGAATTCTCCAAAATCATCTCAACATCCTGACTGCCGATCGTCGTGTTGATGAGATTCGTGAACTGAGGCTTCGCGTCCTGAAACCAAAGCGTTTATTTATTTCAAATTGAGTGCCAACAACACAATATGGCGTTCATTGTATTTGTAAGAAGAGAAATATCTAAGTGTTATTATTTGCTAGCTCATGCCCGCGACTTATATGGATATAATGATATGTTAAGACTATCATCATTATATTTCCAAAAATGAACCCCTCCAAACTTTGTAATTCTAACGTGTGAGAGGAAATACATTGCAGCTTGCACTTTTCTGACAGGCGTCACAGCTCAGTTGGTACTAACTCTGCCTTCCATGCTGTGGGTCACGGGCTCGATTCCTACGAGTGTTTGTGTGATTAAATGTCCATGAATGTTTATTTATTTAATATTTACAGTAGGTAAGTAAATGTTTTTTTCTGATCCATTTTTTAATCTCTTAAGTTTTTTAAAACGGTTAAGATTCTTTGAACATTGTGGTATTAATGTTCTTAACCGTTTAAAAAAAATACAATATGGTCTAAAACTCTAAATTAATGTAATGCTTTAAATACTCTGCTTGTAATTTCTGATCTATCATATATATAACTATTGTATCCTTTAAACGTTTAAGATAATTTACACCGTAATAGCTTACAATATGATCCACATTGATGTGAGGGTTGTAAGACTTCTGTGTGAATGCAGCCGTCGAGCTCGCTTGTACCTCTGTGGCTGACGCTAACACTGGAGGACCCATCTTCTTCGAGAAATAGTATATCTGTAAACAAAAGTTATAATAAGGATCATATAAAAAGGCCGTAAGTTTCTTGTCCGTTCTTCTAGGCAATGGTCGCGTGGAACTGGCACCTAGAATCACCTAATATGTAAGATGATTCTATATGATCCTTGTGATTTTATTGAATAAAGTAATTTTTGACTTTGACTTTAAAATACCTTCAGTTAACTGAAGATCACTATAAGACACCCTGTATAAGTGTAATAAACTTACTTCATCGACGGTTACATCTTTAGTGTGTTCAAATTTGCGCAGTCCCGCCTTCAATTTGCGCGAGAGTCGATTCGACTCGTCGTACAAAGATTCGCACACAAATATGTCATTTTCTGCTATTTCTGTGGGACGACCTGTGTTGAACAAATAAAAAGTTAAGCATACTAATAATATAATTATAAATAAAATTATTAATATCAGATCTTACACTTGAGATAATCTTCGTAATCCAACACAGAGCATTTCCCAACGATGCCCACAAGTGGACTAGTGTCGTGCATTGTCGTCAGCAAAACTTCTTGTTTGTAGAACGGCTGAAAACAAAAAAAATCGGCCATTTTGTTATTGTTGTCAAATTGTCTTCAGTCTAGCGATATTTATGAGTATAACAGTCAAATAAATGGTGACAAAAATGGTGTTTCAATTGGTCATTTAAAAATCTTTTCCAAAAATAATCGGATTTTATTATTTTGTTTGACTATGTTCACATCAATAATTATTTATTTATTTCATTAATTATATAAATAAAATACCTTGTTGATGATGTTAGCCACATCGGCCGGGAAAATGAGGAATGGTCCACGGAAATAGCACTTGTTACTGAAACAAAAAACAATAATAAATAGTAAATACTCAATAAATACCGACGAGATGGAGCGACGATCTGCGGAGTGTAGCAAACACTGGATGAGAAGAGCCGAAGACCGGACTCAGTGGCGCGTCTGCAGAGAGACCTACGTCCAGCAGTGGACTGATATGGGCGATGATGATGATGATGATGATGATTGGAGGAATTTCGCCAAAGACTGGGATAAGTTTGGGGGAGACTTTTGCCCAGTAGGACAATATAGGATGAAAAAAAAAAAGAATTAAATACATATAACTCACTCGCCCGTCTCCCAAATAGTGTCAACTTGTGCAATCATCTGCTTGCCTCCGTCGGTCACCACGTATACATAGTCCCCGGTTTTGATAACGCCGGAGCAAACCGTGTTGTATTGCTCATAGTATGTGTTCTCATCGTCTGTGCCGAGAGGATTGTACATCACTACATCCTGTAACAAAAATACAAATTAGAAAAATAATGTATTTCATCATCATCATCAAGTCAGGCTGTGGCTGACTGGACCCCCTGCTGGGTGGGTATAGGTCTATCTTCGCTCTTTCCAGTCCGCGCGGTTAAGACCCGCTCTCATGAATGAATAAATGAATTTATTTAACCAAAAACAAACAGTTAATAAATTACATGAAATATAAAATTAGATAAAGATTTTAATATTTTATTCATATGAGGTGTCATAATGAGAACTGATTTTTTCGGCAGAAAAATTTCAAGTTAAAAACTAACGTTCTCAACACAAGTTTTTCTTAAGATAGAGGCTATAGTGCCCAACCAAATGCTATCCAGCAGTTTTGATAATAAGCTAAGACTACTTGTTTATAAATAAGTACATGAATATGAATAATATTAAAAATCTTACAGGTCTGTCTTTCTCCTGCACATTTTCCAAGACTTCAAGCTCGGCTAGTTCGTCCTTATGTTTTTCCACACGTTCTCGGAATACTGACACATTCCTGCTGGGCTCCAACGGCACCTGAAATCATATAAATGGTATTACAAAACTGTAAGATTAAAAAAATATACAATACAATAGATTTATTAGTAAATTGTTAATAATAGAAACAGTTAAGCCGTAGTAATAGGGTCCAGTTTTACCCATTGGCTATAGAACCCATAACACGTTGTATGTTTTAAAAAAAAATGATACCATACGCAAACTTCTAGTACCACCTTTAGAGCGCGTCCTCATTGAGGCATTGTACTTTTTTATTCCCTAACACAAAAGATCGTAATCAAGTTTAAATCAAATAAATTTGTTTATTTCACATCCAAGCACTTCTACAGGTAAGTACATATAAGTATCATCGACCTATACTAGTCCACTGCTGGACGTAGGTCTCTCCCAAGACGCGCCATTTTGGGAGGATTTGCCCTAATGGCCACGCTGGGCATGCGGGTTGGCGATCGCAGGGACACAGTCTGTCGCACCGCTGAGGCTGCTGCCCCTCAGCGGTCAGGGATTTGGCTGTGTCTGGATGAGTAGGGTTATACCGCCGTCGACCGGTCGCCAGAGCCTCGTCGGTTACTGCAGGATGTACCGCATATAAGTATGTACAATACCAATAATAATATAAATAAATAGTTTTTTTTTTTAATTTTGTTACAGACATTGAAATTTGAAACTTACGTCTCTAGGAATAAGGGAGTCCTTATCACCGCTTTCCCATATTTTTATCTTCTTGAACCAACGGTGTTTAGTGTTGTATCGACTTTCGCACACATAGATATCCTTATCAGAGAATCCTGAAATACACAGTTTAAATATAGCACACACAAAAAACACAAAAAAAAATGATCTTTTTTTTAATATTCAAGAAAAAAACATTTTTAGTCAATGTTTAGACGGCTTACTTTATTTTATTGCTAATAATCATGCAACATTAAGCATTTAAATAAGTACAGTATCTAGTTCACAAAATGTTATTCGTTTGAGAATAGATGGTGCTGTGTAGTACCGACCAACATTTACTTATAATCACATAAAAAGCACAAATAATAATCTAGTTAACAAAATACATGGTTGGCTATAGTTTAGATCTATAATGACTAACTAATTAAGATTCGTTACTTAATCTAACATCATACTAAACGAACATTGAAAATTGCTAAGCGAAAGATATGAATGTGAAAATAATATATTCAGAGTAGACGAATGATAGGAGCGATTGGAAGAAGAAAAGATGCGCCGACCCCACTTATATGAAGAAGGTAATGATGATGATGACTAGATACTGCGATAGTATATACTGCGATGCACTTTACAATACCCAACATTTGTAAAATTTGTAATGCAATAACAAATTTTCGTGAAAGACTGTGAGAGTGGCAACATTATCTGTCAAAGTGTGCACGATATTTGTTAGACTATAAACACCAAACTTACAAAAGAACTACTTACAATGAAATAACTACTAATATATATATTTATCTATGATGGTAGTAGAAGTGTTACCTGCATAGACCATAGATTCATCTTCTCTTTGCCGGTAGCTGCCTTCCGTAGGACATTATTTATTTATTTATTTGATTTTAGGAAGGCCATATGCCAATAACAACAACATAGACAAGCGAGCCATTTATAGGTCCCCACAAATAGAATATTAGAATAGAATACTTTATTTCAGTACTTTATTTCTTATTTATTATGATATAATAAGCGACAATATACACTGACGTTTATTTTATTTGATTCTTCTATATTATTATAGATTTGTTATTGGTTTTAGCCAAATCCAATGGATTCAACAATAAAGTCACCCAAAGCAGACATTAAGCGTTGTATGAGCCCAATAGTTGTAATTATTATATGTTTTGAAAAGGCTTAGGAAAATAACTAACAAAAAGTTTCGATTCGTATCGTTTTGTAGTTAGTCGGAACATAAACGTATGTATGTACTACATATATAAGCCCTAGACAACTAAGTATGTATAACGGATTCAACTAGTATTACACTATTTTTCTATATAACTGCTTTATATTTTTTTGATATGAGAATGATATAAGATTTAGTTAGTATAGATACTCTTAGATCGATTGGCTTTATTAATACCTTTATAAAAACACAATGCACAATTATTTTTATCAAATCTTTGTTTATTTTTTTATAACAAATCATTGGTCTGAATCAATACTCAACCTTAATTTAAATCTCTGACAAAAAAACTGTTTTAGAATACCTTGTCATGTCACTAATTAAAAAGAAAAAATAATTGGTAGTTACCTTGAGGTTTGAATTTGAAGTAATCCTTCACGTTCATAACATAGCAATGTCCAATGACCTGGTCCAAAGGAATGGTGCGGTGCTGATCTGTCTTGAACACTTCCTGTTGAAGGAACTTCCGGGTACGAATGTGGAATGTTTCTTGTGGTCTATGAACAAGTTTAGATAGTCGTATAGTACAATCTACACTAAATAAAATAAATAAAATATGTTTTTATTTTCTCACACAAAGTAGGTAACAATTCATAACACAACAGTACAAGTTTAGTTACAACTAACTTTGTGAGAGACTATACTATACTAATATTATACAGAAGTAAAGTTTGTGTGTTTATTAAATTGTAAGGGGTAATCTCGGGATCTACTGAACCGATTTTAACAATTCTTTCACCAGTAGAAAGCTACATTATTGCTGAGTGATAGGATATATAAAAACTGAAAAATCAAAAGGCGTTTTCGGTTTACGTGGTAGTCCGTTTTGCAAAGTGAATCGGAAAAAAAACGGTCGAATTATGTTAAACGAAGTGGGCACGGGTTAGCTAGTCATTTATATACAGAGAGTTTTGAGAAGTGCGGTAATGGCCAAGTACGAAATTGCGAGAGAAATTTTCTTGAAAATATTCACTGCGTATTTACATTGTGAATATGTTTAGTAGAACTTTAATTAAACGTTGTCTAAATGATTTTATATAATAGTATGTTTCGTAACACCTTAATACGGACTAAAAAACCGGCTAAACGCAAGTCGGACTCGCGCACCAAAGGTTCCGTACCTAAAAATCGCGTTTTTTAAGAAAAATCTCAATTTTTTCTTGAATTAGTAAAGAGCAACAGAAATACATCAGTGAAAATTGTAACTCTCTATCACGGTTTATGAGATACAACCTGATAACAGACAGACTGACAGACAGACGGACGGACAGTGGATTTTCAGTAATAGGGTCCTGTCCTGTTTTATCCTTTGCGTACAGACCCTAAAAACATGTGTGTATCTCACCTGTAGTAAACATTAGCGTGAATCATAGCAACACCCTCTGTGTTAGTCCACACTCGTTCTATATGCACTATGGATGGGTCCTTGTTGCCTTTCTCCGGGTGGATGTATACGAAATCACCTTTAGTGTACTGCGTTTGTTGCACTGGAGCGCCCGTCATTGAGTCATCGTTACTGGATCTGTAGCAACATAGTTTTAGATATAAAGTCAAAGTCAAATATTTCTTTATTCAATAAAATCACAAGGATCATTGAGAATAAATATGAAACTTGTACAATAGATTATAAATAAAGTCTGTCGCAAATTAAATGGGTGATTTGATTTAATTTAATATTATTGTAATAAGATGAATAAAACAAAACCCGCTGTTTTATTAAACGACTCGCCATTTAATTAAACGTCGAAAAATCGTCAAATGGCGAGCAGTTTTATACAACTACGGGTTTTTTTAACACATAAAAATACACATGCAGATAGTCGCGGACGACCTAGATTACCCAATCAAGATTTATTTATGTAATGGAAATTAGGTGTTTTTGACTATTCTACTTTAGGCTTTGAGTTTCTAACTCAAAGTTTTCGATATTAGACTAAACTTCTTGTAACTGAATATGAGTCAAAGTTTATTTATTTGCATAATTACAAGTATTACATAAAATGTCATAAACATAGCATGGACCATTGTAATTACCTGTTATGATGTGCAACAAGTTTTCCTACAATTGATGTATGACCGCACTTTTTGGAGACATTACCTGGTTTCCAGATCCTCTTCCTCATTCTCCTGCAGCATCTTGCATTGCTTCACGAGCTCCACGCTGGTGGTTATAGCATCCCTCGTGAACGCTAAAGCGGGCGACTGTAGAGTGTTCTGACATAGTATATCCCGCTGTTCTATGAAGTATGACTGTAGTTCTACTGAATCTTCGAATATTTGACTGTCTGTACGGGATAGGCGACGTGCTCTGAAATTATTTTGTTATTTTTGAATAAATTTCAAGAAATTTCTTTAATTCAATTATTCATTATTTTTTAAGATTTAAAAGAAGTTTTCAAGAGACATGAGACGGTTTTTTTTAAAGATTTGATGATTCTTTTTTAATTCAAAGTTGGTGCTTCTCTTGTGATCCCTTTTAAATTTGATGAAAATCTGAGCAGTAACTTGAGAAATCTTTGAAAATTATGATGTCAGTTTATTTATTTAATAATTAATTACTCATTATATGATGACGCTATTGGACGAGATATTGCCCCTTGACACGTACATGGTATTACAAACGGGGAAGAACTCACTAGCGATAAGCCCATCCACTATGTTACAATTTTATTTTTTAAGCTGCTACTAATGTAGGTACTTGTAGTAATCAAAAAGTAAATTAGATTATTATTACAATTTATGAACTAAAACTAAGGACATTATTATGTAAATAAATAACAATAAGGGCTCATTGGTTTCCTAATTAAGTAATAACTTGTATTTTCGGAACCAGTGGTCCACCTATAGTACAGTTTCTTATAATTGATTTGTTTAAACATCTATCTAAACTAATATTATAAAGAGGAAAGATTTGATTGTTTGTTTGTTTGCATCGAATAGGCTGCGAAACTACTGGACCGATTTCAAAAATTCTTTCACTGTTGTGAGGCTACATTATCTGCGCTGGACATAGACTATATTACAATGATATTTTTTATATAGGTTACCCGTGCGAAGCCGGGACGTACTACTAGTATGAAATATGATACAACCTTCTCACCTTTCAAAAACCGAGAACATATCCTGCTGGAAATGATCGAGTCGTTTGTACAGTCCCTTGTCCAATCTCCTCTTGACGAGGTCCAGAGAGATAGCGCGGATTTTGTTACCGTTCGGAGCTTCGTCATGTTCCGGCAACTCTGCCATACTGTCCGAATAACATCTGTTGGAACATAATAGTGTGTTACTAAGATTATGTACTGTACATGGTTTAAATTGTAAAATGTAATTAAAATCAAAATACTGATAATTAATTACTTTATTCACAAACAAAGTTACGACTATACAGTATCTAAAAAATGTACATTGTCATATAAAATACATAAGAAACAGTTGAGTTATCAACAGACCGTTGCAAACGATCTATAGATAGTTCAACTCCAAATCAGTACCAATCGGAAGCGTACCCGAGATACTGGCAGCATTGACGAGCTGAATAGCAATGCTATAAGATATATAACATAAAAAAATATTAATTAAATACCTAACTACTGATTATTAGATAAGAAATAAATGATAATTAAGAAAGTCAACGACAATTTAATTACGAACAAAAATTTCCCAATATTAGTTAATATAAAAGTTTATTTTGAGAGTTTTATTAAACCTATATTATATTTTTTTCCTACCTCCCCTCTTCATCTTGATGGTTGTAGACTGTGGTGAACAGATTTAGTAACAGTTCTTGCACTGCTGCCGGCACGTCTGGAACCGCATCATCATCTTCACGGCTAAAAATTTAAATTAGATCATGTTGCCATTTCTAAAAAAAAGGATAATCCTTTATAAATGGGGTTTAAATCCATCACATAATAATCTGCAAAACAATATAACAAAAAATAACACTTTTTTTCTGTATCAAGTGGTTCTATAAGAAACTCGTATTAATTTTACCCATTTCAAAGGTATAGGTGAATTGGATAAAGAGTTAAGCAAGAATCAATTTCAAAGGTATAGGTGAATTGGATAAAGAGTTGAGCAAGAATCAATGTGACATTCGTAACGTGTTTAAGATAAATTGCGCAGTAAGACTGCAACGATCAACATTAAAGCTGGTGTTGACACGCAGTGTATCTCACATACGTCACTATTACGATTGTCACATTTATTCATGTTTGCCCTTCAGTGGCTCTACCATGAGATGTCACAGTAAAATCGCCTGACTTTACTACAGTAGTTACGTCAATATTAGTATGACGAATTTTAGTACCCAACTATCCGCTAGAGGCGCTGTACAAATCTTCATACATTTTTTTAACTACAGACGCTAGCGAGTATAGTAAATATGGTATAGTAAAAACTCATGGTAGAGCTACAGCAACAAATCTGAAATGCATTTGGTAAGTATTACGTAGTCAAGTCACACGCGTCAAAATGTGTTCGACTACAGTACCTCTACCATGAGTTGTCACAGTAAAATCACCTGGCTTTAATACGTAAATATTAGTATTACGAATTTTAGTACCCAACTATCCGCTAGAGGCGCTGTACAAATCTTCATACATTTTTTTAACTACAAACGCTGCGAGTATATATTGTAAAAACTCATGGTAGAGCTTACCGAACGTTGCAGAGACACTTCGTAATGTTTCTATTCTAACTTAACAATAGGTTTACAATTGCCAAATGTCCCCCAGTAGTCTAAAAAACTTTAGCATTATCTTACCTGAGCATCTGTTTAGTTTGTAGACAAACTCGATGCAGTATCAACGCGTCCTTATAAATCTGCGAATCCGGCTCGTTATATTTACAGGCGTTATCGAACATTTGTATGAAATCACACGCCAGCTCGTTTACAGCGTGATAATGATTGTTTTTCAGTTTCTGAGCAATCTTCTCCATGTCGATCGGATTTTTTATCAGTTCATAGTAGTCTGGGTATTCGGTTTTGGACGGTAGCTTCATGAAGATTAGGGCGAGTTGTCGGTTTGCTGTGGGATAGAATTGGTATAATTAATAACAATAATAAGATGTAATTAGCTTGGCGTTGGGTCGCAGTCACATATGAAGAGTAGTAGCTGAATCGGTATTTTTCACCGGCGCTGACTAAACAATTGATTATAATAAAGTAAAACTCAAAAACTCTTAATTACATAATATAAATACATAAATAATTATTTATGTATTTAAGAGCACATTACAAACCACACACAAAAACAAATCTACTAGTAGTTACCACGGTTTTTGCATTGTAGCGAAAACGACAGAAAAATAAAAATAAGGGCAAATAACAGAATAAGCAACTACATACTTTTTTTTTTAATAGCAAGATAAAAGTGCATATATTATTTCGTTTGTTATTTCTCAAGCAAATAAATGTCTATGTCTAAACGCAAAAAAAAATCAGACGAACCAAACCATGCATAAAAATCACACTAAACACACATCAACACCCTTTCCGGGAAACAGATCTGAAATGTCACCTCAATACAAGTATTTCCGATCCCTTCCACCTAGATAAACTAACCCAGACCTTTAGGATCCCTATAGTCCCTTATAGCGTCGTATAGCGTCCGCAGTTTCTGTTCAAATGCGGATAACTGTCGCGATTTCGGTGGCTTGATCGCTTTTGTTGCGGACGTTGGGACCTTTTTGTCTTGACCTTCTTTCACCTCCTAAAAGAAAGAGAGAAATATAAGGAAAAATTTGACAAGGGTCACAGCCCAGTTGGTAATAGTTCTACTTTCCATGCTGTGGGTCGTCGGTTTGGTTCCTACCCGGAGCAAATGTTTGTGTGATGAACATAAATATTTATTCCGGGTGTTTTGGGTATTTTCTATGTAGTATAATAAAAAATATCTATCTATGTAATGTACTGTATTAAGTATGTCAGTCTTCTAGTACCCATAACACAAGCTCTGCTTAGCTTGGGGCTAAATGATGTTGTGTGGATTGTCCAGCATTATTTATTTATATTAATGCGTTAGTCTCACCTTAAGTTTCTCGTTCATAACGCGTTCGAGCAATGTCGCGTCTTCGTATATCATGGATCCTTCCTCGTTGAATTGTCGACAATTCGAGAACATCAGACGAAAGTCTGACACCATCTCTTCAATTGATGAGTAGCGATCATTCTGGGAAATAATTATAGTTATAAGTAGTTTTTACAAAAATACATGTTGTATTCAAGTATTTAAACAGTTTTGTTTAAATTTTCTTTCGCTATCACTATAAATTAGAATTTATAATAAAAAATCTGTCAGATAAGGTTATATTCTTTTTTCTTAAATATAGAGTCTTGTTTACATTTTCTTTCACTATCACCATAAATTACAATTTATAATAAAACTCTGACAAATAAGCTTTTTTTTATTAACCTATACTTTCCCACTGCTGGGCAAAATTCTCCCCCCTACTCTTCCAGTACTTCCGGTCAGCCGCCGCCTCCCACCACGCCACGTGAAATAAGCTTACTATTTTTTTAATCGAAAGTCTTTTGGGTAAACTTTAATGTCAATAATTCTTTAAACACTAACCTTGATATAATTCTCGATCATAATCATATCAATCGGTTTATCAATAACACTGTAATACTCCGGATACAGTTTCTTGCTCGGTCTCTCCATAAACAATAACATTGGCTGTCTTCCATCAGAACAAGTGAATTCCACCAGCTGTTTAGATATGTAGTGTAGTTTTTTCTTCAACGGGAGGTTGGATTTAGTTGGAGTACTTATAGGGGATGGACGATCGCTTGCTGATGATGGATTTTTGGGGGGACGACCTGTGAAATATGAAATGTTTAATGCTACATGATAATTTATCTTTTTTGTTGGTAGATGCAAGCAGGTGGTCAAGAGATAAAGTAAAGAAAAAAAACTTTATTCAGTAAAATCACAAGGATCATTTAGAATCGTCTGACATGCTAGGTGATTCTAGGTGCCAGTTCCACGCGACCAGAGCCTAGAAGAACGGGCAAGAAACTTACAGCCTGGTTCCTACCGTTTTTTTATATGATTCTTCTTACAAAGAGTTACAATTAAACTAAATTATAATAAAACCCGGTTCCCGGGAATGGGCGGAGTTGGCTGGGGATAGAGAGAGATGGAAGGAGAGGGGGGAGACCTTTGCCCAGCAGTGGGACAGTGTGGGTTGATTAAAAAAAAAAAAAAAAAAAACAGCGGGTTTTTTTGTTAATCCCGGTGACATTATATATTTACAAAAAATATCTTACCTCTGGGTCTAGAAGTGGGTGTGGCTGAATGGTTCTTGACAGATGATAGACTTTCGTCATCGCTGGACGATGATTGCACGATATCTAGCAACTCTTGAACTCGTTGTTGCATCAATCTAAATAAATAATATAACATTTTATAGATTAAAAAAAAAGCGGAAGCCTTGAATAGCCTAAATGACTTGAAAACCCTGAAAGGCCTTCCTTTCTCCTACCATTATTCTTCGCGATTTAACGGATAGTGACAGTGACAGGATATATTGCTAACGCCATTCATCACTTATACATACAAAAACCTACCTTTGCATCTTAACAGCATCCTTATAAAGCTTCGAATTGGGTACATTATATTGCTTAGCGTTTTCAAACATAATGTTCATATCTCCGGCAACTTCGGATAGATTTCCGTAATTCCCTCGTCGTATTTTATTCTTGATTTGGTTGAGAGATATGGGGTTCTTAATTTCTTTGTAGTAGTCAGGGTAGGCGCGACGGGATGGAAGTTTCCAGAACGGTTCAGCCATCGCCGAACCTGTTTAAAAGACTGATATTATTTCACTTAATAAATATTGTAAACTTTGTATAATCAGAAATATCTCTGTGTGTAAAATAAAGAGCTTTCTATCTATTTATGTAAGTATCTGTTATATAAAACTTGGTAAACGTGAGTGCATGTTTAGGAGATTGTAAATACAAAATAAAATTATATAAATTGATTTGATATCAAATTAACCAGCATTTAATGATCCTAGTAGCGTATAGCTGCTTTTGGATTAGAGAGGTCAAGTTTTAATCAAAACAAAATCAATTCTGTAACTAGTACGGATGTATACTAAAATAGTCCGAGCGACCGCATTCCAATATTATACTTTACTAGATGTATAAGCTATGTTATCGTAAAGATTCATTAATATCCATTCAGTAGTTTTTGCGTAAAGAAGTAACAAACATACATCCATACATACAAACTTTCGCGTATATAATATTAATAGGTACCGTCAGAGCCCAAATGGTTCCTAATTGTTTCCAAAAGCTTCCATAGAGGCGAGTCTTCATTATCATTTTTGTCTTCATCGCTGTCACTGTCTTCAGAATGCTGAAATAAATGTTTGCAGTTAATACTAGCTCCCTAGGTTCAAAAACCAATTTAAAAAAGAAAATAAAACTCCACAACAGTTTAAAAGTTAAAACCCGTCTAGACCCCTTCCCCACAGATAAGTATACAAAATTGATACACTATCAAACTATGAGTAGTCTAAAAATCGTGATGAATTAATGACTCTAACATTAACATTTTGTTATAAAAAGGTGATTTTATTGAATAAAGAAATCTTTGACTTTCTCTTAAAACCCGCCTAGACCCCTTCTTCCACAGATAAGTATAAAAAAATGGTCAGTGTAATGAATGACCTCTAACAGCCCTATGAATGCAAATACCTTGACATGGTCCATGCAATGAATGACCTCTAGCAGGCCTATGAATGAGCATACCTTGACATGGTCAGTGTTGTCATGTGAAGGCTCCATGATGGCCAGCGCCCTGCTAGTTGGCACGGGGCCCACTCGGGAGTTCCTCTTGCTTCGGATCCGTTCTGATGTCTTACCCCGACCGTGCTGTTCTAACTCTTGTTTACGGATTTGTATCACCTGTCAAAAAATAAATAACTGAGTTATAAAATTAATCATGGTTAATTTACGGATGATTTAATGAACTGTGGAGTCGGGTTAAAAAGAGCTACATCTAACATTACTGATCTTATCAAATAAACCGTTTAATGGGGTTGAAAAGGGCCAAATCTGGCATAACTGGTACGATTTACGAAGTTGAAACGTGTATAAGTATTCTATCAGCAGTATATAAGTATTCTAGTTCCCATAGTAAAGTCTTAGTTTAGTTTGAGAGAAGACTAATGTGATATGGCAATGTCTAAGCAAAACTAGATTACTAATATATTAACCAAACAAACATCAATGTATTGCCATCACACAATTATTTATTATTGGTGGGAATTGAACTCACAACCACAAGAAGGCAGATCTAATACAAACTCATGCATAAATCCTTTCAAAATAAATTCAATATAAATAAATAGTACCTTTTTCAACATCTTAGCGTCCTTGTAGATCTGACTGCCGGGTTCGTTGAAGTGACACGCGTTTCTGACCATCAATAGTAGATCCCTTTCTAACTCTCCAATATTTGTGTATTCTCCACCTTAAAAAAAACATAAATAAACTTACGACAGTATTCACAAAATACTTTGTACATAGATACTAAAATATATAAAATACATAAGAAACAGTTGCAACTGTAGCGAACGATCTATAGATAGTTCAACTGGTCCAAATCAGTACCGATCATCGCGTGCCCAAGATACAGGCTGCATTGCCGCGTTGCATAGCAATGCTGATACGCTGGGCCAGATACTCACCAGCCTATAAATTAATTCTTTTTTATTTTTTTTGTAGGTAAGTATAATTAAATAATAATCTAAGATCCAGCTACAGAATTCATAAACTCATCCAATCAACATGTATGATTTTGATACATTTATACGTTCATAACGTATATTTATTATTTAAATATTAAATAAAACCTATTTTTATGTTTACGATATACGTTTGGTAAATTCAATCTGGACTCAAGGGTTGCTAGCTGTTAAAGATGGTAATTTCCAAGGATAAAACAAAGATCGCGCGTGATACTAGACACTAGATAGCTCGCTCTAAAATCATTTCGCATATACCTTGAATCTTCTGAGCAATAGTCTTCAGATCAATAGGCTGGTCTATAACGTTGAAATACTCTGGATACCGGCGTTTCGACGGCAGGAACTGAAAGGCTGGGTACAGAGGACGCCCGTCGATGTTAGCCGTCATTACCTGCGAAAAAATATGTCAGAGCCTTGGTCATAAAATCAGTCAATTAATTAGGACGAGTTTGATTTTTTTACTATTGATACATGGTCTTTGTTAATAATAAGAGAAATACAAAGATATTGTTTTTTAATTTTATCATTGACCAGGATGTTGATGTGGTCAAAGCATTCGAGACATTTTTCACTGACATTCCTGTCTCAACTACAAAATCCTTAAGCTCTTCCCACATAATCGCGGAGTCATTATTGATAGAAAATATACCTAAAATTCAAAAACTGTTCAACTTCGATTATGTTCATGCAAAGGATATTGTCAAAGCTTTTAAAATGATCAATGTAAAAAAAACCACGGACCTCGCGGGCATCTCCGTTGCCGTCGTAAAACCCGTGATTGACCTTATCGCTCAAGATTTGGCCTTTATATTTAACCAAAGCATCGATTGTGGTGAGTTTCCTGACTTAATGAAACACAGTAAAATAACACCGCTATTCAAATCAGGTAACCGTTCAGACCCTACTAACTTTCGACCGATTTCAGTACTACCAACATTTAGTAAAATCTTTGAAAAACTTATGCTTCTACAATTACAAAGACATTTTGAAAATAACAATTTACTTGACACAAAACAATTCGGGTTTACGAAGGGACGCTCAACGACCGACGCAGGCGTTGAGTTGATAAAACATATTTTTGAAAACTGGGAGCAGTCAAATGACGCCTTGGGTATATTTTGTGACTTATCCAAGGCGTTTGATTGTGTGCATCATGAAACGTTGGTCAGGAAACTAAACCACTATGGTGTTAGGGGTGTTGCTCTGGAACTTCTGTCTTCTTATTTAAGCAACAGAATTCAAAGAGTTGACGTAAATGGAAAACGTTCTCCGGGATCTGTGGTGAAAATGGGTGTACCACAAGGATCAATACTAGGACCATTTTTGTTTCTAGTTTACATCAATGATCTACCACGAGTAGTTAAGGATGATCACGAGATTGTACTGTTTGCAGATGACACTTCACTTTTGTTCAAATTGGAACGACGACAAACAAATTATGACGACGTGAATAATACAATCTCAAAAGTTGTAAACTGGTTCAATGTAAACAACTTATTATTAAACGAAAAAAAAACTAAATGTATACGATTTGTTTTACCAAATGTCGCACAATCGCTAGCTAATGTCAAAATTAAAGATGTAAACATAGATCTAGTGGACACCACAGTGTTTTTAGGAATAACCTTAGATAATAAACTTCAATGGGGCCCACACATAGACAAATTATCGAAAAAGCTTAGTTCTGCAGCATATGCAGTCAAAAAGATCCGCTTCCTTACAGACGTGGATACAGCTAGACTAGTTTATTTCAGCTACTTTCATAGCATTATGTCATACGGCATTTTGTTGTGGGGGAATGCTGCAGATGTAAATACCATATTTGTGTTGCAGAAGCGAGCTATTCGTGCAATCTATAACATGGGTCCCAGAGAATCGCTACGAAATAAATTTAAGGAAATAAACATAATGACAGTGCCTTGTCAGTACATTTACGAAAACTTAATGTATGTTCGAAAAAATATTAATCTTTTTCCTTCTTAAGCCAAAACAGAACTCATCCCTTCGCATCAGTTTGGCTTCCGCTCAGCCCATGGAACCATTGAGCAAGTACACCGCCTAGTTTCCACCATCAACGATGCTTTTGAGAACAAAAAGTACTGCTCTGCTGCCTTCTTGGACATTTCACAGGCATTTGACAGAGTGTGGCACGAAGGATTGCTGTTCAAAATTCTCAGGGCTTTGCCTATAAACTTCTACTTGTTCATAAAATCCTACCTCACGCAAAGGCACTTTTATGTGAAGCACGGTGAAGATCGCACTGGTCTATATGAAGCAAAGGCTGGTGTCCCCCAGGGTAGCGTAATGGGTCCTGTGTTATACCTCCTATACACGCATGACTTACCATTAGTAGAGGGTATCCTAGTTGGAACATTCGCTGACGACACAGCCCTGATTGCTACTCACGACAACCCAGTTGTGGCATCGTCCATGTTGCAGAAAAGCCTAACAAGCATTGCGACGTGGCTGAAAGACTGGCGTATCAAAGCAAACGAAAGCAAATCAGTGCATGTTACCTTTGCTTTAAGACACGGCTCATGTCCTACAGTAGAGTTGAATGACATACAAATTCCGCAATGTGAAGACGTGCGCTATTTAGGTATACACCTTTATAGGCGCCTTACATGGAGGAAACACATATTTACAAAACGAAAGGCCCTTGGTTTGCAAGTTAGAAAACTTAACTGGCTTTTAGCTAGAAAATCAAACTTGACCCTGGAAAACAAACTGCTTCTCTACAAATGCCTGCTTAAGCCGGTGTGGTCTTATGGAGCCGAACTCTGGGGTACAGCAGCAAACTCCAATCTGGAAATTATCCAGCGTTTCCAATCTAAAACCCTGCGTATGATAGCAAAAGCCCCTTGGTACATCACAAACATCCGACTACATCGTGACCTGGAAGTTCTCACAGTGAAACAGGAAATTAATAACAAAGTTCTATCATACGCAAAACGCTTGGAACACCACCCGAACGAATTAGCCAAAGATCTCATGCAATCTCGAAAAACATTTAAGAGAATAAAGCGGAGAGCCCCGCAGGATCTAATATAGCTTATTTGTTGAAATTATTATAATGGAGACGCCACTGGGTGTCTACCATTCACGCCGCCATCTACGAGAAAAGGACCAAACTCTAGCTCAATGCCCCTACGGGCAGATTGCAAGAAAAAAGGAGATAAAAAAAAAAAAAAAAAACTTTTTCCTAAAAAAAGCGACAATCATAATGTTAACACAAGAAATAAGGATAAACTCGCTGTTCCCATTACTAGGCTCACCAAAGTAAATAAATCTTTTAAAGGGCAATGTGTACGCTTCTATAACATAGTCCCAAGCTATGTTTGTCAATTGCCGATTGGCAAGTTCAAAAACGTAATAAAACGAAAACTCTTATCAAAAGCATATTATAAAATATCTGACTATTTAGAAGACAAGCAAGCTTGGGACGAACTAGCTCCAACTTTGTTAAACAATTGTAAGAAGGATCATATGAAAAAAACGTTAGAATCCAGGTCTAGTTTCTTGCCAGTTCTTCTAGACACTGGTCGCGACGAACTGGCGCCTAGAATCATCTAGTATGTAAGACGTTTCAAAGTGATCCTTGTGATTTTATTGAATAAATGAATTTGAAGTTTGAAGTTTGATGTGTCATTTTTAAATATATTATAATAATTTATTTCTTGATGGATTTATATAATAATAATTTAAATCCATCAAGATATGACGAAGTTATTACAGTTTTATCGTTGACTGTTTTAACAGATAATTTTTCAGATTCATAAACTAAAATCTCTCTACCTCAGTTAATTTCGAATACTCAGTATTTTTTGTTTTTTTTTTTTACTACAAATCTGCATACCACCTCATTGACTGATCCTCATTACCGTGGATTCGGACTAGGGCATCAACAGTCAACACCCTTCTCAAGACACCATCCTGTATAATCTTAGAAGTAGACTCACAGCACTGAACAGTTCTTCGTAAATGTCTTCTTCAGTGTTGGTTGACGTTTCCGACATGTCTTCGGCGACGTCAGATCGTCGACTCGATGATGCTCGCGATAGTTTCGGGGTTTTTACTTCTTCACCTATTTTAAAACAAAAAAACTTAACGTCATGATTTGAAATGAAATATGAAATGTAATATTTATTGTTTGTGAAATTAGGTTAGCCATAGATGTTAGTCATTATCTTAAGTTTCATACTCTAGCTCCTACCGATTGGTGTACAAACATGATTTTGTTGTAGTGAAATGTTTCTTCAATTAAATAAAACTAAACAACGTTCTAGTCTTCCTCAAAGAAGAAAATTCAACAACAGAATATTATGAAGGAGCTAAGAAAAAATAATAAAAAAAAAACAGATATTGTGATAGCAAACATAAATGTGTTTGTTATCACACATATATTTGGAATCAAACCCACAACCAACATGGCAAAGCCAACTGAGCTGTGACACCTGTCAGTTACACCATGCAATCTTACCATTTTCAAGAGCGATTCTTGTCTGCTCGTAAAGCTTCCACAGCTGATCAGCGTCTTTATATTCCGAGGAGTCAGACTTGTAGAACGCCTTGGCATTGCAAACCAGTAAATCCATGTCAGCTGATAGCTCTTCTATGTCATCATAGTTATCTGTTTTTAGTTTTTGTTGGACCTAAAGTAAATAAACCTTTTTAGTTTGTAGCCTATTTTATAAAAAGTTAACGCAGACTTGAAGTATTGATTACCATACGTAATTATGACATGCAGTCAACGCTAACTTTTTATAAGATAGGGGGTATGACTGCAAGCGTTGACATATGGAAGTGTCAAGGTAAAGAAATATGTGGTACATTACACATATTGTGCTTTATAGTTATTTTTGAACATATTTTTAATGCAATGGATTGGTTTGATGTGTCTACAAATATAGTTTTTTATTAATGCTAGCGATATTAAGAAGGGGCGGGCACATTTAGTCAAGTCTACACTGTATATTCAATGATAATAATTAATAATTAAAAATAAAAATTTAATGATCTGAAGAATCTGTGTTACATTGCATAATACACAAGTTGTTAGTATTTTAAAGCAACTAACAATAAAATGAAAACTACAGCTTGTAAAAATTAGGGTATGGGCCCAGATTCAAAGTCTTACCCTGAGCAAGTCAATAGGGTTTGAGACCACTTCATAATACTGTGGCTCTTGGCGTCGTTTGGGAGCACGTATGAATGCATCACACAGCAATGTACCATCTTCCTTCTTGTACGATCTGATAGTGTCATACAGCTGCTGGCAGATTTCACTCTAGAATATATAAAAATACAAATCATAAACGACAGACACACAGTAAGTTTTATGTCATCATCTTGTAAGTATTTTAATGTACATAAAAACAAGAAAATAGGCTCAATAAATAGTCTCAATTAAATTTTTATCTATAAGAGTATTCCCAGGGATGGAAAGCATTGCTAGAAGCAGCAGCTACAAGACATCAGACAAAAATGCATATATGTATAAACCATAGTTGAGTTAATTGTAGTCTATTGTATACATAGTATACAATACTTTGAAAGGTAACAATAGATATATAAAAAACTCTTTGGAACAGAATGAACATTAGACTAGGTGATTTTGAACATAAATAAAATGTGTTGAATATCGATAATAGCGATCTCTTCCAAACAATCTAAGAGATGCTACGTTCAATGGGCATATACACAAGCCATAAACCAAAAATCTTGGTTATTATGTTGATAAAACATGACTAAGGTAAACACGGGGCCTTACAGGGTCTAACTTCTTCTTCTTCCGCGACGGCGGAGGTCCAGGACTATGCAGTTCCACTCCATCATCGCTATCGTCTCCATCGTTCCCCCGGCTAGCGCCAGACGAAGCGCGGCGTCTTTTACTCATTCTTCAATATTTCACTGCGCTACAGAATATGATTTATTGTGTAGTTCTCTTAGCATTTTCTAGTGGAGTTTGAGTTTCCACTTTCGCTTGAAGAACAGTAAAAGAAGAAATTATATTTTCCAATTCCACTTCACATCACAACAAAAATCAATCGAACGAAACAATTAATTGCTTCTTGAATTGCTCGCTTCCTTCTTTGCTTCATTCATTCGTTCCTCGATTTTATTTAGTCAAACAAATGCTGCCAACTAAATAAATGTAGGTTTCCCCGCTTAAACAAGCTTTCTTTTGTATATATAAATTAATTACGAAACATAATAAATTGCAGGCATTTTAATAGACTGGGTTTGATAAACAATTAATAAATTAATAAGTCTAGTCCCAAACTAAACAAAGTTATATTTATATTTAATTTTTTCAAAAATTTTTGGTTATTTGAAAAGTCTTAAAATAAACGTAATGATTTAGCAGTTAAACAATGCAACTTTGGTGTCCAGAGGGCTTAGTCCGAGCTTGTATTTTATAAACTCCCTACTCTCGAGCCGAGAGTCGTCTCTCGGATAGCCATACAAAAATGTATGGACATCCGAGAGACGACTGTCGGCTCGAGAGTAAGGAGTTTTAAAATACAAGCTCGGACTACGCCCTCAGTTGGAAGTTCCCTGAAGTTGGCAGCCCTTTTTTAATAAACTCACAGACCTACGGCCGGTTTCTGGAAACCCAAATCACGATTGATCCGAGTTTGACACATAGTAATTATTTGTTTTTTTCATTGATCATCGTTCGAGAAACCGGCCGTAAAAGTATGATTTCTATGTTTGCATTGCAAGTTGTATGAATGAAGGAAATAAAGAAATTACATATCATTCATTCTTAGTAAGTTTCAGTTAGTTTTGATTGCAAATTCTTATTTTATTTTTATAATTAATTATACTAGCGACCTAGTGAATGTGACGAAACGTTAAATAATTTAGAAATCAGTGTTGCCAGCGAGGTCTTGACAAAAGTTACCTGAAATGTACAAAAAAGTAACCTTTTTGTAGGAAAAGTAACCTTATGCATTGTAGGTAACAAAATGGCATAAAAAAGGAAAGGAAATCAAACGAATTACTTACTAGCGTAGTTATATGTACCTACTAGTAGAACACTCACCAAGTTTTCAGCTTTTTTTTTTATATATAAAAAAACTAAACTTCGTATGTTTAAACTTCTCATCAATCATATAGAAACACTGACGGAAACTCACGACGATCGGCCGAGGATACGATCAAATCTGAGGGCTCAGTCTGAGCTTGCATTTTAAAACTCCCTACTCTCGAGCGGACAGTCGTCTCTCGGATGTCCATACATTTTTGTATGGCTGTCCGAGAGACGACTGTCGGCTCGAGAGTAGGGAGTTCTAAAATGCACCTTCGGACTAGGGGCTCTGAATGAACCGGGCCAGTAAGTGTAACGGACGGTTGACTGCATTGGTGTGAAACAGAAAGGTGTGTTTGAGGAGTTGTACAACAAGTAATACTATTTTAGTCTATGGTTCACTACTGCCACAGAATAGTTGTGTACATAACACTAAGAAAATTCAAAAAAGCATTCTGTTCCACGCAAGTCCGAAAAATCACCTAAATGTAACCTTTTGTGTAGTGTAACCTAAGAGTAACCTTACGGAGTTAAAAATCACCTAAAAGGTTACAAAAGTAACCTTCTGGCAACGCTGTTAGAAATAAACCTACAGGTAAACTCGGATATTACATATTTCTCTACACACTACCCTACCCATATATTTACAATGCAACCGTCAGCATTTTTACCTACCCCCATTTAGAATCTTTTAGTTCCATCTATTAACTAAGCCTACTTCTATCACCTCATGTCCTCAGGGGATATACAATAACCTGCCTAGATCAAGCTTTACATCCGTAAAAAATGTCGAAGATCAAATATTTCAAGAACTTTATTTTGTGTGGCGAACTTGGTTACCGGTGCCTGATTTGTAAAGAGAACTGCGTGGATGAAGAAAAGATAGAACGCCATTTGCGATGGGAGAGACATAGAAATTCTCTGAAGAAACAAACTTGTATGTCTCAGTTTGGCACGGATTATATTTATAAGGTTGGTTTTGACTTCCAATCTTATTTCTCACTGTATAGGTACAAGTTTTTGACGTGACAACGTCTTATAATTCGATAGAGCCGGCTGCACGCACGAAAAAACATGACTCATGAGGCGTTCTGAGGCGTTCCATGAAGTGCAAGCGAGAGCGCGGAACGAGCGACAAAGAAGCACAATCGTCCTTTGCGTTCGTTGTCACGTTCAACTATCGTCAGTAATTGGTTTACTGTACCGGTTACTTTACAGACAACCATTTTTTTAATATAAATTCTATTCAACTGTACATTTTTTTCGCATGTTAAGTATGTAGGTACTTACATAAATGCATTTAGCAATATGACTTTCATTGTTCCGTTATTTCATAGCTCCGTCTTCTATGCTGTGGGTTCGATTCCTGCAAACATTTGACAGAATAAAAGTAGTTTTTTTAAGTTCTATGTCTAGATGTTTTGATCTATCCTATGCATTATATTTACATATACAACATCAACAACCTAGTTCCCAGAGTACAAGCTTCTTAGCTTGGTACTAGATATGAAAAGTTCATTAATATTTACTTACATTAATATTTACTTAAATTAACTTTATAATTTACTTATTTCAGCTGGACCCATACTTCTACTGCACATTCTGCAACAGAACCATGAAAGATATACCTGAAATTAAAGAGCACATCGCCTCAGATCTGCACAAAAACTTCAAAACCAATCCCGCACCAGCCAACTCCGGAATAGAGATAAAATTGGTTGATGACGGAGTATCTATCCAAAATGTATTGATCGGTCATTTCCAATGGCAAGGTATTATAGACAAGAAATGTGTGTTTTGTAACATACCTGTCTTGAATTTTGGTGATCATGTATATAACGCTGAACATGTAGTAAGGCTGCTTCAAACTCGGGTCAATTATGTTGATGATAAATATTATAGAAAGGTAATGATTCTGTTGAACTTATGTTGGTTGTATAATTGGTACGTACATTAGCTTGGGATCTTAAAAGTAAATTATTTTAATTTCCAGATAGACAAAAACATATTTCAATGTTTTACTTGCAACAAGGTATTCCCCATACAGAGCTTTGACGAACACTTCACGAACCATAGCAACAACAATGTCAAAACTAAATCAAAAGATGGTGAGAAAATTACAGCCCCGAGCAGCACCCGATTCAACAAAGATAGTAATGAACTAAAAGACACTATCGATGATGAGAACCACCCCACAGTTCTCTGCAGTACAGAAATGCGAAATGCCTGCAATACAGAATTGGATATACAAATACTAGATGGCATTAACGATGATTTCTTCACCATCAATACAGCAGAAAAGAAACTAACATGCAAAATGTGCAAGGTAGATGTCAAAGTGACAGCCAGCGATGTAGCCGGACACTTATTCAAACACGGATTATATTCCTCTAATTTCAGTCCAATAATGAAAAGAATCAACAGTCATATCGATCAGAAATACGTTCGGTTGAACCTTGATCATGGGGCAACTAGATCTAAGGCAGCTCAGTATGGAAAAGAAAACTTTATAAAAATGAACCCCGGAGGTAGTAAAGGATACTGCACGCTATGCGACAAATGTATGTCAGCCAATATTGACATCTTCAAAAGTCATACAGCAGGATGCTTCCATAAAGGACACCTTGAACTTAAAGGGATTATTCCGTCTCGGAAGCATGAACGAGGATCTTACAAGCCTGTTGACATTATGGCATTGATCCAAAGTCTATCATACTCGGCAGATACAAAGCAGTTCTTAATCAACGAGGAATTGCTTATATCGGAAGATAGCTTTTTACTAATGAAGCGTATTGAGCATGGAAAGTATTACATGAAAACAAAGTGTTTTGCTTGTGATGAGACAATGAACCTCGATGAGGAAAAAGAACACTGTGTTTCTTGGAAGCATAAGTCTAAGTTTTTGGCTGCTAAAACTATTTCTGATGATAACTTACCAATGAGAGAGGTAAATGTAATAACTCGTAAATAGTTTGACAGGTATCACAGCTCAGTTGGTAGTAGCTCTACTTTCGATGCATGTGAGTTGTGGGTTCGATTCCCACCCAGAGCAATGTTTGTTTGATGAACCAGAAAATATTTGTCTGTATGTTACTATTTAAAAAAAATATATGTGTATAAGTATGTATTCTGTGAGCAATCTCGTTCCCATTGTTCAAGCTTTGCTTAGTTTGAGACTAGAGACAATGTGTATTGTCCAAGAATATTTATTTATATAGTGCCAATTCAATTTACTATACTTACA
The DNA here is from genome assembly GCA_932527185.1 of Ecliptopera silaceata. Classification (NCBI taxonomy): domain Eukaryota; kingdom Metazoa; phylum Arthropoda; class Insecta; order Lepidoptera; family Geometridae; genus Ecliptopera; species Ecliptopera silaceata. The sequence continues at coordinate 5,011,605 of OW052213.1, read as the reverse complement.
TACATTTTATTTACTATTTATATCAATCTATTTACAGATTCGTCCAAGATTGTATCACTGCGGTGTCTGCAATGATACCTTGCCGTTTTGGGAGTCGTTGAAAAAGCACAGCAAAAACATAAACCACTGTTTAAAACTCAAAGAATCACTGACAGTGTTTGTGAGGAAATTTGGATTTTCCAAAAATATTGTACTGAATACTAGCAAAGATAATCTGTACATGCAGTTATTGAATGCGGTGTATAATACTAAGTATGTTATAAAGTTTGAATCCTAGATTCTTAGAAGAGAAGTCTGAGAAGCTTATGTTTCTATATACTAGTTTTAGGAGATACTCATTATTTTTATAAAATTGTTACAGTAGCCAAGCCATGGCTTAACTGATTATGCTTGTTGATTAAGTTTGTTTTTTATTATGTTTGTAAGTGATTTTGTCAGTATTAAGGAAATAGTAACTAATGTAATGGCATGACTGTGCCATTCATATTGCAAAGTATGTATGGTATAATCAGTGCTAGACTGATAATCCCTTAGTAAAAGTATTATAGGTAAAGCAAGTCTTTTGATTAAGTTTCATAAGAGATTTTGTCAGTATTAAAAAAAAGTTCCAGTAGTCATGGCTTGACTGATTATGCCATATTGTTAATATGGTACACATTGCTTGACTGATATTATCAGACTTAAGTATTATAGATAAGTTTTTCTTTATAAGTGTTATGAGTGAATTTGTTAGTGTCAGTAGGTATTATCAAAAAAAGTTGTCATGGCTTAACTGATTATGTTTTTCATGTTATATAGTATGCCATGGCTTAAATGATTATGCAAATTCTTTTCTCAGATTTAGTGATTCTGCCATTTATTTTGTGATATTATATGGCTTGTGTGATTATGACATTTCTCTAGTAAGATATGTTTTAGGCTTGACTTTTATGCCATTCCCTAACATAGTAAAAGATTTAGAAGTTCTAAGAGATTTTTGTTAGTGATATGAAAAGTTGTTACGCATTTAATGTTTGAATATTGTTAAGTTTTTTTCTTGGTTATTGTGCCAGTGGGTTTCAAGAAGCACATTCTTAGTATGTTTAGTTTTGTTTGCTTTGATTATGTTGGTAGGATAAGTATGCTCTTTTTATTGTCCTACCCCCTATCTTATAAAAAGTAAGCGTTGACTTGACGAATGAGTCATCATTACGTATGGTAATCAGTACTTCAAGTCTGCGCTAACTTTTTATAAGATAGACCGTGTACCTCTAAAGTGGGACAATTTTTGTACTTAGTTGATTTTTTCAGTTTAATAAAAAATACATAAATAATAAATCTTTTAATAATCAAAATAAATATCAAACCAATCAGGATAATGTGTTAATAGCATTATAAAGTCTGATTCAGATTTTAAATGCATTGTTTTTAAGAATGGGATAGTTTTTTGTATGTAGCTATCTTTTATTTCTTTTGGCATTAAATTAATATTAATATTCAATAGAACTACTATATGGCTGAGATGCGCTGGATACAAAACTGATATGTTCAGACAAGTTTCTTTAATTTTGTTTATAAACTCAGTTATTAAACTCTGTATAATTAAATTGTAATTTATAGTGATAAATAAACAATTTAGTATTCCGAAACATATCTGAAAGCATTCTGGAGATATTGAACATTTTTGTATTAGATCTCTCATATTGTCTGATAATAATAACTCGTTTAAATTAATACTTTTTGTAAGCAAAGTATGACATGCATTCAGCAAAATCTGTTCTATAACTGGTTTCATGCTTCTAGAAATATCACCGATATTGTTTATTTTACTAATTGGTTTTGTCCACAAATCTTTTATCAAAGTCAAGCCTTTTTTTCTTGTAACATCAATATCCAGAACATTTTGTGATATGACTTTCAAACTTTTTTCATTCAAGTTTATCAATGACTGGGCAATTTCCGGATTCAGTGATGATTTGAAATTCGAATTGACATCAAGTTGTACTAGTTTCTGTATTATGAAGTCATCTAGGTTCTTTTCTGTTCGGTCTGTGTATGAATTTGTTTGGAGATCTTCTATCTGTTCAATATAAACTTCGGTGAGTAGATTCGTCACGGTTTCGCTTATTTCCAAGTGATTTTCAGGTTCTACTCGACATACTTTCCGTATATTAGCCAAAACTGAATGCCGCAGATTGTTGTTAATATTTGAATTCTTCTGCGACACTTTGAGAATCTTGATGAAACTTTTTGCAAGAGCTCCAGCCACATTACGGTCAAGTAGCGGATTTTGGTAAATAAACTCTGGGCAAGGATTTGCGTCGTTTGATTTTATAACTTTTTCGATGAGCTGGTTATTCATAATAGTAGTTTTAGCTTGTATTATTTGCAAAACTCCCAAGCGAAATATAAAGTAAACAAAACAGAAAAACTGACGCTGACTGACATTGACAAAAGAGACGTCAAACGATCATGTGTCATACTTCAACAGTGTCATCTAGCGTCGAGTAGCTAAAACCAAAGTTCCAATATTATGATCTAGAGAACACTAGTAGGCTTGTTTCAAACGATTACGTATTTCTTAGAAATAATTATTCTAAGTTTGGGATTCTATATAAAAGTACTTACTGTATATTCTGTGATTCATCTAATAAATAGTATAAGATTTAGCATGATTACAAAATAAACATATTAAAATGATAAGTAATAAGTAGGAACTTCACTAGCAGTGATTCAGTCATTACTATTGTAAAAATAATGCAACAACTACTTACGTAAATAAACCATGAACTTTGATTCATTATTAATAATTCCATGCTTTCTCTAATATTAAACTTTCAAATTACATTGCAAGATCACGAAAAAGTCATCACAAAATTTTAAAACAAATTCTGAAAATGTTCCGTAATGAATGCGAATCTAAGCACTAATAAAAATGATTGTTAATTTGATGGGAAATTGCTACATCGTGCTATTAAATTGGCATTTTTTTAAAGAACTCATTTCAGTAACATTCTTACTTACAAATAGGTACTTATGTACCAACTTAAATGGTTAATTTAGACTAGAGTAGGTACCTACATAAATCTATGGTCTAAAGTCGAAACATTAGAAAAAGAAGTTTGCTAAGTTGCAGTTATAAGATGCGCACGCAATTACCTATGTAGGTAACTAGGTATATTCACCGCCGCCATAACCTAACCTCAAATAAACTACCTACCTAAAATAGATGAACCGCCGTAATTTATCTCGATCAAAAAACACTCCATCGCGGGCGATCGGTTAAAATTAATATCTTTATTACGAAAGTAGTTATTTTTACAGTTAGTTTCAAATCCGATGAAAAAACTGTTCATGTCTCAATAATTCACGTTTCTCAATGGTTTGAGCTGTTTGTGGGGCCCGGTTAATAAATTACGTTGAAGACCTCACATCGAGGGCCTAAATACGTGGGCAAAGACTTGTAGAGCCCCGCCCAGAGCAGGATAGCGGTATCTTATCTCTCATTCTCACAAATTTTAGACAAGTTTTCTACTGTTTATTTAAGCAGTTTAATGTTGTTTAATTAAGATTTGTAATTAGAGGTAGCGGGTTGGCTCCTAACGGGTGTAAAGAATACACCTGCCTGTAGAGTTTTATATTTATTTTACCTGTCTACCTTTGCAAATAAGTAAGTAGGTACGATAAAAACGTATCTAATAAATAAGTATCTAGACATGCTTTGTATCCTAATTTGGTACCTTCCCTTCCTACCCTCAGCTCATTTTTCTTATATAAAAATAAAGCTATATTTTATTTTAAGACCATCTATCACTATCAGACGGTGTGATGTTGTTTAACTCCGTCTCCCCTGTAAATATTACGTGATATTTCTCAATATTCATATTTTATAAAATAAAAAAAGACGTTTAGCACTCGGTAAAGGTATTGCATAGCATTTGGCACTCGGTAAAGCAGTTTATTGCTGTTAGGTTATTTCGTTACGGAATTTCTGGATTCGGTCTCCACGATAAAGGCCCGCGATAGAAGCTATGCAATAGCTTAAAAGAGTTTATTACCAAAACTGACAAAGCATTTTAATTTAGATAAATATCTATTAAAAATAATTGAAAGCTCCTTGTTTTATAAATCAATAAAGCTTGATATTAACAGTTATTGATTAAACTCTGCCAAACTAGGGACTGAAAGACATTAATTAAGCTTATTTTCTTCATAATAAAATCTCAATTAATCAAAGACTTTGAAATAATAGCAAGAAGATACCAAGGTACAGGTACCTACCTACTATTTTTCCATAATTTTTCAAGCCTATATGATATATGAATAAGGTGAATTAAAAAAAAACATCGCAACTCGATTAACAACCGCATCATCGAATGAATAATCGAGAATCGATTCGATAGCGAATAAGTAAGTACGAATTAATGCAATATTAATATCGTCCGTAGCGGACCGCCGATTTATAACACGAGGAGGTGATCATCTCAGTGTTGCCATCTTCTGCTTACTTTTAGGCTCAAAGGTATTATAAATCAGGTAAACATACACTCAGATTGTTTTTATATATATGTACTTATATGTAGGTATACGCTCAACACAAGTCATAATAGGTATTTGTCAGGCGTCTCAGCTTAGTAGCCAGCCTTCCAAGCTGCGGGTCGCAGGTTTGATCCCCAATGAGGGCAAATGTTTATGAGTTGAACATATAATTATATTTGTTCTGTTCTGGGTGTTACTATGTATTCTATATGTATTTACAAAAAAAATTAAAGCTTTGTAATTTTTTGTCTAACAAGTAAGCACTTTTTCCTGTAAAATTAAAAAAAAAACTGTTGGTAAGACGTTTGTTTGCTCATAATAGCCACATTCAGCCAAAAGCTGTAATAACTGGCAACATTTATGTTACATCTCGTTATAAGGGACCACCGTGCGTGTGAAAGAGATGCAAGATATGCCTGGGTGGCCAGTAAGACCAGACGTAATCACGGAGGAACAATAATCTATTGTTTCAGTGGATTGGATACTAGAATGATTTTCTATGGTTGTTTTCATGAGATTTCGAGTACCTTTACGTAAATAATAAAATTTTCCGGTTTGAACTTTACGGAAGCAAACAATAATGCTGGGGCCACATTAGCGGGCGAATATTCGTATCGTGTTGGCGCGATAAAATCATCGTGTTCGGGTATAGGCGATGTTCTTGTCTACATTAGACGGGCGAAGATTCGTGTCGAGTTGACGCGATGTAACGTGCCGGATAGGGTGACCAGATGTCAGAAATTTTCCTGACATTTCAGGAATTTTAGACATATATCAGGAATGCGGCCGGAAAAGGGAAATGTCAGGAATTTCTCGGCAAATAAATGGAACAATTTTTTTTTTACACTATAATTTTATTTTTGGTCACAATAACAAAAAGGAAATTGTCATTAATGCTGGGGCCACATTAGCGGGCGAATATTCGTATCGTGTTGGCGCGATAAAATCATCGTGTTCGGGTATAGGCGATGTTCTTGTCTACATTAGACGGGCGAAGATTCGTGTCGAGTTGACGCGATGTATCGTGCCGGATAGGGTGACCAGATGTCAGGAATTTTCCTGACATTTCAGGAATTTTAGACATATGTCAGGAATGCGGCCGGAAAAGGGAAATGTCAGGAATTTCTCGGCAAATAAATGGAACAATTTTTTTTTTACACTATAATTTTATTTTTGGTCACAATAACAAAAAGGAAATTGTCATTAATAGTAATTAGCTTTTTACGATTTTGACATCAAACAATCAACATTGACATATAATATTAAACGTACTAGATTCAAAAAATATTTTTTATTTTGAAATAACTTTTGAATTATTCCGGAAAAATAGAATAAAATTAGTTGTGTTATAAAACTTATCCATTTATCACAAAAAATATATATACTTATTCAAAAACCCAATTGAACTCATGTCTGGAATTTTGTCAGGACTTTTGAAATTTGCATCTGGTAACCCTGTGCCGGATGGTGTTGTTCTAGGCATGGGCGTTTTTGGATTTTTTCACAAACCGATACGAAACCGATTTCAGATTTTGAAACCGATTTCAAAAACCGTTTTTTGAAATCGATTTCAGTAGCGAATATCGGAGCGTATTTACTAGTTATTACGACAAACGCAAAATCGAATTCTTTCGGTTTTTCGTTTTCAATGTCATCATCATCATCATCATCATCGACCTATATTAGTCCACTGCTGGACGTAGGTCTCTCCCAAGACGCGCCACTGAGCCCGGTCTTCGGCTCCTCTCATCCAGTGTTTGCCAGCTACACTCCGCAGATCGTCGCTCCATCTCGCCGGAGGGCGTCTTACACTACGCTTTCCTAAACGCGGTCTCCACTCCAGTATCCGTTTGCTCCAACGGTTGTCGGTTCTTCGGCAAACATGGCCGGCCCACTGCCACTTGCTAATTCTTTGAGCTATGTCGAACACTTTGGTTTTTTGACGAATAACTTCGTTGCGGATTCTGTCTCGCAAAGAAATTCCGAGCATAGCTCTCTCCATAGCGCGCTGAGCGACTTTCAGCTTGTGGACCAACCCCACTGTCAGTGTCCACGTTTCAGAAGCATAGGTCATAACGGGTAGGACGCACTGGTTAAAACTTTCGTTTTCAGACATTGAGGGATGGATGACGAGAAGACTTGACGAAGTTTCCCAAACGCAGCCCAGCCGAGCTGAATTCTCCGGTCTAGCTCTCTCTCGAAGTTGTGTCTACCTAACCGCAGAGTCTGCCCGAGGTAAACATACTCCTGCACAAATTCGAGAGGCATTCCGGCAACGGTTATTGGCGGTTTTCAATGTGCAATTGGGTATTTGAATTAAAAAAAATATTGTATATTTTTATGTATTTTAAGTTTGGTTTTCGATGCAAAACTAAACTCACGGTTCGGTTTCATTCGGATTAGGTTGTTAGGTTGTATTGTTAATGCGTTTTCTAAAAACAGTTTTCTCATATTGGAATGGAATATCGGATTGCAGTCAGAAATCATAAAACCGGACAATTCATAAAACCGTCAAAAACTCAAAATCCATAACGATTCGCTTCATTTCTCTTGCTCTTACGACGGTTCACTGAGTTAGAAAAAAAAGGAAATGAAATTAGCTCTGTCTTATTCTAACTAAAGTAGTCGTACGGTGGAGTGATAGAGAACGAATGCGTATCAAAACTATAGAAAACTTAAACTTTAGGTAGATTTAGATTTCGTTCGTTTGCAGTTTGAGTTTGGTTTTCGTTTTCGGTGCAAAACTAAACTCACGTCGGTTCGGTTTGGTTTCGTTCGGATAAGATAGTTTGCCGTTTGCGTTATCATCGTGCGTTTCCTAAAAACGGTTTTCTCATATTGGAATATCGATGCGATAAGATTTCTGACTGCAAACGGATTTCAGTTTCGTTTTGATATATCTGTCTCATGCCTAGAACTTAGCCTAAGGCTAAGTTCATATGGCCGCGCGGTACCGCGTGGAACTACGAACCGCGCGGTATAAGATCAATATAAACGGTAATTAGCGTCTACATTATCGCGCGGTGCCGCACGCCGCGGATCATCTGAACTTAGCCTAGGGCTAAGTTCATATGGCCGCGCGGTAACGCGCGGAACCAACAACCGCGCGGTACAAGATCAATATAAACGGTAATTATCGTCTACATTACCGCGCGGTACCGCGCGCCAACGTGCGTCGCGCTCCCATACAAATATCGTCATGTGAATGCTCAAACCGCGCGGCGACGCGCGGTTACGCGCGGTCATCTGAACTTAGCCTAAATAAATTGACGTAGATGTAGCCACCTAAGCGAATATTGGCGCGACAAATTGATTCGCGTCTTCGCCCGAATACTACGCGATGACACGATGTACCCGGCCACATACATCGCGTTAACACGAATATTCGCCGTAGCCCGCTAATGTGGCCCCAGCATAATAGTAATTAGCTTTTTACGATTTTGACATCAAACAATCAACATTGACATATAATATTAAACGTACTAGATTCAAAAAATATTTTTTATTTTGAAATAACTTTTGAATTATTACGGAAAAATAGAATAAAATTAGTTGTATAAAACTTATCCATTTATCACAAAAAATATATACATTCAAAAACCCAATTGAGCTCATGTCTGGAATTTTGTCAGGACTTTTGAAATTTGCATCTGGTAACCCTGTGCCGAATGGTGTTGTTCTAGGCATGGGCGTTTTTGGATTTTTTCACAAACCGATACGAAACCGATTTCAGATTTTGAAACCGATTTCAAAAACCGTTTTTGAAATCGATTTCAGTAGCGAATATCGGAACGTATTTACTAGTTATTACGACAAACGCAAAATCGAATTCTTTCGGTTTTTCGTTTTCAATGTGCAATTGGGTATTTGAATTAAAAAAAATATTGTATATTTTTATGTATTTTAAGTTTGGTTTTCGATGCAAAACTAAACTCACGGTTCGGTTTCATTCGGATTAGGTTGTTAGGTTGTATTGTTAATGCGTTTTCTAAAAACAGTTTTCTCATATTGGAATGGAATATCGGATTGCAGTCAGAAATCATAAAACCGGACAATTCATAAAACCGTCAAAAACTCAAAATCCATAACGATTCGCTTCATTTCTCTTGCTCTTACGACGGTTCACTGAGTTAGAAAAAAAAGGAAATGAAATTAGCTCTGTCTTATTCTAACTAAAGTAGTCGTACGGTGGAGTGATAGAGAACGAATGCGTATCAAAACTATAGAAAACTTAAACTTTAGGTAGATTTAGATTTCGTTCGTTTACAGTTTGAGTTTGGTTTTCGTTTTCGGTGCAAAACTAAACTCACGTCGGTTCGGTTTGGTTTCGTTCGGATAAGATAGTTTGCAGTTTGCGTTATCATCGTGCGTTTTCTAAAAACGGTTTACTCATATTGGAATATCGATGCGATACGATTTCTGACTGCAAACGGATTTCAGTTTCGTTTTGATATATCTGTCTCATGCCTAGAACTTAGCCTAAGGCTAAGTTCATATGGCCGCGCGGTACCGCGTGGAACTACGAACCGCGCGGTATAAGATCAATATAAACGGTAATTAGCGTCTACATTATCGCGCGGTACCGCACGCCGCCCTAGCCCTAGCCCCACTTAGCCCTAGGCTAAGTTCATATGGCCGCGCGGTACAAGATCAATATAAACGGTAATTATCGTCTACATTACCGCGCGGTACCGCGCGCCAACGTGCGTCGCGCTCACATACAAATATCGTCATGTGAATGCTCAAACCGCGCGGCGACGCGCGGCGACGCGCGGCGACGCGCGGTTACGCGCGGTCATCTGAACTTAGCCTAAATAAATTGACGTAGATGTAGCCACCTAAGCGAATATTGGCGCGACAAATTGATTCGCGTCTTCGCCCGAATACTACGCGATGACACGATGTACCCGGCCACATACATCGCGTTAACACGAATATTCGCCGTAGCCCGCTAATGTGGCCCCAGCATAAGACTGAATATCATTTGCACGTACAAAACATCAAGGGCTATTTTCGCTTGACAGATTAATAACTTGTACGTCAGAATCTGTCAATCTGTAATCCTTATGCTGGGGCCACATTAGCGGGCGAATATTCGTATCGTGTTGGCGCGATAAAATCATCGTGTTCGGGTATAGGCGATGTTCTTGTCTACATTAGACGGGCGAAGATTCGTGTCGAGTTGACGCGATGTATCGTGCCGGATAGGGTGACCAGATGTCAGGAATTTTCCTGACATTTCAGGAATTTTAGACATATGTCAGGAATGCGGCCGGAAAAGGGAAATGTCAGGAATTTCTCGGCAAATAAATGGAACAATTTTTTTTTTACACTATAATTTTATTTTTGGTCACAATAACAAAAAGGAAATTGTCATTAATAGTAATTAGCTTTTTACGATTTTGACATCAAACAATCAACATTGACATATAATATTAAACGTACTAGATTCAAAAAATATTTTTTATTTTGAAATAACTTTTGAATTATTACGGAAAAATAGAATAAAATTAGTTGTGTTATAAAACTTATCCATTTATCACAAAAAATATATATATTCAAAAACCCAATTGAGCTCATGTCTGGAATTTTGTCAGGACTTTTGAAATTTGCATCTGGTAACCCTGTGCCGGATGGTGTTGTTCTAGGCATGGGCGTTTTTGGATTTTTTCACAAACCGATACGAAACCGATTTCAGATTTTGAAACCGATTTCAAAAACCGTTTTTTGAAATCGATTTCAGTAGCGAATATCGGAGCGTATTTACTAGTTATTACGACAAACGCAAAATCGAATTCTTTCGGTTTTTCGTTTTCAATGTGCAATTGGGTATTTGAATTAAAAAAAATATTGTATATTTTTATGTATTTTAAGTTTGGTTTTCGATGCAAAACTAAACTCACGGTTCGGTTTCATTCGGATTAGGTTGTTAGGTTGTATTGTTAATGCGTTTTCTAAAAACAGTTTTCTCATATTGGAATGGAATATCGGATTGCAGTCAGAAATCATAAAACCGGACAATTCATAAAACCGTCAAAAACTCAAAATCCATAACGATTCGCTTCATTTCTCTTGCTCTTACGACGGTTCACTGAGTTAGAAAAAAAAGGAAATGAAATTAGCTCTGTCTTATTCTAACTAAAGTAGTCGTACGGTGGAGTGATAGAGAACGAATGCGTATCAAAACTATAGAAAACTTAAACTTTAGGTAGATTTAGATTTCGTTCGTTTGCAGTTTGAGTTTGGTTTTCGTTTTCGGTGCAAAACTAAAATCACGAATGCGTATCAAAACTATAGAAAACTAAAACTTTAGGTAGATTTAGATTTTGTTCGTTTGCAGTTTGTGTTTGGTTTTCGTTTTCGGTGCAAAACTAAACTCACGTCGGTTCGGTTTGGTTTCGTTCGGATAAGATAGTTTGCAGTTTGCGTTATCATCGTGCGTTTCCTAAAAACGGTTTTCTCATATTGGAATATCGATGCGATACGATTTCTGACTGCAAACGGATTTCAGTTTCGTTTTGATATATCTGTCTCATGCCTAGAACTTAGCCTAAGGCTAAGTTCATATGGCCGCGCGGTACAGCGTGGAACTACGAACCGCGCGGTATAAGATCAATATAAACGGTAATTAGCGTCTACATTATCGCGCGCCGCGGATCATCTGAACTTAGCCTAGGGCTAAGTTCATATGGCCGCGCGGTAACGCGCGGAACTACCAACCGCGCGGCACAAGATCAATATAAACGGTAATTATCGTCTACATTACCGCGCGCCAACGTGCGTCGCGCTCCCATACAAATATCGTCATGTGAATGCTTGTGGCGATTGTATCGATCGACACTGTCCCAACACTACGCGCGTGTCCCGTCACTAGCGCTGAGAAAAGCCGCCATTACTATTTCGGCTATTTTCTTGTAGACATCTCTTATTTGTAATTTGCATAGTTTTATGTATTATCATAATTGCCTTACAATAAACAAAGTGTCCTTACAAGCCGTTTATCATTTGTAATCGTGGGAGAACACAAATATCCCACATTGGTGACCCTAGACGAGAGAAGAAAGCACGTGTCGCATTTTGCTGAGCAGCAGCGGCATGTCTTGCTTGCTTGCGCAGGAGCCCTACTCTCGGTAGACAATCTCCGGACATCGGACATCATCGCACCCGCGCCGATAGCTGAATATTTCAGCACGCGCTGGAGTGCCCTGTCTGCTTTTGCACAATAAAGCGTATGCTCTGCTGATGGAGTAACGCTTCTGTGCCATTGTGTGTGTTGTGTGTGTTGTGCGCGTAGTGTTACCCACCGTTTTAACCATACCTATATCCACCAGCGCGAGAACGTGTAATTGGTGGATTTGGTTGCTATTTGCCCGTTACTAACTGCTTGGTACTAACACTAACTTTGCATGATATGGTGAAAGTGACTCTGCTTATGTGAATAGTTTCATTCAACGGCAGCCAAGGACATTGCACGCAAGTTATTTTATTATTTTCCTATACCAGACTTTTTATTTTTATAGGAAAACTTATATTTTTCAATTTTACTAATTAAACAACTAATAATTTCAAAATTATTTATTATTATCATTAGATAGTACCAATTAGCTGCATGTGTTTATATATTTAATTGGTTATGGCTAAACTGTACTTATCTAATCTACAATTTAGTTATTGGATTGGAACGCAGAACTAACAATTGAAAATTATCTTGGTTAGTTTGATGTTACTGTTTCTCCTTGCAGTTTCAAACTTCTATAATTAATATTGCCTGTTTCCTTTTACTAATTAACATTGTATAATATATTTTGGTGGCTTTGGTGTCATAGTGGTACTAATTTTTATTTTAAATATTACTGTTTGATTATTGTGTTGTGCCGGGGTGTGTGGTATTTTCTCTCTTTGTATTAGATAATTTTCTACCATGGCAAATGAGCAGCTCCAGTCCCAACTTCAACAACTTCAGGCAGAATATGAAACGCTGCAAAAGCGTGTTAGCCAAAATGATAATAATGTATGTAGAGTTACAGTTAAATTGCCCACATTTTGGGCTGATAAACCGGCTATTTGGTTTGCCCAAGTAGAGGCCCAATTCCAGGTAGCTAACATAGTTGGAGACACTACCAAATATAATTATATTGTTGGCCATTTGGATCAGAGTATGGCAGGAGAGGTTGAAGATATTATAACAAATCCCCCCGCTGAGGAAAAATATACAAAATTAAAAGATGCCCTTATACAGCGACTTTCAATTTCTCAAGAGAAGCGGGTGAGGAAACTTCTAAGTGATGAAGAACTTGGGGACAGGAAGCCATCCCAATTTCTCCGTCACCTTCGTTCGCTTGCAGGAACAGTCCTCTCAGATGATAATATAATCCGCCAACTTTGGATGTGTAGATTGCCTCAACAAGCACAAGCAATATTAGCAGCTCAGGCTAACCTAGGTTTAGACCAAATAGCAGAGTTGGCAGATAAAATAACTGAGCTTGCCCCGGCGTCGGCTGTCTGTTCCACATCTGTTTCATCTTCCTTAATGTCATTGGATATGTTAGCCAAACGTTTAGAAGAGGTAAGCAGCCAAGTAGCTGCACTGTCTAGACAGCAGCGCCGACCCTCACGCGACCGTTCTGAGTCTTCAGATAGGTCCACTACCACTAGCTCTAAGCGCTGCTGGTATCATAGGAAATGGGGTGTTAAAGCTTCTCGGTGCATCAGCCCTTGTAATTGGAAGTCGGTAAACTCCAACAGCAGTCAGTAGCGGCGGCAGCTGATTGCGATAATACTAACCGCCGCCTTTTTGTCACTGACCGGGTGACCAAGCGTCGGTTCCTTATTGACACTGGTTCAGATTTATGTTGTTATCCACATAGTTGGCTACCATCTCGCCGAGAGGCAACCAACTACGATTTAAGCGCAGCCAACGGTAGCTGTATTCGAACTTTTGGTACGATCAACCTCAAATTAAATTTAGGTCTTCGTCGCGATTTCGCTTGGCAGTTTGTGGTAGCTGATGTCAGTTCAGCCATCATTGGTTCAGATTTTTTAGCATTTTATCATCTTTTGCCAGATTGTCGCAATAAAAAGCTGGTCGATGGCACCACTGGATTGGAATCCACTGCCTCTGCCGCCAGTATTGAACAAACCAGCGTACGAGCAGTCGTTTCTGGTAAGTCCATTTTTACTAAGCTTTTGGCCGAGTTTCCTGACATCACTCGACCTCCTGGCCATCCTAAAACGGTTAAACACGATACAGTGCACTATATTAAAACCACGGACGGCCCTCCAGTTTCCTGCCGATCCCGACGTCTCGCGCCGCAAAAACTGGTTTCGGCTAAAAAAGAATTCGAAGAAATGGTAAGATGTGGAATAGCGCGTCCGTCCAAGAGCGCCTGGTCGTCGCCGTTACATATGACCATTAAAAAAGATAACACTTGGCGCCCTTGCGGCGATTACCGCGCGTTAAACGCTAGAACCATACCGGATCGATACCCAGTTCGACATATTAACGACTTTGCCCATAACCTTGCTGGCGCTAAGGTGTTTAGCACTCTGGACCTCGTTAAAGCGTATCATCAGATTCCAGTTTTTGAGGAGGATATTGCCAAAACTTCCATCGTCACTCCGTTTGGACTCTTCGAATTTCCATTCATGACCTTCGGGCTACGGAATGCTGGACAAACCTTCCAGCGTTTTATCGATGAGGTCACTCGAGGCCTCGAATTTTGTTTCCCATATGTGGATGATATCCTTATATTTTCGAAAGATGAGTCATCTCATTTCGAGCACTTGCGCATCCTTTTCACACGCCTGCAAGACTATGGTGTAGTTATTAACCCTTCTAAATGCAATCTGGGCGTCAGTGAAGTAGTGTTTTTGGGTTATCATGTCAGTGGAGATGGTACTCGACCACCACAGGATCGCATTCAAGCACTTCTGGATTTTCCTCGACCTGCGACGGTACAAGGTATGCGCCGATTCCTTGGCATGCTAAATTATTACCGTCGTTTTGTTCCGCGCGCTGCGCAATTTCAGGCTCCCCTGATTGATGCATTGGTTTCGACAAATAGTAAAGGTGCTAAACCATTTCCATGGTCACCCGATCTACTACTAAAATTTGAAGCTTGTAAGAAAAGTCTTTCCAATGCTACGCTACTACAACACCCAGTCAATAATGCAAAGTTGGGATTGTTTACTGATGCGTCTAGCGTTCACATTGGAGCCTGTCTTCATCAACAAGTAAATGGTGATTGGCATCCGCTTTCTTTCTTCAGCAAGAAATTGACGCCGCAGCAGGCACAGTGGCCAGCCTATTACAGGGAATTGCTTGCGGTGTACGAGAGCGTCCAGCATTATCGGTATATCTTGGAAGTCCAGCATACCACGATTTTTACCGACCATAAGCCTTTGTTGTATGCCTTTTCACAACGACGTGAAAAACTTCCTCCTCCCCAACTTAATCAGCTGTCGTTCATCAGTCAGTTTACTACTGATATTCAGTATATTAAGGGTGAAGACAATGTTGTGGCAGACGCCATGTCACGCATTGATATCGATGCCATTTCTTTGGATTACGATTTCAAAGCCCTTGCCGATTCGCAAGCTACGGACCAAGAACTTGCCACTTTATTGCAAGGTGGTTCAAGTTTGAATTTGACCAAGGTCTGCTCACCAGGATCCGACATTCCGATATACTGCGATATTTCGACAGGCAAACCTCGTCCTTATCTGACCCCTTCCTTTCGCCGTGCTGTTTTTGACAAGTTTCATAATTTAAGTCATCCCGGCGCCCAAGCTTCTACGCGTCTTGTGGTAGAACGATATGTTTGGCCTTCGGTGCGAAAAGACTGCCGAGCTTGGTCTCGATCGTGTGAAGCGTGTCAACGCAGCAAGGTTTCGAGACATAACTCCGCCCCTCTTGGTAATTTTGATCTTCCAGCAGGTCGATTTATGCATGTCCATATTGACATCATTGGACCCTTACCCGTCTGTAACGAATTTCGTTATTGTTTGACTGCAATAGATAGGGTATCAAGATGGCCAGAAGTTTGGCCTATGCGATCTATCACCGCCGAAGAGGTAGCCGAGACTTTCACCAGAGAATGGATTCCTCGGTTTGGAGTGCCGTCAGTCATCACGACTGACCAAGGTTCTCAATTTGAATCTGACCTTTTTCACCGACTTATGCAGCAGTTTGCTACAAAGCGTATAAGAACAACCTCATACCACCCCTGTGCAAATGGGATGATTGAGAGGGTTCATCGTCAACTTAAAGCTGCGTTGATGTGCCATGATAATTCATGGGTAAAAGCACTTCCTATGGTCCTTTTAGGAATGCGGTCGGCTTTTAAAGAAGATCTAAAAGCCACGACCGCTGAGTTTCTATATGGTGAGACTCTCCGGCTCCCTGGTGAAATGTTTGTGTCTTCTTCAGCAACAGGCAATCTTGGAAATCCTGCTGATTTTGTAGCGCAGTTGCGTAACAAGATGTCTCTTTTACGCCCTGTGCCAGCTTCTCGTCATAGCGAGTCTTCTCCTTTCATATTCAAGGAGTTGTCGACGGCATCGCACGTTTTTCTACGAGACGATACTATCAGACGGGCATTACAGCCTCCCTATACTGGCCCATATAAGGTCTTAGAGCGCTCACGCGATGGCAAGACTTTTACACTCTTGGTAAAAGGAAACAACGTAGTTGTCAGCGTCGATAGGCTTAAACCAGCTTTCATTGATCATTCGGATCAGCAGCCAATTGAACTGGTACCTACTCCGCCTGCTCCGACCCCAGTTAGCCAATTACCTCCTAAGCCCCTTTTGCCTACGCAGCAACCAGCACAGACCGAGGTACAAAAACAACCTTACACCACACGCTCTGGCCGACGCGTTAGATTTAAGAATTATGACTAGTTTTAAGGTTTAGTGTAGGTTAAAGTGTGTTGTAGATTAAAATTTAGTAACTTTAACTATGATATTACTTATCTCATCTTAAATTGTATTTTCTTTTATAATTAATTAGAATTTTTATTTGTTGGTTTAAATTTCTCCGTGGGGGGGTGGTGTGGCGATTGTATCGATCGACACTGTCCCAACACTACGCGCGTGTCCCGTCACTAGCGCTGAGAAAAGCCGCCATTACTATTTCGGCTATTTTCTTGTAGACATCTCTTATTTGTAATTTGCATAGTTTTATGTATTATCATAATTGCCTTACAATAAACAAAGTGTCCTTACAAGCCGTTTATCATTTGTAATCGTGGGAGAACACAAATATCCCACATGCTCAAACCGCGCGGCGACGCGCGGTTACGCGCGGTCATCTGAACTTAGCCTAAATAAATTGACGTAGATGTAGCCACCTAAGCGAATATTGGCGCGACAAATTGAATCTTCGCCCGAATACTACGCGATGACACGATGTACCCGGCCACATACATCGCGTTAACACGAATATTCGCCGTAGCCCGCTAATGTGGCCCCAGCATTACAGTAGCAAATATCTATTAATTAAGTTCGATTTTTAAATGTTTCAAAGTACTATGCCGTTATATTCTTTTAAATGGCATGGTTCCTTTCACGACATTTCTCTAACTGTCAAAATTTCGGACGTGGTGTATTACATCACCGCCTTTTGAAAAAAATCACCCTGTACTGTATGTGCTTTTGTGAGATTTGGTATAATAAAAAAAATTGTTGCGAAATTAGTTCATTTCACAATAAACAACGAAGCCAACAAAGCTTTATTAGACCTAGGCACTAATCTTGAGGGTAGGTAGGTAATTAAATAATCAGGTAGAGCACAAAAATGTAGCTAATATTTATTATTATTTATTTATTTATTTGCTCTGGGTGGGGATTAAACCTACACCACAGCATGTAAGGCAGAGCTATCTACTACCAACTGAGCTGTGTGACGCCTGTCAATATGGGCTAATGCCTGCATGATAATTCACACAATATCTTTACCAATTAGAACCTATGAGTAATTCTGATGTATAAACTACAGGATTGTAACGTTTCATTAAAATCCATCCAGTACCTAGTAGGTACCTATTTGCGGGAAAGAGTAAGGGCGCCTTCAAATCAGCCGCAAATTGTCGCGCGGCCGCAGCGCGGCTGCAGCGCTGCGGCCGCGCTGCTGTAGCTTGGTTCGAGAATCATAGTGTTGTATATTGTTTCACGTTGGACTCTGACGAAGAAACACTGCTGTTAGTGTTATACTATTAAAAAGAAAAAGGATTTTGGCCCGTCACTAGTCGATCGATGAACTGATGCGCGTCTGCAGCGCTGCAGTCTCGCGTTTTTAATTTATATGGATTTAGACAGCAGCGCGGCCGCAGCGCTGCCTCTGCGCGACAATTTGCGGCTAATTTGAAGGCGCCCTAACAAACATACATCCACTCTACACTTCCATACATCCATCCATACAAACTTTCGCGTTAATATAAGTAAATATAAGTAGGATAGGATCTACTTAATCTGTAAAATTATCTATCTGGTAGGTAGGTACTATTATCATGGATCAATTTCGAGTATACATAAGATTTTGGCCCAGTAAATAAAACTTAAGCTTTTTCTCAAAAGAGTTTGGCCCAGGACGTCAAGCCTTAGTTAACTTCTCCAATATTCTAATTCTACAAATTATAAAAATTCTCCAAGTATTTATTAACTTTTCAAACAAGTATCTTCATCAAACAAAATCAAAATTACTCGCACTGTAAAAAGTGGCTATTTGGAGTTACAGCGAGGTTAAATTAAGCCGTTCGGAGATAAGGGATCTTACTCCTGAATACAATCACGAAACCTAACTCGATTTGAAATACGTTTGCGAAATGAAATTCACAAAGAAATAAAAATACTTTCATTTGATTTTTTATATTAAAAAATATATGGAAAATATATATTGAATTGAATTGAAAAAATGCTGTAAAAATGACCACCAAATAGGTAGGTATTTATTTATTTAATAAATATGTCACACATCATCGTATTCTAGTACGAGACTAAGCAACGTTTGTAATATGGGAACTATTGCTGATAGAATAGGTAATTACTACATTAAGGAATATTTTTTTTGTAAATTCATACCTACATAATAATATGATAGGTAGGTAAATATATGATACCTACCTACACATTAAGGGCGCCTTCAAATTAGCCGCAAATTGTCGCGCGGAGGCAGGATTCTTTTTAATTATATGGATTCTTTTTAATTTATATGGATTTAGACAGCGGCTTGTTTGCGGCTAAATTGAAGGCGCCCTAATACCAATTTTACTTCAGCGGTTTCAATCCAGAAGTCAGTAGTAAGGCCCCAGCCCAGGCTATTGATACTGTGTAAGTGGCCTCTTCGTGTGAGGTAACTACGGTACGGTTTTACAAGATTACGCTGAAGCCTAAAAAAAACAATAAATATGGTAATGATTTGAAATCTGAAAGTTGCTTGTTACACTTGCAAGTAGTAGGTAGGTCTACATGGTACAAGCTTTTATTAGTTTGGGACTTGATCGCGATGTGTGAAATGTCCGTGAATTTAATATTTAATGTGTAGGTATCTATTATTAAAAATAAAAAGTTATTAAACAGCTAAGTTAAATGTTATTCCTACATACCTTTTAAATTTTTTTTCTCTAACCTATCTCCTCCCACTGCTGGGCAAAGGTCTCCCCAAGTCCTTCCACTCGTCCCTATTCTCCGATATTATTTAATAAAAAATTATATATTCATTAATGTAAAAACAATATTTGATTTTCTTAAATAACAAACATCTGTGTGATAAAATATAGATTTTTGTGCTAATTATTAAAAAAACTGTTTATGTACTTACAAGATCAGCAATCTAGTTTATTGTAAAGCTTAGTTTGGGACTAGATGGCGTTGTAACAAATGTCAATGAATCTGAAACTAAGCTACATAATTTAAGGTACATAAATATAATCCAACAATAAAACCATTCTAATTAGGTCTCTGAGGTCTCTCCAATAGTGATGTGATGACCTATTTCGACCCGTGCGGTCCATTTAGACCCCCAATAAAACTTCTTTTTGACATATCCGTGGCAAAATCCCACTGATACGACCCTTTAGCTCCTCTAAGGTGTTATGAAAACCTTTGAAAAATAATTAAAAATCATCCTTATGTCTTAAAGTTAAGGTTTAAAGTCGTATGGAGTGGTAGAACTCGTTTATTAGACTACAAAGGCGCCGCCGCGGTCGCGGGCGTCTTTGATCAGACCGCCTGTAATTACGGAACCAGGGATCGTTCGTATAAATCGGTGTAGGATTCCTAGGATTAACATTTAAACGCGTGCGCAATTGAAAAAGCATATTTTCATTGTTTGATCCTTATAGTGCGGTTTGAGTGTTTACTAAATTGATAAAGATTTTTTTACTATTATGTATCTACAGTATTTTCAATATATTTAACAAAATACGTTAGAAACAGTTTAGTTATTGATGAGCAGACGATCTTAAGGTAGCTAAACTAATCTAGATTAGTTTACCTATTCGTTTTTATTTAACAGTTTTTGGTTTAAGACTGTAATTAGTTTTTTGATAAGTAAAATAGGTAAAGTACTTAGGTACATGATATAAATAGTGGCAATAAATCATTTTATTTTAAGAAGCTTAACAAAAGCTTTTTATAAAAACAAAATAAAGTAAGTAGGTAGGTACCACCCGTGACAAAAGCGGTACTAACCGCTATAAATAATGAAAATCAAACGATTCTCTCAAAAACTTGCAATATTTCGTATCCAATAAAATGTTAATTTTTTCCGCTTATTTTAACCAATTAGCGAACCGTGTCATTTAACAATAAACAAATCAAATTATCTTGCTTTTGTATCGTTAATTTGTATTACTGGCCACTTCCTGAAGTTAAGATTTCCCAATTTCTATTCTAATTAAAATTATTGTCGTTATTATTCTGTGACGAATTAAGTATAAGGCGGCGGGGAGGGCGGGGGCGTGGTTACCGCACTTCAAAGGAGCCGACGCGACATCACTCGCGGCCCTGGCGCGTGCGAGCGAGACGGGTGTATACGCCTCTATGGCGAAG
This sequence comes from Ecliptopera silaceata, assembly GCA_932527185.1. Classification (NCBI taxonomy): domain Eukaryota; kingdom Metazoa; phylum Arthropoda; class Insecta; order Lepidoptera; family Geometridae; genus Ecliptopera; species Ecliptopera silaceata. Next base: position 4,991,037 of record OW052213.1, on the reverse strand, counting down.
AGAGGGACGGAAGATTGTGTTTGTAGTAGTAATCCGAATGAACGGGTTGGGTTCAGAATGGCGGATAGTAAGGAGATGTTATCGATGTTTTGTTTGTTTCTTGGTTTTCAAATACGAGTTTTTCTATTTCATTTCGCTTGCTCGCTCAATAGGTTTGCGTTATTATTGTAGAATTTTGGGTAACTTAATTGAAAAAAAACCGTTTAAAATATACTAAAAGAATATACTTATTATTTACCAAAATTACTTATGGTGTAAATAAAGCTTTTCTGTTAGGTATATAATATCTTAGAGTAAGCTTATTGTGGTGTAAGTGGAAATTAAAAAGCTAAATAATGTTAATAATAAAGTGTACAGATAAAAATGATTTCGTGCTTTATCAACTATGAATTAAAAAGCACAAAATAATATTTTCGGATATTTATGTTATGTAATAAAACTTTTTCAATAGTGGAACAAGTGGACATACGCTGATAAGACTAAAAACAATCGATACTTTTACTCTAACATTATCGATATCGATGATCGCAGCCTCCCAATCCCGTCACTAGCAATAAATCTGAGCCGCTAAAGAAGCTGACGTCATTGACGCATTGTTTATAAATCAAAGAGCGGGACGAGCTCTCCTAAAATATGATTATGATTCGCAAAAACTATTCGAAATTTGAATTTTTTGTTCTGAAAAGTTTTTATTCGTTTCTATTTAGTAAAGAGGTTTGTAGTAACTGTTATTTATGAAGAAGTGTTCGTAAAAGGAGGCGAAAATAACAGGTAAAGATTTACCCTTGGATTTACCTAATAATAAGTTTATGTTTAATATTTATGTTTAATAGCTTCTTGAACTTAGGAAATACAGATGTTATCCTTAAAATTATCTACCGCTCGAACAGAAAACCGAACTCTTTCAAAAAAAACTTTTTGAAAACTGGTATTTTGACAGTCCCTTCACAAACTGAGTGATATTGACAAATGACAGTGACAGGTGTGGCGCTGTCATGTCACGCCTGTAATGTGTATGCAAAGAGTAATTTTATAATTAGCTAAAACAATTAATCATTTCAAACAGTAATTTCCCACAGGCTTTGCTTAACCACAATGTACCGATGACATTGTGGTTATAAAAGCTATTTTTAATACAGATTGTAAAATTGTTTGTAATTCTTTTAAAACGAAGTAGGTATTTAAGTATAAATACATATATGTATTTGAAATGATGATGATATGAATAAAGTATGCAAGTATAAGTATAAACAGACACATATACATTTCACATTATTTCGTAGTCCCAAACTATCCAACGCTTTGTAAGTGTAGGTATAGGATATGCTGTTGCCTATAGCTAAGTAGTTATTTAAGCTTTTTCGAGATAACTTTCCGATTTTACCTGATTTTTATAGGTGCTAACTCGCAGGTTCACGCTAGCTAGGTTCAGATCCGCGGGCAGACGAATACTTAAATAAATATTGATGGACATTTCACATTTACGAATAAATAAATTACTTTACATATTCCTGAACATTTCACACATCACACTCTAGTCCCAAACTAAGCAAAGCTGGTACTATAGGAACTTGTTTGCTGATAGAATACTAATTTATTGTTTTTCTGTAAATACATGAAAAAGGTATCTAATCATTGAATAAGGCTTCCATGGTAACCATTTTCATCTTAGTCTATTTAAAATCATTATATATCAGAATCATAAATCTATTTAAACAGATTAAGTAAAACAATGTTACCAATATTTTAGAATTCGTACAATCGTGAGAACAGAACAAGAAATCACTTAAAACAGCATTATCAATTTTGCGATCGTGGGAACAACTCTACTTCTTATGACTCAGCAAGAATATTAACCAGAATACTTCGACCTGCCTCGGGATGATATTTCAAATATATTGTAGCGGAGGTATAGGTCTGGGTATACTGGTGATGTGTAATAAGTAGTTAGGTTTAGAGAAGTGAGCATGTCAAAAATAATTCGATTTAATGGTGAACGTCTTAATTATTGAATTAGAAGGTAAAATTAGTGGCTGCTTTTTATTGGAGGGTAGTTTATAATTAGGTGAAGTTTAATTGTCTAAATTCAAGTTCAAGTTATGTTGTCAAAATAATATCATATATGAAAATGAATAAGTAATGTAAGTAGGTAAGTATTCTAAGTATAAGTATAAGTATTCTAAGTATTCTTATGTACTGGATTAATGATAAAATACTTATTTACTATTTCTTATAAATACATAAATAATGCATAGTAAGTTAGAAACATCCACACACAGAACCTCAATATCGATGTATGCCATTACATAAATATTTATTCTTCAGGATCGAACCCACGACCCACAGCACGAAAAGCAGAGCATCAGCTACTATCAACTGAACGTCGAGCGTCTCAGTTCAGTCTCAGTGAGGCGCCTGGCATAATATATACCTAGTTAATAAAAAAAATATCTATCTATGTAATGTTATCGTATTAAGTATGTCAGTCTTCTAGTACCCATAACACAAGCTCTGCTTAGCTTGGGGCTAGATGATGTTGTGTGGATTGTCCAGCATTATTTATTTATTAGTTATTATACTTTAACATAATTTCAGTAAAATTATCTTCTATAATACAAGAGATTTTATTTTAATGTTCAAAAACCGTATCGCAACAGTTGTAGAACGGTTGTGCGGATTCCAGCCACGCCTCTTCATCCAACTTAGCTGTCAAAACTATGTCATTTCCAAAACATTTTGCCGCCTCTTAAAAACTACTACCGTTATATAACAGCCGTGTTTTATTTACAATTCAACTTTTAAGTTGTAAACAAATATAAAAAATCTAGATTTATATTTAAAAATAGATTCTTGAAAATAGATGTAAGTAGGTACATGTAGTTTCTAAAGATTGATTATGAAAAGAGTTTAGTCATTATTTGAGGTTGTGTTAAGTTTTTTTTTATACAAACTAACTTAAACTAGCTTAAATCAAATACTTTTTTACTTGAAACAGAAATAAATGAGTACAAAAAAATAGGATTATTATTTAGGCCTTTTGTTACATTGTATTATAGGTACTTACCTTTGATTAAAAAATATAATAAATAAATCTTTCAATAATTGCGTACTCATAAACTATGCAAAGCTTGCACAGCTTTACTTAGTTTAGGACTGGGTGTAGTGTAAAACATTCGTACCTACTTACACACGTAAAAGTGTAACGAATGCTGTTTTTTACCAAAATCCTGTCTAATTAAGGTGCTAGTGATTAATTTGACGACTAAAATGAGCTCTTTGTACGTTATTCGGCCTCTTAAGGTGTGAATTAGGCGATTTTTCTCGTTGATAAAGGTTGACGGATGGACGGAAAATGTTACTTTTGTGTTATAATTATTCACGGTGGGTTCGAATTTATTTAATAATACGGACCGTGTGGTCGGCTGATTGATGGGGGCGATTTTTCATGATTAATTTTGTTTTGGGTCTAGCTTTTGAGGTCTAAACGAGACGAGATGTGAAAATAACTGATTTGTTTCCATTTTTATTCGGCTTTGGTAACATTTCGTTCAACAGATAAATAGAATATGCATTGGATTTGTTTTTATAATCTACTATCTATTAGCTCTATTAGCACGTATAAAATGATTTTTAAATCAGTATATATATTATAGAACATGAATAAACAACACAGCTCAAGCATATATTTTCTAACCATATACTTTGAATGACTTAAATAATAAAGTAGACAGTAATTAAACATATCCATAGTAATTCCATTCCGCACATCAAAAACAAAGCAACAAAAAAACAAATGAACTTAACTTATTCAAATCGCGATCAATGCATCCTTTGTACTTAAAGTATTAACTTAAAGGCTTAAAGGGTGCCCAAATTATCCTCCACAATGCCTTCATGCCTTCTGCAACCTGTAATTTCTCTACCTCCTTTCACAATGACCGACTTGCAGTTACGAAACGACCTAAGTACTGCGCGGCTGAAACTACTAAATGAGGTTCTATACCTGTCATTTTTTAACCGCGACGTCACCGCGATCCAAAAAGGTTGGTGACAGAGTTGTTGAAACCTCATTTCATTTTCAAAATATAACGTTTAGATTAAAAAACTGGAACTGAAATGAATCTACATGCTTTTTGTACCTTTTTATTGAATAACGTAAAAAAAGTAAAAGCTTATTTGATTATGAGTTCATAAGTAGTTGTTTATTCATTATTTGGAACAAAACATGAGACTTGACTTTGTTAGTAATAAAAAAAAGCGGCTGTAAGTACATAGGCCTTGTCAAGATTACGAATAAAAAAAGTTTAGTCGGTTTTTTTTTTAAAATGAAACCGGTAAAGACATCTATGTTCAATGACATACACTTTTATGTCTACTCCATCGTAAAAAAATTTAGAAGCTAATTCCATAAGATTCTGTAAATCTTCTAAATTGAAATGTTATTATTAGAGCCAGTATCAAAAATGTCTCATCCTAATAAATACCGGACGAACTGATGATGATAAAATCAGTCGAGTAATCTCGATCACCTCAATAAAAGCTGCTATAAAATCGATCAGCTAATTGTTAAACATCGACACCCATTAGTTTTCGACTTTGAAGCTTTGGGGTCACTCAGAAATGACATTCCCACTCAACTACTCAAAACCAAGTAATCGCTTTAAGCGACTTGTCAATTTATATTGTCTTGTAAGTACAATATCTAACCAACGAGATAGGACATCTAACTGTGGCGCTACTGTCTATGCGGCTTTACAGAATGTTCGAAAACTTTCATACTAAATATTAGTTCGTTATTTTTCCGTCAGCATTTATAAGTTGGTTGAAATGTAATTCTACATTCTCCGAGCGATTGTAAGGCGTTATAATGACAGCAGAATGACGTATGGATTTGTCGCTTACGGCGTTTGGAGGCGCGCGCCGGCGGCCACATCAAAGAGGTGGCCTCCTTTGATGTTACCGCGGTGCCGACGCTAGGGCTGCGGTCGTGAGATTAGTGTGTCGGTGATGGAAGTGTCGATGAATTCAATTGCTTTTATGATTAGTGTCGATGTTTTTTTAAGAATTTTGATATACTATATACTGATACTGAATAAAAAATTAAAGTAATCTAAACACAGGTAAGGTCTATTTCGCCCGTAGCAATAAGCAATATCAAAGACTTCAACGCGCTCTCATAGTTTTGATCTTACTGCCAAATATATTAATAATTTGAACTGATTATAAATAATATGTTGTAAAATAAATAGTTGTATACTTAATACTTTTTTTAAGAGCATGGTATGAAATGAATTTAATATAATAACATTTATGCACATAAAGGTAATTTTTTTTTGTGATAATATTGTCAAGCAAACGTCAATCCTAAAAACCTATGGAGTACTTACTAGAAGTACAAGAAACGTCCATTGTCCACATAGTCTACTCTACTACCTCTCAAAAATTGAATATATCTAATTTACATTTTTTTCAATATCTATACTTATAATATTATTCAATAAAATTCTTAAATAACTATTCTAAACATTACACAAAACTTCTACTAAATCATCGATATCGATAAACAGTTCCATCGCATCCACCCCATCCCTACGCCCACACCACAGCAAGGTAATAAAACGAATGGAGCACGTATTTTGACGTCGAAAGGCGCTTCTGGTCTTCCCTCTCCCTCTCGCAGATACATCTGTCCCTCTCACTCGCGCTAAGGTGTCTGGAAGGCTATTATGGCGTGGTCCTTGCCACTATAAATTATTGTGCAATAGTATAGATGGGATAATAGTGCTAAATTATAAATGTGTCACTACTACTAAGCTTTTGTAAGCTTGTCAAAAAAAGTAAGCCAAAATGCTAAGACTGAACTGTACCTAAACTACTGAAACAAGGAGACAGTAAAATAATGTAAGTAATTTATTCACAAACTAACTTACGACTATTACAGTACCTACCTATTTACAAAATGTACATACAGGCATATAAAATACATAAGAAACAGTTGAGCTACTAACACTATCTTATTACCATACGTAATGATGACATAAAGTCAACGCTAACTTTTTAAGATAGGGGGATTAAAAAACCAAGCATTTTCACAAATCAATTTTAGTTTTTCATATAAAGTCGATACAAACAATCAAATAACTCGTATCCTGATAGGAGCTGGGCCATTTCAAAAGTGAATTGATCCTAATTATGTCGAAACAGGCGTTAATAGGACACCTAATAGCCATTTTTATGACACCACGAGCCGCCAAAGAGCGTATTTTATTGACTTTTTTGTTTCCAAGTTTTTGAGTAAACAAGTTTCAATTTGAACCTTAGTTTGGAATCCTGTTGGATCAATGTGAGTTTTAGATATTAAAGGAATTAAATTATGTACTTTAATTTTCACTTTGTTCATAGAATGGAAACTCTCCGTACCTTAAGGTTTATTTTTTTTTAATTTTAAGGTTTTTCGCTAAAGAAGGTTCTTATTTTAACCAATAAACCAACAGTAGGGTCTTATCGCTGATAGCAATTTCTTTTAGGCTCAATTGAAGGGCTTGTAATAGGTCTCGTTTGAAAGCTAGATAATTAGTGAGCTATCATAATACTATTCTATTCAATAGAATATTCTTTCCACATTTTAAGGTAAAACAGTATTAAAGAGTATGCAGAATGGGCGGTCTTATTTCTAAAATCAATTTCTTTCACGCAAACTTATTAGCTCTTTTTATTTAGCTCATTTGCAAGCTAAATAATTAGTGAGCTGTCTTTTTTATTACAAGTTATAGGCAAGTCTTTGACCGCGATCTTACCTGATGCTTAGCTCCTTTATTGACTAAATAATAAGTGAGCTTTATTATTTAGCTCGTTCGAAGGCCAAATAATAAGTGAACTATAGTATTTAGCTCGTTTGAAGGCCATTTTAAGTGGCAGATGCGGTGTTTAGCAGCCATTAATTAGGTTAATGGGGTTTGGGGATGGTGAGCCCGGAGGCGTGGTGGCTGTGACTTCACAAGATGGATAGCGTATTATGGACTATTCTGTTTTTTTATATTGTTATAGAACTTACAGATAAATTTAGGAAAAATAACTTAAAAATATATAAGTACTTAAGCACCTACTTGAATTTAATATCAGTGATGGCATGGCGCAAGTAAAATAACTGAACTTTATTATTTCGGGACTGCTTAGTATGTATTTGGATATTTATTTAATCTTATTTGTAGGTATGTACTTATTCATAATTATAAACCTGCTTAAAACATCATTTGCGAAAATAAATGATTGGAAATGAAAATTGATGTTTTTTTCATTTTCTTAAAAGTTCATATACTTAAGCATAAAATTATTCAACACATTTTGCTGGTCGGTAGAAAACTTTCGTGCTTGATAGCTTGATCGAGACTGAAGCAGATAAAATACGCGTTTATTAAAAAATAGTCTGAGAAATCATGATATCATTTAAATTACTTCTAACGTTAAATTCTCACTAATTTATCTTAGATGATACGAATAATCAAAAAGCAGAACACATGATTTATATCTTATTTATCGAATCAAAGGCGATGCGGGCGGCCATTGCTGCACCAAGTAATTAATTACAGACGAATATCATAATCCTAGCGTTTTATCGTGTTCTTTGAAGTGACTACTTATTATAAACATTTTATTATAAACTAGTACTACGCCCCGGCTTCGCACGGGTAGCCTTTATAAAAAATATCATTATAATATAGCCTATGTTCAGCACAGATAATGTAGCTTCACAACAGTGAAATAATTTTTGAAATCGGTCCAGTAGTTTCGGAGCCTATTCGATGCAAACAAACAAACAATCAAATCTTTCCTCTTTATAATATTATATATATATATATATATATAGTTTAGACTAGTTTATGCCCGCGACTTCGTCTTGTGATTGTGGCGAAGTGTAAGACGCCCTCTGGTGTGATGGAGCGGCTATCTGCGATATGTGGCGAAGACCGGGAAGAAGAGACGAAGACCGGGCTTAGTGGCGCGTCTGCAAAGACACCTACGTCCAGCAGTGGACTGGCTTATGTGTTTGATGATGATGTTTTATGCTTAGAATATTTTGCTAAATCTATTCTTACAATTAGATATTGTGATATTATCCAATAATTAATGAAACTGAAAGTGTACCTAAATACTAAGTATTCGCTCCGACTAAATAATTTTAACATGCGCAAACGCACATCAAAAGTAAAGGTGAGAATATACAGAGATCATTTTACGACACTCGTCGGCTCCTTTGATAATATAATTTAATAACTTCCTATAATCTCAGTTATGCTATTATAATACACGAAAATAATCTAAGAAGCTAGGATAAGATCATAGTGAAGTAGATAGCATCTACCTATACCGATACTCATCGCACGTCCTTAAATATTATGTATATTTTAAATGTACTTAGTTATATAATACTCTATTGTATAAGAACCTACCATTAGTCTTTATTTAGGCAATAAATGATTTTTCTTTCTTTCTTTCTACCATTATAGGTATTTCATTTTCTAAGAATATTTTCAAGTACTTAAGTATAAGTAGGTACCTATATATTTTCTGTGTCTGGGTGTTACTATGTTGACGACCAATGTGGCGCGGTGAAGGTCCGCCTGCGACGCGAGGTTGCGGGTTCGATTCCCCACCTTGGGATACATGTTTGTACGATCTGCAAATATTTATTCCCGGTGTTCTGGGTATTTTATATGTATAAAAAAAAATATATATCTATGTAATATATTGTATTAAGTATGTCAGACTTCTAGTACCCATAACACAAGCTCTGCTTAGCTTGGGGTTGAATGATGTTGTGTGGACTGTCCAGCATCATTTATTCATTTATATGTATTCTATGTAGGTATGTATTTAGAGATATGTATATAAGTATTCTATCAACACTCTAGTTTCCATAGTACAAGCTTTGCTTAGTTTGGGACTAGAGTGTGAAGTGTAAAATGTCAATAAATAAATAAATAATGCTGGACAATCCACACAACATCATCTAGCCCCAAGCTAAGCAGAGCTTATGTTATGGGTACCTACTAGAAAACTATCATACTTAATACAATACATTACATAGATAGATATTTTTTTATTATACATATCAAATACCCAGAACACCCGGAACAAATATTTGCAAACCGTACAAAAATTTATCCCAAGGCGGGGAATCGAACCCGCAACCTCCGCGTCGCAGGCGGACCTTCACCGCGCCACATCGGTCGTCGTCAATGAAATTATAGACAAGGTTAGGTACAGTCACACACAAAAGTACGTTCTATTGACAGCGAGTTACAATGACATTGATCCTTACATCGATACCTGACGTTAAATACATCCGAATAATATCATTATCGGATTAGTCGATTACTACTACATATTTTATGCATATATTTAGGACTCTATTTGCATAACAATAAGAGTCAGTTTTAAATGTGTATTGTATTTGTAAGATTGTATTCTAAAGCCGCCTTGACAGACGGCATTTCAAAGGAAATATGCCTCATTACTTTGAAATCAATAGATTTTAGAACCTGTTGATAATATCGTTTTGAAATCATTAATATAATACTTACTTAAGTATATTCGCACAGATAAATAAGATTTCATGATTTATGAGATTTATACAAATATTTGTTTTGTCACCAAATCAAATCCGGCAATTTCACTAACACTGCTAAGCTACAAAAGCGCTCATAGCCATGATTGCTTTATTTCGTAGAATTATTTATTTATTTAACAATTTCCCGGCCCCGTCTTTAGAATAGGCATGTGCCCTAATTTTGAAAAAATAGTACTAAAATGTTCAGATTTAACTTCTGATTTAAAAAACAATATATTGTTAGCTTAATAAACGAGTTGAGAATTATGACTTATTAATTTCAATTTTATATTTCGTCTTTTATCTTTAAACGGTGAAATAGTCATCACCCAGAATCTTGAATATTATTATAAACATAACAAGATTGACAAGTTACTCTAACGCTTGTCATGGTCAATGCATACCACGCGTGTCATGACATGACAATTCGATGACTGTAACTATGGCATACGACAAATGCCATCACACGAGTGATTAAGTCTGTGGCTTGTCAATTTGACAATGACATACCATAGCTTAGTTCGGAAAGGATGGCTGGATCACACATTATACTAAGTGGTAGACGTCACAGCTCAGTTGGTTGTCTGCCTGCCATGCTGTGGGTCGTGGGTTCGATTTCCACCAAGAGTAAACCTAAAACTTAACAAAGCTAAAATCCATAAATACATTTCTGATTAATACATGTAAATTAACACCCAGACACAAAACCAACATTCATGTTTGTGGGAATCAAACTCACAACTCAATATTACTACGGTAGAAACGACCTATGACCAGAAAAGTGAAGCTAGCAACTGAGTTTTGACGTCTGTCAAAAAAAATGTATGTGTACTCTAAGAGCATTAAATGTCATGTATGATGCCTCATCGGTCTTCCCCTACACTGTGACGTGAGGCAAACGAGATGTGACAGCGCGGCACCTTTGATTGGATTGGAGCTTGTTAGTTGTAATCTGTACCCCAAGTACGAGTTTGTAAACACACGGATTGTACAGCCCCAATCGTCGAGCGCCACCGATTTTGAGTTCCAGGTTTCAAGAATGCTAGGGGCATTACGCTGGATCTCAATTCAAAATCGGTAGCGACGATCGCGTCTGTGCACAAACTCGTACTAGGGGTACTGAACTCTACAACTGCAAGATAACTTTATTTGACGTTGTTTTGGTTCATTTTAATTTTACAAGGCACTCAATAAAAAAACCAACTGTCACTTTTTTGGTCTCTATTTTTAGTGGCAGCTATAAGAAGTACTTTTTTTGTTTTCAAAGGGTTATTTTTTAGTAGTATTTTGTGATTTACTTGCTTGATTAGATTTAAGTAAGTAATTATCTGTTAAGATAAAACTTTTAACAACAGATGAATACCAAACAATACCATAAATGTAGCTGAAATTCTTTGTCAGTATAGCACATGATTAAATATAAACTATTAATGTTTTCATCCAACATTTTTTTTTAAAACGGCAAGTATCTGCATAACACTAACGGCCGGTTTCTCGAATGATGGTCAACGAAAAAATCAAATAATTACTATGTGTCAAACTCGGATCAATCGTGATTTGGGTTTCCAGAAACCGGCCGTAAGCCACGCAAACAACAAATAATGTTAAGGATATTAAAAAAATATTATCAAAATTATAATAACTTCTTACACGTATTGAAAATTTTCAACTTACCACATTAAAATTTCAAAGCTAGATTTCACAACTGTCGGCGCTAATCGTCCAATAAACGCCCATTTATAACATAATCATTCTTTAATATACCCACACGCCGTGAAACGCGTAAAAACATGACAAAACCACTTCATTACGTCCCATTGTGTTGATTTCGCTCTACTTCTAACGTGCATTGTTGCATCGTCCGCATTTTGGCGCGAATTGGCCGTCAAAGAAACTATGACAGCTCGTTCCTATTTGAAAACACGTTCCAAATTCTACTTTGATTCGGTTGTTCAGAGACTACCATGACGTTTTTAGATTTTGTTGTTAACTGTACATACACGCATTTGAAATTCTACTTTCTGTGCTTAGTAATAAAGTCTATTTTTCTGTGACTGTACTTTAGCAGAGTGTATAGTAGCCTGTTTTTGGGATAAAAGGCGATCGAATTTGTTAATTTATCATTGAAGCGAATTCTCTCGTTAATTCGTTGCGGTGAGGAGGCTGGGTTTGGCTTATATTGGGTCATTCTTTCGCCTGAGGGACGCTTAATGTGAGAAAAAACTAATAGTCATATGGCTGATGATGAATTTGCGTTATTATAAGTTGCAATATGGCGCGATAGATTTAAGTTGATTCATTATGATATAAATCTTATTTATAGTTTGCACGATATAATTATTAGTAATAGTAGAGCGTTTTATGAATGAAATGAATGTACAAATGAGAGTTGTCTTATCACCACTCTCACCATATGTATCATTCTCACCGTAAGTTTCTTGCCCGTTCTTCTAGGCTCTGGTCGCGTGGAACTGGCAACTAGAATCACCTAGTAGGTATGTAAGTTGATTCTAAATGACCCTTGTCATTTTTTATTGAACTTTTTTACTTTACTTTAGAAGAGTAAAAATATTGAGTCCTCCATTCACACGACATTATATCATAATTTTAAAGTTTTCATCGTGTTTTTTTTTTTATAAAAGTACAACTGTCAACGCCCAAGGCGCGTGCTGCGCCATAAAATTAATTAAAAAGAAAAACGACATATTTAATTATAATTATTTGACGTTTTCATTAAAATAGTCGTAATTTCTAAACCATGTTGCTATTTGTATGTTTAATTACTTAACGGTTGTTATTGTAAAGAAAATAATGTAGTATCGCTGTTTATAATTGCAATACCCTTAATTATTTTAAATGAGCGTTCAAAAGAGTAATTATCGGAGTAAAAAGGTTTTATTCACAAAATAGATATTGACAATACGTTTAAAAAACACATATTAAGGAGTTGAGCTATCTGCAGACCGTTGCATACAACCACTAGATAGCGCAACTAAACCTTATCAGTTCCAATTGGAAGCGTAAGATACCTTTTGGTATTAAGTACTTACCTATCTTAAAACCATCGAGTAAAAATAACAATTTAGGTGCTTTTAAAAAAAAACTATCACATTTGAATGTCATTTTGCGTTTTTACAACACGTACTTACATGTAGTTAATTTCCAATTGTAGGTAAGTACCTATATTTAGTTGAATTTAATATAGTTAGTACCAAAATAATAGGTTAGATTTGATAGTAGTTTTTACGAAGTACATAAATCCTTTTTGCGACAAATAAAGTTGGGACCTCATTTGTAACATTCGATTAAAAAAAAAACTCGCCTGGAATTCGAAATTCAAATTGATCATTTATGATGCAATGCAACATCGGTTACACCCACGTGGCCACAAAATAACAGTTTGAATTTCGAACAAAAGAAAGCTGAAAGCTGCCATAGACTATACTTAAAAATAAAATCAATAAAGGTAGTGTTTAAAAAAACACAACATGATATGTCATTATTTGTTTTTATTTGAATAAACGCATGTTTTTCTGTAAATTATTGCAATGTATAATTATGGTAAGTTAATTTTCTTTGAGTATTGATGGTGAGGTGTGGAGTGTTATTAAAAGCTTTTGTATAGTGTTTTATTGTGAATACATGTTTACTTATGTTACTTGTACATTTACTTTATAAATATGTATAACAGTACGTGTATGTAGACAAAGATGTATTTCAGAATTTCGTAAATGGTAGGTTGAATAATTTTATATATGTACTTAAGTATAGATAAGTACCTACAGGAACCTATTACATATATATAGGTAAGTACATTGATTTCCTTATACAGACTAAAAATATTGATATCTACATAATCATACATTGTTCAGTAAAGTTACAAGATTCTCCTAATTCTAAATTTATCTTAAAACAGTCAAAAAAGCATGATGATATAATAAGTCACGGTTGATACCTCACTAAATACAAGTATAAAAAGTGCGAAGATTACAATATATTTAGACTTCATACATTTATAGCCTGTAATTATTTGTCTATGGCTCATCAAGATAAAAAAAGTGACCATAGAGTAAACAAACCACGATCAATATTTAAAAACCGAATCTTTCGTGTGTGCTAACGTTTTATAACCAGTTTATAATGAACCGTATTCTAGGAGTAAACTAACTTCGTCATGGTTCAAGATAAACTGGTGATTGGTGTTTGTGGGCGACCAATTAACGTTATAACAAACTCTTGTCCGTGACAAATTCTCGTACAGTTTTAACAATTTGAGTTTCGAACGTTAGTGTAATTTGACATCGGCTGGTTTGAGCTTGTTGTACACATGCGAGTGTAAAGTTACAAAAATGACTACGAAAAAATATATTTTTGCATATAATTTTAAAATAGCTATTTGACGACCGATGTGGCGCGGCGAGCGAAGGTCCACCTGCGACGCAGAGGTTGCGGGTTCGATTCCCGCCTTGGGATAAATGTTTGTACGATGTGCAAATATACTTATATTCCGGGAGTTCTGGGTATTTAATATGTATAATAAAAAAACATTTATCTATGTAATGTATTTTATTAAGTACTTATGTCAATCTTCTAGTACCCATAACACAAGCTCTGCTTAGCTTGGGGCTAGATAATGTTGTGTGGATTGTCCAGCATTAGTAGTTTCACATGTAGAAGTCTGGCAAACCTAATTCGCTTTCAAAGCTTGTAACTGCATTAATTTAAAACTAAATTATATGAATGGTAGAAGTGTTTGTGAAAGCACATATATTTTGTGTCAGTGTATCCTAAGCTTTACCTTACCTCTGGCACGCGACGTCTTCGAAGTTCGAAATTCAAACAGCGCAATACAAACCTATCGATTTTCATATCGATCTATAGCGAATCGATTTTCTAGAATACCGTGAAATAGCGTGTTTGCATGTAGGTAATGTTTCGATATGAATCGATACTTTACACAATTATATTTACTCGATTATATTTGTTTATTTTTATTGGCAATATACACGCATGATAGTGCATAGTAGCGATTTGTAATACTTCTTCTCTTCTTATTGAGGAGCTACGCTCTTGTCAGCGTAATTTATGCAAGTCCCGTCATATGTTTCTTTCCAGGGCAGCCTCCTTGACCTCTTTATACGATACTAGCTGACCCGTGCCCACTTCGTTGGGCATAATTCGACCGTTTTTTCTCCGATTCACTTTGCAAAACGGACTACCGCGTAAAAGCCTTTTTATTTTTCGGGTTTTTATATAGCCTATGACACTCAGCAATAATGTAGCTTTCTATTGGTGAAAGAATTTTTAAAATCGGTTCTGTAGATCCCGAGATTACCCCTTACAATTGAACAAATATACAAACATACAAACTTTACCTCTTTATAATATTATTATATTATATTATATTATATTATATTATATAGACGCTTTTTTGTCTCATGTAGTTTATTCTCGGCCTTCCTCTTCCTCTTCTACCTTACCTTCTTTGATGTTCCTGATGAGGTTGTTGTGTCGTATAAGGTGGCCTATCATCTTCCCCTTCTGTTCTCAACAATTTGTAATACTTACGAAAGTTTTATTATGTTTATTGTTTCATTCTTTGACATTATAAACAAACCTTGACCTTACAAAGTTAGTATTAATAGTGTAACTTTTATTCGGTTTGATTTTTGAAAAGTGAGATCTTAGAATACAAAAGTTACCACGTATAACTCGAAATTTTGTTTTGCTCCTTAGCATGTCACTTCTTAATCAAGAACCAAGTCGGATAAAAGTCAAAGTAAGGGCTCTAAGTCAACCCTTATAAGGGAGATACAATAAGTATAAGTAAATAAATAAATATTCACAGACATTTTACACATCACACTCTTGTCCCAAACTAAGCTAAGCTTGTACTTATACTATGGGAACTAGATTGCTGATAGAATACCTACTTAAGTATACCTACCTATTTTTTTTTTGTAATTACATACTTACATAAGTACTTATGTAGAATACATAGTAACTCATAGATACAGAACCAATATTTATGTTCATCACACATACATTTGCTCTGTGTGGGGATCGAACCCACGACCCACAGCATGGAAGGCAGAGCTACTACCAACTGAGCTGAACATTTTACACCAAGTTAAGCAAAGCTTGTACTATGGCAACTAGATTTTTGATAGTATACTTATATGTACTTACCTTTAGATTGTTTTGTATCTTAAAATTAGTTAGTTAATACATTTGTTCCCGTCACAAAAATACTTGCTCTCGGTGGGGATCGAACCCACGATCCACAGCATGGATGGCAGAGCTACTACCAACTGAGCTGTCACGCCTGTCATTGTTTTAATGAAAAACTAAACTGTACTAATATATTGTCTTTATATATATATAAGGTAGGCTATATATAATATATAAGGTAATTTGGGAAATGAAAATAACTTTTTGAACACGTAATTGTTTATTTACACTAATATTCACAGTATGCAAAAGCACTTATTTTACAAAAGTCACATAAACTAGACTGATTTACAATAAAAATATACTTATAATTCTTCGCTCATCGTTTTTTTGTAAAATAATTAGGTCGTAACAGGAATAAATGTTAAAATATTAGGAACAAATTATCGATGATTTTTAAACGCTATTATTCAATTTATTACAGATATTCTATTTACTAAGTACTTTTATTTATTAGGTAATATTTGTTTTGTTTTAAAACTGTGACATATAAATATTATAATGATATCTAACAGGCATTTTAACAACTCTTCTCAATTCTTTAAATGTTATGAAAAATTGAAATTAATTAAAAATTGTCTAAATTTGTTAATTTTGTTAATTTGTTAAAAATTGATTAAAAGCGTAGTGTAGGACGCCCTCCGGCGAGATGGAGCGACGATCTACGGAGTGTAGCTGGCAAAAACTGGATGAGAAGAGCCGAAGACCGGGCTCAGTGGCGCGTCTTGGGAGAGACCTACGTCCAGCAGTGGACTGATATAGGTTGATGATGATGATGATGAAAAATTGTCATACTTGATTTTAATCTAATCGACTCAAAACTTTATTAGTGTGTTTACATTCTTAGAAATACGAATATAAATTTTAATACAAAGTTTGTTAGAATACTTTTTTGGAGAAACCTTAAAAGGACTGAAATGAAGTATAACTTCACTTAAGTTATTTATCTTGAGATAATTTGAATAGCTTAGAATTGCACATTTTGATAAGATACAAAATTCAGTAGAAAAAAATAGCATTAACTGATTTAAAATTCATTGTAACATTTTGAAATATTTTTTTAGGTTTTTGAATTGACATCTGTGTGTAACAGTCTAAAAAAATTTTCAAATACTTGAATACAAAAAAAAAGATTTTTAGTTAAATATTCTATTTGTTTTTAATAGTATTAAGTATATAATTTTCAGTATTTTTTTGAAACATTTTGCTTCATACAGATAATAAATTATTACTTAGTAAGTATTTCACCTGGAGTCAGATCATAGTAATAAAAACTTACTAATATACTATTAGAAGCTTATAAATATACTAAATTAGTTGTAAAACTACTCATAAAGTCTATAACGAAATTACTTTCTAAATCTATACATTATTATTTACAATTTATTTTAAATAGGGCAAATTGTCTGGTTTATTGCACAAAAAAATTATTTACAATCAGTCTATAAGTACTTTTAAATTATAAATTATTTATAAATCAAAAATATGTTGCTTTCACGATGGAAATAAAAAGATTACAGAATAACTTGTCAATTAAAATTACGAACTATATATTTTACAAGTTTCATCGATATTGGTTCACTGGTTGCGACGTGATTATGGATCAAACATCCAAACTGTACTTATATAAAAGCAAAAGAAGTACAAAATACATATTATATTGTTTTTTGCTAGCAATTGCTAGTTTTGGCTGATAGACATTTTTTATATTAAGTATATGGAATATTTTTTCTTTGTAATGTCATAGCCCAAGGAGTGATCTTATAGGTAACATCTTGTAGATGAAAAAAGTTAAAATCATTTGTTGATTGAATTTTTTTTTTTTTAACGAACCTCAATCTGCCCATCTACAATAAATAATTTAGGAATATTTTTATAACATTATTAAGTACTCAAATAAAATCAACTATCACATTTATTATAACGAAGCTTCTTCATAATATTTTTACAAACTATGGTAGATATTTACAGTACTCAGAACTACGCTAATTAACGAGAAATACATTAAAATCGCTAAAAAGTTCGTCACAATAGTTCAAATATCTACATTTATCAAGAAAATACTGGATACGTCACTAGAGTACGCCCGTGTCACGAATTCAAATGTCACTATTGATATATCACTAAAGAGTTCGACGAATTTGAAATGTCACTATCAATAGGTATATCACTAAAGAGTTCGACGCAAAAAGTTTCGTATTCGATTTAGAAATCGAGGCGTCTGTCGTATGAGACGCCCGGCGCGAGAGAGCGCCGGGCCTCGTTTCATTTAGACGCACTCACTACCAAGTTCGTCGCAGCCTCCTCGCTCGCTCCTATGCTCATAGCTTTCTTCTTTAGAATGCCCAAATCTGTCACATTCTCCAGGAAACTCTTATGCGCTGACAACACCTTCGCACTTTCCACATCCTTCTTCAGCTCCTCCATGTCTCGTTTCAGCTTCGCGCGTCGATTTTGGAACCACGTGATCACTTGGGCGTTGGACAGTCCTAATGAACTTGCAATTTCGTCTCTATCCGCTGGTGATAAGTACTTTTGGTATAGAAACCGCTTCTCCAGCTCGAAGATCTGATGGTTCGTGAATGCTGTGCGGGATTTCCGTTTCTTTTTCGGCTGCGGCCGCGAGTTGAAGAGGTTGAGGTGATTCGACTGACCATCTGGAACAAGCGAAATTATCGGTTTAGTCTCGGCGGAACTTAATAGTGTCTAAGTGGAATGATTAACGAGAATAAAATCGTTTCGGGGAAGTTTGTGACGATGATTCATCACAAGTCTGATTGCTGGCACAAAAAAGATTTTTTTGAAGGTAGTATAAATCGGAGAGATTAGAAGTAAAAGTATGGTTATGTCGTATAGATAAGGGCGACGCGTTCGTCTCGTTATCAGGCACTAAAACATCATTCAGCTCTATGACGGTCGTTAAATGCCCGCAGCGCTAAAATGTAACTCGTCTGTCATAAAACGCACAATAAAAGGCACCAGGTACATTTTAACGACCTCACAATCACATACGGGCCGGAGATGTACATTGAAATGAATAAAAACTATCAACGCAAACTTTGTTTCTTTAATGTTAATTTTCTAAACGGATTACGTAGACAATGGTACTCTCCGTTTCACGTCAATTTAAAAAGCAGTAAAAACTCAATTTTTTTTATGACTGAAGCCATAAAAGGTAACGGAAATGAATATACAACAATGGCGCTATCTCAACATCCGGTCTATTTTGTTGTTATCTCCACAAATATTTTCTACGATTCGAAATTGCGTTAGCGTAATTATATTTTGAAATTGAATCGTTAAACACTCAATGGGCTTTTATCTTTATGCTCTACGCCTACGATGTGTTCTTTAAAAAAGTTTACTCGAGTTTATGGCGCCAAAATTTTATATTAGTTTTTTTTAAATTACTCATTGATGCCGTCTTCTTTAGTAACTTATTCGTTTATTTCAAATGGACGGATGCTCCAAACGCAGTTTTATATATTCTTATTAGTCAATAACGAGCTGAATAATAAATAATCTTAAAATATACTTAGCATAATTTAAATAAGTTAGATGAATAAGCACGTTGGTTCTAAAAACTCTGCCTACACAGTGATTAAAACAACATAAATATCGGTTCAGCATTGTGACCCCTGAGATCACCGCCCGCGGTCCACCGCAATAATTAAAATAACTTTTAAGATCCTCGTCGTTATTTTAACAACTATACATTGTCAAATTAATAGCCGTATTGTATTGTACTAACCGCTTAATAAAACTCAAAATAATACGACCGCAAAATGAAACATTATCACAAATGTTTGTGCCATTTGTCATAATAATTACTAAGCAATTTGCAGTTGCAAAAAGTCGTGAAGTTACTCGCGTTCGCGTTGAAATATTCTGTGTCATAATTGTGAACAAAGTGACAGGTAGATGTCAAAAATGTTAGGCAATTGAATAACTGAGTGATCCATCAATGTGACTTACAAGCTAAGTTTAAACATAATTGTTTTTGCGCGCCGACCTTCATTGTGAAACGTTCAATCTATCTGCGATCCTGTGATTTTCCTGTCAAAACATCACATTGATTAATTAATTAAAGAAATCCGTGCATTCATCACGTGTCAGATTCCATTTGGTCGTCACGTCAATTTCGTTCCAAATACGAAACGAACCATAGACACTTTTTTTTCTAAATGGTCATTTTTTGACGGCCATTTTCAAAAAGTCGTATTAATCACGAGCTAATCGCATCCTTAGCGAATGGACCTCAATTACTGATGAATAAAACTGCAAATGTGCCAAAAAAGAGCTGGGTACGAAGACATCGTTAGGTTGGACGCAAAAAATATGAAATCAGTCACGGGTTTGACGCACCTGATGTCAATGCTTGATGAGATATGAGACAAAGGAACATAAATATTAAAGAAATTGGGGATTCCATGCTTAAGCCACATTTAGATTTCAATGCAAGACATCTTTAGGTTTTCATAATTGAATGATTTGTTTATTTGTTAGGTATGTACTTATGTATGTCCTCTTAGAGCAAATCTATTCTGAAAAATACACAAAAAAACTAAAAATAAAGTCTAGGCTAAAGCGTGTAAATTGGAAATCGTTGTAGAAAAATACCTACATAAGTATTATTTTCTTGATACATAAATACAATTTTCTTTTAATTTAATTCAGAAAAAAGGTAGAGTATAGTAGAGCCACACAATCTTAGCCATAGATAAATCAATGTTTCCTAAAAATATTCGTTATGTTTGCAACATAATTAATTTCTTCAATGAGATCACGTAGACAAGTCTTTCTAAGGGCATACAATTGACCCTTCACGTATCAGAAATCGAAGCAAAAACTCGCTATGTTTGATGTCCATTGAAAGGTTACAACAAAGGAGTTCATCTGTGTTTGAAGAAAGACAGCAATGTACGGTGTTTCGCTTGCTACTGAATTGACCGAAACCAATGGAAACTAAGTTGGTATTCTATTTTGAATCGCACGTATTGTATGTTTTATGGTTAGTTTATTTCAAATTAAAATAAAAAGTTCGAAGAAACACGTTCACACAATTTGAGACACAGTACCTACACAAGTTCACAGACAAATAAATGATTTGATTTGAAAAAACGTTTTGGAATATTATAAAAAAAAAATTAGAAAAAATTGCCATGATATGTAATTAAAATTTTGATTGTATTTTTACAAGAGTTTTTTTTCACATTGTACGAGTAAGTATAATCTAGATGTAATTTTTTGTTCATAAAAAACTGACTCCAATAACAAAATCTAAAATAGAATTATACTTACCTAATTACAAAAATAATCGCATATAATTTCTCTAAATCCATTCGAAATAATCGAATAGATTTTATAAACCTGACACAACTCATTTCTATGCAAAATGCAATTATTTCAATTAGGCGTAATAAGCAGGTACATGTCAAAAATAACCAAAAAGTCGATTGTATCAATCGATAAATACACCTTTATTTAAATCGATTATTTAAATGACGTAACCTTTTATGTTATAAATAAATTCTGGCCGTCAAAACACTAGATAATATTGTCAGTGTCAAGTGATCTTTTTTTTGTAGTTATGTCAGTCAGATGTCAATGAGCGATTTTCCAAATAGCTTTTTAAAAAAAAAATAGTTCAAAAAGAGTCGATAGATGGCGCTGGACACATAGTGTAAATCAAAATCCCTCTCTTTTTTATCTGTTTAATCTATTGGTAGCTCTGTCGTGTAGCTGTCATTATCATCCTGTCACGTCCGTTTCGGTGTATTCAGCGTTTTGATAAATTTTGTTTGCTTTTATTTTAGCATTTGTGTACCTTCTTGTGGATTTTACTTTTGACGACAACAGACTGTATACTGGTTTCTGATTTCTGCCACGATTGAAGACTTTGACCTTTTGTCAAACAGTTTTGAATTTATTCTAGGACAAAAATTTCACACCACAGATAAAATATAAAAACTTTTTGTGTTGACAATTGACATTGAAATGCATTTGACGTTGAGCGCCATCTATCGTGTATTTTAAGAACACTCCCTGGAAAATCGCTCATTCGGCTGTTTTTTGTTTTAAAGCATCATTGTGCTGATTTTTTTCTTTAAAACCTGTGGGAAACAAATTTTACTTTTATTCTAAATGTTTAATATATTTATTATAACTGTACATATATTTATTGATAAACTTTTCAGTTAAATTTAACAATGTAACTTAGAAAAATAATCGAAATAAGAATTGTTTCATAAAAAATATATACAACTCGACTTTATTCAACGCGTTATAGTATTTATGACAGAAAACGAATTATACAACTAGGACAGCAAAAGTAAATAATTCAAAAACTTTAAAAACACAACTCTCCAACTGACGTATCACCGTCATGTTTTGACATAAACGTATAGCCATACGAACAGCTCCAAAAACATCTGAGGCGGTGTTTTGAAAAGATTCTCACAAAGCTCGTTACACTTGAACGGCTGGTTTCAAGCTATGGCCTATTTGACAGGAGTGCTTGACAGACTGGGCCGACAAAATGGCCCGTGACATACGCGCTCTTAATTAATATAAGTATCCGGCTACGTACGGAATTAGTTTAATCTTTATTTGTGGAGTTTTGATGATTAAAAACATGCAAAAGAGTTGTTGACAGGTATTAATTTTGATGCTATTTTGACAGTGTTTGAAGGATACGATGGATTACTGACATTGACGTTTCTCAATTAAATGCACGCCGCATTTAATTGAGAAACGTCAATGTCAGTAATGAACTTATTGTTACTGTTACATTAAGTTCATTAACTACTGTTGTCAAGATTTTCATCGTTAGTGATCTATTTGTTAAGTAAGTTTATATATACAACTATTATGTACGCTATTTATAATCCATTTAAAATAATTAAATGGAAACCGCGCTTTCATTTTGACATCGCATTATGCAACCTACAAATAAAATATTAAAAAGTAGAGTCTAAGCTAGTCAGCAATCACAGATAAAACGGACAGACCGACAAACGGTAACCCACAATAAAAGAATACTAATTTGACAAACGACTGAGCAGGAACTACGAATCGAATCAAATCATATCGATTTCGATTCGATTTATGTGGTCGATTCGCGGAATTTACAACATTTTTTATTAAAGTTACTTTTTATTTAGAAACTCGTTATAAGAAAAAAGTTGGTGTTACTGTATTGGTAGAGTAGATTACTCTACTTTAGCCAGAGTTCTACCGCAAAACGATCTGAAATAAGGTAGTAATCTGATAAAAGTTGAAAATAGTCCTCACCGCATTCTCACGGGATAAACCACGGTACTAGATATTGTTCACACGACAGTACATTTGGGCGCAAGCCGCGATCACGTACGCCCTTCTGGTTTTACGGCCCGTTGATCTTCTGTCAGTTATAAAAAAAAATACGTTCAAAAATTACTCCGATTTGTTCTATTTTGCAACACCGGTGAATGTACAACGCTGGGAATTCTTTTTTCAAATCGCAAACTGACAGCCACAGAATATAGTTTTTTTTTTCTGTTTCGCACATTTGGAGCATTTGCCATTATGCATATATAAAATATACTATATTATTCTGTGATATGTTGTAATACACAAATGTTATATGTCATACAAAAATGTTGTAATACACCGGTGAATGATCAACACTGGGAATTTTTTTCAAATCGCAAACTGACAGCCACAGAATATATATTTTTTTCTGTCTCGCACTTTTGGAGCATTTGCCAGCATTAAATATATTGTTATTCTGTGTTCGTTGTAACCATAGATAATTTCTGATTATAGGTTTTGAACCAATAGCAATGATTGAATAACGAAACCTTATTATCAAATGTCAGGTCTATTAGGCGTAATAACAGATCTAAAGGCATTATCCAATAATAGGATTATATTACGACACCGCTTGTAAGAACAATGTACTTCAATTTATGCCATACTAATTGCTTCTAATGAGATGTTGGCATTCCTGGCGTGAGCCCAAACGGCTATAGAGGCCGTGTCATACATCTCACTCAATATTGTTTAATTAATATAATATTAACTACGTACGGCAAACTAGAAGAAAGAATCACCATTTTCTTGCATATAAATGAGTTTTTTTATAGATCGTATATTCTTAGTTTTGGACTAGAGTGTGATTTGTCAATTGTACGTGAATAGGTATATAAAAAACAATTTTTTTTTTTTATAAAATGCTGCTAATAGAACGAATTATTTTACCTACTCATAATTTAGATAATTTATAACAGCTGTAGGTATATTTTTTTGCGGGTTAGAGATAACTTCAGTTTCAATGTTTTTGGATTCCATGCAATTATTTTAAGATCTGTCTCACATCCTACAGAATCATTAGCGGCGGTTCCATCAAAGTAGGCGCCAAAATACCGTAAACAAAATCAGTAACGCTTGCACAAATCAACCGGCGCTAGATAAAAATACATTCTTGTTTCGGAACGAAATGTTTCTGAAAAACTAACGCATTTGGTGAAATAAATTCTCGTTTCGGAATGAAATCTTTTTGAAAAACTAACGCACAAAAACTCAAAGCACCGTCAAAAAGTTTTTACTTTTTATAAACATTGCACGCGTGGAGTGTAGCAGTTGCAGTAGCAGTGCATTGTCCGTGACACAATAACGACCGATGGTTATCGCCCGGCGTTGGTATGGGTGGTGCCTATTAACTGCGCAATGGTGTGGGTGTTTAGTAAATGAACGCTTGAGCTGCGCAGCGTACTAACAGACAATGTTGGCGCTTTTCGCTCAAGCTATTTATCAAGAGCGGGTAAGTAAACAGTGCCAATTTACTTTGAAACCATGTCTCATTTATTTTTAATCTTTAGTTTTACTTTTATTAAAATAAAGAGTAACAAAGTAGGCAAGTATAATAAGTGTGTATCGTTTACTAAAAAAAACTATTAACAATTTGCAAAAAAGTTATCTACTAATTATAATAATATAATCTATAGGATTAGTTGAAAATAAATCAAAGTACATTACAAATATTTATTATGACAATAAAGAACATTGCCCAAACCTTGTACCAGATTGCGTCACAAGCTAATTATCATCAAAATTAATATTTTATTTATACGTGTACTTTGTTAATTTTTAACCCTCTTATTTAACCGGGTTTAGAAAATTAAAATTAATTATACATAACATGATTATCAATTTCCTACTTCCGAGTGCTTAGTCCGAGCTTGCATTTTAAAACTCCCGACTCTCGAGTCGAGAGTCGTCTTTCGGATATCCATACAAAAATACAAGGACATCCGAGAGACGACTATCGACTCGAGAGTAGGAAGTTTTACAATGCATGTTCGGACTTAGCCTTCCGCACGTCAACTATTTTGTTCCGATCCCAGCTGTCACCTATTTTCGTGAGTGGACGTTGAGCATAAAAATCTTGTTTGTCAAGTAAGCTTTAGCTGAGAAGGCAAATATGATATAAAATAAAATACATTTTTAAATATTTTGAAATCCGGTTAAACATTGAAAAAAATATTGTTGGTAGCGAAAAGGTAAATAAAAATTAGGGCTTTGAGAGTAAATTCAAATTGATGCAAGTTGGTACAGATTCCCATAGCCCATTGGGCATTGTCCTTTATATTTTTATGAAAAAATATTAAATACAAAATGTTAAAAAAAAACATTTTATCAGCCATCTAAACTTAACTTGTAATTTTTGTACGATGTCATAAAAAAAACAATATTTGGTTTGGGAATAGAACAGCGCTATCTGAATGCTAAACAATAGAATAATAAATAAAAAAAAAAAAAAAAAACTCTTTTTCCTACAAACAAATAAACAATGAATGCTACTACAATTCAAAAGTTAAAAAAAATGGTTGTCTGTTAAGTCGGTTTACTGACGATAGTTGAACGTGTCAACGTCACTACATGGAACGCCTCAGAACGCCGCAGAACGCCTCATGCGTCATGTTTTTTCGTGCGTGCAGCCGGCTCTATCGAATTATAAGACGTTGTCACGTCAAAAAAAAACATTATAATTTTTTTTCCATCAAACAAATTACGACAAACACAAGTCAATGCTTATGTACTGAATTAAGATCTAGATCTTTACGTGGAAATTGTAGGTTAGTTCTTTGTTCCTTGCAGGTGGTTAGCTCCGATAAGTGTGGGTTCGTAAATGCATGTTTACAATACAGGAATCACGTATTTATAGATTATTTATGGACTACAATGTGTTTGTAATGTACTTGCAATATATAATCTGATAAAGTAGATAATAATTATTTTAATGATAGGTATCGTGTTGCCTTTTGTTTTTGATAAGAAATACTTCACAGTAAATATCTTCTTGTTTTATCTTGACGACCGATGTGGCGCGGTGGGCGAAGGTCCGCCTGCGACGCGGAGGTTGCGGGTTCGATTCCCGCCTTGGGATAAATCTGTTTGTACGATCTGCAAATATTTATCCTGGGTGTTCTGGGTATTTAATATGTATAATAAAAAAATATCTATCTATGTAATGTATTGTATTAAGTATGTCAGTCTTCTAGTACCCATTCTAAATGATCCTTGTGATTTTACTAAATAAAGTAATTTTTGACTTTGACATAACACAAGCTCTGCTTAGCTTGGGGCTAGATGATGCTGTGTGGATTGTCCAGCATTATTTATTTATTTAATCTCAAAACAGAAGCTGATTCCAATAACTTATTGTTAAGCTTTTCAACTGAGTTAATTGATCGGCAAGTCCTTTGAAGTTTCAGCTGATATTTTAAATACTTCAGTGGCAAGTCAAAACAAACCATTTGTAGCCTCTTCAGTATGCACTTGAGTTTATCGACTACTTTTATTTTTATGTTTGAATTTACTACTTGCGGCCATGTCTTTTGAGCTACGTGGTGTAATGTAATTTTTACATTTTTGATGTGAATCTGTTATACTCGTATTATAGATACTTATTTGATAATAAAATAAAATAAAATATAAATGAAATATTGTACAAATTTGCTTCTGCGAGAGTACTAGGTATGCTTGATTTAGACCTATGTTCTTCGATGTGGGTCTTAGGTAGTTTAAGTACTTACTAACAACCTACGTATTGTTATTTTATTGCTTTAACACTGGTTTACGACATCGATATCAACTGAGTCACGGTCCTTTATATATTGGCAAGTAGCTGTAGCACGCGACTTCGGGTATATATTTATTTAAAAAATACATAATAAAAAATAACAGGCGAAGGGCTAAAAAAAATAATATTACAACCTCATGATATGAAGCAATATTAGATAGGGTCACTATGTGTTATTACTATGTATTAAAAATAATGTGTCTACAAGTAATGAAGTAAGTAAGTACCTACAAGCTATGCTCAGATTGTTTTACGAAGTATATTTTTTAGATCGGTTTCAATTAAATGAATTAAAAAAAAATCACATTAATGAATAAATAATGCTGGACAATCCACACAACATCATCTAGCCCCAACATAACATGTTGTTTTAGTTGTCCATGGGCGGTGGTGACCACTTCCCATCAGCTCACAAGCTCGTCTGCAAGCTATAGCATAAAAAAACATCCCTAAAGGGCGAAGTTCCTCGCAAACATAAATCTTTCGTAAACAATTTGTACGAATTACATCAACCCTCACTGAGCGTAACACGTTCTTACCGACTTATGTTACAAAACTCGTATAAGTCAATGTCAATATATTCACGGACAATTCACACATCGCACTCTAGTCCCAAACTAACCAAAGCTATGGGAGCTAGATTGCTGGTATAATACCTACTTATATACATATTTTTTTTGTAAATAAATACATACATAGAATAGGTACAGAGTTACACCCAGACACAGAACAAATATTGATATTCATCACACAGACATTTGCTCTGGGTGGGAATCGAACCTACGAATCACAGCATGGAAGGCAGAGCTACTACCAACTTAGCTGTGATGTGACGTCTGTCAAATAATGAATTGATTAATAAATAACATGCGACTTGACGATTGACTGAACACTATTTACAGAATACATACACTTGACACTGCCAGAAATGACTGCAGTAATGTAGGTATAATGTAATAATTTTGTGTAAAAAAAAATACACACGTCTACTTGACTCTGTTTTTTGTTTATTGAAGTGAAAACTTCTTTAGCGGCGCTGAGCACTTTTCTGTATGGGTAAAAACTTTCAAACTCGCGTCAGGGTCACGTGATGCTGATCGAAAAAGCGTAAGATCGAGGGGAAGGGAGAGGAACTAGTATCTCCCACTCTTTCTACCGTGCCTGAGTGTGCTGCTCTGTTTAGGCGGCACAGGGCGCTTGCGCGAATGTGTCTGTGTCATTGTGATTGTCATTGTCATTATGACGTCTGTGGTTATATTTTTATTTTGGTTTTCTTGTGATTTCATCTTTGAAAGTGAAAACTTTATTTATTTAGAGGATTTTGGAGTATAAAATTAACTGTTGTTGAGGGATAAAAGTCCTATGAAGAACATAATCGATATCTAAGTATAATTATACCGTGTTAGTTCTCTTTACGTGACATTTAAAATTTGGTGACTTTGTTGCAATGTTATTTATGGTATGATAGTACTTTTATACTTATAATTAAACACAACGTTAATATTGAAGTTTTCACTTCTGCCGGCACTCCCGGAGTGCTACCTTTTTTTTTATAATAATTACAATTTAAACAACACAGTACATACATTATAATTATGGTTTTAACATAGCAAAAGTTTGACATTGTGCTATCTTAACTGTACATAATAATAAATTAAAAAAAAAAACGTCTAGCTATTTAAGGCATCAAAGTTTAAAGTGAGTTATTAAAAGAGCTTGTTATAAGATATACCAAAATTATTTCTCAAAATTTTCAAACGAATCTTATAATTTCTTCATCGAAATTCAAAACGCCATCGGCGATGCGATCAGATTGTAACCGACCTCGAAAAAGTCAATAAAATTAAAAACCAGTAGTCAGTATAAATCACAGGAAGGCAATAATGTGGGCTCTAACCCCGGGGGAGAGATTAGAGAGGGATACAACGAGAGAGGGAGAGAAATGTGAACACTTCCTTTTGTCACATAATTGCCTAAATTGTTATTAGGGAGTATAAAGACATATTGCTGAGAGGGTGACTTGTCCGTGGTTTTATTTACTGCGGATGGATAGGACACAGGTTTTTGAATAGCTGGTACAACGTACAAGCGTATTTTTTTCCAGCTAATATAGTTTAAATGTCTCTGATAAAAATAGTTTAAATTATTAATGCAAACAAATTTTCGAGCATATGAATGAATGATATGCAATATTGAGTTTGAAACGAGATGGCGTTGCGTGTATTTATAAATAATATTTATTTATATTAAACTACGATATAGGTAAACTAAATTGCGATATATAAACAAATTAAAACTCATAATATACTTTTTCACTTAATAAAAAAAAAATTAAAAATTAAAATTACTCTAAAGTACAGTACTTACGACTATTTTAAGCAAAACTTATTACATGCTTTCTCGTCTATAATAAGTGGTATCTCAATTTACTCATTGTGTAAGCTCAGTAATGTCTCTATTAATTAATGTTTCTGTGCTCGTGTGCTTCAAATTTTAAATGAATTAGATAGAAAGTATGATAACGGATTCATCTAACGACCATCATTATATTTTTCTTACTATATTATTGCTTATACTTATATTATTTTCGCAAAGCAGTGTTTAATAAAAGTGGTAAATAATTTCCGGTATAAATGATTTATGAAAATATATGCATATTTTTAAATACATATGAATAATATACAAATAAATATCAGAGTTAATTAGTTGATAGTTGGTACCTAATATATATAAAAAATACTGTATGTATTAAATAAATATTATGTAGATTTTTTAACATGAATATAAATATTAATATCTAAGTTTTAAATAAATAATTACTTGTTAAAATCAAATCAAAAATTCGTCAAAAAAGATTAACTTAAACATGCATAATATGTTTTCGTTAAAAGATGAGTTTAAAAAAAATATTATAACTTATAAGCATTATGCTGTATAAGTAGGTAGTTGAAAGATCGAAGCTTTTAATATCAATTGTGTAGTTGTCAGCAGTGAAGCAGCTGTTTGCCCTTGCCTGTGAGATGGGTGTGATATATTTATAGACTGGTTGAGAGATGCTCTTTTAATAGTGCGATTTGGGTGAACGGCTGCCAGTAATGAATGGGGATGTCGGATCTAATTGTGGTGCCGTTTGAGATATTGGTGTAAATACATCTAAATTACACTAAATCTTTTTCAATCATTCAACATTTGTATCAAAAAAAAGCGTGTATCGCGTCGCTAAATTTTAATTTTCTTTTTTCAGCGAGCAACACTTTATTTTACAGCATCATTAGAAACTCCTTAATAGTTTTACGAGTGACAGTGTCACTGTCAGTAAACTATTACAAACATTTCGACGGCCAATAACAATCATAATACACATTTGTGTGCGGTCTTTACAAATCACTGCCACATGTTTACACACAACAAAACGCACTAATGACAGATATATTAGCGGCATTGCATTCACATAAAAACCTCAACGCGATTACTAATTTAGAAACGGAACGATACGAACGAAATACGAAAAAATTTGGCTCCATTTTTGTCTTGACACTCGATCTAACCTCAAAACCACTTGAAATGTTTGCGTATTGAAATACGTTTTGACATTATTTATTGTTTTTTTTTAGAAAATATGTAGGAAATTGCTGTGTTTTGTGGCTTGCACGTGTTGAGTGAAGGGTAGTTTGTGCACGGGTGGTAGTCGGACCTTGTGTGGTCTGACAGCAAAAAAGTGTTGCATAAAATATTTTTTGTAATTTTACAAAAAGGTTACACTTTGTTAATAGTTTTATAGCAACAAATTTTAGGAGTAGCCTACTATTTGGTTTTAAACTCCATAGATAGTTTGTGACCTGTAGATTTAATGGAACGAAGTTCCTTATGGCGCGGGGCTAGACTGAAAAAATAAGACCAAAAGTTGTAACGACATTTTTTGCTATTGTGCGCGCGTTTCTCTGTCTCTCTCTCTTTCATAGAAAGGAAGCCAGATTCGCATTGAAGCGTGTAGTGTGACGATTATTTTTGTTGAGTGTACATATAGGTACCGGTTTTTTTTACATAATAAATATTAATACTAATTAATCGAAAGGAAATTCGTTCCACCCGGGAATCCCTTGACACCTCTCAAGTTTTTGAAGTGAAAACTTCTTTAGCGGCGCTGGGTGGGTAAAAACTTTCAAACTCGCGTCAGGGTCACGTGACGTTGATCGAAAAAGCGTAAGATCGAGGGGAAGGGAGAGGAACTAGTATCTCCCACTCTTTCTACCGTGCCTGAGTGTGCTGCTCTGTTTAGGCGGCACAGGGCGAAAAATAATAAAAAATAAAAACATAAACATTGTATTCTACCTCATAAATGATAGTACTTTTATACTTATAATTAAACACAACGTTAATATTGAAGTTTTCACTTCTGCCGGCAATCCCGGAGTGCTACCTTTTTTTTATTATTTGTTTTATTGTCGTAAAAACTACTTTCAAATAATGTGTTGTGTTGTTGTTAGACTAGCAAGCCAAGTTTGTTTGTACTATAATTGTCCCTCCGTTTGTCTCCTGCGTCACTAATTGAGACGTATGTTGTCACAGTACATTTGACTCCTCTTTGCTATGACATCCTGGTAGATGAAGACAGACTAATTAACGTTAATACTTGTCAGTTTGCGTAAATACTAATGTAAATAAATTATATTAAATAAATGGGATGTATACAACTTACAAAACATCCTGTTTATACATGAAGTTGGTTCTAATGATGTATTTGAGATGAGTATGATTTGTGTGTGTCGTTTGAAATGAGAAGATTCTAAATGATTTGATACGGAGTTGTTGAGGCGTGGAAATAATTAGACTGAACTAAGTCGCTAAATAATATTATACTAACTAACGTTAGAGCGTACAGCTATGTCAAAGTCACATTTTATCTATATTCATTTAAGTAAGTACTTACCTATATTAATTTATTATTTATTTTGGTTTTTTTTAAGTATGTAATACAATGCCATCTACACTGGCCTGCAAAAGTAAGTATCACACTTTTAGAATTTATTTATCTTCTAAACTATAGAAGTTAGAGATTTCAAATAAAAAATGTTTTATAGCAAATTTTATCAGCTTTCTTTAGAGCATACTTAAGTAACATTTTAAACTAAAAAAAAATGATAAACAATAAAATAGCCATTTTTAGCTTATCTAACATTTTCTAAGTATGTTTTACATGTTATTTCATTTTTAATAACTGGTATTGCCTCCTCGGATTCTGATTAGAGCTTCAAGCCGGCTTGGCATACTGAACACGAGGGTTCGCAGCCTATTTTGGGGACCCATTCTCTTCTATCAGGGTCTGTTTTAGTGCCCTGAGGGTGGTAGGAGGTGGTCTGCGGCTTCTGAATAGCCTTCCTAGCTCGTCCCAGGCACGCTCAATTGGGTTGAGATCAAAGTATATCTTGTTTACTTAAAAACTTATTGCAATTTAATAAGTGTGATACTTAGTTTTGCAGGCCAGTGTAGTTTCAAACTTAGTAAAGTATTATGGCAAATATATAGCTATATGATAGAATACTGTTTTTAAAAATCGTATCTACAAAAACATCCAGACAGAAATCAAACATGTTCGTTTGCAAACATAAAATGTTTGTTCTAGATGGGTATCGAACCTACAATCCATAGCACAGGTGCTATACCGACTATAATTTTTATTGGTAGGCAAAGTCCACATTTACGTAATTTTAACCGAAGTCAAAAAAGAAGTTCTCAATTCGACTGAATGTACTCGTAACTTTTTTTATGTAAGTACTTATGTTACGCGATTACTCCGCCAATTATTGATTAATTTTTATAATTATGTTTTTGTTTTGGTAGATCATATTTTAAGGTTGTATATTCCTGTACTTATACATAATTGTATAAAGGAATATACAATTGACAAAGATTTTGTCTTATACTTTTAAGAGTTAAGTATTAAAAATGTATCTTTATTTTTAAAGTTAAACTGTACAAGACACTAACCCTTTCTTAAACAACTCTAAAATGGTACACCCAGTCAGTACTAACCTACAATTTGTCACCATTGCTTGTCAATCGACAACTTAAACAGGGCCGTTCGCAACTAAATGACATTGACAGTTGACAAATGGTTAATCGATTGTATCTCGGCAACGAATCGTTAACGCGCGGTGGAACTTGGCAACTTCTAGCTTCCTAGAGGTCAATGGTATAGCTTTTTGATTAAAATAGGGTGGTTATACAAACCAGTTAAATTCTATAAATGTTTTGATGTAATTAAGCACTTTAATTATTTGTTGGTAGGTATTTATAGATGTTGGAATTAGTTAAATAAAAATAGTTTATCAATATGTTTTGTAGTTTTGTTTATCAAAAATATAAACACACAAAGTTTATTGTGGGCGTTAATAAACATCTGAAAAAGAAGGACAAATGAAAAAAAAACCCTAATATTTGTATTTTGTTCTTTACCGTTTGATAGTTTGGGCTTTGCAAAAAAATACTCGTATAAAAAAATGGTGCATGATCTTATCAAACAAACGGATGTTTTAAAAAAATACAATTCTGCATAAATATCGATGTTTAAAATAAGATAATTCGCACATCACTATATTTAATTATACAAAATCGTAAAAAAAATCTGCATAAATATCGATGTGTTGAGATAATCCGTACATCACTACATTTAATTATTTAAAATCGTACCGTTCCATTCTCGAATTTCCGCGCGATTACATCGAATCACGTCACGTAGTGTTGCCCGGATCCCTTTAGCAAACAAATGATCCCGGATTAGGGGACGATTTGAAACAAACCCGGGATTCGAGAGCGGGATCACACCTTCCATTTATTACTATTACTTGCAAACTGATTTTGGGGACTTTTCGCACTGTTTGATTTAACTTTTGACGACCGATGTGGCGCAGCGGGCGAAGGTCCGCCTGCGACGCTGAGGTTGCGGGTTCGATTCCCGCCTAGGGATAGATGTTTGTACGATCTGCAAATATTTATTCCGGGTGTTCTGGGTATTTGATATGTAGGTATAATAAAAAATATCTATCCATGTAATGTATTGTATTAAGTATGTCAGTCTTCTAGTACCCATAACACAAGCTATGCTTAGCTTGGGGCTGGATGATGCTGTGTAGATTGTCCAGGATTATTTATTTATTTATAAACTACATATAAACTATTGTAGGTATATGTTAAATATTGTTGATATACACATATTTTAAATAAATTATAAGTTTTATGACTACGGCAGATAATTATACTTGACTGAACGAAACGTAATTATAAATATGTTTTTTTGCAAATTATTTTTAGATTGTAAATCAATGATTGCAATTTTAAAATTTCTAATTATGAATACTAATAAATTTGCATATTTGTGTAGGCTATCTCATGAAATCATTATAAATTATAATTAAAGTCAATATTAATATTCAATTTTAAATTATCTCTTTATCGAACTCATGTTTTGTTCGCGATCAGTTTTACGCAGATTGATTATATTCTAAAACAAATCGGTTCATTAGTTTATTTTATATTTTACTGCGTAGTTTATTAGAAGTAAGTAATCAACTTGGCGTTGGTTGAATAGTGGCGCGAATTGTGATTTATATACGTAATAATATGTATTATATCTATCTACAGTAGGTAATACTTGTCACAGCTCAATTGATAGCTCTGTCTTTCGGCTGTGGATTGTAGGTTCGTTCTCACTAAGAAATAACTAATACCTAAAAAGCTAATTGAAGTAGCCTTTTTGAAATACCGCAACACACAGAACCTTATGTATTTTCTTAGTAGTGGTGTAATGGTTTATAAGTTTATTTTATAGTTTTACATTTAGCTACCATTCTTTCTCCTTACTGCTCTTTTATTGTAATTTGTGTGTTGTTGTAAGTCAAAAAAAAATACGATAATTGTGTGATGGCAAACATTGACTTTGAGTGAAATTTAAGTAAGTATTTTATTTAGTTTCCATAGCTTTACTTAGTTTGCTACTAAATTCCGTTTTGAGAAATGAAACAAACATTAATTTATGTACAAAGAGGAAAATATCTAGTGAACGAACAATAATTTATTGTAAACAACTTAGTCTCTTCAAGGCACGAGTGAACAGGTGTCTCATAGATCGCCCTGCTCCATCGTCGGCCACAACATCACTTTGCATCAGGTGAGTCTGTGGTCAAAGGACGAACTATTCTTTGTAAAATCTTGTTATGTATACGGACTACCCTGAATTGTTATTCCCACTAGATTATAGATAGACACCCAAAGATTAGCTGGTAGATAATGCTAGGTTAGCATTAAGTTCGCCTGTACACTTGGAAGTAAGGTAATTTTAGCTGTAATTTTGTCGTGTACCTATGTTGAATTTTTAAGTCAATTTTTTTAAGAATGTGAGTAGCCACACAAACTGCGTGGTTTATAAATTATAAGGTACAATATTCTAATTGTGTTTTGTTTTTTTAAGTGCAATAAAGAATTTTCCATCTACATATCTATCTAGTTTTCGTATTCGTAGTGACATAGGTCCGCAAAGTGAAATTTCGTTAGCAGGGTGGGGGTGACACTGGGGCGTTTTCCATTTCACGCTCCGTTCGCCGCTGATGACACCGCATTCCGCGGAGCAAATGGCTCGACAAATGAACCCGGTCGCAGCAGACACGCCCTGACACGTCATAACTGTCAAACTAGGGGGCAAATCTACCCGCTTTTATTTTAACTAAACTTATAACACACTGTAACAGCGTTATATTATTACGTTACTAGTTTTATGTTTTGGTTACGTTTTTACTGTCGAGGTGAGCAAACTGATGTATTGAGCTGGTGTCTTACCAGCTCAATACATCAGTTTGCTCACGAAACTACTGAAATGTCACTCAGAAAAATACAATAATCGAGGTTCTTCATAAAAACCCGTGTATTATGAGTTCTTAACTACGCTGGACTTTAAAAACAGAGTAATTATTAAGTTTTCATCGATCAGCAAACTTGAAGTCTAGTTGTTCTGGTTGGTTTCGAAATTCCAGACTAAGCTCCAAAGCTAAAAAAAAAGAAGTGTGGCACTCGGGGACTGCCGTGGTAAAGCTATTGCATAGCATCTATTGCTGGACTACGCATGTGCAGTGCTAGGTTATTTTGTTACGGAATTTCTGGATTCGGTCTCCACGCTGAAGGCCCGCGATAGAAACTATGCAATAGGTTAAAAACTACGCATAAGAATACTCAATAACAGAGACTATGTTTGGTTATCCAGCATAATACGTTTGTGATATTTTCATTAAACAGCAAGTCCATGTAGCATCGACACGATAAGAAGAAGAAGCGAGTCCATTATTATAGGTATCTATATTATCTGTATTGTTTAGTTTAATTGTCTGTTTTACAACACAGAATGATGGCGGTAATCGCAGGTGATTATTTACAGGATATAAAATTATTTTAATTTGAAATCGTGCGAGTTGATTAGGATTATTGGTCTGTTACGATAAACTGTGTTTTATTATCTTTACTCACCTATTTATATTACCTATAGATAACAAGGATTGTGTTTTATTAGCAAGAAGTAATCAGTCAAAACAACCAACACATTAATAAAAAAAAAATATCGTATGTACTCATAATCAAAGTTTTATTTTTGATATTGATAAACCTATCAATAAAATTTGAACACAAATTTGAATATAGGACAATATAAAAAAAAATACTCTGAACAGCAGTAGCTCTACCATGAGTTTTTACTATACTATATACTATACTCGCTAGCGTCTGTAGTTAAAAAAATGTATGAAGATTTGTAAATATAGGACAATATAAAAAAAAATACTCTGAACAGCAGTAGCTCTACCATGAGTTTTTACTATACTATATACTATACTCGCTAGCGTCTGTAGTTAAAAAAATGTATGAAGATTTGTACAGCGCCTCTAGCGGATAGTTGGGTACTAAAATTCGTAATACTAATATTGACGTAACTACTGTAGTAAAGTCAAGCGATTTTACTGTGACAACTCATGGTAGAGGTACAGTATGAAGTGACTTATTCTTGTTGTATATTATTTTATGGTTTGTTATAATATCAAAAGACAATATCACCAGTGTCAAATAAGTACATATTTGAATAAGTAATTCAGTCAGTTATCAAGACTGTCAATATTATTAAAAAAACTCTTTATTTAAGGTTTCATTATATGAAAATAAACATATATACTTTCTGTTGGAAACATTAATCTATGTAACGTTCATTCTATGTAATCGTACTAGTTTCACTCTCTCTCACAATAAACGTCAAACACTGCACACGCATCTTAATTATTTTAATTCTTTTAATAAGATCCACTACCCCAGCAACCCTAAGGAACCTTGTCTATAACATATGGTCCTTCAGCGGAACAAGTGTTGCTACAATTGGGTAAGAAAGTGCTGCAGGAAGCACTAAAAATAACCAAAAATGTGTCTTAGTGTACAAAACTTATTAACATCAAGCTAAGAACGCAAATGAAAAAAGTATACATACCTACGTACAAAAACATTGACCATTGATCATAGTATACTGTACCTCTACCATGAGTTGTCACAGTAAAATCGTCACATCGACGACCGATGTGGCGCGGTGGGCGATGGTCCGCCTGCGACGCGGAAGGTTGCGGGTTCGATTCCCGCCTCGGGATAAATGTTTGTATGTTCTGCAAATATTTATTCCGGGTGTTCTGGGTATTATATGTATAATAAAAAATATCTATCTATGTATTATATTGTATTAAGTATGTCAGTCTTCTAGTACCCATAACACAAGCTCTGCTTAGCTTGGGGCTAGATGATGTTGTGTGGATTGTCCAGCATTATTTATTTATTTATTATTTATAATCGCCTGACTTTACTACAGTAGTTACGTCAATATTAGTATGACGAATTTTAGTACCCAACTATCCGCTAGAGGCGCTGTACAAATCTTCATACATTTCTTTAACTACAGACGCTAGCGAGTATAGTAAATATAGTATAGTAAAAACTCATGGTAGACCTACTGTACCTCTACCATGAGATGTCACAGTAAAATCGTCTGACTTTACTACAGTAGTTACGTAAATATTAGTATGACAAATTTTAGTACCCAACTATCCGCTAGAAGCGCTGTACAAAGCTTCATACATTTTTTTAACTACAGACGCTAGCGAGTATAGTAAATATAGCTTAGTAAAACCTCATGGTAGAGCTAATGATTCCCTATAGACCTGTCCACAGTATGCTCAGCGCATGCGCGTCCGCCATGTTAAAAACGCGGTAATATGAAAGTTTCGGGCACTTTTTATAGAAATGGCTGGGCAACAAACATTATCACCTTTAATAGTGCAATTAAATGAAAAATTAATTGACGGAGCTTCGTTAGTGCATCCTACCGTAGAAGCCCACAACTGTGTTCATTTACAATGATGGTTAAAATGCCATGGTTGTCCTCAAGGAGGAAATAAAGCCGAACTAGTTGAGAGATTAGGATAATTATAATTAAATAATAATGAGTAAAAGTAAATACATAAAATTATAAATATCTTACTATAAAAGAAATGGAAATAATAAATAAATAATGCTGGACTATCCACACAACATCATCTAGCCCAAAGCTAAGCAGAACTTGTGTAATGGGTACTAGAAGACTGACATACTTAATAGAATACATTACATAGATAGATATTATTATTATAGGTACACATAAAATACCCAGAACACCTGGAATAAGTATTTGCAGATCGTACAAACGTTTATCCCAAGGCGGGAATCAAACCCGCAACCTCCGCGTCGTAGGCGGACCTTTGCCCGCCGCGCCACATCGGTCGTCAATAAAATAATATAAATTCTCCTGAAAGGATTTACTACGCGTATCACTGCGGCATACTCCTTACCAACAACGTTTTTTTACCTTTCCTTAAAGATAACATTATATATTTTAATTAAAATACTTGTAATATAATTGTATTATGTATGCACAATAATTTGAATTGAACTGATTGTAAAATTATGTTTATTATTACTGGTTTTATTACTATTTTCTTCAAAAAACGTGCACTTCTCATACATTTCTAAATAAAGTGCCCGAAAAACATGGCGGAAGTTGGAGCATGCGCACAAAAAATTTTCAACTATTTGAAGGCCTATTGGCCAGCAATGTAAGGTGTTCTGTCCAATTGTCACGGACTCGTGACAACTGTCAACTGTCAAACACCTTGCGACAACCGGTTCACATAAAAACTTTTTTGTACACCTTCCGCGCGTGCAACTGACATAAGAATGTTGTAATGTCTTATTGGCAATGATTTGTTATTCCATACGTCATTGTTAGCAATATTGCGCATAATGTACACCGATTATTTATGATTTATTTCTACAACTATGAAGTAGATAGGTTTATTATTGTCGGCTTGAATAAGCAAGGTAGTTAGTGATTCCAGTAAGGAAAATACTAATTTTAATATAACCGCACTTAATAAAACCCAGTGTACATTCATCATCATCATCCGCAAATTTCGCCCACTGCTGGGCAAAGGCCTCACTTTTCTTGTGCTATTCTCCACGGTCCTGTGTAGCCCCCCAATCTTATAAAGGTTAGCGTTGACTTTAAATCATCATTACGTATGGTAATCAGTACTTCAAGTCAACGCTAACTTTTTATAAGATAGACCGCTAGTCTCATCCTTGTGCGACCCGCCACGCTAGCTGTATCGTCAGCCCATCTCACTACTGGACGGCCAACACTCCACTTTCCCGTCCTTACAAACATTAATTTTATTTAATTCAAAACATGAAAAAAGTATTGAAATAGAC
The DNA here is from genome assembly GCA_932527185.1 of Ecliptopera silaceata. Classification (NCBI taxonomy): domain Eukaryota; kingdom Metazoa; phylum Arthropoda; class Insecta; order Lepidoptera; family Geometridae; genus Ecliptopera; species Ecliptopera silaceata. The sequence continues at coordinate 4,951,255 of OW052213.1, read as the reverse complement.
GTAAACCCTTTTATTTTTAAACAATTTCCATCCCTATCTAAGCGAGGAAGCAATAACAAGAAGCGCTACCTTTTAACATTTAAAACCTTTTTCGTTACAATGCGAACAAAACCTCGGGATCGATTCCAATCCCGGCGGGGTGGCGGGAATCGTCGCACAGGTGCATCACTAGACCATAGACCAGGGGTCACCAATTAGTTTTGCTCGGGGTCCATTTTAAGAAATGAAATGACCACCGTGGTCACACATTTCATAAAAAAAAACAAAGGTAAACACGGAAATTACAAAAGTATTATTGCTTATTTTTTTTTTTTTGTTTATCAATGAGAAATGTGTCATTTTTTATTGTTGATTTATCTGTCTGAAGTTTGGAGTGGAATTGGTGCTATTGACATAACTCGTTACTTCTCCCGAATTTTTTCGAATTAACGTCATCAAAATACTGCGTGGGATATATTTTTCGGTCCGCATACAATGGATCGGCGGTCCGTATGCGGACCGCGGTCCACCATTTGGTGAGCCCTGCCATAGACTATGACATTTCGAAAATGGAATGTCGATATGATCCGTCATTTGGTGAAATTCGACGCGCTCGATTTTATAGTGGAACGGAGCGGATTCCAAGTTTTATGCGATTCCAAGATCATTCACGTAATGATTGTACGGCTCATTTTACACTGCAGTTTTACACTATTTTAATGGTCATTGGCGTATTCATTGACTATAGAAATACCTATTGTTTGACCCCCTATCTTATAAAAAGTTAGCGTTGACTTTATGTCATCAATACGTATGGTAATCAACACATCAAGTCTGCGCTAACTTTTTATAAGATAGACCGTGAGTATTGTAAAGTTAAAATAACTTTAGAATTATTTATGTCAACTTCAGGAAAACAAACTTCGTGATTCAACTCGTTACAGGATCTAGATAAAACAATAATAAATAGCATGTCAGTCGTCAGTAGATACCTAATTGCGATTTCGTTTTCAGCGACACATCGTTGAAAAATGGCGCGCGCCCGCCGTCATCCATTACCGGCCGACCGAGTGACAGCTCGTTAAATGTCGCTCAATGGGTTTAATTGGAATTGTTATTTTGAATTTGAATGTTTTTTTTTGTTTATGTCATTTTTGACTGTCATTCATACTGCCTTTATCAGTTATGCTTCGGCTACATTAGCGGGCGAATATTCGTATCGTGTTGGCGCGACAAAAGCATCGTGTTCGGGTATAGGCGATCTTCTTGTCTAAATACTACGCGATGACACGATGTACCCGGCCACATACATCGCGTTAACACGAATATTCGCCGTAGCCCGCTAATGTGGCCCCAGCATTAGGAGAATAGAAATAAATCATCATAAACTCCGACATTGGCAAAATCGTGGCAACCCTAGCCTGCGAAAAGCCACTAAGAAAAGAAGATGAAGAGAATAGAATTGTTGTTATTTTATTCGCTCCTCGGAGCAGGCTATAGGGTAAAACCATACCGCCTAGTCTTACGTTATCCCGCCATTTTTTCTTCTTTTTTTGAATTCGAATGTTTTTTTTTGTTCTGTATAGACTTGTCCACAGTAGGTATGCTCAGCGCATGCGCGTCCGCCATGTTAAAAACGCGGTAATATGAAAGTTTCGGGCACTTTTTATAGAATTGGCTGGGCAACAAACATTATCACCTTTAATAGTGCAATTAAATGAAAAATTAATTGACGGAGCTTCGTTAGTGCATCCGACCGTAGAAGCCCACAACTGTGTTCATTTACAATGATGGTTAAAATACCATGGTCGTCCTCAAGGAGGAAATAAAGCCGAACTAGTTGAGAGATTAGGATAATAATAATTAAATAATAATGAGTAAAAGTAAATACAAAAGAATAATAAATATCTTAATATAAATATATATAAGAAATGAAAATAATAAATAAATAATGCTGGACAATCCACACAACATCATCTAGCCCCAAGCTAAGCGGACCTTGTGTTATGGGTACTAGAAGACTGACATACTTAATACAATACAAATTACAAAGGTAGATATTTTTTTATTAAGTATACATAATTATAATACCCAGAACACCCGGAATAAATATTTGCAGAACATACAAACATTTATCCCAAGGCGGGAATCGAACCCGCAACATTCCGCGTCGCAGGTGGCCCATCGCCCACCGCGCCACATCGGTTGTCAATAAATTATATTACAAATGAATAAATATAATGCTGGACAATCCACACAACATCATCTAGCCCCAAGATAAGCACAGCTTGTGTAATGGGTACTAGAAGACTGACATACTTAATAGAATACAATACAAAGATAGATATTATTATTATACATATAAAATACCCAGAACACCTGGAATAAATATTTGCAGATCGTACAAACATTTATCCCAAGGCGGGAATCAAACCCGCAACCTCCGCGTCGTAGGCGGACCTTCGCCCGCCGCGCCACATCGGTCGTCAATAAAATATGTAATATAAATTCTCCTGAAAGGATTTACTACGCGTATCACTGCGGCATACTCCATAACAACAACGTTTTTTTACCTTTCCTTAAAGATAACATTATATATTTTAATTAAAATACTTGTAATATAATTTTATTATGTATGCACAATAATTTGAATTGAACTGATTGTAAAATTATATTTATTATTACTGGTTTTATTACTATTTTCTTCAAAAAACGTGCATTTCTCATACATGTTTAAATAAAGTGCCCGAAAAACATGGCGGAAGTTGGAGCATGCGCACAAAAAATTTTCAACTATTTGAAGGCCTATTGATGTCTTTTTTGACTGTCATTCATACTGTCTTTATCAATTATGAGAATAAAAATGTGTTTTTTTAATGTATTTATTATACTATGCAATAAATCCATTTGTAGTCCTATTTAATGATTCATTGACAAAACCAAATAATTTATAATCAACATATTTATTTATTGAAGCGAATTATAAATAATTTATACTTAAATAATTATAATGAAAAATAGTTTAAGTACTTAGGTATAAAAAGATTTCTAAATTATGTACAACGTTTATTTTTTCTTTAAACATAAATAACGATGTTTTGACTTCGTATAATTACTTACCTAATTATTTGCACGTTTTACTAAATTAATGAGAAGATAAAAATCTCACCGAAATCTCATTTCGAAAGAAACTTAATCTCACAAGCAAACACATGGCTATAAAACCACCAAATTATCTCGAGCACATCTTTTTAAATAATGCTTAAAAGTTTTATGTTGATGAATTCATTATTTACCGCTAAAATGTAAAAATTTCGACCGATGTGGCGCGGCGGGAGAAGGTCCGCTTGCGACGCGGAAGGTTGCGGGTTCGATTCCCGCCTTGGGATAAATGTTTATACGATCTCGAAATTTTTATTCCGGGTGTTCTGGGTATTTTATACGTATAATAAAACATATCTATCAATGTCTATTGTATTAAGTATGTCAGTCTTCTAGTACGCATAACACAAGCTCTGCTTAGCTTGGGGCTAGATGTTGTGTGGATTGTACAGCATTATTTATTTATGTTGATGAATTCATTATTTACCGCTAAAATGAAAAAAGTTCAATTCAAAAACATGTTATTTTAGTTGGTCGTCTGACCAACGAGCGTGAAGTCAAAGAGTAGATAAATCGCGTCCGACAGACTGACTTCTAAAAAAAAAAAGAAAATGACCAAGGAGGTTGGAATCGGGACTCAACTTTGCTGAAGACGAGGTAATTAGATAAAGTCTTATGCGAGATTTCTCAGGGATTTTACAAGGTCATTATTGTTATTATTTTTTCGTAGGTTGGCAATTCTTAAAATCTTTTGTGTTAATAAAAAAAAAATACGGAACTATGAATATATAATTTCTAAAAATGAAAATTACTTTATCAATTTGGAATTCGTTCCTAAACAAAAAGAAAGAAAAATGTTTATTAACCCATTTAACCACAATAACATTAATGCTTAGGTACTATAGCATTTTGTTCAAAAACGAATTCCAAAATGATAAAATAATTTTCAGTTTTTGTGGCATTGGCCACCATTTCTCAATCGGAAAAACACATGTTTAATGTAATTTTGTATTTAACTCGTTTACAAACTGTCATTTTTAATTTTGAGCTTTCTATTTATTCTTAGCTCTATGTTCCCCAGACACAGTACAACAAAAACGTTGCTAATTATAACTAAAGAGTTCGGCTCCATAGAGTTGAGAGTTTCAGACAGAGATTGGCAGATCTACAGATTGCTTGTACTAATGACAACCGCTATGTACAACTTACATTGCGCGCTAACAACTATGTTACTGCAGATTGATCCACTGCTACCACGCAATGTATGATTGACAACCGCTAAGAGCAACATAATAAATAAATAATAAATATTCACGGACAATGCACACATCAGAACCTAAGCAAAGCTTGTACGGGTTATATTGCTGATAGAATACTTATTTTTTTTGTACTTAAATAAATACGTAGAATACATAATAACACCCAGACAGAACAAATATTTTTTCATCACGCAAACATTTACTCTGGGTGGGAATCAAACCCACGACCCACAGCATGGAAGGCAGAGCTACTACCAGCTGAGCTGTGACGCCTGTCAAAACATGTAAGTTACATTACCCGCTAACATCTACTTTACTGCAGATCGTTTCACTGCCACCACGCAATGTACGCTCTTTCTGTCCCTCTTAGATGGTAAAGATTTGTAGCTAAATCCGGTAAGATGACTTTAGAGATTGTAGAAGTTTCTTGTGTTTATTTTTACGAGATAAATTACTCTGTAGATCTGAGAATTACTGTTTTCTTGTGGATATTAGAATAAATATAGAGTTTGCATGTTATCTAGATTTATGATTATTTATGTAGCGTTGGGTTATTTTTTATCCTGTCTCAATGATAAGTAGAGTTTAAAAGTTTGGACATTCGTTTAGTATTTAATTATTTTATATGCGTAAAAAATTAAAAACGCGTTAATCTACATAAAATTACACTAAAACAAGATAAGATAACACATTTATATTTATATAGTTATAAACATTTAGTAAGTATCTCTAACTAACAAACTTAACAGAAAAAATCCATAAAACAATGAATCTCAAATTCCTGCTAGATGATTTTGAAACAAAAAAAAAGGTAAGTAGGTACCTAAATACATATGGCAAAATCGTATTCATTTTATATTGTTGTTTAACCATCCAGTAACTTTAACTAATAAACTTATTAAACTATCTATAGATCGTTTGCAACGGTCTGTAGATAGCTCAACTGTTTCTTATGTATTTTATATGACAATGTACATTTTGTAAATACTGTATAGTCGTAAGTATAAACTTAGCGTAAAACAAAAATTTACCACTAAAAAATGACGAATCTACAATTCCTGTAGCTCTACCATGAGTTTTTACTATACTATATTTACTATACTCGCTAGCGTCTGTAGTTAAAAAAATGTATGAAGATTTGTACAGCGCCTCTAGCGGATAGTTGGGTACTAAAATTCGGCATACTAAAATTGACGTAACTACTGTAGTAAAGTCAGGCGATTTTACTGTGACAACTCATGGTAGAGGTAGATCATTTCAAAGACAAAAAAAGATGTCAAAATTAAATGACGCATGATCAAAACGTCATACACGTGGGTGGAACCAACATTATCACTCATGAGTGAGAGGATCCCATGGTGTGTCGAATATACTCTCTTTTAAGAGGGGTGAGGGTAACATAAGTTACCATATTTTGACGACTGATGTGGCGCGGCGGGCGAAGGTCCACCTGCGACGCGGAAGGTTGCGTGTTCGATTCCCGCCTTGGGATAAATGTTTGTACGATCTGAAAATATTTATCCCGGGTGTTCTGGGTATTTAATATGTATAATAAAAAATATCGATCTATGTAATGTATTGTATTATGTATGTCAGTCATCTAGTACCCATAACACAAGCTCTGCTTAGGTTGGGGCTAGAAGATGCTGTGTGGATTGTCCAGCGTTATTTATATTATTTATCATATGAAGTCCGGGGCACATAGGTAATATAATAAATAAGAATTGTTTATTTCAGACGATTTCATACGAAATAGAAATAAAATGAAACAGCGTATTTGCGTCACAATGCGAGTCAATATCTATTTTAAATTCAAACTCTCAGATTTCTTAAAAAAGAATCAGTCTTTTTTAAGAAATCTGAGAGTTTGAAAACCACCAAAATAAAACATCACATCACACTGCGCGTCAATATCTATTTCAATTTCAAACTCTCAGAATTCTTTATAAAGCCTGATACCACCGAAATAAAACAAAATACAATCGCAAAGTTTATTTTCACACATCCAAATAAAATGTATTGACACCTTAACAACAATAGAGGCGACCGCACTAGGGCCGACTGAGGCACCGCAATAAAGCAATATGGGTGGCGAATGGCAGCAAGTGGCTCGGAAAATAACCCAGCACAAAGGGGCTGTGACACAGTGCTAGGTGAACAGCTGGGTAACTTTAGACTCATGGTTCCTGCGGCTGAAGTAGGCAGATACCTGGATGCGGCCGAAACTTGCGAAAGCGTTAATATAAAAATATTTTTCGGAAAAACTTGAAAATATATAAATAATGCTGGACAATCCACACAACATCATCTAGCCCCAAGCTAAGCAGAGCTTGTGTTATGGGTACTAGAAGACTGACATACTTAATACAATATAATACATAGATAGATATTTTTTATTATACATATAATACCCAGAACACCCGGAATAAATATTTGCAGAACATACAAACATTTATCCCGAGGCGGGAATCGAACCCGCAACCATCCGCGTCGCAGGCGGACCATCGCCCACCGCGCCACATCGGTCGTAGCTATATCGTTCTGAGCTGTGACTTCACACAGTAAGTTTTATGTTTGTTTAGTGTTGACAAAGAACTCCTTTGTTGGGATAATAGCAATAATAGTTTACTCAGGGTTTATACTTTATAGCTTCTAAGATTAATTCGGCAAAAAATACTCGGAATAAATGTAAGTAAGTGAAAAGTTATTTATTTATTAATTTATTTCATTTTAGTAATATATTAACGGTCTATCTTATAAAAAGTTAGCGCAGACTTGAAGTATTGATTACCATACGTAATGGTGACATAAAGTCAACGCTAACTTTTTATAAGATAGGGGATAAGTATTTAAGTAATATCAGCTACACATTTTTAAAGATTATTCAAAAAGTACTTAGGTACTACCTCTGAAGCATGTGATACCAAACAAAAAAAGAATCATCAAACTATCAAAATCGGTCCTATCTATACTTATAATAAAACTGTAGAGAGGTCAATTCTGTACATTAAATATATTTTCAAAAAAACTATCAGGGGGTGATTAGTGATCGATACTGATGCCAAAAATGCAATCAGTAAAATTTTTGTCTGTCTGTCTGTCTGTCTGTCTGTCTGTCTGTATGTATGTTCCGTATAGAAACAAAAACTACTCGACGGATTTTAACGAAACTTGGTATAATTATTCTTCATACTCCTGAGCAACTTATAGGATACTTTTCATCACGCTACAATCAATAGGAGCGGAGTAGTGAAGGGAAATGTTGGGAAAACGGGAGAAGTTACTGTTAGGAATAGATACTCCTTTAATATCTATCACCAACCTTAATGTTACCATAGCAACCAAACGTTGTTGATTGTCATCAATGTCAATGTCTTCACTTGACAAAATATATTCTTTGCAGTTTAAGTTAATAATATTCGTTTATTTATTGTAACTGGTTTTACCCTATCCTACAGTACTTATATCGACTTTAACATGGTAGCAGAGCGTGGTTAAGGTACCCTGATGGTTCTATTTTACTGCATCAAAAATCATACATCGCTCGCATATTGCAAAGGATTGGCATGGAGAAATGTAAGCCAGTGCCAACATCAATTTTAAAAGCAAATAATGCTCAACATGTTAATGAAGTTTCAATGAACTTCCTGTACCGTGAAGCTGTTGGATCACTAGCTTATTTGATGACAAGCACGAGGCCTGACATAGCCTTTGCTGTCAGTGTTGTATCTCGGAATTTAGATAAACCCACAAGGGAGAACATCATCAATATCAAGAGGATAATGCGTTACTTGAAAGGGACTATAGAAGAAGGCATCGTTTACAAGCCAGGAAATAGTCATAATTTAGAATGTTACAGTGACGCTGACCACGGAGGTGATCATGAAACTGGAAAGTCTACCTCAGGCATTCTTTGCATGTATGCTGGAGGTCTAATATCCTGGAATAGTAAACGCCACAGCACAGTAGCGATTTCATCCATCGAGGCAGAAATAGTGGCAGCAAGTGAAACTGCTAGAGAAATTATTTGGTTTCGAAAGGTCATGAAAGATATCATTGGTGAATTGGTCCAGCATCCCTAAGTGTTGATAACGAAATTATTATTAAATTTAGGGTAAAACTAGACCTTATTACTGAGTTTTTGATTTCTGTCTATTATCAATTCTATAACTATCACGAATAATTAATATTAAAGGGGGCTTATACATAAACGTGATTTTTATTTATTCGATATTGATTAGGGCAACGGGAGATAGATACGGTACGGAACTCTTCGTGCGCACTTGCCCGGTTTTATTAATAAGTAGGTATAGATACTAAGTTTTCCTTCTTAGACTGCTCTTTTTTCTCTTTCTCTCATAAAAAGATGGGTTATAGCAAAATCTCTTAAAACGGCACGCGGACGAAGTCGCGGCGGGAACAGCTAGTATTAAAATAAATATAGGTACAGTCGAATTGAGAACCTCCTCTTTATAAGTAGGCATGTTAACAAACAGTGATTGTTTAGTTTACAGATTATAGATAGATACGTAATTAAAAAAAACTAAGTAAGTACTTACATATTATGATAAAATTGACTGTAGTTTGACTTTGAAAATGATTTATTTTTATCAATTTGTTTTTTATAAGTTTTTATTGTTTGAATATAAAATAATTGATATTTCTTAATATAAATAATCGGAATTGCAATTCAATCAAGTTTCACATGATTGCGTGTTTTAAGAAAAAATCAAAAAACTTTATGACAGCTTTAATTGCCAAATAAAATATTGCAAAATAAAAGAGCAATGATGCACCGTGCCGAATATCCCTTAGATACAGTTGCGAAACAGCAGAGAATTATCCAAATCGATTTAGCATTTTTGCATCCCCATGACAAAGCGTCTAGTTTACTTACAAGAACCATTTCATCATCATCATCAACCTATATCAGTCCACTGCTGGACGTAGGTCTCTCCCAAGACGCGCCACTGAGCCCGGTCTTCGGCTCTTCTCATGTTGTGTTTGCTACACTCCGCAGATTGTCGCTCCATCTTGCCATCTTGCCGACATTGACGACCGATGTGGCGCGTCGGGCGAAGGTCCGCCGGCGACGCGGAGGTTGCGGGTTCGATTCCCGCCTTGGGATAAATGTTTGTACGATCTTCAAATATTTATTCTGGGTGGTCTGGCTTAAGTATATGTGTAATCAAAAAATATCTATCTATGTAATGTATTATATTAAGTATGTCAGTCTTCTAGTAGGTCTACTCATAACACAAGCTCTGCTTAGCTTGGGGCTAGATTTATTGTGTGGATTGTCCAGTATTATTTATTTATTTACCAAGAAGGACAATGATTTCAATTAAAAAATGGATGAACGGTTTTGAGAAATTAAAAGATGCACCCTTACCCCTACTTTTAATCTCCAACAATCATTACAAACATTAGCAGCTAGCACCATTTTGCGATTCGATTCAACCCTCACACTTTCAAATACATGTTTTACATTGCGTGTTTACTTCTACCTATAACAACGTTGATAGAACATTACCAGCAATGGTTGCATGATGTTACAAGATTTAACCGCTTAGCCGCTTCGGGCGTGAAATTGAATTCAGTCAATAAAAATATTGACGCAAATGTCTGTTGTTAATTGGATTTACACGCCATTTATTTTTAGTTATTTTAAATGTTTATTTTTGTCTGTGCAATCTTTGGCAAGTCTGGCAATACTTTTTTTATGTACCGAGTATATTTAATGGGTTGTAGTGTAGTTTTTTGTACACGGTTCTATTCATTCTATGCGACAGTTTTAGAATAGAATAGATAATAACTTTATTGTACACTACAATTCATAAAAAAACCAGGGTACTTATGTTACAATGGGTGGTCTTATCGCTATAAGCGATCTCTTCCAGACAATTTTTTTTTGGATGCACAGAAGCGTACGGTTATGTAAAAACATAAAAAAAAAAAGTTTTTTGTTTCTACAAAGATTGTCATACGATTTTTTGCGTTTTGTTCTAGTTATTTTCGGTACTATTTCGGTCAACTTTTTTGGTAATTGGCATACAGAGAGAGAAATTTCATAAAAATAACAATAAGATACATTTTAATATTTGAAACTATCATGATTTTGAACATAGTTTTCATTATAATATTAGTTCGACCCGTGATCATGGCGCATGCAACTGTGCCGAAATATCGGGAAATAATCAAACTCAAAAATCATGGTAAATATCCCGTTTATAAACTAAGATACATTTTATTGTATTTTTTTAATAAATAGATACATAATGTAAGATAATAGAATTCGCCATTTTGAAGTCCTATTCTATAATAAGCTTACTTAGTTACTAATAAAAAAGTATGGATAAACAAATGAAAAATAAATTAATTTGAGTTTATCCTTTACTTAACTGGTTCTGCGTGTACACGAGTTCAGTTTTATATTTTCATCATCAATAAAAAAAATATAAAATGTTAAAAAGGCAAGTCTCACGAAAACGTCATAAAACTCGGTCCAATTAAAGCAAAACCTTAAAATATAATTTGTCATTAAACTAAGCCATTTTTGTTGTGAGCTCGTTTCAGTTATTTTGTACTGAAATATACTAATGAGCTCTAGTTCGTTATAATTCTAGAGATTTGTATGAAATGGCGGGAAAATATTTTTGTTAAAATCCGGCTTTTTGCCTTGTTGTGTTTTAGATCAAATCTCTTCTTCTTCTTTAAGAGCTACACTTTTGTCAGCGTAATTGATCGTTTACTCCCACCTGTTCTGTTGACAGAACTACTGGGATTTTGTTCCCCCTATTAGTTCTGTGACTTAAAAGACTACGCTTTACACCTGACTTTTATCTCCACTAATCCCACTTGTTCTGTTGAGTATTTCTGTTGACAGATTCGCTGGTTAAATGCTAAACTACCACATTCCAAAATTTCACTTTTTTCACTAGAGACATTCAAAGTTTTCGAAAGGGTTATTTTTAATTTCTGAGAAAGTCTTTCTTTGCATTTCTATTCGACGCGTAATTTTAATTAGAATTAAAATGCATTTTCAGTTTTTCCGTAACTTTAACCCAATGTCTTATTAAACCAGATAAGTGACTTTAGCATATAAAAATTGATGTGTTTGTTAATAAAAATTATCGTTAAATGACCACATTTCATAAAAAAATAAGGTTTATTAGACAGTTTTCAGTACCTAGTAGCATAAATCTAAATCCCATTGTTTATTATTCAGTCTATTAATAATTAGTAATAAAACGCTCTACTGAAAATATGAAATAGAAATGTTAAACAGTCTCAAAAGTTAAAATTTCTTACAAAACAAAACAAAAAGTTATAAATTCTCACAAAACACTGCATAGAATACACAAGAAAAAATATTAAAACAAATGATATTTCTATCAAAATAAATGCTTCTAAACACCATCAACACACTTTAAAACTTATTATTACTTATTATAATAAATGATTCGTAATATTTTGGTATTACATCTTTCGGATCAGCTTTACAACAGATGCTGAACAGTCTTGCTGATTCCTCACAACGGATTGGCCTCGGCATGAACTTGGATAAAACAAAGATCATGATTAATGATCGTATTACCCCAGAGCCAATCACTGGAATGCCTCTCGAAGTTGTGCAGGAGTATGTCTACCTCGGGCAGACGCTGCGGCTAGGTAGACACAACTTCGAGAAAGAGCTAAACCGGAGAATACAGCTGGGCTGGGCTGCTTTTGGGAAACTTTGTCAAGTCTTCTCGTCGTCCATCCCTCAATGTCTGAAAACGAAAGTTTTCAACCAGTGTGTCCTACCCGTTATGACCTATGCTGCTGAAACATGGACGCTGACAGTGGGGTTGGTCCACTAGCTGAAAGTCGCCCAGCGCGCTGTGGAGAGAGCTGTGCTCGGAATTTCTTTAAGAGATCTAATCCGGAATGATGTTATTCGTCAGAAAACTAAGGTGTTCGACATAGCTCTTAGAATTAGCAAGCTGAAGTGGCAGTGGGCTGGTCATGTTATCCGAAGAACCGACAATCGTTGGAGCAAACTGATACTGAAGTGGAGACCGCGTTAAGGCATTGTGTAGGTAGTGTAGGACGCCCTCCGGCGAGATAGAGCGACGATCTAGGGAGTGTAGCTGGCAAAAACTGGATGAGAAGTGCTGAAGACCGGGCTCAGTGGCGCGTCTTGGGAGAGACCTACGTCCAACAGTGGACTGCTATAGGTTGATTATGATGATGATGGATCAGCTTTAAAATACCTTCTGTCTTTGCTTGCGGAACTTTGAGTTTTTGGGCATATAATTTCCTCACTATACAATTACAATTTCAGACCTCTGGGTCTGAAATTGTAGTAGGTGATTGTATAGTGAAGAAAAAAAAGAAAGAGAAAGAGGCAAACAAAATCTGCTTTGTTTGCCTCTTTGTTAACGTAGAGACTGATCTGTAATCTTCTTGTTCGTAAGAACAGGAAGATTACTTAGTTCGTAGGAACTAAGTAATTACAAACAATTAGTTTTTTCAAATATAGATACATGCTGTAAATAAACACCATCATTATTTGCTTTTTAAAATATTTGAAGGAAAAAATGGATTTTAAATACTAGTTTTAACTTTTTCATTTCATTGAAACAAACTTTGCACCTTAACTTTATGAATAAGTACTATAATTATATTATCGAGTAGATCTTATACGAAATAGGCGCATTGAATGTGATGTTACGTAAACTCTAAGCAGTACGATTAAAATCCCGTAAAAAACGTATTCAAAACAATCACATCGCAAAAACTACACTTACTTCCTAAACAATAATGTTTGAGTTCACATAAAGGTTATCTTCAAAACTAACGCATCTCAAAAATTACACTTATGCTTCAAGCAATATCATGAAGTTAACGTAAAACTAATAAGCAAAGCAAACACATTTCAAAAGTGTCACTTAAGCTCCAAGCAATCAAATAAAGTTCTCGTAAAGGTTATGTACAAAACAAACGCATTTAAAAAATAACACTTTTGTACATACACACAATGTAATAACAACAAAATTTCTCATGCCAAGGTACCACATTTCGGAATGTGTTACCTTTGTACATAAAATAATGGTTGTATCTTGACTTCGATTTTTATGCAAAAGGACCATATTCCGAAATACGGTACTTTTGCATATAAATTACACTTATTATTTTGAGATACGGCCCTATGGCATATAACTTCCGTGATTTTCCGCAGACCACTCAACCACAACTGACAAAATGGCTGCTTGGCTCTGAAATTTGGCGCCAAAGTCTAATAATGCTAAACAGCCACATCTGTTTTTTGGTTGTTTTTAATGCGAAAATGAAAAGTGTCTTTAACTCGTACTATAAAATAACTATTTTTAATCACATTTTTGCAATAAAAACGATTTTCACGATTTTTGAAATATGGTACTTTAGCATTTAACCAGCGAGATATACTACTGGGATTTTTTTGTGATGAGCTCTGGCCACAAAACAAATGGGAATACTTTTTTTATACTAAAATGAATTTCTTGATTCTTATTTTATTAGTTATTATTTTACTTACCTACTAGTTGACTAATGTTAACGATTAACATTATCCGCAAAACAGTAGATACAACAGTTTTAAGGCTGATAAAAACTGAACTTTATAAAACCTTTTTCAACATTTCTAGTTTTAAGAGTGTCTTTTATTCTAAAAACTACCGGTTATATTCAAACGTTACCGGTTTTTTGTCCAACTCTATCTGTAACGTGTCGTGTGTAAGTACGATTTGGTTCCGATTTGACCGATAGTTAACTCACGCAACCACTTCACTCTGCAACCAGTTATTATTACTTAGTATTTTCAGAAATATGTAGATATTTTATTGTCGTATAAACAAATCAAAATGCTATAAAACTTACATTGTTTTATTTGATAAAGAACTGCAACAGGACTATTAACCATTTTCATTCATGTAGGATAGTGTTTTAACACGAAATGGGTAGGCTGTTGAAACATTTATATTATTTAAACATTTATTTAATGAATGATTCTTATTCGTATAAAAAATATGTTTAAAAAGTTTTTATGTTGAATAGCGTCAATGGTGTATCATTGAAGCCAAATGTCGGGCAATAAACAGTACCTGCACCTCCCACTGTACACAACTGTTTTTTCAACCTACTCAAATATTAGGCCGGACACACACCGGGCGACAGAAAAAATAGATAACGACTTGCACCGCTACCGGGCCTGCCGATGCCATGCCGGGCCCGCCGGTCAAAGGGACCCGTGCCAAGCCGCCGCGGCCAGGGGCGGGGCACATCACGCACTAAACAAACTCCAGTGACGCGCCAGACAGGGACACACATACCCGCTCGCACACCCGCGACAGAGACAACAACACACAACTAATTTAAAACTGGAAAATAAATTGACGGTGAACTCAAAACAAACAGATATGGCTGACAAAAAAAGGACGGCTGTATACGAAATCTTCATTAGCGAGCGAGCTAGAACAAGGGCGCCGGCGTTCCTAATTTAAAACGAAAGCAATCGCTATCATGATTCGACATTAATTTTAAAAAAAAACTCATTTCGTATTCAGAACGATGATTTTTCAGAAGAAAAATAAAAGAGTGACCGAGCAAAACGGGGTAACGAAAGGGGTAATACTATTAGCGAATCGAGACCGTTAAAATGAAATTATCTACCGGATTCATTAGCAGAGTAATAAATCTAGAGTAATCAAGGGGAGTATTAAATAAGTCGATTGAAGCGAAATGTCTTATGATTGTTCAATAACGGTCGAGATGAAATTAGAGAAACTAATCTCACGGTAGAAGCTAATTATCACAGCAATTACAATTCCATCTTAGTAAAACAATCAAGGGATAGTCATAAAAAAGCAGAAAACAGGATAAAAATCAGGTTATTAAAATATGTTGGCAGACATGAGCCTTTTGCGACAAAAACGCTACTTTTATGACGTGCGTTTTTATGTCAGTTTTTGCTAAAGTGGCGCCAATGTTTTGACAGATGAGCGATGTGTGGCAACACTGAGCAGACTCGCTGTATCAATATTATGAATACTGTAAGTGGGCGGAGAGATAAAAACTTCAGTCAGCTAAGTGCATTTACGATTTTCTATTAGCATCATACGATAACCAATGGATTTGCCGATTAGCATACACGTCTGTGTCAATACAACAAAAACACCGGAAAATAACACAAAAGATTGCCCAAACGATGTTTATTTTGGCAAACAAAAGAAGACCACACATCTTGTGTTTTTACAAAGTTGCGTAATATCGCAAGAAGGCGCAAATGACATTTTTTTCTGGTCATTCATTTTTATTTTTTGCTGTCAGGCCGTGACACATTTTGTCAATATTATTGAACGGAAAACATGGTAGCCACATTACTAAATAATTCAGATAATTTAAAGAAAATAATGATGTATGTAATAATAAATAATTGAGTAATAGAATATTTAACCTTTGCGGAATAATGTATTGTTAGACACTCTCTAATAAGGCAAGGCGTAGGTTAATGGCAACATCTTGCTCGTAAATTGGTAATCCGACCGCCATGCAGGGAAAAGGAATTATAATTTGAATATGGAACATGGAACACAAGATACGTAAAAGGAATACATTAATTTGAAAATAGAACGCTTGGATGCGAGTTTGTAAATAATTATTTATTTTTAAATGTTTTATTTGAATAATGAATGATATGAAATGCGTTTGAAATAGTGAATTGTAATGTTTACGAAGATGGATATTACGTAGTAACTGATATACTTATTTTATAAACTTTGAAATCGTTTTTTTTAATAATTTTCATCAAATAGGAGTTATGTTACGAAATAGGATGAAAAATGTATTTTTATTATCTACTATACATTCTACTACCGTACATCATTTAGATAACCTTAATCAACATGCTTTTTTTAATATGTGCCATTTTTTTTAATATGCTACTTTTCAAGTTAAGTAACATATCAGCATTTCGTATTGAAGTAAGTTTTCAAATCAATTAGAGTGTAATGAGGGCTCGCTCCACCTGTTGTAATGAGATATAATATTACCCCTTACCGCTACTCGCTTGTACCGCGCAAGTTATAAGCGACAGCGGATAGCGGAATGAATATTGTTAACCATTCGCATATTCAATTCTCAATTCAAATAACAAGCAACGTATGTACCTACTTAAGCCTAAGATTTTTCCCAATAAATTTGACTAATGAAAGTTTATTGAATCAGAAATATTGCATGTAGTAAGTACATAAAATATCTTAATGGTTAAGTAGATCAATTATTTATAAATTTAACACTCCACATAAACGATAAGAGGGTAAAAAACAACAAAGAACAAAAAATTTAATATGCTATACTTTCTATGTACTTCGTCTGTAGAATTTGATTTCGAAATCTAAGTATCAAAATTAAAATCAATAAATGTTTATTCAGTAAAATCACAAGGATCATTTAGAATCGTCTTATATACCTACTAGGTGATTCTAGGTGCCATGTATATTTTATAAGAACGCTTCATCTTATGCCTTGACCACATGTTACTATTAAGTACAGACGGCATTGTTAACGTGCTTAATTCAAAGATAAAATGCTTTATTACGAACCTCGAGAGATATATTCGAGAAACTAATGAGATTTACTCATTAATATTTGTTTTAATTAAGACATTTTATTTCACATTAAGTACTTATTTTGTCTTATTCTAATAGACGGCCATTGGCTAGACTAGTCATATTTATTTATTTTTAACATATAAAAAGTACTAGGTAACCTATAATTAATTAATAATAATAACGCAATCAAAATCACGAGCAACAGTCATTAAGACGTCGTATTTATAGACTTATAGTATTTACTACTTAAACTATTTATATTTATATTATTAATCTTAAAAAAAATCTTAATAAATATGTATAAGTAGCAATAACTACTCAATAAATGTTTTCAACCGTTTAAGATCTTGAAAATATGCAAAAGGTATTTACTAGCAATACATCATGCTGTAACCCTAACAACTTATTTTACATAATAAGTCCTAATTTAGTCCACTTACCGATAAACGCTGAGCACGAATAAATGCGACAAGTGTAATCGTAACATATTTAAGATACACTGCGCGCTAACGCTGCAACGTTCGACAGTAAAGCTGATGCTGACGCGCAGTGTATCTCAAAAACTGTTTCGAAACAATTACGATAGTCGCATTATTCGTGTACAATGTCGCAGCGCGTACGACATATACTGCCAATATGAATAACACCTGGTCGAAAATGACGGTCAAATTACCAAACATAATTACGCGGTAAAGAGTGTGTAATTGGATAAAGAGTCTGCATTTTTTAATATAAAACCTTTTTTACAGCAATAATGTTAACCTTGAATTACCGCTAGCGACTTAAATTTGTGTTTTTATCTGTGAAACTAATTTAATCCCTGATTAATTCTAATTTAGTGCGGTCCGCGCTTAATAAAACTCGCTTAACTTAAATTGGTAATTTTATAACCTCTTTGATATTGCAACTTATTATGGTTATAGGTTAATTTCTGGAAACATATTTTAATCAACAGTTTATTAATTTTGAAATAAATATCTAAGTTTTTTCTTCTAGTTATTCTTTAAAATAAGTAAGTAATAAGTTAATTATACACTAACACAATGACAAATATATCTAATGTTATTGTTAAGAATTTGATGTTAGCCTTTGTATATTGTTTTTTTTAAGCTATTGCATAGTTTTTATCGCGGACCTTGAGCGTGGAGACCGAATCCAGAAATTCCGTAACGAAAATAACCTAACACTACGCATGCGTAATCCAGCAAAAATGCTATGCAATAGCTTTACCGCCGCAGTCCCCGAGTGTCACACGTTTTTTTTATAATCTATAGACCAGGGGTCACCAAATGGCGGACCGCATACGGACCGCCGACCCATTGTATGAGGACCGAAAAAATATATGCCCCGCAGTATAATTTATGACGTTAATTCGAAGAATTCCGGACGAAGTAACGAGTAATGTCAATAGTTTTGACCAATTCCACTCCAAACTTCAAACAGGTAGGTAATCAACAATAAAAAATGACACTTTTCTCATTGATATGTGAATAATAATTAAAAGTTATTGTATGAAGCTCGTGTTAGTTATGACATAAAAACAATAAGGCACTAACTATGCAACTAAGTGACCATTATGCAAAATTGTATTATGTAAATGCAAAAGCTAGTGACTTTAACACTAACACTTTGGTATAATAGTAACGTATAATTAGAAGTCGTTAAAACTATGTTACAAGTAATTATCTACATGTAATTGAGTATATTTATTAGCTCTTACGTATTGTGAAACTCAATTTGTTTACAAATTAGTTTTTTTTAATGGCAATTTTGCTGTTTTTTGTGGGATTGAACTTTCCATATTATGTGATCATATTTTATAAAGCGAGTACTTATTCCAAATGTATGTAGTTTTGCACACTTAGATATTGATAATTATCATTTAATTAAGTATGTAATGAATTTATGTATTGTCGTCTCAGAGTTATAGGTACACAATTAAGGCACTAATTTTCATTTTAGTTTGAGAAGTATTCCAATTTAAATATTAATAAGATTTTAATGATGATAAATATAAACAACTAAGTAGTGCTTTCTACTTGCTTCATATAATCATATTTTATTATTGTATTTATAATAAATGATTATTGTAGTGTCTCATTGCAAGTTTTTTCTTTTATATTAACAGTTTGTTTACATTAGTTTTGTAAGTTTGGTACCTCACAGGTACTAAACACGTTGTGAACGCCTGTCTCCTCTTTGTCAAAGGTTGGGTACTGGAAACTGCAACACAGTTTACACTATAGTAGTTTCCAGTGTTCGTTAAAAATTGTAACTACTGTTAAGTTCACCAATAATAAAATTTCATTTCATTTCATTTCATTTCAGTTGTATTCTATTTTTTATTAAACGTGAATATAATATAGCAAAAAACAAACGCAAAAAATAACATGCTTCGGTTTTATTGCAACGTAGAGTTCCTATTAAAATAAATCCTAGTACTCACCACGGTCCATTAGCTTCATCTTGTTAACAATTATGACGAGACGTAATATTTAGTAACTACACGCGAAATACTTTCAGTTGTTCATTAATATTTGTTTCCATATTGAATATTTATAATAAATTGTTCCGAATATGAATATTTATAATAATTTAAATTAGAGAACATGAGTCCAGTGTAATAAAACCTAAGGCGAAGCAACGTGTGCCTAGGGCCTTATTAATTTGCAACAAACATTGAAGGACATCGTAAAATAATATTCCAACATAAAGTCTGCAGTCTTGGAATTCAAAACAGTTCCTTGAAAAATGTATAAAAACTACTATTACCTGTTATTACTTATAGCATCGAAGTTATTCAAAAATGTGCCTTATTCAGTTGTGTTATGAGTCACAGGATCGAGATGTGATCTAGTGTAGATCAGTGCCTAGGGCTGGGCTCATTAAAGTGGGCTAACGATGTAATTGGCACAGTTGTGTGACATGCAATGTCGTGAACTAGGTCGTTGGTTAAACGTCTAGTTTGTATTAGAAAATATCAGTCTAATTATGGTTATGGGTAATTATAGGGCGAGTTTTTATGCTGATTTTAAAGCTACATCCTATAGGAATAGTCTCGGATATATACTTTGTTTGGGTATTTTATTTGTATGATAGAAATATCTATCTATGTAATATATTAAGTACATATGTCAGTGTTCTAGTACCCATAATACAAGCTCTGCTTGGGGCTCGATGATGTTGTGTGGATTGTTCAGAACTATTTATTTATTATTATTTATTTATTATTTATTATACAACTAAATGATAAAATAAATTGTTCATTGGACACCTGATTGGATTTGGTAACTGCTTATAAAAATGCATTGCCTCACACACACATCCGCTGAAAACTTTCTACAATAATTTTATTTATATTAGGTTTTACCGACTTATATCTATTGACTGGATTACATTCCTATAAGCACTATTTTTTGCAGTCAAAAAGTGTCATATGTTAGTTATTTCAGTTCCGTAGTTATACTTCAAGACTGTATTAATGTTGTAGGTTATAGACATTTTGAATAACACCTATTTTAATGGTTGAACTGCAACAATAACATAACAAGACAATTGCGGTACAACTTACAAGTCTAAGCGACTGTCATTGTGAAACAATTGACTGGTGCTTAGGGCTGTCTGATCGAGGAATGCAATGGTCAGATAAAACAGAAAGGTTGTCTGGAAGAAATCGCTCATTTTGCTATAAGACTGCCTATTATGAAAGACGATTCTAAATGATCCTTGTGATTTTTCTGAACTAAGTAATTTTGACTTGACTTGACTTATTGTTTAAATGCAAGTTTTTTCGTATGTTTTTGTTTTTATGGTGTGCAATATCTATGAGTTTTTAATTTATTAATATTATCGAAAACAAAAGAAAAAGTAACCATTATAGTAAATAAATTATTTATAGTAAATTAATTATTAGTAAATAAAATAAATGTGTGTACGAGCTAAGTTAAGTAAGGTAAGTTAAGCTGTAAGAAGAGTAGACCTTCGGGGAATCATGTGTGTCCCTCCTCCCCCTATTTTTTTTAAATCGCGAAGTAGTTAAAGAATTGAATAAATCCGAGCCAGTATGCCAATTTTCATCAAAATTAGATTAGACAAAATATTTTTTTTCCAATGTCGAAATAGAGACACTTCGCTTGCTCGGTCAATAAATCTATAATATTAAATTAGATAAATTGCGCTATACGGTGCCTAACAAGGATACAATTGCGTTACTAAGTCCCTGACTCAGCATATACCTAGATTTTTTGTAAGAAATATTTTAAGTAGGTTCCTTTACCGTTACACCATTGTTGGTGATCTGTCTTCTATGCTGTGGGTTCGAAACCCAAACTTTTAAGTTCATTAAACATTTTATGCATATAAAAAATGTTACAATTAGATGTATTAAACAATATCGGAAGTAAGTTGGTAAATAAATTCGGAATCTTAGTAACAAACTTACGAGTATTACAGTATTTAAAAAATAGGCATATAAAATACATAAGAAACAGCTGAGCTATCTACAGACCGTTGCAAACGATCTATAGATAGTTTAACTGGTCCAAATCAGTACCGATCGGAAGCGTACCCAAGATACTGGCTAAGATGAATTTTTCATTAACATAATATATTTCTCACCTCATACTAATTAGTGTATTTTATTGACTAGAATTGAACCCATAGGGGGCAGGTCAATCAGGCCATTACAATAATTCGTCTGATTAATTTAAACTTTCAAATTAATATTCAGATTCTAGCATTAAATATATGGGGTCAGATGTCTAGAAAGTTTGTTTAATTACTTTTGAGATTTAGCGTTTCAGTGTTAAATTAAAATTTATTGTAGGTTATTTTTTGTATGATAATTGTTTTAGGTGATACCTACCCATCATAATATCTTATTACTTATCTGTTATCAAAGCATATCTAGAAATATATAGAACAGTTCTACACAGAAATCTTGAAATAAAAAAGAGATTAAAAAAAGATAAAAAATATTTATTGCTTTTGGTCTTAAAATTACATTACTCTAATATTAGTCTTTTTTTAAATAAGGCAGAAATTATGTAACGAAGACTATTTATGATAAATAGAATAACTTTTTTTAAATACATAGAATAAATAGTTTAAAAAAAAACACATCATTGCTCATCCATCACACAAATGTTTGTTCTCGGTGGGAATCGAACCGACGTCCACAGCATGGAAGGCAGAGCTACTGCCAACTAGTGCATAAACGCGCGTTTATTTTAAATTTAGTTTTTATAAATTAAAATATTCATATAATAGATATGAATGTGGATGTAGAAGTAGAGGGAGGCCAAAGAAAAGATGGATGGACTGTGTGAATGATGACATGTGTAAGAAAGGTGTGAGAATTGAGATGACGTATGATAGAGGAGAGTGGAAGAAGAGGACGTGTTGTACCGACCCCACATAATGTGGGTAGGAAGATGATGATGATTCATATAATAGATGGCTAACTCATTACCGCCAATAGCCAGTTAAAATTACGCCATTTTTCTTTACCTATGGAAAAAATGCTTTATTTTATTTAAAAAGGCTTTTTAGGCAGTATACGTCTAGTTTACGTATTTTAAATAGTTGACTTTCGTCAGAGTCGTAATAATAAGGATAGTTTCAGAGAGAGACACAGAGAGAAGATTATTAAAAAAAATGTTTCAGAAAAAAAAACTTCTAAAAAACGTTTTTGGTTAAATTAAGAAAGGTTTCATTTTTGTCTGTTTTTTAAATTTTTAAAACATTTGAAAATTGAAATTTTGTTTTGCTGGTAGTGAAGTGTAAGTGAGTAATAAGTGATTTTACCAAACGGTGCTGCTACCTATTGTACCTTTTTCTACTAAAACTAAGCAGATAATCTTCTATATTATATTACTATTCTGTTAAAAAAAAAGTCGTCATATTTTCTATGTAGCGCTACGCCGTAGCAGAGAGCTACGTCGCCGTAGCGCACAAAATATTCAACATTTTGCTTACTGTTCATACTACATCAAACTGTAATAATCTATAGCTAGCTCTCTCACTCTTATACTTTAAAGTTAGTTGATGAGGCCGGTCGCTTTGATATGCGAATTTGTATAATAATATGTTAATTTTATTAAATAAAGCGCCAACTAATTTTTAAGGCTTGTAACTAGCAGTTACCGGCGAATTTGTATTAAAATAACATGACATGAATTTATCGTAATTTTTCTTAAATATAACTACCATAAGTTCTCAAAAAACGTTTGCCGTCTTGTAGCGTATATTAAAAACGGTTGTCAGTTTTATTAAGATTTGTATAAGTACAAAATCAAAAGAGTTAAAGTAAGTTGTATATTATTTTTATATTAAAAGTCTGGTCGAATGGCCCACCTGATATGGAGCACGTAGACTCATTCTCAATATCAGACAGGCCGCTTTAATGCCAGTATGATTATAACCAAATTATGACAGGCGTCACAACTCTGTTGGTAGTTTGGTAGTAGCTCTGCCTTCCATGCTGTGGGTCGTGGGTTTGATTACCACTCAGAGCAAATGTTTGTGTGATGAACATAAATATTTGTTCTGTGTCTGGGTGTTACTATGTATTCTAAAAAAATGTAAATAAGTATTCTATCAACAATTTAGTTCGCATAGTACAAGCTTTACTTAGTTTGGGACTAGACTGTTATGAGTGAAATGTCCACAAATATTTATTTATTTATTTTTTTTGATTTTAATGCCGTTAAGACTAGATAATGTCTTTGAAATGTTGATGTCATTTTGTTGAAACATTCTTATTTATTTTACCTATCCAACTCATTATTGTTTTATTTTTCGATTCATAAATAACCTTTAGTTTGCACATATAAACTATATATAGTACCTACTTATTCACGAAGATTGTACGTTCACTGAGTACCTCGATCGAAACTCGATAGTCTCTCGATACTAGTTGTAAAATCGAAAGTGGGAGCCGACCCGTCTCGCGCCAGCTAATCGCACTTTAATAGTCGCGGCGACTTCAAAGCGACGCACGCCACCGTGTCGGAAGAATGTGTCGATGGGAGGTAATTACTAGAATAAGGACGAAATAAATATTTAGGGTGTAGATATATAGATAGTTCTAGATTTGTTGGAATGTTATAGACTAAAATGATGAAGCTTGTATCGGTGTATTCGCTGACACGAATAAATGTGACAATTTGTACTATTAACAATATGGTAATATTTTTACAGAGACATAAATAAGTATTCTTGGTCATCTCACTCACACACTAGCTCCAAACTAAGCCAAGCTTCCATAGTATAAGCTTGGCTTTACCGCGGCAGTCCCCGAGTGCCAGCCACACTATACTTATGTACTTTTTTAATTTTTTTATGTAAATACGTACGTACATAGAACACATATTTATACCTAAGACATTTTATTATGTAGGATATTATTTATTATTTTGATGTAAAAATCGATTATCGTATCAGAGACAATGCGATCAACCCACATAAAAAGCCTGCCTGTGAATGACTGCGTTCGTGCACAGTATTCTGTGTCAAATGCCATCGTGTTGGGATATCACACCGAGTGGACTTGACTACGTAGAGTCAATTGAGATACTTTTATTTTAAAAATATTGTTTTGTTTAAAAATGAATAAAGTAAAATTAGTATCTTAGGAAATTAATTTTATAAGCAGTTTTGGTAAGTAGTTGACCGACTTTTTTTTAAATAGATACTAAATAGTTTATTTATGTTGAAATTGATTGTTTATACTTAATTGTTTAGAAATTGTTTTTTATTTTTGCCCTTTTAGTTATGTTAGTGAAATGTATAAATATCAATATTTCATAAAAAATCATAAACCTACAGTCACTGTTAGGTAAATATTATTTTGGTAACAAGTTAACTCCTCTTAAAACTAATTAACCACATTTAAATTATTCAATTCCGTTTGTCTCATAAAATTGAGGTAAAAAAAATTTTTTCCTTCTAAGTAAAAAAAAAGCTCACAGCGCTTTCCTTCCAGCGAATTAGTTATCCTACTAAATTGAAATCAGTTGATTCTATTTTCTATACTTTTAAATCGTCTCTAACACCCGCTGTTCTGGTAACCCAGCCAGTAGTATGAACGTGACCGCGGCAGTCTTTGATATGCTTTTTTTTTACATTTACACGTCATTTTCTTTAATTCATTTTTGTTATTGGTTACAATATGGCGGCTACCGGGCAAAGGAGTTATAATAAGATATAATTCAGTTTTATTTAAGCAAAATAAAAGTGATAGTGAAAGATTTATTGGAGGTTAGGGTGGTCGGCAAAGGTGAGACAGTGTTTTTATTATACCGCGTTTGAATATTACTTTTAAATGGATGATTTGTTATGGCTTCTGTAGGAAAATACTTGTTTTAATAGATATTTGACATTCAAACATTTTATATGACGAGTGCTAAGTGAGATTTTAATGAAACGATTTTTTTTCTAGTTTTATCAGTTATTAAAAAGTGGTTTTTCGTGCGGAATGGAAAGAGCAAAGAGAGGCCTAGGTATACCCAGCAGTGGGTCAAGTCAGGCTGCGGATGATGATGATGATGATGAAGAAGTGGTTTTTACAAAAATCCATAATGAATTTGTTCTTATTAAAGGCATTGCTACTAAACATTTATCTGATCTTTTTTTACCACATTATCTAAAATACAGATAATTTAAAAACTTATTACGCCTCCGAATAAATAATAATAAAAAAACATAATTTCTAATGTAAAAATCATCTTCAGGAATCAAACCCGGACCTACTTCCCAACCTAAAACAAGTTGAATGAAATAGCTGAGCTTGTTTTGTTTGAAACCGGCACTAATTTGTTACGTGTATGGGAATTAGTTCCGCCCGAACCAAAAAACACCTAAAAATACCGGATACCTATAGGTGTTGCAGCTAAATATAGTGGTTATTAATATATTATTTATAAAAAATCTTTAACAAAAATTAAAAAAATTAATTCAATCGTCATCGATAAGAACTAAATATTTCAAAATTGACTTATCATTTGTGACCTCTGGAATATGATATATCAAAAATAAACATCATGCATTCTATGTATAAGTATGCATTTACAAAAAAAATTATTAAAAGTATTCTATCAAGTCTAGTTTCGATAGTACAACCTTTGCTTAGTGTTTGAGACTAGAGTGTGATGTGTGAAATGTCCGTGAATATTTTTTAAATTATTTAATATTAAAAGTTTTAGATTGAACGCAGTATGCATAACATGACTTCAGTGGACGTGTCCACTGAGATAACACATTATTATAGACGCTTACATCCGATGTGCAAATACAAGGTTTTAGATATTGAGTAAGTAAATATGTATTTTATTTAAAGCAATGTTTTATTTTATACATTAGTACGCCGATAGTCAAATTACTCATCACTAAAAATAATGATAAAAATACCATTAGCATATAGCTAGATTAGATAGCAAGATCATACGCCCGACTTAGATTAAAAAAGTACCCTGTTTACTTACCAAATGTACCACATACACTCTGTACAAAACCACCAACCGAATAATTAGTTTATTATAGTATAAAGTGCGAGCGAGACAGAGCTCTCCATGTTAGAGCGAGAGGTGAAATCGCGGTGGTCTCAAAGCGTCGGCCAACGCCAAAGGCGGGCGGCAACGCTAATTGGAGAGAGCGGCGAGATCAAAGGCAGAGCAACGTTTATATTAGGCAGGTACAGATGAAGGTGTACTTACGCACTGTTTCTCTCACTTGATGCTGTGGTGGTACAGTACAGTGGTTAGTGTAAGTTGCGGGGTCGAAATCAGTACATTGGTCAAATACAACAAAAATATATCTACTTATTTCATACAAAAATAAGATTACATTACCAGAATACATTTTATCTTAGATTACAAAACTAGTGACGAAGGATTTAATGTTTTAAATAATGTCATAAAAATAAATGGTATTGAATAGTAAAATATGTACAGATTTTTTGTACTGGTACCTACACTTTTTATTGGTACTTTTCTAAACGAATAAATATACCTATTGTGATAAAAAATTAGATTTAATTATTTCTAAAATAATAGACTTACCTACTAAAACAAGTATTAACAATGCCAAAAATAAAATATTTTCAGACATAAAATCGCGATAAAGCTTTTTACTCCATAAATAAAATGTTTATTCTCACAATCCCCCACATCTTACTACCTTTCAAGTTCCCAGTCAAAGAGTTGTAATTTCAATCTTAACCAAGCGTAATAAGGGTCATATTAGATTGAAGTATGTATACAGTGACTTGAAGCGCGGATCACTCCCTCGGATTGATTAATTTCGAGGCCTTGCAGATTGAAGAATAGTTACTACGTGATTGTGTTACAAAGTACTGTTTCGTTTAACTCGGTCACTTGAAGCTCGAAGATTTGCGCTGGATATAGAAATGTCTAGATTAAAGCTATTTAAATTACCTGAAAAGGATTTTTTTTTTGAGTATTAAAAAAAAATAATTTGTAATTTGAGCATATTTTAATAAATAGGATGTGCTTAATTAAAAAAATAACATGTACATAATTAAAAAGTTTTCAATTCAAGACGTTTGCATCCCAGCTATGGGGAATGTGTGCCACTTAGGTACCTACTCTAGTTTAAGATCTAAAATGTACCATATTAAGGCAAATAAAGTATTTATGATTTTATGATAACATTTTTTCAGGGACACCTCTTATTGTTTTTTAATAAATACAAATATACCACTTCCTATTGTTTTTTTCACTGATTGATCTTAAAATATAGGGTAATTTCGTCAGGGTAATACCTTTATTTAGCTACAAAGGTATTACAATGACGAAAGTTAAAAAAGAGGTTGGTCTTTTTATCAATACTTTTTTCACAAACGCTCCTTCATGTTCAAAATAGAACCTCTCAAACGCGATTAGCCCCAATAAACCGTCAAGAGTTCGAAATCGCTCAAAGCGATTCCGAACGCGTGTAACTTTGTTCTAAACAACAAAGATACCGGCACACTCATTTAGTAATTCCACCGTGAAGTGTTGACACTAAGACCGATTCGATTTGCCTTCTCACATCTCACAAACCCTTATAACAACCCTGGTAAAGTCCAAAGTTGTAAAGCCAGGGATCAGGTTACAGTGGCTTGTTTCGGATTTTTTGATAGCTTGGATTTGGAGAAGAATGATTGGATTATAGTGTCAATCGCATGTAAATCAGTGTAGGTCGTTCAACTGTGAGTTTGGATGATGTATTGTAAACTTCTATGGGTTATATCTGTTTTTTCACGATTAAGGTTCTCTAGACTTTTACGCTTCTAGAACATTCCACCCAAAGAATGTTGGACTAAGCCTCACAAATACCACTCTTTAGAAAGAGACGAAGCGACTGTGCGGCCTATACCTGTCTCTTTTCTACAACAATCATCAAGAAAAATAAAACTACTAGCCGCACTATTTTTCCGGATCACAACATGGTCTAGGTCTTATTACAATCAAGGACTTGAATTCTGAAATACAGCTTGACCTCTCTAAACCAAATGCAGCCATACGCTATAAGAATCATCTTATAATGGTGACAGATATTTTGGTCCACGCGTACGCGGGTTTCAGCTAATTTATGGGTGCATGGAAAGAGCCTCCTCGTGGCGCACACAAGTGACAGCTAGGCACGGTAAAGCAGTGTCTAGTCTGGCAAATCTTTCCGACACGATGCTACAACAAAATACAGTTGCAGCATCGACACGATAAGAAGAAGAAGCTAATTTATAATCATTTATAATAAAAAAACCATATCTTGTTAATAATTACTGAAACTACGAGGATTAAGCCATTTCTTCTTGCCCGAGGATAAATGCTATAGATCGGTACTCTTCGTTTTTGAACGAAACCCGCTTATTATCAATTAGGTTCGCTCTCGATGATCGGCTTTTTATTATTATTTAAAACTATGGGCAATTAACATTATAAAATATAATTATCATTATAAAAACTTAAGGAACTAGACTTAAGGAATCTATGGTTTATAAGTCAATTTATCAAGCTATATCTTTCACGGGACGATTAAAAAAAAACTAAAATTTATTTATTTATTTTAGTTTTTATAATGGCGACAAACTAAAACAACTTATTGATTTCTCGGTCTAAGTAATGATTGGTTTTAATTAAATTATTTAATAATCGAAATGTAAATTAAGAACGGTAGATCATGTTATTTTGTTTATTTTTGCGTTTTCTAATATTTCGAAAACCGTATAACCTTGAGTAAAAATAAAAATAAATCAGGGTTACAAAATATATAAATAAAAAAATATGTACATGACTAATAAGTATTAGTAATTTTGACTTATACTGATTATATTTATTTATACTCCCGTACCAATTGAACACCATATAAATTAATTTCTTATTACCTACCCGCATTACAAGCTTTCCTCTATAAAAAACAACCATAAATATATTAATTTACTCTGACAAGATACGACTGTACATTATTCATTTTCGAGTACACTTCTATAGCATTCGAAACTAAACTTTATTCACTAAGAATAAGATCGATAGTTTAAAAGTTGAATGAAAGGTTACTATCGTATTCTAAACTCAACCTTATAAACTAGGGTTAAGACCTATAGTTGCAAGATAGTACAGTATAAGCAAAGTATACACACAAATCACAATAAAGCGATTTGCTCGATACATGACCGGTACAGGCCGTAAATAGGCCATTGTTGTTCTAATCCTGTCAACTAATCGGGCCTGTGTTGCCAACTTCAAGATTGTTTACAAAGCCTGCTAAAACTTAGGTTTTTATGTTACTGTCTCCGTAAACTGAAACTGAAAAAAGTATCGAAAAAATGTTGTATGGGGAAAATTATGTAGGTAATATTAGAATAAAAAGGGCTTCTTTAAATATTTTTTGTAATTTAGTAACTTCAAGAAAAGGTTTATGAAAGAAGCAAGAGAAAGAGAGAAATGTAGGAATTTCGACTTTGCCCAGCAGTGGGACGAAATAGGTTAAAAAAAAAGTAACTTCGGTAACGTTCCCGCCTTCTCGAATTGTGAGAACTTATCGAGAATTTAAATGTAAAAACATCAACTAACTCAGAGAGATGATCACAAATAAATTGTGATAATCGTTAACGTATCGTAACGTAACTGTACCGTATCCGAAACGCTCAGTAGTCGAGTAGGCGTTGACATTTTGTGTGAATCAAATACGCTACTTTTCGTAACGATTGCGATTGTCATATTGATTTAGCGATCGGGCATCAGGTTTGCAACATTTTAAAATCACTGAAATACGGTTGTAAAAATAGCGGTCGATTTTTTAAGAGCGTTGACTTTTCTGCGAGTAATCAACAGTTTTATAGGTCTAGAAAATAGAAAACTTTTGGTTTATTTATTTTTATGTGACATATTGTGTAGTAGCGTTTGCACTACCAGTAAGATTACTTGTATTGTTTCAATATCTTAGTCTTCCAATACTTCTATTAAGTATCAAATTATAAAAAAAATATTAAAAAAGTAGAAGCTAGTTTATCTTCTAAATAATAATATTTTATAGCATACCTTTCAACAGATATCTAATAATTAAATATATCTATCCTTTGTAAATATAATTATTATGAAAATGAAATCCATTTTAATAATAAATAAAATAAATCTTTGTATCCGCTTGCCAAGCAAAGCAGTTACAAAACACTAGTCATAAATGCAGTAATAATAGCCACTTTAATTAACTGGCACTTCACTATTAATAGTGAATTGGAAAAGTTACTGCTAAACGGTAGAAGGGCTATTAGTAGTATAAACAGTAACTCTAAAATTAACTTCTTGGTTCTCTCTCCAACAGAATATAACCATTTTCTGAAGAACATAATGGTTAGACTTCGTCTCCGCACTTTGAGAACTCTAGAATTTTTCCCGACGGTTGTCAGACGAGAGTCGTCTCTCGGATATCCATACAAAAATATATTTCTGGGCAATCCACACAACATCATAATACCCAGAACACCCGGAATAAATATTTGCAGATCGTACAAACATCCCAAGGCGGGAATCGAACCCGCAACCTCCGCGTCGCAGGCGGACCTTCGTCCGCCGCGCCACATCGGTCGTCATATGAGGATATCCGAGAGACGACTCTCGTCTCGAGAGTAGGGAGTTTTAAAATGCAACCTCGGACTAAGCCCTCCGAGAAATCCTCCTCAGTGAGAATAAATGTGACAATCGTAAACGCATCGTAACGTTAGCACATTCAAGACTCTGCGCGGTGACGTTGCAACTTTCGGCTATCGAGTTGGCGTCAGTGCTTTTACGATTGTTGTTAGTTTAATTTTTATTGTTTTGTCTTTGTTTTTTTTTGTTTTGTGTGCTATGTGTAGTAAATAAATAAATGTCTATGTATATGTCTATGTCTATTGTCACATTCGTATTCGTGTCTCGTACTCATACTTAGTTCTGCGAGTTCAAATGTTGCCATCGCAAAATTACCCTGATTTTAAGGAAACATTTTGAAGTTCATTACTAAATAAGTATTTTTAAAGGCCTTTTCCATATGGCAGTGCAAGGCGTAATAAGGTTAATGGCACACAATTAGTTCCGACGACCACCGGCTAACATATGCCGGTTAGCGACCGGTTTCTGAACGCGTTGTACTTGCCAATTTTACCTGACTACCCCCTTAATTGATCTTGAGGATCTTCTTAATAACATTATTAGACCGCCCATTGTACTGTATTTTGTTAGTTTTTATGTTTTCCTTATTAATTAGTTGTAAGGTGTATTACAAGTACAATAAAGTGTTTTCATTCATTCATTCATTCATTATTAATCATTTAAGAAAATTATTATTGTATCTGTATAACTTCTAAATAGTATTGTATATTTGTAGACTACCTAGGTACCTACCAAGTTCGATCCCTAAGTAAATAAATAACTTTTCCTTTTAGTTTGATATTAACTAGATATGAATTATTAAATATTTTAATTATAATTTAAATATTAAAATCGTACATTTAAAAACATGGGTCAAGGGAGACCCGGATAGAACGAAGTTCCTTTAGATTAGTGAAGGAATTGTAATCAAAAGCAATGAGAGACAATTGATCAGTTTATCTATCTATAGATCGTTTGCAACAGTTTGTAGGTAGCTCAACTGTTCCTTACTTATTTGATGTAAACCTCTAAGTACATTTATTTATAAATATCTAAGTACTAATTAATAAAGTGTAATAGTCGTAAGTTTGTGCATAAATATTAATTATTACACAAAGTTGGTTAAATCTTTCTTGCTAAATGAATAACAAAACGCAAGTATCTAATAGTCCGTCAAACATTTAAATTGACTCCTTCCTCGTCTCAAATTGAATGCGGTTTGCATTATGAAACTAAACGCAATCGCCCCGCCACAGATTAGGGAATAGCTACTGCGGTTTAGCCGTTCTCAGGGTGTCACTTTTATTGTTATAACAGCTGGTACATTCTTACTGTTTTGTAAAAGAATTAACAAAATTCAAGAAATTCTTAAATTGTTTCGATCGCGATCAGTTGTTATGATCAGTGTTTCGAGATTAGAAATCATAGTTTACTTGTACTTACTAGGTAACTCATAGTAGTTAAAGATATATAAAGTATCTATAATACGGGATTTTACTGCGTACCATATTCTGGGCTATAGCAACTTAGCCAAAATGTCGGAGAATAAAACTTTTTAACAAAAAAATGAAACTGCCGAAAAAATAATAAGTACCTTCTTACAACAATTTATTTACGTAAACTTAGTAATTTTAAATCATGTACATCTGATACATAGTAACACCCACCCACAGAACAAATATTTATATTCATCACACAAACATTTGCTCTGGGTGGAATATCCCATGACCCATAGCGTGGAAGGCAGAGCTACAACCAACTGAGCTGTGACGCCGTTAAAGTTGAAAGTAAACCAGCGTATACTACGATGAGCTGTGACCCCATCATGGCCTATTTACTGCGCAACGCTCGCTCGAGACAAGGGAGAGTGCTAGGACGAAACACCTCCAGATTTAGCACGGTTTGTAATCGCATTCCAAATAAATACCTACTTAAGTAACTTAATGTTTTTTTTTTATTAACTTTCCTACTGCTGGGCAAAGGTCTCCCACCTTTTCCTCCATTGTTTTCTATCAACCGCCGTTCCCCGCCAGGTTCCGTCATAAGTAAATAAATAAATAATTATTCTTTATGTTGCATTTACTTTGTACGCTTTTTTATTGATCTCTACTTTATTTATTTATATTCAGATTTCAAGTTCAATTCATTATATTTATTTTTATTCTTAAACAATTACAAATGGTATTAGAATGTCTTAGAATTTCGAATACTAACTGTTTGCTAAAACCTCTTCACACAAAACAGAACACTTCAAAAAAGTTTCAATATTAAATTACCTACAAGCTTTAATCTTATTGATCTCAGGTAATACTAGATATACCTATACCTACTCGTAAAAGTAAAATATATTTAAAACAAATAAGAATGCTCTAGTTAAATTCACGATATAGTCCGCCATTATTGTTCTTATGTCAAACCAACCAATCCCGAGCGAGCGTTATATGTACTATCACCACTTCACTATTGTAAACATAATTCAATTAAGTGTTGTACACACTGTGTTTTGTTACCTTATCGATATACCGTATAAAATTGCTAGTAATAGATTGCCTTATCAGCTAGTGCAGGGAAAAATACATAATCGAATTGTAAGCGAGACGAATCGACTTGGTGATGTTAATTAGAAAAAGAAATAACATATATAAATTAGTTTTTATGTTTACAATTCAATACGTTCCGTTAACTGTACAATAAAATATGTAATATTCTACTGAAGTTTTGTATATGGCTTAATTATTGCTACATGATACATCAATTGTTATTAAGAATTATATAAATTATTTAATTTTAAAAGGAACGCGATAAGAATAAAAATTGTTTTATGCACCTTTGTGCATATTGTATCAGAAATAAAGATCTGCAATAATTATTGTACAAATTACTTACATATGAACCAACTTCAATTACCTACATTCTTACATGTACTTATTGATATAATATTCACACGAATTGTTAATAATGATTGTATTTCAATAAAATTGTGGTAAATATTCGTGAGTAAGAAATTAAAAATGAAATAAAGATTCGTATGTGTGAAAATTACACGCAAAAGAATAAAAGGATACGATAGTAAGTGTCGATATCGACACAAATGCCTTTTGTTCGATATTTAACCAATAATTTAAACAGTTGAAAGCTCTATCAATAATAAACAGTTTTGAAAAAGGAATTTCAATTTCCCGCGTTTTTGACGAAGGAGTATTTTATATTGTGCCAGTATTGCATGTTGAAAGAGTCGTGACGCTGTGCATAAAAACTTTTTGGACCTATAATTAATTAATAAGGTTTTATGTACCACGCTTATAGTAATTTTACGTATTCAAGGCTTTATTTTATTTAAAGCATACTGTAATGTCGATGTAATAATTATGTCTGGTTTGCCATATTGGCCATATACTGTATGTACCCGGATGGAACGAAGTTCTTAATTTAATATCTGGCTTGGTTTATATGAGAGAGAGACACGCAAAAAGTGTCGTTACATCTTTTGGTCTTAATTTGTTACGTCTAGCCCTTTCGCAACGCGCGGTAAGGAACTTCTTTTTCGAAAAAAGTAATGTAAGTAAGTATAGATTTTTAATACACTTTTTGTTTAGATTAAAATAATACGTTATAACACAAAAAGAGTTAATTTCTAACCCAGATAATCGAAGCACAAGTCGCCAGAACACTCGGCTCCATTATACTTTATTATCCCACAAATTATTGCGCTTCTATTCAACCTCCTGTGGGGTCCAAGGTGTCAGTCCCGGCACGTTTATATTACCCTCTTTTATAAAAAAAAAAGAAAAAAAGGCGGCAAAAAGGCGCTATTAGGCACTCGATACACATTTTCACAAATAATGTGAGTTTCAAAGCAATATTGC
Source organism: Ecliptopera silaceata (assembly GCA_932527185.1). Lineage (NCBI taxonomy): Eukaryota > Metazoa > Arthropoda > Insecta > Lepidoptera > Geometridae > Ecliptopera > Ecliptopera silaceata. The sequence goes on along the minus strand of OW052213.1, from coordinate 4,916,288 downwards.
TGACTAATTGATTGTAAAGAGGCTTTTGGATGACGGTGGGGTGCAAGGGGTATTATTGGATGGGGAAATTAATTTTATTTTATGCTTGAAGTTTAATTGTAATCAATATTGCTTTTAAGGGAAGCTGATTTTTAATTTCAATTTCGTATTATGTAGTTATATTAAACACGGCTGCTGCGTCGTCTGTTCCTATTTGAACTTGGCTGGGCACGATATCACTAAAGGTAAAATACCCTTATTTTGTTTTTATATTTACGTATTTATAGATAATTCATAAAACAAAAGAGAGAACAATGCAAAATATTGTAATTCTATTTTCGTTTTATTTCACTTCTTAGTCTAGGTCTTAGTCTACTATTTTTGTCACCAGCCGCCATCTTTTTTCTCGCTTTTTTTTCCTACCCTCATCTTGCTCTAACATTTCATTTTGATATAATTACAATTAATAAAGTACCTACAATAAAAAAACAACAAGTACGATTTGATTCTACATAATTAGCTGTATGAATAAATATTTAGGTCATTTATGACTTTTTATTTAAGTATTTAGGGTATAATTGCCATAATAAAGATTAAATTAAACTTCGCAAAAGATCAGTATTCTAATAGGATACGAAACTAATAAAACCATCATTTGCAATCAAAATTATCTCAGTCCCAACACATTAACTACTAATAACCTTTTCGACAAAAAACTCTTTCGTCTCTTGTCTTCTTAATATGTTAGATAAGGACAGGTGTATTTTAATTTAATTATACGGGTTCAGTCCATCTGTGGTAGATCTTAGATTAAAGGGTGTTAGACGACCTGTTTGATGAAATAAGGTGCGACTGCTAATTTTAATTAACTTGTGATTGGACTATATCTTTGAGGTCCTTTTCATACCTCAAATGATATTAAGACTCTTTAGGTGCTAAGAATTTAAGGTCTATTAGTATTATAACAAGTTTTGTTTAGCTTGGGACTAGCGTCTTTTGAAATGTTTATGTAATAAATATTCGGTAAAATTACCCCAAACTAATATAAAATTACCGCATCTATGCCATAGCTTTAAAAGTGCAATAATTTTGCTCTATATTAACTCTATATTTAGGTATGTATACCTATTTAACAATATTTTATATAAAAAATCCTTTTGGCTATTTTATTTTATTTACCAAAATAAATCATCTTCGCCACAATAAAGCGCAAAATAAAATGAGGTTAAGCACAAAACAGTCTCGACTATAATCTAATTTGTAACATTGTACCCTATTTCAGCGCACACGGCTAATAAAAGGACTTTTGTTACTAATAACCCTATATTTGGACTCCCCAACGCCGAATTACAGACGATGTTTAAATAAACCCCTGCTTTAGTAAAAAAAACTGTTATTTTGTATTAAATTGATGTTGAAAATGCCTTAGGTGTGGGCGCAACGGCCTTGCTTAATGTGCTTGAGCTTGAAGCTTGAACACACCAATGATTGTTTGTGTTGAGAGAGAAAAGTGAATGTAACTGCATGAAAATTGGTGATTTGTCTGTGTATTTACTGTGTACTATAATTTGACTGATTTGTGTGCAAGTGAAAACATACCCTGCACTGCAAAAGTTTATGAAAAGCTTTTATATTTTGTTTATTTATAATAATTAAAGTTTAAATAACACAATACATAATAGTTCTATAGTAGCATTTAAAACGCACTAAGGTTTTAACATGAGTTTACAAAATAATAATTATCAGATTTTTTATTTTTTAACAAAGAATAAATAAACTTATAAATATAAACTATTTTGACAAAAAACTTTTGTTTAGCATTTTTATACAATGGTCTGTAACGTTGTAATACTTAAACATAATATACTTACTTAATATAATATCCAACCTATGGAACGATGATATTTTAGGGGCTGTTTCTACCCTAAGATATTAATTTAGATAAGAACCGACCCCAAAATCAATCGATTCATTTTTTATATCACTAATCGACTGCGCTTAACGCAATTATGTGTTTTTCTACTTTTGTAAGTTTTTGAGTCAGGTGTACAAGTTTTTTTTTTAATACATAAAAGGTGCAAGGAACTGCTCTACCTTTTCATACATAATTTCTATGTAATTCTGTATATAAGTAAATAGTATTTAATGTTTTAGATAAGTACTTAAATAATACATCAATATACATAATGATGCTTTTCATGATAAATAAATAAAAGCTTTTGTTGTGATTTGAAAATTTCTTTACACTATTTAAAAAATAACAAATTTTTGAAAGTGTTATCCTGTATCTGCTAGTATTTTTGAAGTTGTCATCCATATTAAGATTTTTTACACACACTTTTTTGTAATAACTAAATAAGCAATATATATCTAGAATAAAATATGCAAGTACAGTAGAACCTCGTTAAGACGATCACGTTTAATACGATTTCTCGCATAATACGCCACTTTACGCCAGTCCCTGCAACTTGAGACATATTTTCATACATTTCTTAACGCTTAATACGATTCGTCATCCCGTTTAATACGCCCGAGCCGAGCCGTCGGTCAATAGCAGAGCGCTCTAACGCGAGCCTCAGAAAGCCCCCGCCCGTGTTGGAAGAAGAAGAACCCGAGATACTGCAGGATTTTCCTGGATATTTCCTAGATATTTTGGCACCGTATGAAATTCTATCATTTTCATACGGTGATCTTATTGAAAATGTGAATAACACACAAAATGAGGCATAAAGTGAATGATGATGATGAAGATGAGTCAACTCCGCTTTTGTCAAACGCCCAGGCATTATCAGCTGTTAATGTTTTAAAATGCTATGTAGTGTCTCTGGATCAAAGCAAAGACGCACTGCAAAAGTTGAATTATGTTGAAAATGTTTTAATTACTAATGCATCAAAATCTTTTTGTCAAACTAAAATAAGCGATTATTTTAAAAGACGTAATTATAATTACACTACGTATTTAATGTAATTTATAAATGTATAATTTAATAGGGGAGACCTAGGATAGTTGTTACAGAGGAGAGTTGTTACAAAGCCGATTTCTCGGAACCTATGATCGTTAGTGAGCTGGCAATGCCACTCAATTGATTCTTTTTAGATGCGCTTCTTGATGAAACAAGTGCCTCAGGCACCAGGCAAATGGTTGCCCGAGTACGACGTCTGCATGAAAAAAAAGCCGTAAAGTAATTTTTTTGGCAAAATTTTGGTTACATTTATATCGTGACACATTAAATTTAGGTGGTTATGTTATTTTTTTGTATACTGTAGGGTTTTTGAAGTTACAAATAGTGGCGTTGTTTTGATGATCCTTTACGTTGTTGTGAAATTATGAATGTTTATTCTGACCAGGTCGTAATTTTCGACACCTAGGAGAGTTGTGACACGCTGTAACAACTCTCCTATTTTAGTTGATTTGCTTTGAATTTTATGTCATTAGCAATTCAATCAAAAGGTTTCAGTTCAGAAGTGGAAAGGCTGGTCGAGAATGGCACTAAGAGTGAGCTGCTGTACGTCTGTCATAATATATTGGATTACAGACATATTTTATAGCGGCTGATATTGTCATGATGCCATAGTTACTTAAAAAATATTTATTTCTTATAATCTTAATGTCTGTAGTCTCAACAATTATGCCAAATGTTAATTGAAGTATTATTAAAGGGTGTGTGTTTTATAATACTTATAAAAGTCATCTTACCTATCAAATATAGTATTGATAAACAGCTGTAACAACTTACCTTGGTGCCTGTCACAACTTACCTCGGTGTTAGGAGAGTTGTTACAGTTTGAGTTGTTTCTGTTTTGGTGGATTTTCTCAGAAACCTTATCACTTTCATTTATTGTCATGACTGGTTTTGATAAAGGAAAAATTGCTCTATATTTAGACATAAAGTAGATAACTGTGCTATGTTTCTTTATTGAGATATGTGGTTTTAAGTAAAAATTGTAACAACCCTCCTTGGTCTCCCCTACCTACGTATTACATTATAACATAATACAGAACAATATGTATGTAGACTATGTAGAACGCTTTATTTTTTCTATCCCGCATAATACGCTTTCACGCTTAAGACGCGTTTTTGGTAGGGTCCCTGGGAAATCGTCTTAAGCGGGTTTTACTGTATGTTGGTTTGTTCCATCGAAAAACAGTCGTAATTAGATCCAGACCGGTACGAAGCAATCATACAAAAGCACTCATACATTTATTCATAATCACGTAAAGATTGTGCGATAAGTACGTAAAGTACTCGAAATAAGTATTGAAATTATCATCACATCAAAATTATACCATAATTTAAAGTTATCATTGAGATAATCAGACCTGAAATTATGTACAAATAATGACATATTTAAGCACAAATCGCTGTACGATTAACGTTGAGTTTTATCAACTAAACTATTTAAAATTAGTTGGTATTACAATGTTGCAGGATTCGATTCAAACAAATCGAACACTGCAGATTCTCAGTCTGAAAATCTAAGCAAGCAAATAAGCTGAGACTGAGCTTTTTTGACATAATGTTACTATTTCTTCTGTTGTTACTATGTATCTAAATGTTACCTTTCTGTTTTATATCTGTGGGTTGTCAAAATAAATGCATTTCATTTCATTCATTTCTAAATTCAAATTTCAAACGAACATGCTTTTTAATGGGAAGATCACAGAGTTAGAATTTAAAAAATATGATTAAGAATGATATCTAAATACGTGTTCATTATAAACACATACAATATTAGACTAATGTCCTGCTGCGGATAGAGGGATGTAAAAAAGTATTATTTCCGTTCTATTATACAAGAAATGACTTCCTCAATCAAGAGCTCTTGTTGCTCTGAGCAACGAATGACAAATGACCGACCGCTTACAGCTTAATCTCGTAACATATGGAGCATAGACAATTCCCGCCTTTCTAACGCCTATTTGAAATTCGAATTACTTTTTTCTTTTTTGATGTCTTCTTTTGTGCCAGCAACAATGGAGTTTTTGCAAATTGGGTTACGGAGCCCTTTGAGCATTGACTGGGGTCTTTAAAAGTTCATTGACTAAGTCGTTATTTATTTGGTTGATTTATATCAATACTGTTCGTTATGCGTAACTAAATAGCTGATTTTATTTTGTTGTGTAAATTTGCAATTCATATAAAGTAATGCAAAAATAAAATATGCATGTAAGATATCTGAACTGATATGAGCTATCCTTTGATCGTTTGCAACGGTCTGTAGATAGCCTATATATAATACCTATTTGCCTAATTGTAATTTTGTAAGTAGCTACCTACCTATTTTTCTTTTCTTTAGTTCCTTAAATGGCTCCACTTTTTAGCAAGTACTTACATAGGTAAATGTTCGATACAAAATATTGAAATAGTTTAGGCCTAACTAGAAACTTATCACAAATCTTCTTCTTTGATTTATGAAAAACTGACATAGTTCTAACTAGAAATTCAAGTCTAAATAACAAATACTAAAATGCGTCTTCTTCCTTTAAATTGATATATTTTGTGTATATCACAATTCTGCCAACATATAAATTCAAAAGCACATCAAATATGAATGATCTCTATCAATACCAATGACAAAATACTTTTTAAAAGCGGTTTTATACAACGTAATGACAGGGCCAGACGCCGCGTTCAAACCGCGCCGTTCAATTACGTACAAGCCGCCCAGTTATTATATAATCGACTATTCCGACCCGAATCGATTGTCATCAATAATCGATAGATGTAACATATTTATCGATTATAAAGTTTATCAATATCAGCTTGAATTGTTTAAAAAAGTATTGATTAAAACTATATGGCTTCTAGATCTTACTAGTTTTGATTATTTTGGTAATAGATGGCGTTCTGTGAAATGTATATGAATATATATTTTTGTAAGGCTATTCTTACACTGGTTGAATATTTTCTAATGATTAAGATACTGTTTTAAAACAAAATGGCCTCAAATTATCTTAACCACTTCCTGCCATTTAAATATTAAGTTATAGCTATCACAGTACAGATTAATTTCTGTAAAAATAAATTAACATTAATTGGACAATTAAGAAGATTTGCCAACAAATGGTGTCAAATAAAATAACCATGTTTGCTTAACCTAATGATTTAAGTGGGTTCCAAAATATTTTTCGCTAATTGACAAGCCGTAAAACTTGACCGTTTATAAATAAATATATTCATAAAAATATTGATTGCAAAAACACGAAATTATAATCAATTACTTAGCATTTAAGTAAAGTAAACGGGTATTTTAGAAAGCCTTGTAGAAGGCTTGAAGAATCCAATTTACTATGTTTTTAGTAAATTGCGTGAACAAATCACTTGGTTACTAAAATACTATAGTAACACGCTAGTAACAGCTTTAGTAACACGCTACTAACAGCTATAGTAACACGCTAGTAACAGCTTTAGAAACACGCTACTAACAGCTAAAGAAACACGCTAGTAACCGCTAGAGTATCACGCTACTAACAGCTATAGTTACACGCTACTAACAGCTATAGTAACACGCTAGTAACCGCTAATGAATTATAAAATTAAAAAACAAAATGACACAAACACAAAACGTCAAACTGAAATGAACATAGTGACAGTTGACAGTGCTTTTTGAGAACATTCTTACGCCTTTTATTTCTAGCGCATATACCTAGGTAGATACTTTATCTTTTTTACAATGCCTTAATATTGTCAAGACCGTGTATTATCCGTGGTAAAATCCATATTGACAACATAAAAAAAATACCTAAGGTATATTTTTTAGTCCGCTGTACCTTTTAGTATTGTCAAAACTATTTATGTCTTATAATATAGTGTTATAATATCTGTAGCTGTAACGGGAAAGCCCGTGATCGCGAATTATGGAAAAGTCTGGGGGAGGCCTATGCTGAAAAGCACAACAATTCTTCCATTACTGGTGTCTAAATGATAGTATTGTTAAACTAGGTTAAGATTGTTAATAAAAGCTATTTGAAATAGAAATATCTGTACCAACATAACAAAAAACATTGTCTAATTAAAACGCCGACCTTCATGCGACCTAATGCACGTTGTCTAACAACTGGTTAAATATAATTAGGGCAATTAATTTAGATAATCATACTCGTGATTTTATATCAGTATCATCAGCAGGTTGAAGTTCACTTCGTTCTTCGTTCATACAAAAATATTTTAATTTTTTTAAAAGTTTAGTCCATTAGCTTGCTGAGCTCAGCTTGCCTTGAATTTTTATCTTTAGCCTTAAGTTTCAGGATTTTTTTAATGATTTGAATTTACTTGATGTTGGCGTATTGTGTATTAGCTGTTCCGCTGTGAGCTGGCTATTACACTTTTTAGATAAGTGCACAATATTATTAAGTCATAGATACTATGTTTTATTGCTAGTTTTTACTAACATAGTCGCTAAACGAATCGTGTGTTAAAAAGTAAAAAGGTAAAGTAAATGTAGTTACTTCTTTAATCAGCCCCATCGGGGTAAGTATTTAACGCTCCTGTAAAAACTAGCAATCGATTTTACATATAAATAGATAATAGGTAGATTTAAGGAAACTGTCTAGCGTTGATCAAACCGCCCGAGAGCTATTTAAAGTTTAAGTGGCCGTAAAGATTTAGGTGTAGGTACCAATTAGATTGTAGGTTCAAAAACATTCAACTGTTTAAAATTATCTACCAAAGGTCGAAACATACGGAAAAGGGATAAGTTACTGGAGTGAAGTTCTTAAGTTCACATTAATAGGTTCAAAATTTGACCATTGACCTTGTTCTGACAAATGACGTGATTTGAAAAAGATAATTCCACCAATGCAACATACAACTGAGTAAAATAATTGCTTATTTCATATAAAATCAATATTGTAGGGCGATGAAATTGATTAAATTATTTCGTTAAAACATTGTTTAAATTAATTACCGAGAAATGCAGATTCCATTAAGAAACAATACGATTCATATTAGACAGATATAAAACGCATCACATGTTTTACCCAAATCTTAGGATAAAATTATTTGAAAAAGTATAGTTGGTTGGGTTGAACAACTTACCTTGACTGTCAGGATTGTTGGCCTCGAAGGTTTTGCTCGTCATATGGAACAGAGCATCCAGCGGCGTGTGCGGCGCGTTGGAGCCCGGCTGCGACGCGCGCCGCGGCTCCGAGCAGCAATCCGACGCCGACGAAGACCTCTCCGACGCCGAATCGCAGCACTCAGCCGGCGCCATGTCCCTCGGTCGCAGCAGCCCCAACGCTGCCAACCGCCATCTCTCTCCATCCAACAGCGCCGCACCAGCCAATCTTTGCAAACGCTGCAACCGCTCGAAGCCAGATGCATCCCACGGCCGCACGATACGCGGCGGAGTCCGCGGACTGTGAGATAAAATGTCCAGAATCGAAAAACTCTTCACACCATCACCACGACGCTCCTCCACCGGCTCCGAAGCCATCTTCAATCTCTTCAGAGGACGGAAGTAATCGTGGGGCGACGGCGACCGCGACGGCGCCGGCGACGGTCGCCCAACACTGATATCGTCTTCGGAACAGCTGTGGCCAGACATCGACTCCTCCTCGATCATCTTTCACAGATCCATCACACAATTCACCGATATTGTATCGTTAGTTCGTCACTACGGATGCGGCTGACGGGTGGACGCGCCTCGGTCAACTGACGTGGCGCGTGACAGCCCCGGCCCGGGCGGCGAAGGTGGGCGTGGCCCATTAAGCTCCAGCCAATCGGGACAGAGGGCTTTATTGCCGCTGCAGCGGGATTGGTCGGTTCGGCGCGGCTAGGCGCGGAGGGCTGTCGCGCTCGGATCTCCAATAAAACTTTTTAATCCTTGGTATTGGGGGCGAGATTCGTGGTGTGATTAATTTACCCGTGAGGAGGGGGGTGCGAGAGGGGGTAGTGGTTAATTATCGGGATGAAGACGCGAGTCTAACTACTCGTTCCATTATTTAGCGTCGATAAGGCCGCTGTTTGTCACTAGAGAAATTGCCACTTTCCTTCATTTATAGTTCATCGGTTAATTGTTGAAACGCGATGTCCTGATGACGTAGATACCTAATGGATGGGTAGACTGTATGGTAGTTACCTATTTTCTAAGTGTAGATAAGAATGGCAGTTTGCGGGAATCGAACACGTGCTGCGGTTAATTATTCAGTTTTCTTTGTACTACGCATTGTTAGTAAAAGAAATATAGATAGGTTAGGCACGTCAGTCTGTTCTGTACCTAAGTATTTAGATAGGTAGGTACTTATCATTTATCAAGTATAATTATTTACATAAGTACATAGGTACCTATTTATTTTAAAAACATCTGAATTCAATGAAATGTCTATCAAGTACCAAAACTACTTATATAATTTCACCTAACAAATTCAAACTAATTAAAAATAAATGTTTAACCAAAATTGGTAGGTAACCGTTATCCGCCATTTTGGATGTTTGTTTTCTTCACGGTCTGTGGGCACGAATAAAAAGTTATAATTTGACATTCAATTGAGTTTACGACGAAAGTTTAAGTTAGAGCCGCCATTGGGGTAGGCCCAGGGCCATCATGTGTGTAATTAAATACGTAACTTTGTTAGGGAATTATTTCTTTGTGTTACTGTCTTTTTAAAGTTTATTATTAAATGGGACTGTTTATTTTGTGTGGTTTTAGCTTTTGTTAATTTTATTTATGCCTTATGTTAGTTTTGAATTGAATTATCTTGTGATGGTCATGTGTTCATAGAAAAACTGGTGATGTTTAAAGTTTTTGAGCAGAAATTCTGGGCGGCTAGTAGTTTCTGCCTAGTTTGATGCAATAACTAAGTTATTACCTACATGAAACTATAGGTAGGTAAACATAGTATTTTCAGCTTTTCTAAGTAGAACTTAAAAAAAACCGATTTTTTTCGGAGTTAACCTTTTTGCATGAAAACTTTTAAAATATCTTATCTTTATTGAAGCGTTCAATACCCCAATTGGCCTGATTTGACCAATAAAACTCAAGCATTGATCAGTCTAAATACCTCGACCTGACTACCTCAAAAACTTTCAATATCGAAAAATGACAAAAACCGCAAAAAGGTACCAACTGAAAAAAACACAGGTAAGTATATTTTCTTCATCTGTCATCTAAATAACGTCATTTTTTTAAATATTTCATCCAAAATTACTACATAATAATCCATCCAGCCTTGAGTCTACATTTATATAAGTGAGGCATAAAAAAACTAAACAATGTCATTATTACCGATGCATTCCCGTAACGTTCCGAACAGACGCCATATTGCTCATTTTCCCGCGCTTATGATTGATCAATCACACAACTAATATTCGTCTATATCCGGTTGATTATTTTTATCCATTTTTATAAAAATAATGTAAGTTTTGGAACATGAACATTTTTTTACTCTAAATTAAATTGTTTTTATTTAGATTACTTACTTAAGTACCTACTTTTCCTAACATTTTATAATTTATGTAGATAAGTAGGTACTTAATTATTTAATTTGGATCAGTTGAGCTATCTACAGATCGCTGCAAACGATCTATAGATTGTTTCTTATGTATTTTGTATGCCTATATACATTTTGTATTGTATTACTAAGTAAAAAGTCAATGACGTTAATGTGATGAAGTCAAAGATTTTATAATATTATTTTAATTGTATTATTCTTATTTAAAATTGATTTATTCCATCACGGGTATTTTTTAGTTTTAAAAGGTACCAACAAAAATCTAATATAGGTACTTATCTAAGAATATATATAAGTACTTACCTATATTATGGAAAATATACAAAAACTGAATCATAAATATATAAAGTACCTACCTACCTGCCTACTTACTTTCTTACATTATTTTCTTCCAAGTTATAAATAAAAAGTACTTCCTTTGCAAATGCATATCCTGTCTCACTCATAGATATTTAAATGTAAATAATAACTTTATGTAGGAAACTATTTCTTGCTACCCTCTTACTTCCTTTACTTATTCTAATTACAAAAAGCTCTGTTCAACCAATACTTAACGGCTGGTTACTATAACCGTGGATTGAAAGCTTAGAAAACCTAAGAAGAGTTTTATAATGATAATATACCTTTAAGAAGAGTTACTTTATTCACAAACAATCTTACGACTATACAGTATTTACAAAATGTACATTGTCATATAAAATACATAAGAAACAGTTGAGCTATCTACAGACCGTTGCAAACGATCTATAGATAGTTCAACTGATCCAAATCAGTACCAATCGGAAGCGTACCCAAGACACTGGCTGCATTGCCGCGCTGAATAGCAATGCTGATACGCTGGGCCAGATACTCACCAGCCCTCGGAGATATAAGATAATTCCAAGCTCAAAATATTTTAAGTTAAGAATAGCAAGTGACCAAATATGATGTATACCTACCTATATAATTCTTTAATATTCTGATTTTATAAGTTAAATAGGCAACTATCCTATTGTTGGTGTAACTCATTTAAAAACAAAGTATCTACATATCCACAATAGATAGGTACCTAGATATAATTGCGTCCGTCATTCTTTCATACAATTACTGCACCTTTCATACAATTATTGTATGTCTTTCATACAAACTGTGGCGTGGGTGGCATATTGTGCTTATAATTGGTAAGCTATACACATAGTAAACAAGTTTTGTTGTTAGTACATGAACGCATAGCGCACGAAGAAGCTAGTTAGTGTACGCACGCATTAGACGATTGTGGCGAGACGCTTACCTACTTCAGTAGCCTAAAAAGAGGCTTTATTTTTGACTCCAAAGTAACCAAACAAAACCATCATCAAAATAAAAAATAAAATTGTTTTATTCATCAATTTTATCTAATAATTCCCAATGTACTTAGTATCTACACATAAAATCGTGAAATGTAGGTACCAGATCATATGCTTTTCACACTCTGCTCAAATCATATACCGAAAATAACTCTTGTTTAGCAAGTTTTTGAATCAACTTAACCCTATAGCCTAACAAATATATTGGTATGACTACATACGGTATATAATAAGACTTTATATAGCTGCATTAGAATTATATCTAACAAATAAGTTTATTTACAAACTAACGACTATACAGTATTCACAAATTGTACATTGTCATATAAAATACATAAGAAACAGTTGAGCTATCTACAGACCGTTGCGAATTAAAATTAGAATTAATTACGAATCTTGCTACCAAATAATTATTGCAGGTTATTGCTACCTGACTTCACACTTCCTGCTCAAAACCGACCGCAAAGTGCTTATTTTAGATTGACGTCTCTATCTACGAGTAATAATCAACTTTTTTTCAGGCTAAGCGCATCTTTCGCATTCTACCAATGACGTTTGTAATAATTTAGATATCTACGTCAAGGGCGTACTAGTTAATATAAAGAACCAATCTCAAATAATTGATACAGGGTTACACAGAAAATTATTGTTTAAGTTCGCAAAATAGCTTAAACTAGTACAAAGTTCAGCCGCAATAAAAAAAACCCGCTTGAATTTCCCGCTAGAGCGAGAGGTATCAACTTAAATCAAATCTTGATTAAGTAAATACATTTATATGGGACCAGCTTTGAATATCTATTAAATAAAAAAAACATCAGAATCGCATATTATTACATCTATTAAGAATTTACAGTTGAATTGAGAACCTCTCTCTTTGAAGTAGTCTATACTAATATTATAAAGAGGTAAAGTTTGTATATTTGTTCAATTGTAAGGGGTAGGTAATCTCGGGATCTACTGAACCGATTTTAAAAATTCTTTCACCAATAGAAAGCCACATTATTGCTGAGTGTCATAGGCTATATTATATTTTCAAAAAAAAATAGGGATCCTTACTAAAACTTCAATTATGCTCAACGAAGTGGGCAAGGGTCAGCTAGTAAAAATTAATAAAAGTTTTAAACATCAGAAAGCCTATAATTTTTGAATAGACAACCACATCTAGAAAAAAAAGCACAAATTGTACTCTATATTTAAAAGTAGCAAACATTTTTGGTGGAATGGGTAACGGAAATAAAGGAACGTTGCGGTGTCATTAGGAGTGTAGCACCCGAAGCACGATAGAGTTACACTCGCGTAAGTGTTGGTGGATTACACTCTTCAAGTTAATAAAATACATCAGCCCACTTAAAGAGGTTAGACACTTATAGCAAATAAAAAATATTAGGACTTACCTACCAAGTAAAAAAAAAACCTTTACACTAAAAGTATGAGTAATAAGTAATGAAATACAATGAAAAGAAAGCAGTTTTAATGGATGGCTTCTAACGAATACCTAAAGTTCATTTATTTATTTAATCAGATTTTAAACATTTACTGTAAAAATCTATACCTTTCAACCAGATCCAATCTTTAAAATAACGAATTTAATTTTACAACACTTCAAAGTAATAAAAGCTAACAGAAAATATCCGCCCAAATCTGACCCACGTCACGTATATTTGAACCCACGACCCACAGCAACGAAGGAAGACCTAATATGATCGTGGGCTCGTTTCCAGAGTAAAAGTTGTGATGAACAAAAATATTTGTTCTGTGTTGGGTGTTACTTTGTTTTCTAAGTACGTATGTACCTACATATTTACAAAACAAAAGTTATATAAATGTTCTATCACCAATCCAGTACGTAAGTATAACAAGTACAAGCTTTGCTTAGTTTGGGGCTAGAGTGTTATTTTATTTTTAAATTTTAGGAAAACTAACAGCTAATACATGTATATAGATATAAAAACTAGTAGTACGCCCCGGCTTCGCACGGGTAGCCTATATAAATAAATATCATTATAATATAGCTAATTATGTTACTCAGTATAAATGTATTTTCGAAATGATAAAAATATAGACCCTATAGTATGTAACCCCCCCGCATATACTCCCGTGACCGGCAGCGGCGCGGCGCCGCCGGCTGACTTTTTTCTAATAAGTACTTACATTTTTGAACTCGTGATATCTTTCGAATGGAATGTCCGAATTCAATAATTTAAAAGGTAATAGAAAGGTATTGAAGCAGTCTTAATTTTAAAGTAATTTATTTAGATACGGATTAATACCTAAGTACAAATATAGAACGTTTTCTAGCGTCGTCATTTTAATTATATTTTTTTGATATTAAAACACTTATTATGACATATCTATAATAGTTAGACATATGCTGTCGCTGACTTTTTTGTGGATGATGATGTGTTCTACAAAATTGTAGTACATAATTTCTTTCTATCATCAATAGTTTCCGCAGCGCACGCGATGTAAGGAATTTCTTTTACACCTTGGGTTACATAATTGAAGTTTTAGTAAGGATCCCTAATTTTTTTGAAAATATAATATAGCCTATGTTCAGCACAGATAATGTAGCTTCACAACAGTGAAAGAATTTTTGAAATCGGTCCAGTAGTTTCGGAGCCTATTCGATGCAAACAAACAAACAAACAATCAAATCTTTCCTCTTTATAATATTATTATTATATATATATATATATATATATATAGTTTAGACAAAAATTGCAAGAAGGCTAATTAGAAGTTTTCACAGATAAATAGTAGATTAAAATAGATTACAATCTCGAAATAGACGGAAAAAAGAAATACACATATTACAGACTATTAGTGCTATACTCAAAAGCAGATTAAACTTTACCTAATTAACTTTACTTATTTTATTTACTAATTTAAACTTTACTTTATGTATGAATTATCCATAAATATTTATTTATTTATAAACTACAAAATGGTTCAAACGCGTCGTCATTGACGCGAGTGGGACTTATAGATTGTAATTTGGTAGTTACGGGCGCGATCGTTATAGCACGTCTTTATTTAGTTTCAACACATAAATCGTAATAAGCAGAACTTTGTATGCGGGTGGCCTTAGAATAACAGGGCAAGTGACTCTGTCAAGTCATCTATACTTACAATATACATACATAGACAGTTAAACTCATACATAACCCTCCGTTTGCTCTCTGAAATAGGGCGAAAATAGCCAGAAATAGCCAAATGCTAAAAAACATCAAAACTAAGAAAAAAAGTAACATAGGGCCTTATTTTGCCATGAATAAACACAATTAAATAATAAAGATTCATGGACAATACACACATCACTCTCTAGTCCCTAACTAAGTAAAGCTTGTACTATGAGAACTAGACTACTGATAGAATAAAATAATGCTGGACAATCCACACAACATCATCTAGCCCCAAGCTAAGCAGAGCTTGTGTTATAGGTACTAGAAGACTGACATGCTTAATACAATACATTACATAGAAAGATATTCTTTATTATATATACATAATCTAATACCCAGAACACCCGTAATAAACATTTATCCCAAGGCGGGAATCGAACCCGCAACCTCCGCGTAGCAGGCGGACCTTCACCGCGCCACAACGGTCGTCAAAAAATAATCGAATAAACACGGAAACGTCCTGAGGCCTTATTACGTGAATTAAGGGGCCCTATTAGGTACATTAGTGGCCTTTACACCAAGGTGGCTATTACGACACATTTCTATTTGGACGCAATGTGTGGCCTAATCGCTCGTAATATAGTTTTTGGAGGGAAAACGGAAGTTATTTGTTTTTTATGAAGGATATTTGTATGCGACTGTATTTTGATTACTTATACATAAATCAAGAATAAAGGGAAATTATTTTTTAAAGGTAATTGGATCATATGACTTTTACATTAAAAAAAAAACAAAAATTGTTTGTTACAATATTATAGTGTTGACTTAGTAAATGGGTGGGTTTTTTTAAGTCAAGAAATAAAATGTAAAAAAAGTTTTGATATATTAATTTGGTTTGTCATTATTGTATAATAGCGATTGAGCAACATATTGTTTGTATTCAATTTAGATTTGCTATCAATCAGCATATTTTATCTATAAAAGGTTTATTAGTATCTTGTACATACCTATTCGTATAATATATAAAATACAAAATTCACCCTATTTTCTATGCAGATATGTATAATATGTAGATATCTACATAAGAGCAACCTCCAATTTTCCGGGTAGTTTACAATTGCATGCAGAAAGATAGTGATAGCAATCAGAATTGCGTAAAATTGCAATCTATCACGATTTCCATCAAAAGCTACTGGTATTTGTATCTTGGAAGATTGCTATGCTTTTAACAAACAGTTTATTATGGTCTATGTAATGAATGAATGAATGAATGAATGAATGAAAGTTATTTATTGAACACCTTATGACTAAATGAAAAATAAAGATTTAAGAAAAATATATATACAAAATGTACAATGGGCTGTAAAGAATGAATGAATGAATGAAAATTATTTATTGTACCTACACCTTATGACTAAATGAAAATATAGATTAAAGAAAAATAAATTAAACAAAATGTAAAATTGGCTTATATACCTACGGTACATACTTTCATACTATGACAAACAAACAAATATTTCCTCAATAAAATATAAATAAGTCAATGTTTGTTAGACCATCACTCCTAAATTACTGAGCCAATTCTGATAAATAATCTTGGACGTTCCACGCATCACACTCTAGTCCCAAACTAAGCGAAGCTTGTACTATGGGAACTAAATACTTACAGTCTACTTTATAAAAAGTTAGCGCAGACTTGAAGTATTAATTAACATACGTAATAATGACATAAAATCAACGCTAACTTTTTATAAGATAGAGGTTAGTAAATTAAAATTATTTAGTAAAATCACAGGGATATTTTAAGTTGGTGATAATTTTATATCCTGTATTATTTATAATCAAATCATCATCATCATCTTCCTACCCTTGTCCCACATTATGTGGGGTCAGTACAACACGTCCTCTTCTTCCACTCTCCTCTATCAGACGTCATCTCAATGCTCAGACCTTTCTTACACATGGCATCATTCACACAGTCCATCCATCTTTACTTTGGTCTCCCTCTACTTTTATTTATAATCAAATATAATTATGTTAATCTACTGAAATAATTGAATTTACAATCAATAATAAACTAATTAAAAACAAATACAGCTACTAACTCATAACTGACAAAAATATAATTTAAATCTGTTAATGTGAATCAATTAATTTTTTATTAATATAATTAAAACTATGTAATTGTATAATACAGGTAGCTCTCAATATCAAGTTTTTGCTTTCGCTGTAATAATCTAAATGCTTTTATATGTATAAGCAATATGTACTTACAACACGTGCGACTTAACTGCATACCTCGCTGGAATGCGTCTAACCACAGTCGCTCGTTCGCCGTCGTCTTCGTTAAATGAGCGACTTTTAAAATAAATAAAAATTTTAAAAATAAGTTTAAAGGTAGTAGGTAGGTACTTTAATTATAAAGCCAAGCTCGATTATAAAATCATTATTAAGTAAGTATAAAAAAATCAAATTAGGTAGGTACTCACTTGATAATTAAATAAATAAGTAATTATTTATTAAAATCGCTTTATTTGTTAACTTACCCAATTTATTTATGTTGCTTTATTTATTTATTACTAAAAAACAAAAAAATATATTTATCAATGAAAAAAAACAAATTGCATATTCCTATTAAGATACGAATAAAAATATGATTAAATGGCGTTTCACACCATGCACATGAAATATTTCGATATCGCTCACATCTTTGTTTATTTTTAATCTCATTTTCATAAAGACTTATATCTACTATAGCAGCTCATGTGATAATAAGTAAAAAAACATATTTATAATAAAGGTAATATAATATTATTAGTACTTACCTACCTACTTCAATCTAAGTTACAAAACCATTGAAAAATAAAACCAAGCTTTTCATTTACTAAGTAGATATAAAACTCTGGTCGCTCGGAACTGGCACCTAGAATCACCTAGTACCTATGTAATACGATTCTAAATGATCCTTGTGATTTTACTGAATAAAGTAATTTTGACTTGAAAATAATTATCTGTTTATAAAAGATGGCGCTCATAAATAAACCTACTTTAGTTGGTATAGTCCTTAACAATAATCTTATTATTTACAAAATGTAGTAAATATAAAGATAACTTTACTTAATCGCTCGTTAAATAATACCTTAATTAATACGCTTTATATATCGCTACCAAAACTGTGTAGATAATTTCAATAAAGTTAAAAACCGACTTACAGCCGCACTCAGAACCTACACTTTATATTGTAAGTTCGGTGACGACCGATGTGGCGCAGCGGGTTCGATTCCCGCCTTGGGATAAATGTTTGTACGATCTGCAAATATTTATTCAGGGTGTTCTGGGTATTTTATATATCTAATAATAAAATATCTATCTATGTAATGTATAGTATTAAGTATGTCAGTCTTCTAGTATACCCATAACACAAGCTCTGTACTGCGGCTAGATGATGTTGTGTGGATTGTCCAGCATTTTTTATTTAATTGTCTAAAACATAAGTTTCTTGCCCGTTCTTCTAGGCTCTGGTCGCATGAACTGGCACCTAGAATCACCTTATATGTAAGACGATTCTAAATGATCCTTGTGATTTTATTAAATAAAGATTTTTTTTACTTTACTTTACTATAGTTTAGTAGTCTCTGAGTATGAACAACGCAATAAAATTAGTACAAATCCAGTGTATGATAACTTCGCTGCTAATAGAGAGGCTATTAAGACCACCTTTTTGGTTCTATGGGGGTCATAAATGAATAAAAATAATTATTCAAAAACAAATTTATTTTAACATTCCGGTTTTGGATCTAGAAAATAATGTAGACCTTATTATTTAAAGCAAAAGAGTAGTTTTAGATAAATTAGTTAGTTGAACGCATTTTTGACTGCACTATGTGTTAGGTTAGGTTGGGTTAGACTACAGGAGCGCGGATATATCGCTTTATCACAGGCGGTAGCGATTCGTAGGCCAGTTTTATGACACCAGTCCAAAGTAAAAACAAAAGCTGGTTACAAAACTTAAGTCGAGTGTTTATTTTTTAACTAAGTTACAAAGTGTCTGAGATACAGCTTATCGTTAGCACCATAAGTAACCTCTTCTTTAAAACTTTATAATTTGTTTTATTACTAAGAATGTTTATATTTTTGGAATTGAAGTTCAATCGTTCAAGAAAATAATACAACTTGCTTCATATCATTCATAGTTAAAAAACTGTTCTTTACAATAAATTAATTTTATTCATTATCTAGCGATGTTTCCACAACAACTTCGTAAAATATTATCATTTAAGTGCATTAAGTACACAATTTATTAAATTAGACTAGCAGTATAGTCGTAATAGATATAGTCGTATATTATATGATAATGTGTAGTAATAAATGCTTAAAATCGCTCCGCTTGTCACCATTCCCACACCCGGCGGCAACTTGAAAGCGCGCGGCTCCTTTGTGAAGGCGCTGCAATTAGGCCGCGGTAATGAGAGGAGCGACAGCCACCGCTAATCGCTGGGAGCCGTTTCCGAGACCTGGAAACCAGAGTCTGGAGACTGGTGGTTTGGTAGAGTGCCTCTGGTCATAAAATCGCGGGTTTATTGACTAAAATATGTGTTTTTCTAATAATATTTAAACTTAATTTTACCCTCAATCCCGAAAACCTAAAATTGTACTGTATTTCTTATAATGGCAATCAATAGTACTGATTGAAAACCGGATTCAGCATCAAAAAGTCTGTAATGTGACATCCTTCGATGACAGATGACCATTTCAAAACTGTTCTTCGAATCCTGTCAATCGATTTTGCATCTTATCTTCTAGTGTTAAGATTTGGTTTAGCTTTGAATTTTGTGTTGAAAAAGTTCGGTTTTTTTTTAGAAGGCGCTAAAAGGAGGCTGGTTATTTTTAAACAAACTTTTTTCTATTGACTTTATGATAAAGTCGTTTGCATTATTTTTGGGGCTCCGAAATCAGGATACGATGTGAAAATTAGCGCGTAACTTTTAAAAAGGTTTTTTTGAGGAATTTGTATTCATACAAAAGATTTCATAAGAAAATGAATAGTAATGAATTTTTAGTATGAATAATATTTTAAATATAATTACATAAGTAAGAACATAGTGGGAGAAAATGGTTAATACAATGTTATTAAAAGTTTAAAAAGCAATTTTAATATAACTAAAAATCATTAGTAATCTTAAATATAAAAAAAATAAGGAAGCTCTAGGTAAGTATATATTATTCATAATAATCTTTAAAACCTACTAACGTAAGGAATCCTAATTACCTACTAGATAAATCAAAGAATAATTACGTTAACAATATTAGAATTTCCAAATACCTAAAAGTAAATTTTACTTGCTAGTTCAATAATAAATACATTAAAAAGTAACTAACATGACTTCATAAACAGATTACGATAGCGGTTAGAAGACACTCAATTGACCGTGTATTGTCCCAGTGCGCTTACAGCATCCATCATGAGCGCGTCATGAATGCTAAACGTCAAGTACATCCGTCACGGGTAATTAAACACGTAGGGTTGCCATGTTGACCATGGTTTTGGGAGATAATATTATATTAGCCTGTTTTAGTTTGATAGAGAGTTGTAGAGATCGCTGTTTAGCGATAAGGCCGCCCATTGTATGTCATACTCTAGTTTTAGTTAATTTTTTACATGTTTATTTATAAGTTTGCAGTGGTGTGAAATAAAGTATTTTCTATCTATTTATATATAAATTAATAATAAATAAGTTTTTACTTGTTGTAGTGTCAGGTTTATCAATACAAAAAATATGTACTTACGGACATTTCACACATCGCACTCTAGTCCCAAACTAAAAAGCTTGTAGACTGCTGATAGAAAACTTACATACATGTACTGGGTCGTGGGTTCGATTTCCACCCAAAGCAAATGTTTGCGTGATGAACATAAATATTTGTTTTGTTTTTGGGTGTTTCCATGTATTTACAAAAAAAAATGTATAAGTAAGTAGGTATTCTATCAGTAATCTAGTTCCCATAGCTTTGCTTATTTTGGGACTAGAGTGTGATGTGTGAAATGTCCATGAATATTTATATATCAAATCAACCGACGAAAAAAACGAAGGAGTTTCTAAAGTCAACGTATTTATATTTATTTTTATATATGATCACGCAGAACTTTTGAACAAGTAGGTAGTCCGATTTTGATAATTCTTTTTATTTCAACTTAAAATAAAAAAAATAGTCACCCTACTGCGTCCAACATCTGTACTTCAAATTGTAACAATACGTGATTAGCCATATCGGACGACTTTATCTGATGTCTATTAACGACATTGTCGTCCGGCATTGTCGTGTCGTTGACAGGCGTGTCGTCGATGCTATGATTGATGGCTACTGTCAAATATCACCTGATTTGGTGCTTTTGATTTGATTAGCATGGGAGGACGAAGTATGATTTAATTCTGTTATTTTTCTTATGAAAAATCATTTATTTATTTTTTAAATAATCTTAGTGCCATTAATAAGGATATTTCGGTAGGTAATGTATACATAACTCTTTCAAAATCGAGTAATATTATAAAAAAAATATCAATTAATGATACCTTATTAATTGCTATAACTTAACTTGTTTGTTGCTCATATTTTTTAAAAATTTGGTATTAATAAACACTGAGTTGGAAACTACATAATATATAAATAAACATGTTTGATAATTTATAATTATCCAGCATTATTTATTTATTTGTTATTCTTAATATTTTATTTTATAAAATTTGTTGCAAGCGGTTGCTTTCTGTAATAACTACCCAATATAACGTATAGCGTGAATTGTCCATGAATATTTATTTATTAAAAAAAAATAGAAGATGTTTTATCTAAATCGAACGATTCGAACCATAAATCCATTAATACAGATATGAACTAAATTGTAGGTAATATTGATAATACACAACATTTATATGAGCTATTTCGTATTACCCACCATTATAACCAGTAGCTCTACCATGAGTTTTTACTATACTATATTTACTATACTCGCTAGCGTCTGTAGTTAAAAAAATGTATGAAGATTTGTACAGCGCCTCTAGCGGATAGTTGAGTACTAAAATTCGCAATACTAATATTTACGTAACTACTGTAGTAAAGTCAGGCGATTTTACTGTGACAACTCATGGTAGAGGTACAGTACCTCTAGTTACGTCAATATTAGTATTACGAATTTTAGTACCCAACTATCCGCTAGAGGCGCTGTACAAATCTTCATACATTTTTAACTACAGACGCTAGCGAGTATAGTATAATAGTATAGTAAAAACTCATGGTAGAGCTACTGACCCCTCTTTCCCCCCACATAGTCCACTTACAATCTTAGTAACTTACCCATCACACTTTACCTAAACCTTATTGCTATACAAATAGAGTACAATTTCCTATGTTTTGTAGTTATGGGTAATGTAGTATGGGGTGTTTAGATAGAGGTATATTCGGTAGAGCAAAGAGCATTAAGTTATTTAGTCATATCTCTGCAATTTTGTTATTATTACGTTTTGAAATCAATTCGATGTTTCGTGTTACGTTTGGTTTTTGATCTCTGTTTTATTTTGGTCTAGATATTATAGCTAGGATAATATGTTAATTGTAAAATCATTAATTATAATAGCGACCGTAATGAGATTAATACCCAGTGGGACGAGATAGGTTAATTAAAAAAAAGACATGTGGCACTCGGGGACTGCCGCGGTAAAGCTATTGCATAGCATTTTTTGCTGGATTACGCATGCGCAGTGTTAGGTTATTTTCGTTAGGTTTTTTCATTACGGAATTTCTGGATTCGGTCTCCACGCTCAAGGCCCGCTTCGAAGCTATGCAATAGCTTAAAAATATCATGGAAGCTGTGCCTGTAAGCTATTATTAATTACTTAGATACCTATTTTTATTTAAACTCACGTTTTTAATGTTTTTAGATTTTTGTATGATTTGTGCCTACGTACCTATCTAGGTATGTATTGTCAAATTATAATTTGATTTCACTGACAAATAGTAAAATAAAAAAGTTTAACAAAAATATTAACCGCCGAAAAAACTAAATACTTAGCAAAAAAATATTTTTTTATCTATCCTACTTAGATACTAAGTTCTTAGTAGTAAGTCCATGTATGTAAACCTAGTAATTTTAAGACAAATTTGTTTAAAAATATATCAACATGACTTGAATATTTACTTACATTTATTTGAATATTAAAATAAGATGCAAAATACCTATTCTCTATAAATCACGGTGGTCTTAACCCTATTCAACTTTAACGACATCTAAAGAATCCTCCATACTTTTACGAAGTACTCTCAGCGTCTTCGGGATTAAGACGACGATGTTAATAAAACATCTATCATCCTACCTGTGTGTGGGCTTTCAAAGTATGGGAAAGCTATGGTGAGAATTTGAATGACATACCGAGGGAGAGAGAGATACTGGCAATTATATGGAGACTTAAAGCACTATTAATAATAATAAATAATAATAATAAATTTATTTATTTCAGACCTCAGTCCATATTTTTTAGTAACATAAGAGCTTACTGACTAATGTTAGTTATTGATATTTCTATATACTTACCTTAAATAATTATAAAAAAAATTATATGATAAAATTATTATACAGGGTAGTTTTTGTGAAGGGCGGTCTGAAATCACGACAGTCTTTTAAACAAGTTTTTGGTTGAGAAGTTTTTTTGAAATAATTTGTAAAAAAATGATTCTTATCAGAAACAGCATAAATTGGTTCAATGATACAGGATGTCCTGATTTTTAAAAATCATTTTGATAGTTTTTCTTTTAAACTAAAAGTTTTATGAATTTGGTTGTGAAGTTTTTTTTATGAAATAATTTGTAAAAAAAGATTCTTATCAGAAACAGCATAAATTGGTTCAATGATACAGGATGTCCTGATTTTTTCAAATCATTTTGATAGTTTTTCTTTTAAACTAAAAGATTTATGAATAAACGAGTGCATGGTCTTTTCACGACATTTCTCTAGTTCTGTTTCGGACTTGGCCATCACCACACTTCTTAAAAAACACCTTGTATAATCCTCATGGTAAAATAGCATGTGAGTATCTACATCTATATAAATATAATAATGAAAGCCGTTTTCCGTTGTCACGACATAGCATGAAAACTGCTTGAGCGATTTGGCTGATTTTTTTTTGTAGTTTTCTAATACGCTGCACAAGCTTCTTACGGAAAAAAAAATTAAAAAATCTCTCAGAAAAAAAATCTCTCTAGGGCGGTACGAAGTTCGCCGGCACAGCTAGTACTTTATAAATGTGAAACTATCAAACCACCGATCCTAGAATCAAAAAGCTACGACTAAAACCGACTAAGTACTTACTTATATAAATACATATTATATAGTAAAATGGATATAGGTAAACTACCATATAATTTAAATGAACATCCAAGCACATTATAGTCCGGCCACTATCTGCTACGATAATGCATGGTCCGTGTAGCCCATTCAATTTAATGTTTGTATGATATCACGACCGTATGTGTGGTCGAACTACTATGTAGTTTAGTTGACTTATTTTTCAATGTTTTCTTAGAGCCTACCTATGTCATAATGCTGGACAATCCACACAACTTCATTTAGCCCCAAGTTAAGCAGAGCTTGTGTTATGGGTACTAGAAGACTGACATAGGTACTTAATACAACTAACATAGAACATAACATACATAGATATTATTTATTATACGTATTATATACCCAGAACACCCGGAATAAATATTTGCAGATCGCACAAACATTTATCCCAAGGCGGGAATCGAACCCGCAACCTCCGCGTCGCAGGACCTTCGCCCGCCGCGCCACATCGGTCGTCAAAGTTTGCTGAGGGTCATCTTTTCTGAAGAAATTGCTTTTTCGTTGCATAGTTTTTTAGTCAGCGCCTAGGCTGATGCCGCGCCGCCTGCCTGTACTTTCTATTTATTTATTCCTCTGTGACCTAACATCTCGGATTTCGTTGGAAGAGCCATCTTGCAAATACCACAATAAACTAAATGTACAACTATTTTTTTTTCAATAGATGTCTGCACCTGACTCAGATTGCTGTGCTGACATCTAGTGTAGAGTATAGAAACTAGTATTACAAAGAAAACAGTAATACTGCCATCTATTGACGAGTAGCAAAACTATACAACAGCTGACTTTTTGACATTGACAAGCTGAAAAACGCGACCAAATAAAAAATGTATGCAATGATGTAAACAACCAAGGCAATTGCGTGGTTTATTTTGGACGGGCGCATTCTTTTCATTTTATGACAGTTTGAGACGTCAAACGGAATTTCTTGAATTCTTGCTTTGCTTTGTCGAGTTTGTCGCCTGTCGGAGCGGGAATGTAATGTACCTACCCAATCGAAATCTCGTTTGTTGATTTCCAAAGTGATTGTGAGCACCTGAGCGATACGCGACCTTATAAATAAATTTCGCCTAGCAGAATGCCGCCAAGTAGCTTACGAGTCGTCTACGCGTTCGCAAGAGAAATGCATCCAAAAACTACAGATGTTTTTATTGAGTACGGCACCGCGGGATTCCGCACAAAGTGAGTAAATTAATAATTTATATCTACAGCTTTATTCCTTTCCCATTATTGAGTAATTTTATACATATTAAACACATTTTTGTTACACCTTTCTCTCAGAACTTGTCACGTAAGCATTATTGTATCAAAGTTTAGGAACAAACGTATTCTACTCCTTTGAATTGTCTAGTGGTAGTGAGTCATGTTGAGAATCAGTTATGTATCATAAATTAATAACGGGAAGTCATATGCTATCATATGGTCAATGACTGGGTTATCTAATAAGGCGAAACAGTGTTTAGTCTGACGTACTTATTAGTCACTTTTCTTGTATGGGCAATACAAGTTTTTTATACAATGTAGGCGTAATATGCATGCAACCTTTATGCAATTAAAAATTATGTCATTAGGTTGGTCTGTTGGGTATTTGTAGTCCACATTTGGTGCTTCCTGGGGGGTCTCCGGGTAATTTATAGAATGTTCCTTTAGTTCAATATACTATAGGTCTGCTTAGCTTGGGGCTAGATGATGTTGTGTGGATTGTCCAGCATTATTTATTATTATTTATTTCTATTTAAGTTATTTAAAGATTTTGATAAAATGTTTGATTATATGAAGTAAATCAAATAAAATAATATTAGTTTATCTGAGGAGGTAAATATATTTATTTAGTGATACATATTTAAAACCTATGATGACATGATATTTGCTTATATTGTTGTACTTTCCTTATATATTTGTGTCGTCTATAAATACAAAGGTTACCGGTTTGATTCCCGCCTTAGGATAAATGTTTGTATGATCTGCAAATATTTATTCTGGGTGTTCTTGATATTTTATATGTAGGTATAATAAAAAAAAGCAAACATACTACTTACACTAGAAAAAGTATAAAGTTAGAAAATGACCTCAACTTAACATAATTATGTAGGTTAATACATGTACTATGTATTCTAGTATGTATGTGTTTACAAAAAAAAAGTATATAAGTAATCTACTTCCCATAAAAGCTCTGCTTAGTTTGGGACTAGAGTGTGATGTGTGAAATGTCCAAGAATATTTCTAATTACTCAACATACTAGTAATTAGTAGTAACAACTAGGCACAGTAACACAGTGTCTAGTCTGGCTAATCTTTCCAACACGATACTACAACAAAATATGTAAAACAGTTGTAGCTGCACAATAAAATCAATCGGGTCTTGTTCATCACTATCGCCATCCACCACAACATCAGGGATGCTAGAACAATGCGGCCACCAACCCAAAGTCCTTCTCCGTTACTTCAAGGAGTTGTGCTGGCTGGGGTGAGGTTAGCAGGGGGATAATGAATAATGCACATTGCGGGACATCAGTGCAGATCTTATTCCCCCAATTAGAATTAATAAATAAATAAATAATAAATAATGCTGGACAATCCACACAATATCATCTAGCCCCAAGCTAAGCAGAGCTTGTGTTATGGGTACTAGAAGACTGACATACTTAATACAATATAATACATAGATAGATATTTTTATTATACATATAATACCCAGAACACCCGGAATAAATATTTGCAAAACATACAAACATTTATCCCGAGGCGGGAATCGAACCCGCAACCTTTCACGTCGCAGGCGGACCATCGCCCACCGCGCCACATCGGTCGTCTTAATTAGACACAATAAGAAGAAAAAAAAGTAGTAATAAGTAGTAACTTCAACTGATCTTAATAATCAAACTCCAGTATATCATCAGCTTCATAAAACAGGTTAAATAAATAAAATGGAATGCTTAAGGTAACAGAATTTGCCTACTTCTGTTAAGTGCCATTTAAATTTTATTATGTTGGCAGCACTCCAACCACTCGGAACGATTCGACTGTTTGTGGTCTAAATCTAAATAATATTGGCTTTATGAAGATTTATTCTGGGAATTAAATTATTTATGGCATCTGCGGTATGTTACTTAAAATAGAAAGGTATTCACTGTAGATAGTATGTTTTACAGCTAGGCACGGTAAAGCAGTGTCTAGTCTGGCTAATCTTTCCAACACGATGCTACAACAAAATACAGTTGTAGCATCGACACGATAAGAAGAAGAAGAAGAAGTCAATATGTTTAGTTAGGTATCTTATCTATCAGAGCATCGATAATCGGGTGACCCTTTTCAAGTCTAGGTCACGACCTCGAGTCCAGTCATTACCCTAATTTAAAGATATTCGGATCTCGGATACTGGAGTGGAGACTGCGTTTAGGCAAGCGTAGTGTAGGACGCACCCGGCGAGATGGAGCGACGATCTGCGGAGTGTAGAAATCACTGGATGAGAAGAGACGAAGACCGGGCTCAGTGGCGCGTCTGCAGAGAGACCTACGTCCAGCAGTGGACTGTTATAGGTAGATGATGATGATGAAAGAAATTTGCTCATCTTTAAATAAATATGGTATAGACATAGAATAAACCATGCTAAAAATGCACGCGCCTCCACCGCGGTTACTCTCAGATGCATAATATACAAATATAAAATGGTTTTTATCATTGTTTAGTCACCGACTTGACATGGTAGCCCGATCTATCCGCCTACTAGCGCATTAATGAACCGAAAGCGCGTGAATTTTTGAATGCTTTATTCATACCTAAAATTTACAAAAACTTGGAAACTGGTATCGAAAACTAGTACATTCTAAAACTCGTTTACTCACTTAGCCATTTTCTTTCAATGCCAAATGCCAGTAAATAATTTATCCAGTTCAGTACCCCAAGTACGAGTTTGTGCACACACGGATCGCAGAGACGCAATCGCCGAGCGCCACCGATTTAGTATGGAGATCCAAGCAGCGCCCCTAGCAAATTTCTTGAGAAGCTTGGATTTCCATACAAAATCGGTGGCGCTCGGCGATCACGTCTCTGCGATCCGTGTTTGCATAAACTCGTACTTGGGGTACAGCTCTAACGATTACTGTCAGCTATTTGCCATTAAAATGCAGTACTTGATCCATTAGCAACGGTTTAAGGCGCGTAATCTAATTAGGTCTTTAAACTACAATCACCTTTTGCATGTTTTAACAGACTTCCGAAAAAATGGAGGTTCTGTATTCGACTGTATGTTTTTAGAGTATACAAAGGGTATGAGACGAATATTTCTAAGAATCTTCTTATCTGTCTGTCACCTGTACCTCTACCATGAGCTGTCACAGTAAAATCGCCTGACTTTACTACAGTAGTTACGTAAATATTAGTATGACGAATTTTAGTACCCAACTATCCGCCAGAGGCGCTGTACAAATCTTCATACATTTTTTTAACTACAGACGCTAGCGAGTATAGTAAATATAGTATAGTAAAAACTCATGGTAGAGCTACAAGATGTATTATTAAACCGTGATAGTTAGAGATTTGAAATTTTCAGATGATGTATTTCTATCGCAGCTATAACAATAAATTTTTCATTAGTTCTTAAGAGAGAAATAAATACTAAAAAAACAGATATTCTTACAAACGAAACAAAATCGATTTTCTTTATTTTTCTAAACATTTTTTCCGCCCAGTCTCTGTTACTAATGTTAAAATTATAATACACTCTTTTGTTACGTCTTTTATTTTGTTTTATATGTCTACTTGAAGTATAAGAATCTCTTTAGCTAAAAGAATGCTGATAAAACAAATATTTTTTTAATAAAATTAAAAAATAATAATATTGATCACATTAAACAGACAAAGAATGCATTGCAGTAGCTATTTGCAGTACGGACTGAGTGATGTCAGTTGCATACTAAACATTTGCGTATTGATTATGCATTAAGTTGAATCATTCAACGTCGGGGTATTTCTAATTAGCAAGAATAAAGATACATAGATATACAGACATAGACAGACATTTATTTGCTTATGAAAGAACAAACAAAGTACACATTATTAAAACATTAAAACAACAACAGTAAAATAAAAACAAAAATACTTATACATATAAAAATAAGAAAAACAGACTCCAAATTATCAATATTATATAAATTAACAAAGATAAAAGAAACATCAAGTAGCCTTAACGTTAAAAGCGCTCTCATCCAGACATCATCAAGACACCTTTATTTTTTTCTGAAAATGTAAATATTCACGGACATTTCACACATCACACTCTAGTCGCAAACTTAGAAAAGCTTGTACTATGGGAACTAGACTGCTAATATAATACTTAATACATTTTTGTAAATACATACCTACGCAGAATACATACACCCAGACATTTGCCCTGGGCGGGAATCGAACCCACGACGACCCACAGTGTGGAAGGCTGAGCTGTGCCGCCAGTCATTTTTATAAATCTTAATTTGTTTGAAATGCAGCTCAGGTTTCCGATTTTAATTATTATCGGCTATCACCGGTTGCATGCACTAGACTTAAATCAATATTGCTAATAAGGATTCTTATCTTATCTATATGTCACACGTGATTACTTCGAATGCGTGAAATGGGTGAAATGAATGTCATTAGTGTCCTTGACCAACCTCAAAATGAAAATGAAACCAGAGAAGTACCTAGTCATTTTGAGTCAGCGTCGTATTAGATGCAGCGTACTACGATTTCTCTGGCCAATTGTACTGACCATCCTGTGAGAAAGTATATAAAACAAGCTTCGCAAGTCATATCCGGTCGCATATTAATGAATTTGCATTAACAAACAAACCTAAAATTTAAATAGAATAGTAAAATAAATAAATCCTTCACCAAGGTTCGCCATCGACGGATACAAACATACCTATGCTTAATATATCTTTTCAGTTTTTTCAGTGTTTTAATTTTTTTTCATAGTTTTTTAATATATATAATTTTTTCAAAATTTCACCTGCTTTACCTGCATTCTTTTTGAATAATCGTATTAGTCATATTTTTTCGTCTCCTCTTCTTCATCTTAGTTAATACATATAACTTTGAAAAATATTATACAAAAGCTAATTACTGTTGAGAATCTAAGTGTGAATTAACTTATGATTTAGTTATAAAATTATCAAATACTTATAAATCTATATTCATATCATATTTGGTTTGTTTCAGAGCGAGTTTGCTAGAACATGTGGTGTACCGGATGGGACTTCTGGCTGTGCTACGTTCCAGGGTCAAAAATGGTAATTATAACCTAGCTATTTAAAAAATTTATACCTACACTTGTTATCATTAGATACGTATGGTAATCAACACATCAAGTCTGCGCTAACTTTTTATAAGATAGAGCGTGATATGAGAACTTTATTCCGTTTCGCTAGTTTACATTACAGTAGCGGAACAAGTTTTTGCATTATAATATGTTTAGCAATTTATATGTGAAGTTTTCAAAGATGAAGATCTTCTCTACTCATAATTGTTTATTAAAGGCAGATGTCTGAACACGAATAAATGTGACAATCTTAAACGTATATTTAAGATACACTGCACGCTAAGGCGGCAACGTTCGACAGTAAATGCAAAGTCGACGCGCAGTGTATCTCAAATACGTTACTTTTTCGATACGATTGCGATTGTCACATTTATTCGTGTCCAGTCCTCAGTATTCTTTAACAGTAAATACACTTTAAAACAGTAGTTTTACATACAACTTTTATGTTTCTAAAAGCATAGATTAACATAATACAAATTGTGTTTTTATACAAAACATAAATTGTGTTTAAAATAAGTACAAAACATAAATTGTGTTTGAAAAAACAAAACACAAATCGTGTTTGAAAACACAAACACGGAATAAAGAAGAAAAGAATTTACCCAAGACAGATGTAATCTAGCCACGCCATGAACA
Organism: Ecliptopera silaceata; assembly: GCA_932527185.1. NCBI lineage: Eukaryota > Metazoa > Arthropoda > Insecta > Lepidoptera > Geometridae > Ecliptopera > Ecliptopera silaceata. Next base: position 4,885,090 of record OW052213.1, on the reverse strand, counting down.
ATTCTATAAAACGTTTTAAAACAATGGGTATTCACGCTCCCTTCAAATATCTAGTCAATTTGTCTCCAAGGCAGTTCTATTTATGTAAGGGACATAGATCTAGGAATGAAGAACGTAGACAGGACATATCCGCAGTCCTAACATCCATCTATGTCTATAAATAGATGGAAGTTCGGATTACATCCATATGTAGGAATATGTGTTATGTACGATGTCCCTATCTTGATATCGTTTAATATGTCCTAGCATTAAGTTTTATATTAATAACTGAAATAAATGATTCTATTCTATCACGGTTATGAACATAGTTTTCTCTTTATACGGGAACTGTGCCGAAATATCGGGAAATAATCATCCGTTTATAATAAAAACGTGATGCAATTATTGAACTCAACCTACAATGAACATAGAGACTATCGATAGAGACTATCTAGACATACAATATTGTATTTTTTTTGCAAATTATGAAAACTGAATTCAATCGCTGTCGCCAAGTACTTATTTTTAAGTAAAACTCAAATAATAGTTTGATATTAATCAGATTTATATGGGTTTGTCTCTGAAGTATGATCTACCAAACAAAAAAAGAATCATCGTCGAAAAATCGTGTTACATACATAAAAATGTGCGAAACAAAAGTTGAGAACCTCCTCTTATTTTGCTCCGGTTTAAACACGAAAAGCGTTGTATGATTTAAATAAATAAATAAATAAATAATGCTGGACAATCCACACAACATCATCTAGCCCCAAGCTAAGCAGAGCTTGTGTTATGAGTACTAGAAGACTGACATACTTAATATTATACATTACATAGATAGATATTTTTTATTATACATATAATACCCAGAACACCCGGAATAAATATTTGCAGAACATACAAACATTTATTCCGAGGCGGGAATCGAACCCGCAACCTTCCGCGTCGCAGGCGGACCATCGCCCACCGCGCCACATCGGTCGTCATTTATTTCGTGAACGCAGATTTACATAGACAGGCGATTTATTTCTTGCTTTGAAGTACCCGTCAAAATTACTGGTGCATGCAAAATTCTAGAGAAATTATGCAATACGAACTAGACTGAGACCAATGTTCGCCAACACTTTAAACAGACGTTAAAATAACCAATTTTAAAGTAAATTCGTCACTGAACCTGTTATTGTTATTCCTCTGCCCTTATCCCACGCTAGGTGGGGTCGGTACATCTTTTCTTCTTCAACTCATTCTCTAAACTCACCACTAAACTTGCGATAGTATTAGAAAAATGTAATAAGGTTGCGATTTTATTTTCGGATTTGTAGATACCTATACGGTGTTAGAGATGGCCTTAAAATCATACTATCATAAAGTTCAAAACAGCATGCGATAACAGCCGCTAGGAAAAAAATGCGCAAAAATGAAGTTTTTGTGATAATGATAAAAAATGCAAAAAAAAACTATACATTTAAGTACTTTTTCAATAATTACATTTTACTAAAAATCAACAAGATCTTAATGAAAAAAACATAAGTACCTACATATAAAAAAAAACATATAATCAAATTGAGAACCTCTATTTTTGAAATTGGCTGAATATGCAAATAGCTACTCATTCTAGGCTTTATTTCTAAATCCAATGATTAAAATACTAGTAAACTTGCTACCTAGTATCTAGGCTAGTCTAATTTAACATTTCTACCAATCGATATATAACTCCACGCAAAACCCATCTTTATTTAACTCTTAATAAAGTTTAACGTTGCGTGCACGCTATCTATGTCATTTGTGGTAAACTACGGGCATCGGCCCCGCCTTCCGATCTAAAGGTCGTTGGTTCAGTTCCGGTGTAGTTCAATTTAGCATCTGGAGTATGTCAACATTATGATTTGTAGGAAGCTTTTTGAACTCATTAATATTGATATAAATCTTTTTATTTTTTATTTATAGAACTCTGGTTCTATGAATTATGGCGGAATTTATTTCTGGAGAGTTTTCAGACTTGATAGGTGTCACAGCTCAGTTGGTAATGGCTCTGCCTATGTGGGTCGTGGGTTCAGTCCCAACCGAGAACAAACATGATATGTTTGCAAGCATAAGTATATTTTTGTTTTAGTTCCATATGTACAAGCTTTGCTTATTTTAGAACTTTAGTGTTACGTAAAATGTATATACATATATTGCTCCATTAGTCTTTCTGTTGGTAGCTCTTCTTTTAAGGTAGTGGGTTCGATCCCCAATAAATAACAGTAATGAAAAGTCGATACATAGTTATAAATAGTGGACCAATGAGGTTTAGGTTAGTTATTATCCTTCTTAAATCAGAAGTATTTAGGATTGTTTTACATACTAGATTCTAAGCAAGGGCGGATCCAGCTTTGGCGCCAGGGGGGGGTCACGATCAAATTTTGGCGCCATGGGGGGGGGTCACATAGTCGTGGTCAAGTCAAGAACTTATAATTTAATTTTGATAATGTAATAATTATGTTCAATTAGTGGTCCACCTAAGTCCTGGAACCAGCTCAGGGGGGGGGGGGGGGGGACATGACCCCCATGACCCCCCCCCCCCTGGATCCGCCATTGATTCTAAGTGCCAAATCCTCGACCAGAGACTAGAAGAACGGGTAATAAACCTACGAGTTTGTTCCTAGCTATTTTTGAACTGTAGATTTTAAAAGGCATAATCATAATCTCCCTATAAACACGAAAAGTCGTAAAACTTTAATTCTACGACTTTTGAGAATGAATTTTTACATTCATAAAAAGATTGCGACATCGTATTTAATTACAAAATATACAGGGTGTTTTTTGTTGGTGAAAAATATGTTATTTAAAAATATGTTAAGTGCTTACCTTTTACTTACTGTACCCTATGAAAAAAAAAAGGAATATAAGTATTCTATCAGCAATCAAGTTCACATAGTACAAGCTTTGCTTAGTTTGGGACTAGAGTGTGATGTGTGATTTGTCCGTGAATATTTATTATTTTATTACCATTGTAAAAAGCACATTATTCCAACAACGTAAGCTACATTTTGCTTTGCAGGTCGTACGATAGGTATGATGATAACCGCGTCTCACAATTTGGAACCCGACAATGGAGTGAAGCTGATCGATCCTGAAGGCGAAATGTTGGAACAGAGCTGGGAAGAAATAGCCACCAGGTTGGCTAATGTCAGGTAATATGCAAATTGGTAATTATTTAAACTTTGACGTGACATTTGGTAATTAATTTGTATATAATTTGTATCATATAAAAAAACGGTAGGAACCCGGCCGTAAGTTTCTTGCTCGTTCTTCTAGGCTCTGGTCGCGTGGAACTGGCACCTAGAATCACCAGTATGTAAGACGATTCTAAATGTTCCTTGTGATTTATTGAATAAAGAACTTTTTACTTACTTTACTATAAGTAAGTGAACAGTATTTTATTCCGGTTTAAAACATTTTTTTCTCAAAGATAAAACACAGGTATTATTTAATAGTAACAATAAAGGTTGTGAAAGTATATCATAAGACGCGAGTGTCAGAAGGACTTACTACTATTCGAATAATTTACACAATTTTATTTAATATTTTTAACCACCGACAAAAATGACGGCATGTTATAAGTTTGGGTGTGCTTGGAGGCAAGGGGGTGGGGGGGTCACATAATTTTTCACATGTCTGTTAATATGAATGTCAATCGAAAGAGCTTAACAACTACTTCTTAGTAGATACACAATGACAAATTTAAAGGTAGTTTATTTATACTTTATTATTATTCGACAGTGACAATGACTTGGAGTCGACCACAGCAGAAATCATCAAGCAAGTCAATGCTGATATGGCGCTGAAAGCTAGCGTCTTTATAGGGATGGACACAAGGTATACTTATTATGTAAATAATAATTCCGCCCTTCTCAAAACACACCCTGTATAGCGATTAGGTACACATAAAAAAATCCTTTATTGCACAAATTGTATAATGATAAACAAAAATAATATGTTAATGACTTCAAAAACAATTTAAGCAATTGATAAACAAAAAACAATCTAGTATAAGCTTTGCTTAGTTTGTGGTTATCTGTATGTTCTTTGTTAAATATCCAATAGTCACCCCCCTATAGATTTCATGTAATAAGTAAAACAGGGTTTATAAACAATTTTACTTTCAATTACTTTTCTAAACTAGGTAAATACATTTTTACACCATCTGTTTATCATCAAACTAATCAATATATTTTATAATTTCAGATACACAAGTCCACGTCTAGCCGCGGCGGCAGTTCACGGCGTAATGGCACTAAAAGGCACCGCCAAAGAGTTTGGCATCGTGACTACCCCCATTCTACATTACTGCGTTAAATGCAGGAACGATAACTCATATGGAACCCCTACTGAAGAAGGTACTGTTCAATTTCTGTTCATTTTATCCTTAATAATTAAGCAATTATTGTATGTAAAAAAAGTTGCCAATTTGCTCGCTGTGGGCAAGTTTGAGTGAGTTGCCCACAACGGTTTGGTAACTAAGGGCCGACTGTTTAATTTCGGTCAGTTTTATCCTCGATAAAGAATCATTTAGCAATTTTTGTATGTAAAAAAGTTGCCAACTTGCTCGCTGTGGGCAAGTCTGGGTGAGTTGCCCACAACGGGTTGGTAACTAAGAGCCTATTGGGATTATTCGCCTGTTAAGGCAACTCACTGGCCAACTCATTGCCCGTTAAGGACTAATGGCTATCCGGTAGGGGCAACTCACTGGTTAAAGGCAACTCACCCGTTAAGAGCAACTAACCACTTAAGACAACTGACCTGTTAAACGAGCCCGATGGGGGCAATTTACCCGCTGTTCAACATTCGCCCCCTTTAGGTAACTTAAGGGCATTTTCCTAATGATAAGTGCTACTAGAAGCATCTTTCCCAGTAAGGCAACTCGCCCGCATAGGCAACTTGCCCATTAAGTGCTTCGAGCTTCATTTTTACTTAAAAACACCCTCAAAAGTACGAATGAATAACGAAGAATCCAAGATTAATTGTAAAACTATTTTCAGGTTACTACGAAAAAATAGTAGGATCATTCAAAAAGATACGTCAAAACCTACCGATTTACGGCGAGTATAATACGACGCTGTTTGTCGACGGCGCTAACGGCGTCGGTGGGAAGAAGCTTAATATTATTAAGAAGAGTTTGGACGGAGAGCTGGATCTTAATCTGTTCAATCTAGGCGGTAATGGAGGGAAATTAAACTTAAATGTAAGTAAATAAACAAAAATATCGATGGGAATCGAACCCGAAAGACATATTACACGAAATACAACTGTATTAACTGTAACTGTATATTCAATACACGAAAGACAACTGTATTGAGTAAGGCATCTAAATAGCTCTATTGCGTACTAAAGTTCAAAAAACATTAAATTAAATTAATTGTTTTTTGTAAATGAAAAACACCATGGGCGGACTTATATCTGAGGCAATCTCTTTCAGGCAACTGAAATAGTCTGTGCGTCGACAGTTAAGTTTAATTCAATATTAAATATTGACTGACATTTCACAAATCACACTCTAGTCCCGAACTAAGCCAAGCTTGTATGGGAACTAGACTGCTGAAAGAATGATAAAATTTCGCCAAAGACCGGGATAGGTGGAAGACTTTGGGGGAGACCTTTGCCCAGCAGTGGGACAGGACAGTATAGGTTAAAAAAAAAAATATATCAGACATAGCGTTGTGAAATGTCAGAAAAAAAATATCAATATGTAAGTAGGTAAGTATGTACAATTTATTTTGTGTTATTTTTCAGTGTGGTGCCGACTTTGTGAAAGTGTCCCAAAAACCCCCAGTGGGTGTACCAAACGAGCCTTTCCAAAGAGTAGCCTCGCTCGACGGCGACGGAGACAGAATTGTTTATTACTATCTAGATGACAAGTTAGTATTGTGGTGTTAATGTATAATATTACTAATAGTACGCCCCGGCTTCGCACGGGTAGCCTATATACAAAATATCATTATAATATAGCCTATGTTCAGCACAGATAATGTAGCTTCACAACAGTGAAATAATTTTTGAAATCGGTCCAGTAGTTTCGGAGCCTATTCGATGCAAACAAACAAACAATCAAATCTTTCCTCTATAAAATATTAGTTTAGATATAGGAGTTATCTTCTTACAACCCTGCACGTGTCCCCTGGGTGGTGCGAAACGAGCTCAGAAACTGACTAAAAAGGCGTTATACAAAGATTTTTAAACATATTATTCTTGTGAATCTAAAAGTGTCATACCATTAAATAAATATTGTTTTAAACCCCCGACGCAAAAATAAATAATCAGATGTGATTGCGGCCAAGCGTTTGCCTATAATGCAATACGACAGGTAGGAGTGTGACTGTAGCATCTTAGCTCGAGCTCATCGAAAAAAATGTACTTATAAGTATTCTATCAGCAATCTAGTTCCCATAGTACATGCTTTGCTCAGTTTGGGACTAGATTGTGATGTGTGATATGGCCATGAATACTTATTCATTTCTTCTAAATGATTTTTGTGCCTTTCTATACTAATATTATAAAGAGGTAAAGTTTGTGTGTTTGTATATTTGTTAAATTGTAAGGGGTAATCTCAGGATCTACTGAACCGATTTTAAAAATTCTTTCACCAATAGAAAGCCACATTATTGCCGAGTGTCATAGGCTATATAAACCGAAAAATAATAAGGCTTTTACGTGGTAGTCCGTTTTGCAAAGTGAATCGGAGAAAAAACGGTTGAATTATGCCTAACGAAGTGGGCCCGAGTCAGCTAGTATTGAATAAAGAAATATTTGACTTTGACATTATTTTATTTTTCAGAGAGAAAATGCACCTATTAGATGGAGATAAGATAGCAACGTTACTCGCGAGCTACATTACAGAGTTACTTCGATCGAGCGCCGCTACATTAGCTGTAGGATTGGTGCAAACTGCATACGCCAATGGTGCATCTACGAAATATATTACTGAACATCTGGTATGTATAATATTAAAACTAAATACGTTCGCCCTATCTTATAAGAAGTTAGCGTTGACTTTAAGTCATCATTACGTATGGTAATCAGTACTTCAAGTCTGAACTAACTTTTTATAAGATAGACTGTGCATTTGGTTTTGAACATAGTTTTCTTTATAAGTGGGATATTCACCACGATTTGAGAGTTTGATTATTTCCCAATATTTCGGCACAGTTGCATGCGCCATGATCACTGTGAATATATATTCATTTTATCTACTATCAATTTAAAAATAATCATCCGCATCTTATTAGAAAACATCAAAACATTTTTTGTAAATAAAAAAACAATACAGCGAAATTAAAATCCCTCTTCTTTTAAAGCTCTTTAAAAAAAATTCTTTAAAATTTTTAAACAACAATGTATAAACACGATTGAAAATTAATTAATCAAATAATTAAATTTCAGAAAATCCCAGTATCCTGTGTAAAGACAGGTGTGAAGCATTTACACCACGCGGCTTTAGCGTACGACGTCGGCGTTTATTTTGAAGCGAATGGACACGGTACTGTTGTCTACAGTAATAAAGCTAAGAACACACTAAGCAAAATAGCTGAAGAAGGGTGAGTTGTAAAAAGCTTAAATATTCTTAAATATTGACGACCGATGTGGTGCGGCGGGCGAAGGTCCGCTTGCGACGCGGAAGGTTGCGGGTTCGATTCCCGCCTTGGGATAAATGTTTGTACGATCTGCAAATATTTATTCCAGGTGTTCTGGGTATTTTATATGTATAATGAAAAATATCTATCTATGTAATCCCGATCCTTGACTGACTGACTGGTCCAAGGACCGGGATAAGTGGAGGGGTTTGGGAGAGGCCTTTGCCCAGCAGTGGGACGATTTAGGCTAGAAAAAAAAACTATGTAATGTATTGTATTAAGTATGTCAGTCTTCTAGTACCCATAACACAAGCTCTGCTTAGCTTGGGGCTAGATGATGTTGTGTGGATTGTTCAGAATTTTTATTATTAAGTATATTAATATTCGGCCTTCGCCGCCGAGGCGACTACTGCTGATAGTTGAGGAATTAGACATAAGTTAGACATAAGTAGAGTAAAATAATTTAAGTTAACTAGTTTTATATATTTACATACTTAAGCAGTAGCAATAAAGGCTTTTTTTTTTTATTATATTAATAGTATATATTTTTCCAGTGAGCCAGAACAGCGCAAAGCAGCCATTCAACTACTAAACTTCATAGACATGACAAACGAGACCGTCGGCGACGCTATATCCGATCTGTTCATGGTAGAGACGGTACTGTGCTCGCGCGGACATAATGTGCGCGAATGGATGGCCGCATACCAAGACCTGCCGTGTAGACAACTTAAAGTTACTGTTAAGGTAAGTATTTATTTAAATTATATGAAAAAAATTATGTAGGTTAGAGAAAAGAAATTTCTAGCCTATATTGTCCCACTGCTGGGCAAAGGCCTCCCCCAAACCCTTCCACTTCTCATACATTTTTTTTTAACTCAGCTTAGAATTTACGGTCCCGAACTAAGCAAAGCTTGTATTATGTGCTGATAGAATACTAAATACATTTTTTTGACATATAGGGACATACCATACATACCTACTATCACCCAGACACAGAACAAATATGTATTTTCATCGCACGAAAATTTGCTCTGGGTGGGAATCGAACCACGGTATGGAAGGACAACTGTACCCCAAATTCGAGTTTGTAAACACACGGATCGCAGAGACGCAATCGCCGAGCGCCACCGATTTTGTATGGAAATCCAAGCAGCGCCCTTATTAAACTAATTGAGAAGCTTGGATTTCCATACAAATCGGTGGCGCTCGGCGATTGCGTCTCTGCGATCCGTGTGTGTACAAACTCTTACTTGGGGTACTGAGCTGTGACGCCTCTCACGGAACCCTAAAACAATACTTTATTTAAAAAATAAATATATTATAAATTCCAGGATCGCAACGCAATATCGACAACAGACGCTGAGCGCCAATGCACCGAGCCCGAGGGCTTGCAGACCAGGGTCAACGACCTCGTGTCGGAGTACACAGACGGACGTTCCTTCGTACGCCCTTCCGGTACTGAAGATGTCGTCAGAGTTTACGCAGAAGCTGATACTCAGGAGGTAATTTAATTATAAGTATTTATAGATACATACAGCTCCATCTAGTATCAACATACGCAAAGGTTGAAAGCCAAGTAACCAAGTTACATGCTCCATCCGAAGGTCATGGATTCAAATCTACTAGTGGACTAATTAAATAAATAAATATTGCTGGACAATCCACACAACATCATCTAGCCCCAAGCTAAGCAGAGCTTGTGTTATGGGTACTAGACGACTGACATACTTAATACAATACATTACATAGATATTTTTTATAAAATACCCAGAACATCCGGAATAAATATTTGCAGATCGTACAAACGTTTATTCCAAGGCGGGAATCGAACCCGCAACCTTCCGTGTCGCAGGCAGACCATAGCCCACCGCGCCACATCGGTCGTCAATTTTTCGTTCTTTCCAAACTATAAATGGATTCTATTCTATTATGAAAAATAAAACAAAAATATATTGTACGCTCTGAACATGGGTGGTTCAGCTTGTACATTGAATATTATTTAATCCTATGTTAATATAAACCATATTTTTTCAGAATGCAGACAAATTAGCAATTGAAGTTGCTCAAGCTGTATTCGATTTAGCGGGTGGCGTAGGGGATCGACCATCTTAATTCAATGTCTAATAACAATCTATTAGATCATCTTATCTCTTTCTCATCTATATATTTACAAAAACAGGTTAATGTACGAATTTATTTCTGCTCCGCGACCGGACTATATCAGCAATCTAGTTCCCATAGTACAAGATTTGCTTAGTTTGGGACTAGAGCGCCATTTAAATGTCCATGAATATTGTCTAGGTCTGTGAAATCAGTGCATGATTAAAAAATTGCAAAAAATGTATGCTGTAGGTAACTCATTGTATCTGGTACACTATTGCGTGGTTTATTGTTGCTGGTTTATCTATTACATTTTGCTACAGCTCAAAATCATAAATCATATAAGTAAGTTATTATTTAGAAAAAAAAATATTAACGGCCGATTTCTGGAAACCCAAATCACGATTGATCCGAGTTTGACACATAGTAATTGTTTGATTTTTTCGTTGATCATCGTTCGAGAAACCGGCCACAATTCTGGAAACCCAAATCACGATTGATCCGAGTTTGACACATAGTAATTGTTTGATTTTTTCGTTGATCATCGTTCGAGAAACCGGCCATAAGATTTTTAATATCTAGTTTCGTCAAAACATAAGTAATGTTTTGACGAAACTAGATATTAAAAATCTAAATATAGCTCTTGTTAAAACAACTCAAAGAGATTTATGGGTTTAGTACCAGTCAATTTTGAAATATTTTAAAATCATTTATTGTATTTTCTTTTAAATCGAAATTAAAAATTGGTACAACGTTTCGCTAGTCTTGTATAAATAAGTAATATTTTAAACTTTTATTAAAATAAAAGACAGCTAGGTTCACCTGATGTTAAGCGGCATTCTCAACTTTTTTTTTTTATAAACTTCATAAACAATGTCTATTGAGGACGAACCTTGTTAGGTAATTCACTGCGTCCTTTACTCTGATACATAAATATACTAAGTATCAACTTTTGCTGGTCAAAAAAATATAGGTATGGTGATAGTACATTTTCAACAGAGCAATTTTACAAAAAACTTTACTAATATAACAAAATCAATAACTTTTCTCTTGAAAACATTGATAAAAACATAATTTTAAGAAACCAATCTATTATAACACAAAATGTACACAAAAACGTAAAAATATTAGTGTAAGTTATTATTAATGCATGTTTATACACACACTGCCTGTATTTTAAATAATAAAAAATAATAATAAAATCTAACTTCAATGTTACCTGTCTAAACTAGTGTAAACTCCCGAAAATATAAAATAAATCATTTGTACTAAACATCGAGATTTCCACAAAAAACACAATAAAAAAAAAAGGTAGCACTCCGGGAGTGCCGGCAGAAGTGAAAACTTCAATATTAACGTTGTGTTTTCACTTCTAAGTTTTCACATAAAAATATAACCACAGACGTCATAATGACAATGACAATCACAATGACACAGACACATTCGCGCAAGCGCCCTGTGCCGCCTAAACAGAGTCAGCACACTCAGGCACGGTAGAAAGAGTGGGAGATACTAGTTCCTCTCCCTTTCCCTCGATCTTACGCTTTCGATCAACGTCACGTGACCCTGACGCGAGTTTGAAAGTTTTTACCCACCCAGCGCCGCTAAAGAAGTTTTCACTTCAATAATAAAGAATATAAAATTAATTATAAACAATTAAGAATAATACCTACTTCTTTGTGAGGAAGCCATTTTTTATAGTCCCAGAAACGAAAATTGACTATAGGTACACCTATAACACATAAGAAAAAGAAATAAACCTACTTTTAATAATAACGCCCAGATTTTTAGTACCTAATTAAGATCTAGAATAATCAATTACACAAAGGTTGAAGTTAAATAAAATAAAAATAAATAGTTAATATTATAATTCCTTTTTTATTACATGGGGTTTTAGTAATGGACCAAATTTAGTGATTATTTTTAAGATTAATTTGAGCATAGCCTTGTCATGTAGCATAGTTGAAAGTTAGGTTATTTTATAGAGGGTGTTATAAATAAAGAATTACCTGAAATGTAAAAGATGATTAAAAGTTTACTTAATTAACTCTGCATGTAAACCATGTAGGTAATAAAAAAGCAAGCCAGTTTCGCATTGAACAGTGTAATGTCGCGACCATTATTTTTGTTGAGTGTAAACAGGGTTTTTGTATGTAATAAATATTAATACTAATTAATCGAAAGGAACTTCGTTTCTTCCGGGTGTGCCTTGACACCTCTCAAGTTTTTTTTAAACTGTTTTTAGTAGATAATGTAGCTACTTCTGATGCAGTAGTTACATTATCTACTAATATTGCATACAACCAACTAAGTAATCATTTTGAATAACACTTCGCGGGGTACAAAGTATTCATTAAAATGATTATTTATTAATTTTTTTCATGACATATTTATAACACCCTGTATGTAACTTATTTATTAAATAAATAGTTCTTTCTAATGTTTGTGTTGTAAAAAGTTTATTTTTAACTAGCTGACACAATTTCTAGATATAAATACACAAAATGAAAACACGACTTTATAAAGCATATTTTTCTAGAAATAAGTACTTAGTCTTAATTCGTGGAATTGTAAAAATAGGGCTTTGTATTCGAGTTTTCGTTATTTTTGTGGGTCACGTGACAAACATTTGTGTAAAGACAAACTATGTTTGTGGTTCGCTGTTATGTATTCTATGTATTTAAAGAACTACATAATGATTCTATCAGCAATCTAGTTCCAATAGGTTTGCTTAGTTTGGGACTAGAGCGCGATGTGTGAAATGACCATGAATATTTATATATTGACAGGCGTCACAGGTCAGTTGGTAGTAGCTCTACCTTCCATGCTATGGGTCGTGGGTTCGATTCCCACCCAGAGCAAATGTTTGTGTGATGAACATAAATATTTGTTCTGTGTCTAGGTGTTTCAATGTATTCTATGTATGTATTTACAAAAGAAAATGTATGTAAGTATTCTATCAGCAGTCTAGTTCCCATAGTACAAGCTTTGCTTAGTATGGGACTAGAGTGTGATGTGTGAAATGTCCATGAATATTTATTCAAATCAAAACTTACGAATATTTTGCAAATTTTATTAGCTATTTGCATAGTTTCAACGGAAAAAAATCACGGTATTGTTAGGTATTTTCAAGATAAGATTGTAAGTCGACTATGCGATTCTAATCTCGTATTGATTAAAGATAAAAGTAAAAATAGATTTGCGATCGATATTTTTATGTCTTTAGTTAATGTTTTGTGAATGGTACAGCCAGCATCATAAGTAGCTAATTTTTGAGTTCAAAAAATAAATAAGTATGTACTGACCTACTGACTATATTTGCATCAAAATTTCTAGTTATCTAGATATTTCTTTTTGTTGATTTTCTTGTAGTTATCCAAATCTTACGTCACTTTTAAATCATCTACTTTTGACGCTAAGTGTACTAATGATGTGGGTGTGGCTGAGTTTATACAAGGTGTCTTTTTCTTGTACTTTTACACCCTGTATATTTATGATTAAGTAAATAAATAGGTGCTCTTTTTGCCTTATCGCATTAATATATCTTATTTTAAAATTAAAGAGATTATCTATTCAATATTTTAGGATATTTTTAAATAATTTACTTTCATTATTTTAGCTCGTGTGCAATTGTTGTGTGAATGTTATTATCTGTTATATTTCAATAAATAACTATTTACTAATTATAACTTTTATTTCAAGTCAATATCAAGTCAGAATCAAAATGTAAATTGGCTAATTTCTTCTAATTTTTAACAGTTTATGAAAATTTGACCAAAGAAAAAAAAAATTCTAATAAGTATTTCTTTTTTTAGTATTACCTACTTGGTAAAAAATGTTCCATAATAGCAACATGACTGAATTGGTTTAATAATATTTAGGTACTAACTCTCATTTATTTTCAAATTATTCGAGTCGATTTTCTCTAAGCTAAAAGATTTACGAAAAAACTAAGTACCTACCTAGGTATGCAGTTATTTTTTTTTTATAACTCAAGGGCATAGAACGTCATAATTAAGTTTATACTCTCTTGGTTTCGGACTTTGCCATCACTGCCCTTTTAAAAAAACTACCCTGTTGAGTCATAGTACAAGCTTTGCCTAAAAAACTAATTTGGGAATAATAAAAATCCAAAATAAAGTTAATTTAGATTTTATTTGTGATTTAACAGTAATTAGAGATCAAAATATAAAATCTTTAACAAGTCCATTTATTGTACCTATAATAAAAAATATTACATAATAATTAATTGTAAATGCAAGCTTAAAATTTTCATTTCATTTTATAATTTTTTTATTATAATTAATATTTATTTTTAAACATATTCTAATCATAAAAAGAATCTTAATAACTAGTTTTATTTATTAGTGGTATTACATATAAATGTAAAAAATAATGGTATGTTGAATAAAATTCGAAATTAGGTAAAAAATAAAACAGATTATTAGAAATGAATTAGAATTAAGGTTTAAAAGATTATTAAAAGTTTAAATCCAGGATGGAAATAAAATATTTCTTTTCTATTTATAGAGGAATAAGAACAATTTCCTTTTTTTAATGGCACTTATTTTTATAACTTGGGAGTTTTATTAAAATAAGATTAAAATAAGAATTTAAGATAAGTCAAGCTTAAAATTACTGTGCCTAGTTTAATCTCAAACTACCAATTTAAGTAATATGAAATTAGCCTTTTAAAAGGAACTTAAAATATTTAACCCAAAGCTCATAAAAAGTTAGAGTTGACTTTATGTCATCATTACGTATGGTAATCAATACATCAAGTCTGCGCTAACTTTTTATAAGATAGACCGTTAGTCGCCAAATGTTGAGCAATAACTTAATACTAACGACCGGTTTCTGGAAACCCAAATCACGATTGATCCGAGTTTGACACATAGTAATTGTTTGATTTATTCGTTGATAAGATTTTTTCTGTTGAGAAACCGGCCGTATGTGATGTATGTCACAAACGGGTGAGCACAAGTAATGTGACAATCATAATTTTATAGAAACAGTGACGTATTTGAGATACACTGCGTGTCAACATCAGCTTTAGTACTGTCGAACGTTGCAGCGTTAGCGAGCAGTGTATCATAAATACGTTATATTTACGATTGTCACATTTTCTCGTTCTCAGGTAACACAATGTAATGGCGTTCATAAACTAGACAATTTTATTCTCTACATTTACTTATATATACAGAAAGTCAAAGAAATACTTATAAAAATGTCTTATTCAATTTCATCACTTTTTGACAGATTTCATTGACATTACAGGTGACAGGACAGCAAGAGTTATAAGACCATGACATGGCTTAGTTTGGTGCAGTTAAGTCAGACTACAGACTTAACTGCACCAAACTAAGTCAAATAGAGCCAATAATGATAAATAATATTTGTTTCTACATTATATACTCAGGGTTAATGAACAAAATACATGACATTACTATAGAATAGACCAATAGTAAAAAAGTAGTAGTAGTAATAGTAAATAGGTTCTTCTGGGCTCTGGTCTCAATAAATGCCAGTATATAAGATGGTTATAAACAATCCTTATGATTTTACTGAATAAAGTATACAAGACTATGTTAACATCCATTTGCATATGATAAGTAAGTGTTAGAATGTAAAGGAAAATGCAAGTGCTCTTGACAATTATCAAATAAACTTAATTTAGACCTGGTAACTTAATAAACATAATTAAAATAATAATTCACACATTATTATTAACTTATTAATAAAATACAACCATCTAGATAAAACTACAAGTCTGGAAATTAACACAACAATTTGTCGGCGCTTAATTATTAACAAATAATTTTAAACCTTACAATAAATCTTAATGACTTAGTTCAATGGAATTAAATTCCATAATTAATTTGGATAGCCGTTATATATAACTCCAGGAGGATAGTGAATGAGGATCAAACCATCAGTAAGACCAGGTGTCACCAAATGGCGGACCGCCGACCCATTGTATGCGGACCGAAAAATTATATCCCACACAGTATTTTTGTTGACGTTAATTCGAAAATTTTCGGCCGAAGTAACGAGTAATGTCAATAGTTTGCACCAATACCACTCCAAACTTCAGACAGATAAATCAACAATAAAAAATGTCACTTTTCTCATTGATATGTAAATAATAATACCTTGGTAATTTCCGTAATTACCTTTGTTGTATATATTTTTTTTTATGAAATGTGTGGACCGTGATGGTCATTTCACTTCTTAAAATGGACCCCGAGCGAAACTAATTGGTGACCCCTGAGTTAGACCCTCAAACTAAACAGCAGCCTATCAACTCCCGGAGCTTACTCTATACAAGAACTGGCCCTAAATATGGATGTTGATCGCAGTAGAAGCAGTCTGGCACTTTCGTCTCCTGAAGCTCCACTAAATTTGTACTGATCTCATTAGCAACATAATAATATCTACATTTTCTGGGTCCAATTTCATCAATCAAAGAATCGTAAGGCGGTGATAGGATATCGAAAAATGCAGCGGGTTGATCCAAAGCTTCGATCTCGTGAAAGTTGGATATTGTTGGAGTGAGGACGCAGGAAGGTGAGTTAGCTTTACAGACGCGATCGCTGGTGATTTTAGCGAAGAGACGCCGTTGCATGTGAATGCCTTGAGCAATCCTCGCTGCTTCAAACCGAGCGCGCGTTTCAAAGTCAATCTCACTCACAGCCTCCGTCAAAGGATACTCAGAATAACTTTTAATGTTAACAGAACCTGCTATTACCTTCAATATGCCATGCATGTGCGGATGGTCGTGCATAGGCATCTTAAACCCCGGCTTCAGAACGAAAATACTCATATTCACTTGACTGTTTTGAAACACTTCTATGTAAGTGCACGGCGCTTTAAACGGCATTTTCCAGAAGCGAGGGTCGCTCAGATCCTTGTTGAAGCCGAGGTCGTCAGCTGTGAGAGTATCGACGAGCGCTTTTAGTTTAAACATATTGGTTTCTAAGTCGGGTTTGTTGTTGACATCGAAGGTGGTTAGAGCTTGCCGGTAGGTAGCCACTATGGGTGGTATACTGGCGATTTCCATAGTTGCCTTCGCATCCTCACTTTTAGCCATATGAATATTGACTGCACTGGTACACAAGAATTTAGATTTCCTAAAAATAGAGGAAAATAATCTGGACGATAACAAAGTAAAACTGTCAACGGCGAACGTCATTTTTATTTTTTGAGAGTTTGTGTTTTTTTTTGCGTTTTATTTCGTTTGCGATTACCTATCTCCATTTTATGTCATTGCTTCATTTAAGCACATTCTAAAATGCATTTTAATTGAAATATCGTACTTCATCGATCCTGTTTTTTTTATTTTCCATTGTAAACTTAGTTTATTTGCATTTAATTTACA
Source organism: Ecliptopera silaceata (assembly GCA_932527185.1). Lineage (NCBI taxonomy): Eukaryota > Metazoa > Arthropoda > Insecta > Lepidoptera > Geometridae > Ecliptopera > Ecliptopera silaceata. Next base: position 4,868,020 of record OW052213.1, on the reverse strand, counting down.
ATTTTATGTAGACTTCGCCATCTAGCGTTGAGTAGGTAAAGCTGTAATATGATATTCATTCAGGGCGCAAAACTCCAGTATAATGTTGAAAAATGTACACACAAGATGGCGCTTTTCCAGTAAAACTGTTTTTCAGTGCTCGTGTTGATTTCAAGTTTATTTCTATTTTACATTACTGTACTGAATAAGAGTAATGGACTGTACCAGAATGCCAATCATTTATGTAACATCTTAGATCTAAATTTTCATCAAGCTATAAAACTTACAATAGGAAAAAACGGCCACGAAAACAAAGAAACAATCAAAACGAGGTTAAATTTAATGTGTGGTCTCTGGTTGCCCACCGGCGGGCAATAACACCACTTAAATAAATACCCGCTACTGTTAAAGTTTTACACTCAGAGTGTTAATAATGTAACTGTGGATTATGGAGTTTGGCCGTTTTGGAGCTTTTCATTCAAAAGTTACAAAAAGTTAAAGTTACCTACTTACTAGACCAAATTTATTTAAGTAGTTAGTTTATGCTTCGTGAAGATAACACAATGTTTACTGTATATTTTGTTGAGAACCATCGGCTCTACAAGCTTTGTTCAATTCTAAACATAATTTTGTAGATTATGTAAAGTTCACAGAACCAATAGTTATGTTAGTTTCCCGCTAGGGGCGTGCCCTCCACACAAGACATACATACTTCATACTCAACTTTAATTACGTCAGACAACATCCGTGCGACTACGAGATAATTTACTTATTTATTTTTATTTTTTTTGTGGTTGTATCTGCGATCAGTCCTCAGACTATGAGCAGGTGTGTTGCAGGTAGTCGGACTTGTTGGGTCAGAGCTCCAGCGTTTTAATTTACTTATTTAAAAAAAATTGCTACGTTTCGATGCTGACTGATATTATTTACATTTGGTTGTTGGTATGATCAAATTCATGAAACTTAGTTCATACCGTATCGCCAATGGCGCATGGCGGCGCGTATCTTAATACAACTCTGTGAGTAAATGAAATTTTATTGGGTTTCCCACTGAATAGTCTGTGTTTTATCGATCAAACCATTAACTGCCAACTAAACACACTAGAACCAGTAGATAAATTCATCAATACAAATAGATCCGTTTATTTGAGACGAGGAATGTCCATGTTTTATTCGACAAGACGTTTTTTTTTCTAACCTATCACGTCCCACTGCTGGGCAAAGGTCTCCGCCAAATTCTTCCACTCATCCCTGCTCTCCCCTAACGAAATTATTCGTCGGAAAACCAAAATGTTCGACATAGCTCAAAGAATTAGCAAGCTGAAGTGGCATTGGGCCGGCCATGTTTGCCGAAGAACCGACAACCGTTGGAGCAAACGGATACTGGAGTGGAGACCGCGTTTAGGCATTGTGTAGTGTAGGACGTAGGACGCCCTCCGGCGAGATGGAGCGACGATACAAGGAGTGTAGCAAACACAACATGAGAAGAGCCGAAGACCGGGCTCAGTGGCGCGTCTTGGGAGAAACCTACGCCCAGCAGTGGACTGACATAGGTTGATGATGATGATGATCCCTGCTCTCTGCTTTCGTCCACCAGTCTCTCTCGCAAGCATCGAGATCGTCCCGCGAGATAGATATAGATTTAATTTAAATGGCGTAAGAATATTATTTTTTGAAGCTATAAGGCTGCCAATCTAGGTATCCTATCATCCAACAATCTACTCTAGATTACTAAAAAACCACGATAGAAAAGTGTTTGAAAACGAGGTGTTTCTTGTCAGTTCAGTAAAAAGTGTGCTCGCTACTGTGCTCTGCACTTCGTCTGTTTGTTTGTCAGATCCTGATCTCACGGGTGGGCTTCCAAGAACTTGCTTGGTGCCTGCCACTGGATACTGTCAAGCAGGCTTGACTTGACTGACAAGTATGACTTGAGATTATGGTCTAACGTAATATAATCGGTATTATAATATAGGTACATGTGTAAATTCTTACATAGGTATGTGACTCTTTTTCGCGGATGTAAAAGTACATAAAATAAATAAATAATGCTGGACAATCCACACAATATCATCTAGCCCCAAGCTAAGTAGACCTTGTGTTATGGGTAGGTACTAAAAGACTGACATACTTACTTAATACAATACATTACATAAATATAGATATTTTTTGTTATACATATCAAATACCCAGAACACCCGGAATAAATACTTATTTATTATGTATTCTATATTATATCTATTTGTAAAAAAATATAAGTATTCCATCAACAATCTAGTTCCCATACCTACACGCTTAGTTTGGGACTAGAGTGTAATGTGTGAAATGTCCATGATGTTTATGATAAAAAGCGCTACTATTTTTACATACAACCTCATTTTGTAAATCAGATTATAATAAACATGAGTTTACGAGAAGTGAACATTAATGCGCTCATTACAGCTCGCGTCCGGTTCATTGGCACTTGAAGTTGGGAGTTTGGGAAAACAGATTAACTACTTACTGTAAAATTTTTCTATGATTTTCCGTTGAATTTAGTAGGTGCTAAAGATTAATATCCCAATTTTTTATTATTTGTTGAGCAGGATTTGAACCCGCGATCCTCCCCTTGATACGAAACATTTATGAGTGGGTAAGTAAGAAATATTAGATCAAGGGAAAAGTATGATTTGATTTGATTTCAATCGTCAGTTTTTATTAATTCATTAATAACTAGAACTACACTAATTTTATAACCATATCAAAAATATAATTACAAAATAGCATACAAAAGCGCAAACAACTTTAGGTAGCTATCCATCAAGTTATTAAAAAATAGGAAATATATAATAAAAAACATTTTACATTATGATCTTTATACACAGTGTTTTCTATATTCTTACAAACAAAAGACGTGTGACACTCGGGGACTGCCGCGGTAAAGCTATTGCATAGCATTTTTTGCTGGATTACGCATGCTCAATGTTAGGTTATTTTCGTTCGGTATTTTCGTTAAGGAATTTCTGGTCTCCACGCTCAAGGTCCGCGATAGAAGCTATGCAATAGCTTAAAAAGGGTTTATTTTGGCAACACTAGTTCAGTCTAGTGTTTAAAATGTGACCTGAATGCACTAAACCAAGATAAAGTCGTAGATGTCTCTTCCGATAGTTCTAATGGGTTTAAGCAAGAGCACAGCTTGGTAATAGTACACTGTAGCCCGTTCTCGTTAAATGCTGTCCTGTCCTGTTCAAACTACTCAGTGTTATGCAAGATGGTGCTAGCTGAAATACCAAATAAATAATAAATAATGCTGGAAAATCCACACAACATCATCTAGCCCCAAGCTAAGCAGAGCTTGTGTTATGGGTACCTACTAGAAGACTGACATTACATTACATAGATAGATATTTTTTATTATACATATAAAATACCCAGAACACCCGGAATAAATATTTGCAGATCGTACAAACATTTATCCCAAGGCGGGAATCGAACCCGCAACCTCCGTGTCGCAGGCGGACCTTTGCCCGCCGCGCCACATCGGTCGTCAAATAAAATAAAAAAGGAGGAGGAATAAAAAACGTACCTTTGCCCAGCATTGGGACAGCTTGGGTAACTAAACTTAGGTTCTTACTTTTTTATTTTGCTAGTTGTTTATTTTGCCAAAATCAGTGTTACAAACTTATTTTGTCTTTTAAGTAGGAGGGACTTTAAAATTTATTCACTCTTTCCGGGTATCGGGTAGGTACATACATTATTCAGTAAAACATAATACTATGCACAGCATAGGGTAGAATTAGGAAAAGTTTGGGTTTAAAAATAAAATTTCAGACAATTCAGACAGAATTAAAATAAATCTTTATAAAAACTACATTCTATCCATCTATTCACCTATCTATCTATCAATTCAAAATTATTTCTGGGTCGATCTAGTCGAAGCGACGCGTGACCCGAGGGCTGGTGAGTATCTGGCCCAGCGTATCAGCATTGCTATTCAGCGCGGCAATGCAGCCAGTGTCTTGGATACGCTTCCGATTGGTACTGATTTGGATCAGTTGAACTATCTATAGCTCGTTTGCAACGGTATGTAGATAGCTCAACTGTTTCTTATGTATTTTATATGACAATGTACATTTTGTAAATACTGTATAGTCGTAAGTTTGTTTGTGAATAAAGTATCTATCAATCTATCCACATTTTTTCGAAATACGTCTAGTCTATTTTGTCGAACACCATCCGTAACCGGATCCCAATCCGTCTAATTGCAGATGTCGAGTCGAACTAAAATAATTTATTTTAAATGTAAATAAACCAGGAATTGGCGCAATGATAGCTTTTAGAAACTAATTTATCTAATACTAGCTGACCCGTGCCCACTTCGTTGGGCATAATTTTTTTTAAATATAAAAGTTAGTTATATGCTGTCGTAAATTTTTTTTAAAATTATTTTTAATTAGCTGAGGTATGGGCGAAAGTGCTGCGGTAGCCGGATATCTGTAATAGTTAGACATATGCTGTCGCTGACTTTTTTGTGGATGATGATGTGTTCTACTAAATTGTAGTACATGATTTCTTTCTAACATCAATAGTTTTCGCAGGGCACGCGAAGTAAGGAATTTCTTTGGTATTTCTTTTACACCTTGGGTTACATAATTGAAGTTTTAGTAAGGATCCCAATTTTTTTTGAAAATATAATATAGCCTATGACACTCAGCAATAATGTGGCTTTCTATTGGTGAAAGAATTTTTAAGATCGGCTCAGTAGATCCCGAGATTACCCCTTACAATTGAACAAATATACAAACATACAAACTTTACCTCTTTATAATATTAGTATAGATTAGTATAGATTATGTGCGGAACTTCTCAATAGTGATTATGGATCTTAAATGGTGATGGAAAACATCATAAGACTGAAATTATCTATGTAATGTAAGTATTGTATTAAGTATGTCAGTCTTCTAGTACCCATAACACAAGCTCTGATTAGCTTGGGGCTAGATGATGTTGTGTGGATTGTCCAGCGTTAGGTATTTATTTATTTATCAAGGACACCCGCGGCAGCTTTGGACAGCTTGTGACAGCTTACTGCGTTATAATCTTTCCTGTAGATAAGGCCGACTACTCGTTAGACTTTTTTTTTCAATGATCAATTATTTCGATTCCCGCCATGGGATAAATGTTTGTATGTTCTGCAAATATTTATTCCGGGTGTTCTGGGTATTATATGTATAATAAAAAAGAAAAAATATCTATCTATACGTAATGAATTGTATTAAGTATGTCAGTCTTCTAGTACCCACAATACAAGCTCTGCTTAGCTTGGGGCTAGAAGATGTTGTGTGGATTGTCCAACATTATTTATTTATTTATTTATTTATTTATTCTATGAGAGAGAGAGACAGAAACAGAAACAAACGCACGCCGCACGGCTTACAACAGTTACAACTATAGCAAAAAGTGTCGTTACAGCTTTTGGTCTTAATTTTTCCGAGCTTAATTTTTTCGTTCCGCGCGATAAAGTCAAAGTCAAAGTCAAAGTCAAAAATTACTTTATTCAGTAAAATCACAAGGATCATTTAGAATCGTCTTACATACTAGGTGATTCTAGGTGCCAGTTCCACGCGACCAGAGCCTAGAAGAACGGGCAAGAAACTTATAAGGAACTTCATTCCAAAAGGAGTAGGTACACCTTTTGAATACTTAGTACACCAAGATTTGAATATCAAAAGAGATCTTAATCAAAGTCCCGGCTGTGGGATCAGGAGTAGGACAGACAGACAAACAGACAGACAAAAGCGATGTCGTTTCCGCCGCTTTGTTTGTGTTACAGCACCTCATTGATACTAAGAACGCCTAATTACGATTCTGTGCACAGAGTAATGTACAAACAGAGAAAACACAATAAATAATCTATACTTACTTATAATAAATCTGTAGAGAGGTCAATTCTGTACATGAAATATATTTTCAAAATAACTATCAGGGGGTGATTAGTGATCAATACTGATGCCAAAAATGCAATCAGTAAAATTTTTGTCTGTCTGTCTGTCTGTATGTTCCTTATAGAAACAAAAACTACTCGACGGATTTTAACGAAACTTGGTACAATTATTCTTTATACTCCTGGGCAGGTTATAGGATACTTTTCAGCACGCTACAATCAAAAGGAGCAGAGTAGTGAAGGAAAATGTTGGGAAATTGGGAGAAGTTACTCCGTTTTTTAAGCTTCCGTCGCGTGTGCAGCCTTAAAGTTACATAAAAATCATGTATGACGGAAATATATTCTACATAAAATTGTCTAAAAAATATTTCGCATCAGCAAATTTTATGTCTATATTTTATGGTTGACTCACAATAACACGTGTAACTCCTGATAGCTTAGCAGTTCGAAGCATTCTGATTATATTTGTTTACTTTTACGTTTAATACTCTCACTCATCACTAATTTAAAAAAGTTAACATTATTACATATTCAATAAAAAAAGAATCATAGAAATCGGTAAAGAAACACCAAACTTTTCTCTGTATATAAGCTACTCTACATCCAAGAATCAAAGCACTGGCGCTCGTCCAGCGTCGTCAAAGACAGGCATCGATCGTTTGATCAATTGTTACCCACTAACGCGGTTGTGTGTGTGACGAGTGCACTACTACTACCTAATAGTTACTACAGAACACCTAGAAATAAGTAGAAATAAGTTTATTTAGGGACAATATGGGTTAGTAAAAAGAAAAAAAGTTTACTTTTTTGTTAAAGTATTTTTATTCAACTCTATTCATTTATTCTTAAACAATTGTAAATCGTCGAATCTAAACTAATATTATAAAGAGGAAAGATTTGATTGTTTGTTTGTTTGTTTGTTTGCATCGAATAGGCTCCGAAAATACTGGACCGATTTCAAAAATTCTTTCACTGTTGTGAAGCTACATTATCTGCGCTGAACATAGGCTATATTATAATGATATTTTTTATATAGGCTACCCGTGCGAAGCCAGGGCGTACTACTAGTGTCTTAAAAACATAATAACATTTTAAAAATTATATACATCAATGAAAAAAAAAATAGTACCTGTTATAGTAGCTAGTGTCTAAGATAGTTATAATAATGTTTATTATGTATGAATTAATAGACCTTTGTTAAACAATTTAGATACCTGATATAAAATTATTTGATAAATTAACTAATTATGGCGTTCCATGAACATTTAGTGTTTATACTAATATAATGTTTAATCACTACTACTTAATAATGTAGGTATATTTAGTTTGTATAAAAATATTGTCCAGGATTTTTAAAAAGGTGAATCTACACGTGGTCCGCAACTTAAACAGGATAAAAAACCAGTGCAGCCTTAAAAAATCTTAAACGGCTATTAAAAGTAACCCGCCCTTTATCAGAGGCCAGCAACGTAAACAGTGTCTCACGACAAAAAGTTTAAGGCGCCGTTTGATTGCAAGCGAACAATATTCATTTGTCTGTTGCTCATCATCATCATCATAGGCTGCCCGTACTAGCCCACTGCTGGGTATAAGCCTCCTCCCTCAAACGCCACTCTTTCCTTAATTGGGCCTTTTGCATCCAGGTCCTAAACAAAGCTTGTACTGTAGTAGGTACCTTGACTGAACCTATTATTTAAACTAGAGTGCTGGTAGAATACTTATTTACATTTTTTTTGTAAATAAATACATAGAATACATAGTAACAACCAGACACCGAACAAATATTTATGTTAATTTTTCAGAATAAAATGTATATCTAAACTAATAATCTAAACTAATATTATAAAGAGGAAAGATTTGATTGTTTGTTTGTTTGTTTGTTTGTTTGTTTGCATCGAATAGGCTCCGAAACTACTGGACCGATTTCAAAAATTCTTTCACTGTTGTGAAGCTACATTATCTGTGCTGAACATAGGCTATATTATATTTTCAAAAAAATTAGGGATCCTTACTAAAACTTCAATTATGTAACCCAAGGTGTATAAAAAATACCTAAGAAATTCCTTACATCGCGTGCGCTGCGGAAACTATTGATGATAGAAAGAAATTATGTACTACAATTTTGTAGAACACATCATCATCCACAAAAAAGTCAGCGACAGCATATGTCTAACTATTATAGATATGTCATAATAAGTGTTTTAATATCAAAAAAATATAATTAAAATGACGACGCCAGAAAACGTTCTATATTTGTACTTAGGTATTAATCCTTATCTAAATAAATTACTTTAAAATTAAGACTGCTTCAATACCTTTCTATTACTTTTTAAATTATTGAATTCGGACATTCCATTCGAAAGATATCACGAGTTCAAAAATGTAAGTACTTATTGAAAAAAGTCAGTGGGCGCCGCCGCGCCGCTGCCGGTCACGGGAGTATATGCGGGGGGGTTACATACTATAGGGTCTATATTTTTTATCATTTCGAAAATACATTTATACTGAGTAACATATTAGCTATATTATAATGATATTTTTTTATATAGGCTACCCGTGCGAAGCCGGGGCGTACTACTAGTAATATTATAAAGAGGAAAGATTTGATTGTTTGTTTGTTTGCATCGAATAGGCTCCGAAACAACTAAACCGATTTCAAAAATTCTTTCACTGTTGTGAAGCTACATTATCTGTTCTGAACATAGGCTATATTATATTTTCAAAAAAGTTAGGGATCCTTACTAAAACTTCAATTATGTAACCCAAGGTGTATAAGAAATTCCTTACATCGCGTGCGCTGCGGAAACTATTGATGATAGAAAGAAATCATGTACTACAATTTTGTAGAACACATCATCATCCACAAAAAAATCAGCGACAGTATATGTCTAACTATTATAGATATGTCATAATAAGTGTTTTAATATCAAAAAAATATAATTAAAATGACGACGCCAGAAAACGTTCTATATTTGTACTTAGGTATTAATCCTTATCTAAATAAATTACTTTAAAATTAAGACTGCTTCAATACCTTTCTATTACTTTGTAAATTATTGAATTCGGACATTCCATTCGAAAGATATCACGAGTTCAAAAATGTAAGTACTTATTAGAAAAAAGTCAGCGGGCGCCGCGCCACTGTCGGTCACGGGAGTATATGCGGGGGGGTTACATACTATAGGGTCTATATTTTTTATCATTTGGAAAATACATTTATACTGAGTAACATATAAGCTATATTATAATGATATTTTTTTATATAGGCTACCCGTGCGAAGCCGGGGCGTACTACTAGTAATTTATAAAGATACAATATCTTCTCCAAAATTTTACGATAGCTAAATTCGTGTAGTATAGAGAAAACGGCTTTATTTAATGTTTTGCTCATAAAGTTCATACTTGTAATTAATTATAGTAGGTAGAATAATCGTAATACATATTTATACTCTAAATTCACAATGGTAATTTCTATATAACTGATAATTTAAATATAACTTCAACAAACACTCCAAACAATAAAAATAATGATAAGAGATAATGATGAGATAACAAGATTATATAATTACAATTGTTACCCGATAAGAAACTGTATAAATACAGTGGGGTCGCGACTAACTATCATAATTATCATAACAACAACATAATTGGACAAAAGTTAGTCAAAATGCTGTTGGTATACTTACCCATCGCGTTAACTACGCTAGCGTACGCTATTTATTTCTATTTCACTCGAACGTTTAATTACTGGAAGAGCAGAGGCGTCGTCGGACCTGAACCTGTACCCTTCTTCGGCAACATCAAGGACTCTGCTCTGCGCCGCAAGAACCAAGGAGTCGTCTTCAGGGAGTTCTACGACAATTTTCCAAATGAAAAAGTAGTAGGAATCTATAGAATGACCACACCCGGCTTATTGATTCGTGATTTAGACATTGTCAAGCACGTCATGATAAAGGATTTTGACACGTTCGTGGATCGTGGCGTTGAGTTCAGCAAAAAAGATCTGGGAGCCAACCTATTTCACTCTGACGGAGAAACCTGGCGGGTACTGAGGAACCGCTTCACACCTGTGTTCACGTCAGGCAAGTTGAAGAACATGTTGTATCTAATAACCGAACGTGGGGATTCCTTCATGGACTATGTGGACCAAGTGTGCGATCAGAGGCCAGAGCATGAAGTCCACCCTCTTATTCAAAAGTACACCATGTCCACCATCACAGCATGCGCGTTCGGTCTCGACATCGACACAATCCATGACAAAGTAGAAACATTAAGGAAAATCGACGAATTAGTCCTGACATCCAATTTTGCACAAGAACTGGATATGATGTATCCCGGTATCCTGAAAAAACTGAACTCATCCTTGTTTCCAGCTTTTGTAAAAACGTTTTTCGATGATCTTGTCAAACAGATAATTACAGAAAGAAAAGGTGTTCCGGGAAATAGAAAAGACTTTATGGATCTGATTTTAGAAATGAGACAGCAAGGTCAAGTTTATGGAGCCAAGAAGAATGAGAACGAAAAACAATTGTCGGTAGAGCTTACAGATGACATTATCGCTGCTCAGGCATTCATATTCTATGTGGCTGGTTACGAAACAAGTGCCACAACTATGAGCTTCCTTTTGTATGAAATAGCGAAGCATCCTGATATTCAAGAAAAATTGCATGCTGAAACTATTGAAGTTCTCAAAAAACACAACGGGGTAATTACCTATGAGGCTTTGCATGACATGAGTTACTTAGATACTGTGTTTGATGAAACGCTACGATTGTATCCTCTAGTGGAACCCTTGCAGAGGAATGCTCTTGCAGACTACCATGTGCCCGGAACAGATGTTATAATAAAGAAAGGAACAACTGTGCTTGTGTCTCCTTATGGCATCCATCACGATGCAAAATACTATCCTGATCCTGAAAAGTTTGACCCTGAGAGGTTCACCCCAGAGAACTGTAAAGACAGACATTCCTGCGCCTACATGCCTTTTGGTGTCGGTCCTAGAAATTGTATAGGTAAGTTATTTCCATTCATATTTATCTACACCTTGACTGAATGAAGACCTAACGCTATCTAAGCTGAGTTCGTCCCAGACTTGTCGAACGACCCAGATTTCTTTGGGCTCATTTTTCACTCATTGAGTGCATTCTACAGGTTGCAAGAATCACCTGGTTAAAAAATGTATAGAGTAGCAGATACTGGCATAACAGGACAAATACCTTCAGCAAGGTTTATTCCGGTCTAGACGATTGGCACCCAAACTTTGTTTTATATAGGTAAAACATGATTTAAAAACCTTGTACTCATACATTTATTTTTCTCTTTAGGACTGCGGTTTGCTAAGATCCAGTCCCGCGTGTGCATCGCCAAGTTTGTCTCCAAATTCCGAGTGGAGGTCACGGAGAATACTCCAGATGTGTTAGAGATGGACCCAAGAAGACCACTAATGGGCCCCACTGGTGGTATCCCCCTTAGAATTGTAAGAAGATAGGTTTTTGGATCTGACTCATCAGAACCATCCACCTTTTGATAAAGGCCCTACCATATAAAGGTATAAAATCTACATCCAGCAGTGGACATCAATCCACGCGCCACTGAGCCCGGTCTTCGTCTCCTCTCGTCCAGTGTTTGCCAGCTACATTCCGCAGAACGTCGCTCCATCTCGCTACTTAAGACTTAACTTAGGCTGACTGTGCTAGGTGTTGGGTAAGATTACTGTGAACTAAAAGATGTCTCGGATATTGGAATATCGGTTAGACGAAGCATTAGCAAGCAACTAGATTGCTACATACGGTCATACGTATCTATTTTTCACACTTATGTTTAAAAATAAGTTCCGACAGACCTGTGATGAACATAAATATTTTGTTCTGTGTCTGGGTGTTACTATGTATTTACAAAAAAATATAAGTATTCTATCAGGAATCTAGTTCCCTTATTATAGGATTTGCTTAGTTTGGGGGTTAAAGTGTGATGTATGAAATGTCCGTGACTAGTTATTTATGTAGATATTTATTTTTTGTATTTTACTCAGTTTAATCAGTAAAATCACAAAGATTTTTATCGTTTTATATAAAAGGTGATTTTAAGTGCCAGTTCCACGTGACCAGAGCCTATGTACATATTGTAAATGTAAGTCGTCATTTCATTTGAAAATTAAGTGTTTATCAGTAATTAGTAACAAAAAGAAGATCATATAACTGATAAGGCTTATTAGATCTCATTAACAAAAAGTTTTGTGGAATTTCATCAAGTATACAATATTTACACAAGAGAAGATAAGGTATATGTGATAGAAAGAGATAAATGTATTATGTAATTATATTGTAATTAAAATTCTACTTTATAGCGTTGTTTACTATAAAATTCTACTTTATTGCGTTGTTTACTATAGCTCAAGTTGATAGTTACTATGTCAAGATGAGAGATATTTTAACTTATGCTATACGATATCGTCTATTACCGGCATTTTAGTGGTCAGAAATCTATCTCAGTGTTCACTCAGTATCGTAATCGTTCGAGAGCTTTCCACTAATATGGATTCTAATTTTTCTGTAAGTACAAAAATAAATTGTTATTAAAAACTTTTTACTTTTTTTAATTTTTACGTTTGCATCTATCTGTAGATAGCTCAACAGTTAAGAAACATCAACATCTACAGATAAGATAATACATAAGAATGTATTTTATAATGTACATTTTGTAGATACTGTAATAGTTGTTAGTTTGTTTGTGAATAAAATGATAAAATGTTTACTTAACTTTTTAAAACATGCAGTAGTTTCTTGCCCGTTCATATAGGCTCTGTACCCCAAGTACGAGTTTGTGCACACACAGCAGCGCCCCCAGATTTCTAGAGAAGCTTGGATTTCCATACAAAATCGGTGGCGCTTGGCGATTGCGTCTCTACGATCCGTCGCATGGAACTGGCACCTAGAATCACCTGGTAGGTATATAAGACAACTCTAAATTATCTGCGTGATTTTATAATTTTGAGTTCCAGTTTGCTTGTTACTTTTAAAAACAAGTAAATTAAACTCAAAGTTCGTTTGCAGACGCACAGCACCTTAAATAAAATGTGTAGCAGCTTCACGTGCTCGTCATTTTCTACGAAACTAGTTAATAACGTTTAAGCTCATAAAACGTGATAATGCGTCAAAAACGTGTTGAAACATCACAGATGAGATTTCAGGAATTTACGTGTAAACTTTAGAAATTTAATTTGAGCTTATTTTAAAATAACATTAACTACTTACTTACATAAGTTTTATTTTAAATGTAAAGTACAATTTTTTTAAAAAACACTAGTTATTTAGTAACAATATAACGATTGATCATTTTAAAATACTTTTTATTTTCTTTTTATAACCATAAAGGATTTTTTTTAACTTTCGACAATTCAATAAAAAAAAATTCTTCAATATAATACCCCAACATTATCCAATGCTTTTTTATTCATATTCATATTATTTTCTTTCATAGTCTTACGGTCTATCTTATAAAAAGTTAGCGCAGACTGAAGTACCATACGTAATGATGACATAAAGTCTACGCTAACTTTTTATAAGAAAACATACGCGACATGAAACTATAAACCTAGTTTTTAAAATGCATGACTCAATAATATGTTGCAGCGCCCTTGCAGGGTACCTGCATTTACTTACTTTAGCTATATTACACCTGGTTAAAATGTACTTGTGAGCAATGAATAAATGAATATGAATATGATAGTGAGATACAAAATAGCAAATACCGAGGAAACAGCGAGTTTCAATCATCGCTCTAATATCCCGCTAAGCTATTAATAAGCAATAAAGTACACAGTGTAGTCCATCACTGTGGCATCCAGTAAACCATTTCAATCGTTTGAACGCCACATTTACGTTTCAGTAGCATAAACGGTGATATGTTTCCCCCTACCTGTTTACTGTGGTCGGAAGTATACGAGCCTCGTTTGAACTGGACTAGTTACTGACTGGCTTTCTGCCTTCATGTCATACTAAGCTAGTTAGTATACTAGTGTAGTTCTATGTATGAAGAAAGTCATCATCGCTTCACATCTTCAAAAACAAACTCAAACAGTTCTACAGTAAAGATTTTACTCAACAATAGCCAGATTTCAAATAATGTAAAGGTATCATTTTCCTTTGGCAACTTTTTGTTTTTCCTTAGCATTGTAATTAAATGAGTATGTATTAGTATATTTTATTTTTATCTAAGTATTAGTATATAAATTATTTTTAATTAGGTTGAATATATATTATTATTGTATTTTTTTATTTCGTATAAAATCCATTTTTCACATTGTTGTTTGTGCACCCTCCCCCTTCTTTTACTACTTCGCTCAAATTTTTCATGCTATGGTTGCCTGGAAGAAATCGCTATCAGCGATAAGGCCGCCCATTGTACTATTTTTAAGTTAGTTCTAAGATGTTTTTTGTATTTTCTGTTTGTGCAATAAAGTGTTATCTATCTATCTATCTATCTATGTAGTAATTAAAAATTTAAATTTCATGTATATTATTTGAAAAAATATTTAACATAAATTCATTATTTTGACAACTAGAGTTAAAATAATGAATTTATATTATTTATTTTTGAAATGACCGATAAATTTTGAGGAAAGTAAAAGTAAATTAAAAGTAAAAAAAACATTTATTCTACTATCATTTTAATATTCAATTAATAATCATGCATTTCAAAAATGTTAATAAATCTTTAAATTTAATTTCAATTGTGTCATTGTCATTATATTATCTTTTTATTTACACGTTATCAATGTTAATAGTAGTCGCCTTTCTAGCGTAGGCCTATTAATTTTAAGGTATGTACTTAATAAAAATGTCAAGAAATTACATGACATTAAATGATCGAAGCTTTTTGTCAACTAAAAGTTTGGTAACTAATCGAGTATTTTTTTTAATTTTATTGCAATCTCCCATAGGTCTCTCATTTGCCGGTACCTTACATCAAATAGACGACATTTACTAATTCCATTAAACCAAGTTAAACCACAGAAACGAGAGGACTCTTCTAACACAGGTTGGAAAACTTAAAAGAAAAGTTCCCACCCCAACTATGTATATTTATCTTGTTATGAAAATAAAAAACTTTTTGATTTTTTTGATTTAAAGTTTCTCTGTCTCCTCTTTTGACAAAGGTTGGGTACTGGAAACTGCAACACAGTTTATACTATAGTAGTTTCTAGTGTTCATTAAAAATTTGTAACAAATGTTAAGTTCACCAATAAAATTTCATTTCATTTCAGTTAAGCGCATACAAGTGTGAACGCAGCACAATCCTTTCAGTTGTCTACGGACGTTTTATTTTTACTGCGCGCGCGCACGTGTTTTAGCCATTGTTAGCGTATTCCGGGGGAAAGTTAATTGATTTTTAAACGTTCCTTGAAGTCTGTATGATTGAGTCGTTGTAAATAAAGTGAGGGTATATTGGAATCTTAATGCTCAGAGCTTTGATAATAAGAATCATCTTTTTAAAACAATGGATTGCATTTTACTTTGATGTGAAGACAGTGAATGAGAAAATTAAGATTAATTAATATTTTTGTTAAATGAGGTGTGATTTCTAATTAAAGCTAATAGAGGTTATGGCTGACTCCGCAAGTTTGACTTTATATTGAAACATTACCTACCTATTTTTTTCTACTGAATCACATAATTTCATCAAAAAAAACGTTTTGTTGTTGTAATTGTGGTACCTAGAGTACCTACCTATATTTTAAAAGACTTATTATTTTTATTTTATTTATAAAATTGCTAAATGGATCACAAGCACCAATGAAATCATCTGTATATCTCAGAGCTTTTTAAAAAAAAATATAATCACCGTAATCATGGACTGCTTAAACAAACGAGGAGGTTTTATGGTCGAAAAAACAATAAAAACTTATTGACGCTGACACTTGTCGAAATAAACAAGTGATACACGTGTTGGTAAAAAAACAACGTTATGGGACGTTGAAAAAACAACGAGAAGAAACCATTATCAGACACCATGGTTAAAATACAATTTATTAATTACTAGCGGCCAGTCCCTTCGCACGTGTGGACATTGGGTTACGTTTACGTTACATAATTTTTAGTAAGGATCCCTAATATTTTCTAGTATTAAATATAGATTATGTTACTCAAAATAAATGCAGCTTTCTAATGGTGAAAGAATTTTTGAAATCGGCGCTGAAGTTTTTGAGTTTATTCATAACAAACACAAAAATACAAATCTTATAATATTGACAACAAAAAAAACAAAAAATGTGGGATAGGTACAAAAATAAAAAAATATAACAAATATTATTAAAAACGTCAGTTCTTTGACAGTCTGTAAGACGATGGATAATAAGAATCTATTATAAGGTAATTTCAGTATAACAACGTAAACGAAACCGCTGCAGATGCTAGTACACCAATATTTCGTAACGGATTAGTCAAATTAGATTTTGCACTTTAAAACACATAAAACATAACAATTTTGAGCTAAAATGCTTATAAAAATGATAAGGAACCAATCTAGTAGTTGATTTATTGTTACACAAGTGTTTTGAAGCCGGTGTTATTGAAGTGGCTTTATTATTGATATTGGTTGCGTAACCCTAAATTGAATAGATCTAACTGCCTGCGCTAGACGGATGTCTAGACTTTAATGGTGTAGTGTTTTGGATAAATTTATGTTTAAGTGGTGCCTAATAGATACCTAAGTGTTTTGTTGATCCAGCGAGCTAAGCGAGCTATGATAATTTCAAACAATTTGGAAAATCCAATTTGTTTTGAACTCTATTTAACTGCGCTATTTCGATTCAGGCGGTTTTTTTTGGTTTGTACAAGTATAGATACACTTAGTATTTTTTCAAATATACCTACAAGGACGTAAGTACCTACATCAAATTCTAGTTTCCACACATGTTACCGCTCACAGTTCCGCTTACACTTACACTCACACTTCCGCTCACCCTTCCGCTCACGCTGCTTCTCACGCTTCCGCCCACACTTCCTCTCACACTACTACTCACGCTTATTTCCCCCACGCTTCGCACGATTTACAGACAAGAAGCAGGTGCGCAATCAAACAATCACATAAACTTAAACCCGGCTATTTTTGTAAAGATTTCAAAGATAACAATAGATATTTTAAACATAATCTTGCCAACATTTGATTATATAACATGACTTTAGTTGGAGCTTCGCCTCTATTTGTAAAATGCTTTTATTCTAAGCGTAAGTTAATTGTATTTCACTATTTGTGAATATTGATTTTTTTTATTATACGTCTACTGAGGTGGTATCCAGACCACTGAACTGTATTTGAAAGGTTATTTGCTCAAATAACATTTCAGTTTTCTTCTTCGTCTTTTATTGATATACCGTTTGGTAGAATTAACGAAATCAGGTAGGCCATGCTCAAATCAGGTAGGCCACGCCCTAAACCGCGGCATTGACGTCATTTTTAACAGCTCAGTCACGTCAGTCCACAAAAATGCCACGGGATACTGATGAGTTACTATAGTAAAATCATCGAAAACTGAACTGCAACTGAAAGGATATTCGGTCACGCAAGTTTCCTCTTGCTGGATAGCCCTCCTGATTTGCTGTATTGTAGGAATCATTGATAACATTTTATGAAAGTACAACGATAAAAGTAGCTTTTGTCAACAGTGCTATAAGGAATAAATATTCATGGACGTTTCACACATCACATTCCATTCCCAAACTAATCAAAGCTTGTACTATGAAAACTAGACTGCTGATAGAATACTTATATACCTACTTACATTTTTTGTAACGCACACTGAGTTTGAGACTAGAGTGTGATGTGCGAATTGTCCGTGAATATTTATTTTATTTATAGAGCTGTTGCATATAAATGGGGTCGAAGCTGTGGAAGTAAAAATCATGAATTAT
This sequence comes from Ecliptopera silaceata, assembly GCA_932527185.1. Classification (NCBI taxonomy): domain Eukaryota; kingdom Metazoa; phylum Arthropoda; class Insecta; order Lepidoptera; family Geometridae; genus Ecliptopera; species Ecliptopera silaceata. The sequence continues at coordinate 4,850,209 of OW052213.1, read as the reverse complement.
TTGTCTAATGAATGAACGTGTGTAATTAAAAATCGCTGTCTGACATGTAAACTTACTAGTTTAACTACTGACGTTGTAGCATATTTATTGGTTTAGTGGTGGGATGGAAAAAAGTATGATAATACATTAAATGGGTTATTCATTGTTGTGCACACATTTCATGTTTTTTGTTAGAAGTCTCAACGATGCGTTAGAATAAGTACGGTGGTTGTAGGTACTTCTTCGTTAAAACCGCAGAACTAAACTGCTAAATAGTGATTTTTGTTCATCTATAAAAAAAATACCCTACAAGTTTTCTGGAAAATAATTTTGAGTTAATACCGCTCAGCGTAGATACTTGTGTAAATTTTTAAAATTTAAAGCATTATGCAAATATCAAATCTATGTAGATCATTGAAATCAAATTGAAATTACATTGAAACTAAATCAACATTCAATTCAAAAAGCACCAAATACGTTTATGTAACTTACTGAAGTTTACACCAACGTCAAGTTACTTGACAGGCTGTCAAAATATTTGATTTACTATTGACGGATTGATAGACAGTTTATTGTGCTCACCGGTCAATGATCTTGTATTAAGTACATATTATGTTTTTAAATTCTTTATTGTATCTTAAAAAGTAGTAAAATCGTTGGAGCAAACGGATACTGGAGTGGAGACCGCGTTTAGGCAAGCGTAGTGTAGTACGCCCTCCGGCGAGATGGAGCGACGATCTGCGGAGTGTAGCTGGCAAACACAACATGAGAAGAGCCGAAGACCGGGCTCAGTGGCGCGTCTGCAGAGAGACCTACGTCCAGCAGTGGGACTCATATAGGTTGATGATGAAGTACTCTAATATGAGTTTGTACTAGCACTCTTGTTTGAAAATATATTTTGTTTACCTGTGTAAAAAATACATATATTTGGCATATTAATGTCCTATGGTATAAATAATTATTTCTATAGATCGCAAGAAGATGAAGCTAAAAAGGGGATAGTCAAGTCAAGTCAAAAATTATCTACTTTATTCAATAAAATCACAAGGATCATTTTGAATCTTACATACAAGGTATAAGCGAATAACAGGGTATCCCCTTGTTTTATATCCCCTTCTTCTTCTTTCATGTCAAAAGATTTCATCGCCACACGTAGGAGTGGTCACATAGAATAAGAATTACTGAGTTGGCCAATGGCAGCCTACTTAGTACGCAGTATGTCATACACAGGGTGCTTGAAAACTGTCAGTCGACAAAAAAAACATTTTTAAAAGGTGATTTAACTTATACTTTACAAACTGTGGCAAAGATGGTTTAGAAAAAAAACAATGGATAGTTGCCTGATTTACATCGTAATGAACTAATAAAAGACAAAAAAATGGTCAATATTTGTTAATTTTGATTAATAAATTAAAAGTTTACATATAGGTATCTAGTTTTTATAGTACAAACTTTGTTTGGGACTAGAGCGCGATGTGTGAAATAGCTATGAATAATTATTTCTTTCATTATAAGTATGACTAACCAGTCCTTGAAAATAAAATAATTTCTGGGTTTGAATGTATTTGTAAAAAAACTAGATTTAACATGCAAAAAACTTTCCTTTATTTAAATAAATTAACTTAACTAAATTTTTGTTGTGTTCATTGGCACGAAGAAGAAGAGTAATGTGTGAGCTTTTTTAGCTACCAGGTTCAATACCACGTCTAGTCTGTTCAAATTTTTAGTAGGCTGTATATAAAATACCATAAAAAAATCACCCTGTATAAATACGATCACACCCGGTCAGGTGTGATTGTCCAGTTCAACGGGAGGGGGTGAGGGATTGAGGGGTGGAGGGTAAGGGACGAGACGACAATCGCACACTAATGAGTCGACTTCTAATAATAATTATCTAACTACACTTTCTGTTCGACGATTTCGCTATTGTACTAGGGCTGTCAGTTAATGAAGTTTTTTAATATTGGATAATTAAAAAAAAATTGTGAGTTAAATTAAGTATCTTGTGTATTAAAACAGTCAAAACCTTTTTACTTAGTTGGGTACTTGAAAAAAGACTTAAAAAAACCTAAAAATCATAGAAGTCTTTTATCCAATTTAAAAATGCACATTTATACAAAAATAAGTCTTTAAAATATAAGCTTTTAGTTTATTATTTAGCTTGCATCAATTCAAAATTATTTCTGGGCGTCTAGTCGCAGCGACGCGTGACCCGAGGGCTGGTGAGTATCTGGCCCAGCGGTTCAGCATTGCTATTCACCACGTCAAGGCTTGGGTACGCGTCGATTGCTACTGATTTGGATCAGTTGAGCTATCTATAGATCGTTTGCAACGGTCTGTAGATAGCTCAACTGTTAATATATTTTGTAAATACTGTAATAGTCGTAAGTTTGTTTGTGAATAAATAATGTTTAATTACAATAAGTATAGTTGTTCCTCAGATACAAATCTATTAGAGATACTACATATATTAATAAAAATATTCCATATTGATTATACATACATATTAAAAAGTTTTAGTGGCACCCCTACCTCCCAATAATAGGAAATTTGTTTTCCGGTTCGGTAGCGCGCACCAATTACGCGATTAAAGAATTATTTCCACTTTTTTCCTCCCTCACTGGTAATTTCTGGTAATTCCTGGGAAGGTTTCCGCCTATTGAATCTCTTTTGATTAGCTAGTCTTTCCCGTTTGATGGTGAATTGAGTTCGCGCACGTTTGAAGGTAATTGCGGAGATGTATTGAGGCTCCTCTTTTGCGGAGTACTGGGGACTTTCTAAGATATTTTTGTGCTATTGAAAAGAGCTAAAACAGTTAGAAACGTAACATATAAATTGTAAAAAAATAAATATACTTAAGTAAGTTAGGAATTTAACTTTCTTAGCCCTTTTGGATACCTACTGGATAAAAAAAATGGTTGTCTGTAAAGTCGGTTTACTGACGATAGTTGAACGTGACAACAAACGCAAAGGCCGATTGTGCTTCTTTGTCGCTCGTTCCGCGCTCTTCATGGAACGCCTCAGCACGCCTCAGAACGCCTCAGAACGCCTCAGAACGCCTCATGAGTCATGTTTTATCGTGCGTGCAGCCGGCTCTATCGAATTATAAGACGTTGTCACGTCAAAAAAATATGTATATTTTTTATATTTTATTCAGGTTTGTTCGATAGGACCTATATTAAAATGATTTCGTAATTTTATTTAGTCACAAACTTACCTCTTACAGTATTTTTATTTAAAAATATCTACTCTAAAAAAATATTGTGCATCTGCAGCCCTTGCAAACGATCTAGAATAAAAAATAAAATTTGATTTTGAGAGTCGTGACGTGAAGTTAAACGTTTTTGTAGGAAAAGTTTTGAATTAATAGATGAAAGATAAATCTTACACGTTACTTTATATGTTATGCCTCGCCCCTCTTGCGAATAAGTACAGTGAAATGATTTCATAGTATATATTTGAGTATATATTTCTTTGTTTCTTGTAATACAGATTACACCAACTAGTAATGGTGCTAGTTGGTGTAACCTGTAAAGCCCGCAGTATAACCCTGGTCAGCTATGGACAAGAGGCGCAGGAGATCGACGCAACTGAAAGATACCTGTACCCCAAGTGCGAGTTTGTGCACACACGGATCGCAGAGACGTGATCGCCAAGCACCGCCAATTTTGTATGGAAATCCAAGCAGCGCCTCTAGCACATTTCTTGAGAAGCTTGGATTTCCATACAAAATTGGAGGCGCTTGGCGATCACGTCTCTGCGATCCGTGTGTGCACAAACTCGCACTTGGAGTACTGGGACCCGATCGCGCTAATTTTCTAACTACACACGAAGCTGCTCTACATACGTTATATACATTTTGGGATCGCGATAAACGTGTAGCCAAACACGTTCAACATTCGAACGTTAGTGAGCCGAAGATTGTGACGTAACCGCTGTCACACGAACGGAAAAAAGATGAGCGGTCAGCCGTTTACAGCGATACGAAGTTGCACGCTACGTATATGTTACGTAGGTGAATCCTAATAGCTGCTTAGACGAACAATTTACCCTGTGTCGGGGCTGCCAAAAGCAGATAAAAATGGGACTGAAATCAAAAATCAGAATGTACCGTTCTTCATTAACATTGCCAATCCAGTCCCGACCTAGCTGAGACCACTTCACCATTAACCTGAATGCACAAGTGCGGTCTAAATGCGGCCGCGGTACTTGAGTTTCGCTTGCCCAATTCAATGGCACTTATTTGATGTACAGTCGGTTATAAAACTCACTTTGTACCACAATATGGAAGTAAATTGATGGTTCACGCCACGAATAAATGTGACAATCGTAAACGTATCGAAACCGTAACGTTAACGTACATTGCGCGTCAACATCAACTTTACCGTCAAACGTTGCAGGGTATCGTTTTTACAATGTGGCGCGACGGGCGAAGGTCAGCCAGCGACGCGGAGGTTGCGGGTTCGATTCTCGCCTTGGGATAAATGTTTGTACGATCTGCAAATATTTATTCCGGGTATTCTGGGTATTTTATGTGTAGATACCTACTTATAATAAAAAATATCTGTCTATGTAATGTATTGTATTAAGTATGTCAGTCTTCTAGTACCTACCTATAACATAAGCTCTGCTTAGCTTGGGGCTAGATGATGTTGTGTGGATTGTCCAGCATTATTTATTTATTCGAGCATTGTCCTCTAATTTTAGTGGTACCTACATATATATGTAGGTACTAATAACAATGCATTTTCACACTTATAATCATAGATGTTATTTCTCATCTGCCTGTATCTGCATTAGCACTAAGCATTAGTAATTCAAACATCATTGTTTCATCACTAATTACTGTGAATAGTATAATTACATTGTATGCGGTTTACATTATAATCTTCGACCCATAGCTTAGAAGGCAGAGTTACTACCAACTGAGCTGTGATGCCTGTCACTAAAATGTCTAATTAATTAATTAGACTAGACACTCATTTAGGTACTTACCTAAATGAGTGTCTAGTCTGGCTAATCTTTCCAACACTATGCTACAACAAAATACAGTTGTAGCATCGACACGATGAGAAGAAGAAGATTAAGTAAATCCAACTGTGAGAATTTCAGGCTGTTATAATGATGATAGTATACAATCAAAGATTAAAATAAGATTATAAAAATGAACGTCAAAATCACTTCAAACTTCAACCAAATTTATTCAATAAAATCACAAGGATCACTTTGAAACGTCTCACATACTAGATGATTCTAGCTGTCAATTCGCGACCAGAGTCTAGAAGAACTGGCAAAAAACTAGACCTGGATCCTAGCGTTTTATATGATCCTTCTTACAATTGTTTACTAAAGAAGCTAGTTTGTTCCAAGCTTTTGAAAAACTTTTATAAAATCATGTTTAACACTTGTGCACTTGTCTGTATGTTGCCGATTCTTTTGGCAACTGTTTCAAACAGCCTGGAAGAGTGTACACGAAGGTATCTGAGGTATCTGACAGCCACCGCGTTGTGAAAACCTAACGTATTCGAGTCACATTGCGCGTCAACGCCAACTCGAGTGCTGAACGTTGCACCGTTACTGCGCAGTGTATATCAAATGCACTATTGTTACGGTACTTTTGCGATAGCTATATTGATTCGTGCTGACTCCATTGAGTATGTAGCACTGGGGCCCTATCCAGAAGGGGCAAACTTGCGTGACGGAATATCCTTTCAGTTGCAGGTCAGTTTTGTAGGCATTTTTTGTGGATTGACGTGGCTGAGCTGTTCAAAATATGACTGAAATGTTTTAAATAATGACTGAAATGTTTTAGATATGACTGAACTGTTAAAAATGACGTCAACGAGCTGGCGCATGCATCTCGCTCGCACTTGCAACGGGGCTTCGCGGGCGCATATTTCTGTACCGCTCTAACATGTCTTCATACTTGTTCGTTTTAGGGGTGTCCATTTTGAAAAATCATCGTTGTTTTTTTAGATTCGATAAATCAGAACTAACATCGATGTCGTCCAATTGAGTTTAAGAGCTCACACAAAGATGAGATTTTATTGTAATGAGTTGGTATATAAATATAATATAATTATACAATACACAATCTACTTCAATTTTATTTCGTCCACAAAACCAAATGTTATTCACAGTTCGTTGTTTGTAAACATTGAAGCCCGCCATTTTTTTAGTACACATATTTACATATTTACAGACAATATTTTTATTATATTGTCAGTCCAATAATAAACTTTTCATTTTTAAATAATCAAATAGGAAAAAAATTAGTAAAATTATAATGTTGAAACTGGAATTTTTATGAAATTATTTGGATATAATTATTGACTCGATGTTTTTCTACTAAAAACTGAAAAAACATCGATATTTCGAGTATATCAAAAGCATTTCAAAACATCGGATCGATTCGATGTAGGTATCGCATTGTAAATATCGATGTTTTCGATGCATCGAAGTTTATCGAATATTCCGTCCCTATAGTTTGTTTACATTTATTATTTATAACCTAAAGATTTTGCATTTTCATTGTAACTTTCGTGATTGTTGTATCATAATATTGTTATGTGCCATCATAATATTGCTGGCTGCCTTGGACTCGATTGAGCGAAGAGCCCCGTACAAGCAGACGCACGGCCCAGTATCACCCATTCCTTGTTGACTTACCATCCATTCGCACCAAACGTTTTGGTGCGAACTGCCAAGGAATGGAATACGCTGCCTGCGTCTGTTTTTCCCAATCATTACAACCTAGATCAATTCAAGGCCAATATAAATAGGTGTCTTCTAGACCATCCTGCTCCATCGTCGGCTTCATCGGCGCTTTCCATCAGGCGAGATTGAAGCCAAAGGATTATAAAAAAAAAAATATGTGAGTATGTGAAAGTTTTAATACATACATAATTGAGAAAATGGTGAAATCTTTGTAAGTATTTCACGGAGAATAAAAACCTCAGCTTTGGCAAACCTACACCGGATTTGCGCATTTCGCAAACAAGTATGTTATTGAAAAGTGAATAAATCAGTGTACTACCTAATTATGGAAGATTTTAATGTCAAATCTAATCATAAACATGAAACGTATGTCGGGCTTGTCCTGTTTTTCAATACTAGGAGACTGACATACTTAATACAATACATTACTTATATAGATAGGTATTTTTTATTTTACCTACATATAAAATAACCAGAGCACCCGGAATAAATATTTGCAGATCGTACAAACATTTATTTCAAGGCGGTCATCGAACCCACAACCTCCGCGTCGGAGGTGGACATCTGTTGCAGAGTTTCTAACATGTTTGGTCACCACTTATTCATGTTTCAGATGCACACAAGATGCTGGTGCCCAGTATGGGTTAGCAGATCAGAAATCAGAACACAACAATTTAAGACTAAGACATGAATCATTCTATTTAATCGTCCAGGTAGTTGATTACTTCACTTGATAGGTTCATAAATATACCTATAACAAACTAAATCAATCATTGCAATAGGCATCACAGCTCATTTGGTACTAGTTCTGTCTTCTCTGTGGGTTCGATCCCCACCAAGAATAAATATTTTTTAAAAGTTCAATAAGTCTTTATTGGTAAAACATTTTTTTATTACTATTAGTAAATATTAATGTATGTTCTGCTTTTGGGTGTCAACATGTTACATATCTATGAATTTATTCATAAAACAGTATATGAGTATTCTAGTTGCCATACAAGCTTTGTGAAATGTTCATAAACATTTTTTTAACTTGTTTAAGTGTAATGAAATAAAAGAAAATGATTTATGTTCAGATTTCAAGACTGTAAAATATTTTAGTATTGAACTCTATGCGTATTAACTCTATTTACAATACACTTCATTTTATTTCAGGTATATCTGGGATGTGACACGAGCAAATTTTGGTTGCCAGGAAGAGATCTCTCTCAGCGATAAGGCCACCCATTCTGATGCCTATTACTACTTGTTTAAGCTCTTTGTTTTTATTTATGTGTGATGAACAATAAAGAGTTATCTATCTATTTAGAAATGTTTTAATAAAATAATACTGAAACATGGTTTTATTGAATTACTATATTATTTCACAAATGAAAACAAAGATTAGTTTAATAGTCATAAACAGATTAGGATAGTGAAGTAGTACCATCATGGTAATTTGCATATTCTGAAACAAAATAATATATAAGTACTTAATAATATATATATCTCAGCTCAGTATTGGCATTAGTTCTGGCATCTATGCTAGGATGGTGGGTTCAATCCCCACCACAAACAAACATTTATGTGATTAGTTGTCATTGGTAAAATATTTATTTATTACTATGTAAACATAAATATGTGTTCTGCATTTGGGTGTTAATATGTATTAATTTTTAGAATACTTACTTATAATAGTATTCAAGCAATCTATTTCCCATACAAGTTTTGTTTAGTTTGGTTCAAGTGCATGCCTTGGGAAATAAATAAATATTTTTGGACAATTCACACTTCACACTCTAGTCCCAAACTAAGCAAAGCTCTATATGTATGGGAACTAGATTGCTGATAGAATACTTACATACTTACATTTTTTTTGTAAACACATTCATAGAAACACCCAGATTCAGAAAAAATATTTATATTCATCACACAAACATTAAAATTTGCTCTGGGTGTGAATCGAACCCACAACCCACAGCATGGAAGGCAGAGCTTACTACCAAATACTTACTGTCAAATGTTCATGAATACTTGTTCAAGTCTAATGAAATAAAGGAAAAAAAAATTAGATTATGTACAGATTTTAATATCATATTATAAACTATGTAATCATTCTTTACCACATATATAAGATATAATAATAATAAAGAATCAAAATGGTTTTATTCCTTGAATTCTAGTCATTTTACAAATTACAACTTGCAGATTAATTTTATATAGTCTTATACTGTCTACTACACAAGTAGAAACTTCATGGTAATCTGCATAGTATTCTGAAACAAAATAATAGGTAAGAAAGTTTTGTAGGTATGTACTATGTGAATGTGAATGATGACGTGTAAGAAAGGTGTGAACATTGAGATGACGTCTGATAGAAGTGAGTGGAAGAAGAGGACATGTTGTACCGACCCACATAATGTGGGACAAGGGTAGGAAGATGATGATGTACTATATTCTTATCTTATGTTATTGTACCTACATTTTAGATGTAACTTTATGCTACTAATCTCAATGATGGTTTATCTTAGCAAAAATTTATTTCAGGATAGGTACTGAAATTATGTTGTCTCTATATAAATTTGCCATAAATATTTTAAATATGATGAGACTAATAGGATTTATAACTACGATTACATACAACTAGTTAGGCATTTATGTTCCTTGTTGTCTTAGACTATTTAAAAACAAGTGTTAAGTAAGAACTAAAAGGATGAAGCGATGATATTACTTTGAAGTTATCTTGCCCATACCTACTTAGGTTTTTTTCAGAAAATGTGTAGATGGTAGTCCTGAAAACCTATAAAAATTCACAGGTCAGCATTGAAATCGCAGCTAATTGCGTTTTAATTTTAAAACTACTTTGAAATTGTCACAAAACATTATAATTTTCGTGTTTGTATGAATCCATGAATTCTGCAAAATGAAACCAAAACAAACTTCGGCATGTCACAATTCTGTCAAAGTTAATTTACAGTCAAAATATCAATAAAAGACGAAGAAGAAAACTGAAATGTTATTTGATCAAATAAAAGCTCAAAAACATTTCAGCGGTCTGGATAGGCCCCATTCCTTTACTATTATTTTTCGTAAAAGCGGTTGCTAAAAGCTGTTCAGTAAGTGTAGGTTATTAGTAGGTATCTATCATTTTCAATAAGTAATAACATTTTACAAAAATAAACATAACCAAATTCAATCGTCATCGATAGGTAATAATAAAAACACATATTCAAAGACTACCTACTATAAAAGTAATTAATATGGGTACTACTTCTTAACTATCAAACAAACAAAAAATCATATAACTCAGTCTCAAAAAAACAATATACAAATTAGCATAGCATTTTAAGCTTACGCGATCTGAACTCATAGTAAAGAGAAAAAAGGGAAATTCAAATTTTTTAGGGTTTTTTTATTGCGGCTGAACTGTTATGTCTTTTACTAGTTTCTGCTATTTTGCGAACACAATCAATAATTTTCTATCAATTTTTGAGATTGGTTCTTTATAATTATTAACTTAGTTATTTAATTAAATTACTATACAAAACAGAATTGGAGCCAGTTAAAAAGTTTATTTTTTAACCTCAAAATTTTGTTAAGAGTTTATGCGAACTCTTTGGTCCCAGACATTTTACTTGTTTCTGTTACGAAACTCAAGATAATCCCTCAAGATGTATCTAAACAGACGACCAGATAACCAATGGGTTATCCACTTGCTAGTGCTTAACAAAGTGGCTAGTGATGTCACTGAGTCGATATCGATAACCGATTAATAACCTTAGTATCGATCATCATCAACCTATATCAGTCCACTGCTGGACAAAGGTCTCTGCAGACGCGCCACTGAGCCCGGTCTTCGTCTCTTCTCATCCAGTGTTTGTCAGCTACACTCCGCAGATCGTCGCTACATCTCGCCGGGTGCGTCCTACACTACGCTTGTCAAAACGCGTTATCAAGTATCGATCGACAGTCGATAATATAATAGATTTGCTTAAATCCGGTAAATAATTGAATGTGGTATCTACAGTCGATAAATAAAATTGATAAGTGAAAAATCATTAAGAAGGCTTAATATTTCTTAGAAAAATATAATTTAACGTTTTTACATCGAATTTATAACTGTTACCGTAAATATAACGTTATTAAATCTGAGATCTTAATAAAACGTACCAATTCACATCAAACGATTTTTTTTATAAACTTAAAATGACATATTATTTAATATTGACGACACAAACTTGTTTTAGTCTAACTAAAACTGTAACCGTGCTTACAGCGTAGTGAAAACGTAGATACTAATAAATTTTTAACTAGTTTCAAATTAAATTAAAAACATCGATATCGATAAACTTAAACGTCGATTGGCCAACCCTACGCGACAAAAGGAGTAGAACTAAGGTACTTGAGACGTAAGTTGGCTGAGTAGCACTTCACCTGATATTTATGTTCCCTTATCACAGACTACTGTATACTTGACATTGCGCAGGAGTTGGCGAAATGGATACTCCAGATTTATCGATAAGCACACATGCGGAGACGGGCACATCACTTTTTTAACCTTTTCAAACCGTAACAAAAACATATTTTAGCAGAAACTTAAATTTATGTTTCACTATAATATACTGATCTAAAAATAAAATAGTCATTTTTTTCTCAAACTTATAATACTGTCCCACTGCTGGGCAAAGGTCTCCCTCAAAGCCTTCCACATAAACCGGTCTTTGCCGTCAAAAGTCATACGTCAATATACCTACTAAAATATTTACTTATTTGACGACCGATGTGGGGCGGCGGGCGAAGGTCCGCCTGCGACGCGGAAGTTCCGGGTTTGATTCCCGCCTTGGGATAAATGTTTGTACGATCTGCAAATATTTATTCCGGGTGTTCTGGGTATTTTATTATAATAAAAAATATCTATCTATGTAATGTATTGTATTAAGTATGTCAGTCTTCTAGTACCCATTACACAAGCTCTGCTTAGTTTTGGGCTAGATGATGTTGTGTGGATTGTTCAGCATTATATTTATTTATTAATATTTAAGATGCTTAAGCCACATTTCTCTTACCTCTTCAAAGTGTCTATCATCGTGGGAGCCTGACCATCTCAATGATGTCTTCTGTGTACCCTTAAAAGTAATATAAGGACGTGGACTCACGGTAATTAACAAAAACTTAAGAACAAGGAGCCTCTGTGAGATAGACATCTTAAGTGTTATTTGTAAGCCCCTGTCATATTACTAGGAGCCATTATTAGTGTAGTAAAAAGTAAGTATATTTGACATGTGTAGATAGGTCAGTAAATACAAATTGTACCCTACTTTATACATAATAGCTCAATCTAGGAATCATTCCTACTAATATTGTAACGCGAACATTTTTATGGATGTGGATTTTCTGCATAAATATTCATTTTGATCGAGCTTATCTGTATTTTTTTCGGTACAAACAAAGCATTTTTATTTTAATTGGTTTTAATGTTATACTGAGTTTTGCTGTCTATTCTGTGAAATCAACCAACAATACTTGAGGTCGTAGCATAATGTATAATATAAATCGTTGAAATAAATGTGTAATATCGGAATGCGCTTTCTAAAAACCACTGGAACTCGTTTCCTATAGGTTTTGAAAGAAGAATTCTTCACCATTTTTTATTAATTAACTGACTTACTTTCAAACACCTGATGTTGCCAGAATTGCTTTTCCGGGCATTAAGTCACATATAAAAAAGAAGAAGAAGACAAAAATCAGGCCAACCAACGGGACGATTCATCGCTCCTGTCATTAAGTACTTTGACAAAATCCCATTTCATTTTGATCGAGTCGGGATTATTTTCATAAATCCGTCAGTAATACGATATAAGCAAAATTTTACGGTTCGTATATCGCCCCTCTTAAAAGCTAAAACCGAGTCAAGTGATTGTTGAACCGCAGGCAAATCTGTGTACATAGAGTGATCCATCACGGGGATTGGACTAGACCAGGAGACAGTGGTAGCTTTCAAACTTTGAATACAAAAAAAAGAAGCCGATGTAGACAGAAGAGATGGGTGGGAAGCAGAAAACCGGATCCAAGTCGTATCTCGCCTGGTGACTGTAGTAAGAAGTGAAACAAATAATTTTATTATATTTCTTACTATAGGCTAACGTGACCGAGAATAAAACTTTCCAAGTCGCACTGGCCAACAAACTTACTTCAAACTTTAAATTCATTTATTCAATAAAATCACAAGGATCATTTAGAATCGTCTTACGTACTAGGTGATTCTAGGTGCCAGTTCCACGCGACCAGAGCCTAGAAGAACGGGCAAGAAACTTACGGCCTGGTTCCTACCGTTTTTATATATGACATAATACAAAATAACAATAGCCGATGTAGACAGAAGAGAGGGGAGAGAAAGAGAAAACAACATCCAAGTCGCATCTCCACGGGTCCCCTTGGTAACTGTAGTAAGAAGTGAAACAAATAATTTTGTTATACTTCTTACTATAGGATAGGCTAACGTGACCGAGAATAAAACTCGCCAAGCCGCACTGGCCAGCATGGCGTTTTATTGCTCAAACCTCTCTGCTATTGGGGAAAGAGTATAGAGAGGCCTATGCCCAGTAGTGGATTAAGTCAGGCTGTGATCAGTATGATTGCTACTTTTTCCCGCAAAAACTACTGAATAGATTTTAATAATATTTACAAAGATATTGTGCTAATTGGCAAAAACGATAGGAAGATGACGTCGCGGGCAATAATTTTAATAAAAATATAATTAAAATAATGTTATATAATATCATATATTTAGAATTGTCTTTCACACCTAGTATGAAAGACGATTCTAAATAATCCTTGTGATTTTATTGAATAAAGAAATATTTGATTTCATTTGATTTGAATTTGATTTATCACCGTCAGCTCCCGCTCTACATTAGCTAGAGGGGAGTGCTCGATTGGTAATGTGCTATTTATTTGTTTGCTCGTCTATTTTCCAACGCTCCTGTATTTAATGGTATCTGCTCTAAGGATAACTATAGAATAGTATAGATAAAACTATAGGAAAACTACATCTTCTATTTCTAAGAAGTCTCGTGGTTTCAGCTTGTATTTTGGTTTCTCTCGAAATTGTTTGTACTAATTATTGTAAGTGTATATAAAATATTATATATTTAATACCAGATAATATGTACTTTTAACTATTGGGTATGTAATTTGGCACTATAGCGTGTTGTCCCTGTCCCTCACTGTTTTTGTTTTTAAGAGATTAACGGCCGGTTTCTCGAAACCCAAATCACGATTGATCCGAGTTTGACACATAGTAATTATTTGATTTTTTCGTTGATCATCGTTCGAGAAACCGGCCGTAAGTCCAATTAATGCTATAGGTACTTAGTATTATATATCTATTTAATGCGAATTAAATACCCCAATTAACGTGAAGAAACCCTCAAGTATTGATCAGGCCCAATGGGCTGACTGATGTCCAAAGTTCAGATGAATTTTACTACTTCAAAAGTGTTAACTAGCCTTTTTCCTACCAAAACTATACACACTTTTAAAATACAATACAATGCTAAGAAAAGTAAAAAATAAATAAATGCAACCTACATTTATCTACTTTCTCTAAAATGTCGTAACAAATTCTCGTTCTAATTTTACCCTCAATTTGCTTTGATTTTTAAATCCACGTCATATTACAAACCCTTTTATTAGTTGGCGTCACTGTGTTTGTTTTAACTGGATTTTAGTGTCATATTACATAGCTTTTGGTAAAAAATCCGCGCGTCTGTGCCGCTTGCTACACTGACTGTCAAACTTTTTGGGGGTTCCAACTATTAGCGGTGTTTATTACAAACCATTGCAGTTCTTAGTCTTAGTCTTACGGCCGGTTTCTCGAACGATGATCAACGAAAAAATCAAATAATTACAATGTCTAGGATCAATCGTGATTTGGATATTTAGAAACCGGCCGTTATTCTCAGCCTAAGAGCCGACCTCAGCCAGACCTTCGTTATTTTAGTAAGGCTGAAAGTTTCTCTGTGTGAGCCTCCAACACAGGTAAGAACGACCCCTGACTATCGAGTTTCGGTTGTGGTTACTTTAGCAGATAACCGGTGGTAAAGGTGTACTTATAAAATAGTACCTTACTTTCCTTAAAGTGTAAAGTTCAATTTTGCTATATTTTCTCCAGAATACCTTTGGGAATGACGATGTTCATTGCCGGACACCTGTCACGGTTGCTTCCCCCTGCCAGACACCCCTAAACCTTAATCAATTTTAATCATACTTTCGTCATAGTATGAAAGCTGAATTTTATATATGTTACTAAGAGACTTATAAAAATATGGTACCTCAAAAGCCAGACAGTTGTCATGGTTATTACATCTCGCCAGACACATTGAAAGCCCGCTGTAGGTGCGAGTGCGAGAGATCTTCTAAAGTAACCACAACCGAAACTCGATAGTCAGGGGTCGTTCTTACCTGTGTTGGAGGCTCACACAGAGAAACTTTCAGCCTTACTAAAATAACGAAGGTCTGGCTGAGGGTGGCTCTCTCCCTATCAGGTAATTTAGCAAATAAATCGTCAAATCAGCTGTCATTTGATATTGGCCACCTCGCAAAACAGCCTATCTGTCACATTAACAGGCCATTTTGCGAGTGTCAGGATCGTTATCATTTATCATGTACTTATTTGAAGACGTAATTGACTCTTGTCTATTTTGTTTATATTTATTTTATCATACAGACGGTTATTGCTACTTTGTTCTACCTACTAGAAGATAACATAACTTAAATTTGATATATTTTTGTTCAATTAAATGAAATACTGACGTTTGGTAGTCCTTAGTGCTACTAAGCTTCACAGCAAGAACCCTAAGTAGTGAATATTATTGAATATGTTTTGTAAAAGTTTGAGAACCGCTGTGGGCATTAGCGAGCGCAGTAGCTATTAAGTAATAGCCGTGCGCCGGATGCGACTTGTAAATATTGCCGCAAAGTTCTATGGAACAGGAAAAACTTTAGAGTTCTTATTATTTTCCAACATTTTTGCTGCTTTGTTTAAAGTTACTTCCAGCAAGTTGAAGCGACGCTTTGAGGAATCCAGCTGGAAAATATTGAGAAGAGACGAAGATCGGGCTCAGTGGAGAGTCTTAGGAGAAAGCTAGGCCCAGCAGTGGACTGATAGGTATATGATGAAGATGGAAATCAAGC
The DNA here is from genome assembly GCA_932527185.1 of Ecliptopera silaceata. NCBI lineage: Eukaryota > Metazoa > Arthropoda > Insecta > Lepidoptera > Geometridae > Ecliptopera > Ecliptopera silaceata. Next base: position 4,834,339 of record OW052213.1, on the reverse strand, counting down.
AAAAGACTTAGGGAGAAATGTGTTAAAATAACATTTTTACATCAAAAACTAGTACTTACATTTATTTATTCAAGTAAGTACTTATATCGTCTATTGAGTTAGAAAAAAAGGTTGTAACATAAAATAATACGCACGAAAGCATTATTAATTATATTACTAGCTTATTTATATATTTTTTTAAATACTTGTCTACTCCATAGCTTTTAGCTTCCGTTTTAAAAGCGCTAATAAATTAATTGAAACTACGTTAAAGACGTCAATCGCTTGCCTCAAGCGACTCCACGCCATACATTATAAACGAGACGTTTCAAGTAATTATAATCTTTATTACAACCAAATTGTCTTGATAGAAAATTCGGCACACAAGTTTACACCGTACACTAAAAATTAAAGTAAACAATTTGTTATTTTCGTAGTTTTTATATATTAGCCTCATTGAGGACGGAGCGTCAATGAATTAAAAAAAAAAGCTTTAAACGTGTTAATGGATGTACGGAACCATTTTATGGGGAATTAGACGGAGGATGTTCCTTCATGACCTTTTTATCTGGAAGTTTTATGTGAAAGAGGTTTTTATAACCCTAATTATGCGCTTTTTATGTGTAAAGATGGTAATTTGATGTCGAAAGTGCGCGAGCAACATCACACGGCGTACACCCACTTCCTTGTAGATTATATTAGTCTTTATATCTCTAGATGAGTCATACTCATACAGCGTCATGGACCACTTTTTAACCATGCGGACTAAAAAGTGACCCATGACGGCTATACGGTATAAGGGACGGGTATTCATGGGTTGTGTTTGGGACATTTTTAACCGACGTCGAAATGGTAGGAGGTTCTCAAGTCAATTGTGAATTGCGCGACCGATTTTGTATGGAGATCCAAGCAGCGCCCCTAGCAGATTTCTTGAGAAGCTTAGATTTCCATACAAAAGGGGGTTCTCGGCGATTCAAACTCGTACTTGGGGTAAAGGCCGGTATGACAAAACGCTTCGATAGCGCGATCTAGGAATCGGCAAGATGGTGCAGTGAGTATCTACCGGCCTATCCTAGCATCTCAAAACCTGTCAGGTTTTAAATCACGTTCAGTTTCTATAGTAACTCATCGATATTTTCTGGCATTTGTGTGGATGTGTGGACTATGACGTTATTAGAGTTATTAGACTATTATTCATAGAATTATTTATTAGCTCAGCCACATCAGATTACTTGGCAGGTTTTCAAAGGCTAAGCTTCTATGGCTTTCAAACGCCATAGAGGTGGCCAAGTTTAGGGAAAACACTGTTTGAGATCATCGACATGAAGAAGAAGAGGCTAGGATAAGCTTACTGCTTTAAAATAGTTCATAAAACTGTTCTTCGTAATGGAAAATTCTGCACTCACCCACAATAAAACTTCATAAACAAGCTAATAGTAGTACATTGCCCACATCGTTAATTACAATGAGCTCACAGATTCTTGGCTTCATTGCTTTTTGATGTTGTTCTAGAAAAATGCTAGATCGAAAGATTAAAAAACTCGGTTTTCAATGTGTTTTTGATAAAACCCACTATATTTTTGACATATAAATAAATATTAACGGATATTACTAACTACGGAAAGCTTTTAGTTACTACGAGAACTAGATAGCTGATCGAATACATCATCATCATCATCAACCTATATCAGTTCACTGCTGGACGTAGGTCTTTCTGCAGACGCGCCACTGAGCCCGGTCTTCGGCTCTTCTCATCCAGTGTTTGCCGCAGATCGTCCTCCTTTTTTGAAGTCGGTTAACAACAGCTTACCGCAAAATATGTTCAACTACGCAAAAATAAAACTAAAAAAACTTCACAAAAACCCTACTTCTGTCCCCATCGAAGTAGATTGCGGACCACACAAGGGTGCACATTGATTGCGAGTGGAGCACGTGAACTGTCCGCGCGGGCGGTCGCACACTGTTGACGCCGTCTAGACGATATTGGCGACGAGGTTTTCATGCAATCGAGTTTTGTGTGAGAAAGTATTGACATTGGTAGAGCTGGCTAGGTTTAATATAGTTTTGGAATGATTGTAGCGACATTTTTATTATTCAGCCATTGCTGTCCCACTGCAGGGCAAAGGCCTCCCTCCTTCCACTCTTCGCGATGTAATGCAGTTAAAGGCCAATTCGCTACATAATTGACGACCGATGTGGCGTGGTGGGCGAAGGTCCGCCTGCGACACGGAAGGTTGCGTATATTCGCGCCTTGAGATAAATGTTTTTACGATCTGCAAATATTTATTCCGGGTGTTCTGGGTATTTTATATGTCTAATAAAAATATCTATCTATATAAATCTAATGTATTGTATTATGTATGTCAGTCTTCTATTACCCACAACACAAGCTCTGCTTAGCTTGGGGCTAGATGATGTTGGGTGGATTGTCCAGCATTATTTAATTATTTATTTAATTAACAGTAATGTAACTTTTATAGCGCTTTTCATACTGAACGAATTTCATAATATTTACGTAGTAACCAACGAAAGTTGATAAAATGTTTTCTCATAGCTACTTTGAGCAAATTTTGAGACACAAATGAGTTGCTTTCGAGTCTCGATCGTAACTCACATGTCATCCATAGTAAGGGTAAGATGACACTTGTAGTTGGGATTGCACTATTTTTTTCTTGTCGCGTCTAGCTGTTTTGCCTTTTAGTTAAGTGGCGTAGCAAATTTTAACTAATTCACTTAAAGCCGCCATATTTTTTTAATAGTTTTTTTGGCGTCGCAATTTGTGCTTTTTGAAAGGGTTGGCGGCACGTTTTTGTACGAAATATTTTGAACTTTTAAGTTAAAGGCTGAAAATTTAACTCCAAAATTGATCGAATTTACTGTTTTTTTTATAAAGTTTAGTTTTTTTATGTTATTTTTTTTAAAGCTGGGGCCACACCAGCGGGCTACGGCGAATATTCGTGTTAACGCAATGTATGTGGCCGGGTACATCGTGTCATCGCTTAGTATATCGCCTTTATCCGAACACGATGATTTTGTCGCGCCAACACCATCACGGAAGATCAGCGTTGTAGTAGTCATACTACTACAACACATGTCATGCTGAGTGATGGCCTGCTGTGTGGTCACGAACATTGCAACACAAATTGTTTGTAAGTATATCTTTGATTTCATGTGACACAAAATAAAGTTTTTCTTCTTTCTAATTTACTTTAAATACTTCTAAATAACTTATTTTATTGTTTTCAAATTAAAAAATAGAAAATGTGTCTCTTAACGTTTTTTTTTTTAGTTTGGGCTCGCACATTCTTAACGTTCTACTAATCTATCTCTCTATTTTTTTTTCTTATGTCAAATAAGAAGTTTTTTTTTAATTGCTCTTCGGAGTAGGCTAAAGTTTTAGAACCATACCGCCTATTCTTACGTAAATGTTTTTCTCTTAAATTAGTTTATTTTCTTTATTATTTTATTTACAACGTCTTCCCGCCATCCTGGAGATGGCGGGACTCAAATAAGAAGTGCAAAACCAGCTATTGTTTTCGCAAAGAGGTCGGAGGTTCAAAAAGGAAATATACAAAATGATCATACATCATAAAACGTGTCAAGATGAGAACCGCACTGTCCGAATGATTCGCACCAAATGTGCATTGTAAACAAACATTACGATGGGAATTAAAGATTACTGTAATTATAATCTCACTACCTGATACCCGCGACTTTGTCTGCACAAGATTTGTCTTTATTTTTTATTGTATAAAAAAAACAACAAAAATATATTATTTAATGGTAGGGCAAAATTGAGTTTTAATTAGTATTACGAATAAGTAAGTTTTCTTTCCAATTGTATTTTAATTATTTATACAAAAAATCATCAATTCTCTGAATATTTTTATTTATAGGTAAATTAAATATAAGGAAATAAATATTCACGGCTACTTCACACATCACACTCTAGTCCCAAACTAAGCTAAGCTTTTACTATGGGAACTAGACTGCTGATAGAATACTTAATATACATTTTTTTAAATACTTACATACATAGAATGCATAGTAACATCTAGACAAAGAACCAATATTTATGTTCAAGACACAAACATTTGCTCTGGGTGGGAATCGAACCCACGACCCACAGCATGGAAGGCAGTGCTACTACCAACAAAGCTGTGATGCCTGTCAAATATGAATTACTGCTTTATAGTCTGTGTGTTATTCTGATATATTATTGTAAAGTTTTATTAAAATCTATCATACACTGAAAAAATTATTTAGTTGAATCAACATTTATTCAACCTATTTTTTGTGTTAATATAGAACCTACATAGAATATTTGTTAAATCAAACAAACCGAAATTGTTACTTTTAAAAGGTAAATTTAACCAAACCCAGTGAGGTTGTTTCAACACTGTTTTGAAATGGTAATATCAACTAGTTTATTATAGGTTATCAGAACATTCAACTTTTCAACTATTTTTTTTTGTTGATATAGAACCTACCTTTAATAAATAGTTGAATCAATTAACCTTAAATGTGTTTCTTGTAGGGTAAATTTAACCAAACCATGAGCTAAGTTAGTTTAACACCTACTTGTAACAGGTAAATTTAACCAAACCACCAGTTAGGTTGTTTTAACACTATTTTGAAATAGTTATTTTAACTATATTATTAAACCTGTATTTTTAAGTATATAGTGCCTAAGTTGTAACAACCTAATTTTCATGATAAACTTAACCTGTATTTTTAAGTTGAAACAACTTGTGGTGTTTTGTTAAATGAACCTCTGCTTTGTGGTAAAATCTACCTAGGTCATAATAGTATTTTTGACATAGGTGTAATGTAGATTCGACACGTAGCAATAGGTTAGAATAACTTAAATTAGGTGGTAAAATTAACCTGTGTATATTGGTATTCTTGACTGTTGTAAATGTAGTATTAACATGTGAAATTAAGTTGTAACAACCTAATTTTCATGATAAACTTAACCTGTATTTTTAAGTTGAAACAACTTGTGGTGTTTTGTTAAATGAACCTCTGCTTTGTGGTAAAATCTACCTAGGTCATAATAGTATTTTTGACATAGGTGTAATGTAGATTCGACACGTAGCAATAGGTTAGAATAACCTAAATTAGGTGGTAAAATTAACCTGTGTATATTGGTATTCTTGACTGTTGTAAATGTAGTATTAACATGTGAAATTAAGTTATAACAACCTAATTTTCATGATAAACTTAACCTGTATTTTTAAGTTGAAACAACTTGTGGTGTTTTGTTAAATGAACCTCTGCTTTGTGGTAAAATCTACCTAGATCATAATAGTATTTTTGACGAAAGTGTAATGTAGAATCTACATGTAACAATAGGTTAGAATAAACTAAATTTAGTGGTAAAATTAACCTTCGATATTGGCATTCTTGACTGTTGTAAAGGTAGTATTGACATGTGACATTTAGTTAAAATTACTTGTTATTGGTAAAATCAACCTGCATTTATTAGTAATATCTACCTACAATATAAAGTATTTTTGACAAAGGTGTAATGTTGAAACGATACGCCTCAATAGATTAGAATAACATACTATACAATACAAATCTCTTTATTGCATATACCACAGACATAGTAGGTACAAAAAAAAAGAAACTTAAACTAGAGTAATACAATTGGCGGTATTATTGCTTAAAGCAATCTCTTACTTTTGTACTTACCATGTAGGCTATGAAAAATGATCTGTCCGGTGATCATTATGGTTTGAAACTGGACTATGCCGGCATGATAAGTGCAAATGCTATTCTAACCTATCGCTACATTACATACATACACCTCTAGGTGTATGCATGTAATGTAGCTTTACAACAAAGCCTAATTCAACATTATACCGACTTCTTCCGTGCATGCAGATTGATTTTACAAACATAATATTAAAGTAAATTCTGTATAAACAAGTATTTTTACATTTCAGGTTAACTTATTACTTAGCTAATTACAAAATACTAATATAATATTGACACCACTCAATGCAGGCTTATTCTACAATACACTCTCATGAAAATACTTACCTACCTATAAAGGAAATCTAATTATAGACAATTAAATAAAAAAGTTATAGATCATTATTACACATTTATTTAACCATAAAAAAACATAATAAACACATAATACAACTTATATTATTCAAATGAAGTAACTAGCAAATCGTCCAATACGTATAGACATTTAGCGAGAGAATGTCAAAGTTTGCCAAACAAACTAACAATTATTAGTAGATTTAACAAATACGTTTAGTACCTATGTTTTCAAATGTAATTACCGTTTTCTGGATCGTAGCGTAATGGCCATTTGCCATTAGTTGTTAGGCCTAACAATCGAGTGAATATCACTTTTTTAGGCCTAACAACCAATAATCGTAATCGCTACGATCCAAAAAACGGTAGTAATTACATTTGCATGCCAGACTAGACCTACCGGTAGCGACACTTTTTTATATAAATAATAGAATTTAAGGGTAGTTACCTACAGGACATACTCTGCTATATTTAAAAAAAATGCCTAAGGCCAACAAACAGTATGTACCTGCATTAACGCCAGAATAAAACTTAACCATTACAGTTGACAGACTCACAAACTTAACTTAACTTATAGCTTGTTCATTATGAACACTAGCCTAAAACTAACCAGCTGCGGAACCTATGTTGCAAGGCCCGACTTTAAACGTCCTGTAGGTCTAGTCTGTCATGCAAATGTAATTACCGTTTTTTGGATCATAGCGTAAAGCCCATTCGCCATTAGTTGTTAGGCCTAACAATAGTTTAATCACCATAGTGATAAAACTTTGTTAGGCCTAACAACCAATAATCGTAATCGCTACGATCCAAAAAACGGTAGTAATTACATTTGCATGCCAGACTAGACCTACCGGTAGCGACATTTTTTTTTATATAAATAATAGAATTTAAGGGTAGTTACCTACAGGACATACTCTGCTATATTTAAAAAAAATGCCTAAGGCCAACAAACAGTATGTACCTGCATTAACACCAGAAAAACCTAACCATACCTAACAATGACAGACTCTATTTCTAAACAACACATCACTAGCACAAAAATCTGTGAGTAATAGATCTGAATGTAATTTACCAGTTTATATCCAAAGTTTTGTTTCAAAATAGGATATTTTGTAATATTTCTTGCAGTTGTTTCGTTTTATCATTATAGTCTTTCTCGACCCGGTACGCTCTTGTTGCCAGCCAGTTGCGCACCTCTTGGAACGGTTCTTTATGGTATTTTAGCCAGATGACCAGCTCATCATTTTCTGAAACCAAAAAGCAGAGGTATGATAAATAATTGCAAAGCGATGTGTAGGTATATTAAACAAACATAATACCTATTATACTAAAGTATTACCGATGATTATGTTCTCTTCGACCTCAGAATCTTGTTTTTCATCATCATTATATTTGCGTTTCCTTGATATGACCCCCTCTTTTTTTAGGACGCGTCTTTGATTGTTATACCTGTCCACTAGTTTTCCTCTGGCAGGAATCGTTTTTTTGTTTGTTACTATGGCCGGGATGTAGTAGGTTTCCTAGAAAAAAAAAAATTATGCAAGGATAGTGAACATGAATAGTGGTATGAACTTGAATCAATTTTGTAAACACACTAGTATGTGTCCAATTATGACCATTTTTTTGAAAGGAATCATAACTATGCTTCTACTACTACTGTATGACTTTAAAGATGAAACATATAGGTATATAACATAACGGAGATACAGATACATATACATAGACAGGAACATGACGCTCACTATTGTCACTAACTACGTCGCACTACGATAACTACGCTTTCTACGACTACGACGACTTTAAAGATGAAAAATATATAATAGGTAGGTATAAGTAATATAACGGAGATACACATCATAGATACCTACATATCGCTCACTATTGTCACTAACTAGGTACGTCGCACTACTATTATTTATTTATACTAGGTAGGTAGGGTACTTGGCAAAGAATGTACTATAGGTATCATAAATAGGCTGGTAGGTATATAAACCTTATGTTCTGTTGGAACAAAGCGAGTGATAGCCTCTGATAAAACAATGAAGTCTTCTTTTTTTATGCACTGATATTTGTTAATATACCACTCCACAATGCTTTTTGTTAGATATGATCTGCTAGTCGCATCAAGCTTATAGCTTGATTTCAGACGGGCCAGAACCAGTTTTCCATAACTGTTCTCATTAAGAATGGTGGGTATATCTATACTCTAAAATAGAACAGTACAAAAAAAGTAAGAAACATGTGTACAAAAAAAAGTAAAAAAACATAAGGAAAACGTGTGTGTCATAATAAAATTATGAAGAATCCAAACTTACATTAAGTATTTGCTTTGGGTCAGCATCCGTTTTTACGCTACAGCATAAGCTACTATGACTAGAGCACGTTGTAGGGCTTGCAGGAGCAGAATTTGTGTCTTCCGATGCAGTTTCCTGTAAAATAATAAACCAAGTTAAAACTTTAGATTTTCTAGTTTTCTCTCCGTGCGACTTAACTAGAGACTTCACGCTGTGACGTCAACAATAAAAACTCAACAGAAATATTATCGTATGATTCAAAACTAGGTAGGTACCAATAAAATACTAATTAAAAATCATTTTTTTAAACAAGCTTTTATTTAAATGCTCTAAAACGAACAAAATAAATTTTGAATGCAATCAAACCCACCATTATATTAAATTATAAAATTTATATTGATATAAATAAAAGCTTGTCGCGCATGAACTTTAGTGGCGTTGTAAGTAGGTTTAAATTCGCATTTTTTTTCTCTTAGAGTCGACTTTCTGTACTTGTACTATTACTTATTCTGTGGTAGTACGTACGTACCTTACTACGCGTAGGTATAAGTTAACATTATTTTTGTGTTAAAATAACATTTTGTGACGTATTTGATATACCCACTACATTTTGTTAGTGCTTCCATAACCTATGGTAAGTAGGTACCTACCTAAATAAATAGGTGATTAAAAAATTTATAATACTAATTACCTATAATTAGAGATTAAATTTAGTACCTATAATTAATTAACAAGTGAGATTAAAATACCTAATAAAAATAATAGAGATAGGTTTACTTACATGGGTTATTTTTTCCAGCTTCCTCACACCGACTCTGAATAATATTCTTTCTTTTATAAGCGGCACTAATTCTTTTTTATTTCGTTATCCTGTATTTCTGTGAGTAAATCTATAGTGATTTCATTATCTGAAAAACAAAACAAATATTATTACTTAGATACCTACGTAAGTTCCTTAGGTACCTACCAACCTACCACCTAACCTATCGTAGTTTCGGTACACGATCTCGGTAGTTTACTATAAAAAATAACTAGGTACCTTGGTACCTTACCTACTGGCTACTACTAGGTACCTATACTTGTAGTATTATGTGTAGGTATACCTACCTACCTACGTTGCAGTGCCGTCTTATGTCTACCGCCCTGGTTTTCTACTCACCGACACATACCTACCTACATACGCGACGCGCGCCGCACTGTAAATTCAAATGAACTTATACCTAATTGTAGTGCTATAGAGATCATTTTTCTTTAGGTGCGAGCGCCCGGACGGCTTTGTCAAAAGGCGGACGCACAGTTGCCGCGCCGCGCGCCCATTTTAAATGAACTTACACTTTATTGACTTTGACTTAGAGATCATTTTGCTTCAAGTGCGGGCGACCGGGCGGCAAAGTGTCAAAGGCTTAGAGAATTTGCCGCGCGCGTATTATTAAATAAAATTGTTATTTGTGTAGTAGGTAATAAGAGTCATTTTAACTTGCACATCATGAGCAGTATGACAAGCACCGAAAGCGTAATAAAAGTAAAACGAACAATGATTATTGTTGATGACAATTTTTTTTTATTTAATTTTGCGCATAGGTAGGTACGTGTTTGTCGTAACCTGTATATGAAACTGTGCAATGGCGTTAAGTTCAATGAAATATCTAAATATTCATTAATCAGCGCTCGGCAGGCGCCCACGGGCGCTCCGCACCCGGGTGCACCGCACCCCTTGCACCCCCGGGTAAAGACCCTGCTACTATTAACCTAGATTTTATGTAGATTGCACCTAGAATATGTGGTAGAAACAATACCACATATTCTAGGTGCAATCTACATAAAATCTAGGTTAATTTAACTTATTACTTCTTGTTCGTATTAGGTTACCTAGGTAGGTAACAGCACTGAGTAGGTACTCAGTGCTGTTTTATGTACTGAGTACATAAAACTACTACGAGCTACATAAAATCTATGTTATGTTACTTACCTACTTGTAGATAAATTACTTATTTAGCTACAATTAGTAATTTCATCATGATCAGACTGGCGTTTCATACATTATATTATGTAAGGTAAGTACTTACCACAAAAAATTTTAATTGTCTCTTCAGATAAACCCCAGTCTCGGAGATATACTGGCACCAGTGATTTCTCAAAATCTTCCATATTTACTTAAGGTACCACTGAATCAACGATACGTATCACTAAACTCACCTTTTATTTGGTTTGTTCTATTAAACCACTTTTAGCAGTGGCATTTATTAATTAAAATTAATAAAGTTTAACGTATAGTAAGTACGTCGCGGGCGCCGGCGCCGGCGGCGCCGGGCAGACTAAACAAACGCAACGAACGCGCACTTGCGGAGTTGCGGTTGGATTTGATTGAAGTCAACAGTGTTGCCAGGTCACATTTTTACAGTACCCTTGGCTTGGTTTCAATTTACCCTAGATTCTGTATAATTTTGAAAATAAACATTAAATGTAATGTATTGAGAAATACATCGATGTTCCTAAAACATCGATTGTTTTCGCAATGAATGTTTAGGCCTTAAAGAAAACTAAGTAAGAACAAGGAAAAATATGTATTAAAATTCACGATCACACAGCAAATAACCAGCTATATTTTATTAATTGCTCTAGTTGTCATTGTCATTATAGTGTCGCTTGGTCAATAAATTAAGTAGATTAGCTAAATTGGGTTATTTCAGGGCCAATACTTGTAAATAAAATTAATAAAAAAAAACCTAAAACTATACAGGGTCCGTAACTGTATAGTATAGTATAGTACTGTAGCCCATTCATTATAAGATCTTCACACGTTATGGAATGCAAATAAAGATATGAATATAAAGCCCCTTAAAAATCCCATTCCACTTATTTACCGCCTAAATTTGGGGGGTTATATATATTAATACCCTTTAGTTGGGAACCCTGTTTTGGTTTTAATTTTGCTATGCGGCTCCGCGGCAGCGGCAAAGGAAACCTAACCAATTCAACCGTATTTCTCACGAACTAGGTACTAATGCTATCAACTTGAAATTTGGAACAGTTTTTGTCTAAAAAATCGAAGTGGGGCTACTATGGTATGTGGGGTATCATATGAAAGAGCGCTATTTGCACATTCTCAAGCACTTATTTTTTTTACGCTGCATATAGCGTATAAAATATAAGTAGTTTTTGAGTTTTGACGAAAAATTAAAAAAAAAACCGTCCCTTATCTCCGAAGTTTGCATAGAAAAAAAACTGAAATTATTTCATGGCACATGGGGCGGCGATGAGAGGCTGATATTTAAAAAAATGAAAAAAAAAAATTGCCCGGTCCAGGATTTTAGCGTGTGAAGTGGTGAGGTTTTTACACCATGGCAGCTAGCTGGCCTCTTGTTGTATGTACAGGTCAAGTGGAGTTATTTATAGGGCTATCTCCATGGCTGCTGTTGGGGTGGTTTTCATGCAGCCAGTGATAGCTTAAAAGGCTTGTCGCTGGAACCATTGGAGTCCGGTGATGGTGGTCGAGAGTTCTGTCCTCGTTCACCAAACCAGAACGCCATAATATGCCAACCTTGGCCTGATCACCGCTTTGTATAGCCATATAGTAATCTTTGGAGAGAGCCCCCCGGTCTTTCCTAACATTTTTGTTTTACATTGGAAGAGTGCATTGTGCACTTGTTGAGATTATAGTCAAGATGATTTTCCAGAGCAATTTGCTATCAAGAATAAGTAGTTGACCTCTTCTTGAATATTATCAGTTTCGCTTTTCGGGATTAGCCGATAGCTAGTGCTTTGAACACCAAGCTCGCGCTTGTTTTTGATTTTCTCATGAGATCACTTAAGATGCCCTCGAATTTCCCCGAGGACCTTGCGAGTCTGTTTTTGCAATCAATTTTGTAAATTTAGCTACGTTCGCTTGTTGATACGACTTATGCAATATAGTTGAATTAAACATTATTTATTGTTTTTTTTTAATTTCTAGCAAAAGGTTAAAATATTTATGTTATTTTGACTAAATGTATCTGTTGATTCTACTATGTAATGAAATGTTAGGTGTTGACAACTACTCACAATAGTCATTTTAACCAATTTGCTTTGTTTATTAAAATATTTGCAAATAGTTGAATCAATTTTGTAAATTTAGCTACGTTCGCTTGTTGATACAACTTTTGCAATATGGTTGAATCAAACATTATTTATTGGTTGTATAAATTTCTAGCAAAAGGTTAAAATATTTTTGTTATTTTGACTAAATTTATCTGTTGATTCTACTATGTAATGAAATGTTAGGTGTTGACAACTATTCACAATAGTTATTTTAACCAATTTGCTTTGTTTATTAAAATATTTGCAAATAGTTGAATCAATTGCGTAAATTTAGCTACATTCGCTTGTTGATACAACTTTTGCAATATGGTTGAATCAAACATTATTTATTGGTTGTATAAATTTCTAGCAAAAGGTTAAAATATTTTTGTTATTTTGACTAAATTTATCTGTTGATTCTACTATGTAATGAAATGTTAGGTGTTGACAACTATTCACAATAGTTATTTTAACCAATTTGCTTTGTTTATTAAAATATTTGCAAATAGTTGAATCAATTGTGTAAATTTAGCTACATTCGCTTGTTGATACAACTTTTGCAATATGGTTGAATCAAACATTATTTATTGGTTGTATAAATTTCTAGCAAAAGGTTAAAATATTTTTGTTATTTTGACTAAATTTATCTGTTGATTCTACTATGTAATGAAATGTTAGGTGTTGACAACTATTCACAATAGTTATTTTAACCAATTTGCTTTGTTTATTAAAATATTTGCAAATAGTTGAATCAATTGTGTAAATTTAGCTACGTTCGCTTGTTGATACAACTTTTGCAATATGGTTGAATCAAACATTATTTATTGGTTGTATAAATTTCTAGCAAAAGGTTAAAATATTTTTGTTATTTTGACTAAATTTATCTGTTGATTCTTCTATGTAATGAAATGTTAGGTGTTGACAACTATTCACAATAGTCATTTTAACCAATTTGCTTTGTTGTTTAAAATATTTGCAAATAGTTGAATTAATTTTGTAACTTTGACTAAGTTCATTTGCTGATTCAACTTAACATTATGTTGACATTACCGAATTATTAGTTAAATTGACCGCTATGCGATTATACATGAAAAAATATGTTAGCTTAACCCATTTTTTTGGTTGTAACAACAATTAGATTTTAACTTTTTTTAATTTGTTCTATTAAATGTAGTACTACGGTTGTCACAACGTAATTTATTGTTGCCTCAACTGTTAAGGAATCAACATTCAGAAATTCAACTATTAGTTTTCTCAGTGTAGTCACAGACTCACATTATTTTACAAGAACTCTTATTGAATTCATATTTCAAAAATCGTACTCTTTTTTTTTATCATTGCGCCCCACTGCAAAGCTTTGCAAGTTCATTCAGTCTGTTCTTTTTTGAATCATGATGAATGGAACCGTTTTTTTTTAAACACGTCAATTAACCTCATTTCACATCACCTCTGGGAATCTCAGAAACGTGTCAGCAATTAACTGATTGTCGAGGCAATAAGCAACACTAACTTGTAAACAGTGCATTACCGCTCATCCTCTCAGGATCGATAGTGTTGGATGTTTATCGATTAAATTATATCGATATTTTTCATGTTACCGCAGGTTATGTAATAATTACTCTTTTATTGTGTAATCAAATTGATAGGATAGTTTGATAGAAGTTTACATGAAAGATAAAATTATTGATATCTATCTATGTAATGTATTGTATTAAGTATGTCTTCTAGTACCCATAACACAAGCTCTACTTAGCTTGGGGCTAGATGATGTTGCGTGGATTGTCCAGCATTATTTATTTATTTATTTATTGATAATACATTTTTAAATTAGTATATTATAATAAAAACTTGACATGGAAGGGACATGGAAGGGACACCTGGACGGAACGAAGTTCTTAAGTTAATATCTGGGTTGCTTTCTATGAGAGAGAGACAGACAGAGAAACCCGCGCACGCCGCACGGCTTACAACTATAGCAAAAAGTGTCGTTACAACTTTTGGTCTTAATTTTTTCCGTCTAGACTTTCGCAACGCGCGATAATGAACGTCGTTTATTATTTGTGGCAATCGCATCACATAACTAGCCTAAAGGGTGCATGGAAAGAGCCTCCTCGTGGCGCACACCGGTAACAGCTAGGCACGGCAAAGCAGTGTCTAGTCTGGCTAATCTTTCCGACACGATGCTACAACAAAATACAGTTGTATATAATATTAAAATGATTAACAACCAAAATGGCATACCGTTGCCGGATCATTTAAATGATCCCGACATAATAAACACACACTTTTTAAATGTACCTGGTGATGGCGAAATCGATAAGACAACGCTTCACTATTTTGAAAACACCAAACTATTCAACAATGAATTTACTTTAGAACAAATTAGCTCTGATACTATTTTAAAAACTATACAAAATATACAAACAAATGCGACAGGTCATGATCTTATAAATGCAGAAATGATAAAACTCACACTACCTGAAACTTTAACAGTAATAACAGAAATTATAAACCGTTCGATAGCTACTAATACCTTTCCCGGGCCCTGGAAACGTGCGTTAGTCAAACCCATCCCTAAATCAAAGACACTGGAAGAGCTTAAAGACTTACGACCAATAAGTATTCTTCCAACTCTCTCGAAAGTGTTGGAGAGAGTGGTGTTCAGTCAAATAGAAAGGTACATTGATCAACAAAATATCATTCCACCTCATCAGTCAGGATTTAGGAAAAATCATGGGACGGAGACAGCGCTCGCTAAAGTTAGTGATGATATCATAACTGCCTCTGATTCAGGATTATGTAGCATATTAGTGCTCCTAGATTTTTCCCGCGCATTCGATTGTTTAAATCCTAAGCTTCTATTAGCGAAATTATCATACTATGGATTTTCAGCATCCACATGTGCCTGGTTCAAGTCATACCTTTGTGGAAGAGAGCAGATGGTGGAAACTGAAAATCACAGTAAACTTAAAAAATACTCCCAAGTAGCACAGCTGGAGAGAGGAGTCCCACAAGGCTCTATTTTAAGCCCAATACTCTTCTCTATCTTCACAGCTGATTTACCGAAACTCATTCAAACTTGTAAATACCATTTATACGCAGACGATACACAGCTTTATTACTCCTTTAAATGCGAAGACACAACTAGGGCCCTAAACCTAATCAATAGTGATTTAAATACTATCTTCGACTGGGCAAAAAAAAATTCGCTAATCCTGAACCCGTCAAAATCAAAATTTTTAATATTAGGTACTAAAAGCCAAATCGATAAAACCCTGACATACGATCCTAATCTTACAGTAGATGGCGTAGATATTCCCCTGGTAACACAGGCTCGTAATCTAGGGTTAATAGTAGACAGCCAATTGAGATTCGAACAACATATTAATGAAAAAATAAAATCAGCTTTCTATAAGTTAAAAGCAATGTATAATAAAAGAAAATATCTTTCAGAAGAAGTAAGGCTACTTCTGTGTAATAGTTTAGTTTTATCCCCTTTCAATTATTGTAGCGTGGTTTATGGTCCTCGATTATGGGCTAGAACTGAAAACTCAATTCAACGAGTGCAAAATGCGTGTATGAGGTTCTGTTTTAAAATCCCTAGAAGAGATCATATAACACCTTTCCTTGTTAAGAACAACATACTAAATATGAAACTTAGAAGAGAACTACATTTGGCTTGCACAACACAAAGAATTATTTGGAATAAACTCCCAGAATATCTTTTTGAAAAATTAATCTGGATAAAAGATATACATCACACAAACACTCGCTCTAAAACTCTCGACAAGCTTCTTATACAAAAACATAAAACAAATGGGTACAAGGGATGTTTCAAATATAGTGCATCAAAGATTTGGAATGATCTGCCACCTCCACTTAGGAAAAAAATGGGAAGTAACACATTTAAAATTAAACTTAAAGTAATGCTTCTATGTAGACAACAATGTAATTTTGAAAATACTTTTAAGAAGAACAATAGCAAAAAAAAAAAAAGCAAAAATATAGTAGGTACGAAATAAAAATCATTAACTTTTAACAATTCAACAAAAAGAGCATGACAATGAGCAATGAACCTAACTACTCGTACCGAATACAAATCCAGAACACTCATTCAAGCTGTAGCTACATCCTAACACACTCCCAGACATTCATGCTCCTCATTCGCATACACATATGACACTCACGCAACATACACTTTTAGGTACACAGTCATACAAAATATATTGAATGCAGATCGAGAATACTCATTCAACCGGTACATCCTCACATACTCCCAGACATTCATACTCCTCATACACATATACATATGACACTCACGCAACATACACTTTTAGATACACACTCATACAAAATATATTGAATGCAGATCGAGAATACTCATTCAACCTGTACATCCTCACATACCCCCAGACATTCATACTCCTCATACACATACACATATGACACTCACGCAACATACACTTTTAGATACTCACTCATACAAAATATATTGAATGCAGAACGAGAATACTCATTCAACCTGTACATTCTCACATACTCCCAGACATTTATTCTCCTCATACACATACACATTTAACACTCACTCAACATACATAATTTTGCATCCAACACATACATGTATTTCACATTATAACATTCATCTTTAATTACATTAATCATTAATTAAATTGCCATAATTGCATCTTGAGCTAGTCTATAAGGAATAGGTTAAGGAGGGAATAAAAAAAAAATTACTATTCTAGCCGACGTGCACCTGTCGAGCCCAATTCAGGGATATGCTGAAAATCAGCGTTACACAGACACCGTCTGTGTAACATTTATGCTGAGCATACCCCAATTGCCTCAATACGCTATGGTTGGGTATGATAAAAACACCTTTCGCACGTACATATTATGTACTTACATATATATAATGTATATTTTAAATGTATGTACTCTGCCCCTATTTTATAAGAACCTACCATTAGTTTTAGGCAATAAATGATTTTTCTTTCTTTCTTTCTTCTTTCTTTGTAGCATTGACACGATAAGAAGAAGAAGAAGAAGACTAGCCTAAATAATCGATATCGATGAGCCCTTTTCCCCTCCCTACAACAGGACGCACTTTACTGCATTACCCGCGGCTTGGGTTACAGCACGTGCGCCGGATGCGTCGTCAGGTAAACAAATACCCGTCACTTGCACATCACTAGCGTACAACTTCGATAAAGGGTACCTAACTAGTAGCCGGTAATAGATTCATTTGAAAATAGAACATTTAAATCTTATTTTCGAACGTTCCTTTTTTTAACATTTGGAAGTAGCTGGCCGGTTATAGATTCATTTGAACATTTATTCTCATTTTCGAACGTTCTTTTTTTGAACATTAGCGAACATTTCGATTTATGTAGCTGGCCGGTAATAGATTCGTTTAAAAATCAGCAATCATACAACTCGATATATTTTGAATATGGAATATTTTAAGGAATTGTTCTCAATGTTTTTAGATAATAGATACCTAAAGATATACTTTTTTTCTGGGTAAATAAATTGAAAATTATGTATTAGGTACTTCTCGTACAAAAAATTATCAAATATCTATTTTATCTATTGCAGTTGAATGTATTACTTTTTATACAAAATATATAAATCATCATGATAAATATTTAATTTTAATCTACATCATTTAGTGTTTTGTAAGTAGAAAATCTTCTAAAGCGCAGTTTCCCCTTAACATCAGTACAAGAGCGTTCAAACGAGCTCCTCGGTTGAATCTTACAGAATTCTTCAACCGGAAGTCGAACCTTAGTATTTTCATAATGTCGACTTCCCGCGTCGAGGTATTCATATGATAATTTTATTTGAAGCACATTGCTAGGGAGTGCGGAGACTACTTTTCAAAAATATTTTTTATTTAAATATTTTTTTTATCGCTTTATTAGAATTCGCACATTTACAAATCAGTTAGTAGCAATTTTTCATATAAAGGTTGTTTCCTAGCTACAGAGATAATTTATAAACAATTTTAAACATCTATTTCAAACAAATTAATGTGCTAAATTTAAAATGCGTCCCACAAAATGAGAATATTTGTAATGAATTATTCAAGTTCTGATTGTTCTTATTAAAAAAAATGTTTCTTTAAAGCTTATATGACTAATTCAAGATCTGATCTTATTATTAAAAAAAAATAATTCAAACTTGTTCCTATTTCAAAAAATGTTTTTATATAGCTATTGAGACTCATTCAAGATATGAACTGTCTCTAATTTCAAAAAAATCGAATTAAAAATAGTTCCTTTTTTTTCTACACACATTTTGTGCATTTGCCATTTTACAATACTTTTTTTTAATGTTTGTATAAAGCTGCGTCCACACTAGCTGACTCGTAAAACTTGAAAGTCGAAGTAACAATTTGCGCGGTGATTTCGCGGCATTCTTCACTTCGCGCGGAGTGGATCTTCAACTGCAAGTGATTAGGAACTTTTCCTTAATAATTTTGCCATTTATGTATGTAACGTGAAATAAAATTATTTGGTGACATTTTTATCACTAAGAAATATATAAAAATGTATCTGTCTATGTGTACTTATTAACTTATTAATGTACTTACTTACTTACCTATTTACAAAACATTTCAATTGAAGCTTTATTCAGTTTTTCACAATAAAAATGTACTGTAAGTAATTAATTAATATAAATTGTGAGCTTTTTCAGACACTGCTACACTTTAATACCTAACTGTTAACATTGTGAAGTATATGTACTTACTACTTATCAAAAATTTACCAAAAAAAACTTTTTTGACTTTCTTTCACTAAACAAGTTTTGACATCCATTCATGTTTTAAAACTCCATATTTTTTTCCTAGGATTTTTATTCTTTTACCTAGGAAAAAGAGGCAGACCTTTCTGAATGGTGAAGGAAAGCCCGTGTACGGGAATAAAATAAAATTATTTAAGAAAGTATTCTATCAGCAATCTAGTTCCCATAGTACAAGCTTTGCTTAGTTTGGGACTACAGTTGATAAGTGAAATGTTCTTGAATATTCATTTATTTATACTTACCTACTTTGTATACTTACCTATAGTAGTATGGTTGGATATTGTACCCTAAATCAAATGGGATTTCAATGAAAATACACAAATTAGATCTATGATTGCACTTTTATTAATAACTATTTTTGTACTATTTACAAACGTGCTGAAAAGATTATTTTATCTTTATTTATGATTTAACCCAAATTATTTAAATTACTGGGTAAATGAACAATAATTTATGCTACACTTAAAAATAATAAACTTTTACAATAACATTTACTTAATTCATAATTATTTACAACAAAATTAACTAAACAGTAACAATTTCTACTAACTACGTTCTTTGGCTAACTAAACTTTGGTGTTGATTTACTTCTTTGGTTTTGATTTAAAACAGTTATTTTTATCGAAACTGTTTTTTTTTTAATTTAGTTCTCAATCTCAATATTACTGGCCATACTCTGATTACTATTCTCATTCGCGTCCACACTCTGTACAGTTTTCGGTTTTCCTTTTTCGGAACTTTCACCGAATCTTTCCGTTCTTTCAACGTCACATTGCATTGGCATACCAAAAGCAGGATGACCGGGGTAATACATGTAGGATAGTGGCAAGTTGGGGTAATTTACCCCTAAATGGGGAGCGTAGAGCGATTGCAACACTGCTTGGTTGTAGGACTCTTGAAGTAGAGTCTTGTACTCTGGGTTTTTAGCGAAATCCACACCGTAGACTCCAGCAAAATGCTTCCAAATCGGAGACCCTTCTAACAAGTTTGGTGGGGTAAACAGGGCTGGATTTAAACTCTTCCCCAACATAGGGTTTTGGTAGCTTTTAATGTCGGGTAAGCTGGGTTGACCGTTGTTATTTACAAGAACTTTAACTGCAACTTTTCTCGCGTGGTTCGCGGCCGCTGCTGCCGCTGCCAGCATCCCATTCTCTTGCATCTGTAGCTGCTTTCTCTTCGTTTTGTACCTTCTATTTTGGAACCAGATCTTGACCTGTGTCTCCGTCAACTTTAAGTTTAAAGCTAGATCAGCTCGTTCTGGTCCTGAAAGGTATCGTTGCTGGCTGAACCGTCGCTCGAGCTCGTAGACTTGTGCGTGCGAGAATGCGGCTCGCGAACGCTTTTTTCTCCCTGAATTTTGGGAGTAATCTGTGTGCGGGTAATTTGGGGAGATGTGGTTATCGCTAGGGGTGGAACACTTTCGTGGTTCGTAGAGGAAGGGCTTGTAGACGATGTCGGAGGTGGGGGAGGCTCGGCGCGGCGAGGTGGTGTGTGATGAGCGGGAATCGTAGTCATCTGTAACAACAAACAAAAGAAATATAGAACTTTGAAATGTATATATTGGTTCTGTTTATGACTTGACTTACAAAATAGGTACTTACTTATCTAAAACTAGTTACATTTGCGTTACCTAAAATTAAGTAGTGTGATCGTATCTATATTTGCGAAAAATGTAGGTCTAAGAAAATTTAACGGTTTATCTAATATCTACATCAATATGATTTTTTTAAGTGTAGGTAAGTACTTAATTATCTTCATTATTAAAAAAGCAGTTATCATTTTTTTAGCCCAAAAAAATTACCTGAAGCTAAAACATACATATTTAATTTTTAAACTAAATCATTTAAAAAAATATATTTTAATAAAGCCATTTCACACATTCCCGACCACCCAACTCATTAGGCGACGTTCACACAATCGCAAGGAATCAATTATGGGATATCGCCTCACGCCATCCGCGTATAAAGACACGTGCACAATGGATCCATTACGCAAATTGTCGTCGGTCGTTAGTCGAAACTATTTAAGCGGTAAAAGGATGATTCTAACAGTATTTTTGCGTGTAAAGCTATTGTCAAAGTTTTCGTTCCGGTGGCGTTATTGATGTAGCTTTTTGAATTAGTATAAGTTGCTTTTAATGGAGGTTTAATTTGGAGGCGAAACTATAAGCTTTTAATTAAGTGAGTTCTCTTAATACTTAATTTTTGCTGAATTTTACTGTAGAGTTATTTTTATATAACTTTTACAGCTCAAGGTTCATCTGCTGTTAATTTATCTAAGTAGGAAGAGTTTCTTATAATTATTCTTTGAGGAAGAATAATTATAATAATTTGAAAAGCTTTGGTAGTGTAACGTTTGAGCATAAATGCCATCTAAACCGAGAATTTTGGCAGAACCTGGAATATATTGATTTCAATACTCTAGTTTTATCTCAAAAATCAACAAGATCGACTGTGAAGAAAGAACAAATAGGACGCAGACGAAGTCAGGGATGGAAACTAGTTTACTTAACTAAAAACTATTTATTAGTGAAAGAAGAAGTTGCTCGCGCGATAAGACTAAGCATTCTACATTTTATTCATTTACGTATGGGCTTACGTATTACGTATATTACTGGGCTCATATAGGTGTATTGTTATTGCAATATCTTTAAGTAAAAAACTTTGTTTATTAAGTAGGCTAATGTCCATACCCTGTCGATACATTGACTGCAATTTACATAAAAGGCTAGACGCGTGCGAGCTACAAACCTAGTAATTACTAAATTGAATGCTTCAATAAAGCTTTTAAGCGTCATCACTTATAATAATGAGGGTTTAGTGCAATCGGGTGAAGTGACGGGTAAGGGTAAGTGTAAGTGGCGACGTCGCCGCGAGGCACTGCCCAGTGAGAACGCGCCATTACACATACATTGTCAACCGCGGTAATTATGTGGCGGGTAATTTGAATTTGGATTGTCATTGAGTTGCCATTTTCTTTTTGTTTTTTTTCCTTGCTCGCACATTTTGTGTATTTGCCATGTTTGTTTTTTTTCTTTTTTTTCTGGCGCGCACCTTTTGTTAATTTGTTGTCTTGAAGTGAGTTGGAATTCCAAAAAGTTTTAAGGCAGATGTAAACTAAGTTTTGCCTACTCTACTTGACGACCGATGTCGCGCGGCGAGGGTCCGCCTGCGACGCGGAGGTTGCGGGTTCGGTTCCCGCCTTGTGATAAATGTTTGATACGATCTGCAAATATTTATTCCGGGTGTTCTGGGTATTTTATATGTAAGTACTTATACTTAATAAAAAATATTTATCTTTGTAAGTAATGTTTTGTATTAAGTATGTCAGTCTTATAGTACCTATAACACAAGCTCTACTTAGCTTGGGCTAGATGATGTTGTGTGGATTGTCCAGCATTATTTATTTATCTACTTATAGATAATGAAAAATTGTGAAATCGATTTGAAGCAAAACCAGTGTTTATAAGAAAATGTAATACTTAGATAAAAGCGACAATGTATTTTTATAAAAGCTTACCTGAAAGTTCTGTAACTGAATAATGGTTCTTCCTTGACATGTCCAAGGCTCCGTCATCAGCAAAATCACTGTAGCCGTTACAATCATCATAATACTTCATGTTTTTATCTAAAACCTCCTTTTTAGCAAACTCATCCTCTTTGCTAAACCCGGACGCCTTCAAAAAGTTCATCTTCCCGCCAAAAGAAAACATTCCATTTTCAAACTCGCACTTCGCATCGTTCTCCTTTGTCAAAATATCGTTTATCGAAAATGGCGTTGTCAAATTAGTCTTTTCACTATCTTGAATCATAGAATCTTTGAAATTTAATTTAGATTCCATTTTAAAAACACATAAACTACACTTCACAGCGCGGAGTGATTTCGCCTCACCGCAAAAGCGTTCCTCAACCGAATAAACTTTGCGTGATAGATTGCCCGCCTGTTTGACGTGCTTAAGCCTTAGAGGGAGACAGCGTTACAGTTTTCTTTCAACCCAAGCTTGTGTGGGAAAGAGATGGCGAGAGTTTAGGGCGGTCGTTTTTTAAAAAAGCTCCTGAAGTAGCGTAAGTAGTGGGGATCGTTGAGTTTTTCTTGAAGATGTTTACGTGAATGCGATTTGATCGGAGGGGTCACGTGCATGTTGTGATAATGTGGTGGATTGGCATTTGATATAAGTACGCTAGTTTGTTAATATCATGTATTAACTCTAAGCAATCAACATAAACTTTTGTACGTTTCAAAGGATTAAACTAATATTAGTAAACCAAAATATGTATGTTTCATTTAAGGTTCTATTATACCTATATGTTTTTTTAAGTTAGTTTTTAGTTCAATTTTGAATAATAAATTAAATTGAATAATTACTTACGACTACTACAATTTTATTTTATTCTTCCCATTAATATTATGAATGCGAAAGTTTGTATGGATGTATATGTGGATGGATGTACCTATATGTATGTTCACTCACGCAAATCTTACATAAAAACATTGGAATAATGTAGTTTATACATCAGAATAATGCTTGAATAGGCTAAAATTTATAAAGATCAGCTAGTTATCGATATTGAAAAGTTAAGCAAACTTTTAATATAACCCGAGTGTTTTTAGTTCTCCTTAAAACTCCTTGAAATTACCAGTAAGTTATCAATACGATTGTATTTTTTGAACTCTTATCCCACAACCTAACCCACCAATCTATTCTATTTTATTCTATTCAATCTAACTCTAGTATAGTAGAATATATTTGTTTAGCTCTACTTCTTCTTCTTTTCTTCGTGGCTTTTCGCAGATTAATTCTACTTTACCAGGTAAACAGGTGTCAGTATACAACAGCCAATTCTCTCAACATCAATATCCCTCTGCACTGCCTTGTACTCTAAGAACGTCGTTCTA
This sequence comes from Ecliptopera silaceata, assembly GCA_932527185.1. Classification (NCBI taxonomy): domain Eukaryota; kingdom Metazoa; phylum Arthropoda; class Insecta; order Lepidoptera; family Geometridae; genus Ecliptopera; species Ecliptopera silaceata. The sequence goes on along the minus strand of OW052213.1, from coordinate 4,810,253 downwards.
TCTGTAAGTGCTTGAGTGTATCTATCTATCTCCTTCGCACTCGCCACGATTCACCTGAGCCTATTAACTGTGTCCCTTTCTACGATTAGAGCACAATTTAAACGGACCAATCAGGTGCCAGTGGGCTGAGGAGACCAATAAAAGAAGTGGGAAGAGTGTCAACAGTAATTTTCTTTTTAATTTTTCAATTTTCAAGATTGGAATTCGTGTCAGCCAGTGTTTATTTAGTTAGAAAGATCGTTGTAATAAGTACCTAATTGATGGATATTTTGTTAATGTTGCTATGTATTCTAAATTTTAATATAATGTAGGTACTTATATTAAAAAAAAGGTTTTAGAGTAGGTCTATTATGTCGTGTTTTTTATACTTAATACTTTTTTTTATATTATAATATGATCCGATCATGACGCTGGGGTATCTAAATGATTTAGAAATAGCAATCTAGTTCCCACAGTAGAAGACCTAAGGTTAATCAAAGCTATTTTTTTTGACGTGACAACGTCTTATAATTCGATAGAGCCGGCTGCACGTACGAAAAAACATGACTCATGCGGCGTTACCTCGCTCTAAGGCGTTCCATGAAGTGCAAGCGAGAGCGCGGAACGAGTGACAAAGAAGCACAATCGGCCTTTGAATTCGTTGTCACGTTCAACTATCGTCAGTAAACCGACTTTACAGACAACCATTTATTAGCAAGTTTTTTATTTGATAATTTGAGCTGAGTACGAAATGTCAATTCAAATTGCTCTTGATTGTGTATTAGTCTATAATAATTTGAAAATTAATATATGTAACTAAAATGTTTTGATAAGTATTAGTAAATGTTAAATTCGTAGCAATGTCTACGAATGTCTACGAGTGCTACAATACTCTAGACTTTGATTTAGGTACTTGGTATAATCTTTAATACCTATTGTACCTGCGAGTAATTATGTCTTTTTTGATATTAAGATATATTCAACAAATGTTCTGGAAGGGCGGTCTTACCGCATAGCATGATTTCTTCCAGACAATATTACTAAATCTAAACTAAAACTACTACAAAAATATGAAACATGAAAATTGAATAAAATATGAATAAATAAGAATAAATTTAATAATATATCAACTAATATGTTATGAGTAGGCTTATAAACCAAATTCATTTATTTAAGTATATAAAATACACAAGTGGTATCCGATTGGTACTGATTTGGATCAGTTGAACTATCTATAGGTAGATCGTTTGTGACGGTCTGTAGATAGCTCAACTGTTTCTTATTTATTTCATATGCCAATGTACATTTTGTAAATACTTAGGTATTGTACTTTATAGTCGTAAGTTTGTTTGTGAATAAAAATACACATTTTAATCTTTAAATTTGCGAAAAATACAAAAGATATTACAGCTAAAATAATTTAAGTACATGTACTAATACAGATTATTAATAGGTCGCGGGGTCTATTACATTGATGATCGAGATGAGTGGATGGGATATCGAGTGCTCGACCATAGAGTTATGTCTCTCACTGAAGTGACAATATATTAATATACTTACAAATTTATTCAAGAAAAACAATAGAATTGATTTTTTCTAGTAGTAAAGGTGATCCAAATTTTTTAAACGCTGATTTTACGCATTATCTAATTGAATCAATTTTAATGTTTATTTTATTTAAAAGTGAATGCTCCAAATTTTTTTTAATTTTCAAAATCGAACCAGATTTCTTATTAATTATTGTCAATATCGGTCGAAACTGTATTTTAGTACTTAAAAAAAAGACGTGTGGCACTCGGGCACTGCACCACGGTAAAGCTATTGCATTTTTGCTGGATTACGCATGCGCAGTGTTAGGTTGTTTTCGTTCGGTATTTTCGTTACGGAATTACTGAAAATAAAATGTATTTGCTATCGTACTTTGTTATTATTCAATTGACTTTATCAAGGACACAAAGGATACATAAAATCAAGTTATAGTACGTACGTTTAAATCTATTCTACAAATATTTGTAACTCTACAATATAAGTGGAGATCTGAGTGGCAATAAGTGTTTGCGTCGTTCAGCCAATACCTACCTATCTATAGATAGGTACCTCCATGCAGTATCCTATATCAATCTATCAGAGCTACTAGCTAAGTTCATTGACCTTATATCACCTTCTTTTTCAGTTTTTGTACTCAGATTATAATTAAATACAATAAAAGTAAAATTTACATATCCTTATTATTTAGGAAAATGTTAATATTTAGGCAGCATCGGTAATCATAAGTCAATAAATATAATTTTACCTATCATAAAATACTCTGAATAGTTATAGTTACATATTTTATTAAAAACTTTCTATGATTTCATTAAAGTTAACTTTTTTAACTAGCTAACCTATTTTATGTAATTAATTACGGGTTTCCTCTGCTTACACACATATAAAAAAAACATAAAATTCTTAATCTTTAAAAGTGACATCTGTTTGTTGAACCTATTGAAAAACTTCTACCTATTATGAAAACTGAAAACCTTGGTTCAACCTTTTGTAGCTAAATGATGACTTAGTTCTGCTACTCAACACAAGATGGCGTGTTTTTAAATCTGCAACTTTACTGAAAACTTTTATTATGAAATCTGAAAATAGTTCAACCTCTTCTTAATTGTTGATTTAGTTCTGCTATCGAACACTAGATGACGTGTTTTTAAGGATGCTTTATAAAAGCTTTATAAAGCTCATTAGCTTTTGCTATTCATCAATAGATGGCGCTGTATTGTTCTTAAAAGCAAAGTTTTGTTTGTGATTATTATTTTATTTTCAACTGCTCTTTTGTACTTTACTTTGATACTGACTTTGTTCGTGATGTGTAATTAACCAAAAATTATGATTTTATTATTTCATTTCTATTTATTAATTCTATTGTGATAAAATAACAACAGCGCTATAGGAACTTATGCTGAGTGGTGGCCTTTTTACATTTTTTTTAAATGTTTTATGTCATATACCTATAACGTGTACCTGGTGTAAATAAATATTTCTTTCTTTCTTTCAAATACGAATGCGGACGAAGTTGATGACTAAAGTACCTACTAGCATAACCTTTCCCGTGCCACATTCTCGAATTCAACATATTTACTATAGACTGATGTCGGGCCGATTGGCCTGAACACCCAAGGGTCCTGAAATCAGTCCAACTGGGCTAACCAACGCTCCTATCGATAGAGAAAGTTTATCAAATATACACTCAAATATTTCTGTCTAAAAAATATACAACGCTCCAATATTTCTCCCTATTTCGAACGACACCCGACAATAACCACATGCCGACCACCGTTTAATATTCTGTGTAATTGATACGATAATCGCCCTCTGTTCCAATACATTCAATACCACAGATTTATGTTGACCTAAAGTTGGAATTGACATCAAAAAAGCCGGACTAACTCCGGCTTTTTTGATTCAAAAATAAAAAAGGCTAGAAAATCCGGCGAGATGTAGAGACGATCTGCGGAGTGTAGCAAACACTGGATGAGAAGAGACGAAGACCGGGCTCAGTGGCGCATCTGCAGAGAGACCTACGTCCAGCAGTGAACTGAGACCGTATTCCCTCTCAAAACCTGCCAGTGCCTAGTAACTTATCGGTATTCTGTGGCATTTCTTGTTACCAGTACCTACCCCAAGTACGAGGTTGTGCACACACGGATCGTAGAGACGCGATCGCCGAGCGCCACCGATTTTGTATGGAAATCCAAGCTTCTCAAGAAATCTGCTAGAGGCGCTGCTTGGATCTCCATACGAAATCGGTGGTGCTCGGCGATTGCGTCTCTGCGAGCCGTGTGTGCACAAACTCGTACTTGGGGTACTGATGTGACTATGCCGTTATTATTGATAAGATTTAATAAAGCTGTGATAATATAAAAAACGGTAGGAACCAGGCCGTAAGTTTCTTGCCCGTTCTTCTAGGCTCTGGTCGCGTGGAACTGGCACCTAGAATCACCTAGCATGTAAGACGATTCTAAATGATCCTTGTGATTTTATTGAATAAAGTTTTTTTTTTACTTTTACTATTAAGTACTTTGTCTTATCAGTCCACAAATAATGCAATAGAATCGAGTAGTTACTATAGAAACTGAACATTTAAAACCTGAGAGGTTTTAAGAGGCTCGAATAAGCCGGCTGTAGTCTTTATACAAAATAAAAGCCGGACTCGCACAGCATTAAAACGATGCGCTTTCCTCGTTCGAGGGGTGTGTGGGTTCGTTGTCTGAAGGTGTTGGATTCTGTGATGGATCCAATTAAGCCATTTATAAATTATTATTTTAACCTTTGGTTTTGACGCAGATTTATATGTATTTTTTATTATTTCTGAAATACTGCTTAAACTGATTTTAATTATTTTTATTGTGTTACACAACTGTTACAATCTGTTTGGACAATTGCAGAAATAGGGAATGGAGAAGGACAATAGGGGAAGGAGAAGGAGGGAAAGGACAGTCAGCAACATAAACTACTAACAATTAAATTGTAATAATCAAAAATTTCGCCGTTTGCATAAAGTTTTGAATAGCTTACTAAAAAAAACAGAAAAAGTTCCTAAAGAAGCTTTGTACAATCAACTTGCTATAGAACCTATAGCAAGTGGTTTTTTTTAATTACCTATACGGTATAACTAATTCAAAAAAATATGCTTTGAATCTGATATTTTTATCATCTCAATAAACCATATTATGAATGAAAAATAAAACGAATAAAAGAATATAAAATATTTTGTATTTAATGCTTCTCATTAATAATTAGAACAAATATTCACGCATATAAAAACAATTCCTAACCAAAGAGGTCAAAATCAAAACATGTATCCTGCAAAAAGCGGGGTCAGTTTACAGTGACATTGAGACCCCAATGTCACTATTGAGTCGAGGTTGAATTATTGCTACCATACGGCGTCGCAGGCACATTGGCGCCAACCATAAAAAATATAGAATTATACGCCACATTTACAGCAAGAATGGATTTTTTTATATTAATTCTAAATATATTGTCTACCAAATTGTATATCTAATGTCTTCCGTGTTTGTGCTCGCTGCAACTATATAAAAAAAGAAAAGAAATGTTTCTCAGTAAGTAATTATATGTAATTTTGTGAGAAATAAATAATTCTAACCATATATATTAATTTATTATCACTAGTTTCCGCTTACGGGTTTATAAATGTAAGTAAAGTAAAAAAAAACTTTATTCAATAAAATCACAAGGATCATTTAGAATCGTCTTACATACTAGGTGATTCTAGGTGCCAGTTCCACGCGACCAGAGCCTAGAAGAACGGGCAAGAAACTTACGGCCTGGTTCCTACCGTTTTTTGATCCTTCTTACAAAGAATTACAATTAAACTAAATTAAATACTTAAGTTCCAAGTATGTAGTATAGTTTCTACTCATTTGGATCAGTTGAGCTATCTATAGATCGTTTGCAAGTCTGTAGATAGCTCAACTGTTTCAGTATTTTATATACCTATGTACATTTTGTAAATACTGTAATAGTCTTAAATAAAGTTTTATTAAAATAAAAGCTGTTCCCAAGGTCTGCGGAAACCCTCCATCATCAGACCGTGGCTACTCTTGGAGCTTTCAGCACAAAAATCAGACATCAATCGACAGGGTCACATTCACACCGCACATAAGCCGACCTCGCCGTAGATTATTTAGTAATATTTACAAGTGGTTTTGGGGACCTTATTCATAAAAAAAATATTTAAAGAGATCTAGCGTCACAGCTCCGTTGGTAGTAGCTCTGTCTTTTATGCTGTGGGTCGTGGGCTCGATTCCCAGCTAGAATATTTGTGTGATGAACATAAATATTTGTTGTGTTTATGGGTGTTGCTATGTATTCAAAAAAAAACTAATTATTTATGAAAATTCATTATCTATTACCTGACATTAAAATTATATAAGTAAGTATTCTATCAGCAATCTAGTTCTGATAGTACAAGCTTTGCTTAGTTTAGGACTAGAGTGTGATATGTAAAACGTCCATGGTTATTTATTTATATAAATTATTACTCTTATTGTTGAACTATGAAACTGCTCAATAAAATGAAATTATTTTAATAACGTTAGAGGTAAGTACTTAAATTATGGACAAAGACTCTACATGTATTAAAAAAATCGAATCAAAATCATGACTTGGGTATTTGCCTATAAAAATTCAAACAATAGAACATTTCATAAAAAAAATTGTATTAACTTGCAGCTTCATGCAACAGGTCCCACATTATTCCAAGTGGCAAACCCTCTAGGTCCCGGTGGTGTGTAAAAACACCGATCCCGTCTCGGTGTTGGCGCCTAGCTGCCAATAAATTACATTGGCATTTTGTCAACACACGCCCTGCACCGCCCAACGATAAAAAAAGAAAAAAAAAGGTAAAAGTTCCCCGTTTTTTTCAGTCAAACTTTTATTTCTAACCTGCTTTCAAAATATAAGAAGGTTGAGAATCTCCTTTCTCTGAAATAAAGATTACCAAAACTTTACTAAATTTAAAAAAAAATCTCTTATTAAGTACTTTCTAGTTCTAAATACAATAATAGATACCTACCTAGTATTTCTAGGTATGAAAGTCTTTTACCTATAAATAGTAGTTATATCTAAACTATATTTTTTACTAATATGATAAAGAGAAAATGTTTGTATAAATAAAACGATTTAACTCAAAATCTACTAACTCTATTTTAATAATTCTTTCACCAATAGAAAGCTATATCTTTACTAAGCAATATAATATAAATAAAGTTTATATTTATTACATTAAAAATGCTTATATAAGTAAAATAAAGTGAACGAAAAATCATTGCCTCACCGATACTTGCAAAGCGTATAAAGTTTCTATACTATTTCTATATTACTATATATACTATATACTTATTGCTGAGTGTCATAGGATATATAAAAAACTGAAAAATAAAAAGGCTTTTACGTGGTAGTCCGTTTTGCAAAGTGAATCGGAGAAAAAACGGCCAAATTATGCCCAACGAAGTGGGCACGGGTCATCTAGTAAATAAATAAAAATAAATGCTAATCTTGATCAAACGATCAACATCTATTTTTAAATAATGATACAGTTATTGATTCTTAAATAGATTCAAAGAAATCTGGTTTCTATCTATCATGCATCATTTTATTTTGAGAAACAATTCCACTATTACTCATTTCTGAAACATCACTAGGGAATTTGTTCTGGTTTAGGATGGCAACACTGGTGGTGACGACTTTATAATACTAAAAGCATGGTAAAAAAACTAAGCTTTGAGTTTTTTGATAGAGACATCACTTAAATTTTGATGAAAATGAATGCTTTAAATCTAGTTAATCTAAGAACAAGGATAGATAAAAAGAAAAACAAAAAAGAATGTTGATGTGCATGAAGGTTTGCAATTTTCCCGATATTTCGGGAGTTTTTAGGTGATCAGTGTACCAAACCAAACATGTACCATTTTAATGAAAACCAAGCTCGAAATAGTCATAAAACTTATACTTACCACTTATTTAACTTACTTAAAAATAAATAAAAAATAGTAAGTTAAGAATGATATTATCTTGTAAGTCGGCTGATCGGTACAGCAAAGGCAATTAATTGAATAAAACAGAATGGGAACATTAAACTGTGCACATGTACTGCACAGATAGCTTTGAGAAATAATACTGGGTACACTGCAGGACGCTGAAATAGCCATGAACTTTTATACTAAGTACCATTTTTACCCTATAACTTAGATTACTTAAAAATACTTATTGTATTAGAATAAGTTATTTTTTAATTTCAAATTTTTATTTGTAACTATCATGAGGAGGCACTTAAAAACTTATTCACCTTTTCCAGGTATCGCAAAAAGGGGGGGGGGGGGCGTTGGGCTTAAACATTATAGTAGATAGGTACTATAAAGGTACTATAACTATGTTTATTTATTTATTTATTTGGGACAATGATTAAATGATAAATAACATATTTATTTTGACAGGCATCACAGCTCAGTTGGTAGTAAAATATTTCTTCTGTGTCTGGGTTTTACTATGTATTTACAAAAAAAATGTTGGTATATAAGTAGGTAGGTATTCTATCAGCAGTCTAGTGCCCATAGTACAAGCATTGCTTAGTTTGGGACGAGTGTGATGTGTGAATTGTCCGTGAAAATTTATTTATAATGAGCCTAATTTATTGACATGCAGTGTACACTGGCTCTGGAACGGGAGTCCGTCCAAATAAAAGCTAACGAGCACTGTGCGGCGCGGTAATGGAGCACCCACGCACGCGGTGAAGGATTTTATAAATCTTATAATAATAGTTATAAATAGATAAATATATATTTTCATGGACATTTCACACATCACACTCTAATCCCAAACTAAGCAAAACTGGCTACTACTTTTTTTTGTATAGGTATATCTCCAGTAACACCCAGACCAGAACAAAAATATCATACAAATAATAATTGCTCTCGCTGGGAGTTGAACCCACGACCTACAGCATGGAAAACCTACTACCAACTGAGCTGTGACGTGTGAGTTTCTTCAGAACTGTCTTGTCAATGTACAAATCGCACAATATTAATTAAATACTAATTCAAACGATCAATATACAAAATATACAAAATATACAAAACTACTTACAAAATTAATAAAAAAAATTGAATTAGTCTCAACGTCATCATTCTTAACCAACAAGTTAACCAAAAGTTAGAAAATCCTGCTCATTATCAGCGTATCTTATAAAAAGTTAGCGTTGACTATAAGTCATCATTACGTATGGTAATTAGTACTTCAAGCCTGTGCTAACTCTTTATAAGATAGACCGTTATAAGTTTAGATATAACTAGTAGTACGCCCCGGCTTCGCACAGGTAGCGGGTAAGGAATTTCTTAGGTATTTTTTTACACCTTGGGTTACATAATTGAAGTTTTAGTAAGGATCCCTATTTTTTTTTGAAAATATAATGTAGCCTATGTTCATCGCAGATAGTGTAGCTTCACAACAGTGAAAAATTTTTTGAAATCGATCCAGTAGTTTCGGAGCCTATTCGATGCAAACAAACAAACAAACAAATCTTTCCTCTTTATAATATTAGTTTAGATTTAGATAATCGTGGTGGATGTCAGTAGCGCCTGTGCAGGGGCACACAGGGCGAGCATCGGACTATCGGGCCAGATCACCTTCCACCGAAGATAACCTTAAAAGCACACCAATATTAATACATCAAACACCCACCACTACCGTACATCGTACATCAACTACGCATCACTAGTCTCGGATTGTTTTCTTTGTAACTAAGTAGACGTTTTACAATTATTTTTTGATTTAGATTTGAATATGATAGCATACCGCTATCATATTCAAATCAAAAAACGTAAATCAAAAAGTATATTTTAAGATTGGGGTTATAATACTTTTTAAATGAATATAAATAATAAAAAAGCTCTTAACCTAAAAATATTTTTAGATATAGAGCTTTTTTGATAAGTTATTTGGAAAATTTTTAGTCCTTGTATTTTAACTATTTTTGATCATGCATACCAGTTTCTGACGATTCGGAACTTAAAATAAAATAAAAAAACCAGTAAAAAAATATTATAGTGGTCTGTAATAAGATATCAAATGAAAAATAGTACATTGTTCACCGAGAGGAGAAAGTGACCGATTACCGTCGAGGGTGTCGTTTGAAGCCCGAGCCGCAGGCGAGGGCTTTAAAACACCCGAGATCGGGAATCGCACTTTCTCTTGAGTGATACATACGGCCGGTTTCTCGAACGATGATCAACGAAAAAATCAAATAATTACTATGTGTCAAACTCGAATCAATCGTGATTTGGGTTTCCAGAAACCGGCCGTAAGTGCTTTATACTACACCTACGAGGAAAATAAAAAACTAAAATTTTCACATGTTCTTTTTTCAAATTGTTTGACACCATCCAACACACAGCTAGTGGCCAGTGTCATTTTGCGAATTTGGAGATAAAAACTCACTGTAAAAACTTTTTGGCTTTTGATATTTAGGTTACCAGCGCATAGTCTTACCCAAAATTAAAAAAGAAAAACCACGTAAGAAATGGATTTTCATACACTTTTCTCTCCCGCTCAGATGCGTTTTCTCGCCGCATATTTGTTCGATATGCAATGACGTACTTTCTACCGTAAATTTGATAAAGTATCAAGGTACTTTCCGAGCAGGTGTACTTAGTATAAATACAATTAACATCTAAAACTGTAGAAATATTCTTAAATCAAATACTTTTCTGTCAATAAATATAAACCAAGTTTATTCATTGTTTTTATAATTTTTATAATTTATAAAAAAAAAAAAAAAAAAAAAAAAAAAAAAAAAAAAAAAAAAAAAAAAAAAAAAAAAAAAAAACCGAACCCTACTGACATCAAGGATCTTAGACCAATAAGCATACTCCCAGTGCTCTCTAAAGTTATTGAAAAAGTTGTTTATAATCAGTTGAGTAAGTTTATTGAACGAAACCAAATTTTACCAGATGTTCAGTCGGGTTTCCGGAAAGGTAGAGGGACCACAACGGCCTTACTAGATGTTGTGGATAACATCCTGACGAATCAAGATCAGGGTCTGGGTTCAGTATTGGTATTGCTAGACTTCTCTCGGGCGTTTGACTCTATAAGTATTCCTTTACTTCTTTCTAAGTTGTCATACTATGGCGTTGATCAGTCAACCATTAGATGGTTTGATAGCTATTTAAGTAACCGATCTCAGTACGTGAAAATTACCCGAGAAAATGGCTCACATCTTGAATCAGCATCTAGAGGGATTGAACGTGGTGTGCCGCAAGGCTCTATTCTTGGGCCACTGCTTTTTATTATTTATAGTGCTGACATATGTTGGGGAATCAAACATTGTAAATATCATTTATATGCGGATGACGTTCAATTATTTCTGCCTATTGATCCTAACATTTTAAGCCACGACATATCTAAGATAAACGACGATTTAGGGACTATAGCTCTTTGGTCGCGGAACAATGCTTTGGTATTGAATCCATCAAAATCAAAGTTTATGGTGTTGGGTACAAAGCGACTTGTAGATGAAATTACAAAGCATAGTCTAGATATAAACATACTCGGCCAGGTCATTGAACAGGTTACCGAATCCAAGAATCTCGGAATAATATTCGATAGCACACTTCGATTCGAAAGCCACATACTAAGCCTAGTTAAGACTTGTTTTTATAGATTGAAGCTATTATACAAGATTAGAAACTTCATCAATACAGATATTCGTATAAAAATATGTGAATCTCTAATTTTGTCAAAACTCAATTATGGTGACTTAGTATACGGTCCACGTTTAACGGCGAAGTCATCGCGCCTTGTTCAAAGAATCCAAAATGCATGTTGTAGGTTTTGTTACGATATTCCGCCACGGACGCACATCACTCCTTATCTGAACAAATCAAGTACACTCAACATGGCATCACGGAGACTGTTACACATGGCAGTGTTAGTCCACTCCGTTGTTACCTCTGAAATGCCAGAATATCTCTTTTCGAAACTTAATCGTTCTCAGACCAAATATAGTTCTAGGCCGACAAGAGATTTGCTTCATTACAGCAAACACAAGACAGTAGCGTTTAGGGGCAGCTTTCGGTACCAGGCAACCAAGTGCTGGAATAACATTCCACCACCACTGCGTGTTTTAAAATCAAAAATAACTTTTAAAAAAAAATTTAGACTACTGTTGATAGCACAACAAAAAACTGGGTTGCCTGGTACAAATAGCTATAGCGCACCCTTTACCTGCTGAGAAAAAAGGTTTATAGGCAGTTGTTGATTAAATTCTTTAAATTCTATGAATATTTTTGTTACCCTTAAATTATCATTTTTTAGCATACACTTTTTGACATTACAAATTTGTTATACAATTTTCACTATTTTATATCATACTTGACATTTAATTTGACATACTTACAATTATAGTTTTATTTTTACTGACATTTTTTTTTTTTAACTGAATATTTATACTGAATAACTTGACATTTATTTTTTCCATAAGTTGCATATTTATGTTATTCTCACAAGGTTTAGGGACAGAATGATGGCTTCGGCAGAATACCAGCGTCTGCTGCTAAAACAGTAGACATAATGCTGAGTCGAAGCCATTTTGCTGCTGTAGCACACACATTCACTGTAGGTAGGTAATAAAGCTAAAATTGGTGTTTAGTATTTTTTGTATATTTTAAATTTTCTTTGTTATTATTGTTTTTATTTTCTTTAAATGTAATTAGTTTGGTTAGCAATTTTTTATTTTTTTTTATTTTAATTTATATTGTGCCTGCCTATTTTATATAATGTGTCTAAATTGTAATTATGTGTGTTGTGGTTGCAAATAAAAATATGTCTATGTCTATGTCTATGTCTTATAATAATTATTGTATATTAAACAAATAATAAGTGTTTAAAACCTAGCGCATTTAATATTGTCGTAAATCTCTAAGCACCATTCAATGTTACGATCTGCTAAAACAATCACATAAAACTGAAAATCGCATAAAATAATTATTACACTCTTAAATATTTTACAACTTTACATAAACCATTTAATTTTTGGTTCTGTGTTCAAAAAACGCGCACGCTTGTTGTTGGATCACATACAAAAGCAAGCGTCAGCACACGCTTAAATAACAACTTATTCTTCTTTTTTGTTTCGCGATAAACGATTTTTGAAATATATGTATATAATAAATGAAACTAGTTTTAATTAACAACTAAACATTAATACAATAATGGATAAGCCTTTCTCTTATTAGCAATTATATAATAAAAATTAATAATAAACCTAAATTCTAAAAAAAACAAAACTGTAAACATGTTATGCAACTGGATAAATAAGTTTTTTTTGCTATTAATCTATGACTTATCTTCAGATTTTTACAAATAAACCAGTTGAAAAGTAATAAAAACAATGTAAATATCTAGTTTATTAAATGACTTACTTAATTACTACAATTGTTTACACTGAACTGTCAAGTCTGTCAAACTAATAATAAGTACATTTTATTTTGTAAATATATACATAGAACACATAACACCCAGACACAGAACAAATATTTATGTTCATCATACATTTGTTCTGGGTGGAAATCGAACCCACAACCCTCATGGAAGGCAGAGCTGCTAGCAACTGAGCTGTGTCGCCTGTCAAGCTGTAGTTTAACCTCTATAAAACTACCATTAGCTTTTAAAGACAGGTGGTTCCAGAAGATTCCCATGCAGGTCCCATACAAAGAGATGGTATACTGAGTACGAGACACGACACGTGTTATAGGATCGATAGATATTGGCGCCGGCGCCGGGATGTGATATGGGGTGGGGTGGGTAGACGGGCGTTTTTACAGCAACAATTTATTTGATATAAATCAAATTTATATTCTGTAACATTTCACACAGCACAGACCTAAAATTAGCAAAATTTTTACAATCAGGAACCTGATTGCTGCCTGAAACACTTCAGCCACGAAAAAGATTAATAGATAGATAACTAAGAAATAATAACATGTAAGAAACTTAAAAAATAAACATTATGATTTACAATGGCACATTTAAGAAACTTAAAAAATATTTACAATGGGCGGACATATCGCTAAATAATCTCATTCTATCTCATAAAAAGTTAGCGTTGACATTATGTCACCATTATGTGTGGCAATCAAGACATCAAGTCAGCGCTTACGTTTTCTAAGATTGACCGATAGTCATTTACTTTTATTAATGGCTAATTATTATTACATAGACTTTTTTTTATCCTGCTACTAGGCAATCTGTTTAGTAATAATGATCCAAGGTGTAGAAGACATGAAAGACGCTTTAAAAAAACGCCCGTGTAAAACGCCGGTCTGTAACAGCCAACCCTCACTTGGCTTCGGGCTGGTAGCAATACAGATAGCAGCCATCCCTACAAATTGAACTGAAAAAACATGGAACATTCATTGTAAAGTGCCTTTTTTGGTTCTGAAAATTACTTTTTTTATTGTTTCAATAATTTAGTGTAGAAATTTTAGTGTCACAAATATTTATAAAATAAATTCCTGTTTTTTTTTACTTAAGTAGATTAAAAAGTTTCTTAATATTTTGAGTAAATACATACGGAGATGAATTTCTTAAAATTGCCTAAAAACTTTACCTTAGGTTTAGGTGATATAAGCTAATTCATACGCCATTATCTCAAATAAGTTTAATTCATCGAACTACTTTTTTTCTAAAACGGTTATAATAAACATTGAAATATGATTCCTGTCGATAAGACCGAATAAACAGAAAACCAAGAGTGTGCTTGTTGAACAAGTCTACTAGGTTCAAAAAAATTCTATTCACTACATTTTTTGGGATAACGGACCCCTATTGTTGTGTACATCATCTTAATGATTTAAAAAGGTATTTTATTGTTTTTACCTATTTAAACAATTAAATTACTCACATAAACAAAATAATCATTATTTGATTATGAATATTTGAATATTAAAATTTAGACTGATTCAGCTTTATGTGTAGAGATTTATGTTTCCAGAATACAGTTTGTTTCATGTACTATGACCACAGAGTGCCAATTATAGTAGGTAAGGTACCTACAGTTATTACCTACTGTCAATGTTATGTCAAAATTGTCGATTGACATGTCGGCCATTTTGAATAGCGGTAAATCTTAGCAAAGGTGGAAAATAAAAAGTGAATGCTACAAAATAATATTTTTTATTTACAAAACAATCTTAAACTATAATATTTGGCAAAGCATAGGCATTAACTAATTAAAAATATAACAAAATACAACTATAATACTTTTGATCAGTCTAAAAATGGCAATATTTTGGCATCAACAAACAAAATTCATTGGGAAATACTTTTTCGTTTCTTCGTAAGATTTGGTATCATCGACCAGTATATCTTGATACATGTCTTGTATACCAGATGTTCCTACACTAGTGCTTATATCTAGGTCTATATGTTTTGGATAGAATTTGTCAACTGGAGCCACTGAGCTATCGTAAGACAAACTATCATCAAAGTAAATACTAGAAGTCAGCTGGTCTTCGGAACTGAATAGTTTTTCATGACCATCAGGTTTGTAGTCAAAATTTATGGGGAAATCGTCTTTATTGTCAGCGCGATAGAGTTTCTTTCCGGTGAACTTGCTAGGTTTTGCGTCCGTGGAGGTTGAGACCTCTGGGCCTTTGTTCCTTTTGCTTTTGTACCGACGGTTTTGGAACCAGATTTTGACCTGTGTTGGTGATAGGTTTAAGGTTCGCGCTAGCTGTTCCCTTTCAGGTGCAGTCAGGTAGCGCTGGTCTCTGAACCTGACTTCGAGGGCGTGGACCTGGTTTTGGGAGAACAGGATCCGAGGTTTTCTTTTGATGGTTTTATCCTTGCGCTCAGGTTTTGGAGGCGCGAAAATTTCTGTGGATAAAAAATAAGTTTTTTAGAATAATTTGATTTTTATTTAACCTGTAGTTTTTGGGTTATATTATGAGTGGATAATATTTTTGATGGATGAATAAATCACTCAGTTATATTTCTATATCAAATAAGATCCCTAAAAAGTAGGCTTTCTAATGTATTAACATCCAAGATTCCTAAATAGTTCGGTTTTTATAATATTACGGATATCTACTGAAAGAACTTAGATATTTTTACCAGAATAACATGATTGTAATTAAAAAATTAAGGGTATAGGTATAAGCAAGTAAATACAGTTTAAAATTACTTACTAATAGGTTTTTTCGGCGAAGCATCCTTAGGTACATCAGGTACAACGAAGTCTTGTATTTTGTCCACAGCTGGGGAACTGGTATCCACATTGATGGGCTCCTTCTCCACATCCTCAGCTTTCACCTCCATACCATGATATGCTGGAACTTCTGCATATTCGTAGTTCTGGTAAAAATTGTGACAATATGGATTGTAAGTGTAATAGTCTTCAATCTTGGGATCGTACACTTCTGTTGTCCGATAGTCTATGTTGTTGACTGGTATGTTTGGGTACACTTGTCCAAAATAGTCAGGACAGTATTGGGTCTGGTATTGATACATTGGATCGTAATCAAAATTTCTTTTATCTCTGTCATTGTATTTCCAAAAATCACGTTCGTAATGACAAGTTGGGTTTAGGATATCTTTGACTGAGAACGGCGTGGTTTGGTTCACTTCTTCCATCTTGTATCGGTATGCATCCTTTTTTTCTGTTTCCGAATAAAACTCCTTGCAGTTGAAGTTATGTTTTATAGTGTTGTTGTTAAATGAAGTCGATACTTCGTTGTGTTGTTCGTAATTCTCCATGTTTTCAGTGCACTTATTTCATTATTCACATTGACTAATTAACTAATTAAGTAGTGGTGTAAAAGACAAGCGTTGCCCGACTGATGGTGAAGTTTATAGATTGGGGTTCCTCGAAGCCAATCCTACGCGTTGCGTTTGATGGGCGGAGTCTGGAAATCCTCCGTCTCTTTCTATCTACATTAAACTGTGTATATATTTGTCTCCGTCTAGCACCAGGAGTGTTTACTACGTAGCGTAAATAAATCGGATGATTTCATTTGGCCTGAAATGCCCTTTGATTCTCTAATGACTTTATAATTGTTTGTTTCTTGTTTCTTTTGCAACCTTTGTTGTTTTTATTATTGTCGTTGTTTTTACGTATTGTTACATGATAGCTTGAAATATTGTCGTGATAATAGTATTCTAACTTGATAAGTTATTTAGTTTATTTTGTGTAAAATACCGTAATATGTATAACTATTATGAGTATAATACCTAAATAAAGTTCCTAAAAACAAAATAAATGGTTATAATGACGACCGATGTGGCGCGGCGGGCAAAGGTCCGCCTGCGACGCGGGTTCGATTCCCGCCTTGGGATAAATGTTTATACGATCTGCAAATACCCATAACACAAGGTCTACTGCTAAGCTGCTATAATGCTTATGTACATTTTTTTTATTGTAAAAATTATACAATATATTTTAACTAAAACCAAAATATCGAACAAATAAGTAATACCTAATATTATTAAAAATTAATAGAAGATAACCAAATCATTTAGCTCTTAAATATAATTGAAAATATTTTCAACAGTAAATTAAAAAGCTGCATAACCTACTCCAAAATGAATAATGACGTTTAGAACAAATAAAAAATCAATCATCCTCTCATATTGTTTATACATTGGTGTGAGAGAGTGGGCATTGTTTGTGTTTGCCTGTCACCGTCAGCCGTCGATAGAACCGTATAAAGGGGCCGATCATTTAAAAATATATATGAAAATATACATATATCTATATTTTTTTTATTATTATTTTATTATGTTTTGTGTAAGTACATAATTGTAAATTAAATAACTGTCATAATAGTTAGCACCTACCTACGGATTGTATCCAATGTAAGCACTTTTTAGATTAAGCAATGGTTTAAGTTTGTGGCAAATAAATAAATATTTCATATTAACCTTTACTTTCTCACTGCTGGGCAAAGGTCTCCTACTCTTCCAGTATTTCCGGTCAGCCGCCGCCTCTCACAAAATATTATAAGAGCAATTTTTTTTATTAAGCTATTGCATATATCGCGGGTCTTGACCGTGGAGACTGAATTCCGTAACGAAATAACCTAACAATCCGACCGGCAGCAAAAAATGCTATGCAATAGCTTTACCGCGGCAGTCCCCGAGTGCTACACGGCTTTTTTTTAATCTAGTTCCCCCTACGTATAAGTTTAGCTTAGCTTGGGACTAGAACGTGATATGTGAAATGTCCACGAATAAATCCAACGAAGTATTGTGTGTTCGTATATTTGTTAAATTGTAAGGGGTAATCTCGGGATGTTCTGAACCGATTTTAAAAATTCTTAAACCAATAGAAAACTACATTATTGCTGAGTGTCATAGGTTAAATAAAAAACCGAAAAATAAAAAGGCTTTTACGTGGTAGTCCGTTTGCAAAGTGAATCGGAGAAAAAACGGTCGAATTATGCCCAACGAAGTGGGCACGTGTCAGCTAGTTAGATATATTTATCTTATATTCTAAATGATCCTTGTGATTTTATTGAATAAAAAAAAAATATAATTTGATTTTGACATAAATTACTTATTAGCTGTAAAGTTTTCTTTATTTTACGATTCTAATTAGGTAAAGTAGTATTATGTCATGACAGCTGGACATCCGATGTCACGCTGAGTGACATAAAAAATGACAATTCGACACATGTGCGTTTCACTTCCTTATGCAACTATTTGAGGGTCATTTATTTTTTTAAGCTATTGCATAGCTTCTATCGCGGGCCTTGAGCGTGGAGACCGAATCCAGAAATTCCGTAACGAAAATAACCTAACACTGCGCATGAGTAATCCAGCAAAAACTGCTATGCAATAGCTTTACCGCGTTTTTTTTTACTTCTTCTTCTGTATAAAAAAATAGACAACTGTTTTTGTGATATAATCAAAAAGTGCACTTAAAGGCCTTAACAATTTAAAATCTCAGGTTATAGATACACCTACATCTTATACAGGGTGTTTTTTAGAAAAAATTGGTGATGGCCAAGATCAAAACTACAAGATTATAAATAAAAAAATTTCCAATTTCCAAAACATCAAAACAAAGCATAATATTATGGTGTGAAGAAGTTTAAAGTTTAAGCTTCGTGTGCTGTCTTTTTGATTTACGTATAGCTTTTTTATTCTATTTTTTAAAATCATTTACATGTCCCTGACATGACTGTATATTGTTTGTATCATACTTAAATTAAATTGACACCGGTAGGAACCAGGCCGTAAGTTTCTTGCCCGTTCTTCTAGGCTCTGGTCGCGTGGAACTGGCACCTAGAATCACCTAGTATGTAAGACGATTCTAAATGATCCTTGTGATTTTACTGAATAAAGTAGTTTTGACTTTGACTTTGACTTCTATGATAGGTGTAACTTTTCAAAAAAAAACTCTTTCACGAAACATGGTAATTATTTAAATTATTGTTTTTATCTTAACAAAACTCTTGATATTTTCAAAAACCTTTTAAAAATCTCGCTAAATGGATTCTAAAAAACTGAAGCGATTGAAAACTTGACAGAATTAGCAATAAAGTAGCGGGTTTACGATGTGACTACAACTTTGTTCAAGTGCCAAGAATGCGCTTGTATTTCTAAAGAAAACATTTTTTATTACTTAGCTTCCTATCAAATTTTTACTATAATCTTAAAAGTTTATTATTATATTTACTTAAAAAAATCAAATTTTACATAAAAAATAAAAAAAATTCGAGGGCATTTCACACATCACACTCTAGTCCGAAACTAAGCAAAGCTTGTACTATGGGAGCTAAATTAACTACTTATATACCTACATTTTTGTAAATACATACATAGAATAGGTACTTACATAGTAACACCCAGACACAGAACAAATATTTATGTTCATCACGCAAACATTTGTTCTGGGTGGGAATCGAACCCACGACCCACAGCATGGAAAGCAGACCAACTGAGCTGTGACGCCTGTCAATTCCAACTATAAAAGCCTTTTATGTGATGAATAACTTTTTACGCTGGTACCTAACTTTTTTTTTTGATTGAGGTATTTATACTTTTTTAATGCACAAAAATAACATTATAACTGTACTATGAACTGTTCTTTAATAAAAATGCTTCATGTGAGTTTAACAAATGGTTTTACACTATACACTGCCATCTGTTGGCGAGTAGCATTACTAAAAACAAACTAAAGCAGTGACATCTGTTAAGTTTTTACAGTATTAATATTGTTGCTGTTTTTTAATTTAACAAAAAAGTTTCGCTTCTTGCTGCTAGATGACGTTACCAACACGTTAAAATGTTTCTTTGGAAAATACATAGATGGCGTTACAATACACGAATTCAGTAGTTTACAATTACTAGAAACTAATTAGGTTTTTCCTTTATTTATAAAAAAATACTATACTTTTAAATAAAAAATCTGAATCTTCAATTATATAAAATAATTTATTAGTGACATCACTTACTTTGATACATTATTTAAAAAATTATCTACTTATACAGCGTAGGTAGAGGCATCTATAACATTATAAAAAGTTACTTTCTAAATGACTAAACTTGCCAAAAAGTTTAGTAAATAATGCGCCTACGCATATCTGATATAAAAGAATTCAAAACTCTCGACATGAAGTGAAATCAATCAGCAACAAAATTATTAATAAGTTAATTAAACATCACACCTTTTTTTTCTATGCTAAAAACATAACAAGGTACGTATATACATTGTAATAGATAGGTAGGTACCTACATTATTTGTAAGTATAGAAAGTTAGGATAAAAGAATTTCACACAACGCCTGTTATTGTTTGGGATCAAACCCACGACTATGCATGGAAGGCAGAGCTACTACCAACTGACTAGTAGCTTTATAGTAGGTACTTAAGTATTATTATTACCTCCTTATCTACTGAACCTGTACCTACATAAAGAACTGGTTCATTTTACTTAATTATATTATTTTTTTTTATATATTTTATTATATTTTTTTCTTCAAAATACGAATAAAACTACATATTTTGATTTTTGACTAGATTTTTTTACTTACGTATTTAATTTGTCGGTGAATTCCAAAAAAACCAGCCTAATTATATCGTAAAACTAATCACAGTCTCGCGATTTTGCCGAATCATCGTTATCACAAAGACGATCGCCGAATCGATTCACCCGAGCTAAATAATCGATATTAAAGTATTCGATTGTTCTAAGAGCCTTGTGGGTGGTATCGATCATGTTGGTCGATAATCAGTAATTTTACGTCACGTTTTTGATAATTGATTGCTAGTTTATTCATCCCGACTTTGCATGGATTCAAAAATATTAAAAAAAAGTGTTTTTTTTTACAAAACTTTTAACTTTTTAGATGGATGGAATGTGTGTATGATGACATGTGTAAGAAAGGTGTGAGCATTGAGATGACGTCTGATAGAGGAGAGTGGAAGAAGAGGACGTGTTGTACCGACCCCACATAATGTGGGACAAGGGTAGGACGATGATGATGATATAATTTAGGTTATAAATTCCTGAATTCTGTTAATTTTTGTATTTAAAATGTAATTAAATATACCAATGAAATATATAAAAAACGTGGCTAAAATCCTAGGTGGCAAAAGTAAGAAACCTTTTAAAACTTCTTTCATTTCTGACAGACAAAAAACATCTGTCACAAAAAACGCAAAATCTCAATCAGTTCATGCCACAACAAAACAAATCAAAAATGAGTGGAATATTTACAAAAGTCCGAAGTTTACCCATAAATTACCCCCTAGTCCGTGGCATGGTGTCCTATGCCATCATCTGGCCAACTTGCAGCATTGTCCAGGAATACATCGAGCATGGAACCACCTTCGAAGATGCTGACTACCTCCGCGCAGCTCGTTTTGGATTCTTCGGCACATTCTTCATGGCACCTGTCTTCTACGGCTGGATGAAGTACACCAGTCGATTCTTCAGAGGGAAGTCCTTAAAAACTGCAGTGTTAAGAGCTGCTATCGAACAAGTCTCTTATTCCCCTCTCGCTATGGCTTATTTCTTCTTTGGCATGAGTCTTCTAGAACTGAAACCTGTGAAGACATGCGTGAACGAAGTGAGGGAGAAGTTTTGGCCGACTTACAAGATTGGTGTGGTGTTCTGGCCTACTGCTCAGACTTTAAACTTCTATTTTATATCTGAAAAGAACAGGATCATATTCGTTAGCGCTGCAAGCTTCGTCTGGACGGTTTACCTAGCTCATATGAAGGCCAAGGAGCAGAAACTAGTGCCTAGCATCATCCCTCCCGAAGTGATTGAAGGATTGGCGAATATGGCTGTGAATGCGGAAACTAATTCAGTTATGAACACCTCAAGTAATGTATCAGATACTGTGTTTGATACACCAACTGTGATAGATACACCGACAGTGATGGATGCACCGACTGTGATACATACACCGACTATAATAGAGGCACCGAGTACAGAAGATTCAATGGTGGAAGTCGTGGAAGAGACGCCAGCCGCGAAGGATGATGAATCTAATATAGAAAAGAGTTTGCAAATCACTGTGTAAGTTATTGTAGATAAATAAATTTTAATTGAAAATGATTTTATCTATCATTGATATTTATTAGATTGATATTTAGACATGAGCGCGGCGCGAAGGTTTTCCTGCGATGCGGAGGTTGCGGAATCGATTCCCGGCTTGGGATAAATGTTTGTACGATCTGCAAATATTTATTCCGGGTGTTCTGGGTATTAAGTACTTATGTCAGTATTCTAGTACCCATAACACATGCTCTGCTTAGCTTGGGGCTAGATGCTGTTGTGTGGATTGTCTATCAATATTTATTTATTTATATTATTTATTCGTGGACATTTTGGCATTGGCATTTATTCCTATAAAAGTTGCGGAATACAATAGTTTTATTGCTAGATATTTTTTTTTTGTCAATCTACGAATAAATGAAAGAGGGTTAGAGAATAGTAGTATTATTATCAAAATCTGACTAATTGATGACTTGGTAGGTCTAAGTTATTAGTACTAAGGCATTTGATATTAAAAAACGCACCAATCACAGAGGAGGGAGCCTAAATATAGGTAACAATCGTAAACGTATCGTAACGTTCGCACATTCAAGACACACTGCGCGGTGACGCTGCAACGTTCGGCAGTCGAGCTAGCGTCAACGCGTAGTGTAACTCGACACCGTGCTATCTGCACTACGCGTTTGCGATTGTCACATAACTCGAATCTCTGTATTGTAATGTTTATCTCAATTGATCCGTCAACATTAAAATTAACTAAAAAAATAATGATTAATTAATCCAAAAACAAAGATTAATTAATCCGATCGCTGTTGTTTGCTACCGTCTGATTTTAAACATTGACTCACAAAAGGGCCGAAACTGGATCTTTTTCACTTAACGATCCGATGACGACTCACAAAAAGTAAAAAATGATTTTTTACCTGAACCGTTACTTATAAAGAGATGTTAATACCACCTTACTTTCCTACTAGTAATAATGTTGTTGAAATGTGTATGCCGGTTACAGATTAATACCAGAAATAAAGTTTTTTTATGGAGCGCTCAAAAATGTCTATTAGTAGGTATGTTTATTAATAATTCTCAAAAAAAAATGACGCTATCGAATAATAATATACAACGTATATATAATTAATTATCGGGACAATGATCGTAGAATTAGCAAGTTGAAGTGGCAGTGGGCCGGCCATGTTTGCCGAAGAACCGATAACCGTTGGAGCAAACGGATACTGGAGTGGAGACCGCGTTTAGGCATTGTGTAGTGTAAGACCCACCCGGCGTGATGGAGCGACAATCTGCGGAGTGTGGCTGGCAAACACTGGATGAGAAGAGACGAAGACCAGACTCAGTGGCGCGTCTGCAGAGAGACCTACGTCCAGCAGTGGACTAATATAGGTTGATGATGATGATCGTAGAATCAACATCCCACCTCGTAAGCTAAGTCAAGGTACTTGCTCAGTTTTTTCGTTTTGAGGTCTTTGAGCACTATTATTATTATTCTACTAGTTTTTAGAGGTGGTATTATCAGCTTTATATAACATCATAGCTATTTCACGCTACTTGATAGAAGTATATTTTGTTAAAGATAAAATTGACCGAAATCACAAGATTTTTTATTTAACAAAAAGGTTTTCGTCACCTGCAGTGCAACGTTATTTATTGTTATTTCAAAATAAAAAATATAAATCGTTAAAGGACCGGGTCGCAGACATAATTGATTTAATTTTTTGAAATTTTTATAATTAGTGTGAAATATTGTTGGTGACCGTTTTTTGTGAGTTTTTATTATGGGAATAGAAATATACAATAGACTTAAAAGTTAATAAAATTACCTAATAAATTTGGACATTTCACACATCACATTTTAGTTCTACGGACATTCCACACATCATGCTCTAGTAGATCCAAACTAAGCAAAGCTTGTCCTATTCGAACAAGATTTCTGATAGAATACTTATACTATTATTAAGTGGTACTATTTATGTTCCACACATTTGGTCTTAGTGGAAATCGAACCCGCGACCCATAGCATGAAAATCAGAGCTACTACCAACTAAGCTGTGACGCCTGTTTAAGAAACGAAATTTCTCAAGTGTCGTTTAACATCAAAGGTACCGGCTATTCCGGTAGCTACTTAAAATCAACTTTTACCGAAAACTTTCAATTTATTCAATAAAACCACAATAACACTGACAGAAATGTTTCTCGTTACATTTTTTACTTAAATATCACTGATAACATCATAATAGGGCTTTAAACGTATTAAATACTTAAAAGTTACGTAGTTGTGTTGGTTTTTAAGTCAATAATTAAAAGTGCATTTAAAAAAACGTCAAATTATGTGCCAACAATATTTAAAAAGTGGACCTTGCATTCGATCTGTGGAAATGGAATGATACAATTGTGCTAAGATAGTATGAGCACAGTTTTAGCTATGCATGCCAAAATATGTATAACCAACACCTGCCTTCATTTTGCTATGCAGGGTAGGTACATTATTATATTTAACTATTTAATAAAATTGTGAGCCCTATAAAATGACAAAGAGATTCTTGAACTGGAACTCCACAGTACAAGCTTTGCTTAGTTTGGCGCTAAATGTACCTAGTGTGAAATGGCCGTCAATATTTGGCCGTTCAAACTAGTAGATGATAAGAATGAGTTTGAGAAAATAATGCTTGACAATCCACACAACATCATCTAGCCCCAAGCTAAGCAGAGCTTGTGTTATGGGTTCTAGAAGACTAACATACTTAATACAATACATTACATAGATATATATTTTATATTATCCATATATAATACCCAGAACACCCGGAATAAATATTTGCAGATCGTACAAACATTTATCCCAAGGCGGGAATCGAACCCGCAACCTTCCGCATCGCAGGTGGACCTTCGCCCGTCGCGCCACATCGGTCGTCAATACTTTTCCGATTGTCACATTTATTTGTGCTCGGGCCTCAGGTTCTGTGCAAATAAACCGAAAGTAACTACAGCTTAAGCCCTCGTTCCGACCGCGGGTTTACGATCAATTTTGCAATAATCACTCGAACTCGCCTTAACACGGCCGTTTCACAGTTTATAGACCCTTTACTTACTCTGTTATTTAAACTGTGGCTTAAGGGTTCTGTGGTAATGGGGTTAGCGAAATCAATAGTGTTTCGATTGACCACTGAATATCCTGCAAAGTTTATAAATGATTCTTCTTCTTTTTGAGTTACTGTCAAATTGACAGACGATTCATGAATTCTGTCATATTTTGATGAAGTATATATAGCGTTTTTGTGTTTGTCGTGCGTTTAAAACAAAACATGTAATAACTGAATTTAATTAAAAATACCAATTTGGATCTTTGATATGTCTATAACTTGATTTGAATATTTGTTTAAATTAATAACTCAATCAGTTGTAATTAGGTGATTGGGGATTCAAAAATTGATGGATTAGTCATTAGTCACACCTCCAATCTATCTTTAGTTTGTTTATCATCTTTAAATCTTCAAAACAGATTTGAAATAGGCATATCAAATCTCAGGCAGTCAAAGAACCAAATTTTCAATATAACAGTTGGTTATATAAGAAAATTATAGAAATTTGATAAAAGAAATCGAAGTTTTCTAAGCAAAAGCTATAAAAGTTTTTGTTATCCAACGTCAAAACAAGGTGTGCTTGTAAATAAATCTTTGTTCTCCTAACTACCTTTTTGTACAAAAAAGAAGCAGTTCCCATAAAAACACTAAATAATTAAGATATCATCCCAAATTATAGCTTTTGTTCCTGATGGGTGGGACCCATAGGATTATTTTACCTGACATATAACATTAGGGAACTGACAACCTAATATAATTTTAATATTTCTGCTCTACGATTTTGAACTCTATCCCTCACAAAAAAGCTATAAAGTTTAGGAATCGAAATAAAGAAACTGCCACTTATACCATTCTTCCACCGCGCTCCAGTGACGTGAGCGGTAATTAAAAATAAAAATTATTGTGATTGGTTTTGGCAAATTGCAAATTGGTTTTTAATAAAGTTTTTGGAAATAATAATGTCAGTGGGAATGAGGTTATGGGAACTTTATAATAAAATTATTGTATTGGAGTTTTTAGAAATTCGGAAAGTTTGTTTATTTTTCAATTATTTAACAACACTGATTTTTATGAAACTTTTATATGCAATGTTTAGTAATGCTCTTGCAAAAAAATTAATCATTATTACTGGTTTTTCAAATGAATAAGTTATCTCTCATGACTAAGACTAAAAATACTAAGATTGGACATTAATGACCCATTTAGCTTAGTTCACACACTTCACAACTGTCAAATCACTTGTCAGCTGTCACGTATGTCAATTTTCACCGTATTATGACGATGTGTTGTTCTTTAGTTTTTTTTATGTTAGACGTTATTAATGACTGTGATTTTTTTTCTTTCATTCTTTTATTGTATTTTATTAAGTTATTAGCTGGTGGCCGCGACTTTGTCTGCACTGGAAGTAGTTCTAGTGGCTTTTTTCTCTATCATGATCCTATGTTTTAACCAAATCATTTATTATTTACTACCCACTATGTATAAATAATATAAAACATGTGGGCTAAAACCAACTATACATTTTACCGGGATAATAAGTTGACTATACTAGGTATCTAAGCTATTTCCAACTAAAATATATCTCTGTGCCAAATTTCATTCAGATCCATTATGTAGTTTTTGCGCGAAAAAGTAACAAAATACATCCACATATCCATCCATACAAACTATTGCATTTATAATATTAGTAGGATTATAATAAATATTCATGAACATTTCATACATTTGACGACCGATGTGGTGCGGTGGGCGATGGTCCGCCTGCGACGCGGAAGGTTGCGGGTTCGATTCCCGCCTCGGGATAAGTGTTTGTATGTTCTGCAAATATTTATTCCGGATGTTCTGGGTATTATATGTATAATAAAAAATATCTATCTATGTATTATATTGTATTAAGTATGTCAGTCTTCTAGTACCCATAACACAAGCTCTGCTTAGCTTGGGGCTAGATGACGTTGTGTGGATTGTCCAGCATTATTTATTTTTATTTATTTATTTATTTATACATAACGCTCTAGTCCGAAACTTAGCAAAGCTTGTTGGAAACTAGATCACTGACAGAATATACTTTTTTTGTAAATGCATAGAATACATAGCAATAGGTACTTACTAAGAGTTACTTAGAATTAACTTAAATAAAATAAAGTCTGGGTGTATAAAAAAAATGTACTTATAAAAATAATTGTATCAGCAATCTAGTTCCCATAGTACAAGCTTTGCTTAGTTTGGGACTAGAGTGTGATGTGTGAAATGTCCGTTAATATATATGAAGATTAACGGTCTATCTTATAAAATGTAAGCGCAGCCTTGATGTATTGATTACCATACGTAATGATGACTTGAAGTCAACGCTAACTTTTTATAAGATATATAAATAAATAATGCTGGACAATCCACACAACATCATCTAGCCCCAAGCTAAGCAGAGCTTGTGTTATGGGTACTAGAAGACTGACATACTTAATACAATACATTACACAGATAGTCATTTTTTATTATACATATAAAATACCCAGAACACCCGGAATAAATATTTGCAGATCGTACAAACATTTATTCCAAGGCGGGAATCGAACCCGCAACCTTCCGCGTCGCAGGCAGACCTTCTCCCGCCGCGCCACATCGGTTGAAGATAGGGGGTAAATAGTTAATGTTGGAGAGTGTAAGTTATGGACATCCCTTCTCTCGGCGCCATTACCTTTTTGTCACAGCGGAAGAGTATTTTGAGATGTTTTACTAATGCTGTTAGCGCTTCTTAATAGATATTATACGATAGGGTTACATGGTGACTATAGATTAATTATTTTAATTAATTAATCGTGGGTTCGATTCCCTCCAAAAGCAAATTGTGTGATGAACATAAATATTTGTTCTGTGTCTGGGTGTTTATATGTAGGTATGTATTTACAAAAAAAATGGATATAAGTATTCTATTAGCAATCTAGTACCCATAGTAAAAGCTTTGCTTAGTTTGGGACTAGAGCGTGATGTGTGAAATGTCCAAGAATATTTATTTATTATTAATTAATTTAAATAATTTCGTGTTAAAACACAGTTGGGGTTTGCTCTACTTGCTGTGTTGGTTGTGGGTTCGATTCCCACTAAGAATATTTTGTATCAATGTTTTCTATTGATCGCGATTACAAAAAATGTTTGTTTGTCATGGTTTTCGTAACATTTGTACGGAAATATGAGTGTATGTATGATATATGAATGTACCTAAGTAGGTATTGCCTAAAAATCCTTTATCTTACATTTAAATTATTGAAATTATTATCTACACTGTTAATTTTACTTTCTTTTTGTTAACAAGTTTTTTTTTGTTTTAACGTTTATAGCAACTGTTTCTTTGGAAGGAACCCCTAAGTTTAGGATTTCAATGTCATAATTTTTTCGGTCAATTAACTTTTTTATAATGATTTTAGTAACCAATTTTTTTTGCAACGAGATAGCTCAACTCTGTTTTATGTATTTATATGCCTATGTACATTTTGTAAATACTGTAATAGTGGTTATTTTTTTATAACAAATATATTCAATTTAATATGATAAACTAACGGCATGTAACCCCAGCACATCATCACCCACGATTATTTAAAAAGTAAAAAGCCACAGCGTAGATAAAGCAGTATAATTACATTCGGTGGCGGAAACGAAACGATTAGTGGCTTTTAGCCGCTTAATGGCTTCTGAATAATTTACACTGCGGATTGAGACGTCGGACACAGTGCGGGGAATGCAGTAGGTGAAGTTCATTTAATTAATTGGAATAATTATTTTTAAGGGATTAAGAAAGTAGGTGAATTGCTTTTGAATATATTTGCTGTTTACGGTAAGTAAAAATATTTTATTTTGTTTGGAAAATCAGTTAAGTAATGAATAAGATTTTTTTTATTAATTAAATAATATGAATTAATTAATTAAAGTTAGTAGTGTAGTATCACAAATAAGACTAAGTAAACTGAAAATTAGAAATATTTTTTTTTTAATGCAGAGGAATCAAATAGTTATCCTTATCTCGAAGTTTGGTACTTTATTAATTGGGCATTTTTTAATTATTACTTTGCCCAGCAGTGCGACGAAATAGGTTAAAAAAAATTACTACAATTTTTACTTGTCACACCCAAATTTAAGCAACAGTTTGAAATATACCAGTAGGTCAACGGCTATATTTTATGTAGTGTGGGATCTCAAATACCAATCCGTAATAAAATTTAACTTGAATTAATTGTACTTATAAAGGTTTTATATATAGGTACAATCCAATATATAAATATATTTTGGGCATTTTTTTTATAAAATGTCGCTGTCAGCAAAAATAAGTAATCTAATTATTTTAAACGAGTTAAACTTCTACCAACTTAATAATTGAACATAAACTCAACAAAACAAAACTAACCATTGAAATACACTCATGGACGACAGAAGCGAAACAAATTTGCATTCCCATCTAATTACGGGCCCTAATTCGAGTCGAGACGTAACAGGTTCTCTAACGAGATATCCCCCCTTTCCCCCCTTTCACCCCCTACAGGGTGGAGAGGGGAGGGGAACGTCACGAGTTAATACAAGCTGATGTCTCAATACCTCCCAGTGTGCGAGCCTATTA
Source organism: Ecliptopera silaceata (assembly GCA_932527185.1). Classification (NCBI taxonomy): domain Eukaryota; kingdom Metazoa; phylum Arthropoda; class Insecta; order Lepidoptera; family Geometridae; genus Ecliptopera; species Ecliptopera silaceata. The sequence continues at coordinate 4,780,505 of OW052213.1, read as the reverse complement.
TTTCAGTCGCACACGATGCGCATTTAGCCTTCGGTATGTGGAGATGGACTATTTTATAAGATGGGACTATTTTATTAGATGGACTATTTTATTGAGCGGACTATTTTTAGATGGACTATTTTATTAGATGGACTATTTTATTGGATGGACTATTTTTAGATGGACTATTTTATTGAGCGGACTATTTTTAGATGGACTATTTTTAGATGGACTATTTTATTAGATGGACTATTTTTACATGGACTATTTTATTAGATGGACTATTTTACACTACTAGTTATGTAGGCATCTAGTTAGGTAGGTGCACAATAAAAAGTAGAAAAAAGCTAGTTTGAAAAGTAATTAGGTAAATGCCTAAATAGTTATTTTAAATTGAAAAAAATTTTTAATAAAAGGGACACACCCCGTGTGGTAATGTGAAAAACAAACATGATTTACAGACAAATAAACTTCACATTATTTTCGTACATAAAGCAAAAACAGCTATATTTTATTCTTCTTAGCTGGAGGTGTTCATCAAGCACTGACAAGTATTATTACAAGTAATGGATCCAGTTCCGATTAAAAAATGATTAATAATTACACAAGCCATTTCCATAACATTAAACCAACCTCTATTTAGGTTCTACAAAAGCGTGGTGCACCTACAATACCATTTGTGTTGTCCATGCACCGTTTATACGTAAACGATATAGTTACTTGTCAAAGGAAATTAATCTCTATCGCTATGACACTGCGTCCAATTTTCCTGCACTTCGGGAAATTTTCTTAAACGCATTCCGGAATCAATTTCTTATCAGAGTTATTCAATTTTCATACTTATGTCTTCACAATACAGTTGAAAATCCCATGAATGAGGTTTCAGTTAGAGCTTTTTTGAAATGGAATACTGATTTTCAGATTTTAAATTGGCTTCGAATCGAAACGTCTGAAGCGTCGAAGCTCGACAAAAGGTTTTGATACTTTACAGTGTTAGCATAAGGTAGGTTTTTGCTTGGTTTGTTTGAAGGTTTATGTTTGCAAGTGTGTGTATAAAGCTAGGTAGTGTGAGGTAAGGTGAGTCGCGAAAGTAGCGCTATTTGCTACCGTATCGCGCGCCATCACAGTCAGGGGTGTGCAAACTGCAACAATCGATAGTTTTGTGACATGGAAATTTCGATAAGAGTCTATCAAGTCGCTAGAATGGAAATAGACTTTAATTTATACCTTTGAAAGACAAGGCAAGATTGTTTACCGTTTACGGTAGGATTGATTTAGTAGTAGGTAGAAATGTACTTTAAAAATGTAAAATGTACTTTAATAGTTATTTCCAAATTTAGTAGATTTTATTAGGCCTGGCTTCAATTTTTTTTTAAATAACGATACGCTTTTAATTGCAAAGGTAAGTACATACTTTTTTAAACTACTTATGTGTACCGTACCTAAATAAAAAAGTAAGTAGGTATAAGTAACTGGATATGATGGAGAAGCTCCTCATCTTTTTTAAAAAGCTCTACTATTTAATATACATATTATATCAAGTACAGAAGCTTTATAATTTTACGGCTTTTTTCCTAAATTTTGGCTTATTTTCTTCAAATAAAAGTAGAAAAGGGACGCAAAATCAAAAAAAAGACGCGTGGCACTCGTGGAGCTATTGCATAGCATTTTTTGCCGCCGGTCGGAGTGTTAGGTTATTTCGTTACTGAATTTCTGGATACGGTCTCCACGCTCAAGGCCCGCGATAAAAGCTATGCAATAGCTTAACATTTCTTAAGACATACCTTTATAATATTTATATATAGGTATGTCTTAAGCAATTTTATATTTATATTGCTTAAGACATAAGTACCTATATATATATATTCTATTCTATTCTACCTATAAAAACAATATTTTTGATAAGTAAACAGTTTGTCACCCCTGTGTATAGCGAGATGTCACATCTGCCGTCCGCATCCGTCCAATCAGTAGCATTATATGTTAATGGCCTATTAGAATATACCAAGCGTCTTCGCGCCGCCGCATAACCAAAGTATCAAGACCTCTCCTTCCGAGAACTGTACCTCTACCATAAGTTTTTACTATACTATATTTATTACACTCGCTAGCGTCTGTAGTTAAAAAAATGTATGAAGATTTGTACAGCGCCTCTAGCGGATAGTTGGGTACTAAAATTCTAAAACCTCTACCATGAGCTGTCACAGTAAAATCGCCTGAGTTTACTACAGTAGTTACGTAAATATTAGTATTACGAATTTTAGTACCCAACTATCCGCTAGAGGCGCTGTACAAATCTTCATACATTTTTTAAACTACAGACGCTAGCGAGTGTCATAAATATAGTATAGTAAACTCATGGTAGAGCTACTGACTTAATCTAGCTGGAATCGGTATTGGTAGATCCACTAGTAACGTTTACTTATAATAACGTATACCTACTGTTTTCAAAATGTGGGAGTTGAAAATTGAAAAGCTTTGTTTTTTTTTATTTAAGTACCTACTTACCTAGTTTAAAACGAAAAAGTATTGAAAGATGGACGTACTGAAGTCTTTGCCCGTTTTCACGTACCTACTCAAAGGATGTGCAGAGCTCAATTTAAACTGGTCAATTGCACACTAGTGACAAAAACTTTTTGCTAAATTTCGCACAAAAATGAACACTATGTGTATGGGAATAAGGCTAAGAACAGTAATACAGAAATGGTAAGTTTGTGCTAGTTTGCACGGTGGCTTGTTAAGAAGTGTTCATTGTTCTTGTTTTGATATCTCTGCTTATTTTACTTGTCATTTAAGTATTTTGCAGAAATATTATATCTGTGGCTTTTTGTGATGAAAAAAAAAGAAAAAAAAGATCCGATTCCTAAAACAACGTAGGTCCGTTTTGGGTCCGACGCGGTGTCTTTGTAAGGGCGTCCGATAAGATCTCTCTTCTTTTTTTTTCTTTGGGACTTTATAATGTTTCAATTAACCAGTAGCCAGTATTTATTGGTGACACGCAGAGCGATTCATTACCTGAGCCGCTATGAATTAACAAAAAATGCAAAGGGATATGCCGCCTTACGAAGTTATGTGCTCGACACTTAAGATTTTAGGCCAATTAGAGGGTTTTTTTTATTAAACTGTTTAATTCCTCTAAACCTTACTTTAATATACTTTTAAATACTTACCAACTTTTTTACTAAATTCAGAATTGTATAGGTAATTCGTATTTTATCGAGATGTGCTAAATTCCAAAAGAAACTTAGATAGATAGAAAAAAGTTTATTCGACATATACTGTAACACACAAATTACAATTAGAAGGTAGTATAAGAAAAGAATATAAGAAATGGTAACCTAATATAATAAATAATATAAATAATAAATAATAATAAACTTACAACTACAACTGCACCTAGTAATTGAAACCTAATGAAGACACTATCGTCTAATAGCGCCTTTTGTTTGTTGATCCCACGCACTTTTAAAATTGGAACGCTCGGATTCCCGCGCTTTTCTTTTTTTTTTCGGAACTCACCTGTAATTGGATTTATGGCAAAGGCGGGCTGCGGCATTCTTCCGAATTCTCAATGGCTAATTACGTGAAGTATTTTAAAAGTGTTTATTGAGAGTGATCTTCATTTAGCAAAGTGCTTATTAGTGGTGTTTATCGTACAATTTGGATTATCGACATTCTCTGCGCAGAATCTGCAATATGTGAATGCTGGAAGAGAATTACACCTACTCTCTTTTTATACATGTCCTTCCAAAAGATCTTTCGTTTATATAAATAAATAATAAATTTCTTTATTCAATAAAATCACAAGGATCATTTAGAATCGTCTTACATACTAGGTGATTCAAGGTGCCAGTTCCACGCGACCAGAGCCTAGAAGAACGGGCAAGAAACTTAAGTTCGTCTTTAAGTTTGTACAGTAAACATGAGCTTATTATTTATGTTTTGTAAATAGATACAATATTATTTTACAGATGTTATAAATCGTGAGAACCAAATATTTTTATTTATAACAATTTTCGATCACCATCATTCACCGTGATTATTTCTCGACCATTCAAACGCCATTTATAAAATATTCGAGAAACGTCGTAAGGGTATAAAAGCTTTTCGTGACGGGATACATGAAAAAAAAGAAAAAACTAAAGCGCCATCTCTCGTTATTATTTGGAAAACAATAGCGCCTGGATTGTCACATCCAGCGCGCTCCATGCAAATAATCATAAATAAATAAAATAAAAAATAAATATGAGCATCTCCGAGTAGGATGTCTTATTTAGGGTCCACGGTTTGCTATCACAGATTTAGTTTGATCTGGATAGGCTAATGTAGAATAGTACAGATTTTTTATTAAAAAAAAAATTGTCACGAAGCGGTGGTTGAATAAATTAGTTAAGTATTAGTTTTTTCGAATTAGATTTATAAAATCGCACTCGCTTAAGAATATTTTGAAGCAATGCTTTCATTTGTATTTACTTCTTTCATAGACTGTTAAGACCTATTTTTATACTACCTACAGCTTGATTGTTTTTGGTACATAACCTATATAATCTGAAATTAAGTTTGCACCGATAATAGATACGAGAGTGGTTAGAAATACTTATACATCTGAATATTGACTAAGCTGGTAACTTTTGAAAGTTTTATCGGTACCAAAACAAATAAATAACCAAATCAACTTGCTAATCACCTAGAAAAATAAATCAATAGAGTTTTAGCACATCATATCTAGATAAAGTCTAGATCTACAACCCAAGACTCGCTGTCCAAACAAGGCGCTCTCTGTCCAACCGGCGCCATGTTGAATCCGTAACAAATGTCGTCACATTCAAAATAAAGACGTTCGATATTCAAAACGCGACTCGTATTAACATTGTTTATACTTTATGGTAGACTTTATAGTTTGGTCGTGTGACGTCGGTATGAGGTTATGTGTAGATTTTTTTTTAAACTTTCGTTATCGGAACTCATAGTAAATAGATATTATATATTATTGCTAATAAGGCGCACGATAAAATATTTATATCTTTTTACTTTAAGGTTATAATAATAATTATGTTCTAGTAATCGAACTTTATTTAAAAAGTCTGTTTAAACTGCTACAACTAACTTGACTGAAATTGAAGTCAATTACACAAAATATTCAATTAGTGTATTGTAATGTTTAATGGTTATGATAGTTTTCAGTTTAATTACTTACATGCCTAAGAGTTTTAATAAAAACACCAAATAAAAGTTTTTTTATTCGGTTGAAACTTTTACTAAGTATATTAAAAAACGAATTGTGTAACAAAACTACACATAGTAAGCAAATGAAGCTCAATATATAAAGTTCATTTATCGTTTATAGAGTACCTACGAAATATACATTTAAATTGAAACCAAAGAGTATCGATTTCAACTTTATACACAAATGAAATGTCACACAAAAGCTGAAAAAGAATGACAATAAAAATCGCGCGCGCATTTTCACATTGACAGTTTTGTACTTGCTACACAAACAAGAAATATAGTCTCTAATGACTTAACATAAGGTTGAATATAAAATTGTCAGTTGTATAAATATTTTTGTATGCAAAAGTGGTAGAAGCGCGAGTTTTCCGGAAGAAATTGGAAAAATATGGCCGTTTTCACAATGGCGGCCGCGCGGGCGCGCCAATTTGAATTTAGATTAGAAAATGTGACGACGTGCATTCTAATATGTGTTTGAGTGATGGGAAAAGATTTATCGATACATTTTTTTATTATAATTTTTAATGAAGTACCTACAATGTTATGTAGGTAATGTTGTGTAGTGAATATTTACTTTAAGACACGGAAAGAAAAAGTGTTAGTGGAAAATATTTTATTACGGACAGAAACATTTTGTTTTTTTTAATCGAAGTTTTAATTCTTATAATGATGCATCTTAGATCTAGTCTCTACGTTCCTAAATCTAGTCCGTTTGATTTACAATCATAATATTCATCACTTAAAAACCACAGATACAACACACTAACAAGATTCTAATTGTAAAAAAATATCTATCAATTAAAAAAAGTATCGATATCGATAAAATGTCCCTCGTGTTTATCGACAAGAGTACTTCACTAGTGTATTCCATAGCAAGGGTATATGAAGTTAGGTAGTAATGGATTTCCTGTTCCCGCCCACTTGGATGTTTGTTCTGCTATTTTTGCATATACTATCCACGGGAATATTTATTGTGATCCCACTGTTATGACAGGAAGAAGTTTCTATTTCTTATTTAGAGGATTTGTTTTATTTTAAATTTAACATTATATTAATAAAAGTGGATGATTTCATGCATTATAGCACTAATACTCCGGAAACAAAAGACACCTACACATTATTATTATTTTTGAAAAATTATATACATTTAAGGGCCCCCGCAAACTGCAGACTTTTTATCGGTCGATAGTTTGGTCGGTTTCTTAACCCGGCGTTCGCACAGTTGGGTCTATTTGACCCGAGCAGTTTTCAAATGAGCGTGTTTCTTAGAATTTGTGTGCAACGTTGCCAAACTTCTCAGTAGCTGGAGCTAACAGTCCCCGCTTAGTGCGGGATATCGCCAATTAATCGTGTTGCGGCCGCAGCGGGTGATAGACACGGTCAAACGCGAAAAAGGTAAATATGACCCAACAATAATTTCAAAAAAGTTTGTCATGTAGCGAAATCTTTGTATATAAGGAATAAAATAGAAAATTCAACTAATAAAATTAGAGCCACTTGGAAAGTAGTAAATAACGAAACAGGAAAATCAAAAACTCGGAATAAGCAGATACAATTACAGATAGATAATAAAGTTTTAACAAAAGACATTGAAGTTGCTAACGCATTCGGTAGCTTTTTCTCCAGTATACCTAAAGTTGTTACCCAATCCTTAAATGCATCAGCTTTAGGAGCGATGACGCTATTAAAATCTAGTGTTGAAAGTTGTAATAGTATATTCAGTTTTTCATATGTTCAGGCTATTGATATTGTTAAAACTTTTAAGTTATTAAATATAAAAAATACGGAGGATCTATGGGGAATGTCAACAAAAGTGCTAGGTTCTATTATATTAGATATCGCACCGTGCTTAGCCTATGTTTTTAATAGATGCGTTGACGAAGGTGTTTTTCCCGACTTAATGAAACATAGTAAACTCATTCCTCTTTACAAGTCGGGAAGTGAAAAAGATCCTGCCAATTACAGGCCAATCTCGGTATTGCCTACGCTAAGTAAAATATTTGAAAAGGTTATTCTTAATCAACTGTTAGCTCATTTTAACTCCAACCAGCTGCTACATGTTAATCAGTTTGGATTTACTAAAGGTCGATCTACAACTGATGCCGGCTCGGTGCTCTTAAAGCACATATATGATGCCTGGGAAAATTCAAAAGACGCAATCGGTATTTTTTGCGATTTATCCAAGGCTTTTGATTGTGTTAGTCATGCAACTCTCATTTGTTTATAAATGAGAGTTGCATGACTAACACAATATGTATATATATATGTATGCAATAAACATTACGGAGTTCAGAACCGGGCTATTGATCTTATTCAGTCTTACTTAACCAATAGAGTACAAAAAGTTGACGTTAGTGGTGAGAGGTCTTCTGGGTCAATCATTGATATGGGAGTGCCACAAGGCTCGATATTGGGACCTTTCTTATTCTTAGTCTACGTTAATGACCTTGCCTCTTATGTTCAAAAGCTATGTAACATAGTACAGTTTGCAGATGACACCTCCTTAATTTTTAAAGTAGATAGACAAAAGACTGACTACGATGACGTAAATGTATCTCTTTCGCAAGTACTTAACTGGTTTACTGTTAATAATCTGTTACTTAATGCTAAGAAAACGAAATGCATGAAATTCACTCTGCCGAATGTTGTTCAAAGACCAACCAATATTTTATTGAATGGAGAGTCACTTAATCTTGTTGATTCTACTGTCTTCTTAGGCCTAAATATTGATTCGAAATTGCAATGGGCTCCACATATTGGAACGCTTGCTGGTAGGCTTAGCTCAGCTGCTTATGCTGTTCGTACGATAAGATGGCTCACTGATGAAACGACAGCTAGGTTGGTTTATTTCAGTTACTTCCATAGTGTGATGTCATATGGTATACTTCTCTGGGGTAAAGCAGCTGATATATAAACTATATTTGTTTTGCAAAAAAGGGCTATACGTGCCATTTATAAAATGAAACCGCGGGATTCGTTGAGGGAGCGGTTTGGGGAGATTGGTATTCTAACAGTAATTTCACAATATATTTATGAAGTCTTATTGTACACTCATAAAAATAAAGATAGCTTTTTGAAAAAGTGTGAGGTTCATGGTGTGAACACTAGAGGCAAATATAAATTGTGCGTCCCTGGGTTCCGGCTTTGGAGGGTGAGTGGGTCGTTTGTGGGGGGTGCCGTGCGTTTTTATAATAAACTCCCCGAAAATGCAACAAAACTCTCAGTTAGAAAATTTAAAACATACATTAAAAATAATCTTATAAAAAAGGCGTATTATACCTTAGACAGCTATATTAATGACAAAACTGCATGGCCTGATGTCGCTCCACCCGTCAACAGCAACTTTGTCGATTTGTGATGTTAGTAATGTTCTCTTGCCTTGCTTATGTACTTTGTAGTATATTTGTATCTGAAGCGAAGCGTGTGCTGTCTTTTTGATTTACGTATAGCTTTATTATACTTCTTTTTTTTAAACTCATTAGTGTATCATTACTAAGTTAAATTGACACCGCACTGAAACTTCAGTACTTAATTTAGTTTAATTGTAATTCTTTGTAAGAAGGATCATATAAAAAAACGGTAGGAACCAGGCCGTAAGTTTCTTGCCCGTTCTTCTAGGCTCTGGTCGCGTGGAACTGGCACCTAGAATCACCTAGTATGTAAGACGATTCTAAATGATCCTTGTGATTTTACTGAATAAAGTAATTTTTGACTTGACTTGACTTGACAACCATACTATTCGTGTCGTAATTTTGCGCCGTTTTAAAAAATGTTTTTTGGTTTTATATTATTGTTTATTTTGTTATTTTCAGAACTTTTGCAATTATGGATCGCGAAGAACGTGAACGGCAGCGAATTTTAAGTATTTTGCAAGAATCCGACTCGGAATACGAAAATTGTACATCCTAAATGTACTGCCGAGATTGCGCAAATGATAAGGATACCATAACTGACGTATAAGACTGATTCAAATGGTGTTATATTATTAGTCTATTAATTACTTGATTACCATGTAACAAATTAGTTTATATTGTAGAAAAAAGTTTGTTTTGTTAAAATTTTATTACTTTAAGACAGAGGTTGCCTATTTTGTTATTTATTTGTGATACTTTTATAAACAAATCATTAAAAAGATAGTTTCGAATCATGTTGGTTTTTTTTCTACTCAAAACCTATAACGATAATCGTATTATACAGATAGTACAACCACAAACCAAATTTATTTTAACTTTTGTAATTATGGCGTTTTTTTATACGGGTCCTGTCGACCCAACCCTACTGTCGTTGTTGCATATTTTGACTGTGCTGGCGCCGGGTTAATCAGTATGAAGATGTATGCAGATGCGCACATTACAGTGATTCAGTCTTCATCCTGATTAAGAAGCCGACGAAACTATCGGTCGATAAAAAGTCTGCAGTCTGCGGGGACTGTCTCATCATTCCTTTGAGAAACGCCTATGTCATACGACGAAATAAATAAATAAATGCATTGCTATAGGTACCTCACAACTTCACATCAAGTAGGCCTTCGGCTTACTCCATAGTCAAAGTCATTTCAGTAAAATTACAAGCATAATTTACTTTTGTAAGTTTCTGCAGTTTCTGTAGGTACAGTTTCTGCACCTTTACAGCAAATATAAAGAACCAATTTAAAAAATGTATACAGGGTTACACAGAAAATTATTGTTTATGTTCGCAAAATAGCTTAAACTAGTAAAAGATATAACAGCTCAGCCGCAATAAAAAAGAAAATCCGAAAAAAAATGAATTTCCCGCTAGAGCGAGAGGTATCACCTTAAACTGTTTACCAATTTATTTAAAACGTCAAAACAGCAGAAAGGATATCCCAAAGTTTACTAAAAAGCGCTTTTGAAAGTGACAAACAGCTAATGAACTGTTAAAAGCTTTTTTCATCTTCTTAAATACTTTTCAGAATAAAAACTAAACGCTTTTAGAAAAAAAAAAGAATTTCCGTTTCCACTACTTATAGATAATTTTTAAGTGTTTGTTATGAGAGTGTTTTATCTGATTTTCTGCTACGAACTTTAATTCTGTTGAATTATCAATTTTTTTTATTGTTTTAGTCATTTTGTATTAACATTTTTATTAATACCTACTAGCTGGTGCCCGTGACTTCGTTTTGTTATCGTCATATTTTTGACAATTCGTACAATATCTTTATAAATTTTATCAAGCCTATGTGTTATTCTGATGTATAAACTACATTATTGTAAAGTTTGTTGAAAGAATAACACATCCATCTATCATCTATAAAAACTTTTGCGTTTATAATACATATTACTTAGTAGAATAAAATTTTACCCTTTTTTTTTGAACTCTCTACTAAGTAGATAAGTAATATTTTATTTTACCTACATAGATAGGTAGGGAAAGGAATATTTTTTTGAGAACTTTAATTACTGGACCAATTTTATTTATAATCTTATAATTTTGTAATAACCTTAATTTTCTTGGAAATATCTCGTTTGATATTAACCGCTTAAGAGAAAGTAGTTTCCGCATATTTATTAATTAATTAGCACTTTAATAACGTCAATTCACACAGCAATAAAGTCTTACTGCCTTATTCATAAACGTTTGATAAAATAATTTAAGTTAGGCTTTTATTGTTACTAGTTTAAAATTTCAGAAATTATAAAAATATTTGTTAATCTAATTGATTTTATTATAATGTGTCTGTTTTTATCCTTTTTATTTTAGTTTTATGAAAATAAAAATAATTTAGAATGTCCGATTTATTGTAAATATCGGATACTTTAAAAAATCTTATGTATTTTATTTCACAGACCTACCAATTACAACTAATAAAGCGTTAATCCCTGGCCATAAAATTTAGATTTTGTAATTAATTAATAATAAATTGCGATATTTAGGTCAAGATTAGCGCTAATTAGCTAATTTAATCAAGTTATTCTGTTAAGTTATAGATTTTTCGCTCAAAATTAAATAATGTTTACTGCTGGGTTTTGGTTCAAACTGAATTTTACAATCAATTTATGTTGCTAACTGTACCTAGGGGTGGTAAGGATTATAAAAAAACCCACCAAGGAAAATAAGTATTTATCAAGTGGCAGCGATAAGTACCCGAGTGCTTTTTTTTGGGTCGCAAAGTGCCCCTATTCGGCACCGTGTGTGGTTTCAGAATCGGTAGGCTAGCGCCACCCTAGCTTTGATATCGCCGACAGGATAGCTAAGTATGGAGAGAAACTCTTTAATTTTGAAAATTAGTTTTAATGTATCAGTAGCTACTCTAAGTAAAGAAAGAAAGTAGTCAAGTAGTAGACAAGTTTTTAATTATCAAAACCTGTAAAAGCCAACAATTTTTATAAGCAATCACAAACTTTGTGGTATGCGGTATTTGCTGTGAAATATGCGAAATTTATTAGAGTATTTAAAAAAATTACCAAGTATGTCATAATTAAAGTTTGATAAAAAACAATTTGGATTATTTCTATGCACGAACTATTGCCATCTTCTACAAACAACTACAAATTAAGTAAGTACATGTTTTAGAAGTGGGTCGCTGTGAATCTTATGTAACTACATCAAAACAACAAAAAAAGCGTATTTTTCAACATAATGTAACATACATCAAACTATAGCAATAATAATAAATTAATTAATAAAATTAATGTAACTTACACATATCATCATCATCATAGGCACTAGCCCACTGCTGGGTATAAGCCTCCTCTCTGAAACGCCATTCTTTCCTTAAATGGGCCTTTTGAATCCAGGTCCTACCCTGTACGGCAACGATATCGTCCATCCATCTGACTGTTGGTCTGCCAAGGCCTCTTGTATGTCCTCTAGGCCCTCTAGTGTCACATATAGTATGTATAAAAAGAGTCCTACTCCTCACTTATCTCACACATCGGCTTGGAACCCGACACCTCGCGATTAGTTCGTCTTTCATTCGCCGAAACAAACGCTAACTGAGGCCATCTTGTTTAAACACCTTTATACGTACTTAACACATGTCATGTTTGTTTATATTTGCGAAAAAAAAATTCTTTATCTTTGAATTTGAGAATATCCCACGTTCATAGCAAGACCGCTCTTGTATGGACAGTTTTTTTTATTTGTACCATTCAATGACAAAATATAAAACTGACTATTTTCAGAAATATTTAAGTACCTACCTACTTACTTAATTATTTCAGGCTGTGAAGAAAATGATATTATATTTTTTTTAGTATAAAAGTACTTGGATACTTATGACTGAGCCTGGTGGGAAGCGGCGGCTGATAGAAAGGAATGGAAGAAAAGGGGGGGGGGGGAACCTTTGCCCAGCAGTGAGACGGTATAGGTTAATTAAAAAAAAGTATAAAAGTAAGATTAAACAAGAAATATATATAAACCTTTAAGGCAGTTCTGAAAGTTCCCATAGATAATATTCCGTTATGTTTGTCGGCCAATAAAGGTGTTAAATTATTTTAATTTCAACTTAAACAATAGACAGGACATGTCAGCTGTCAGACATAGAGTAGTCAAAAACAGAGATTCCTTATTTTTATACTTCATTTTTGTTTCACAAGAAACGGCGGACTAAATGAAATTAAAAAAAAAAAATTATCATTGTAAGTTTTTGTCATTAAATATTCATTGATTATTTCGATGTTAATGTTATTTTTGACAGGCGTCACGGCTCAGTTGGTAGTAACTCTGCCTTCCTGTGAGTCGTGGGTTCGATTCCCACCCAGAGCAAATGTTTGTGTGATGAACATAAAAACTTTTAATACTAAGATTTTAAAATATATGTGTGTGAATAATTTATTATTATTTATTATATCTGATTATAATTATTAAATATTACAGAACAGAGAAAGCATTGTCTACTCTGTACAAAAAATATCACATTTCCATCAATCAGTGTCCCTAGGTCCTTAATCGTATCTCAAATATTTGGTTATGGGTTTAAATTCGTTTAGCGCCGTCCTACCGAGGGACGTTTTTGCTACAAAACTTAAGTTTTTATACAGGGTGCTCTGAAATTATTTTCTGACTTAAAGCAAAACAAAAAAATGTAGAGTTTAACATACATTTTAAATAAACTTTATTAAATAAATTATAATATTAAAATGATTATAAAAAAAATAAAATAATCGTAAAAAATAGTGTCAATTATGCTTCAGCTACATTAGCGGGCGAATATTCGTATCGTGTTGGCGCGACAAAAACATCGTGATCGGATAAAGGCGATATACTACGCGATGACACGATGTACACGGCCACATACATCGCGTTAACACGAATATTCGCCGTAGCCCGCTAATGTGGCCCCAGCATTAGAAAAATAATAGATATAAAATATGTCCTATAATGAAATGTATGAAAGAACTTGTAATGTAAGCGAAACTTAATTAATGTAGGTACCTACTTGTCGAAAAGAGAGAGGAGGCTGTTTTAATTTTAATTGTATTTGAACACCCTGTATGATGTCTCTATTATTTAAGGTCTGCCAATGTGTTTGAATAAGATTAAATTGTTTCAAGAAGCCGACTAGAGATTATTTCTGTTTAATTTATCGTGAGAATAAGATATTTGTTTTATATTATTTATTTTGGATTTAAATGACAAGTATCTAAGCTTTTGATCAGCTTTGTTTTTCAATAGATCATTTGATCTTCTTTATTTTGAACACGAAAAAATTACGAAAATATTTTTTTTTATCTCGTCAAGTAACATTAATAAAAATAAACACGTTAAATAAAGAAAGAAAGTCGTTATTGACAAGTAAGTAATACAAAAAGCATTATTTTAAATAATGCTTTTATTTATTAAATAATTTAAATAATTTATTTAAATAATTTATTTAAAATAAGGGATCAAGCAAGAAATCTAGTGCTTTCAAATAAAAAGGAATCATCGAAATCGGTGCACCTTGCTCTGACATTCTGAAACATTTAGTAAAGAAAATTAGTAGAAATCTTATTCTGGTGGGTTATAAAAACCTACAACATGATTGACCCACAAACATTATAACAAAGAAACAGAAAATGGCACTATCTGGCACTTTTATACCCAAGTATAAAAGTTGTCTGGGAAAGATTGCTTTTAGCAATAAGGCCGCCCATTGTACAAACTATTTTACTTTAATTACCACTTGAGGTATTTCGATGTTTTTGTTATTCTGTGTTGGTGAACAATAAAGCATTCTATCTATCTATCTGGACGAAAAAAATGGCACCTAATATTGCTATAATTATTAATTCCCAATCTCATATTTATATAAAAAAGAATCACACAAAATATATATACTTACGTAAGTATCTGATAGTCTCTTTTTGTTTATTTCGCAGCATAAAGGGTGTAACATGTCTTTCAGCTGAACACCAAGAGCATCCGGCTCGAAGTCACAAAGGCAGGCGTCCATCGTAGCGTGAAGATACGCCTCGTCTATTGAGGCGACTGCAAGCTGGACCGGCCAGTAGGGCTATCCTAGCCGCTCAAAACCAGGATTTAAATCTGTTGCATTTGACAGGCGTCACAGCTCAGTTGGTAGTAGCTCTGCCTTCCAAGCTGTGGGTCGTGGGTTCGATTCTTACCCAGAGCTAATGTTTGTGTGATGAAATAGTTGTGTGTCTGGGTGTTACTATGTTTTCTGTGTATGTATTTACAAAAAAATGTATATAAGTTGATGAAGTATTCTATCAGCAATCTAGTTCCCAGAGTACAAGCTTTGCTTAGTTTGAGACTAGATTGTGATGAGTAAATTGTCCGTAAATATTTATTTATTTATTTCTTATAGACATGTGACTGTAACGATATTATTGTTTAAATACAGCTCAGTCATCAGTCCACCAGAAATGCTACAGAATACCGATGAGTTAATATAGAAACTGAACGTGATTTCAAACCTGGCAGGTTTTGAGAGACTAGGATATGGTCTCAGGCCTTTTGTTTGAGGTTTCGGAGACTAAGTTCGGGAATGTTGCTAAAATTATTTTAAGATAAATATAAAATTAGCATGTAGAAAATGTAACTTGCAAATGGACGAGAAGAACTTTGTCAGGTTATTTGGCCCGATCAACGTTTGAGGCTTTTCCCGATATCAGAGCAATTGGGCCATCAAACGCAAGAGTGTTTGTGAAGTTATTAACATATAGCTTATATTATTAACATATATTTTTTCCGCAGTAAATAAAATAATAATAGAAAGTATTAATATTATAAATTTTTTTATGAATTTTTAAATATATATCATCATGATGTATAAAAAATATATCTCCATTGCCACAAAGATCTATATCAGTCCATTTTCCAAAAACACCTTCCGAAAACAAACGTAATAAAATAACCTCAAAACATAATTTAAAGATAAGATAAACATAAGATAATGTACGTTCTATTTACGAAATTCCGTGAGTGGGCGTGGCCGGAAGTCGGGTAGCGGAAGTCGGAAGTCTATGTATCATTTGTGGGTGTAAAGTATATCGTCAGTGCGGTGTGAGGAATGTTGTCTGTTGTAATGGCCAGGTGGCTTTGCTGAAAGTGTACGTTAGTGTTTTGACAGGCAAAGTAAATAGTTTTCCATTTTTTTATATTAATACTAGCTGTTCCCGCCGCGACTTCGTCCACGTGCCGTTTTAAGAGATTTTGCTATAACCCATTACTATCTTCTTATGAAGAAAATTGATGGTAAAGAGCAGTCTATGACGGAAAACTGAATAGTTTGGTTTGGTGTTTCTATACCGATTTATTCTGTGATTATTTTTTTATTGAATAGGTAGGTAATAATGTTAACTTTTAAAAATTAACTTTAAAATTAGGGATGAGTGAGAGTAAATGTAAGAGTAAACAAATATAATCAGAATGCTCCGAACTGCTAAGCTATCAGGAGTTACACGTGTTATTGTGAGACAACCACAAAAGATAGACATATGCTGTTGCGGGATATTTTTTAGACAATTTTATGTAGAATATTTCCGTCATACGTGATTTCTATGAAACTTGAACCATTAAGGCTGCCCACGCGACGGAAGCTTAAAAAATGGAGTAACTGTTAAAACTGTTAGATATAAGTACCTACTGTAGGATCGAATAAAACCAGTTACAATAAATAAACGAATATTAGTAAAGAATATATTTAGTCAAGTGAAGATAGTGACATTGATGACAATCAACAACGTTTAGGTTGCTATGGTAACATCTAAGGCTGGTGATAGATATTAAAGGAGTATCTATTCCTAACATCCACCTCTTTTATAATGCCAGCCATCTTCTTGAGACTTTCAATTCTAGGCCCATAAAGTGGTTTGGTGAGCATATCAGCAATCTGCCTGGTTGCTGGCACATGGCAGATGGTAATGCTTCCATCTTGAACACATTCTCGTATAAAGAATGATCGTATCCTTATGTTTTTGGTCATTTGGTGGAATTCTGGAGGATTCTTAGCCATCTTAATTGCTGATATCTTTCATGATCTTTTGAAGCCAAATAATTTCGCTAGCAGTTTAACTTGCTGCCACTATTTCTGCCTCGGTGGATGAAATCGCTACTGTGCTCTGGCGTTTACTATTCCAAGATATTAGACCTCCAGCATACATACAAAGAATGCCTGAGGTAGACCTTCCAGTTTCATGATCACCTCCGTGGTCAGCGTCACATTCTAAACTATGATTATTTCCTGGCTTGTAAACGATGCCTTCTTCTATAGTCCCTTTCAAGTATCGCATTATCCTCTTGATATTGATGATGTTCTTCTCTTCAGGTTTATCTAAATTTCGAGATACAACACTGATAGCAAAGGCTATGTCAGGCCTCGTGCTTGTCATCAAATAAGCTAGTGATCCATCAAATAAGCTAGTGATCCAACAGCTTGACGGTACGGGAAGTTCACAGAAACTTCATTAACATCTTGAGCATTATTTGCTTTTAAAATTGGTGTTGGCACTGGCTTACATTTCTCCATGACAAACCTTTGCAATATGCGAGCGATGTACGATTTCTGATGCAGTAAAGTAGAACCATCAGGGTACCTTAACCACGCTCTGCTACCATGTTAAAGCAGATATAAATACTGTAGAATCGAATAAAACGGTTACAATAAATAAACGAATATTATTAACGTATACTGTAAAGAATATATTTAGTCAAGTGAAGATAGTGACATTGATGACAATCAACAACGTTTGGTTGCTATGGTAACATCTAAGGCTGGTTATAGATATTAAAGGAGTATCTATTCCTAACAGTAACTTCTCCCGTTTTCCCAACATTTCCCTTCACTACTCCGCTCCTATTGATTGTAGCGTGATGAAAAGTATCCTATAAGTTGCTCAGGAGTATGAAGAATAATTGTACTAAGTTTCGTTAAAATCCGTCCAGTAGTTTTTGTTTCTATAAGGAACATACATACAGACAGACAGACAGACAGACAGACAGACAGACAAAAATTTTACTGATTGCATTTTTGGCATCAGTATCGATCACTAATCAACCCCTGATAGTTTTTTTGAAAATATATTTAATGTACAGAATTGACCTCTCTACAGTTTTATTATAAGTATAGATTGCATTGTTACTTATGAAATTCTATGTAGACTGGCAGACAATGGTCTTAGCATTACCTAAATCCTCCTAGCACTAATGATATGTGTAAATAAATAAATACTACAGTAATAGGTACTTACAGAAATTCTGTTCATTCTAATTTATTTTATTACTTTATTATATTTATTAATGTTTAATGCAATAATATAAAGTTACTATTTTTTTAACAAACTTCAAAAAATTAATTTCTTCTATCCAGTTTAATTATATCTGTAGGTAAATATTTTTTTATGGCCAAGGAATTAAATTAAGAAATTTTACTTTTTCGTTATCTTTTTATAGTTTTAATATTAAAAACAATATTAAATATGTATTCACATAATAAGTATTATATTCTTATTATTACCTATGTTCTTATTTTATTTAATAGATAATTATTTCAACAAACGATTTCTTTAAAATACTTGTTTTTTCTTTGATGCGAGTATACTTACATTATTATCAAAATACATAAAATATACCAGAAATCTTCAAGTCACAATAACTTTCAAAATACCCTTGCTCCTATACTCCAGTAGATTTGCGTTATCCTACAGAATACCGCTAAGTAAATAATGTGCTCCTTCGCATACATATAGCAAAATTATTATAATGATGAGGGATGATTTTTGGCTGTCTTTGCATGGATCAATTTTGAATAAACTTTATCCTTTTAGTAGTAGAGCTTTTGTAACCGAGTTTGTCTGGGAACTACCACCACTGCGTCACCACACAGACTGTGCTGTATGATATAAATAAATATTCACGGACAATTCACACATCACACTCTAGTCCCAAACTAAGCAAAACTTGTACCTACTATGTGATCTAAATTGCTAATAAAAAATGTATACCTACGGTTTGATAAAATACTAAACGGAATATTCAAAAACGAAATCGATTGACATTTTGTTGACAGTTCATTAGACAGCTATTTTATAAAAAAGCGGGTTTCATAAAAATCCGGTGACACATACACTTTTTTTTTGGCATATACATAAAAACATAAAGTATAATAACAATTGTCTATAGTACTGTACAGACTGTTTCAGATATTTACATGAAAACAGAAATAAGTTATTTTATCATGATCCTCTAATGCGAACCACATTGCACAGATCTAGAAGGAACTATCAAAATATTCGAGTTATTGTAATATTGGGTTTTTTATTACTTTGTTTGTTTCAGACCTTTTTGGTAAAAATACTCTTTTATTTGAAGAAAAACTGTCAGATTACCGAAAACAGTTTATTACAAGATTGTTTACGAAGTTATTTATGCAGAAGTATTTTTAATTTAATAGCGCTGTCAATTAGCGAAAATTAAATAACATACTAAGTATGTATTGTGATTCAAGTTTTAGTAATACATAACACTAAACAACAGTAGGTATAACTCTTAATTCATGACCATCATTAGGTATATTTTGGAACGGAAGTTTATTATCGCGCGTTGCAAAAGGGAGCAAGACGGGAAAAATTAAGATCAAAAGTTATAACGTGTCGTTACCACTTTTGGTCTTAATTTTTGAAGTGAAAACTTCTTTAGCGGCGCTGGGTGGGTAAAAACTTTCAAACTCGCGTCAGGGTCACGTGACGTTGATAAAAAGCGTAAGATCGAGGGGAAGGGAGAGGAACTAGTATCTCCCACTCTTTCTACCGTGCCTGAGTGTGCTCTGTTTAGGCGGCACAGGGCGCTTGCGCGAATGTGTCTGTGTCATTGTGATTGTCATTGTCATTATGACGTCTGTGGTTATATTTTTGAAGTGAAAACTTAAAAGTGAAAACACAACGTTAATATTGAAGTTTTCACTTCTGCCGGCACTCCCGGAGTGCTACCTTTTTTTTTGCTGTAATTGTTAGCTGTGCGGCGTGCGGCGTGTTTCTCTGTCTCTCTCTCTTTTATAGAACGCAAGCAAGTTATTAAATTAAGAACTTCGTTCCACTGTCCATTGACACCTCTCAAGTTTTTTTCATTCTTACAGTTCCAAGGTAAAGGTAGGTCCTACCTATAGGTACATATAAAAATACAGTAAGTATATAAGTATACAAATCAATCTAACACCACTGCAATAGAATTTTATATTCCTTTCATCAGCTTTGGTATTCAAACGAACAAAAGATATCGAAAAAATCGAGCGCCGTTCACTTTCACGATAAAATGGGAACATTTTGACAATGCAAACAGCTATACCGTTTTATTACTAAACGCATTGCTTTGTCAAAGAGAAGGTGCAATTTGATACAATAGAATCCCTTAGCAATAAAATCTTATGCCTACATTTACTATGCAAAAATCGTTCAGACGTAGCCATCGAGATTGAAACGCTTATTCTGGGTGACAGTTCTATAGTTCCAAATTACAATCCAAATACGATCTGGCGTTTCGAATTTGGATTTATATTTAGAACTGTCATTTCGAATAGGCGTAGTTGCATTCAGTTTCAGTATAGCTTGTTATATACAAGAAAAAGCTATAGATCTAATGTCAAATGATGAAAAAATACTTTTACTGATTTTTATCATTGTACCTACACTAAGAAGATTAGATACAGTACAATTGAAAGATAAGATAATCTTCTTTAGATTACTAAGATCTAGATTTGTAAGTTTTTTAGGAACTTTAGAATGTCTAATGTGAAACTAGCCATTATTATCGTCAGACGATCTTATATCCCACGCTACATGGGATCGGCAAATCATGTTTTCTTCTTCCGTCAACTACTATTGTTCGTCGACTCTTGGATCTATTCCTTCGGAAGTAAAACTAGTAGGTACTTACACGTAAGTACCTTCATTTCTCAGAGAGTATTTTTTTTCTGTTCAGAATAAGTCAGCCAATATCACCGTGAATAAAAAAAGAGTTGATTTTCGATTTGGATACGGCGGGTGGCAATTCCGTAGATCGAGCGATACGCCATCCGCGGGGAAATCGCCACTCAGACGGATGCAAATTTAACGAAGCGATGCGATGTGGAGGCGAGATCGTTTACTGTGCAGAATAGGGATGCCTGGTTGTGGTAAAAAATGTGATTTACCAAAACACTTTTTTTTATATCCATGTACTCAAATTGAGTTTTTAAAGAAAGTGCTGCACATAAGGTATAGACTTTGATATCATTGATTTAAATCGAGCAGGATTTGAACCCGCGATCTTCTCCTAGGTGGGTCAACCAACTAGGTACGTCACTAACTTATATTTCCACTTAATAAATATAAAATAAAATCTTAGTTTTCTTGAAATTATAATATTCGTCTATTCTTATTTTACCTACCCTAACCCCTACACTAACTTAGGAAAAGAGACAATATATCAATAAATAATCAATTTACTATACAGCTGGTATTTGCCAATAAAAATGTTTTAATTTGTTTGTATACTAGAAGAAAAATATATTCGATCGTCCCCCTTATCAGATAATCAACAAAAATATTTAACAATAGAAAATTAATTCAAAACGTATAAAAACTAACAAACAAAATAACACTCAAAGTTTATTACAAACGATAATTATAGCTTAAACAATTACTTAGGAGCATTATAATTTTATACGCGCACCGGGCTTAATTAAGAAGTTAAGATAAGGCTGAGTACACACGAATAAAGCATTTGGAACGGAAGCGGTTCGGAAGCGAGACCGAGCCCGAATTTGTGTGAATAATAAAAGGCTCACGTGGTACCTTAACCCCTACCATTTGTTTGATACTCGGCTATCGAATCATTTAGTTAAATAAATGTTCACGGACATTTCACACAGCATAATCTCACAAACTAAGCAAAGCTTGTATAGGAACAAGAGTACTGAAAAAATAGTGATATGGGTACTAAACTATGACAAAAATCTTTATTTTTATTTTTCAACTCTTTGTCATCAATCTTATTATTCAACTCGTGGTTTCGATTCCCGCCAAATCAGCACCAAATCATACTCAGCAAATGTTTGTGTGATGAACAAAAATATATGTTCTGTATCTGGGTGTTACTATGTACTGTATAAATGTATGTATTAACAAAAAAAAGTATATAAGTATTCCATCAGCATTCTAGTTCCCATAGTACAAGCTTTGCTAATTTGGGACTAGAGTGTGATGTGTGAATTGTCCGTCATATATATATTATTATATTAGTATTATCATTATTTTTGACAATCTGTCAAAGAGTAATAAATGCAGTTGAACTCTTGAAATATATTCAACAATCATAACATATATTGTCAATGATTTTCGAGTTCCATTAGTAACCCCCTCTCGATACAAAGCGTATCGTTGAAAACATAAATTCCAATTAAGGTGAGGTGTCACAGCGGATTCGAAAAGTTTATCGCGTCTGACGCGTCATTAGAATACATTATCTGTCATTGTTTACGTCATTATGACAGTCGGTAACTACAAAGCTGTTAAGCCGGCCTGACGAAACTTGTGTTGACATTGTGACAGATGCTAAGCTTTTAACTTGTTAGCAATGATCTATTAACTCAATTTAAGTGTTTGAGTGGAATTGTAGGTACTTTGTAGTAGGTACCTACAATTCATTCATTAATTAATTTTGTATGACCAAATGAACGGTTTTGTGGATTATGTTCATCTAACTATAATCTACAGATTATTGTTAGTAATCTGCAGTTCATTATCTAATGTGAATATTACATAAAAGATTACTAACTTGTATAACAAAAGATTTATATATCGTAGATTCGATTCCCACCCAGAGCAAATGTTCGTGTGATAAATATTTGTTATATGTCTGGGTGTTACCATGTATTCTATGTATGTATTTACAAAAAAATATAAGTATTCTATCAGCAGTCTAGTTCCCATAGAACAAGCTTTGCTTAATTTGAGACTAGAGTGTGATGTGTGAAATGTCCATGAATATTTATTTATTTATTTTATATCACACATTCAAAAATAACTTAGTTCGTTTCTCGACACTAGAAGCTTAACAAAGCAAGTCCTCAGTGGTACGTTTGACAGATGTCATTCTAATCTACAGAACTATAGTATCTACGATCTACACATTCAATAGAACCTTTTTGTTCTATAGTTCGTTGGGTTCTGATAGGGTTTTGTGGTGATGTTTATTTAATACGTTTGAATACTTATTTATTTTATTTCAATAGTAGAGTTTTATTCAAAAACAAGCTTACGATTAATATAGTATTTACAAAATGTACATTGGAATATATAAAATATATCAGAAACAGTTGAGCTGTCTACAGACCGTTGCAAACGATCTATAGATAGCTATTTTATTTCAATTGTTTTGGACTTCGTACTTCAAGTATTGAGGTTTAGTGTTGTGAAAAGTAATTTGTGAGATGATAAAATAGATCAAAATAATACACTTTTATGAAAATTATTAATCAAAAACTCGTAGCATAAGAATTAATTTTTATGAATTGTTGAACAAATGCACTGCTTCATTGTGTACGTCCACTTGAATAGTTATTAATGAATTGAATATTTAATAATGTTTAAGTACTAAAACTAAAAAAACTTTTTATATCACTTTATAGCAAACCACAACTTTTTTGAACATATAGAAAACTTAATAAACACTTAGCTCTATGAGACATACTTACACAGTGTACCTAAGTATGTCGTAGTAAGGTGTATACCAATTTACAGCTTATCTTACCTTATCTTTCATTCCGAGGTGAAACCCCTAAAATGACTGGCCTAATTATTTTATTTATTTAATATAATAACTTTGTATGATGGCAAACGTTTGAGAATTAAATTATAAGTTCTTGACTTGACCACGACACGACTATGTGACCCCCCCTGGCGCCAAAGCTGGATCCGCCCACACTGGGCGGCCTTATCGCTACCTATGAGTATCTATAAAGTACAAATATCTTACCTTCTGCCTAGCAATATAAAGAAATACTAATAATTTAACCGTAAAATGTCTGGTTTACATCGTGTATTTAACTACCTTGTAACCGAAGTTCACCAACACATTAATCAAGTAGTTAACCCATATACCAGTTAACCTATATTAATCGTTGATTAATATTGTCGAGTATTTATTGCGTTTTTTCCGAACGGCGGAATGAAGTGGAGTTAAGATATAGTTCTAACTAATGTGTTATAGTTCTAACAGTTTGCTATCCGCTCGAAAAATAATGTCGATTGTTGTTAATTAACTCAAGGTCAATTAAGAAAATTTGTGACATATAATAAAACCAATTAAAAGAGACAAAGACATACTAAGTACTCAACTAAACTAAACATAATTAAAATAATCAATACCCACCATCGCAAGTTGCTTTCGTTAACCTTACACCCCCCAATTTAATGCATACACCCCCGACCCCTTCTCTATATTTTATACAGTCCCCTCCATCCAAAGGTTGCCTGGAAGAGATCGCTATTGAAGGATAAGGCCGCGCATTGTGCATTTAAGTTCAACTTATTGTTATTTTATGACATGTATTTTGTTGCTGTAATTTTTGTGTACAATAAAGCATTTTACATTCATTCATTCATTCATTGACCACTGCTTAAAGTTTTGGTGAACAACAGCCTTACATTTACGACTTCATTACAAAATGTATAGTGTACTAAAACACACATGACACTCATTCTTGTTTTATTTTATTTGACTCAATTAATGTGTACTGTGAAACAGTTAAACTACCGAAGACAACACGCCCAGTACACTCGTCTACATAAAGCGTGTAATGTCAGTGTCACTTGTCAAATTGACTTTGACAGTACAATGAAAATGTTATATAGGTGACACAATTAGCTACAAATGCTACAATAGATTATTATCTAATGGTTGTGGGAAATTGAAGAAATTAGAGTGTGGTGCAGTGTGTAGTGGGTCAAAGGCAAAAAAAATATCAAGTGGGCATAACCTTTGACAGTAGTAAATGTCATATTTGATGGTTTGATCATCAAGTCTTATATCTTACTTAAAATTTATTTCAACTTAAACGCATCATATTAAAAGTTTTGCTTAGTTTCACACCTGATAACGTTTTATGAAAAGAAAATGTCCTTAAAACACTTTTAAGATATTTTTTTTTTATATATAGATATTAACATCATCAACATTATCAAAATATATCAGTTCACTGCTGGATGATAACTCGCAACGCTCTATAAGACGTGCCACCGAGCCCGATATTCGGCTTTTCTTATTCAGTTCTTTCGCTACATTCTGCAGATCAGGGGTTTAGGGGCGGGCGCGGAGTATCAGGAAACAGAATTTCTTGTCTGATACTCAGAGTTCCAAACCTCTTAGTTAAGACTACATCTCCTGTCAAGTCCTAATTTACAAAAGCACCTAATATTAGACATAGTTGTATATTTTTAATTGGAATGTAAGTAGTTCTAAGTGCTATAACTGTACATACTTCTGTGTCCAATAAATGCCCTTAAATGAAATGATCTTCTATCGTGACGGAGCTCTCTGTCACATCTCTCGCATACAAAAGTGCTCGCACTTTTGTATGCGACTGTAAAACTCGTAGTCTGTTTACCAGATTGTAACATTTCTGAGATGTAGACTTCTGATGCCATTTATCGATTACTGGTATTGTTCATTCGTCGAAGCCACTTTGACTTGTAACATTGTAATGTTTCCAACGTCATCAATTTGTATAAGTTAATTTAACTGTCTTAGTATCAAGTATTTTTTTTTCTGACTATATAACACTTCTTTCAATAAAGTGACTTCAAAACTGCGCCAATTTTATTTGGTGTGACTCTTGAAAAGTGTTATCGAACCGACCTTGTATGGAGGAAAAGTATCGATTCTCTTTCTTTTTAAGCTATTGTATAGCTCCTATCGCGTTTGAGCGTGGAGACCGAATTCAGAAATTCCGTAACGAAATAACCTAACACTCCGACCGGCGGCAACCCAAAAAGTCCTATGCAATAGCTTTACCGCAGCAGTTCCCGAGTACCACACGTCTTTTTTTTTCTTTTTACGTTAACTAACGTATCGTAATGGTGCCGTACACAAGACACACTGCGCGTTGACGCTGTAACATTCGACTGTCAAGCTAACAGTAACTAACAACTAAGCTGTGACATGTGTCAAAAGTAGAATATTTTTAGTTTAGTCATCTGCATTTCTACTTTGCTCTACATTTTGGTTTATAGAGATGAGGGTAAGAGTCGAACCTGCATTCTTTTCTCTAGCTTCCACTTTGGAGAGCACTGTCTACTAGTCACGTGGTATGGCCCTGATTGGTTGAGCCATTCAGTGGCGTTGTATGGGCCTCTGTGGGTCCGTTGGTACGAGGAGATCGCGAAGGAGTGGTCGCCATGGTAGAGTATTCGAATCACGCGTCAACGTCAGTTTGACAGTCAAACGTTGCAGCGTTGCTGTGGCCTGTAGATCGTGGATTCGATGAATAAAAATATTAGTAAGTAGTTTAAACAGGAAATGTCATTATGTAATTGTAGAATTATAATGAAAGCAATACAATTGTTTTAATGGAAAGATAGTAAGTAGTTAATTACTCTAACGTCAGCATACGACAATTATAGACTTACGTACGTAACAATTAGTATTTGTACACACTACATGACATTGACAGGTGGATTTTATTTATTGTCTCAGATTTTTTTTTTAATCTTTTTTTCTTAGAAGTTTATTCCCTAACATTGAAATTGGTTCTAGCTCAGTCGGAGAGAGCTAGAGCTAGCTAGCTTAGAGCTACTACTCTGCCACGTGGGTCGTGGGTTCGAATACCACCCAGAGCAAATGTTAGTGTGATGAACATAAATTTTTAATAATAAATAAATAAATAATGCTGAACAATCCACACAACATCATCTAGCCCCAAGCTAAGCAGAGCTTGTGCTAAGGGTAATAAAAAACTTAATACAATACATTAAATAGATAGATATTTTTTTATTATACATATCAAATACCCCGGAATAAATATTTGCAGATCATACAAACATTTATCCCAAGGCGGGAATCGAACCCGCAACCTCCGCGTCGCAGGCGGACCTTCGCCCACCGTGCCAAGTAGAAAAATATAGATTATAATAGCAATATCTGTACACAGACTTCGATAGATATACATATTCCCTCAGTTTTTTGTTACCTATTGTTCAGATATAAAAAATGTTACTAACTAATTGAAGCATGAGATCATGTTACTCAGAAAGAGTTATAAATTGTCCTCGGTATAGATTTTTTCTCATTTATATCACGAAAGTCTTAGAACCCTATTCGTTTTTTTTTATTTTTTTTTCACGAACATTTCACACATCACGTATAATGAAATCCTTTTTGGTGTTTTTGATTTTCTGTTCTGTGGTGGATTATTCCTTGTGTATACAAAGGGTGAGTTATAAGCTGTGGGTTCGAATCCCACTAAGAACAATAAAATTCTGTTTTATATATTGATGTATGTAATGTGCCTGGATGTTACCTACTATCGGTCTATCTTATAAAAAGTTAGCGCAGACTTGATGTATTGATTACCATACGTAATGATGACATAAAGTCAACGCCAACTTTTTATAAGATAGGGGTTTAGCTTATAGACTAAATTATGGTGTAGTCTCAAATGTCAATGAATTAAATAAATAAATGTATAGGCGACAAGGAAAGTGGTTTACCACTTTTGATGACATCTCCCAGTAACATAATTATTCGCTAAGGATTACAGATTGACAGATTCTGAGGTAGCAGTTATTAATCTGTCAAGCGAAAATAGCCCTTGATGTTTTGTACGTGCAAATGATATTCAGTCTTAGAGTGGTAAACCAATTTCATTGTCGCCTATACATGGACATTTTACACATCACACTCTAATCCCAAACTAAGGAAAGCTAACTATGGGAACTAGATTGCTGATAGAATACTTATATCCATTTTTTTGTAAATACATACATATACCTAATACATAACATAGTATAGTAACACCCAGACACAGAACAAATATTTATGTTCAACCTACGACCAACAGCGTGGAAGGCAGAGCTACTACCAACTGAGCTGTGACCTCTGTCATTAATTAATTAATTGTTAAAACCAGAGACCGGTGAAGTTACCACAAGAAGCCAGCAATATTATGATGGATACTGTCCAGCGATGTGTCACGCAAACTGGCGTCTCTTTTGAAACACTCCTCCCAGTCCTCCAAGGAGGTAAGAAACAAATAAATTAATAAAATATTCACGCACATTTCACACCTCACACTATAGTCCCAAACTAAGCAAAGATTGAACTTCAATACACATTTTTTTTTGTAAATACATAGGTACACATAATACATACACCCAGACACAGAACAAATATTTATAAGAATAAGAATCATTTATTGTAAAACTGTGTACTTATATACTTATATTACCTTATAATATAGATGTTTCAACAGCCTATCCATTTCGGGCGTACAACATTTTAACTTAAATTTAGGAACTTACAATTATTATGTTGAACGAAAAGTTGTATTTTTTTAAGTAGGTAAGTGATGGGACTTCAGATGGATCACCATATTCACCATATTTGTATTTAATTTGCAGGATACAGTGAAGACAAAAAATTCAGAGATTTTATTTACTGCTCATACAAAACAGCCGGATTTCTTAAACCAGATGGTCATTTGAACACTGAGAAGTCAATAGCACTGTTCCGAAACGAACCGGAAGTGGTCGAAGGTATTAAAAGGTGTTCGGAAAGTCCCGGTAAAAATGCGAAGGAGGCTTTATTTAATTATTTTAAATGCTTTCAAGATACTGTACCTGTATTATTTACTTTATAGTTTATTTTACCTAAGCACAAATTAATATTACAATCGCAAACGAAAAAACTGTTACCGTGCTGTTTGCTGTTTCCATGCCCGTTTCGGTCGTGGGTTCAATCCCCGCCCAGAGCATTTGCTCTATGTTCATCACACAATCATTTGTTTGTGTGATGAACATAAATATTTGTTCTGTCTGGGTGTTAATATGTATTCTTTGTATAGGCGACCAAGAAATTGGTTTACCACTTTTGATGACATCTCCCAGTAACATAATTATTCGCTAAGGATTACAGATTGACAGATTCTGACGTAGCAGTTATTTATTTGTCAAGCGAAAATAGCCCTTGATGTTTTGTACGTGCAAATGATATTCAGCCTAACACCCGTATTCACAAACATTACTGTGAGGTCTCATAGTGTGCACGGGCGCACAGGGCTAGCGAAACCAATCCAGAAACAATACTTAAGTGTCAGAGCGCACTATGCGTCCGTCAAAATGAACGAACAGCTACGGAAACGGGCTAGTTTGAAGGCTTGCCAAAAGGAACGCACTGCAAAATGGCATTCATTGCACAGTGTTGATGCTATACTTAAGCAAGTACTCTTTGTGAATACGGGTGTTAGAGTGGTAAACCAATTTCTTGGCCGCCTATACTTAGGTATGTGTTAAATAGTATTAAGTATTCTATCAGCAGTCATGTTCCCATAGTACAAGCTTAGCTTAGTTTGGGACTAGAGTGTGATGTGTGAATTGTCCGTGAATATTTTTTTTGACGTGACAACGTCTTATAATTCGATAGAGCCGGCTGCACGCACGAAAAAACATGACTCATGAAGCGTTCCGGCGTTCCGGCGTTCTGAGGCGTTACCGTATACCGTTCGTTGACGTTGTCACGTTCAACTATCGTCAGTAAACCGACTTTACAGACAACCATTTTTTTTTCTTTAATACTTATCTAAGTCAAGTTTATCTTATAAAAGCGTCTTTATAGTATAGGGGTGTAGATAATTCTTTGTGTACATCCCTTTATTGAGTTGTTTATGGATATTTATAGGGTGCATGGGTAGTTAGATACGCCTTACTTATACCCATATTCCCTTTATTACCCTTTTCAAAAACTACATAGAAATAAGATTTTACTGTGTATCCCATATTTATTGTACAATTATATAGTTTATTATGTACAAAGTTGTGTAAGTATTTAATTTCATAACTTTTAAGTGAATTAATAAAATTGTACACTACTTTTTGGCAATAAAGTTATTATTTATTTTAGTTTTATTTAAGTACCTACTATCTAAATAATTGTAACTCTAACTAGTTTTTATTAAAAAAAACAAGATGACCTGTCAAAGCGTTCTAATGAGGAAATAAAGAATGAGGCATAGCCTGTCTCATATCACGCTTTCCCGTTCATTATGTATTGTCTGTGGTGGTATAGGCTGCTACAGTTCCCGGTTGATATCGTGGCACATTGATAAAATAAAATAAATCTCCTTTTATTTTTCTCTCACAAAGTACGAGTAGGTACAAGGTATGATTATAATACACAACAAAGGAAAGTTGAAGACTGAGTCCCCGCAGACTGCAGACTTTTTATCGGCCGATAGTTTGGTCGGCTTCTTAATCAGTATGAAGACTTCAACGCTGTAATGTGCGTATCTGCATACATCTTCATACTGATTAAGAAGCCGACCAAACTATCGGCCGATAAAAAGTCTACAGTCTGCGGGGACCCTAATGCTGTGGGTCGTGGGTGCGATCCCCACTGAGAGCAAATGTTTGTGGTCTGGGTAGCTTTGCTTAGTTTGGGACTAGATCGAAATGTGTGAAATGTCCATAAGTATTAAATACTTTATGTGCCAGAGTAGAAGCTACGTACTGTACACGTGAAGATATCTAATGTTCTAGCAGAGATGTGCTCATGAGCAATCATTTATGTTACCTGAAGACGTGACTTGTAAGTGAAATATTGTGAATGAACTTGTTTTCATTGTATCACGACATTTTTCATTCAATCACGACATTTTTTGTATTAAATTTACTGAGTTTTTCGAAAAGATTGATTGAAATCGCATAAGTATTCGTTTTTATCCGAAAATTATTGTTATACTTAATTTGTTTTATTTTTAGTTTATTTATTACTATTACTTAGATACTTTACTTATTCCATACCATTTCTTCTATTTATGTAAAATTTTTTTCTCAGTTGCAACTAGTATCACCTGATGTTAAGCGGTAGTATCTTCTTATGCATTGCCTTAGGGCCTGCGCAGACCGGGACGGCATGGCAAGGGATTTTAATTTTTACTAATGGACATTCAACCGTACTGTAACAGAAATACGACTTATATTGCTATGCTTTAAAATGATGCCGTGGCATTGAACGTGAACGGAACGGCACATTTTAAAGCATAGCATAGTAAAAATTAAAATCCCTTGCCATGCCGTCCCGGTCTGCGCAGGCCTTTATCGATCACGTCTACCATGATTCATGGTGTAGTTTTACACCATATTTTTTTATACCATAAAGACTACACCATGAAGGTTTTGGTTCCTGACAACTTTTATATCTTAAAAATGCTAAAAAAGCGAAGTTATAGCCAACTATTTTCTACATTACCTACGTAATAAAAAGTTTAACTTACCTACACATATTAATAATAAAAGTGTCTTACACATTTTTAGATCTAAAAATTCTAGAACATTGGAGAAGGTTTCCAATGAACTCTGCAATATTTTTTTCGATGTCATTAATATCGGAGAGCGTGTGTTTAGTCTTATCTGTGTCGGTTGGGTGCGTTTGTGAACGATGACAGGTCGACGGGGTTTTTTTTTTGTAATTTGAAACATAGCCAGTATGTAAATTAAAAAAAAATGCATGTGGCATAAACCACAGAGAATTTATGTATTATACCTATCGAACTTTCAAATAAATAAATAAATAATGCTGGACAATCCACACATCTTCTAGCCCCAAGCTAAGCAGAGCTTGTGTTATGGGTACTAGAAGACTGACAAACTTAATACAATACATTACAAAGATAGATATTTTTTTATTAAGTATACATATTAAATACCCAGAACACCCGGAATAAATATTTGCAGATCGTACAAACATTTATCCCAAGGCGGGAATCGAACGGACCTTCGTCCGCCGCGCCACATCGATCGTCTATTTGTACTTTCTTATAGTTCTATTTTTCTTTTTATTTCATTTATTTATTTATTATATTACTTATTTAAATAATGAAGTATAGGTATTCTACAAAAAAACTTATACAGCCGGTTTCTGGAAACCCAAATCACGATTGATCCGAGTTTGACACATAGTAATTATTTGATTTTTTCGTTGATCATCGTTCGAGAAACCGGCCGTAAGATTTGTTAGCTATATTGTTTCACACAAGTATTACAGCACAATTAAGGCCCTCCCACACAAAAACAATTTATTACCTCCGATGTGAGAACTCCAAACAAATTCAACTTATGACTTACGCGTGTAATCCTTATTAGAATTTTTTATTAATAAAAGGTTCGGTTAATAAATCCCAAGGGATAATAGCCATTATTAATGTTATGGGATAGGGTATATTATTATTAATTTAGTTATGAATAATTCATTTGAGGGTGTTAGTTTGGCCGCTAAATTGGTTTATTGGTTGTTTTATTATAAAAGAGAAATTCTTTGATTCATAATAAACATAATAAATATTCAATAGTTGTCTAATAAAGTATCATTGAATAGATATTATTAGTTTTTTTTTGTTAGGTTATAGTTTTATAAAGGGCATTGTGATGTAGCAACTTTCTTACATTTTTGGTAGGTACTATTTATTGTACTCTCATTTCTATGAGACGCGATTGCCTGCAACGCGGAGGTTGCGGGTTCGATTCCCACCCTAAATAAATGTTTGTACGATCTGCAAATATTTATTCCGGGTGTTTTGGGTATTTTATTTGGAAAAAATATCCATGTATTGTATAATGTATTGTATCAGTCTTCTAGTACCTACCCTTAACACAAGCACTGCTTAGCTTGGGGCTAGATGATGTTGTGTAGATTGTCCAGCATTATTTATTTTGTGTTTGTGTTATGGGTACCTACCTACTAGAAGACTTACATACTTAATTAATACAATACATTACATAGTTTTTTTATTATACATATTAAATACCCAGAACACCTGGAATAAATATTTGCAGATCGTACAAATTTTTATCCCAAGGCGGGAATCGAACCCGCAACCTTCCGCATCGTAGGTGGGCCTTCACCCGCCGCGCCACATCGGTCGTCAAACCAGACAATATGTAATACCAGTCAATATGTCAAAAGAGGATTCAAAAAAGCTCACACGAAGATTTTCTTCCAAAACAATAGTAGCAATTCACATCGCGCCGTCCAGATGACGGATCGCTTTATCCGCTAAAAGTTAATTTCCTCTCACACCAACTAATTCAATTCTACACAATACAGCATATTTGCTTATCTTTAATTGATTCACTTTAACCCTCGGTTTTGGGTTGTGATAAGGATTAGCTCTATTCACACTGACTTTTACAAGGGTAGCGCCCTTAGCGAGGGGTGGGCATAGATGAAGATGATAGTGGGTTCGATTGCCTACAGAAAGTCTGTCTCTGTGCGGTTTACAAGCTAGAATATTGAGACAAGTTGAAAGCAAAGAGAGGTCTATACCCAGCAGTGGGTCAAGTCAGGCTGTGGGTGATGATGATGAGACAAGTTTGGGATTTGACGTTTAGAAATTTTCGTTCTCTACTGCGAAATGCTTTTGTATTTTTTTTTTTTTGTTATAAGGCTTATAAATTATACACACGCTTATATGGTTATAACTTATAACCCTACTTACCCTATAAAGCGTGTTCCAATGTTTATGTATGATACAACAGCTCAAAAAATATTTATTTTTTAAAAGCGCGAGTAGGTACCTACTCATACACAGTACCTATTTTGTTATAGCTTTTTTCTTTTTTTTTGAGTCTAAAGCCTTTACCTTACTCAAATCATCCATTGGCCACATACTCTTAGATAGTTATAAGAAAGATAAATAGAGTTAGAAAGATTATAATATTCTTTACCGTACACCAATACAAGACGTACAAAACATCGAAAATGTATAAAATTTTTGTTCTTACCCATGTTTGAGAATCGGTCATAAGTATTTATATAAACTTTATAACTATTTAAAGTCAAA
The DNA here is from genome assembly GCA_932527185.1 of Ecliptopera silaceata. Classification (NCBI taxonomy): domain Eukaryota; kingdom Metazoa; phylum Arthropoda; class Insecta; order Lepidoptera; family Geometridae; genus Ecliptopera; species Ecliptopera silaceata. Next base: position 4,746,805 of record OW052213.1, on the reverse strand, counting down.
ACCTTTTTGCAAAACCTTGGCCGTTAATAAAGATCCTCAATTTTTTTTTTATCGCTGCCTCATCTATTCCCCACCCCCCAGTTCCTTTCCATTTGACACGAGATTTCATAAGCGGACGCGTGCCACGTATTATCGGCGTACGTAACGCGATATCCGATTTAGTGATATTCGACATAACGCGATATTCGTGAATTACAACGTATTTATCGCAGGGTGTATGCGGTGTGTTTGCTTGGGGTCCAAAGTCCCCCTGTTTAATGGTTAAACGGGATTTTCTAAATCGTTTGGTTATTTTTGGTTGCGGAATGCTTTTCTTATGGCTTCTTTATTGGCACCCTTATGTTTGCATCACTGCACATGACTCTAAATGGTGTTTAAGATTGTTTTGATCTTTTGACAGCAATTGTTATCTATTTACTACCATCATTTTTTAAATTGTTAGTTTTTTTGTTATTGTTAAGATCATTCTAGGTTTTTTGGTTCATTTCGTTGATGCTACAACAAAATACAGTTGTAGCATCGACACGATAAGAAGAAGAAGAATTGGTACATGCCTCGCATATTAAGTACCTAGGTATATGTAAGCTTAAATTTAAATCGTTAGTTTTTTTGTTCATTCTTGTTTTTTTGATTCATTTCATTACCTCGCTTATAATTTCTTTAATTTTCACGGTTTGAGCTTAAATGTTTAACCAATTTTCAGACATCATGTTCAAAAATGAACACGCGTCGGATACAATGTTAATAAAACGTCATTCACTCTTTTTCAATATCGTTTAAAAAAAAACCTGTCGAAGTCATCCGAGTGGACGCGCAGATACTGTGGGAGTGGAAATTGGAAAAATCCACAGATCTGTACTGGACATGTCAGGTTTTCGCCACTTCCCGAATTCAGTAGCTCTCCCATGAGTTTTTACAATCTATACTCGCTACCGCTAGCGTCTGTAGTTAAAAAAATGAATGAAGATTTGTACAGTGCCTCTAGCGGATAGTTGGGTACTAAAATTCGTAACACTAATATTTACGTAACTACTGTAGTAAAGTCAGGCGATTTTACTGTGACAACTCATGGTAGAGGTACAGAACGTTGTTTTTTTTTTCTGGCTCGCACATTTTGTGCATTTGCCATCAGAACGTTGTTACTGGCTGGAAACATGTTTTGCTTTTTTAAATTTCGAATGCACAATGACAAAGGAGCGTTTTCGAATGGTGTTCAAAGATTTTGAATTACTGATGTCTGGGAGTGATTATTTAAAAAGCGGGAAACGATTCGTGCCATAATGTTTTAATTCTAAATTTAAATAGCGGTATACTATACACATCAGTACCTCTACCATGAGTTGTCACAGTAAAATCACCTGACTTTACTACAGTATTTACGTAAATATTAGTATTACGAATTTTAGTACCCAACTATCCGCTAGAGGCGCTGTACAAATCTTCATACATTTTTTTAACTACAGACGCTAGCGAGTATAGTATATACATATAGGTAGTAAAAGCTCATGGTAGAGCTACTGAAACGCCTTACAATATTTAGTATGACGTCATACGTGTGTTGATAATAAAGCCCGGACAAAAACAAGGAACAATAATTTAAAATTAGATCGTACATTGTACCGCTGGCGCCACCTATCACAAATACGTGCTGCGGCGGAAAGGGGCGGATCATAAATTGTCACATACGACATTATGCATGACAGCCGGCGCTGCGCAGGCGCCAACTTTACACTTTGATCTTTCCGCGCACTGTAAAAACTAAATGTTGTTTGATTATTTTTATATGTTAAGGTGATACCTCTCGCACTGTAAAGGTGCAGAAACTCTACAAAACAGTTTCTGTACCTACAGTTTCTGCACCTGTCCAGCAAATATAAAGAACCAATCTCAAAAATTGATACAGGGTTACACATAAAGTTATTGTTTATGGTCGCAAAATAGCATAAACTAGTAAAAGATACTTATAACAGTTCAACCGCAATAATAAACCCTAAAAAATTTGAATTTCCCGCTAGAGCGAGAGGTATCACCTTAACGTATTTTTGACAAGATTTTATAGACTTCTTCTTCTTTTTTATATAACCTACATGGTTATGTAACAAGTCTGATTTAGCATCATCGTAGATAATCACTCAAGCGCGTGGATTGATGTCTATTTCACAATTTTGTTTTGTAAACTTACTATATTACAGTGAAAACTCTTTATAACGGTATCCTTTATAACTATAAACTCCATAAAACGTTGGTTTTCCCAAAGCGATTAGTGTTGACGAAAATTTTGTTCGTTTTTTTTTCACTCCATATAACGATAACTCTCTATAACGACAAAAAATGCTCAGTCCCTTGAGTTTCGTTATAAAGAGTTTACACTGTATTTGACATCGACCTTGTTTGTAATAAGCTTAATAAAACAGGTTTAGGTTATAAGCAATTTCCTAAAATCACACTTCACGTGCTTATTATAAAGTAAACTGAGGTCTATTGGGCCGTTTGGGCTAATGCGTTGGACAATGTTTAGGGCCACACACATTGCTCAGGTGCTCAGTGAATATGAAAGTACGGAAATAAACTTTCATTAGAAATACTTTTAAAATAAAAAAAATACCTAGGTACTTAATATAAAAATCACTAATCAGAAAAAGTTGAAGAAGCTTCTAATGTTTCATCAAAAAAATTAGGGTTACCCTACTTAGGGTGACCCTAATTTTAGGTTAGCTAGGCTAGCCTAGCGTAGACATTATGTCACTATTACTAAGGCAATCAAGACTTCATGTCTTCACTAACTTTTTATAAGATAGACCGTTTATCTTGAGGCACCATACAATAATCAACCTTACAAAATCACAATTAAAAATTAACTGTAAAAGTTATTTTTTTAGTTTGGGCTTTAACTCAATTTAATGGATAATTATTGTAAAACGTCATTGGCGTCTAAACTCAACTTTCCAGATAAATCCATCTACTTATATCTAGTCTAGACCTAATCTATATCTAGTCTAGTCTAGTCCTATCTATAAAACATCATAGGTGGCTATTGAATTATTCCCAAGAAATAATCCCCGTATCCATTTCTAATACTCCATCAACTATAAATCAACATCTAAATACAATAGGCGTTTAAAACATCTTCATAACACAACATCGAGAGTTGTGTTCCGAACGCATCGATGTCATAAATACGATTAAACTAAACCATAAATTTATGGTACAAAGCAGTACACACGTATAACCAGCCAACATCTCTTAATGATATGTAGATTCCTACATTAGCTACATGGCTGTGTTCTGTGAAAACATCGCAAACCGCGCGCTGCACGATTTTCTAGAACATTGTATTACTATACACACTAAAATAACCTATATGCACCTGAAAATAAGGATCGTAGCCGACGCAAGAATCCCGCAGTTCAAATCTTTCGAACGAAAGTACATTTCGACTCATTAAACAAGACATAATTTAAAGTTGTCTCAATATTACATGCGATTCTATACCCTATGACGTTGGATTAAAGCTTGATTTAGCATGTGTCTGCTTGTTGCTCTTCGAACGTTTTGAATTTTGGATGCAGAATTCATGCATGCTCAAACGCGATCGAATATATACCATGTTTGTAGGTCGTTAAGGTTGAGGTTTGGTTGTGTTTGTATTGAAATTGAGACATTAGAAATCTTCGAACGACTATTTACCGTGTTCTTTTAACAAATGCACGACGGCGGAGTAAGATGTAACTTTGTACCGACGTGCATAAATAAGGTTGGATGAAGTATCGGTTATTTTAATAGTGAGCCCCCAGGTGGGCGGAGACCCGTCGTAAATCATCCCCGACAATTATTAAATTATCATTTTCGTTGACATTAAGTAATTGTTTCGGCTGGTCGCCGCTCATAACTGGCGCGCCGGGGATGAGGTATTGCTTTTAAATCGACGATTTACTCGTTTTTAAATTCTTTCATCGGTATTTTTAATTTATATTAACAAAATACTTAAGCTGATAAAAATCTATTAAAGATTCGAATGAAGCTTTTTAAAAAGACTTGCACATAAATAACAAAATATTTTTGGAATTTTATTGTAACTTAAAAACTAATAATAAAAAAGACAACCCAACTTCTTAATAAATCGTCCTGAGTTATTAAAAAATCTCAATATGTATAAATTATACGCAAATAACTTTGTGTAAGTAACTAAATAAAAAAATCTTATTGCTTATAGCACCTATGCTTGCTGGTCATACTGAACGTGCATTTTCTAGTAAAAAATAAAAGTAGCTTATAGTACTTAGCTATAAAAATATACATAACTAAAAAAAAACATATCATTTAATAAGTTCGTTGCAAACTGTCAATATATTTAAAGCAATTACGTCCACTAAGCTATTTGCAACGTATCTGAGCAATTTATCATGCTCGGCAGTGTAATCGGGTCAGTCCAATGAATCAATGGTAATTAACTCACTAATACACTTATCACGGCGTGTATTCAATTGGAGCGAGCTGGATTCTGGGGCCTCAAGTGTAAGGTATTTGGAGTTTCAATATGGAGTATACAGGGTGTATACTCGTAGTGTAGTTTGGATAGAGATAAATTTATTTAAACTAACAGGTACAGTGTATACTTGGTATGTACAATGTAACGTTATGTAAGTGAGTTTGAGGCTTTTATTTGGTATGGGACTTAGAGTATTAAGTTATTATTGCTTAAAACAATTCAGAATTTGATTAAGGTGTATGAAAAGAACGATTCATTTGTAAAAGTTATTAGCTTTTTGGGTTTATTGTTAATTTTTTATTTTCTGTGTAGGTATCACACCTACACAGAAAATATAATATAATTTATGTCATAAACAAGATTAATTTTTAATCTATTTGGATATTCTATCTAAGTATCTTTCAACAATCTAGTATCATTTGCAAAAGCTTTACTTAGTTCGTAACTAGATGGCGCTATTTGAAATTCCCATCTTTTCATTTAAGTACTTTTTGTTAAATCTCAATGTATTCTTTAGTCTATTTTCGTCCTTCGCAGTAAAATCCCTTCACCAAGCACCTGCTAGTTGATTGCGCATACAAACACTACCTCCATACCTACCTACCTACCTATCTACCTATGAGATGTTATCTCAACTTATTGTCTTAATTGATTCGTTTCTACCTTCCAGTCGTAGTTTCAACTAGCTAATTCTTAGCTGAGTTATTTAAACCAGTACGAGACGAGAACGTAGCGACTGGTTTCAAATGTTAGGTGTCGAAACAAAAGCTGGCACATGAAATTGACGTTAAAGATGGTCAACGTGCTATTTATTATTGTCCCAATCAAAATGTACTGCAGCAAAACATAGGTCTTTTAACTAAGCATCAAGAGAGTCATTTTTTGTCGTATTAAAATAAATGAATAATATATGTTTTTATATCTCTCACAAAGTAACAGTATCAGTGAAAATCAAACAATCAATCAAATATTTCTTTATTCAATAAAATCACAAGGATCATTTAGAATCGTCTTACATACTAGGTGATTCTAGGTGCCAGTTCCACGCGACCAGTGCAATCACATCAGTACAAGTTTAGATGATATTATCTTTGTGAGCGACTGGTGCCTGAAGTAGATTCGAAAATTACAGGTCACCACAGGCCTCTAACTAAAACGGCTCTCGAACATGCCGTGTAAGTAACAGCTTTATCAATGCTTACAGTATTCCTAACCAATCGCTTGACTGCAATCTTACTTGTTGTCGAATTATGACTTTTATTCAAATTAACTGAAATGCAACTTCTTAAACTATATGAATGTAAGTAGGCTACTTTACTGAAATTTTTAGTTTGGAATGTATAGTTTTTAAATTGTAAGATATCATGTTTACAACGGTTCTTACTAAAAAGAACATTTTAAATTGATTTATCCCACTCCATTGTAAATATACCTCAAGCGGGCTAATTTACAGATTTATTCCCCCGTATCTACGATCCGACATCTTTGATTTTCTAAGCTTAATTTATCAGTAGTATTAGAATTTCGAAGCGCGAAGTTGATTTAATTGTGGATTTACGACTTGAAATAGAATTTAAATATGTATGCTAATGATAGAGTTAAATTTAGTTAACTAACTTTGTTTTTTTGACCTCTGAGCAAGGCCGATAAAATATATAATAATAGCTTATATGACGTTGACTTCAGTCAATGACGCTATTGTAACTATGCAAATGTTCTAATTATAACAAATTAATTCCAATCGAAAAATTCCATACACAATCTCATCAGCATATTTTAAATTTGACTTAACGTGAATCGATTTAAGGGTCCGTTGTCACCATGCGACTTTGCAAAACCAAATAAAATATGGAAATATCGTATCAATAAATTGGTGGGACGCTCACGATATTTAGCATGATCGCGACTGCGCATTAACGTTCCAGCGAGCGCCATAGCTTGGATAACTCAATTCTGTGCAGAGTAGTGACATACAGAGACTTCTTTTATATTTCTTGATCTTCTTTCGTGTCAACATCCTTCAAATTGAATCGGCCCAGAAGGTTTCATTTCAACTGCTATGGCAGATGCCGTAGCGGAGATCAAGTCGGCCAAGTATTTCTTGATGATTAAGGATTAACTCAACATTAATCCTTAATCATCAAGAAATAGATGAGATGTTAGTTTATGTATTGAAGAAATCTCTGTATAATGCATAGACTTTACATAATAAACCCTACTGCTTAAAAAAAAGGAGGCTTATTTCATACTCAATACTCAGTTCCTTTAATTTTTTGATAAAAAAAATGCTTATATTGGTATCCAAGCACAGTAGCAATCACTTCGGGTCTATTTCATTTAGAATAGATAAGTCAATATATTCTACTGTACCAGAAACACAAGGTTATAGAAAAATATAGCAAAAAAGGATTGTCGTAGGTATTATATATTTTATAAAAGCTAAATACTTCATTTTTGGTCTATGTTTTATGACACATTAGTTTGTCAGTTACTATTGTACATGCTAAATCAGTATATTTATTGGATATGTTTTCTCTGACTGCCGGTACTCTACCCCAGGTAGTTCCGACACAAAATCCGCGATTTTTGCATTGCTTTTATTACAGCTGGCTCGCTAACTCCGCTGACAATAAGCCAGTATATTATCCCGCCAGTTTTGTTTCACAGAATTCAGATTTATGACGTAGGTAGCTGACGCCATTTTGCGAATCGTTTCGATACTTTTTTTACCGCACTACAATGTTATGTCTATATGCATGTCAATTAATATTTTTTGTATACTATCATTTTCTATTATTTTTCTTTAAAAATGTGAAACACGCATTTGTATAAATTTTGGAGTACTGTCTTGTTTTTTTTTTCTTTCCCATCTAGTGCATATACTGTTTGTGGTAGTACATACCTACTTTTAAGGGCAATTGTTTTCACCAAGAGCTACTACTACTAAAATACTATTATCATTCTTTAAATTCAATTATTTATTATTATATATTATTATATATATATTTATTTATTTATTAATTCCACAGTTCTTAAAATATCAAACACAAAACTTACAAACAACACATAAAGCCAATTATTGGATTTACATTCTACTAATGTTCCTTATAATTATAAATGTAATTAAGCTTCAACTTATGGCATAGTAAGATTGCAATCGAATTGAAAGCCCAAACAAACGATCAATTACAACAAATCATCCCCAGTCAATTGAACCCTTAATCAAACAACCCTTAGCGATTGACGACAACTAATCAGAGATAACTTACTGCACGTGTATACTATGCCTCATTACATTAATAAAACTTCAAGCGAAAATCAACTCTATTTTATACAACAGAAGGATCGAAATGGTATAGCAAATATGGTGGTATAGGGTGTTTCATTTTAAAGTGGTAGTAGTTTTAATACATAATCTGAGTATTAGCATCACAAAACATTCATTCATCACATCAGCTGATCCACGATAGAGACAGCGGTTCTGATATAAATATAGAGATGATACACCATTATTACGTAAGAAAATAAATATTTATGGATAATTCAGACCTACCATCTTGGCCTGTAGCAGCATCCAACCGCAAAGAGTGGAAGGAGGGAGGGGAGGCCTTTGCTCTGCAGTGGGACAGTCATGGCTGATTAATAATAATAATAATTCAGACGTCACATTACTAGCAAAACTAAGCAAATCTTGTACTATGGGAACTAGATTGCTGATAGAATACTTTAGTTCGTTCTTCGTTTACGTATCGATTTTTTTTATATTCAATATAGTCAAAGTAACACTCAGACACAAAACATTATGTTTTTTATGTTCATTACACAATCATTTGGTCTGAGTGGGAATCGAACCCGCGACCCACAGCATGGAAGGCAGAGCTACTACCAACTGAGCTGTGACGTAAAAACTTTTTTATAATTAATTTAATACATCAACATACTTTTGCTATGAAAAGGTTATTGTTACAAAAGCTTATATTATTTAGTTTTCTAGAGTTTTACAATATTTTAAATAATTTTAAAAGCATTCATTTTCTAAAGTTTATAAAGTCATAAAGCCTATCTACAAAAATCACACCAAAACAATCACTGTCACACTCAAAACCACTCTATAAATGTTATTGCAAATCGTTAGATCCTAGATAATAGACAAACTAATTATTCAGAACTAGCTCCTTTATTCCGTATTATAGAATTAACAAAACATAAAAAAGCTTTATTAATTCTAGTACTAAATAATTTATTTGTACAAATAGAAATGATTTTAAGATATATTTGTTAAAAACATCCGGTTTGTTCTTAGAAATTCAAAAAAGATTCTTATCATTAAAAAAGTAGTAGTTTTTTTGTTTAAACTCGTTGTGGAAGTACTACAACCTTTATCGTTGAAGGACACACAAGGCAATTAAAAAAAACTCTGCCTTCAATTCAGTTAGTCGTGGGTTCGATTACCATCGAGAACAAACTTAGTATGTCTGGTGTCTGGGTTGTTATTTCCAAAAAAAAAGTATTTTTCAGAAATAGTTCTCATAGTAAAAACTCTGCTAAGTTCAGGACTAGACCATGATGTGTGAAATGTCTATAAATATTTATTGAAATCTGAACATAATATCATTTATCATGAAAAGGAATATCATGTGGTGTCCCACTGCAGGGCAAAGGCGGGAGGCCTTTACAGGCTGAAAATGAAAATGAAATGAAATGAACATAATTTATTTTCAAAAAATTAAACATTCCGTTATATAATCATTGTTAAAATCTCACTTTTTTATAAGCTCGCTCACCCTGCTTATATTTAAATCAAAATCCTATCAAATAAGACACAGGCGCTGATGGGAGCATACATCACGGGTAGGTATCAGATCTGCCCACCGATTGATTTTCCGAAATCACTTTCAAAGCTTGAGATAAAATGATTTACACTTTATACACACAGATTTGTAAGTTGGTTAACTTATAAAATAAATGCGGCAATGCAGCCAGTGTCTTGGGTACGCTTCCGATTGGTACTGATTTGGATCAGTTGAACTATCTATAGATCGTTTGCAACGGTCTGTAGATAGCTCAACTGTTTTTTATGTATTTTTTATGACTATGTACATTTTGTAAATACTGTTTGGTCGTAAGTTTGTTTGTGAATAAAGCCTTATCGTTACCTATACTAATTTTGATCTGTGTAAGAATATGATTAAAGATGGCTCTTAGCGATAAGGCCGCCCATTGTGCTGTAGATTTAATGTTTCTTGTGTGTAAAATCTTCTACCTGTGTGCTATAAAGATAGATAAAATATATCTATCTATCTAACTAAATAGTTCATAGAAGTTAAAACAAAAACTTAGACCACATTTTTAACCAACTTCAAACAAAGAGTTTGACTTTTTTTTTATAAGTTACGCATTACGCCGCTTATTATGTACCGATTTTAATGTTTTTTCTTTGATAGGTAAATTACAGGGGTGGTCGGTCATGTATACATATGCACGTATATATAAAAATATTTAATTTAAATCGGATTAGTAAAAAACGGGTACGCTTCCGATTGGTACTGATTTGGATCAATTGAACTATCTATAGATCGTTTGCAACGGTCTGTAGATAGCTCAACTGTTTCTTATGTATTTTATATGACAATGTACATTTTGTAAATACTTTATAGTCGTAAGTTTGTTTGTGAATAAAATTATTTCTGATTAGTAAATACTTTTGGAGTATACCTACTTTGAAGAACACTTTTTAGATTTATTAATTTATGTTTTTTATATTTTTGTAAACAATATAATTATATTTATAAATAGTTTTCAATTCTCTAAAATCCCTTAGACAATTAATTTTAAAGTAAAGTTGTAAATAGTGTTGTGCCGTCTGTCAGTGACGTCACAGTTTATCGATATCGAATCGGCACTCGATTGCCGGTAAGGTTGATTACCGCATTAGAGCGAGCTGATTTTTGGCATTGCGATCATTTTGAGCTGAGTGCTTCTGGATTACAAAATTTGCCTTTTATAATGTAATTTAGATAAATTTAAAATATATTAGGTACTTGGGTATAGGTACATCCTTTCGAGCTTTTTTTTTAATTTTGGTATAAATTTTCTATTAAATACTTGATGTTTTTTGAGATCACTACTTCACAGTTCTATATAAAAAAAAATATTGTAGCTTTATATGTACACTCGTATAAAGCTAATCAAAACAAACAGTCATTCCAAAAAATATTTTATTTTTTAGCAAACAGTACAATAGCGTTTAATTTTTCATGTTATCACAGTAAAAAAGAAAATATCACAAGACCAGCGTGTTTCCTTCATTTTTCCCATTTTAATATTATGAGCATCTCCTTCAAAACATGCCCAAACCTTATCAAGATTCAAAAATATTTGCCAAAAGAACAAAAGCGGGCAATATTTCCACAATTTCAAAATACAGGCTTCTTTATAAAGCTGAAAAAGGCAATGAAAATTAAACAGGTTATTAGTTGAAAATTACCGCGCGTCCCCGGGCTGTAATGTCCCCGGCAATAAAGCGTCGCTCCCAGAGGACCATACACTAGCTTACACTGGATGAGACCATACCGAAAAAAACACTTTTTGCCGCTAGTTTGCTGCTTTCTTAGTTTGGGACTAATATTATGTCTGTGACTATTTATGAACGTGACGTGTGAAGTTTCTGTGACTATTTATGAACGTGATGTGTGAAATGTCTGTGACTATTTATGAACGTGGTGTGTGTAATGGGTCATGTTCGGCTCTAATATTCATTAAGACCTATAATTGTAACCAAAATGATACAATGAAATAAATCTATCTAATGTTAGTTATTTTAAATAACCGATTTCAATTAATCGTTTATTTATTGTACTTAACCCTTGAGTTTGTATAATATAAGTAATGATTGCTACTAAAAATAAGGTAGGCTTGTTTCAACATATTATCAAAAGTTTCATCAAAGTTCACTCGTTCTGTAACTTTATTTACTAATGCTGAGGCCACATTAGCGGGCTACGGCGAATATTCGTGTTAACGCGATGTATGTGGCCGGGTACATCGTGTCATCGCGTAGTATTTAGACAAGAACATCGCCTATACCCGAACACGATGTTTTTGTCGCGCCAACACGATACGAATATTCGCCCGCTAATGTAGCCGAAGCATTATAAATACAAATTCTTGGACCTTTTGTAATATGTCACATGTAATATGTTACACAAGCCACATCATTTATATGCTGTAGTACTTGTGTAGTAGCTGTGACACCTGTCAAATTAAAATTTGAACGAAGAATGAATTAAAAACCGCATACGCTATCCAGTTCCTTTCCATCTGTACTTTTTGCGGGAAATGGGGGGGAAATGGAGGTCTAAACCCAACCCCCCTGGGGCCGGATAGGGGGACATCGGGTGGGGGGCGGCCTTAATTACCGCTGCTTTTATAGTTTTAATGAGTTCATTTTGGACCGGGGCTAACAAGCGGCGTAATACCTATTTAAACCAATTTTGAAATTAATATTTAAAGGGAGGGGACTTTTTGGAGTTTGTTACTTTATTTAACTTATAATTTGTCGACAAAATGCGTATGCTTTTAAAACTGGATGAATACTTATTTTAGGTGAATTAAATAAACATAATTACTGTATAAAAATATTTAAAAATTTTTTTTACAAATAATCTTAATCAAATGATAAGGTATTTTTAATATCACAAAAATGTACGTATGTACAGAGCATGTCTGTACGAGTGTGACAATGCTAATTTAAAAAAAAAATGATGTGTATAGGTATTTGTGTATCGATATTGATTCCTACTGATACGAGTAGTATACTGTGCCCTAATTAAATATAAATAAGGTGTCACATAATATCGATATGAAATTATATCGATATGTAGTCACATCACTAGTCTTATCAGAGTTTGCTGGCGGTCGTCGCCTATTTTGTCGATATTAATTAAAAAGGGGTCCGTACAAGTTAATATTAAAGAAAATTAAGCAATCTACCTACCGCGGGAGTTCCTAATGAATTTTCACAAAATAAGCTTTAGCTAAAATAAGATAACTTGATATATTTAATCTATTTACATTATTTATACAGTAAATTTGTTAAAAAATAGATTTACTTAATAATAATGATATAATGTACAACCGACTAATCGATGCACGATTAACTATAACTCAATTAGATAGATAATAAACAATTATAAAAATGCATGCGCCTTCACCGCGGTTACACTCCCATGCAATAGTACAGATACAATTCAAATGAATTGGTATTGTCCTTGGTTGTTCAGTCACCGTCTTGACACGTTATCATCATCATCAACCTATATCAGTCCACTGCTGGACGTAGGTCTCTCCCAAGACGCGCCACTGAGCCCGGCCTTCGGCTCTTCTCATGTTATCTCATGTGAACTGGCACCTAGAATCACCTAGTATGTAAGACGATTCTAAATGATCCTTGTGATTTTACTGAATAAAGTAGTTTTGACTTTGACTTTATGTTTGCCAGCTACACTCCGCAGATCGTCGCTCCATCTCGCTGGAGGGCGTCCTACACTACGATTGCCTAAACGCGGTCTCCACTTTAGTATCCGTTTGCTCCAATGATTGTCGGTTCTTTGGATAACATTACCAGCCCATTGCCAGTCACTTCAGCTTGCTATTTCTTTGAGCTATGACGAACACACGAACGTTGTTACCATTAGTGAAAAATGAATCTTTCATAAGAAAGTTTCATAAGTATCTACTATTACTAGACTCCATAGCTTTGGTGATAGTAAATATGTAGGAATTTAACAAATAAACTCTATGATAAACAATGGCAATGGCTATTTAGTTAATAGACGATCTCTACCAGATAACCTGGAACGGAAAGGATCATAATATATTTGATGACGACCGATGTGGCGCGGTGGGCGAAGGTCCGCCTGCGACACGGAAGGTTGCGGGTTCGATTCTCGCCTTGGGATAAATGTTTGTGCGATCTGCAAATATTTATTCCGGGTGTTCTGGGTATTTTATATGTAAAATAAAAAATATTTATCTATGTAATGTATTGTATTAGGTATTTCAGTCTTCTAGTACCCATAACACAAGCTCTGCTTAGCTTGGGGCTAGATGATGTTGTGTGGATTGTCCAGTATTATTTTATTATTTATTTATATTTACTATTAGTTCTTCTAAAAGCTAAAAAGCTCAACTACAACGTAACAATTTATACAAAAAACAGACCATTAAGCTTATCAAAGTGTCTCCACCATTGTTATCATAGATTGCAGATGCATCAAATAATTGAAAATGTCGGCACTCGGCAAATCGAAGTGTCTAACACCCTTGTGGATACGGTCTACCCCCATACATTACAGGGTCTTATCGACCCCCCATCAGGGGGGATGGGGTGGGTCTGTAATAGCCCCGCAATTATCGCCCTATTAAGTAGTTTAGGGACGCCATTCTGGGCCTGCTGAGCTGCTGAAATGTTTTATAGCTACCTATCTGCCTACCTATGTTAGATATATACGTTAGGTATTGGTTGATACTATAATTTCGAATAAATATTTACGGAAATGTCTCTATTATTATAGTAAGCAAAGCTTGTATTATGGTATCTCGACTGCTGATACATTTTTTTTGGAAATTTATAGTAACACGTAGACATAGAACTAACATCAGTGTTCACTAACGGTTGTTCTCAGTGAGGATCGAACCCACGACCTACATGGAAAACAGAGCTACTGAACTGAACTGTGAGCCTGTCATCACATTTGCTCACTCTCTTCTTAAAGCACAATTATACTGTTCCATTTTTTATAGCTGAGATGAACATTTTTAATATTGTCAAAAAAGACAGATAAGTAATTAAAATGAGAAGAAAAGTAGCTATTTTTAGAAAAGTTTGTTTTTAAAAATCAAGCGAAATATCTTTCTTTTACACAATGTCAACTATTTAATAAGACAAAAAGAGATGCAAAATATGCAAATTGCAAGCAAGAGTCTCAACTACGAAGCCATTTTACTAATGTTTTTAATTTAAACCGTATAGCCAGATCTTAAGGTATTGTTTTGACTGGCAATTTTATAGTTATGTGTCCTTTTTAAATTACATTTTAAGGTCTATTGTTATAACTTCATTTGCTTGTAGGTTTTTTATTTTGAATCAAAGTGGCTTGTAAGCAGGAATGCTGAGTATTTTTACGATTTATCGATGAGAAGAATGGTGTTCTAAAAGAGGTTTTATTAAAAAAGTCTATAAGTATTGTATCAGCAATCTAGTTCTCAAAGTACCTACAAACTTTGCTTAGTTTGGGACAAGAGTGGAATATGTGAAATGTCCGTAAATATTAATTTATTTACCTAACTAAACAATCTATACTACATCAGTTAGAGCTGAATTCTTACAAAAAAATACAGCTCAACATAATAATAATTATCATCCTAAAAACAACTTAAGTAAATAAATATTGCACAAATTAATCCACTCGATATTTGAGCGGTAAAGTTAGTGTGTTAGTGATTTCACCGCGGGGGACCAATTTTAGCGCAATTTTGACTCACCAGGGGGCCATGGGCTAATGTACCCTAACCATTATCCAAGTGGGCATTTATATACAATGTTTTAAATGACCTCACTCGCCCCTACTTCATCAAATTCATCATCATCATCAACCTATATCAGTTCACTGCTGGACGTAGGTCTCTCTGGAGACGCGCCACTGAGCCCGGTCTTCATCTCTTCTCATCCAGTGTTTGCTACACTCCGCAGATCGTCGCTCCATCTCGCCGGAGGATTTATTATATTTCAGTATATTTTTAACGTTGATATAAAAATATTTTTATTGATAGAATTCAGTCAGTGTTTGTTTACTAGTAGATTATAAAAAAAAATAGGTACCAAATAACAGCCGATTGACTCGGCAATTGACTAACTTTATTAAAAAAAAATGAGTTGAAATGACTATAAGAAGAAGAAGGAGACTGTAAGGTCATTCGTGTTTTTTGGAACAAAATAAATATCAATTTTCGTATCATTCCTACCTGTGATTTCAAAGTTTCAACAAAAATTCCAACTTAATAAAGCACAAGCAAATCAAAGGAACACCGACACGATTAAACCATTTGTACGCTAAATACACTTAACGAGTGATGTGACTCACGATCAATTTTATTATCGATAAAAATCCGGATCAAATGAAGTATTCACAGGTGGTGTAAAGTTTTTTTTTAATGCCAGCCAGTGTTGACAGAGACGCAATCAATAAATCACTCGGCACAACAAAGAATTCAATGTGTGTTGATTGTGCATCTTGGGAACGCTTTTTAGTAAACGATAGTGTGGGGTACGTTTGATTATCGACTATCGATAATATTTCGAATAAGAAAATTAAGACTGCAAAATTATCATAGGATTTTAAGATTTAAATTGGAAAATCTGTCAATGAAATTTTTCTAAAAACTATTTTGTGTTGCACATTCTACAAAAGACTCCAAATTTTCTGCTGTGAAGGAGTAATGAATCCTTTTCATTTCAGTTTAAATAATGTTATTACTTTTCATCGGCACGTCTTGTAGTTTTGGACAATATCTTTGTGTTATGTCTACAGCTGTAGAACACTACAAAATGCTAACAAGTTTAATAAACTTAATGTTAATCGATATCGATAAAAATACGTACCTATCTAACCATTTCAAGAGGTTCATTGGTGGTCTGCCGATGCTTTGATGAAATCTACTGAGTCATGGCACGCGATTCAAATATGACGATGATATGACTCTTGTGTCATACGCCACTTTATCGATAACTTACCGAACCTTGTCCCATCCTTATGTCTACTGAATAAGGTTGTAAATTAATAGTAAATTGCTTATCTAAATGAGTTTGTGAGATGTATTTGTAGGAGATAAATTGTTGTCTATTAAATAGATATTATTTGGTATTGATGAGAGGTTAATAAAATATTGTTAATGTTGACTGGGGGCCTATCCAGACCGCTGAAATGTTTTTGAGCTTTTATTTGATCAAATAACATTTCAGTTTTCTTCTTCGTCTTTTATTGATATTTTGACTGTAAATTAACTTTGACAGAATTGTGACATGCCGAAGTTTGTTTTGGTTTCATTTTGCAGAATTCATGGATTCATACAAACACGAAAATTATAATGTTTTGTGACAATTTCAAAGTAGTTTTAAAATTAAAACGCAATTAGCTGCGATTTCAATGCTGACCTGTGAATTTTTATAGGTTTTCAGGACTACCATCTACACATTTTCTGAAAAAAACCTAAGTAGGTATGGGCAAGATAACTTCAAAGTAATATCATCGCTTCATCCTTTTAGTTCTTACATAACACTTGTTTTTAAATAGTCTAAGACAACAAGGAACATAAATGCCTAACTAGTTGTATGTAATCGTAGTTATAAATCCTATTAGTCTCATCATATTTAAAATATTTATGGCAAATTTATATAGAGACAACATAATTTCAGTACCTATCCTGAAATAAATTTTTGCTAAGATAAACCATCATTGAGATTAGTAGCATAAAGTTACATCTAAAATGTAGGTACAATAACATAAGATAAGAATATAGTACATCATCATCTTCCTACCCTTGTCCCACATTATGTGGGTCGGTACAACATGTCCTCTTCTTCCACTCACTTCTATCAGACGTCATCTCAATGTTCACACCTTTCTTACACGTCATCATTCACATTCACATAGTACATACCTACAAAACTTTCTTACCTATTATTTTGTTTCAGAATACTATGCAGATTACCATGAAGTTTCTACTTGTGTAGTAGACAGTATAAGACTATATAAAATTAATCTGCAAGTTGTAATTTGTAAAATGACTAGAATTCAAGGAATAAAACCATTTTGATTCTTTATTATTATTATATCTTATATATGTGGTAAAGAATGATTACATAGTTTATAATATGATATTAAAATCTGTACATAATCTAATTTTTTTTTCCTTTATTTCATTAGACTTGAACAAGTATTCATGAACATTTGACAGTAAGTATTTGGTAGTAAGCTCTGCCTTCCATGCTGTGGGTTGTGGGTTCGATTCACACCCAGAGCAAATTTTAATGTTTGTGTGATGAATATAAATATTTTTTCTGAATCTGGGTGTTTCTATGAATGTGTTTACAAAAAAAATGTAAGTATGTAAGTATTCTATCAGCAATCTAGTTCCCATACATATAGAGCTTTGCTTAGTTTGGGACTAGAGTGTGAAGTGTGAATTGTCCAAAAATATTTATTTATTTCCCAAGGCATGCACTTGAACCAAACTAAACAAAACTTGTATGGGAAATAGATTGCTTGAATACTATTATAAGTAAGTATTCTAAAAATTAATACATATTAACACCCAAATGCAGAACACATATTTATGTTCACAAATAGTAATAAATAAATATTTTACCAATGACAAGTAATCACATAAATGTTTGTTTGTGGTGGGGATTGAACCCACCATCCTAGCATAGATGCCAGAACTAATGCCAATACTGAGCTGAGATATATATATTATTAAGTATATATTATTTTGTTTCAGAATATGCAAATTACCATGATGGTACTACTTCACTATCCTAATCTGTTTATGACTATTAAACTAATCTTTGTTTTCATTTGTGAAATAATATAGTAATTCAATAAAACCATGTTTCAGTATTATTTTATTAAAACATTTCTAAATAGATAGATAACTCTTTATTGTTCATCACACATAAATAAAAACAAAGAGCTTAAACAAGTAGTAATAGGCATCAGAATGGGTGGCCTTATCGCTGAGAGAGATCTCTTCCTGGCAACCGAAATTTGCTCGTGTCACATCCCAGATATACCTGAAATAAAATGAAGTGTATTGTAAATAGAGTTAATACGCATAGAGTTCAATACTAAAATATTTTACAGTCTTGAAATCTGAACATAAATCATTTTCTTTTATTTCATTACACTTAAACAAGTTAAAAAAATGTTTATGAACATTTCACAAAGCTTGTATGGCAACTAGAATACTCATATACTGTTTTATGAATAAATTCATAGATATGTAACATGTTGACACCCAAAAGCAGAACATACATTAATATTTACTAATAGTAATAAAAAAATGTTTTACCAATAAAGACTTATGGAACTTTTAAAAAATATTTATTCTTGGTGGGGATCGAACCCACAGAGAAGACAGAACTAGTACCAAATGAGCTGTGATGCCTATTGCAATGATTGATTTAGTTTGTTATAGGTATATTTATGAACCTATCAAGTGAAGTAATCAACTACCTGGACGATTAAATAGAATGATTCATGTCTTAGTCTTAAATTGTTGTGTTCTGATTTCTGATCTGCTAACCCATACTGGGCACCAGCATCTTGTGTGCATCTGAAACATGAATAAGTGGTGACCAAACATGTTAGAAACTCTGCAACAGATGTCCACCTCCGACGCGGAGGTTGTGGGTTCGATGACCGCCTTGAAATAAATGTTTGTACGATCTGCAAATATTTATTCCGGGTGCTCTGGTTATTTTATATGTAG
Organism: Ecliptopera silaceata; assembly: GCA_932527185.1. Taxonomy (NCBI): domain Eukaryota; kingdom Metazoa; phylum Arthropoda; class Insecta; order Lepidoptera; family Geometridae; genus Ecliptopera; species Ecliptopera silaceata. The sequence continues at coordinate 4,727,766 of OW052213.1, read as the reverse complement.
GTAAAATAAAAAATACCTATCTATATAAGTAATGTATTGTATTAAGTATGTCAGTCTCCTAGTATTGAAAAACAGGACAAGCCCGACATACGTTTCATGTTTATGATTAGATTTGACATTAAAATCTTCCATAATTAGGTAGTACACTGATTTATTCACTTTTCAATAACATACTTGTTTGCGAAATGCGCAAATCCGGTGTAGGTTTGCCAAAGCTGAGGTTTTTATTCTCCGTGAAATACTTACAAAGATTTCACCATTTTCTCAATTATGTATGTATTAAAACTTTCACATACTCACATATTTTTTTTTTTATAATCCTTTGGCTTCAATCTCGCCTGATGGAAAGCGCCGATGAAGCCGACGATGGAGCAGGATGGTCTAGAAGACACCTATTTATATTGGCCTTGAATTGATCTAGGTTGTAAGAAGGCTCTTCGCTCAATCGAGTCCAAGGCAGCCAGCAATATTATGATGGCACATAACAATATTATGATACAACAATCACGAAAGTTACAATGAAAATGCAAAATCTTTAGGTTATAAATAATAAATGTAAACAAACTATAGGGACGGAATATTCGATAAACTTCGATGCATCGAAAACATCGATATTTACAATGCGATACCTACATCGAATCGATCCGATGTTTTGAAATGCTTTTGATATACTCGAAATATCGATGTTTTTTCAGTTTTTAGTAGAAAAACATCGAGTCAATAATTATATCCAAATAATTTCATAAAAATTCCAGTTTGAACATTATAATTTTACTAATTTTTTTCCTATTTGATTATTTAAAAATGAAAAGTTTATTATTGGACTGACAATATAATAAAAATATTGTCTGTAAATATGTAAATATGTGTACTAAAAAAATGGCGGGCTTCAATGTTTACAAACAACGAATTGTGAATAACATTTGGTTTTGTGGACGAAATAAAATTGAAGTAGATTGTGTATTGTATAATTATATTATATTTATATACCAACTCATTACAATAAAATCTCATCTTTGTGTGAGCTCTTAAACTCAATTGGACGACATCGATGTTAGTTCTGATTTATCGAATCTAAAAAAACAACGATGATTTTTCAAAATGGACACCCCTAAAACGAACAAGTATGAAGACATGTTAGAGCGGTACAGAAATATGCGCCCGCGAAGCCCCGTTGCAAGTGCGAGCGAGATGCATGCGCCAGCTCGTTGACGTCATTTTTAACAGTTCAGTCATATCTAAAACATTTCAGTCATTATTTAAAACATTTCAGTCATATTTTGAACAGCTCAGCCACGTCAATCCACAAAAAATGCCTACAAAACTGACCTGCAACTGAAAGGATATTCCGTCACGCAAGTTTGCCCCTTCTGGATAGGGCCCCTGCTATGCAATGTGTGGCGATTTTAGTGTTTTTCAATTGGTCAAATTAACCTGAATTTAGAAATGTGTGATCCTTTTGAAACCTTGTAGATAATATTATTTGTAACAACTATAGTTTAATAGCTGGTAAAGAAAATAAAAAAAAATAAGCGATTACAAGTTTCAAGAAAGGATGGATTTCAATTTACCTTTTTTCGTTTTTTTTTTGCAACTTTGGTTTTTAACAGTTATATTTTGACCACTGTATGTGTTTCTTACAAATCATATCAAGAACTAAGTAATCAGTAGTTTTTGAGCTAACCTCAAATAACTAATACGACAATTAAATTTAATACGTTATTTTATTTTACTTGTCAATATCAATTGAAGTTGCTCTTATTTTTTGTAAAATACTTTTAAAATGCTTTTAATTTTTTTGGTTTAATATCCGACAGGCATGTTACAGACACGTAACGGTTTAATTACCATTATAATTGATATTTAGTGCATTTTAATTGATGCACTTGTTTTTACAAGTTCTTACTTTGCACATTACTTTGTAACACGAGCGGAGCGGAGCGTCGAGCGTAGAGCGTGGAGAGTTTACAACTAAATGACAAATTATATAAGTTATATCAGAGAAATGACGATCAATCACATACCTAATGAAACATTAAAATACAAGTGTCAAATGTCTATGGATATTGAAGTTAATAATTTATTCACAAACAAACTTACGACTATTACAGTATTTAAAAAATGTGCATTGGCATATAAAATACATAAGAAACAGTTGAGCTATCTACAGACCGTTCCAAACGATCTATAGATAGTTCAACTGTTCCAAATCAGTATCAATCGGAAGCGTAGGTACCTACTCAAGATACTCGCTGCATTGCGATTTTTTATTTATTTATTTTAAGTGTGGTAATAAATTAAATAAATAATAATTTAGTAAGTATGTCTTAGTTACTTTGCAGTTTTTCTGTTTTCATTTTATTATCAAATAAAAAAAACAAAAATCGTTTATTTCGGAACATGAGAATAAAAATACAGTAACAAAAATTAGAAACAAAATTTTGAATATTCTCCCACTCAGTGAATGGTGCGGAATGGAAAGAAAGAGAGGCCTATACCCAGCAGTGGGTCAATTCAGGCTGTGGATGATGATGATGAGTGAATGGTGCAAATACACCTTGTATTTTTTACTGTAGTTGTAGTTCTCACCATCCGTCAGAAACGTCACAGCATCACCTGCAGTAGTAGGGCAGGTAAACGATACCGCCATTCTTATACAAACAATATTTTATTTTTCTATTAATTTACCTTTTTAGGGTTCCACACCTAATTAGGGACCTAGGTACTAAGCCCTTTATTTTCAGACAGTATCTACCAAATTTTTTTCTATTAATTTTATACCAAAATCAATTTTCTTATCGTGTCGATGCTACAACTGTATTTTGTTGTAGCATCGTGTTGGAAAGATTAGCCAGACTAGACATCAAAATCAATAAAAGTTAAACCTAAAAAGGCGCTTTAGCCTGCAAAGTATTTTTTTTTTGTAAATAAGTAGATTTACTTGACTAAACCGTGTTTAGATTTAAGTATGTATTCTATTATAATTATGATTAATACAGACCTTTTAAAAAAAACAATAAAAGTTTATTCAGTAAAATCACAAGGATCATTTAGAATCGTCTTATATACTACGTGATTCTAGGTATAAAGCAATATGTAATCAAAATCAAGTTAATTTTATAATTCTTCTATCGTTTTATTTAACGCCTTTTTTGGACAAAACCAGTGGATCGAAAAGGGATAAGAGTTTGTCTGTCAAAAATATTGTACAGTCACACAATAAAGTGATTGTGTCTGGTACAGTCGAGTTCATAATGCGAAAATGATTGACTTGTCATTGTCAGTGTACGAGTGCAACGAATCGAGTAAAATCTTATTTTATTAGATAGTTTTGTGAGTCGTACACTCAATGGGAAAGGTGTTAAGTATGAAAATTTATATTTTGAGAAAATTCAAAAGTTTTGATAATACAAGTTGATCTAGATAAATGCACTATCTGTTATCTATTTTAACGATTATTACTTAAATTAATATTAATTAAAAAAAATACTTGAAACTGACATGTATGTCATTACAGAAGTCTAAAGAATTACTCTTCTTTGTCCATCCCTATTCCCATTATTTGGGGTCGGGCCTCCTCACTTTTTTTTTCACTTGTCTAAAGAATTACTTACTTACTTTAAAAAAAGTAATTGGTAACCAATTACTTTTACTTAAATATTTACTTAATATACTCAAATAAAACTAGAAATTATATTTTTCGAACTTACTACATCGCCCACGCAAAAAGTCAAAAGCTTGAAATCCATTGTCAACGTCAAAAACCCATGTTTGTCTGAGTGACAGATCCAATGTCAGCCCACAATACGCCAATCACGGCACAATACAACAACTGTCAGGTATCTGAAACATCAAACGTAATAATTTAGCAATAATTGAGGCTTTGGTATATATTGCTAGTTTTTAATAGCGAAAGGTTCAAATATTTATGAAATTATACCTATTGGTAGTTTTTTGTCCTCGGAACATAATATTATGAGGTGGGAATCTTATAAAGATGGATTAATTTATTAATAGACCGACAGTGCACTGATAGCTTTTTTAATGTTTCTGCAATTAAGCAAAGATTGTAATATTATATTAATACTTTATTGCATTAAAACAAAGTTTCTTGACGTTTTTTATACAAAAGGAGAGCAAAATGCTAAGAACAGTGGTTTTGCCTTGAGCTATTTGCTAACCAAAGAAAGAAACTTACCTACGATGTTACAAAATACAATAAAAAAGTGTTTTGCATAGTGAAATGTACCAAAAAGTTTAATTAATAATTAGTTGCATCGTATCAGTAGCACTGCAACCTGCGTGATGCCAATCGGTGTCAACCCGTCACTGCATGCAATGTTTAAAATCATTAATATTGCGAAACTGGTCAACTGGTCTGGAACATCCTTATAAATTATTAACTTATTTAATGTTCAACTGAAATTTTCTATTTAAAGAACTTGCTTGTACGGTATGTAGGTATACTTAAAATGTATTATATTTCAGACATTGTTTTGTTTTCGATTTTTATTTTCTTTATGGGACGCCTATTCTTGGCAAAAGCCTCCCTTAACCCTTTTCAATTTTCTCTATACGGGTCCAAATAAGTCAGTACTTAAACTTATATACAAAGATTAAATATCTACATAGAGTAAACTTAAGATAAATAAAAACGGTATTTTTAATCTTATAGAATTATTACATTTAATATGCACTTGACGCCAGTTTAAGTATATTTTTATATTAAGTATGAAACGTAAAAAAAAGTCAATATTGTACCGGTAAATTGTATTTCAGACTTTATTATTATAGATTATTTACACAACTGTAACATATGTTTTTAAAACAAGTTATGTTATACACAACACTCATTAAAGGGTTAAAAGCACTGTCTTACGAGGTACCGCTACTGTGCCCAGACTGCTCCAACCACTTTTTATCCTTCTCTGTCGCACCCGTATGTTATCATATATCGCTATCTCGCTCATCCAAGCAATTAACACTACAGTAGCTGAAGAAATTAGTTAAGACCCCGTTCCATGGTTTGTGTCAGTGTCAACAGTAGCGGTATTTTTTTTTTCTTTTTTTTAAGTCATTAGCGCATGCGTTATTGCGATAAGGCTACAGTTACACTAACTAGAGTGACTATAAATATTAATTAGTTAGTAGAGTCTGTCAAGCGAAAGATGGCCCTGATAAATCGCGGCAAATTCAAAAACTATTAGTATGGCAATACATTAAATAATAGGATAACTTGGAATTACATAATTTGATACTTTGATATTATTCTAAATAAATATACTTACATAATTTTTGATGATGATTATGAATAAGTAGATGATATACTATTGCCATACTAATAGTTTTTGAATTTGCCGCGATTTATCAGGGCCATCTTTCGCTTGACAGACTCTAAGTAAACTGTTTTCAGTTACAACATCATCATTGGCCATAATAAAAATATTTTAATATGACGTTTAAATTACTAAATGTAACTACTAAATCTTATTGTTTAGAAAGGATCAGGACGTATTTTTGCACAAATATAGGTAGGTACTTATTATAATAAGTGTTTTTATGAATAAAACTGTTTGTTATGTTCTTAAAATATGTCTAATGTATATTTATTGAAAAAATGGGGTGCATGGAAAGAGCCTCCTCGTGGCGCACACCGGTAACAGCTAGGCACAGTAACGCAGTGTCTAGTCTGGCTAATCTTTCCAACACGATGCTACAACAAAATACAGTTGTAGCATCGACACGATAAGAAGAAGAAGATTGAAAAAAATTAAATAAAGGTTTCTAATAATTTTATTTCTATACTTTTTGAATTTTGTTTTGGAAAATACCTAATATCTTATAAATGAAAAAACTACGTAATGGCAATACAAAAACTTATAATTATAAAAAAAGAATTGTATTTCTACATGAAAACTGTCTTCTTCTTCTTATTAAAGAGCTACGCTCTTGTCTGCGTAATCAATGCAATCCACGCCATTGTTTCCTTTGCAGGGCCGCCTCCTTGACTTCCTTATACGACACGAGGGCAACCTTCATCTTTACTTGGCTCATGTAGTTTATCCTCGGCCTTCCTCTTCCTCTTCTTCCTTCTATCTTTCCTTCTATGATGTTACTGATGAGGTTGTCGTGTCGTATAAGATGGCCAATCATCTTCCCCCTTCTGTTCTCAACCATTTTCATGAGGGCTCTTTGCTCGCCTACTCTTCTCAATACTTCTACGTTCGTTACTTTCTCTGTCCAGCTTATTCTTTCCATCCTTCTCCAACACCACATTTCAAATGCTTCTAGAAACTCTCTATCCTTTTGCGTCATTGTCCACGTCTCACATCCATAGAGTGCGATGCTCCAAACGTATGCTTTTATAAATTTTTTCTTAACTGCTTTTGATATTTTGGAAGTAAAAATATGTTTTTTGTTCTGAAATGCTTGTTTTGCTATGGCTATTCGTGACTTGATATCTGGTGTGCATCTTGAATCTGCTGTTATAAGGCTTCCTAAGTATCTGAAGGTATTGACTCTTTCTATTTTTATGTTATCTAATGTTATTGTATTTCTTGTGGTGTTTTCCTTTTTGGATGTAATTAATGTTTTAGTTTTGTTTATGTTAATTTTGAGCGAATAGTCTTTAAAAATATTATCCATGGTGTTCAGCAATGTTTGTAAGTCTGTCTGCGAATTTGCGACAGCTGCTATGTCATCTGCAAATCTTATGTATCTTATAATTTGACCGTTAAATTTAACTCCTACAGTGGTTTTATCATTAATTATCTTTATGGCTGCTTCAATGAAAATATTAAAAATCAGTGGTGAAAGAGAACATCCTTGTCTTACCCCTTGTCTTATTTTAGCTTTTTCCTGTACATTTCCTACTTCTATAATGGTTTCTTGATTTTTATATAGTTGGTAGATTATTCTCCTATCTCTAAAATCCAATCCAATATCCTTTAGTAATTGCATCATCTTTTTCCAGTTGACTTTGTCGAAGGCCTTTTCCAAATCTATAAACGCTATGTGTGTGTCTAGTCCTATGTCCATTCTTCTATCTATTATCAGTCTTAAAGCTAGTATTGCTTCTCTTGTTCCTTTATTCCTCCTAAACCCATACTGGTCTTCACTTAAGTTACCTTCGACTGTTGATCTTATTCTATTTTGTACAATTTTTAAGATAATTTTTGATGCTTGTGATATTAGACTTATAGTTCTGTGTTCTTCGCATTTTAATGTATTAGCTTTTTTTGGTAATGTTACTGTTTTAGTTAGTTGAAAATCTTTTGGTATTTCTCCTGTATCATACATTGTTTTAGTTAATTGGAATATTTCTTCTAGCAAATGGTCATTATCTGCGTATTTAATTAATTCTATATGTATTCCATCAAATCCAGCTGCCTTGCCATTTTTAATATTTCTAAGGGCTTCATCGAACTCGCTTCTAAGCAAATCAGGTCCCATGCTGTCTTGTTCTATTACTGTTTCTTTTTCAAAGTCATTATCTGTTAGTTCCTCTCCCTTGTATAAATCTTCTATATATCTTTTCCATCTGTCCACTATTTCTTTTTCATTTATAAGTATTTTATTGTTTTCGTCAACTATTGCCGTAGATTTAGTTTTCTTCTTTCTGTCAAGATTTCGTATAATGTTATACGCTACATCTATTTTACCTACTTTCATATAATGCTCTATGTTTTCACAATCTTGTTTAATATCTTTTTCTTTTTGTTCTCTGCATTTAAGTGTTATTTTATTCGTTATTTTACGATACTCTTTAATACTAGTTTCATCGTTTTTATTCCGATATTTTCTTCTTTCAATTATTAGATTACCTATATCCGTGTTTAGCCATTTTTTCCTAGGTTTTAATTTTTCTCTTTTAAGGCTGGTTTCTGCACTTGTTCTTATTATATCTCTAATATTGCACCATTTTTTATCTAAATCTATATTTTTAAGCTTATTATATTCTTTTAATTTATATTCTATTATATTACTATATTGCACTCTAATACTATTACTATTTTTTAACTTATTGAGATCAATATCTTTGGGCTTTTGTTTTCTTTTAACTTTCTTAATTTTTATATCTACTATACCAGCTACTAGGTTATGGTCGGTATTAAGATCTGCTCCCGGGTATGTTTTACAGTTTGACATCATGTTTTTGTATTTTTCTTTCATCAATATGTAATCAAGTTGATATCTTCCTAGGTCTCCGGGCATTTTCCAGGTGTATCTGCGTCTTTTTGGTTGTTCGAAGTTGGTGTTTGTTATAGTCAAGCTGTTTTCTTTACAAAATTGTACTAACCGGTCTCCTCTTTTATTTCTTTTTCCTAACCCAAATTTACCAACCATATTCCCTTCTAGGCCTTCACCTACTACTGCATTGAAGTCTCCCATAACAAACAGGTTGTCCTTTTCACCAACTAAATCTAGTAATGTATCTAATTGTTCATATATTTCTTCTATTTCTTCATCTGGGTGGCTTCCTGTCGGCATGTATACTTGAATTATGAATGTGTCAAGAGGCTTAGATTTTATTTTTATTGCTGTGATTCTATCGCTGTGGTGAATAGTATTTTCTACTAAGTTGCCCCATTTCTTATTTAAAATTATAGCGGTTCCATTACTTCCCTGTTTTTCTCCTGTAAATATTATTCTATATTCGTCACTCCAATAATCACCGCTTCCTTCCCATCTTACTTCGCTAAGTCCTAATATATCTATACACAGCCGCGTCATTTCTTCTTTCGTCTCTTCTAATTTATGAAAACTGTACATCGATAAAAACTAGAATAATCTAAAAAGTGTATGTTGGCCTTTAAGTATGAAGTACTACATATATTCTGTGCCTAAGGGTTAATTTATTCTATAACACGCTGGTTTTATTTTATTTTGTGACGTGTGAAGATGAATTATTGCGTGTCCAATGTTTTGTGGGTAGACGTAATCACCCACCGGAAAATGTACGCTTTTTAAATTAAGAACATGATTTTAAACATTTGAATTTAGAACGCAACAAAGAAGTACCACTCTGAAAAGTTTTATTATCAGAATTCTATTCTTTTTTTGAACGTCTTGGGGGCCGTTCAAGTATTACGTAAGCACTATGGGGGGGTGGGGGGGTCTTTGTTTTGCTTATTTTGGATGACATGGGGGGTAGGGGAGTCTAGATGATGATTACGTCATCGGTAGTTATTAACATTTTTACACAAATGGCAACCCTCACAAAAAAAATATTAAATTAATAAAAAAAAAGTAACATTATAATTACAATATAAAAAAATTACATTTATAATTGAAAAATGTTTACGTAAGCATGGGAGGAGGGGGTAAGAGCTTTGCTTACTTTTGCTGACAAGGGGGATGGGGGGGTAAATGATTGTAATAAATCTGCTTACGTAATATTTGAACGGCCCCTTGCATATTTTTTAATGAGAATGGAAACAAATGAAAGCGGACTAGATGATTGACTGATTTGACTGAGAATTATACTCAAACACTTGACATTGACAGAATCGCTTGACGGGTAGAATCCACATAGGTTTAAAGAAATGTATTCACATAAAGACATTTTTATCACTTACATGCGATAAGTTTATTACAATAGTCTAAGTATCTCTTTGTTTTTAACTATTTTAACAGTTGTAGGTTCAAAGTATTAAAGAACGTAGGGATTTGTCGTTCGAATTTGTAGGTTTTATACATAAAAAAAGAAGCAGAAATAGTAATAATGTTAAATTAAAAATTTAAGATGCCAATTAAGTTATATACCAATCCGATTGTATATTATTATCCAATTAAATACATTAGAAAGTCCATAAAACTAGCACGGTAGGAATAAGTGGTTTTCGCAATAATTATTTGTTCAATAGATATTTACAATTAACAAGAACTATAATTGTATTGAACAGTAAAAAATCACTCAACGTGCCATTAGCGTCTACAGTTGAATTAATTATTGTAATTACAGGTTTTAGAGTACGTTGAGTGAATAAATAAACTTTTAATGTCAGTGGAGAGATAAAAAAATAAAAAAATAGTTGACTTATATGCCAATTACGTGTCGATTAGTTTGATGGTTTAAAATAGTTATACTTATAATTAACATTAGACTTAGAATACAAATATTTATGTTCATTTGCTCTGCTTTGATATAGGTAGGTACATTGTGTTTATCCAAAAGTAGCTAAGTTGTCCAAGTCCAAAGGTAGAAAATTATATTTTAGCTAAGTTTTATTACTTTTATTAGGTTTTGGTATTACGTAAATTTTTTCGTGTTAATTTTAATTGACCAAGCGTCGGAAGCCTAAATTTCGAGACTGGGCAAAAATACTTTTATTCGAAAATATTTATACGAAAATAGAATATTTTCGTCTGCAGTTCAAATTTAAAAAAGTGGTACACATATTTACTGATTTATTTAAATTTTTTGTCGATTTATGTTTTTGCGTTATGAAATTTTTGAGTCATTCTAAAAATGAATTAAAATAAAGTAGTATTCTAGACCAAAATGTTCGCAAAGTCTTCTGTTCTCACAGAACCACAATTTTTTATTTGAATAACTAATAAACTTTGCTTTGTATACAGTATCAAGTTTCTCACTTGGCATGTCAAATAAACATTAATGTATTCTATCGTATCGCAATGAAACTGATTGCAACCAATCAGCCTAGAATGGATTATCGATACCTGTTAGTATTAGAACAAAGTAACTTTTGCACGTGACTTCGCCTGGAAGTTTTTTTTTATTAAGGAAACTAGCAGAAGGAAAGAAAAAATAATAAAATATAGTAATAAAAGAAAGTAGTAAAAATAATGTAACACTGAAACCAGTGAAGTTTTAAAGTAATGTTTGACATAAACAGCAAGTTAAAACAAACAAATTACGCTATCAAAAACTTTAAAATAGAAATAAAAACCTTATAACAAATCAAAGGAGTAAAAAATAACTGAAATATCCTGAGTTGTATAAAAATAAGAGACTTATTGCACTAAACAATATAGATATATAATTCATTTTTTGGAATAATTGATTTGATTTTTAAGTATTTTTATTAACTTAAAATATCAACAAACAGACATTGTTATTTTCAAGATTAATATAAGGTGATACTGTATATTAATATCTAGTAATTATAATCATAAGCTATATTAAGTGAAATTACTCAAATTGAATACACTATGAAAATTTTCTTTTTACTTGCGTGTTTTCAAAAATAATTTCTATTCTAGTATTGCAATATAAATTTATAATTTCGAGAAATTAGGTTATTTTTTGCGTAAAATTAAAATTAAAATTATCTATGAGAACTAAACCACTACTTTCTAGTTTATAATTTTATTTGTATACAAAATTAATCCATGTTTATTTAGTTTTATGACAATTAAGAATAAGTTATGTCAAACTTCGTTTAAACAATTTTGCACTAAAAGTGTTAGCAACTTAATAAAAATAAACAGACATACAGAAACAAACTTTCATTTATAAAAATAAACAAATCTCAACAAAAGATTACAGTCTCGTGCCAAAAAAAAGCAGTAATTTTCTAACAAATAAGAAATTATTTCATAGTAACATAATCTTTAGATTCTAGGATTACCACACTTTGAGTACAACAAACACATAATCCTATTTCGAGTGTATTGTGCACACTACAATAGGATAAAGACAGCGGGTGTCATTTTGACATTGACATTTAGAATTGACGTTTTGTACCGATACTTGAATAGACACAATGATGTTTTTATTGCAATCAATAGCTGTTGGTGGGCTTGAGTTCTTGTATTTAAATTCGTCGAAAATTCTACACATTTGCCAAAAAAAATAACCTTCCGTAATACAAGCTGATTGTTAAGCTTTTATTTAAGTAGTATATTATTATGAGTATCTACTTGATACCTATTTTTCTTATTGTTATGTTTCAGAGTGCGTGAGTGATTAACGCTGCTCAGTGAAAACGTTCTTAATTGATTGCTAATCTTTTTAATCTTTTAAGTCTGTTTCTTAAAGAAAATTACCCGAAAAATTGGGAAACATTTTCGTGGGCGCAACATAAATGCGCACCGGTAAATTTTCATATATTTGAGTGACTCAATTTAACATACAAATTGTGTTAAATGTCCTCTCTGGATAAATACTCCATCTACTATGTAATGTATTGTATTAAGTAAGTATGTCTTCTAGTACCCATAACACAAGCTCTGCTTAGCTTGGGGCTAGATGCGGTATTTTTTATACATTATTTATAATGTATAAAAAATACCGCAATAAGAGTCAACTTTAATATAAAAGCACCCTGTATAACGAAAGTGAGCTACAGTTGATAAGAAGCTCATAAAACGCACATTAAACCCGGCGGAAATCTATAACAATATTAAAAATAGAAATTTACTTATCTGTAAGATAAAAAAAAAGGTTTATTCTTAACAAAGCAATAAAACGAGCCGAAAAGAAATTGTATCTCATTAATGTAATAAAATTTAATTGTTAGTAATAATAGCAATAAAAATTATGAGTTATTAGTATTTTATCGGTCAACAGAGATAACTTAAACTACTTACTAAATTAGTAAGTTATAAAACCTGCAGTCAGTATCTTGGGTACGCTTATAATTGATGCTGACTTAGATCAATTAAGCTATCTATAGATCGTTCACAACGGTCTGCAGATAGCTCAACTGTTTCTTTTGTAGGTATTTCATATATGTATGTACATCTTGTAAATACTGTAAGTTTTTAGGTAAATCAAGCAAAAATACTACAAAATCAGGGTAAGTACCTACAGCCTACAGATGGACAAACACCACAGCTCAGTTTATAGAAGCTCTGCCTTCCATGCTGTGGTCGTGGGTTCGATCTTCACCGAGAACATTTTTTTGTTATAAACGCCGATGTTTGCTCTGTATCTGGGTGGTATACTATAAATTCAATGTGTTTATTTATATAAAAAAAATGTATAAGTATTCCATCAGCAATCTAGTTCCAATAGTTCAAAACTAGATGGCGCTGTGTCAAATGGTAATGAATATTTATTAATTAAGTAAAGAAGTAGCATAATATTTATACTAATTCTGCAAATTGGCCGTAAACTTAAGTTATTAATGTCAGAATAATAAACTTTATGACCATTCGCACACATAAAAAATGTGTTTAATACGCTCATTAAAAAAATAATTTACTAATTTTTGACCTAGTGTCACGATTAAGTCGTAAAAACACTTTTAATTGTATTACTTAATTAGGTAAACTTAAACTGATTATTTTGCTTGCAACTGCATATATATTTGCGATTTTATAGCAATAACAATAAGATCGATTTTGCTTTCTTAGAGCTGTTATCACTTAATTAAATACTTTACGATGTAAAGATGATGCATAGGTAGAGTAAGAGCGTCAGTCAAATATCAACGTTAAGTAATACAAAGATCTATGGAGCTTCAGTCAACGCGTCAAGCAAACGCATAGACTGAAGCATCATCATTCCCGTGCTTTTATCCCACGCTAATTAGGGTCGGTTCATGTTAGCGTATCAAAACTGTACATTACCATGTTCACTGTAAAAGGTCTCCAGATTATATATTAGCTGATAAAATAATAAATAAATAATGCTGGACAATCCACACAACATCATCTAGCCCCAAGCTAAGCAGAGCTTGTGTTATGGGTACTAGAAGACTGACATAATTAAGACTATTGTATTAACATTACATAGATAGATATTTTTATTATACTTACATATAAAATACTCAGAACACTCGGAATAAACATTTATCCCAAGGCGGGAATCGAACCCGCAACCTCCGCGTCGCAGTCGGACATCCGCCCGCCGCGCCACATCGGTCGTCGATAGCTTGTTAAAAATCCTTACAACTCCTAGCGCCATCTAGTAGCAACTTTCAAACATGGCCGCGCAAAGCTTTCATAATTAAATTAAATTAATGTTTATTATTTTATTTGTAATCCTACTGATCCTTGTATTAGATTCCTCGTATTAGATCCCGCGTATTTTCATTAAAATTATGTTTACATAATTTTTTTATAAAAAAAAAACTTGATAAATGGCAAATGCACTAAATATGCGAGCCCAAACAAAAATTTTATTATATCATGCAACGTTTTGTAGTTATATAATCTGTGGTTTAAATAACCTTTAACCGACTTATCGATGCGATACCGTAAAAATGTGTTTTGAATTTCTTTGGTCGAAGTCTCGTTGAATGCAAGTCTGATAACCTTTGGTTGGTATAGAGTTAATAACATTATAGAAATGTCTCTCATATTAAAAACTACTTTTATAATTATTTAGACAAATTGTACAAAAAAAAAAGTTTTATGGTAAGTATTATATCAGCAGTCTAGTTCCCATAGTACAAGCTTTGCTTAGTTTGGTTAGAGTGTGATGTGTGAAATGTCCATGAATTTATATCACGGACTTTTCACACATCACACTCTAGAACAAACAAGGCTTGTAGGCTAGTACTATGGGAACTAGATTCAGATATTCAATGGGAATACGAGAAAATAGATATTTTATTTAGAAACGAACAGCAAATTGTATTTAGCTGCAGCCAGTAAATATCTATTAACTTATTCATTTATTTCTGTAATATTGTTGTCCGTTTTTCTTTTGTTAACCTTTTTTTAAAATTGTAGTTTTATCGTTATTTTGTAAATCTACACAGACATACATATTATGTCTGTCTAATGAAATATTTTAGTCAGTTCTAAACATTCTAAGCTCTATGGCCAGCTCGTATCCGCCGTTTCGTAGAAATTTGATATGTTGTTTTTGTCGCGATCATTAACTACAATACGGATCAATTAAAACAATAATTAAAATATTTATTGCAAAGCAATATCAACATTGTGAGCAATATGACGGGAATGTTATTTATTGACATTTATGTAATGTATTGTATTAAGTATGTCAGTCTCTAGTACTCATAACACAAGCTCTGCTTAGCTTCGGGCTAGATGATGTTGTGTGGATTGTCCAGCATTATTTATTTATTTATTTATTCACGTATTATTCACACATCACACTCCAATCTCAAACTAAGCAAACTAAAAAAAACTTTTAAGGTGTATAAATAATTAAGTAACTTAGTGATCACTTATTATAATGATTGCTTAAAGTCCAAAATCAATTACTAATTAGTTAAATACGTTCAATATCCGCATCCGCTATTAATATTAATCAGGCATCTAGTTACTAATAGTACTTAGTTACTAACACCGGTGGAAGTTATTATGTTAATTGTTAATAAAATTTGTTAATAACCGTGTTTCAATGCGAAATCTTTGCCTCTTTTATTATTAATTATAGCTAAACTAGCTGACCCGTGCCCACTCGTTGGGCATAATTCGACCGTTTTTTCACCGATTCACTTTGCAAACGGACTACCACGTAAAAGCCTTTTTATTTTTCAGTTTTTTATATAATCTATGACACTCAGCAATAATGTATCTTTCTATTGGTGAAAGAATTTTTAAAATCGGTTCAGTAGATCCCGAGATTACCCCTTACAATTGAACAAATATACAAACTTTACCTCTTTATAATATTATATTATATTATATATTATATATATTATATTATATATTATAGTATAGACTTTATAATATTAGTATAGATTAGCTCCGCCATCCATGCAGTCGTGGGTTCAATCCTTACCAAGGACAAATTTAAGTGATTGCAACCATTCATTTCAAACTCAAAGATTAGATTTATTTATTCAATAACATGACAAGGATCACTTTGAATCGTCTTGAATTATTATATTACACAGAACAAATATTTATAATCATCACACATGCCCTGGTCAGGAATCGAACCAACGACCCACATGTAAAGAGCTACTACCAACTTAGCTGTGACGCTTGATAATAAAGCCATTAAGAGAATTGTCGCCTTAATTTAAGAGAAGTATGCAAGATTACACAAAATTAGAAATGGATATACCACCCAAATCTCTACTATACCGCCTCATTATACCAATTATATGAATATAACCGAAAACCTCTCCTCTCGGGTTACTAGTTAAGGGGGAGGCTGTTTGAACCGTAATTCTTTGTACGGATCATACAAAAAAAACGGTAGGAACCAGGCCGTAGTTTCTTGCCCGTTCTTCTAGGCTTTGGTCGCGTGGAACTGGCACATAGAATCACATAATCACTTACACCCTATATTACAAAAAGTTAGCGTTGACATTATGTCACCATTACGTATAGTTTTCAAGACATCAAGTCTGCGCTAACTTTCTATAAGATAGACAATTTTAAATGACCGTGATTTTACTGAATAAAATGTATTAAATAATATTACCGGACAATTCACACATTACACTCTAGTCCCAAACTAAGCAAAACTTGTACTATGGAAACTAGAATGCTCATAGAATTCTTATATTTTTTTTTTGTTAATTTTTACATAGAATACATAGTAACACCCAGATACAGAATAATCATAAAAATCAACATTTATTTTTAAAGATATTTATATTTATTTTATTTAACGTGCGGCTGTGCCTTAACACCGCTCAAAAGCGACCCAACTTTTATCCAATATTAAAAAGTTTTATCAACATATCTACATATATTTATTTTTATGTCTTATTCCCAGTATTTTTCGGTAGCATTTAATAGTTTTAAAACCATTAATGTTAATTATAAATTCTGTGTTATCTCACATTAGTTTTATGAACTATAAGTCTGTCAGAGCGAACGAGACTTAGAGCTAGAAGAGAGTAAGCATTTTTTTTGTTCATACTTGTTTAGAGCGCAATTTGTTCATACTGACTTATGACGTCTGGCTAATATGAGAGCAACTTTTTATGAACTTTAAATCGTTTAGAGCAAGAGCAAACGAGACTTACCTAGAGGTAGGTTAAAGAGAGTAAGCAGTTACTTGGTTCATACTAGTTTAGCGTGCTTCATTTGTTCATGCTCACTTATGATTACTAATATGCGAATAACATTAGTTTTATGAACTATAAATCTGTTAGAGCGAGAGCGAACGAAACTTAGAGCAAGGCTAGAGAGAGTAACCAGTTACTTTGTTCATATTAGTTTAGCGCGCAATTCGTTCATACTCACTTATGACCTCTGGCTAAAATGAGAATAACCTTCGTTTTACTATTTGTTAGAGCGAGAGCGAACGAGACTTAGAGCTATGTTAGAGAGAGTAAGCAGTTTTTTGTTCATACTTGTTTAGCGCGCTTAATTTGTTCATACTCGTTTAAGAGGTCTGTACGACATTGTAAACGAAACACTGAACAGAATGTCTGCGCTACAAAAACTTTGCTTTTATAAGCTGGTGTCAAGTCTTTATTACTCTGAGGTAAACTTCGAACCTACTACAATTTGTAAGCAAAATCTATGCTAGTTAGTAATTTACTTATATTTATCGTTTTTATAACTAGGGCCAGAATAATATCAAAATGTGTTTGGCGGAAGTTTTGAAGATAATTTTTGATGCGGTTTTAAGTTTAAGAGCGCTATTTTATTGGAGATTAGGTACCTAATTATGAGAACTTTTAAGTATACCATTGCTGATAGAATACTTAATTAACATATTTTTTTCTTAAATGTACTTACACCTAATAACAACCACATCAATGTTTGATATCACTTATACGCATTTGGCGGGCATCGAATCTACGACCTATCTACTTAGGTTATATCTATATCTGCTTTTCACTCACTGAGCTGAGACACTAAACTTGATCATACATTATGCTCAATTATTAAATTTAGCGTAAGTTTTTTTTATAATAGTGCTGGGTCGAAAAAATGTTAGAATGATGACCAGGAAAAAAATTTAGGGAACATCGTATAAGTAAACTAAAGTAAAAAATTCTTTATTCAATAAAATCACAAGGATCATTTAGAATCGTCTTACATACTAGGAGATTCTAGGTGCCAGTTCCACGCGACCAGAGCCTAGAAGAACGGGCAAGAAACTTACGGTATATCTTATAAAAAGTTAGCGCAGACTTGATGTCTTGATTACCATACGTAATGGAGATATAATGTCAACGCTAACTTTTTATAAGACAGGGGGTTAATATGTATAATAAGTGGAAATAAATATATTTTATGAATTAGATATTTAGTGATATATCGATTAATCTACTTTAAATGGAAATAACTTATTACAGTCAAAGAAAATATGTAGATACTTTTTAATAGGTGTTCGATTCGACTATAAAATAAAACATTTTAGCTATTAAATTTAATGTTTCACGTTTGAAAGACCGACACGTCCTAACAACGAGCCGGCGGTTTTCTTTGTGAAACGAACCCTGCGGTTTCAGAGGGTGTGGTCACACTGTTAGCGGTTGAAATATATATATAAGACTAGTAGTACGCCCCGGCTTCGCACGGGTAGCTTATATAAAAAATATCATTATAATATAGCCTATGTTCTAGATTCTCCGGTTCCGGTGTCAAAGCAACTTGACGTCTACTCATTAGCTCTTGCGAAAAATTCAGTTTTACCTTATAAATCAAGTGCAACCAGTGCTTAAAGTTTACAATATCAATATTCCAAATAGTATTGAACATCTCGTATCAGCAATAACTCCACAAGAACCATAAAAACAATAATCAAGTGTTATTTTCGCCGACAAACATAACCTCAAAACAAGTGCTGAGTGAAGTTCCTCCGAAACTCAAACCATCACCCAAGGCAGACAACTGTGAAAAATAATCAAATTATCATACAGTGTTGCCACCGCAAGATCTTAAAAAGCTACTATTACATCAGGATTGCCAGATCTAAAATTAAAATTACCCAAAAATAAAAAGATACAATAAAATAAAAAATTTGAAAAATCACTATAATATCATATTAAGAAATATGGATAAAAATATATAAGTGGAAAAAATGGCTCAATCCGAAAATCGCTCCGCTCGTAAAAGATTTCTTAAAGTGCGACCACACTACATCACCCCACAATCAAAGGGTCCCGGCTCAAACAAACATAAAATGGACAGTAAAGTTTTACGAGCATCTGCGGTGACCTATGGACATTCAGAAGCTTTTTGGAACCAAATAAATTCAATTTAAACTCGGTTTGAAATTAACTGGAGGTAGGTGGGTACTCCATATTTATACATTATATTTTTATGATCCCTAATTATCTGCCATTACACAAAAAAAATGTTCTTAGAGGGACCCGCTTCGCTTAAAATATTAGTTTATGTATTAATATTACGGCATTTCAAGATGACTGTGACCTTATTTCAGTATTTTGGCAGAATATTGGAAAACATTATTTGAAATTATCAGCTTCGTGCCTTAAAACATAGTTTTCCCAAATAATAAATGAATATTCACTGACATATTACACATCACACTCTAGTCCCAAACTAAGCAAAGCTTGTACTATGGGAACTATGTAGTTGTATAATACATACACATGTTTATTTAAATACATACATAGTAACACCCAAACCAACAATATTTATGTTCACCACATTTGCTCTCAATGGGAATCGAACCCACGACCCACAGCACGGAAGGCAGAGCTACTACCAACTGAGCTGTGATGCCTGTATGAAGAAAAAGGCAGTTTAACATAAAAATAAACGCATAACATTGTTCAATTCATTGAACACCATTCATACACTCAAATAGATTTATCTGTCCGTCTAAAGGAAGTCATAAAACACTCAGTGCAAATCTATCAGTCAGCGCACAGAATAATGAAGTGTAGTGTAATTCCTCGCTTTAATTACCGACTTTACCTAAAAAACGAGGTTCTCAATTCTATCGGTATATGTTACTTGAATTCAAGTCTGCGCTAAGTTTTTATAAAATATCTACTTAAGTATTGGTCATACGTAATGATGACATAAAGTCAACGCTAACTTTTTTTAAGATAGGGGGTATAATTATGTTTTGTGTAACGCGATAACTCCGCTAATTGTAAACCGATTTTGATGATACTTTTTCAAAGGATTTCAAAAACGGTTTTAAACAATTTATATGTGATTGTTTCGTCAATTGTGAACCGATTTCTATGATTCTTTGTCTAGTAGATCATACTCTAGTAGATCATACTTAAGACTAAAATAAATTATAAAGACAAGTACTTTGAGTTATCTTTAAAATGAGTTTATTTACTAATACTGATTTGGATCAGTTGAGCTATCTATAGATTGTTTGAAACGGTCTGTAGATTGCTCAACTGTTTCTTAAATATTGTATATATGTACCTATGTACATTTTTTAAATACTGTAATAGTCCTAATAGACTGGCAGGCCATTGCTCAAAATAGAGACGACTGGAGAGAAGGAAGAAAATGAAATGAAATCTAAATGATCCTTGTGATTTTACTGAATAAAGTAATTTTTGACTTTTGACTTTATTTGACTTTTGAAGGGAGGCCTTTGCACAGTGGGACACTACAGGCTATTAATAATTAGTCGTAAGTTTGTTTCTGAATTCATCATGTTTTTTAATGTTTGTAAACTTTTATTTATGTTGTTTCGATATATTTTGTATTGTTAGGTTATTTTATTACAAAACGACTCTAAAAAGTGTTTATTTAAATAACTGCAGCAATCAAAAAGCAATGCATTAACGACATCTTTATCTAAATGTTTTATAGCGGAACTATAATTGTTACAGTATAAGTAATTATAATTTATAGCCTGTCGTTAATTATAAATGATTGAGAAATGTGTCTCCTGATAGTAATCATGGAGTTATAATAATAAAGAGTAGAGACAGGCGTCACAGTTTAGTTGGTAGTAGCTTTGCCTTTCATGCTCTGGGTCGTGGATTCGATTGCAATCGAGAACAATAAAATGTTTATGTAATTAAATTTATTATGGGTCTGGCTGTTACTATGCATTATATGTAAGTACCTATGTATTTACAAAAATAAACTTAAAATAGGTATTCTACCAGCAATCTAGTTTCCATAGTACAAGTTTTGCTTAGTTTGGCACAAGAGCGCGATGTGTTCGTCCATGAATATTTATTTATTTAAAAAATGTATTATTGCGTTATATTTGCTAAAAACTTTTGTAGTATGAACATCATGTTCATACTTCAATAAGCTTACGCGTTTTATATTATTTTCTCTCTGTTGCAGTCAGTAGTCTTGTTTGTATTGGAAATGTGAATGAATCCTAATTATAATAATTATAATTATAATATTATTATAGTGTGAT
Source organism: Ecliptopera silaceata (assembly GCA_932527185.1). Taxonomy (NCBI): domain Eukaryota; kingdom Metazoa; phylum Arthropoda; class Insecta; order Lepidoptera; family Geometridae; genus Ecliptopera; species Ecliptopera silaceata. The sequence continues at coordinate 4,706,588 of OW052213.1, read as the reverse complement.
ATAGGTTATCGGTTACTAAGGTTAGGAACGTTAGTATGCATCATTCATAAGTTTATAACTATATTATGTAAAAGTACAAAGTATTCAAACAATAAATTCAACAAAGGAGAATGGGCACTTTGGGCCACGACTAAAAAAATTGTCCCTCAAGGTTGCCACATAGTACGTTAAAAAGGGCTTTTATAAGCCAATATTTTACTATAATTACGGAAAAAATCCGTCCCATGGAAATCGAGATATTTCGATGAAATTGTTTTTCATTTAACATCATATAACTTAGAATTCTGAAGGCCCACAAGAATAACTGTGATGGCGTTTAAAAGAACATTAAAAGGGCTTTAATTATTTCTCAAATTGTTTAAAAATCCAACCTGTGGAAATTGAGTTATTCCTGAAAAACTGTAGTATTGCAAAAAATAAATACGGTTTTTCAGAAATATCTCGATTTCCACCGGTTGGATTTTCAAACAATCTCAAGACAAATAAAGCCCGTTTTATGCCCTTTTCAACGCAACTGCAGGCATTTTTGTGGGCCTTCAGGATTCGGAGTAATACGACGTTAAAATAAAAAACTGTTTTTCAAAATATATCGATTTCCATGGGATGGATTTTTTAAATAAAAATAGTAAAAGGTTGGCCTCTAAAAGCCCTTTTAAACATATTATGTGGCAACCCTGAGGGACGAGTTTTTTAGTCATGGCCCACGCTCCATACAGAATCGCCCATTCTCCTTTCTATGTATTCCACTAAATATACTTACTAAATGAACAAACAAAAAAATTGGTTTTCCTACTCTGGCCAAGGTACAACATACACTGTCCAAGGTACATCTGGTGTGTTGTACCTTGGACAGTTTTGACTTTTTTTTTAGTGGTCCCAGGTTTTTGAGAAAATACATAATTTTATGAATGAATTATGTAGGTAATTTCATGGTCCTTACATACACATACACTGGACAGATATAGATAGCACCATTATTTAATTAAAAATCAACATTCAAAAAACTGGCCTAGGTACAACAGGTACTACTACTTATTTATAAACTGTACCTATGTATTTTTTGTTGTTCATAAATCATAATACAATATATTTAGCTTTGCATAATAGTTTGGGACTAGAGCGCGATGTGAACCTATCCATGAATATTTATTTATTTATCTTTTTTAATACAATCGTACAAGTGTATAATTAGTTGTAACGTATCTAATAAAAAAAATTGTTATTCCTAATATATAAAAAGAAGATAAAAATATATAGGTAATTCATACGTCATAGTCCTCTCAAACGCTCCTCTAGTTTGAAGTCGATTAAAATAATCACACTAGAAAAAAAATGGTTGTCTGTAAAGTCGGTTTACTGACGATAGTTGAACGTGACAACGAACGCAAAGGCTTCTTTGTCGCTCGTTCCGCGCTCTCGCTTGCACTTCATGGAACGCCTCAGAGCGAGGTAACGCCGCATGAGTCATGTTTTTTCGTGCCGGCTCTATCGAATTATAAGACGTTGTCACGTCAAAAAAGTCACAATCAAAATAATCACGACATTTTGTATCCAACAAAAGTACATTCAATTGGACTCTGAATTAGCTGGCATGCATAACATGCCACTTACTGCTATAGAATCTGTGGTATTGTTATTCCAACTATTGTTGTACTCTGTGGTTCTTCTATATCAACTGAGGCCCGAGCACGAATAAATGAAATAACTATTAAAAATAAATGACTATCGGAATCGTTGCACGGTGTCGTATTCGTACACTACGCGTTGACGACAGATCGATTGCTGTAGCTCTACCATGAGTTTTTACTATACTATACTCGCTAGCGTCTGTAGTAAAAAAAATGTATGAAGATTTGTACAGCGCCTCTAGCGGATAGTTGGGTACTAAAATTCGTAATACTAATATTGACGTAACTACTGTAGTAAAGTCAGGCGATTTTACCTGTGACATCTCATGGTAGAGCCACTGAACGTTGCAGTGTCACCGCGCAGTGTATTGAATGTGCTAACGTTACGATACGATTACGATAGTCACTTATTCGTACTCATCCCTCTGTGATGGCTGTAGTATATAGTGTGTAATCTGCGTCAAGACGAGCGATTCGCTCGAGCTGTATGTAATGAGCGTGAGTGAAATACAGAGCGAATACTTTGACGGTAGAGATGGGAAAAGCAGTTTATCGATATCGAGAAATGTCGATAGACTCAGCTCATTGTGCCAATATTGTCCGTAATGTTGAGGTAATATGGACGTAATATGGGCGACCAATGTGGCGCGGTGGGTGATGGTCCGCCTGCGACGCTGGTTCGATTCCCGCCTTGAGATAAATGTTTGTACGATCTGCAAATATTTATTCCGGGTGTTCCTGGTATTTTATGTATAGTCAAAATTTATAGGTCCGGGTGTTACTATGTTTTCTATGTATGTATTTAAATAAACATGTATATGAGTAGGTATTCTATCAGAAATCTAGTTACCATAGTACAAGCTTTGCTTACTTACTAAGTTTGGGACTAGAGTGTGATGTGTGAAATATCAGTACCTAAATATTTATTTAATATTTGGGAATACTTTGTGTTATTCAGAAACATTTATCGATAAAATGTACCCTGTCCCATCCCTACTCATCTCGTTTCAATCTCAAGTAGGCACGCAACATTTACTGTGATTAATTTAGGCAATTAACGACCAAAGAGGCGTATTATGCTAAATGAATAAGTTATTTTTAATTACGCTGTAATTTGCGGACTTGTGCAATGTGGATTAATTTGTTTGTTATGGAGCGAGGAATTAGTAACGTTTTCAGACAGAGATATGTTATGTTAGTGGAAGAATTATGAAGAATTATCTAATTACTCATTAATTTTTATTTACAAACAAAGTAACGACTATTACAGTATTTACAAAATGTACATAGGTATATATAAAATACATCAGAAACAGTTGAGCTATCTACGGACCGTTGCAAACGGTCTATAGATAGCTATACTGACCCAAATCAGTATTTAATTACTTAATCCATCCATAAATTATATTTTACGTGAGTTTTAAGGGAGGGCGGGGAGGGCAAACCAAATCTCACAAAATCTCACGCAAAATCTCACGAGGGGGTTTGAATGATCCAACATTGGCTCACGTATAATAGTTATTTATCATATTGCTCAATTCTTTTTTGTGCTTGAAAAATGTTTATTATAGTGCTTATAATTGTGTCTCTTCTAGTATTTAATTTAAACAGAATTGGTTGATGATAATTTAAAAGATGGCGTTGTGTTGCGCTTGTGAATTTAATCTGTTCCGGTAGAGTTCAACTCATTTCGGCATGACTTGTGAAATTAATCCTCGTAGATAAAGCTACACGCGCACTTGAGGCCAAATACTATCTTGAGGGATCATATTTGGTGGGAGTACATTACGGGTTAATCTATATCATCATTATTATAATCCCCATCATGAGTATTTTGAGATATTTAGTCTCAAGATCCCCATGATTTCAAACTTTTAGCAACAATAGTTATCCCAATACGATTTTCCGTCACGTTTGAGTAACACGCAATATCCCCTCCTAGGCACCCCAATATCTCACGGCTTAATAAGAATAAACATTTGTGAGATTGCAAACATTGATGTTTGTTCTTGTTTTCATTAATCTTTATTTTTTCTAAATAGGCCAAGCTTAGCCCCACGAAGAGTTTTCTTCCACACTTATGTTCGGAAATATGTTGGCAATTGTCTTTAGGAAATAATGTGGGTACTTTGTACCCATAATTAAGGCACCCATGTCAAGCATAATCAGTAATAACTAATACCGCAAGTGCACGTGCAGGCTAAACTTAAAAGAAACATCGCATCATTGTCACCAGCTTGTGATGACTATTTGGCAAGACATATTTTAGAGACGTTGATTAACTATCATATAGAGCAAATGTTTGTGTGATGAACATAAATATTTGTTTTGTGTCTGGGTGTTTTTATGTGATAGGTATGTATGTATTTACAAAAAAATGCATATATATAAACTAGTCAATTAGATAATATTTTTTTATTTACAGGTTGGGTTTGGTTACACGTGTTTATAAATAGTTGTATAACATTGTTATAGTTATTGTTACCAAAAAGCGTGTTATTTTAACAAAATTGTTATGACCAACTGTCATTACGATTATGACAAAGCAATAAATATTTTTATATCAAATAAAGTGTAATTTAGATAACAATTTGGGTATAATTAACTAGTTAAAGTAGGACAACTTCGATGTAGGTAAATCACAACCAATAAAATTTTATGCGTTGATAAAAATATTGTTGAAAACAATAACATGATGCAGCTTTGATCTAATATAAAGGGTGATCCAAAATTAAATATAAGTACAAACCACTAAGAAATACTACTACTGTACTGTAGCTCTACCATGAGTTTTTACTATACTTACTATATTTACTATACTCGTTAGCGTCTGTAGTTAAAAAAATGTATGAAAATTTGTACAGCGCCTCTAGCGGATAGTTGAGTACTAAAATTCGTAATACTAATATTGACGTAACTGCTGTAGTAAAGTTATTCGATTTTACTGTGTCAACTCATGGTAGAGGTACTGTACTAAGAAATATTTGCAAGCGTAGTGTAGGACGCACCCGGCGAGATGGAGCGACGATCTGCGGAGTGTAGCAAACACAACATGAGAAGAGACGAAGACCGGGCTCAGTGTCGCGTCGACAGAGACACCTACGTCCAGCTGTGGACTGATATAGGTTGATGATGATGATGACCCAGATTGTATTGCTTATGATATTTTAAAGTTTTTATTATATTACTAAAGTGGTCATCACGATGAAATGTGACAACCGTTAACGTATCGTAACAGTAGCCTATCACACTGCGCGTCGACGATGCAACGTTCGGCAGTAAGCTGGCGTCGACGCGCAGTGTAACTAGAATATGTTAGGTATACTAGCTGCGTATACCACACATACTAACAGATTTATTCGTGATTTAAACTGATGGGTATAAATGCATTAATGTATTTTATGATTAATTTGCTGGCGTCGACGCGTCACGCAGTGTGACTAGTATACGATAGGTTTACGCAGCTAGTGACAGATTTATTCTTGAACCTGATGGGTATAGAATAGATGCAGTATAGGGCGTAGTTTATGATTAATTTTAATTAATTTTGAAGCCCCATTTAGCTAAACTCATGATAACCCCATCACAAAATCACATCTAGCCATTATCAATGTTATCGCGTCCTGACCCCTGTATCAGACAATTAACTTTAATGGATATTATTTAAATTAGTCCTCTTCACTCAATTGACAACGTTATAATATAAAGGTACGGTTACACGTACTTCATAAGTTCAGATGGACCGCACTTGCAGTATCATAGTGAATTGACTGCGTGAATAAATCGCCTTTCTGAAGAAGTTTGACAGAAACGTAGAGTAAATAAGCCATCAGAAATACACAAATACTAATAACGTTTTGATAGACTGTTTATTTACTGTGCAATATAATATTAACTGAATTGATGCTAAATGTTAATATGTTCGACAAAACAAATCATTATTGAAACATACGTAATATAGCGTAGAATAACGTTAGAAACAAAGAATATAACCAATGGCTTATAGTTGGTGCCAATCGAAGGCATTTTTTTTACACTAAGTGTAAGTGTAAGTTCTTATAACTAGCTGTGTTCCAACGTCTGTAAGCCCTCTTAAGTAATATCTACAAAAAGTGTTGCATGACGTTTTTGACGGCATGAATAAAGTCTGTCTGTAAGCACCTTTAGATAAGCACAGTATGGGACATTTTCATCCTTACTGTCTTAATACTAAGGTTGTATGTTGTGTGATAGGGATACGAGAGGTCATTTTAATATTTTTATTAATAATCTTATTTTACTTATAACTTTGTATGTGGAATCTTTAATTTCTATACCTAATAAAGTTGTTACTTAACTAAAGTGTATACTTTTTATCTTTAACATAATATTAATAAAAATGCCTAGATACTATTTATATCGATAAAAAAAGTAGTTTTTTTTTATATTTTAACAACCTGAAAAGTTTAGATTTTCCACTATTTATTATACGTTAACGTTAACGTATAATAGGTAAATAGTGAATAGTAACGTTACTATACGTTATTTTTCTGTACACAAAATGTACAGAAAAATAACGAATAAAAATGTTCACTTAATAATATTTAATGTTTGGTGGATATGCCTCATTTATTTTAAAGGATTTAAATAATAACAAAACTCACCATGAAGAAATATATTTTTAGCTACATAAGTAGATAGTTATAAGTAGGTACAAATCATATTTTAACCATCAATCAATATATTTACAAAATGAAAAAAAACTCTGATAATAAAAATACATAGTTACATCGGAAAAACTAATTAATGATAGAAACTAATTTGGTGATAGGTAAACACTTACATAATCTAATTATAATTAAATTACACAAATACTATTTTTATAATTACCAAATATTTACACAATAATTTACATTTACTCAAATATCAGTACCGTCAACAAAAAGTTACAAGATTTTTATAGAACTTTTTACAAAACATTTTTTTTTTTTAGGATTGATTACCAGTGTTTGGCGATGGCGAGTTCCCAGATACAGGTGGTTGGACCATAGACAAGTGTTGAGGCATGCCCATAGGTGGGAGAGGCCTTCCCCCCATCATTATAGGGTGGTGGGGGTGGAAGTACTGTTGCAGCGCCGGGTGGGGGTACAAATGGTGGGGATGACGGGAAAACTGCGCCATTTTGAGCTTTTCAATCTCTGCTTCTTGAACGCGTTTCGCTTTAGCACGACGATTTTGGAACCAGATCTTGACCTGTTGACAAAGAAAATAGATTAGTCTATAAATAACAGTAATTGAGTAAACAAATCAATCGTTTTATTAATAATTGATAATCGTTATGTGGAAGGAGGGTAGACAGACACTCAGCAGGGGAAGGGGACGTATAAGCTAGAAACTTTTCTGAGGGTCATTGATAAGTAAAAAGTAAAGCTTAGTTGGAAAAAAATATAAAAAATCATAGTCTCCTCTGTTCAATAAGGCAATCATTGATCGACTTAACTTATTAATTATAGCAATTAACTGATATTGCTCAAACTAAAATTTTAAATAATTGAAGCCCAACTACATTTATATAAACACGTACGGGCAGTTTGCTTACTAAAGAAAATTAAAAAAAAAACAATAAAAGTGTAGGTATTCAGTAAAATTACTAAGCCGGTTTGCCTAGTAAAGAAAGTCAAAAAATCTAAATCAATAAAAGTTTACTAAGTAAAATGACAAAGATCAGTTACAATCGTCTTATATTCTAGGTGCTATTCTTAAATACAATCTAGTTTTCAGAAAAACTTCTAGAATCCTGTTAAATATGATATTTACCTGTGTCTCAGAGAGTCCAAGGCTGGATGAGAATTCGGCGCGTTCAGCGATGCTCAAGTACTGCTTGTCAACGAACTTGGTCTCCAAAGCGCGAAGTTGCTGCGCAGTGAACGGCGTGCGTGGTTTGCGGTTCGGCTTGTGCTTTCGTAAGTGACACTTCAGCTTCGGTGGCTCGCTGTTGCCATCTGTAGAAGAAATATAGGGGTTAGTTATGTTTATATCATCACTAGCTGACTCTTAACGATAAGCCCCCTATCTTATAACAAATTAGCGTTGACTTTGTCATCATTACGTATGGTAATCAATATATCAAATCTGCGCTAACTTTTATATGATAGACCGTAAGTGTTCTTATATTTTTTTATTTTATACGCATTTTTTTTTTCAAAAGAACCTTCTCCTGACAATAACAAACACAAAAAAGGGAAATAGGATAGATAAATAGGAATTCATTTTTATATTACCTATGTAGATAGTTATATATATACTAGTATATATAGATATATGTCCTGTGTTATATGTCTACAAGACCATCTTTTAAATTAAGTTAGAAAATGTATAAGATGCGAATTCTTGTTAAATAAACAAAATCAAAGTTTTCCTTAATAAATATTAAAGATGCAATATAAGAAATAAATAAATGAATAAACCGTTATGTTATAATAGAATAATGTTAAAAAGTTCTAACAAATCAAAATGAATCTTGATATTCAGAAAACTGAAATTAAATTTATATAATTTAAAACTTCTAAAACTGAGAATCTTAGTTCTGAGAACCACTAAAATTTTGATCTTAAACAAATATTTGTAATCCAAAAGTCCCATCGGAGATCTTCAAAGAAATCAAAATGATAAAAATCAATTATCCAAATGAATCTGTTGATATGTAAAACAGGAATTTTAAGAGATTTTTAATCAGATTAAAGAACAACTGATAAATACAAAAATGTATATATTTGTACAATTTGCCACCTACTATACTATACTATAAAAAATAAAAATAAAGAAGTGATCCGAACTGTGATACCTTTGAATCTATGCCGCTTCTAGGAATATGTTTAATATTCTATATCAAATCACTTTTATCTAAAAATTTCACTAAAAAGATAAGCTTAGAACATTTTTATAGTTGAAAAAGTATCACATCAAATACCAATCAATTCGGTTCTTTTTTTAATTAGATAAAAATAATGTTTTAATTAAATTTTGTGTTTTAGGAGACTTTTGGTGGAGAATTACGCCCCTATCTTATAAAAAGTTAGCGTTGACTTTATCTCATCATTACGTATGGTAATCAATACAACAAGTCTGCGCTAACCTTTTATAAGATAGACCGTTAGAATCTTTGCGTTATTTAACTGTTTAATTTGGAATCAAACAGTAGAATCAAAAAGAGGTAAGTGATTTATTCGAGCTAAGTTTTATGCCTTATACGCGAACTTTACTGGCTTTCAAATATCAAAGCGCACCGAAAAATGTTCGGAATGCTTAACCATTGCTAATAAATCGAAAAAATAAAACAAATTTAACCTTAAAAGGGGAATAAGATTAACATAAAGTCTCTCAGCTTGTATGTCATTTAGCAACTATATTAAGAAATCGTTTTTAGGAGACACCTACGCTTTTAACAGATAATAATTATTACGTCAGTAAAATAAATCATGATAAAAAAATAACTTGTATCAAGTTACATTGAACCAGACCAATTAGTTTTTACGACCTATTAGAACAAAATCTCATAGAATTCTTTAAGAGTGTATGTCAGCTGACAAACAGAAGCTAAGACCACTTATTGACTAAAATATTAGCATATCATTTATTTGTATTGATAAAACAATCGGATTTAAATGCAAATTTAATTCGATAAGAAATCTTCTTTATATATTTTAATCCTAATTATGTCTGCATTTTTTGTTGTATAATATAATTATTGTTTTTATTAATTTCATTTTATATGTCAAATAGTAATATCAACTTTAACGGCCGGTTTCTGGAAACCCAAATGACGATTGATCCTATTTTGACACATAGTAATTATTTGTTTTTTTCGTTGATCATCGTTCGAGAAACCGGCCGTATATCTCACAGTTCCGACTCAATTTAATATAAATATTGATAATCCTAATTTCTATTATCCAATTCAATCTGACAGCTTGATCAATCCATCAATAACGAAACAAAATTGTTAATGAATCAATTTTATTAGCGTTAGAAAAGCTTAATTTACAGCTCGAGTTGATTGAATATTTAATAGACTGTTGCTTACAAAATTATCTTTCAACTAATTGGTATTTAAGTACTAATGAATGTTCTGATTGATGTATGAACACGTGTCTGGTGTTGAAATGTCAGAGTTACTTTCACCGTTCTCGATTCAAAACAACATCTGTCACTTTTGACAGGTTTGAACTCACAGAATATCAATGCTTTTAGAGAATTTGGAAATGTTGCAATGTTTTTTTATGTAGTTTTAAGCTATTGCATAGCTTCTATCGCGGGCCTTGAGCGTGGAGACCGAATCCAGAAATTTCGTAACGAAAAAACCTAACACTGCGCATGCGAAATCCAGCAAAAAATGCTATATAGCTTTACTGTGGCAGTCCCCGAGCCACACGTCTTTTTTTTTACACAACTTGTAATAAAATATTAGATCCATTAGCAATAAGATTTTTTGTATTATAATTGAAATGTTTGTAATACGGCGCTTTCCGCCAACATATTAATAATGTCAAACTGTACGGTCGCTTAGTAGCTAATGGTTTAACAAAACTGAAAAAAAGTAAAGTATGTGACAGTTGAAAAAAAAGTTAATGTTTTATGTCGTGTTTAGCAGACGTCACGTTGAAGAGCGGCCAGCGGAAACAAAGTTATAAAATAAGGTTATAAGATACACGCGACTTATAACAGTTTTTTATAATTATAAAAACATATATTTACATGTTTTCTTTAAACATGTTTACTGGTTATACTTATATTATTTATATTTATATTAACGTGTGACAAAATTTCTAAATTTAATTTTTTAATCATTGTCTAATCTTTCATAGTTTTCAAAATTATTAAGTAAATTATTTTTTGTCAGATGATTAATTAAAAAACAGGTTTGACATTAAATGTATAATCTCATAAATAACAAAATGATTTAATAGGACGCTCGTAAAAAATACTGTATTTTTAAGCTATTGCACAGCTTCTACCGCGGGCCTTGAGCGTGAAGACCGAATCCAGAAATTCCGTAACGAAATAACCTAACACTGAGTGATCCAGCAATAAAATGCTTTGCAATAGCTTTACCGCGGCAGTCCCCGAGTGCCACACGTCTTTTATTTATATTTTCATTATCAAAAATGTTTCTAAGTTAACCGGTCGCACGTGTGTCCTAAAATTACATGTTAACTTTTAAAAATACACTTATAAGAGCTGTCTCATCCCATTCTCTCGTTAATTGTATAAAGATATCGACTACAGATGTTTCTCGCTAAATTATGTCTGTTGTGAACGAAGAAAGAAATACGAGCCGCTTTGAATTTCCATTGTCAACTTCACTTCATTCTTTTTTAAATTAAAAAAAAATGTTTTTTTATAATGCTGGACAATCCACACATCATCTTGTCCTAAGCATGAGCAGAGCTTGTGTTATGGGTACTAGAAGACTGACATACTTAATACAATACAGTCCATAGATATTTTTTTTATACATATAAAATACCCAGAACACAGAATAAATATTTCCAGATCGTACAAACATTTATCCCAAGGCGAGAATCGAACCCGCAACCTCCGCGTCCGCAACCTTCCGCGCCACATCGTCACAAAAACAATGTCATTTATAAACAGATCGTCTGATTTATGAAAAGTGCATCTTTTATTTTTGAGTTAGATTTTTTCTGTTGACTGTACGCAGCGTGGTTAAAAGACAGTTGATATATTAATGAGCGTGTTTGCTTTTTGTGCGAGCAGTACCATTAATCGTGCGACGCGCGGTATGTCATTTATTCGAATATTTTAAACGAGAAGTGTGGTTGACGTTTGTGCTGTCTGTACAAGCGAGGCGGACATTCTTTGAGTCGCATTGAATGTTTGGCATGCTTCGCTCAATGTATGAGCATTAATTTTGGTTATTTACATAATTGTAAAGTCAGTGGTCATATTATGTGTACATTGAAATTAGTGGTTTGATGCCAATAATACAACGAAAGATGAATATTTAAAGTAATAAAAATTTAAGTGCTTTAAATTGCTTCTACATTCTTGCCAAATCATTTGTGAAATATATAACAATTTAAAACAATGACTTTTTTATATAGTAGGTATAAAGAAGATTTTTTCATAAAAAAGTTTTTTTTATATATTTTTGTTTCACCTTCTTAATAGTTTCTAAGCATGTATCAAACGTATTAAAGACAGTTTAACCTCGTCGTTCCCTCATAAATTACCAGCACAAAGAGTCGAACCTATTAACGGATCTTCCTGGATTCCTCCCACAATATTTATCTGAGGATCAAACAAGATGCCTACAACAAACCATTCATCAGCTACCATCGCTCTCTCATATGGAGGCCATAGACAACGCGGGAAGAAGAAAAAACTCTATATATTGTTTATGGTTTAGACACCAAAAAAAACACGATCGATAGGCCATAGACAACGCGGGGAAAAGAAAAAAACTATTGTCTATGGTTTAGACACAAAAAAACACGATCGATAATTATAATCAACAATAAACATGATTATCGATCGTGTTTATTGTTGATTATATGTTCTTTTGTGTTGTTTTTTGGTATTTAAAAATAGTTTTACTAAAATTTTAAAATACGATTAACATAACATTGGATTTAAATCATGAATATTAATACAAACAACTATTACAAAATAAAATAAAACTGAATTTTAACTCATTTTTTTTTTAAATTTTAAATATATCTTTATTATATTTTACTTTAATTTAAACTATCAAAAGATAATTTAAAGGAGAATGGGCACTTTGGGCCACGACTAAAAAAAAAGGTTCCTCAAGGTTGCCACATAGTACGTTTAAAAGGGCTTTTATAAGCCAATATTTTACTATAATTACGGAAAAAATCCGTTCCATGGAAATCGGGATATTTCGATAAAATTGTTTTTCATTTAACATCATATAACTTAGAATTCTAAAGGCCCACAAGAATAACAGTGATGGCGTTTAAAAGAACATTAAAGGGCTTTAATTATTTCTCAGATTGTTTAAAAATCGAACCTGTGGAAATTGAGTTATTCCTGAAAAACTGTAGTATTGCAAAAAATAAATTCAGTTTTTCGGAAATATCTCGATTTCCACAAGTTGGATTTTCAAACAATCTTAAAACAAATAAAGCCCGTTTTATGCCCTTTTCAACGCAACTGCAGGCATTTTTGTGGGCCTTCAGAATTCGGAGTAATACGACGTTAAAATAAAAAAACTGTTTTTAAAAATATATCGATTTCCATGGGATGGATTTTTTAAATAAAAATAATAAAAGGTAGACCTTTAAAAGCCCTTTTAAACATATTATGTGGCAACCCTGAGGGACGAGTTTTTTAGTCGTGGCCCACGCTCCATACAAAATCGCCCATTCTCCTTTTCGCGATCAGAATAATAGAGTTATTTTATACGGGCTATCGCAACTATAATTTAGAGATACACTATACGGGATTTTCTAGCGTTTGGTCATTTTTCCCGACGTTTCGGGTAAATTTGCAATAGCAAATTTTTTTTTAATTTATTATAATCTCGAATCTTATGGCTTATTCTAAATGATCTATTAAGAGTATTACTTATTCTGTGTTTAGTATACAAATAGCTTCGTTCAATGGGATATTAGTATTTTGGCGCGAAGCCAACTCGGGACATTTGACTGCTTGTTAAATACAAAACCGTTGGACTTAAAGGGGATAAAAGAATTAATAGAATTTAAGATGTGATACTGAAATGTGTTGTTTTAATGACATTTATTGATGTCGCTTAAGTTGGTGATGATAGTATATGATATGGTTGATGTAAGGCGACTTTGTTTCATGGATGTTCTATATTGATTTTAATATATGCTTATCTATCATCTGGTATAAAGTTTGACGGACTATCTTATAAAAAGTTAGCGCAGACTTGAAGTGCTGATTACCATGCGTAATGATGACATAAAGTCAACGCTAACTTTTTATAAGATAGAGGTTGAGTATTTATACGTACCTTAGTCAAAGGAGTGTCAAGAATAAAAAAAATTAGTAGGTACGTATTTTTTGTATAATAGCCGAAATAAGTGCAAACTGTTTTACTAAAATAGAATTTAAATAAAATAAAAAATTGAGTTCTAAAACCAGTCAAGAGATTAATGAATTATCAATAAATACTAAACTAAAATGTGAAATTATTTATTTTATTTTTTAATTTTTTATTTGGGAAACAAACAGTACAATAAACTCTCATATAAAAACATACCAAGACACACAAATCAGTAAAGTTTTCACCATTAAGTAACACATAGTAGCGGTAAATTATACATTACATTTATATTAATATTTAAATATAATAATTAAATAATTGTTTTGCTATCTGTACCGCAAATAAAGTGGTCGCTTCAGTTTTGTTGCGCATACACATACGCGGTAATTGATTGGGAATGCTTCTATAATTAGGAGCGTGACTCTCGTTTGCTGACTGTACCTACATACATACCATACATATATGTGTACATACATACATATTTATGTATGTCAAAACACATGATGTTGAATTGAAAACATTAAAACTTTTAACATTGTCCTAAATTCTATATATACCTACTTATTAGAGAATATGTAATTAATTATACCCTAGATTGGTCATTGTTTTTAGCTCATTAAAAAATGTGTTATTTTGATGTACTTAGATATGAATTACATTATTGTAAAGTTTCATTAAAATCCATTCAATTTTGTGTGAAAGAGTATTAAACATACATCCACACATCCATCTATACATACTTTTGCGTTTATAATATTAGTAGGATAGGATATAAAAGTAAATAGAAATATTTCTCAACAACAAAAACAATTTGACGACCGATGTGGCGCGGTGGGCGATGGTAAGAATATCTATCTATGTAATGTATTATATTAAGTATGTCAGTCTTCTAGTACCCATAACACAAGCTCTGCTTAGCTTGGGGCTAGATGATGTTGTGTGGATTGTCCAGCATTATTTATTTATTTATTTATTAATTCATCGAATTAATTTCTATTAAATATTATAAAAACAAATTTATAGGCACATTAAAATTTATAACCCTATCTTATAGTAACGTGTTTCACACAACATAATTAATAACATTATAAATCGGAATTATAAAAACAGGTTCTAGGATTTATATCGAAAATAACGATTTGTAATTTTCGCATAAGTTATTATTTAAATTGCAAATTATGAGCTCATTAGCTTAAAGTATAATTCTATTAAATTAAATATTTATTATGTGACGGTAAGAGTCATATCCGTTGATATTTTTAATTATCTGTAAAACTATTTTTGTAAATTAAAATTAATTTTTTCACAAGCAAACTTACAACTAAGATTTATTTATAAAATGTACGTACACATTTATAAAATACATAAGAAACAGTTAAGCTATCTACAGACCGATCTATAGATAGCTCAACTGATCGAAATGCGTACCAATCGCGTACCTAAGATACCGGCTGCATTACCGCGCTGAATAGCAATGCAAACGCTGGGCCAGATACTCACCAGCCCTCGGGTCACGCGTCGGCAAGACTAGACGCCCCGAAAGTATTTTGAATGCCTAATATTATAATGTACTTATTAAGTATTTTAGATATGTTACATTATAATTTAATATAAAGTATATTTTATTGTTAGTGGAGTCTCTTACCTCGCCCACGATACATCACGGGGCGTCTGTGCACGCGACTTTATTAGTAAGTGAGGACATGACTATATCAGATCTTTATTTAAGATGTTTAAATTCTTAATCGTGATAAAAACACCGTAGAATGTACGTACTAATATTATTTTAATACTTACATCAAAATGATAGAAAAGATTAATGAAAAAATTACTATCTATAAGTTTACCTATCGGAAAATAAAATCTGCCATTTCGTATTTAATTGAAATGAAATGAAATATATTTATTTGACAACACAGACAACACAGAGAATACAGAGCATAAAAAAAACAACACAAGTCAGTACAAATAAATACTTACAGTAAAATAATTAAAAAGATAGGCTGTGTAAAAAGGCTCAGTCTCAGCTTGTTTGCTGCCCCGCAAAAGGCAGAGCAGCGCTGTTTCTATTTCCCTATATATTTTATTGAATGTATTTACAAAAAATACAATATCGCGGCAGTCCCCGAGTGCCACACGTCTTTTATTTTATAAGATAGGGGGTTAGTGGGGGTTTTTGTTTCAAATACATATAAAAAGGTATTATAAATGTCCGATCAACAATATCGCCATTTATTAATCTCAGTGCAGATATCTATGGTAGATCGCCTGCTCTATGATAATTAATTAATGAAATCGTTACTGTCGGATGAGTGTTGCCAGCGGGGCGCCGACTCCCACGCTGCCCACCTACAAGTCAATACACAGACTATATTACTGTTCGATATGGCAACATTTAATAGAGCCCGACCGCGTTAATTCTGCAAGAATTATAGTGGAGTATTACTAGTCAGTTTTTAAGCTATTGCTTAGCTTCTATCGCGGGCCTTGAGCGTGGAGACCGAATCCAGAAATTCCGAAAAAAATACCGAACGAAAATAACCTAACACTGCGCATGCATAAAAGCATAATCCAGCATAAAATGCTATGCAATAGCTTTATTTACCACGGCAGTCCCCGAGTGCAACAAGTTTTTTTATTTTATTATTACTAGTTAGTTAGTAGAGTTAATGTCTATGAATACTTATTTTTTATTTATGTACTTAAATCTATAAATAATATTTTTGATGAATTATTAGGTAAGTATTTAAGAATTTTTATCAGCAAACTAGAATAGAACAAACTTTGCTTAGTTTGAGTATATTTATTTTAAAGGGAATGTGAGACTAACCCATCAGTATAGAGTTATTTATTTACATATTAGACATATTTTATCATTCGCACACAAAATATTTCTTAAAACGTTAGATAACAATACAAATCGACGCCAAATTTGAATAATCGAATGCAGAATTTATCGATTACATTTTCAAATCGATTCTTTTTTAGTTCCAAGAAGGTTTTTAATTTATGGCGTTTCTAAAAGAAGGTCCGATGACAAATTATCTAATTCGTTATGGTTGATAATTTTAATTAACTGATGAATATTTTGATTTATGTTAATCTATACTTATAATAAAACTGTAGAGAGGTCAATTCTGTACATTAAATATATTTTCAAAAAAACTATCAGGGGGTGATTAGTGATCGATACTGATGCCAAAAATGCAATCAGTAAAATTTTTGTCTGTCTGTCTGTCTGTCTGTCTGTCTGTCTGTATGTATGTTCCTTATAGAAACAAAAACTACTCGACGGATTTTAATGAAACTTGGTACAATTATTCTTCATACTCCTGAGCAACTTATAGGATACTTTTCATCACGCTACAATCAATAGGAGCGGAGTAGTGAAGGGAAATGTTGGGAAAACGGGAGAAGTTACTGTTAGGAATAGATACTCCTTTAATATCTATAACCAGCCTTAGATGTTACCATAGCAACCAAACGTTGTTGATTGTCATCAATGTCACTATCTTCACTTGACAAAATATATTCTTTACAGTATACGTTAATAATATTCGTTTATTTATTGTAACCGGTTTTATTCGATTCTACAGTACTTATATCTGCTTTAACATGGTAGCAGAGCGCGGTTAAGGTACCCTGATGGTTCTATTTTACTGCATCAGAAATCGTACATCGCTCGCATATTGCAAAGGTTTGGCATGGAGAAATGTAAGCCAGTGCCAACACCAATTTTAAAAGCAAATAATGCTCAAGATGTTAATCAAGTTTCAATGAACTTCCCGTACCGTGAAGCTGTTGGATCACTAGCTTATTTGATGACAAGCACGAGGCCTGACATAGCCTTTACTGTCAGTGTTGTATCTCGAAATTTATATAAACCTACAAGGGAGAACATCATCAATATCAAGAGGATAATGCGTTACTTGAAAGGGACTACAGAAGAAGGCATCGTTTACAAGTCAGGAAATAGTCATAATTTAAAATGTTACAGTGACGCTGACCACGGAGGTGATCATGAAACTGGAAGGTCTACCTCAGGCATTCTTTGCATGTATGCTGGAGGTCTAATATCCTGGAATAGTAAACGCCAGAGCACAGTAGCGATTTCATCCACCGAGGCAGAAATAGTGGCAGCAAGTGAAACTGCTAGAGAAATTATTTGGCTTCGAAAGATCATGAAAGATATCATTGGTGAATGTCCAGCATCCCTATGTGTTGATGACCAAAAACATAAGAATACGATCATTCTTTATACGAGAATGTGTTCAAGATGGAAGCATTACCATCTGCCATGTGCCAGCAACCAGGCAGATTGCTGTAATGCTCACCAAACCACTTTATGGGCCTAGAATTGAAAGTCTCAAGAAGATGGCTGGCATTATAAAGAGAGGTGGATGTTAGGAATAGATACTCCTTTAATATCTATCACCAGCCTTAGATGTTACCATAGCAACCTAAACGTTGTTGATTGTCATCAATGTCACTATCTTCACTTGACTAAATATATTCTTTACAGTATACGTTAATAATATTCGTTTATTTATTGTAACTGGTTATATTCGATCCTACAGTACTTATATCTACTTTAACAGTTACTCCATTTTTTAAGCTTCCGTCGCGTGTGCAGCCTTAATGGTTACATAGAAATCACGTATGACGGAAATATTCTACATAAAATTGTCTAAAAAATATCTCGCTACAGCATATGTCGTATCTTTTGTGGTTGTCTCACAATAACACGTGTAACTCCTGATAGCTTAGCAGTTCGGAGCATTCTGATTATATTTGTTTACTCTTACATTTATAATACTCTCATTCATCCCTAATTTTAAAAAGTTAACATTATTACCTACCTATTCAATAAACAAATAATTACAGCAATCGGTATAGAAACACCAAACCAAACTATTAAGTTTTCCGTCATAGACTGCTCTTTACCATCAATTTCCTTCCTAAGAAGATAGTAATGGGTTATAGCAAAATCTCTTAAAACGGCACGCGGACGAAGCCGCGGCGGGAACAGCTAGTTCTGATATAAAATTATAAATTTTTGATTTATTAAATATTTAAGGTGAACGAATAAATTTGGGTATTGTAAAATTAGTTGATTTGGTTTATTATATAATTTGAGTAGGTAGCATGCGTAAATTTATGCCACACCTTTGTAAATGAGGTAGGTAATTACTTATTACCTACTACGTCAAAAACTATTAATACTTGGAACCTATTACTTTAAATAGATATTTAAATCACTTGTTTTCATGAATATATTTACCAAACACTTTGACATTGACTTTTAAATTATTGAAACTGGCCGATAATAAAGAATTTGAAATTCGAATTGTCATTATATCGATTTTTTAAACGCTACCGTGATGGCAAATGCACAAAAAGTGCGAGCCAGAAGAGAAAAAAAAACGCTACCGGTGGTTGTTCGATTTGTAAATTGGCGGCTCAAATTGCATATATTTTTTATTTCGCAGTGCTTGACTTCGTGAAGGAATGCCGCCGAAAACAGTCGAACATTGCCGAATTTTAATGGGTGTCTCTAATTGGTCAACGCGCAGGTCGAGGTCGGAGTATACAAACGATCAAAAAAAACGTATCGACCGAAAGTTGCATTTCAATGGGCAATTTGACTTTTGTTTTTGCCCTTGAAGATGGCGCTGTTCCGTGGGTCTGATGCTACGTGTGACATTTATTTAAAGTCAAAAAACTTCGAAATGGTAATATTGTTGGATAAATGTTTGTACGATCTGCAAATAATCCGGGTGTTCTGGGTATTTTATATATGTATATAACAAAAATATCTATCTATGTAATGTATTGTATTAGGTATGTCACTCTTCTAGTACCCATAACACAAGCTCTGCTTAGCTTGGGGCTACATGATGTTGTGTGGATTGTGCAGCATTATTTATTGTTTTAAAGCTCGTGAAATGAAAATCATTTGGCGAGCTACAGAGATTTAGTACAAACATTCAACCTCGCAATCCTGTTTGACTAACTGTACATTAAATAGGCACTTAAACTGTTTAGTTCTGTTCATTGTCTAATATCGTTCAAGCAACGGCGTTAACTTTAGCGTGTATAGTTCTCCGAAGTACTAAAAATATGCTCAGTGTTCTACAGAACTGAATGGGTCGTCACAAGGCTCGATCTTATAGTTAGCTGTACGATTTTAAACTCTATAGCAGTTAAAATAAGGTTTTATAAAGTGGTGTTTCAAAAGGGCCCAGTTGTAAGCGTTTTACTAATTTGCGAGCACAGGAAACACGGATGGCGTGATGGGGACTCAGTACCGTATAATCTTCACTTCTGATGTTATCTTCAAGATTTATTATTTACTGTCATCGGCCGAGAGATGGCAGCACGCGTCACTGACTGCTACCGGACTTATCTGTATCATAATAAGCAATTTACAACCTTATCACAAGGTAACAAGCGTGCTGCATTTCATCTCAATAAGACCTCCCATGTGATAGAAATTATGATGGATTACTTTTTTATTTTCCGCCGTTTTAATTGCAAACTATTACCGAGCTCGGAAACGCAAACAAATGAATTTCAAAAATTGAATAATCCGATCGATTGGAACGTCGATTGAATCGAATGGCGCGCACGGAAACGAATCGATTAACCGCTTCGTTACACCGACCGACCGCCAGGCGGAGCTACGCGTCAATAAAATACTTGTAAAACTATCGCAAAATGAATTAAAACAGATGGCGAGCCAATTAGGAGAGGCAATCGTGCGAGTACTGGGCGAAAAAAGACCTCAAAACAAATTTCAAATTAATTTGAACCTTGCTGCCCACACCTAAGGTGTTTATTTGTGCGGTTGTGGGGCTGGTAATGGGGATTCGGTTTACACGCGCTAACGAGAGCATTGGAAGCGATAAGCCCGTCCAGTTACACTGATAGACAAATACGGATATATTTATCATTAATTTTGCACTACAGTGTACGTTATAGCACAGTGAAGTGTACACAGCTAGGTTACTTCTTATGCGCATAAGAACTTCGATAAGCATTATGAACTATTTTCGTTGTTTTGTTTAAATTTTCGCTATACGATAGTCATTGTTTTTATACAAATTACACTTTATATTTGCTTACAATTCAATTATTTATTTCACTTAATTTACAAAACATCATAGAGCCGTAGGAAGATACATTTTTTGTAAGTAAACATTTGACCAATTATCATCCCTTTTTGTTATGTTCAATAATTATGCATAAATTCAGATAATATTTCATAAAATGCGAGTAGATAAGTACCTAGTAGGTACCTTAATTTCTTCTTCTTCTTTTAAATACGACTGTCAATTCTCATCTTTGACAATATTATTGACAATGTGACATCTACCGTCAAACCTTCAACAATATACTTACTTAAAAGCACGTGTTTTATGAGACAAAACGTGCGTCCATCAACTGAGCTAGCTGTTTCAATGAGCTGTGATATGTTTATACAAAACCAATTAGTTGAAGTAAGGTAGACAAATAATACTTTGAAATCAATACATTATTCAGTTTTTTTTACTGTTGCAAGACTGACAGCTAAAAATGCAGTATTTATATCACAGTGTTCATTCGTGTTACTTAGTTGAAAAAAGTGTAACAGTTTTTAATTTGGACTGTAGTGTAAAAAATGGACTGAATGTTAATTAGTAGTTTTAATTCAATAAATTAACAAAACAGGGTGAAATTCCATTACAAATGAATTGTTAAAATCCAACTAAAAGACTTTGTTTTCCGTGTTTAGATATGTGTAGGTATACCTATTCATAAAAACCTTATAAAATAACAAATGCTTCGTGAGCATCAAACCCACGACTCTTACTATAGTGCCTATGTCAGTATGTCAAAATCTTTCTACTGAAGGCTAGTACCAGCTAAGCAGAGTCTACCAAGAAAAATATAATAAGTGATTAATGAATGTTGTCTGGAAGAGATCCCCTTCAACGATAAAGTTTCCATCCGCCCATCTTTAAGTTTAATGTTATTTTTACTGAATTTAATAATATTATGTGTAGTTTGTATAGATTGATGAATGTTTGTTACTCATTCACGCAAAAACTACAGAATGGATTTTAATGAAACTTTTCAATAATGTAGTTTGTACATCAGAATAACACACAAGGTTTAATTTATAAAGATACTGTGCCAATGTCTAAATATAAAGATAGTAAGACGAAATCGCAAATACCAGCTAAGCTTTTCAAAAAGTACCTAAGTTATAGGTACCTACTTTGTTTTAAATTATGCGATTTTTAATCAAAATATCGTAAAAACAGTATGAAATCGCTCGTAACGTTAACTTTTACAAAGAAATGTGTATTAATGATTACGATAGCTGTTACGAGAATATTAATGAAAGTTGTTACAATAACGTATTACTCGATAAGTGTGAAATCAAAACATTTAATACTTATTAAAACTTCGAAAGTTTATAAATCAGAAACGGAAATAGCATTTTACTTCAAAAATGTAGGTTCTCTCGATTTTTATTTTTTTGGGTAGTAGAAATTAAATTTAATAATAATATACCTACTTACGAGATGGTACGGTTTTAAAATATCAAATATTCATTTAGTTTATAATTTAATTCTTCACTTGCCCTTAAATTTGAATATCTTTTTTTATTTGTTATATTTATAAATCCGTTAACGCTATTAGCTTGTACCTACAAACAGTTAAAAAAAAATGCAGCCAGTGTCTTGGGTACGCTTCCGATTGGTACTGATTTGGATCAGTTGACCTATCTATAGATCGTTTGCAACGGTCTGTAGATAGCTCAACTGTTTCTTATGTATTTTATATGACAATGTACCTACATTTTGTAAATACTCTATAGTCGTAAGTTTGTTTGTGAATAAAGTTATAGTTAAAAAATAATAATTTATCCTTCCTTAATTAAAAGAGAAATTTCTAAATCTGTATTTTTGAGCAGCAGCTGTTGTATTATATAATTTAACTTATATTACCACCGGAGGGCACTACGACCGGGATACAGAAACTCTAGTCCGGTTCGTAGTGTGTCATTTTTCTTAAATAGTGCATTGCTTTGTTTTGTTTTACTGTAAATTAGATATTTATTTTTATTTTTTAGATTAAGCAATGTTTCAAGTTTGTGGCAAATAAATATATTTCATTTCATATTTCATTTCATTTCAATTCAATGCGGTAATAAACTTAGAATATCGTCTAATAACCTTTCCCAACAGCCTATAAAACATAGAAAATAGCAAAATCAATTACCAAAGTAATCAGCGTGGTTCTCACTAGCAATTCAACAATCTTAACAGACCATTACAGAGGCCCGTAAACAAATAGAAATGCACATTAACGCGTATTACCGCAAACGTTGTGCCAGGAGCATTTACACGAAGCTAGTTACTAAACGATTAGTAGACTAGCTAATCTGACCACACTGTTACTCAACCACATGGTTACTCGCGCACTAACTTAATCTAACCACGCTTACACCGTTCCCCATAAGGTGGTAAGAGGTTAGTGCGCAAGTGACAGTCTACTAACAGTCTAGTAATTCACGCACTAACCAATACACCGTTCCCCGTAAGGTGGTAAGAGGTTAGTGCGCAAGTGACAGTCTACTAACAGTCTAGTAACTCACGCACTAACCAAATCTTCAACTTCACTTACCGGTAAGTGTGGTTAGATTAGGTTAGTGCGATTAAGTTAGTAAAAACAGAATGAATAGGTAGAATAGAGCTGGTTCTAGAATCAGCACTAGACTAAAGTACCTATTTATTTATATACGACTCTCTCTGTACCTACCCGATTTATCTCAACAATTTTTGGTCTTGTCTATACCATCTTTAGACGTGCAAGTTACTACGTACTACGAACTAGCACGTTCACTGGCCTCATGTGAACGAGCCTCAGATCCAGGGCCATTGTACGGATAAAGAACAGGTTCGGAACCCGGTCGCGTTTTATTTTTCAGTAGAAAGAACCCTTTTGTAAGCACTGATTTAAGATAGGGTCGGTCAATTATGTGTGTCATCCGGCTTTTAGTGCATTTTGTTTAGTTAAATTCGGTTAAGTAACTTAAAGGTATTACAGTGATCGCAAGTATTGATAAAGCCGCATTATTATAATTCGAACCTGCGACTTCCGTCTTGACTCCTCTAAAACAGGTCAAAAATATTCGTAAACCACTAAGGTTTGTAATGATACTAATTATTTAAGATACATGCCTATAAAACACCACTTTTAAGTACCTAAGGTAAAGTTATCATACAGAATCTTAAAATGGGTATATAATAGCCTTATACCTTTACTTATACCTTTATATTTTTATATTATACCTTTGCTTAGTTTGGGACTAGAGTGTGATAATTTCTTTATAAATTAAAGCGTATGTGTTGCTCTGATCTATAAAGTACATTCTTGAAAAGTTTCATTAAAATCCATTCTTTACTTTTTGCGTGAACGAGTAACACACATTCATACAAACTTTCGCGTTTATAATGAGTAGGATTATAGCTCTATCCAATTAAATTCAGTAGTCATAACTTATTAACATAATGACGTCATACAACGCAAGGCCATAGATTAAAAGATAAGAACGGACAAAACAAAATACCGACTGTTTTCCTAATGTACCGAAAATTAGTTTAAATCGTGAAAAAGTGTAATTCATGTAAAAGTCCGCATTCGTGCCGGGCGGTCATTACGCTGATTGCATGACCGGCTGCACTTCTCATTACTGTGTTTGCAAATTATTTAATCGGTAATTTATTTCTGTTTTGACAGTTTTTAACGTGGATTACGTACTTTGTTATGACTCTTTTGGTATTTTTTTATTTAGTTACTCCTCTTTGGTTTCCAACAGTAGGTACTTACTTAAATCGAAGAAAAACAGGTTAGGTCCAGTAATTTTTTTTTGTAAAGTGTGATGTAGGTAAGTAAGTACATTATTTACAAAAAAAAATACTTATTTATTTATTTAAGGTGGGCTTAACTTATGTAAGTTTTCTATTGGCAATCTTATTCCTGTACAAGCTTTACTTAGTTTGAGACTAGAGCGTGACGTGTGAAATGTCCGTGAATATTTATTTATTTTAAGACGAAGAAAAAATACATTTATTTGAATAAAATGATTGAAATTTTTTTTCGTTATTGAAGTTTTATACTATATAAAGCTATTTATATATAAAGGTCTATTATCAAATGATAAAGCTAAATAAAAGTACGCTTTTATGCTAGTTTTTGCTGTAAAATTATCAAAAGGTATTTGCGTGCCAACAACCCATGCTAACAAATATTGTGATATGCAGCTCGCGAAGTTTTTGTAAGCACATAAGCCTACTTTCAACATTACTAGACTTTTAACAGAATTTTGTATAATTTAATATCTCGAAAAATTTACTTACTTTTATATTAATAATTCTGACAGATGAACTTTATTTATAACGATATTATAAATGACGTTCTTGCATTCATAATATATTGTATAAAAAAACAACGGAAAAATATATATACAGGGTTACATGGAAAGTCGTGCTAGATCCGTTAAGGGCGTGGAGTACCCATCATTTCTGACTTATTTTACTAAGAAACACCTTACCCTAAACTTAACCCATTTCGAGATATTCGACTTTTAAATTTTTATTGAAAATTGCAGACTTTTAGGCTACTAAATTTATTATTGTTTTTTCTGTGCATCTTATTAGTATTATTATTGCATTTTTACATGGGTAATAAGATGCTTTAGGACATCAATCATTAAAATAGTGCATAATTTAATTGAATAGATCGTAGTAGACAAGTGAAACTTACGAAATAAAAAAATATTTTAGAAGGTTTATTTTTCTCTAGAGCAAAACGATATCACATTCACTATGTACGAAGCACAAAAGCAGACTGACAACCAAAACAATTTCCCCTGTTGTATTCCCAGCCCTAGCCGGTCTCTACACATTTTTTCTTTCATTCGCATCTACATAAATCTTCACTTGTCTTGCTCGCGCGGGACCGTTAGAACTGCAACCTGGAGCGTCACAACTACTTTTTTTCCACGAAATGTAATACAAACCCTAGATTATTATACGTCGTTAGATAGCTGTTGAAACGTAGATATTTATTATAACATCCGCCGAACGAGTGCCATAATATTTTGAAGTGAAAACTTCTTTAGCGGCGCTGGGTGGGTAAAAACTTTCAAACTCGCGTCAGGGTCACGTGACGTCGAAAAAGCGTAAGATCTTATTTAATTTTTATACATTGCTCGTAAAACAAGAGACGACAAAAGAACACACTTGCGGTCACGCGACGTATGACTCAAACAATTAAATAGTGTTGTGGCGCAGACACATTCGCGCTTGCGCGAATGTGTCTGTGTCTTCGTTGTCTTCGTTGTGTCACATTCGCGCTTGCGCGAATGTGACACAATGACATGACACAATCACAATGACACAGACACATTCGCGCTTGCGCGAATGTGTCTGTGTCATTGTGATTGTCATTGTCATTATGACGACTGTGGTTATATTTTTGAAGTGAAAACTTAAAAGTGAAAACACAACGTTAATATTGAAGTTTTCACTTCTGCCGGCACTCCCGGAGTGCTACCATTTTTTTTTTAGATATCCCTTAGAGAAAAATAAACCTTCTAAAATATTTTTTTATTTCATAAGTTTCACTTGTCTACTACGATCTATTCAATTAACTTATGCACTATTTTAATGATTGATGTCCTAAAGCATCTTATTACCCATGTAAAAATGCAATAATAATAATAATAAGATGCACAGAAAAAACAATAATAAATTTAGTAGCCTAAAAGTCTGCAATTTTCAATAAAAATTTAAAAGTCGAATATCTCGAAATGGGTTAAGTTTAGGGTAAGGTGTTTCTTAGTAAAATAAGTCAGAAATGATGGGTACTCCACGCCCTTAACGGATCTAGCACGACTTTCCATGTAACCCTGTATAAATAAATATTTTCATTATTATGCAAACCTGCTATCAACATGTTAAAATAATGTACTTAATGTAGTAATTGATTACAAAACCTAATTGAAAAATCATGTAACTTGAAGGTATAATCTTGGCACGTCTAAGTAATGTCCGTTCTGCACGCGATATAACTCTTTGGCAAAGCGCATTGCGATTTGATTACTATTTGCAATAAAATTGTATTATTGTTAAAGATTGTGTTACCTATTGTTATAAAAACAATAAAATCAACTATGAAATTCTATTTATTATAGTTATAAAAAATCTAATAATAAATTGTCGAGAAAGAAAAGAGGTAAGTACTTAAGTATTTGTTTTGCAGTGAGACACTACAGGCTGCTAATTAATAATAATTAAAAGTTTTGAACCTGAATCACAGATAAGGCGATTCTAAATGATCCTTGTGATTTTTTGAACAATGAACATTTGACAGGCGTCACAGCTCAGTTGGTAGTAGCACAGCCTTCCATGCTGTGGGTGGTGGGTTCGATTCCCACCCAGAGCAAATGTTTGTGTGAGGAACATAAATATTTGTTCTATCTCTGGGTGTTACTATGTATTCTATGTTTGTATTTACAAAAAAAAATGTACGTATAAAAGTATTCTATCAGCAATCTAGTTCCCATAGTACAAGCTTTATTTAGTTTTGGACTAGAGTGTGATGTGTGAAATGTCCAAGAATATTTATGAATGTATTTGTGTTTAGAGATTTGGAAAATAACGAATTTAACCACAAGTTGTATATTTGGCTTTGTGACAAATGTTTTTATTGTATTGATGACTATTTGAATTGTAAGTTTTATTAATTTAATTTGATTATGTTTTTTTGTTATTGTGTTTTTATTTAATCTTGTGGACATGTCAATATTATTTTTTCAGTTGTACTAAATTCTAATTAATAATTTATATGACTAATGTATTCTAATATTTGCACGACTGACTAGTCGAATACAGTGAAACTTATTTAATCATTTATGTACCTATCCTGTACCTGTATTCGAGCAAATAAATATTTCATTTCATTTCATTTCATTTCATTTTGTATTTACTTATTAAGTATTTTTTAGGGTATTCGTAAACATGTTACTTTTCATGTTTCTAAATTCAAATGTAAATACGTTTAATAGCCCAGTCATATTAGGGCTTTCACCTCGGAATGAAAGATAATAAGCTGCAAATTGGTATGAACCTTCATTTTGTCATTCTAAATGTTGTCTCAAAAGTCACAATCGTTATCGTGTCCGCGTCTCAAGATATTCAAGGTCAAAGGTCACAAAAATCGGTTTTTCGCGAATATCTGGCTTCCTATCGGTTAAATGAGATTTGCATTTATTATAAAAGTTGTAGGCTATAAAATTCCCTACAACTTTTGTTTAAACTTTTTTTTCATACGACCAACCGTTTTGAAGGTAGAGCGCGAAGTGCACATCGTACAGTCATATACGGCCTAATGCAAGGTCAAGCGTGAGTTATGGTTATCAGTACGTTATAAAGTCAATTATTTACTTGGAAATTATAATTATTAAACAATGCCTATTATTTATGTACTAACTATTAATTATTTATATTTAATTAAAGTAAGTAACTTGATTATTTATATATAATTATTCATATTTAACTATTTAAGTATAAAATATTATTAATTCTGGATTATATATTTTAGTTTTATTTTAAGTTAAAATGATAGTAAGAGTATATATTTTAATAAGTATGCAGAAAATACGCAAGAACAAGGTAAGACTGCTTCAGGCTTTAATACATTCATGTAGGCGTGTTGGACCAGTGCAGTCCACACTGATCCTATAGAAGTAAGCTAAGTTAGGTAGATATTTGGCACGCCAATAGTAGCTTCTTGAGTTTGCGTTTGAAAGTGCCAACTATTCTTAAAGTACGAATTGGTGGTGGCAAGTCGTTCCAACACCGAGACGCCGCAAACCTGAAAGAACCACGGAACGCTGCAGTCTTGTGTCTCGGTGATACAAACACATGAGTACACTCTCTCTTCCCGAAGCGAGAATACTCCTTCGCCCATTTCAACTTATGAAAAAGATAAGAAGGCTTCTCGTAATTCACCACACCGAAAAGCAGGGTCGCTAGGTGAAGGTTTCTACGAGCTTTCATCTTTAACAGACTTTTGCTATTAAGGTAGGGAGTAATGTGTGTGCGTGCAGGAATATAAAAACAGAACCTTGCGCAAGCATTCTGGACACGTTGAATTAATTTTTCTGTTTTTACTAGAAGACAAGGTTTTTACTAGGATACTATAGAACATCTGTCCCGGCAATGAATAGAAAAGGGCATAGGGTAGGGACAAGTATTTCCAGGTATATAAGTATTGAGAAATTTACGCGTTTTAAAGAAAAGATATATAATGTCGTGTTAACTTAAAATAAAACTAAAATATATAATCCAGAATTAATAATATTTTATACTTAAATAGTTAAATATGAATAATTATATATAAATAATCAAGTTACTTACTTTAATTATATATAAATAATTAATAGTTAGTACATAAATAATAGGCATTGTTTAATAATTATAATTTCCAAGTAAATAATTGACTTTATAACGTACTGATAACCATAACTCACGCTTGACCTTGCATTAGGCCGTATATGACTGTACGATGTGCACTTCGCGCTCTACCTTCAAAACGGTTGGTCGTATGAAAAAAAAGTTTAAACAAAAGTTGTAGGGAATTTTATAGCCTACAACTTTTATAATAAATGCAAATCTCATTTAACCGATAGGAAGCCAGATATTCGCGAAAAACCGATTTTTGTGATCTTTGACCTTGAATATCTTGAGACGCGGACACGATAACGATTGTGACTTTTGAGACAACATTTAGAATGACAAAACAAAGGTTCATACCAATTTGCAGCTTATTATCTTTCATTCCGAGGTTGACCCCTTTTTTTACCTAATATGACTGGGCTATAACCTCTAATAGATTGATAAATTACTTATAATGACATTTAAAGGATAATTGCGTCATTATGCGAAATCGTGTAAGCTATTTGCAATGAATAAATCGGTATTTATTTACAATGTCTAGATATATAATAAAAACATTAATCTTTGTTTATAGAACAGCTATTATACGCTTATTAATTTAAAACACAATAAAATTGTTTTGCGTGTCTTGTTTTTATTTTTCTATATTAAAATACTTACTAACCATATTTAATTAAATTAAATTAATTAAACGTTCGAACCTTTTATTTTTTATTGTAACTAATGATTAGTAGGTAAGTATATTTAATAATAATAATAAAATGCTTGGTTCTTTAAATAAACAATCAATACTTACATAACTTTATAAGTTTTATTTATATCCCTACAAAAGTTTTATTTAAGTATATTTATATGCATTTATAATTTAATTAAAATAACTTTGTGTTAAAAAAATGTCTTAAATATTCACGGACATTTTACACATCACGCTCTAGTCTAGTTCAAAACTAAGCAAATCTTTTACTATGACAACTAGATTGCTGATATAATACTTACTTACTTACTTATTTATTTTTGTGATAAAATACATAAGTTGAATACATTACATCCAGCCTGTGCATGAAAACTTTTTGATTCTACGAGACAGCGTCAAATTAATATCGTAGCTTATTATTCAAATCACCTTAATATATTTAAATCTAAACTGAAATCCTTGAATCCCTTACAAACCGAAGAACAATAAGCTGTAATAAATAAGGGATCTGTCGAAATACGTAAACAATATTCGACAAGATGGCGGATCATGGGACCAATGGCGGGAGCTTTGCATAAACTTTGAATTTCGAACTTTCAGCGAACCGATGCTGCCAGTTCGAAGTTTGCTTAAAGTTTTTTTTTATTTCCGGTTTATTTTTTGTGGTTATTGTAGATAATTTTTACTCTACTTTTTTACTTATTCTTTTAGTTGAAGTTTTCCCTTATTTCTTTTAAAAACTTGTATAAATCGCATTTCAGTGTTAGATATTAATGTGGATGGATGTAGAAGTAGAGGAAGGCCAAAGAGAAGATGGATGGACTGTGTGAATGATGGCATGTGTAAGAAAGGTGTGAGCATTGAGATGACGTCTGATAGAGGAGAGTGGAAGAAGAGGACGTGTTGTACCGACCCCACATAATGTGGGACAAGGGTAGGATGATGATGTATAAATCGCATTTCGCAGAGTAATTTACAGTTTTATCAAATTAAGACTTTTACGATACTTGTAATATATAATTACAAAATACAGTTAAGCTATCTGCAGATCATTGTAAATGACCTAAAGATAGTTATACTGATTGTAATCAATATCAATCAAAAGAATCTACAAGATGCGATGACAAAACTCGAATGAAATATATTAATTTTCTCATTTATTTTTTATTAAGTAGTTGTACCTAAGTTAAAATAATTTCAAATACAATTGTACATTGTTAATGAATTAATAAATTAAATGATATGTTTAATAATAAATCAATATTCACGGACATGTCACACATCACACTCTAGCCCCGAACTAAGCAAAGCTTGTACTATGGAAACTAAATTGCTGATATACTACTTATATTATTTTTAAAATGCATACATAGAATACATAGTAACACCCAGACACAGAACAAATACTTATGTTCATCACACAAACATTTGCTCTGGGTGGTAATCGAACCCAAATAGATACAATCTAAAAATAGTTTATGACTCAAAAATGTATGTTACATTTTTGGTTCATACAATATTTTTAGACTAAACCTACATAATTAAAATGAAAAACAACACGCTTTGGTATATTGTAAACAAATTTATCAATACGGGAATCCCATGAACGGTACTAATCTATAATAATTATGTATTATTATATTAAATATATTTAAAATACGTCCTGTTATGTACGCTGAAATATTTAATTCATAAGGAAACTATGATAAATTATAATTGTTTAAAAATAACTTGTGGTTTCAATTAATTAATATTATAGGTATATTTCTTATCCTTGTTAATGTAAATAGTTATGGGTAATTCCGAAATTTGTTTACATATTTTTCAATGCACTATATATTTTATTATAATCTCAATTCGAATACCAAATAAGGAAACGTAAAAACATTATTTTTGAACAATAATATCTATTGCTATTGTTTTAACGATATGACTAAATTAATTTACGTTTGTATACGTTGCAGGATATTTTTATTATTAAATCCCAAAAGTTATTTGTTTTTGATTAGATAGAAGTAGAGACCGGATTATATGCAACATTATAAAGCTTGTAACAACATATTATATGCATGAACAATATATGTACAAAAATTGGCAGAATATGCAATATTGAATGAAACTTAATAAAGTATATACTATAAGTTAGTATAATACTTTATTTAGTACTTACTTAAGTAATTAATTAATTTAAATAGTCTGTATGATATTATGTAGCGTATCGGCGAATCAGCTTTGCTATTCAGCGCAGCAATGAAGCCAGTATCTTGGGTTCGATTCCGATTGGTACTGATTCGGATCAGTTGAGCCATCTAAAGATCGTTTTCAACGGTCTGCAGCTCAACTAATTTTGACGTATTTTATAAATACTGTAATAGTTGTAATAAGTTTATATGTGTAAAATAATGTTAATTGATAAAAACAAGCTCCGTACTTATTACCTATTCTTTAATACAAACTAATTTCTGTATACATATAAAATGTCTAATCAAAAATTGCTTATGTTATTTTAATTACCAAACTAATTAGTATAATCAGCTATTTATTTGAATGAGTTAAATAAAGGATCCCACATTTTCAATGTGTTGGAATATTGAAGTACTTACATATAATTTTTTTTTTCTTTTATATCTTTTATTCACAAACAAACTAACAACTATACAGTATAAATTGTAAATCAAGTTAAAAACAGTCATATTTTATTTATTTAAGATACATCCCAAAGCCAAAAAGTCATTTCATTTTACTATGTTGATTTTGAAGATAAATTTAACCCTTAACTGGTATCGTAAAATTGACTAACGTAACTGGTATTGTGGGGGTCGTGCGGCCCCCATTATAAAATAACTCCTAGGAAGCAAATGTGCGCAATTTTTGTACAGTTTCATATAAAAAATAATAATACCAACCTTGTTTTACTGATACAATTATTTATTATTAATGTAATTCTTTTAACTTAATTACTACAAGAGATCTCATAAAAATGGGAACTTTTTGGTAAATTCTTTTCTTACATAATACAAACAAAAAAAAAAGTATTATTTTGGTGGTCTTACGCTAAGATATATATGTTTTCTTATTCCTAATGCAATAAACTTTGAAAATAAAAAGAAATAATCTATTAGTCAACGTCATAAAAAAAAATGAACAGGAATATAATTCTGAGGATTTAGGAACATTATAGATGAACTAAGTTCAATCTTAACAATTATTACTTAGTGTTTTTGTGCTACTATGCAACTTGCAAATGAAATGCTTGCAATTGTTACCATTTCTAGCAAATTTTCCGTCTTTTTTTCTATTAAAATATACGAATACATGAAATGATATATTTACTGAAATCTTACGTAACTGGTATTGTGGGGGTCGTGCGGACCCCATAACGCACGTACCTCGGCTCTGGTAAAAGCTGCAGTGCCGAACTTTCGACAGTCGCCGCGAATCGCGACGTTATGAGATTACACAAAATGACGCACACGCACGGTGCAAAGTTTTGAAGGAATTAAAAAATATATCACGCGTGGGGGCCGCGCCACCCCCACGAAACCAGTTAAGGGTTAAAAAAAAAGTTGAAGAACATCTAACTATCAAATAAGTAGTTTATTATATAAGCATGTTAATCCTAGTAATATTAATATATGCATATAATAGTTTTTATAGAAGTGTTCATATAGTAACTTTACTTATGGATGCATAGATATTTTTTAATCTTTCACGCAAAAACTACTCAATAGATTTTAATTAAACTTCACAATAATTTAGCTTATACATTAGAGTAAACAAAGGATATAATTTCAGAATGGATTTTAATTAAACTTTACAATAATATAGCTTATACATTAGAATAACCGTGCGAATTCTCTAAAATAAAACGATAGTAAGACGTCGCAGGCATCAGATCGTCTTAATATGTTAACCCCAAGGCTTGCTTATAACAGCCGGTTACTGATCTTTTAAAAGTATTTAGTAATATCGTTAATAGCATAGATAGGTTTAAAGTGAATGACAAAATGGTAAAATACTAAGAAATTTACTCTAAAGCACGAAAAAAGGTAAAACTTTCGAAAATGATTGATGATCAAGACACCAATGCGCTACAAAAAATAAGAAATTCAACAGTCATGCTTAGACTTAATGAATCGGTGATATGAAATACTAAAGAAAGGAACAAGTGAAAGTAACTCCATTCATTATCAGAGCTTAAATTATAATAACAGACTGATAAAACTATGAACGGAAATATATAAGAATAGACATAATACAAACGGGCATTATCAAATACAGTGATAAAGGGAAAGTGTGCAACATCGTAGACCGCATCGTCACTTAATAGGTGAGAACGTGGTCAAACACTTGCCTATAACTTGTAAAAAAAAAATATGTGGTACGTACCTAAATGCC
The DNA here is from genome assembly GCA_932527185.1 of Ecliptopera silaceata. Taxonomy (NCBI): domain Eukaryota; kingdom Metazoa; phylum Arthropoda; class Insecta; order Lepidoptera; family Geometridae; genus Ecliptopera; species Ecliptopera silaceata. The sequence goes on along the minus strand of OW052213.1, from coordinate 4,672,319 downwards.
CAGGAAAATGGCTCTGAAACAGAGGTCCGAAGGAAGGCACCACAGGAGTAGGTCCCGGCCAGCCAAGTCCGTGGTAAGCAGCCGCCGCGGCCGCCAGCGCGCTGAACGGCGTCGGTCGCACCAACCGCCCGTTATCAGTCGACTGCCTGTCTTCGTCCTCACTCTGCGTGCCATTCTGCAAGTCTTCCACATCGACTATAGAATCTTCCTGATTCACCGAATCTTCGTACTCTTCATCGGAGGATGTAACAGTTGCAGACGCGTTGAGATTCAGAGGCGGTGTTTGGGATGATGGTCTGGGAGATATCGATTTCCCTCCAGGAAGTTCCGGCTGCGCTGATGGTGACTGTCTTAAAGGAGACTCCGGTATCGTTCGGTGGTGTCTCAGCATCTCAGCCGTATCGCCCGCCTGGTTCGTCTTCGTATCTGCCAGGATGGAGGCGACGCTGAAGCTGATTCTGCTGGTCTTCGGGGGCTCTGTCGCCTCGGCCGGGGAGCTGGGGTACCTCGACACACTCTGTATCGCCATGTTCACTTCCTGGTTCTCGTAGCTTTTCTTTAACATTGAACGCTTAGTTCCATTGAACACTGACACTGCGCGAGCGGGGGATCGTGTACGCATGCGGGCGCGGTCGGAGGCTGACTGGCGGGCTGGCTGCGACGCAGAGCCTCGCTCGGAGGGAGGCGGGGCCTGGCGGTCGCCGCCTGGCGCGCCATCCCGCTCCACCAATCGACCACACCGCGGGCCGGGGCCGGGGGATCGCGATTTAGCACGCTCTTATCTCGTTAGTCTCCTTTGTGATACTCGATTTTTTTGTAAGAATCAAAACATAATTACCTTTTGTAGGGTTCGCGCGTTTTGATCGCGCACTTTATGTCAGAGGTATAAAGTATAAAAATATAATGAGGAGTCGTGAATGCCGCTTGTTAAAAACCTTTTGAGTGAATCTTTGCCCTTTGTGGGATTACCGAGAGCCGTTCCGATGGATTTCGTCGTCGGCTGTTTACCGATCCGTTTCAAATTAGCGCAGATTTACTGCTGCCTTGGTGACTATTATTTTGTGTTGTGATTTATTGATGTTATCAATTATGATTTTGATAATTCTTTGAAGTTTATTTTTATGTTTAGCGTTTATCCTCGTTCAAGGCTGTTTTTGATAATACTCGTTTAATTTTTGTTATTTCTTTAAAATACTAAAGCCATTTAATTACCTGATCTTTAAAAACTCATATCACATTGACATTTTGAATAAACTGTTCTTCTAAAAACTGAATTACCATGCACTTAACCGTTATAATGGTAACCATTACAAATCACCCTTTAAAAAGCCATAAAGCTTCCTCCCAACTAAAAGTCAAAGCGTTTAAATAAATTAGTTTCGTTTACATCCTATCGCTTCACACTCGATTTCTCCCAAAATAAACCAACACGGATGACAATACCATACGTCTATAAGCGCCCTATAATCATAACCGTGAAAACTTTGGGGTGAAATCTATCGCTATCTCCCTCACTCTACATACAACCACGTATTTTTTATCTCTTTCAAACTATAGTTGGTACTAAATAGCTGTTTAGTATTCGAAAGGGAGACAGTTAATTACTTGGGGTGCGAAGAAAAATTGGGAATGTCAATATCTCGGTAACTTATGCATCTTATCTCAAAGGTGTAGAGTTGATTTTTGCGTGTTTTATTAGTTTTCCTTATTAGATAAGTGAGGATGATATTAATATGAATCTATTATTACTGTTTGTGTATTGATTTCGGGACATCTGGTAGGGTTCTGATGAGAAAGTATGTTTTATTAAATGTGTTTGTAAAGGGTTGTTTACAATGCCAATATTATTTAGAATTTGATTGTAGATCAGATTTTGAAAGAAATCTACTTAAATGATTGATATAATACAAAGAGACAAACAAGCTCAGACTATGTACTTACGTAGGTTTTTTTATTATTATTATTTTATATTAATTACGCTGATATTATAACAAGATAATATTGCAACCACATAATACAATATCAAGAAACTTTGATAATATCAAAATTTTACGGGCTAACAGTTAATATACATATTTTAGTTGGAAAAATACAAAAGAATTGCCTAAAAGTTTCAATCTTGTTAAGTAGGTACCTTTGCACCTATGTAACTTTAACACAAATTTAATTTAAGTAAGTATATTTAGATACAAAAAATGAGTTTTTAAATGCATTTTAAAAATATTATCATAATGTCAATTTTTAGGAAGAATCCCGGAAAGAAACAATGAAACTTATAAATATATTAGGTAAGTACATACATAGATACATATCTCTTATTTTTAGTTTCATCCGTCATAAATAAATATCTACATCCTCTATTTTACACACTAATAAATAATCTCATAAAAAGTTTGACTTAAAGTCATCATTAGGTACGTATGGTAATCAGTACTTCAAGTCTGCATAAGATAGACCGAATGTGTACAACTATTATCCATAAAGGCGACAAAACTAATATTCTATACAAACTTTTTCCCTAAAATGACCTGGATATACATTTTCGTCCCACTAATGATGTAGCATCAAATCTCCACGTGTGGAATGTGAGACGAAGTTATTAAGAAAGCAGGATACAACTTGCCCTATATGTACTGTAAATAGCTGGCTTAGAAGCAGGAAGTCAAGCGTAAAATCGAAAACAAGCCATGGCTTAAAAGTTTGAAATTCAAGCGTACAAGCCGAAACAAGTCACTGCTTCAAAGTTTGCAATTCAAGCGTAAAAGCTGAAACAAGACATGACATAATATTTATATTTACTACCTCTTTACTATAATTATTCTACCTCTTTAATATAAATATATATATTTTTTTAATTTAGTCCCATCTTAGGATTGTTGATAGAAAAAGTACTTAATTTTTTTTTTCATTTGCTCTGTCTGGTTGTTACGGGTTTCCAAAAAATATATTCTATCGGCCATCTAGTTCCTATAGTACAAGTTATGCTTAGTTTGGCACTAGATAGCGTTGTGTGTTGAATACATGAATATTTATTTCTAGTAGGTACCTAAATGTAGTTTTTATTTGTCATTTATATGAACCAGTTAACCATATAAATGCGTCAGAAATACCTCATACAAATAATATGGCATTTTAGCTAAACAGTCAAACAGACCTCAGCTTAATATATTTGAAGAATGTCGAAAGATGATTTACACGCATATTTGGCGGCAAAAAAATTGGGGAAAAAGATACCCGGGCGTTAAGGAAGTAACGGAAAATTTGTGCCTAAACTGGCAACACAAAGTTACTGGTAAATATTAGTTTTGTTTTTACTTTAATACGAAAAGACAGCGAATAGCAAAAAGTATAAATAATAAATAATGCTGGACAATCCACACAACATTCATCTAGCCCCAAGCTAAGCAGAGCTTGTGTTACGGGTACCTACCTACTAGAAGACTGACATACATTACATGGATAGATATTTTTTATAATACATATAATATACCCAGAACACCCGGAATAAATATTTGCAGATCGTACAAACATTTACCTATCCCAAGGCGGGAATCGAACCCGCAACCTTCCTTTAGTATAAAATATAAATACTTGTGTTACGGGTAGGTACCTACTAGAAGACTGACATACATTACATGGATAGATATTTTTTATAATACATATAATATACCCAGAACACCCGGAATAAATATTTGCAGATCGTACAAACATTTACCTATCTCAAGGCGGGAATCGAACCCGCAACCTTCCTTTATTATAAAATATAAATAAGAAAAGGCTATTTCAGACACAGAGACTATGATCTATATGTCTAGTATGAGTTTTATTGTTACCTACGATCTACGATTGGTGTTAAGTGTCTGGCACCTAGCGTGACCGCGTGGTTTTGCGTATCTTGTTAGTTTCTTGATAAACCCTAAATACAACATCAGACCACGCTATCGCGCTAGATGTTAGGCACATACTTGGCCCTATACTAGCCAAAAATACATTAAAAAAATCTTAACGGTCGCGTGGAACTGGCACCTAGAATCACCTAGTATGTAAGACGATTCTAATTGATCCTTGTGATTTTATTGAATAAAGAACTTTGTAACTTTTTTTTTACTTAATTAAAATACAAAATGATCTAGAATTAGAAAGATATATGATCCAAATAGTTTAGTCACCCTTCTATGTTTCAGTGTCAATCAATCATACTAATAAATCATACGCGTCTCATTGAAAGAGTTATTGTACTCATCATCATCATCAACCTATATCAGTTCACTGCTGGACGTAGGAATCTCTGCAAGTCTTCGTCTCTTCTAAAAAAAATGGATGGTTGGATGGACGTGACTGCGTTATTTTAATATTTTATGAAAATTTACGAAAACAAACGTAGAAATAGTAAAAAAAGGTGTGGGAATTTTCAATTATTATATTTATTACGTTTTTTTACATAAGCGTAAAGTTATTTGAAAAAAAAATATCAAAATAAAAAAAAAAAAATTGTAATTTAAATTAATAAATAATAGTAAAAATCTTCCTATTCAATATATATATATATATCTACCTAACACATACCTAACACAAACAAATCTCAAAAAAATCCTTTACAAAATTATAAATCACGTCATTCATTAAAACCGTAATGTATCTTACTAAATGTAAGTACTTACGTTCATTCATTTCCTTATATTACAAATGTACGGGTTTTTGTCATGTTTTTATTGAGGTTGATGAGCTCATCTTAGGTGGATGTCAATTAGCACGCATTTTGCCGTTATTTTTTGCCGCAAAAAAAAAATGATTTATGAATGGTCTATGAAACTTGAGACTCGTTAGGAGGATACTAATTGTCTATGGTATGGTTATGATTAGTTAGAGATGGGAAATACTGTTGTCGATTTATTTTGGTAATTCATAGTCATTTACATTGACATTTTTTTGACATAGACATTTACATTAATTATTTCCTACATATAGCACACAATACAGAAACGCCAAAAAACTAAAATAAAACAATAAAAATTAAACAACATGAACATTTTTGTGTGCTACAGCAGCAAAAGGGCTCCGACTCAGCATAATACCTAGCCACTTGTAGGTAGCTAGGCGCTGGTATTCTGGTCATATATAATGTAGCGCCATCTATATCGCTACATGATCGTAATCTACGCAACAGACCAACAGATGGCAGAGACAAATCCTAGATCGCGCAAACGAAGTTATCACGGAGTTTGAACATAAGTAATAGAACCGAATACATTCCATCTGTCCTCGGACCCCGAGCCACAGGTCACTTTGCGTGGAAGATCTTCCCTTTTCGTAGGAGATACCGATACCACACCTATCTCCTCAAATATATGAATGAACAAAATTGTAATTGATTGCGGAAATTCCAGTATAGTGTCTCTGTTACTTAGATATAATGTGGTGCAATTTAAAAACAGGATAAAAATAATAAAACACTATAATCAATCGAAGTAATAAATAAATCAAACACAATTATCTAAATTAATACATATTATCAATATTCTTATATTACCTACTATTGGTACACAACATGTACTTAATTAACATATAAGATTTGTTTTGGGGCTAGAGTGTGATGTGTAAAATGTCCGTAAATATTTATTTATTTATTTATGTAATCCTAATAAATTGTGTAAATAATAAACAAAGCAAATATACTGTGTAAACTAAATAACAGATAAAAATAATCATATTATTCTTTTCAAAATTCATTTTACTAAAAAAACAAACTATAAAAAAGTCCTTATTGCCAACTACTTACGTATTTCCTTCAAAAACATTAAAATACATTCTGCCAACATCATAAAAAAATAATTGCCTATTACGGGCATAAAATAAACATAATCATATACTTATCGACTATCGATAGCAATAATTGTTTTATCGATAACTTTAATGGAAATATGGTACCTTCACTAGCAATTATGGAACATTGAAGTCTCATTTTTAAAGTGAGTTATTGTTACGCTGATTTAGATTTTAATTCAAGGTGATTAAGATCAATTTTGGTTGTTTGGAAAATGTAGTTTTAATTATGTCCTATTTAATTTGTCCTGTTAAGAAATATTTTGGTTTTGAATTCTATTTTGACATTTGTGTTAATCGTCCTCAGGTGTGTAAGAGTATGTATGGAATTTGTTATTAATATATCTACTATATCACATTTCATATACTTTTCTGTATTTGTCATTTATTTTTAATATTTTCGATTTGATAGTAGTTATATAACATATTCACAAACCAACTTACGAGTATTACATTTACAGAATGTATCTACATATTTCTATAAAACATACAAAACAGTTGAGTTATCTCCAGACCGTTGCTAACGATCTATAGATAGCTCAACTGATCCAAATCAGTAAGTACTTACTACTATTTGATAGTAGAAATATTTTGTAAGTACATTTTTAACATCTATAGAGTTTAGTAAGATTTTTGTGTATTTAATATGTTAAGGTGTCTTTCATTCATTCAATCATTCATCCTTTCATTCAAAAGTCATGGATGAAAAGTGATATGTGCAATGTACTTACTCATAAATAGTCTTTCTTTTTCAGATACTTTTAGTCAGTACCTACTTACATTGTATTTTAAAGTAAGTTACATTAAGCAATAAAGTAGGTATCCATTAAAGTTACGATAAAACTAATTAACATCCTTCATACAACTTAAACTGCATCAACAGAATCACTTAGCATTCACAATGAAAAGGTGTGCTTGGGACCACAAAAAGTGTGCACAGTCAAAAATGCCCCATTTGTACGATTACGAAAAGGCATTTTAATCGGAGCCAGATTAAAGTTTTTGTCTAAAACAAAACTAAAATTTATCTTCCAATTAAAATTTTATTTCGGAGCCAAAATGGCTACCGTCTCCGCCATTTTGACGCGTCGCAAAAAGTAGCGCCAATGCCTCGAATTTGTTGATTGGGACCTTTTGTGGACTTTAACAAAATATAAATAAATACCTTTAGAAGATGGTTATAATATTTAAGCTAAGTTTTACTATGTTTTGATTACTATTAATCACATCATATCCAAATGATTTTTCTAGCACTTAGCATCCCCTAAGCCAAACTAATTTCATTTACAATAATGATAAAACTGAGCTGAGCAACAAACAAAGTAATGAAAACTAAGCTTTGTAAGTAACAAAACCCAAAATTAGTTTAAATGTCGTTTTGTTAACATTTATTTTCTTTATATTTCGATATATTACCTACCTACGTCAAAGTTTCAGATCCGCGAGTTGACAAATAAGAAAAAAAATGATAAAAAAACATAGGTAGGTACAATCGAATTGAGAATCTCTTCTTTTTTTTTTAAGTCTATTAAAGGATATACTTTAGATAAAGAGTAATACCTACATAACGGGCTAGACAGAGCTAAGTTTACCGACTTTTACCTACATGTCTTTTTACGTACCTACATAAAATATATCTGTTTCGTTTTGAGATCATTATTTCTACAATCAGATAGGCTTATATCAAAGTAGAGATCATTATGAGAGGTAAGCTCCTTGTGAAGATTCAACAAATGTTTATTTATTCTGAAAATAAATACTTAGGAACGTAATTTGCAATAGTATCTAGGTAATATTATCCTTTGTACCTTTCATCATCTCACTTTGGTTGTCTGGAAGATCGCTTTTAGCGATAAGGTCGCCCATTGTGATGCCATGTGTTACTACTTGTTTAAGTTCTTTGTTTTTATTTGTGTGTGGTGAACAATAAAGTTATCTATCTATGGGCTGAGATCTATGTAGAATTTTTAATATTATTTGAGTAAATAAGAATATAATAATGCAAAAAAATCGCATATCGTTCGAGACGAAAACGTGTTATGATAAAAAAAAGTTTGATCCGCAACAAACTGTATTCTTACAACTATAATACGTACAATTAAACTGAATAACTTGAACCAAAAGTTCATAAACTATCCATTATTTATTACAAACAACATCAATAGCGTAAGTTTTATGACCATCTAATGTTTCGGTTCGATTCCCGGTGGTCTACCCAACAATAGTTTTTGAAACTTTTTGCGCAATTGAAAACGAATTAGTTGTCATTGTGACCAAGCAGGTGAAGCACGAGGTTATAACAAAAAAAAAAGTTTACTCTCAAATCGTTTCAAATTGATGAAAATTCGAGCAGCTGTGGACTGTAATGGGTTTGAAGAAAGTGAAATATGTTTGAAGTCTCAAAACGGACGTTTAATTGACTTCGTATTGGTCACACTGACCCAAGGAACAAAATCGTTGGAACATAGATACTTATACAACAGTGACTGTGTGTGACTGACTGTTAAGAATAGATTTTAATTATCATCATCATCATCAACCTATATCAGTCCACTGCTGGACGTAGGTCTCTCCCAAGACGCGCCACTGAGCCCGGTCTTCGGCTCTTCTCATCCAGTGTTTACCAGCTACACTCCGCAGATCGTCGCTCCATCGATTTTAATTATAAGATTTTGTTATCTTATTTTATAAACGCGAAATTTTGAATTGGTGGATGGATGTGTGGATGTGAGGATGTATAATTGTTACACTTTCACGCAAAATCTACTCAATGAACTTTTATGAAACTTCATGGAAATGTAGTTTTACATCAGAATAACACAGGCATGATTCCGACACGATACTTGCACAAAAATATCGTTGATGGTTCCAATATGGTGAAAGCGTCTAGTACCTACTAGTTTAATAACCTTTTTTTTTTCTCTGTCGTGTCGTTGACTGTAAATAGGCTAATTATTATATCGTATATCTTGTACACATAAAAAAAGAGAAACAAATCCTCAAATTTTAACCTTCAGATACGTGAAACGGGAAATATGATAAGCAAAAAATCTGCTCCCAGCAGAAGTCAGAGGAGAGGCGTTGCGTTGTACTATTCAGTGACCGAAAGACATTTAAAATACTTGAGGGCATATAATTTGGCAACAAAGCATCTGGCGTTCATTACAATAGTCCCAATAGTTATTTAATGGTGTATGGGCGTGAAATAGGATGATTTTCTGTCATATTTCAATGTTAGTACCGTGAAACAGGCGCCATGTGGTCTTGGAGACTCTTTGAATGACCGCCTCAGCCGCTCTCCGAGTATTATTAGGATGGTGACCCGATATGAACATTTTTAGAAAAAATCTGACACAATCCAAAATTAATACATTTTGCATTCACAACCTAAAATTAATTTATTTTGTATAATTGCATACCGGTCAAATTAAATAAATAAATAATGCTGGACAATCCACACAACATCATCTAGCCCCAAGCTAAGCAGAGCTTGTGTTATGGGTAGAAGACTGACATATTAATTACAATACCTACATTACATAGATAGATATTTTTTATTATACATATACCCCCTATCTTATAAAAAGTTAGCGTTGACTTTAAGGCATCATTACGTATGGTAAACAGTACTTCAAGTCTGCGCTAACTTTTTATAAGATAGACCGTAAATCTCAGGATGACGTTGCATAGCAGTCCATTAAAATCGAAGGTCAATTTCGTAATCCGGTAATTTAAACGTCTATATAAAACCAACATGCATGTGTCACGGTGATCAGCACAGGAGCTGAGTGCGTGGGCGCCGCTGCACAAACAGACAAACAGACAAATAGACTAACAGACAAACAAACAAACAGCGGCCGCTTTGTAAGTCGGCGCGCCGGTCAAATTAGTTGAAACGTATTTGTACTGCCATAACTTATTCATGGGAATTTTCCATTAAACTTTCTACTGTACTGTTTTGCACTAGGTTTTTATTTAATTTAATACATCAATACTTCCTTTACTAGCGTTGGCTAATCTAGACGGCTTTGAAAAGAGATGATGGAAAGAAGCAAAAGAAAGAGAGAAATGGAGGAATTTGGGGGAGCCCTTTGTCCAACAGTGGGACGAAATAGGTTAAAAAAAAATTCTTCCTCTTTTACTAAAGCAGTGTTAAGAAATAACCGAAACTATGTACAAAATGTACATACCTACTCATAAAAATACATAAGAAACAGTTGAGCTATATGCAGACCTTTACAAGCAATTTACAGATAGCTCAATTGATCCAAATTAGTACCAATCGGAAGCGTTAGACAGATGGATAGAAATATGTATATAAGAAACAGTTGAGCTATCTGCAGGCCTTCACAAACGATCTTTAGATAGCTCAACTGATTCAGAGTTATGAGTAAAGCGTTAACATGATAGATAATATTGTATTCAATAAAAAAAATCAACTAAATAGGCAGTTAAAAGTTTTGAAAAGTTTCATAATGTAGCGTGACTTGTCTTTATACATGTAGATGCCAAGACGTAGTAGTATAATAGTGTGTCAGATCTGTGCCGTGCAAGCCTAGACTAATAGCCGAATGTTCGGGAATGTTCGACGTGCATTCGGGACGGATTAGTTAGCTAGTATTCTCAGCCCTTTGCGACTGCGGTGAGGAGGACCAGACTATAGAACATTTTATTTATAAAACTTAACATTATCATAGGTCATAGTAATTTTTAAAGAAATTTCTAAAAACTTAAACCAATCTCGGTTTATGAGCGTTTGAAACACGATCTTAAGCCTACGAAAGTACCGACAAAGCCCACAAAGGATTAGAGTACTTCTGAATGACTCCTCGAGTGGCCGGCGCTAGCAGAGAATAATTAATAAATAAAAAATGCGTGTGGTATTTAATTGATGTCAAATATTGGTGGTCACGGTAATTAGTTGGCGAGAGCCGGCGACGCCGCACAGCAGACTGACGCAATAGTGACTATGGACCTGTACCTCTACCATCATGACTTTTTACAATGTATACTCGCTAGCGTCTGTTGTTAAAAAATGTATGAAGATTTGTACAGTACCTCTAGCGGATAGTTGGGTACTAAAATGCATAATACTAATATTTACGTAACTACTGTAGTAAAGTCAGGCGATTTTACTGTGACATCTCATGGTAGAGGTACTGGGCCCCGATTGTGTTAAATTATATCGTAAACTGTCTAAGCAGCAGCTAAGGTTCACCAACGTACGTATTTTGGGATCGCGATAAGCGTGTAGCCAACCCTTGTGTTAAGAGCGTTCAACATTTGAACGTTAGTGAGCCGAAGACGACGATGGGAAAAAAGAGGCGGTTAGCCGTTTTCAGCGAATAACTTAAATAAATAAAATAAATAATGCTGGACAATCCACACAACATTATCTAGCCCCAACCTAAGCAGAGCTTGTGTTATGGGTACTAAAAGACTGACATACTTAATACAATACATTATATAAAATGATCCCAAGTTCATACTCTACGTGGTCCTAATATGTTGAACAGTTTGTGATCAATTATCTAAGCAATAACTTGACCCCAAATCCGGTGTACAAGGACTTTAAAATACATTAAATACATTGACTACTCATACATTAAGTACATAATATAATACTATGACATAATGTTTGCCAAAAATTCCTATTTTTTTAAACTACGAAATTATGAAAATCCGAGTGTAATTTTAATTTTGATTTAAAATTAAAATTACACTCGATATTTTACCGATAAAATTATTACCAGCGTGATTTTTACCTGGGTATGCAAGTAGAGGAAGGCCGAAGAAGAAGTGGCTGGATTGTATGAAATACGATAATTATATGAATGTGAAAGGAGTGGACTCGAATTTGACGAATGATAGGTGTGAGTGAAAAAAAAACCCCACTTAACGTGGGATAAGGGCAGAAGTATGATGATTTTACCGGTTAAAAGAATAATAATTAATACATAAAATCCATCGCTATCGATGATTTTTAATTGTATTCTCGACTTGTTTCCTCGGTAAGAGATTATTATTTTCTAATGTATGACATGTTTTCATGAAACTGTTTCTCTGCACGTCATCTAATCTGTGACAGTTAATTCCCGTAGTTATTACACGCTAATAAACATTATAAAATAATATCTACCATAACAAAATCTTCACGCAAAATTTTAAATTACATGTGTTTTTGAAATTGCTTTCAGTAAACTCTAGTTGAAACCTGTGACTTGGTTTGCTATTTTAAAAAATACTTTTTTAAAGTTTTTAACCGACTTCCAATAAAATAAGGTTCAAATTCTTTTTTTTTAACTAGTACATAATTATACTATAGATAATTGGTGTAGTAGGTAATCGTGTAAACCTACATTAAAAAAACATACAATAGAATTGATAACCTCCTCTTTTTAAGTCGTCGGTTAAACCTTTTTGTTCAACCGACTTCAAAAAAAGAGGTTCTCAATTACAAAACTCAAACGTAATGAAAAACACTTTTAATTAGTTTGTATCGCCTAAAATAACTTAATTTAATTAGTAAACTAACAAACAAACAGTTCATTACACAATATCTACGATCGCAGTCCACAAATCATTATAAACCGTCGATAAGGCCCTAATAGACTATACAACCAGCAATAAAGCCTTAATAGACGGCGCGACTAACAGGTAGAGTAAGGGCAACTTCAAACCATTAGGGCACAGATCGTGCACGTTCTAGGGTTAAGACCTTGGGGTCATTCTCAAAGTGCATTCTTTACTAAATAATTGATTTTTTAAGAATATTAGAAAAAAAACAGTATGTTTTCAATTTATTTTATTTATTTATTTCTCTCATAACAACTAATGACAAAAAATTTAACAAGTAACTTAGAATACAATCTTATTAAATTATCTAACTAAGAATAAGAAATTATTATAGTATTATCACTACGGAGCAATAAAATTAAGTAATTAAAATAATAAGTTTAATGGACATTTCACACATCACATTCCAGTCCCAAACTAAAAAAAGCTACTACTATGGATTGCTGATAGAATAATTTTATACTTTTTCTTTGTAAATACATGTAAGTATTATAGTAGACATAGTATCATCCAGTCATAGAAGAAATATTTATGTTCATCGCACAAACATTTGCTCTGGGTAGGAATCGAACCCACGACTCACAGCATGGAAAGCAGAGCTACTACCAACTTAGCAGTGACGCCAGTTAAGGACCTTGAAAGGCTTTTAAGAAATAAATAAATAAATCCTTGACTGGCGTCACAGCTCAGTAAAAATTCTGGGTGGGAATCGAACCCACGACAGCATGGAAGGCAGATCCACTACTAACTGAGCTATGCCTGTCAAGGATTTATTTATTTATTTCTTAAAAGCTTGTCGAGGATAAGTTTAATTAGTTTAAGCGACGCGTGACCCGAGGGCTGGTGAGTATCTGGCCCAGCGTATCAGCATTGCTATTCAGCGCGGCAATGCAGCCAGTGTCTTGGGTACGCTTCCGATTGGTACTGATTTGGATCAGTTGAACTATCTATAGATCGTTTGCAACGGTCTGTAGACAGCTCAACTGTTTCTTATGTATTTTATATGACAATGTACATTTTGTAAATACTGTATAGTCGTAAGTTTAATTTAAAATAAATATAAGAGAATTACCCTCCAGGTACCAAGCTATCAGCGCTGGGCGCGAGTATCTAATTTGTAATTACGTGGAGCGGCTTATTAAGCCATTACCTATGCGCGGGCACGAACACGTTGGCGCTGCCTTGGCTTAGTGGTTCGCAAATATTTACCAATCATTTCTTAATAAGTATTTAGTTTTTAAAATACATGTTTTATTTATAGTTGTAGAGTAAGTATTGAGGTACCTTTTAAAAGTATGTTTTTTATAAACATGTTTTCTCAAACTTTTACTGTATTTACAGGTATCTGCAGACCGATGCGAACTATCTATAGATAGCTCAACTGATGAATTTCCTATTGATTTTAATTATCTTTGTGATTTTGTTATTGATTTTAATTTTGTAGCTAGTTTAGTATTAACTTGATGTGCACATGTTTAGTACTATCACCGTACTTAGTTCAGCTGCGATGTGTGCATTTATTTAAAATAAATAAATAATGCTGGACAATCCACACAACATCATCTAGCCGCGAGCTAAGCAAAGCTTGTGTTATGGGTACTAGAAGACTGACATACTTAATACAATACATTACATAGATATTTTTATTATGCATATAAAATACTCAGTAGACGCATTTGTCTGCCATTTTATAAAAATCAGTTTTTTTATAGGTATTGGACGTGCATCTGCCTACCAACAATGATCAGTCGTGAGGATGGTGTATAGAAGGTGCTCGTATGTATTCGCACCTCGGAACTGAACTGTCGTGACTGAGTGCTTGACGTTTAATGAAGTCGTAGCGAGAGCCGCTACAAGATAAGTAACTGTGGAGACTGCTTCATCTATCTATTAAACATTATACTTGAAGCATAGTTTCTTGCCCGTTCTTCTAGGCTCTGGTCGCGTGGAACTGGCACCTAGAATCACCTAGTATGTAAGACGATTCTAAATGATCCTTGTGATTTTACTGAAGTCAGAACTACTTTATAGTTCTGACTTTGACTTTGACATGGCTTATTACTTTAGGATAAGCTATTAGGTCTTAAGTATGAGATATATTTATTGTACCGCATTGCAACTGTATTTATTATTAATTTTAAGAATATTAAGTACCTACCAATAAGTTGCCTTCATGGCAATAATATTGTAGTGCCCCAGTTGGGTCATTTTCGGCTCTAATCTTAATTTAAGATCTATAAAAACACAATAAATAAATCTATCTATACAACATAATAAATAAAATCTGATTTGATTATAAAACTGTAATAGAGTCAAAAATTCTAAATGAACATATGAAAAAAGTACATATTTGCAGTTCCACTAAATAAACGATTAAGATACAGCGAGGTTAAGATAGCCTTAGGGACATAACAGAAGCCTTGGCAGACCAACAGCCAGATGGATGGATGACATCGTTGCCGTACAAGGTAGGACCTGTAGCTCTACCATGAGTTTTTACTATACTATATTTACTATACTCGCTAGCGTCTGTAGTTAAAACAATGTATGAAGATTTGTACAGCGCCTCTAGCGGATAGTTGGGTACTAAAATTCGTCATACTAATATTGACGTAACTACTGTAGTAAAGTCAGGCGATTTTACTGTGACAACTCATGGTAGATGTACTGGATGTAAAAAGCTCATAAAATGGTGTCTGAGGAAGGAGGCTTATACCCAGCAGTGGGCTGATATGGGCTGCCTATGACGATAATGATGAAGATACAGCGATTTATGCGCAACAAGGTTCAACTTTTGACGTGACAACGTCTTATAATTCGATAGAGCCGGCTGCACGCACGAAAAAACATGACTCATGAGGCGTTCTGAGGCGTTCTGAGGTGTTCTGAGGCGTCCCATGAAGTGACGTTGTCACGTTCAACTATCGTCAGTAAACCGACTTTACAGACAACCACATTTTTTACAAGTTATAGGCAAGCGTTTGACCGCGATCTCACAATGAAAAATGTCTCTCAAATGAACAAAGCTTACTCCACAGCTAGCTAGCACATAGTGGACACTCTGGGTGGCAGTTATTACATCTCATTAAGGTAGAGATTCTCACAACATAGAATTATTGTGTTTAACTCCGCATTTTTGAAACCAAGACTTTATTTTATAACAGTAAGAAAATTGAAAATATACGTCATGTCGGTCAGTTGGTGTGGAATTTAAACAAAAATAAATGAACTCAGGGTAATCTATTGACAGATTAATTTAAGAATTTGAACTAATTATTTACTGTCAACTTTTAATTAGTCAGACGAGGTTAACATTGTTATATAGGTAAACGAAAAAAGGTCCCCGCAATTAAGCATTGTGCCTAGTGCGGGGCTCATTAGACATTGTTCAGTTTATATAAACTCTCTGCATACTAACGCTCTAGTTAAATTTTTTCTTTTAATGTATTTTGTAGTGGTAAGTTATGCAGTAATAAACATATTTTTCATTTTCATTATAGGTACCTATGATATAAATAAAATAAATATTCATGGACATTTCGCTATTTTGCTTTTGGTCCACCCTGTTTTATATACAGGGTAAATAAAGGTAATAATTTTTTTTCGTAATTGATATTTCCCTATTAAGTTTAAAACAAGGAACTATAATAGTTCTTTAATTGCTCTAAACATTGATAATTCCCTGGCGTGTGAAAAGTATTATTTTATACTTTTACATTAAGTGGATATTGCTATGGCACATTCATAAGCGCTACAAATCGTATGTCTTTAGAACTCATGTGACAATCGCAAACGCACTAAACGGTGTCGTATTCGAGTTGACGCCAGCTCGCCTGCAGAACGTTGCAGCGTCACCGCGCAGTGTGTCTTGAATGTGCTAACGTTACGATACGTTTACATGCGTCACATTTATTCGTGCTAACGCCTCTGAATAAAAATAACTAAATTTCGAACAGTTAGAGTCCCCGCAGACTGCAGACTTTTTATCGGCCCATAGTTTGATCGGCTTCTTAATCAGTATGAAGACTGAATCACTGTAATGTGCGCATCTGCATACATCTCCATACTGATTAAGAAGCCGACCAATCTATCGGCCGATAAAAAGTCTGCAGTCTGCGGGGGCCCTTAATCTCGTTCCATACAATATGCACGTGACTGTTCGAGATTCGAATGAATCTTGACGGATTTTATCCGAAGAACTGACAAATATATAAGTAAATGTTTTTTTTTGAGGAAAATAGCGACAAAATGATGCAATTTATTTATCCATCGATCAACACATTATCAGCAAGCTATGTCACATGTGCCACGTCGATAGCCGAGAACTGGATCTTCGTATACTTTCCGTTTCTCGTATAGTTAATTCGTTTATCATAATTTAGCGCCTTTCGATGGGAAATATTGTCTTCACATCATGGGAAAATTGATATTTACACAATTTTATCAAACTCTGAAACCGGTTTGGGCCGGTTCAGGTGTAGATGGACATTTTCATACAACGCCATCTAGTATCAAACTAAGCAAAGCTTGTACTATGGGCACTAGATTGCTGATAGAATACTCATATTTTGTATTCAATACAAACTTAGAAGACATTACGTAACATAAAGAACATCAATGTTTTCTATCACATATAATAATTATGTGGGAATCGAACCCACACTCGGAAAACGGAGAAAATGAATACAAAATATAATAATCTTTATTTTTGAAAAATACATAATATTCAGCCTTAGAGTGGTAAACCAATTTCTTGGTCGCCTATACAAAATATAGGGTAGGCCCTGACTTCTGTTAATGGATGTAAGGTCTGTATTTTTGTAATGATCATAAATTTTGGTTACTGACTGTACTTCCTAAACTCACGACCCACAGCATGGAAGACTGAGCAAATATCAACTGCGTTAATGACGCCTTTCGAACCACGTTTAAATGTGTACGGATTTTTGTTGCAGACTGTACTTCCTAAATTACTTCCCACAGAATTTCAGTTATATTTCCAAATAAGGGCTTCTATAGGTTTTCCCATGAGTTACTAAGGATAACCGACTGTACCTACATAGTTTATTCGCAAACATCCTAGTCCGGTAGTACCGTAGACACGTGAATAGCGTAAACGATAATTCGTAGACCTTCGAAGATTGGTTTGAATAATTTTATTTCTCATTAACTTTTACTATATTCTGGATCATTTAAATAAAATAAAATCTTGCTGTCTCGATGACAAAATAAAAGAAATAAAAAACAGATTACGAACAAAACACTTAAACAGATTTAAAAAATATGTATTAACTAACTCACCCTCGCGACTTGGTCTGCACAGGATTAGTAGGTACTTCGAGTGTCTTATTATCTTCTTTAAGATCCTATCTATCTTATTATTAAAAATATTTATTTATTACAACCACTACCATACAAAGAAATCATGTCGACCTTTTGCTTTTTTGCTTAGCCCTGGAATAAATATTTACTCATTTTGTTTAATTTTATCATAATGAGAAACAAAAGAAGAAGAAGTAAAAGAAAGAGAAAAATGGAGGAGCAGTGAGACGAAATAGGCTAAAAAAAATAAAAATAATTAGAAACAACATTATTTTAATCGGATACATATGGACGTACGTTTCTCGATCGCCGCTTGTCTATGGGTTCGTTCTATCACTTAGCAAATCACATTAGCGAATGTAAACAGCTGTGGGAATTGTCTATGGGAAGTGAAGATGTACCATGGTCGGGTGATTGACCTTATTGTTGTTTTTAATTATTCGAGATATTAATTATTAATTAAGGATTTATTTACAAACTTACGACTATTACAGTATTAACAAAATGTAGGTACATAGGTAAGTATATATAAAATAATACATAAGAAACAGTTGAACTATTTAATGTAATGTACTGTATTAAGTAAGTATGTCAGTCTTCTAGTACCCATAACACAAGCTCTGCTTAGCTTGGGGCTAGATGATGTTGTGTGGATTGTCCAGCATTATTTATTTATTTATTTACAGACCGTTGCAAATATTTGCTTTATTTGTAAAGTTTTAAACTTTTTTGGGACAATTCGGAGTCGGTGACGTAGTTGGTCAACGTAAGCAGGGAAAAGGTTGTGGGTTCGAATCTTGCTCAATATTTTTCAATATTTCTGTTATTTGTCATGCTGATTCAAACAATAATTCAATTCAATTCAAATTCACTTTAAAAAATGGTTTAAGGATGATTATCCTTTAACAAATAAATGCAATTATTATTATGTTCAACTTGTATGCTAATTCTGTTGTTGTGTTAATAACTAATAATAATTACTGTGGGAAAAACACACGTTAATTAATAAATACAAGTATTAAAATAAATTTAAATTTTAATAAATTTATTTTAAATTTTTGTACTAAAAATAATAGAAAATATTATTCAAGTGATGAACCAATCAACGATATTCTTACCAATCTTTTCAGATTGGTAAGAATATCGTTGATTGGTCTATTGATTATACATATATATATATATATATATATATATAAGGACACTTAGCAAGAAGAGACTTGGGTACGCTTCCGATTGGTACTGATTTGGATCAGTTGAACTATCTATAGATCGTTTGCAACGGTCTGTAGATAGCTCAACTGTTTCTTATGTATTTTATATGACAATGTACATTTTGTTAATACCTAGATACTGTATAGTCGTAAGTTTGTTTGTGAATAAATAATTCTATTTTTATTTTAATGGTAAATATATTATATATAGCATCATCATCATTTCAGCCCGTTGGCACCCACTGTTGATTATAGGCCTCCTCTTAATTATGTCATTCTTTTCGGTCCCTTGCGACTCTCATCCACTGATTCCCGGCTCGCTCTATAATGTCTTTGGACCATCGGGCTGGTGGTCTGCCTCTTGGTCTACGAGCATCTCTTGGCCACCATTCCGTAATCGCCTTCCATCGTCTTCTTGCTAAGTGTCCCGCTTGCTAAGCTTGCTAAGTGTCCTTATATAATTATATATATATATATATGTATATAAGGACACTTACGGCCGGACGATGATCAACGCAAAAATCTAATAATTACTATGTGTCAAACTCAGATCAATCGTGATTTGGGTTTCCAGAAACCGGCCTTTAGCAATATATAATCAATGGACCAATCAATGATATTCTTACCAATCTTTTCAATCCATCACTTGAATAACATTTTTTATTAATTAATAAGATACTTAATATTTTCTATAAATAAAGAAAGTAATATTTTATTTATTATTGACTGAAATAATCAAAAAAATACTAGTTAACTTTATATTTACTTCGATATTCGAGACAAGCTTATTAGCGATGTTTTTATTTAATAATCTTAAGTGCACAAAAGCTTGCTAAAAGTAGATTTTTGTACTAAAAATAAATGTTGTTGCTAAAGACACTAATACAATGTCCACGACCTGTCAGTTATTGGTTATTGTAATCTTTGTTTTATCCTACCTAAGGGCACTTTCAAACTTTTCTTTCCAACTACCCACTGTGATTTTATTTTTATTAATAAAAATAGAAAATTAGTAAAAGTTATTTATTAAAACGATTCTAAATGATCTTAGTGTTTTTAGTAATTAAAATGATATGCTTTTAAGTAACAAATAGGCTTAATTAGAAATCCTAAGTTTTTAAAAATTACCATGATATATTAAGGTATTGTGCGTTTACAAAGAGCTTAAACTTTAGACCTATCCTAGCCTTTGAAACCCTGCCAGGTTTTAAATCATGTTCAGTTTCTATAGCAACTCATCGGTATTCCGTGGTATTTCTTGTAGATTAATGTGACTGTAACGTTATTACTGATAGAATACAGATCATTCACATCAGACCATCAAAAATGTCACAGAATACCGATGAGTTACTACAGAAACTGATGAACGAACGTGATTTCAAACCTAGCAGGTTTTAAAATCATTGGATAGGCCTACTAGCTGAAGAGCTAGTGAACCCTGGAAGTAACGGTCTCCCTGTAAGGTTAAAAATATGTATACCTACTTACGATTTATGGCATTCTAAGAGCAATAGCCATGATCTGGCAGGCTTCAGCCCTGCATGTCATCATCCCCTTATACAGTTTAAGCTCTTTGTAGACGCACAATACTTAATTATACTGTGCAGGTTCTGAGAGGTTAGGATAGGCCGGCAGGCATGAAGTAGTAATTAGTGAACTCTTAACAGATATCATGTTAAGAGGCTCTGAGAAGCTTTGTTGAACCTGCGCTATCTCAGTGAATGCTGTGTCAAAATAGCTGTTTGAACAATAAGCTTAGTCACTTACACGTGGTCAACCGACTTTAATAAAACGAAGAGGTTCTCAATTTAACATTTTTATTAATTAACGATTTAGATAATTATTTTTTATTTACCTTTTAAGGATTTGGACTTTTTATGTGGATATATATTTATTTATTTATTTAATTATATTTGTAACATATTATAAAAGTTTGTGAAGCTAAATTCCGTTTTTTTTACTAAACCGTCTGATTGAAATGAAGGTACCTACTAACCTAACCTAAAAAACACGCATAAACTCAATATTACACTTAATATTTTTTCCGTCTAGCCCCCTTTTGCAACGATAAGTAAACAAAAACATAAGAAAGAGTACATTTTGTTAAATATTTGTAATATATTAAAAGACAGATGCAAGCACCGAACATCTGTAACAAAACGATGCGGTAGTCCAACCTCAAAAAGAAGCATGACTCGGGTCCTTCATTAAGCATCGTCAACAAAGGGCCCTAATGCGCGGCACACGTCACACGGCAGCTAAAAAATAAATTATACTTAATTCAAAATAAATATCCCAAGCATTCGATTCCAACGCACTCCATCCTCATGCCTTGATCACACCGGAGTAAACCGGCGAGACAGTGACGTATTTAAGATACACTGCGCGCTAACGCTGCAACGTTCAACAGTAAAACTGATGTCGACGCGCAGTGTATCTCAAATACGTCACTGTCTCGCCGGTTTACTCGGTACGTGTGATCAAGGCATTAGTCACAATAGAACCGCCTTCACGGCTGGGGGCTATCCAAAAGGAACTAACTTGCGTGACCGAATATCCTTTCAGTTTTAGTTCAGTTTTCAATGATTTTACTATAGTAACTGATGAGTATTCCGTGGCATTTTTGGTGCACTGACGTGGCTGATCTTTATAAAATTATGACTGAGCTGTTAAAAATGACATCAATGCCGCGGTTTAGCACGTTGGCCCACCTGATTTGAGCATGGCCTACCTGATTTGAGCATGGCCTACCTAATTTGAGCATGGCCTACCTGATTTGAGCATGGCCTACCTGATTTGAGCATGACCTACTTGATTTGAGCACTAAAAGAGAGCAATAAGAGACGAAGAAGAAAACTGAACTATAATTTGATCAAATAACATTTCAAAAACATTTCAGTGTTCAGGATATGCCCCCTGGTCGTCTTTAAGTCATTTAAAATATATTGAGACCAACAAAGGATATATTGTCCGGATGGTCATAAAGCGAGCTTTTTTCTACGCTGAATTAGAGTTGAGATTATTCGAATAGGGGATAATAAATCTTGGCTATGGTAAGTGTCCATTGATTTTCTGAGTAGGCGTGATTGTCGATGGTAATCTTCATAAATTTTATGGTGAAAATCGATGCGACAGTATGAATGAGAAGTGATTTTGCTAACAATCAGAGTTTGAGGCTATTTTGAAGCTGTACCAATTATGAGTTATAGCTTGGAGTATTGCAAACTATTCTTACAAGTTGTAGATAAAATGAACGCAATTATTTGAATCTAAGACCCTTTCAATGGTTTACCTCAGTGCTTGTGAA
Organism: Ecliptopera silaceata; assembly: GCA_932527185.1. Lineage (NCBI taxonomy): Eukaryota > Metazoa > Arthropoda > Insecta > Lepidoptera > Geometridae > Ecliptopera > Ecliptopera silaceata. Next base: position 4,650,080 of record OW052213.1, on the reverse strand, counting down.
TTACAAAAGGTATCGTAAAATTGCTATTCACTTGTGTAACTTTTATAGTGTAATTTATGGACCTTGTTTAGGGAGGGAAATAAACAGTTCCTATGGAAGAGTCTTTGGAAAGCTTGGGATTTCTCTATAGATTGTTATTAGAAAATATCTCTGATTATTTGGCAGTGGTCAGCCATGTTTGCCGAAGAACTGACAATCGTTAGAGCAAACGGACACTCGAGTGGAGACCGCGTTTAAGCATTGTGTAGTGTAGGACGCACCCGGCGAGATGGAGCGACGATACAAGGAGTGTAGCGCTAATACTGGATGCGAAGAGGCTTAGTGGCGCGTTTGCAGAGAGACCGTCCAGCAGTGGACTGTACCTACCCCAAGTACAAGTTTGTGCACACACGGAACGTAAAGACGCAATCGCCGAGCGCCACCGATTTGTATGGAAATTCAAGCTTCTCAAGAAGTCTGCTAGGGGCGCTGCTTGGATCTCCATACAAAATCGGTGGCGCTCGGCAATTGTGTCTTTGCGATCTGTGTGTGCACAAACTCGTACTTGGGGTACTGATATAGGTTAATGATGATGATGACTAAGCCCAAACAAATCTGCTGTATTATGAGAAGACAATCTTTAATGCCATTTCTTTTAATAACTGTAACGGTAATAATATAATACAACCCAAACCTAATATTAGGTCGGCCATCGACTTGTTTCCATTCAATTGTATAAAAAAATCAAAAGCTGTCATCAATACTGCGTTAAAAAATACAGGGTTTTATCAGAGGCCAGAGAATTTGTATATAATTAAGCTAAATTCGCTTAATATAGCAATCCTGCGCAGGCCTCATTAGCATTTACCTGGAGCTAGATTTACGTAGATACCTTCGGGAGAGTTCGGTTTGCATTCGGTTTTACTCGTTCAAATTCCGAACAATCCAAAATGACAATACGGAATTTAAAATTGTGTTTAGACGACGCTTGTTAAAAGACAAAAGTTTTTTTAAAATATCTCTTTTGCTTGCGATAAAAAGTAGTTTAAGATATAAGCATTAGATATAGTATTTTCCAGTCTACAACCATTAGATAAATGAAAACAACAGGATCTTTGACATTGATCAGGACGCGGTCACCCATCCAAAAAAATTACCTCACTATGCGCTGCTTAACTTCAAAACGCGACTAAAGGCCTGCGCAGACCGGGACGGCATGGCAAGGGGTTTTAATTTTTACTAATGGACATTTAACCGTACTGTTACAGAATACGACATAAATTGCTATGCTTTAAAATGATGCCGTGGCATTGAACGTGAACGGAACGAATCCCTTGCCATGCCGTCCCGGTCTGCGCAGGCCCTTACGGCCACCCATCAAAAAAAAATACTACGCTGAACGCTGCTTAACTTGGTATTACAAAGCTTGCTACTGGCGGTCACCCATCCAAAAATATGTCTGCGCGGAATGCTGCCTAACTTTGAGTGACTATTCTTTTAAACATCAAAATGCTACTATACTATACTACTATAATGCCACTAGCGGTCACCCATCCAACAAACAGACAGTCTGAAGTAACTGAAAGATTGTTAACGGCTCGTTAGTGGACATACCGCGTACTGCAACAACTTAATTAAGCACGGCCCAGCACGGGGGTGAAGAAAGTATCGTTTGTATATTTATTTAAATAAAATTTACTAATGTAGTTTTCTTAAATGCCCTTATTTATCCTCAAAAAATTGAAGTCCAAAATTTATAAATCATATTTGCAAAATACTAGTAGCCCAGTCATATTAGGGCTTTCACCTCGGAATGAAAGATAATAAGCTGCAAATTGGTATGAACCTTCATTTTGTCATTCTAAATGTTGTCTCAAAAGTCACAATCGTTATCGTGTCCGCGTCTCAAGATATTCAAGGTCAAAGGTCACAAAAATCGGTTTTTCGCGAATATCTGGCTTCCTATAGTAATAAAGTTGAGGTTTAAATAATAAATATATGTATTTAAGTACTTACATGTATTTAGGTTTATTTCGTGATTTGTCAATTTAAACTTTTAAACCTTCACATACGACTCATCTGGATATTACTAAGTATATATTCTATATAAGTGTATATAAAAAATGTACATATATAAGTATTCTATCAGCACTCTAGTTTTCTTAGTACAAGCTTTGCTTAGTTTGGAACTAGAGTGTGATGTGTAAAATGTCCATCAATATATATTTACTTTCTCACCCCCGTACCTTCTTATTAGGCCGCATATTGATGAGCAATTAAGAGTCTTGTACACTGCTATCCGGATGGGGTAGATAACATTTGTTGGTGTCCATGGCGTATGCTAATACCGTTCGGCACACTGGTTATTTTACTGAAAATTTAGATTAAGTAGTTTTTTTTATTAAGTACTTAATAATAAGTGTTTTTTTAAATATCATACTATAGGATTGGGGTCACCCAATCCTATAGTATGATATTTAAAAAACAACAAAACTAAGCATTAAAGAAAAAAAAAGGGTTACTGGCCTTACAAGGCACGCACATAGGGCATGTTACTATTGTTGATGGTTTTGGTTCTTTGAGGACGTGTAACAAACTAGGTACGTCCTAAAATTGCACCAGTAGCTCTACCATGAGTTTTTACTATACTATATTTACTATACTCGCTAGCGTCTGTAGTTAAAAAAATGTATGATGATTTGTACAGCGCCTCTAGCGGATAGTTGGGTAAGGTCAGTGTGGGCAAGTCCGGCATAGTTTTCTTAAATTGAATTTCAATTTAACTTTAAAAATCGAAATAAAATTTATTAGTTACTTTAAGTAGTCGGAAAATATTGGTATTACATTTATCTTTCTATATCTATCTAAAAGTAGGGTTAATTGTAATTGTCTTCAGATTTATAGCATTTTTTTGTAAAGTAGGCATTTAGACGGACTTCCCAACCAGTTTGAGGCAAGTCCGTCTAGTAGCAATAAAATCGTAACTAGTGAGCCAATATGTATGAAAACCTTATCGATAAATGATAAAAAACTGCCGTTGAAATACGTGTTTTAAACGTGTGACTATAAGGTATACTTTTAAAGAAAAATAAAATTATTAAAATCAAGGGCAAGTCCGGCATATCTTTGCCGATGATGTACTTTCAGTGGTTGTAAACATTTTCACAAAGTACCCACTTACAATTTTTTTTGTTAATAACATACAAATCAATACACAAGAATCTTTATTTGTAAACATGTAATCGTTAATAATGTAATGTATGAATTTAGAAATGGTGTGGCAAACTATTGCCGGATCTGTAGCTACATTTATAACACTTTCTGCCAGTACGAAATAAATGAGTAGGTATGGGATAATTTTCTAAATCAGATCTATACTTATAATAAAACTGTAGAGAGGTCAATTCTGTACATTAAATATATTAAAAAAAAAACTATCAGGGGGTGATTAGTGATCGATACTGATGCCAAAAATGCAATCAGTAAAATTTTTGTCTGTCTGTCTGTCTGTCTGTCTGTCTGTCTGTATGTATGTTCCTTATAGAAACAAAAACTACTCGACGGATTTTAACGAAACTTGGTACAATTATTCTTCATACTCCTGAGCAACATATAGGATACTTTTCATCACGCTACAATCAATAGGAGCAGAGTAGTGAAGGGAAATGTTGGGAAAACGGGAGAAGTTACTGTTAGGAATAGATACTCCTTTAATATCTATCACCAACCTTAGATGTTACCATAGCAACCTAACGTTGTTGATTGTCATCAATGTCACTATCTTCACTCTTGACTAAAAAATATTCTTTACAGTATACGTTAATAATATTCGTTTATTTATTGTAACTGGTTTTATTCGATCCTGCAGTACTTATATCTACTTTAACATGGTAGCAGAGCGTGGTTAAGGTACCCTGATGGTTCTATTTTACTGCATCCATCGTTCGCATATTGCAAAGGTTTGGCATGGAGAAATGTAAGCCAGTGCCAACACCAATTTTAAAAGCAAATAATGCTCAAGATGTTAATGAAGTTTCAATGAACTTCCCGTACCGTGAAGCTGTTGGATCACTAGCTTATTTGATGACAAGCACGAGGCCTGACATAGCCTTTGCTGTCAGTGTTGTATCTCGAAATTTAGATAAACCTACAAGGGAGAACATCATCAATATCAAGAGGACAATGCGTAACTTGAAAGGGACTATAGAAGAAGGCATCGTTTACAAGCCAGGAAATAGTCATAATTTAGAATGTTACAGTGACGCTGACCACGGAGGAGATCATGAAACTGGAAGGTCTACCTCAGGCATTCTTTGCATGTATGCTGGAGGTCTAATATCCTGGAACAGTAAACGCCAGAGCACAGTAGCGATTTTATCCACCGAGGCAGAAATAGTGGCAGCAAGTGAAACTGCTAGAGAAATTATTTGGCTTCGAAAGATCATGAAAGATATCATTGGTGAATGTCCAGCATCCCTATGTGTTGATAACGAATCAGCAATTAAGATGGCTAAGAATCCGCCAGAATTCCACCAAAAGACCAAACACAAAAGGATACGATCATTCTTTATACGAGAATGTGTTCAAGATGGAAGCATTACGTTATTGGGTTTTTAGGGTTCGGAAACCAAAGGGTAAAACTAGATCTTATTACTGAGTCTTTGATTTCTGTCTATTTTCAATTCTATAACTATCACGAATAATTAATATTAAAGGGGGCTTAAACATAAACGTGATTTTTATTTATTCGATATTGATAAGGGCAACGGGAGATAGATACGGTACGGAACTCTTCGTGCGCACTTGCCCGGTTTTATTAATAAGTAGGTATAGATACTAAGTTTTCCGTCATAGACTGCTCTTTACCATCAATTTCCCTCCTAGGAAGATAGCAATGGGTTATAGCAAAATCTCTTAAAACGGCACGCGGACGAAGTCGCGGCGGGGAACAGCTAGTCTTTGATAAAACGATAAATGTTTACAAAGTCCGACATGATGTGCCATGCTACATGAGTCAGGTATAAAAAATCAGAAACTAAAAAAAAAGTTAAGTAGTTCCATGCTTTCAAAATTTATAAACTTTTAAAGAATACTTATAGGTGATGCTAGTCCTCTTGCAAACATACCAGTGCATCTTTCACTTAATTATTTATTATACACAAAGTAAATACAGAAAAATAAACTTAAATAGATTAGATTTACAGAGGCAAGCTTAACCCTGAAAAGAGTTTACTTTCGTAGACAGGCGAATAATACTTACAAGTTGAATAAACAGTATAAAATAATTATAAAATTTGAACTATTAAAAAGGTTGACAATATCTGGAATTAAGGCAAGACCGGCATATGACGGACTTGCCTTATGTATAGTAGACGGACTTCCCAACTATAACATTCGAAGCTTGGATTTTTTCTATTTGTTATAATTACGAAACTATTGCGTTATTTTTGAATCGGACACCAGATATACATTCCCGAATCTGTAAATGGCCTACGTTATCACAGATACTCAGAAAACTCCTTAGATTTCACACCTTTTTTTTCATTTTTCGACGAGACGTCAAACTTCAACTTCAAGTTAAATTCGCGGAAAAAATTTGTTGTCAAATTTTTTCCAACATTAAGATGTTAGCGACATCTATTATCCCTAGTTCGAACAAACTCAATGATACTGTTTTACCCACCGAGTTATATGGCTCTAGCTATTCAAAAACGGAAGTTATTGCCACTAGACGGACTTAGGGCCTAGACGGACTTACCCACACTGACCTTACTAAAATTTGTCATACTAATATTTACGTAACTACTGTAGTAAAGTCAGGCGATTTTACTGTGACATCTCATGGCAGAGGTACAGAACTCAGAAACGCAAATTATAAATACGATGTATGAAAAAGAATTATAGAATGAAAAGAATATTATGAGCAGTAAATACTCATCATTTTTTTATGATAATGATAATTTATTATTGATAAATGATAAGAATTTAACTTTAATTTGCACCTGAAGCAATCATAATTAATTATCATCAACACAGATTGAGATACATAAACTGTTCTATGTATCAAATTTCTTTATCCACTGCAAAAAAACATTATTTAAGACAAAATTAACAACCGATATTTTTTGTCAAAAATGAATCAGAATCATAAATGATTTATACTATCGGTTATTTTAACCACGCGTTACAACTTTGGTGGACGCTACCCTTAATCAGTCAGAATAAACTCAAATTACATAAAGGACCTTTCTCATTAAGGCACTATTAATCTTAAGAATCACTTAACAGGCAGGCTCAGCCTTTGCCGAAACTCGTAAAAAAGCCGCGAAAGTTTTTTTTTTTCGTTTCAAAAGCTTTGTGAAGTAAATTAAATTAAATATCGTAAGTCATAAGTTGTGAATGTTGGGTGTAAAAGGGATTTCATATAGGGTAGGTTTTAGTGCATTACGTTTTAGCATCGTTCGTAATGTTCGAATAAAAAAAACAATGTTTATAAAAAAGTTTTTTTTTTCTTGTTGTATTTGTGATTTTTGTTGTTATATTGTTATTTTGTGTTATTTTTGTTACAGAAAACAGAAATCATCAGTCATGTTGATTTTAGGTGTACCTACTTATTTTATTTTTTTCTTTTATAGACATAAAAATTATTTGATTTGAGAAAGAAATAGAGGCAAAACGTCTAGTAAGACTTTTGTACTTTTGTACTTTACTTTTGTTTGTCAATGTATTTTCGAGCATTCAAGATTGACCGTATTTTTTCTTACATAAAAAAAAATTAAAATATGACGTCTTTTCAATTATGTACCCACTTAGGTATATTTTCAGATTATAAGAGCATTCAAGATTGTCCGTATTTTATTTTCTTTCCTATCTCGTCCCACTGCTGGGCAAAGGTCTTCCCCAAGTCTTTCCACTCGTCCCTATTCTCCGCTTTTTTCCATCAATTCCCCTCGAAAGTGTATATTTTATGTATATTTTCTTACAAAAAAAATAATTAATGACGTCTTCTGGATGATGATGACAGTATAAATCTCTCCCAGTGTGAATGAGCCTTACGTCATTGATTCGCTCCGTGTTCGGCGACACTATCTCTTGCCGCTACTAATCTCTTGCCGCGCTTTCGAAGGCTCCCAAATTCGGAATGAAAAATAATTTAATGTATAAAGCAAGGTAATCTGTATCACCTTGATATAAGGTTTATTATAGCTTATTTTGACAGACGTCACAGCTCAGTTGATAGTAGTTCTGCCTTCCATGCTGTGGGTTGTGGGTTCGATTCCCACCCAGAACAAATGTTTGTGTGTTGAACATAAATATTTGTTCCGTGTGTGGATGTTACTGTGTATGTATTTACTCATAAAAATGTATGTAAGTATTCTATCAGCAATCTAGTTTCCATAGTACAAGCTTTGCTTAGTTCGGGACTAGAGTGATGTCTGAAATGTTCGTGAATATTTATTTTATTTTATTTATCTAAGAACCTTGTCAAACGATTGTCAGTAAAGTGAAGTTCAAAAATCGAATGAAATGTTTCTGAACTAGTTTATACTGGCTTGTTAGAAAACTTTTTTGTTCAAAAGAAAAAAGGTTTTATTTTTGAATTTGGCTAGCTATAAGCTTTACTTTGCAAGTGGAATATAAAACAGAATATATCTACTTAGTTTCTATACAGTAAAATATACTTACCTACTTAGATAGCGATAAAATATGTAAGTAGGTACGTTAAACTTGGACGTTTTGTTGAAACACTCATTTTATTTTTAAAAACTCACAAATAATGCTTGACTGTCAACTAATTTCAAATCTCGCTAATTCGAAATCTGAAAAAGATCGGTAATTTTTAATCTGTTATTTGCGCTGTCATCCAATAAATTCTAAAATATTACCTGTCATAATGTATCCAGCGTTAACTAATTATCAATATCAATAAATAAACAGCAAATACCTTATTTCGTAACTTTTTATTTATTTATCGGTTCTTTTGCTACCCGAAACTGGTGGCTTTTTATACCTGCGCCGGTCGCCACGCTTCGTTACTGGATTTGCGGAACGGCTTCCAAATTTGAATTATTGCAGTTCCATTTTTGAAAAGATGTTTTTTTTTCTTTTTTTAGCGGCCAGTTTTTTTCTCTGTAGATTTGAAGTGTGATTGTGATTCGGCTTCTTTGGTTGATTTGATAGATACTTTTTACGGTACGTTGATCATCAATAGATGGTATACGTGGTTTCCCACGCACTTGTATTGTGTTATTGCGTTTTGTTGGTTTGTCAGAGAAATGGGATCAATTACTCTTTTTCTTTAAAGTAATACCTACTTGTTTAAATTATCGTGGCGACAATATTACAAAAAGTAGAAAACATTAAAATTGGTAGTACCTATGTAGTGCAATCATCAGCTTTGCTTAGTTTGGGACTGGAGTGTGATGTGTGAAATGTCCATGAATATTTATAATTTTATTTTATTTAACTTATGTACTAATATTTAATAAATTGACAGTAAAGTGTTAAAGACAAAATTGCAAAAAAAAAAAATTATAGGTATTTTACGTTTTACGCTCTTGATCTTTTTTTTTATTTTATGAACATAAATTATTCCTCATCATGTTACATACTTACTTACATTTATTTCATATTTATCATTCTCCATTTTTAATTAACCGTACACTATATTTTCATTTAATTTATAAAATAATGTTTTCTTTTATCCGGTACCTACCTACAAAAAATAGATTTAGAAATAATATTAGTTATGCATAGGCAAATATTTATTATATTTAATTAAATTACAAAGTTCGATAGGTATTCGACTTTGTTATTCCAATAATATTGTTTTCAATATAACTATAATTAATACGTAATTTCAGGGTTTTCCATTGAATTTCCGATAGAGCTATATTGATGCCATAATTTAATTCGGTACTGTAGGTATGTACGATTAGCATTACTTTTTAGCTTGAATTTATTTAAAAGCCTTTTAATTTTTGGTAACAAAAATAACGACTTTTGTTACCAAAAACGTTTTTTAAGAGCGCGCCTTTTTGTTACCTTTACATTCTATGTATGAATTTTGATGTTTTTGCCATAGACATAGAACCTACTAATATTATAAACGCGAAAGTTTGTACGGATGGATGAGTGGATGTATGTTTATTACTCTCACGCAAAAACTACTGAATGGATTTTAATGAAACTATACAATAATGTAGTTTATACATCGAAATAACACATAGGCTATAATTTATAAAAATATAATGCGAATAATCGAAAATATAACGATAATAAGACGGAAGTGACGGGCACCAGATAGTACCTACTATAGTATACTTAACTTGGGTAGGTACTTATATTTTTTTTTTGTAGTTCGTCAAAACTTCTGCTAATAGTTTCATTATATATCGCAAATAAATTAATAGGATGTGTGTTTTAATTAAAGGACTTATCTAAAATTTGGGGAAAACCAAAGTTATTAAAAGCACCTACTACTACTATAGTTTTAACCTAATTATTCGTGTTATTTATTCTATTATATGTTAATTATTAAAGCCGTTACTGGTAAATTCCATCTGAACTACTTAATTAAAAAAAATACTATTAGCATATTGTTGACGACCGATGTGGCGCGGCGGGCTAAGATCCGTCTGCGACGCGGAAGGTTGCGGGTTCGATTCCCGCCTTGGGATAAATGTTTGTACGATCTGCAAATATTTATTTCGGGTGGTCTGGGTGTTTGATATGTATAATAAAAAATATATATCTATGTAATGTATTGTATTAAGTACGTCAGTCTTCTAGGTACCCATAACACAAGCTCTGCTTAGCTTGGGGCTGAATGATGTTGTGTGGATTGTCCAGCATTATTTATTTATTGTTGACTTTGCTTAGTTTAACCTCCGATTATTTCATTTCATTCACTTCTTGATAATATCTTGATAGATCTTTATTGTACAAAAAGGACATAACACAAGGAAAATCATTAGAAATAATTTGTACAATGGGCGATATTATCGCTAATATCGATCTCTTCCAGACAACCTTTGATTACCCATCGATAAAATTTTCGTGAACAAGCGTCTACACTCCCTGTCAAAGTTTACACATAAGTTATTATTTTTTACTAAGTTTAGGTAAATTAAAAACTACCGAGGTATATTTACGGCCGGTTTTTCGAACGATGCGCGATGATCAACATAAAAATCAAATAATTACTATGTGTCAAACTCGGATCAATCGTGATTTGGGTTTCCAGAAACCGGCCGTTAACGTTAAAATTAAGAAGATTGAAATTAATAAATTTATACAAAAACTGTCATGCTTATAGGTAGGTAGGTACTACCGCAAACGACACACCAAACAAATGTCATTTTGACATAAATCTGACGTAACAGTTCATTAACCCGCGGCACTATTAAGGCTCCTTAGAAGTAGACCTAAAAAAACGGAGCAGCTTAAAGGGCGTCAAGAAATGAAGTGACCTATGACACTTGGCGCCAATTTTTTTTCACGTCTGTGTTTCTTGTAGCTAATAAATATAATAAATAGTTTTTTTAAATTTTTATTTAGTTTAGAATACAGAGTGGAACCATCTATCTCGTCTGTGCTTCTTATTTGTAGCTAATAAAATATTATAAGTAGTTTTATAAACATTATCTATGTAGTTAAGAATACAGGGTGTAAGTATTTATTACTGAAACTGGTTGAGTATCCTATCTAGTCATCAATAGAGGGTGTAATTTAAAAATTAAAAGAACAATGTGGTCTATCAGCATTATATTTAGCTGACTAAATAAGAGAAGAATTTTATATTTATGTCTACAAACCCTATTTTTATTGTAGTACATTATGTTATGTTATATTATTATTATTACAAGAAAAAACTAACTATAAAATATTTATATAGTTATGTTATTTTTTATTTATAGGTATCTTTAAATGGTATGCTCTTTGAAAACGTACAAACCTATATAATTTTTCAATTTATCACAAAAAGCGTAGACAAAATAAAATTTAATAAGTATTAATTTTAAAATATTACGATGCAATAAAAAAGTTATACAAACTTTTTATTCGTTTCTAATCTAATTCAGTTATTTGCACTAAATCAAAAATTTTTATCCTCATTTATAGAGATCATTCAAAAAGCCACCTACGATCAAAAAACGTTCAAATCCAGTCAGTATTTTCCCGTAAAAAATACTAAATAAAATTAACAATGAATAATAATAAAATATAACTGTTAAAAACATATAAATCTACAGATCACATTAAAAATTACCCAATATTTTATATATTAGAATGGTATAGTTAAATTGTATGGGTGATCATTAAAATATAATCTTGTAAAAAATGTACATTAGAAGTAATAAAAATGTATTGTTGTGCAACATCCACTGGCTTTATGAGTTATTTGTAATAAATTACGTATTACTAGTTAGACATTCGACTTTACTCGCTAGAATTTTTTTCTAAAATTGCCTTTATAATAATATTTTTTGTTTAGCAACCTAAAAGCCACTTAACTCTACATTTTATTTCTTTAACATTTGTAAATAAATTCTCAAATATTAAACATAGTTTTAGTACAGTTTAATTTTGTACTCGTTGCTTAATAATATACTTAACATTTTACTTCAACTTATAATACGAAAACACTTTAAATATAATTAATTCTATTAATACTTACATTACTTAGTTACCGAAGCAAAAATAGTTATTATTATTACTTAACTACGAGTAATTAAACTATTATACTAAAGTATATTCTTAAAGAGTGTCTCAGGGGCTTTAGAAAAATATATCTACGAACTAAAAAAATGTTAAATTACCCCTGAGACACTCTTTAAGAATAATATAATTACTTTAGTATAATAGTTTAATTACTTGTAAAAAAAAATCAACAGACCGACAAGATACATTAAATATATACAACATGTCCAATAAATTTCAAAATAATTCGGTAGTAGCACAAATAAATCCATAATAAGGTGTCATTAAAGCTTATTATTTAGTGAGTGACTCCACTTAGGACTATTGTTGAGTTTTTATATGGCAACATCTGTTGGGGTCAGCATAGTATACTCTAACGTAGCAGATAAATCATGAAAAAAACTTTGCTATTCATTCATAATGTATGACAATTTGATCGTTATCAGCAAACATTTAGGTTTAGTATTTTTTTTTTATCATTCTTGTCGATGTTTTCCAAAAGAAAAAGATAAATAATATATTCACGGACAAATCACACACTTTAGTCTCAAACTAAGCAAAGCTTGTACTATGGGAACTGGATTGCTGATAGAATACTTATATACTTTTTTCTGTAAATACATAATTACATAAAAAAACGAAGTATGCAGTTATTGTTTACTTGGGTAAGACATGTCTCTTCTCTCTTTTAACTTAACTTTCGTGTTTTCAGACATGGCAGGCGCTCTTCTAAAAAAACACCCTGTATATTATCATTGCTAGCCATTCATTTCTGACTAGTCCTTCTTATCATATTTGTCATTGTTTTGTACAATGACGTAAAGATGACGGCTTTTAATGTGGATTTCCTTAATAATGATTTATCTTGGATTGTGTGGCGCTGGCGTCATTTTTAATTATTTTGTCATAGCAAACAAATAACCGCAAAATAACGTATGTTTTGTTTTAATATTTAATTATATTTATGCTTGTGGTTTGTGAAATCCCGATCATTTTCAACTGAATTCAAATAAGGAGATCTCTGCGACTGCGACATTTTGTTGTATTTATGCATATTACGTGATAACTCCGCCGATTGAAAAACCGATTTTGATGATTCTTTTTTGTTTGATAGATCATATTTCAAAGGTGGTTTTATATAAACTTCATTTAAGATGTGATTAGTAGGTACTTTTTTAAAAAATCTTGAACAATATGTTTTACTGTCGGTGTTACCTACTGTCGCTAAAGATTGGAGTCGGTTTTCTACATTTAAAAAAAAATTAGTAAAAGATAAAAAAATCGGAACATAGTATACAGGGCATAAATTACATAGGTAAGTAAGTACTAAAAAGATGAGACTACTTAGGAAAAAAAATAATGATTTATCTAAAAATCAAGATTATACTGTACATTTGTATATTTGTACATTTTTAGTTTATAGATCTACTATATTGAGCTACCGTTAAACATTTAAAATTAAATGTTGTTTTTATGTTCAGTGATTTTTAAATAGACTTACTACTAGTTTTTATAAGAGACTGAGGTATAAAAAATAGATAAATATTCACGGACCTTTCACACATCGCGCTCTAGTCCCAAACTACAACAAATTACCGTCTGACATTAGGAAATGTGACGAATTCATGACATTTAAGGCAAAATTATTTAACTATTTAATTGAAAAGACATTTTATTCCATTCAGGACTTTCTTGACCACAGTGACTAAACTTACAATGACAAATTAAATTAAGAACTAATATTTTTACTACTGACATTATTTTCATTTTGCAATTTTTATTTTATTTTTAGCGATAACACAAGTAGATACCATAACATTTTTAATTTTATTTTTATTGTATTAATTTGTAGGAACTTTGTACGCCTTAGCGCAAATCACAGTGCACATACCTGTTATTTACCATCACTATTTTTACCTGTGTTTACAAATAAAACGATTTGATTGATTGATTTGATTTGAAACTAAGCACAGCTTGTACTATGAGCACTAGATTACTGAAAGATACTTAGGTATATATTCTTTGTAAATACATACCTGTATTGGTATTGTATGTAGGTATAGAATACATGTTTATCACTCAAACATTTGTGGGTGGGGATCGAACCTACGACCCATATCATGGAAGGCAGAGATACTAAACTGAGCTGTGACGCAAGCCTTAGGTATATTAGTTATACTACTAAATGATGTCCTTTTAAACGAATATATAATGTAGTTACTTAAATAAATAAATTAAATAGCCTTTTATTTTATCTCTTAGTCTATATATTTACAGTATTGTTAGTAGATGCTAACTTAGGTATAGTAACTTTTAACTTACTTATTAACTACTATTTGGATCAGTTGAACTATCTATAGATCGTTTGCAACGGTCTGTAGATAGCTCAACTGTTTCTTATGTATTTTATATGACTATGTACATTTTGTAAATACTGTATAGTCGTAAGTTTGTTTGTGAATAAAGTATTAACTTATAGTAGGTATAGGTTAGTATTCTAAATTTATTATTTTGTTAATGGATAGTTTATGAGATAAGGACCCCTTTTTGAGTAAAGGCCTCTCAGTAGTGTAGGTACTTATGTAAGTTTATTTGTTAAGCTACGTGAATGTTTCTGAAAAGTAGCAAAAAACCAGTCACAAAAATATTATCTTCCTATAGTTCATTCAAATGGTGTTAAAAGTAGCATACAATAATACAAGTTAAATTCATAAACCTTTTCAAAATTTTAACCCTTCAACGCTCAATGAAAAACAGCTTGTCATGTTCCCATTAAATACAAAATCATTTAAAAATCCTACCGATTTCACAGCACATCATAGACAGACCGACGCCACACGCTTTTACACACAAATTTAGCTCATACAACTGTGTAATAAAGTTCAAATCAGATTGTACAGGTATTAAAATTACTCACAATTCAACTCTTTCATTGACTAATATCGGATATCAATTAATCTTATTGCTAAGTTTACTCAGCGTAGTTCATTTTGTATCTCTTCAAGTCTCATTTTGATGATAAATGATGGTTGAATGATAAATGAATAGACGCGGTGACATGACGGTGAGCACATGTTGCTTTCTGAATGTTTTTCTTAAAATCATCTTTTGAAAGTTTTAAGTCATTCATAATGGTTATAAATGGTTGCTGATTTTGGGTGATTTTATCGTAAGTTTTTTTTGATGTCACTATTATTTAAGTTTTTTTTATAACTCTACCAGATTGCTGAATATACCGTTCATTTTATTATTTATATTTATTTATCATTATTACGTATTCACTATGTGTCATATAGTTTAATTGATACGTTTTCCTACTTCTTTGTATTTAATTAAGTATTTTATATCGTACCTAACTGTGTTTTCATCATCATCATCTTCCTACCCTTTTCCCACATTATGTGGGGTCGGTACAACACGTCTTCTTCTTCCACTCTCCTCTAGGTATCAGACGTCATCTCAATGCTCACACCTTTCTGTCATCATTCACAACTGTGTTTTCAATTGACAGCAATATAATTGCATAAAAAACACTAGTCTAATACAAAATGCAGCAACTTTTTCACAAAACTTCATCAAATAATATCCGATCTCCGAACGGAAATTAAGAAAAATCCCTTCGTAATACGAAACGCAATAACAACAGTTTATGACAAATGCATTAATGAATTCAAATAGCCCCTGTTATTTGAGCTGATATGAGCTGTTATTTGAGCTGATTCTGACTCCGTTAAACCGCGGCGTGCTGAGGGTTAAGCTTTTGGATGGGGTGGTGCAGGATCGAGATATTTTTGTTACTAAAATTATGTTTAATCTTTTATTAACAAATATGTAACTTTTTATTAAAAAAAACATTTGTCTAAGTCTATGAAAATTATATTGATTTATTAACCAATAAAATATACTTAAGTACTTATGTTTTTTTAAACTTTGTCTCAACTTTAAGGATACTAGTAAGTTCATGAGGGAACAAACAACAATGAAAAAGTAGTCTTTTTTGTGCTTTAGCCTTTGAAATAATTTAATTTTAGTATATTTTTCAAAAAGTAGGTAAAGTCGTTTTACATAATATCTCTAAAATATGTAACTCTTATGAGCTTAAAGTATGACAAAAAATAAAACAATATTTTGCCTTTAATCTTGCATAACACCATTCTCATCTCAACCCTCAAAATGATATAGAAAAATATCACATTAAACGCCGCGCGCTGGGAATCAAACCCGCTCCCCTCAGCGGTTATTAAAATATGTCAGCCATTTATTTACATATGCAAGCCAACCATGACTGATCGCATTTAATACTTAAACATAAAATGTCAAAATCAAAAAAGTGATAGATTATTATTGTAATAAAAAATAACAACTACCAAGAAACTAGCAATTTAGTAAAAATATGAATCATTTGTTGTAAAACTGTGTATAAAGATCTTATGATTTAAAGACAAAACTTTATCAAAATTGGTCCGTCTGTCGGACAAAATGGCCCAAAAGCTATTAAAAGTGCAGTTGCTAAAAGTCGACAACATAACCTCAAATACTTTCACGGTTTTCTACCAAAACTATACACACTAGAAAAATAAGTATCAACACACAAACAAATACCTCAAATCATCAAACTATGTTAGTCCACTGCTGGACGTAGGTGTCTCTGCAGACGCGCCACTGAGCCCGGTCTTCGTCTCTTCTCATGTTGTGTTTGCTACACTCCGCAGATCGTCGCTCCATCTCGCCGGAGGACGTCCTACACTACGCTTGCCTAAACGCGGTAACAAATACCTCACAAGCAATAAAGGTACTGACAGACGTGCTCATTACTAGCACGAAAGCATGCTTTTATTGAGCAAGTGCTCATTAGTAGCACGTGTGTAATGTAATGAGCATGCTTATTTAGAGCGTGCTCAAAAATCAAACGACGTTTGATTTTCGAGCATGCTACCTGAGGCGCGGGTAGGTGGGGGCGTGCTCGGAGCACGTCTGAACATGTTTGCATGCCTATTTAGGAGTACTATGCTTTAAATAAAGCATGCTTATTTCTGGCAAATGTGAACAGTTTGCAGAGCATGCTAATTTTAAGCAAGCTTACACTGAGAAAAATGTCATTTTGGCATAATCATAAAATATCGTGACGTTGGTTTAAAATAGATGCGTTGTCTTATAATATGTTGATAATAAGTAAATATTACGCTAGAACTGAAATGTGTTAAGATGGAATCGAATGTTTTGGGTAAATAATGCAATATTATGATACTTGTCATCGTAAAAATTTGTAATTATGAAATAACATTATCTTCTTCAAATAATAACACAATGTAATAGAAAATGGTCCACTGTCCCATAAATTAGTATGATAATTATAAATAAGATTCTAATTAAAAAACACAATGGCAGTCACCGTAATATAAATAGATTTCATAGTTTAATATGAGGAAGTATCTCTAAAAATACGATGACCTCCCCCTAATGTACTATATTAAATTATAATGCTTTAAACTTATATTTTTAAAGTAAGCATCATTTTTTAATATTACAGTCATATTATTTTATGTGAATCCTATGATAATACGATTAAATAATCTCATATTTTTAGAGTAAGCATCAAAGTTCAATATTATAGTCATATCATTTTATGAGTATCCTACTAAATTATTATTACAGAGACCCATTTATGAGTAGCATCTAGCATTTGAATGATGTCCTACAAATTTATGGTGACGGCATTATATAGGTCTCCCTCTCTCACTTCATTCCGCCGCCGCGCCATTTCGGTCATTTGTATTTCACCGCTACAGCCGTGACGACTCACGCACGACTCGTTTAATAAATAGCAAAAACAATTCCATTAGTGCCAGTGAATGTGTTTGATCAGTGCAAAAATGGATATGGCTAAGCGCAAATCTCTGGCTGGTTAGTCACCGCCAGAAGGGCTCGACGGCAGCATTTAGTTTCGTTGGGCCTTATTGAAAAGCCCAAGTCACGTTCTCGCTCCAAGTCCAGTCCTAGGCTAGACACCCCTCGTCGCGCTGGAATCGACCTAACCGGACTTAAAGAAGGTAACTCCTTTTCAAGAAATTTTATGTTTTCAGATTGAATTAAATTATCAAGAACAGAAATAGAGAAAAATATCTGAATTACTTAGTATAAATTTTCGTTACAAATTACAAAATATCTGAATCTAAGACCGTTATTGTTATTGTACTAATTATTAATCGTTTTAATTTTTGTGTGCAGGTGAAGTGGAGGACGTAGCGTCAGCATTAGAGCAGCTGTCATGTCCTTCAGCTGGTCCGTGGCAGGAGGTCAGTGCCCTGTGGCTGGAGACGATGCGAGCTCGCCTCCGGTACTTGTACTACGAGGAAGGGACATTACAGGAGTACTTCAATAAGTATCCTATCCTGAAGTCAAGTGATGGATGGCGACTCTTGACGTATGACTACGAAGCACTGTTCCCTGATAAATCCGGGAGCCTCGACGCCTTGGATGCTTCATCGGAAAACATACTAAAAGCTGCTCAGCAGAAGCATAACACCACAAAGGACTCGTTTCTTCGTCGAAAAATAACTGATACATTGGCAATTTGTGACGGTAAGGAAAATATTCTGTTATATAGTTCTAGGTGCTCGACCTTCCTGGGTTGGTGAACCCGTTATAAAATATATAGACAAAAAAGAATTTAAAAATTATCTAACATGGTGCAGTCGTTCAGAAGTAACGGGCGGGCGGACAAACATTTCGGCAGTTCATTTTTACATATATAGATAGATGTATATAGTATTAATTTTATTTTGTTCTGATACTTTTCCCTATTTGCTCAGTTAATGATGATGTGTTGTGTCAAATATACCTACTAAGTATTATTATTTTCTTTCCAGATGAACAACCGGAGTCAAAATTAATAGCAGCGATATTGCTACTCGGCTGTCTCTTTAATATTCCTCCTGCCCGTCGATCTAGAAAAGACTGGCAAGCTTCACGAGCGGAGATATTGGATGGATTTGTGACCATCGTGGATGATGACGTGCAAGTGGTAATTGAGGAGCGTCGCCAAAAGCTTCAAAACCTAGGTATTAACCTCCAACCATTTATAATTTGGTGCCGCCAGTCAGGTGGTTCCTTCACAGTATGTGACAATACGTTTTACAAGTTCACAACACTAACTGAGGCTGTTGATGTGACTTTTAAAATATTTCATGCTACTGCGGCTAAATATCCTACTGAAAGCTATAAAATTTGTAAATTACATTTCTACTCGTCTCAACCTTTATTTTGTATACAACAACCTATATATATATATATATAAAAACTAGAATTATTGAACATAATGTATATAATGATTTTTTATAATGACCGACAAATAGATACTGTAATCATTAAGGCGATGATGTTTCTAAACAAAACAGTCTTCTTTTATACTGTTATTCAGTAGTGTTTAGAGTATATAATAATTATTCTTTCATACTATGGAAATAAAAATACTATTTAATTTTCTGTTTAATTTATACATACATCCCTTCTTACCTTCTTACCATTCTTGCCAAGGTACTTTTTCCTATTTTTTACTTGCTCCTCATTTTTTTAAGGTTCAAGTTTAGGGTTCTTCAGTTTTTTTTAATATTGAGCTCACACCTAATAATATTTAAATGAAAAGAACCAATATTGGATACTTAAAAATAAGGGGATCATGTAAGTCCAGTGGCGCCCTCAATTATAGGATTGTGTTTTCTAATAATCCAAACAATGTCTGTGTAATCCACCAGTATTTAGTTGTAGTCCTACTGATGGAGAATGAGTAGAACTACAAGTACTAAGTATCACTGGTGTATTAAAGAGATATTAATTGGTTTATTAAAAAACACAATCCTCCTATTGAAGGCGACCTCCGTAAGGGGCTCCGTAATAGGCTATAACCAGAGATATGAGGAAATAGTAGGAAAAGTAAGAGGACCTAACCTAAAATACGAGGAGGTTACCGAAAAATAGTAGGAAAAATAATAGGATATAACTGGATATATGAGGAAGGCACCGAAAAATAGTAGGAAAAATTGTATTACATAACTGAATATGTGAGGAAGTCACCGAAAAATAGTAGGAAAAATTGTATGACATAACTGAATATGTGAGGAAGTCACCGAAAAATAGTAGGAAAAATTGTATGACATAACTGAATATGTGAGGAAGTCACCGAAAAATTGTAGGAAAACTAATAGGATATAACTGGATATATGAGGAAGGCATCGAAAAATAGTAGGAAACTAAAACTAAATCCATGGTGACACATCATCTTAAATACTGTTATCATCAACTTCAGTATTATCATCGTTCTTTTTGGTGAATCACTATGCTCCGTCCTTTGAGTGAATTCATCATACTTTAAGCTGAATTCACCTCTTTTATGATTGTCAGTTTTCTCAGTGTATTAGCATGCTTTTTTTGAGCACGTCTGTCAGTACCTTAAATACCAAGTAGTTACTTCAATTCAAGTCTAGTTAACTCGAACCGAATTGAAACAATTTAATTCAATAAACAATTTAATTCACATCATAATGTGATTGTCGAATCATTCACTATACGTCCCGTTTATGGGACTGAATAAATACACAATCAGTGAAGTGCGGGCTATTGTACAATGAGGGTGCTAAAGTGGCCCATAATGTACCCGATATTGGTTTGAGTACCAACATAAAGGTCCCTTTAAGGTCCCTTAACCTCTTTTTAATAAACTTCAAAAATGAGGATATTATTCTGACTGATTTTTTTAACGTTCTGCGTCATTCCGATGTTTTTTTTCGTTAGAAGATCATTCAGATGTGATATTTTAAATCTATACATCTATATATAAAATCATCTATATATAAAAGAAAATCATCAAATCATCTAGGTATGTATATATAAAAGAAAGTTGTGTTAGTTACACTATTTAGAACTCGAGAACGGCTGTACCGATATGGCTGAAAATTGGTGGTTAGGTAGCTTCTCTAAGCTACCAGGAGACGGACATAGAATATGTAAATGTATGTATTTTGTATTTTCTAATAAAAAAAACTTCATAAATTCAAATTCTGCTTATTTATTGCCTTTAAGGCGGAGCAAAGTTCGCCGGGACAGCTAGATTAAAATAAAAATATTTTCCTCAAAAATGGTTATGTATTTTTTATTACTTTAAAAATATATTTTTTTACCAAAATAACTTAAAATTTTGCTAACGATATTATTAATATTAGCTAACAATAATGAGTACCTACCTAATTTGACTAAAAAACCTATTAACATTATCAATAGACGTTCTATTATTCAAATTCAATTTTAAATTAGTAAATCCCAAATATTAATTTCACATTTTCCTGTTTTCGTATAAACCACGTACCTAATTTTAGAAATTTTTACTAATTAAAACAGGAAAAATAAAACAAATACCTATGTTTTTGCGGGAACGTTCTATAAACTTCATGATGTTATTTAGATGCCTAGAATTTCTAATGCTGGGGCCACATTAGCGGGCTACGGCGAATATTCGTGTTAACGCGATGTATGTGGCCGGGTACATCGTGTCATCGCGTAGTATTTAGACAAGAACATCGCCTATACCCGAACGCTATGTTTTTGTCGCGCCAACACGATACGAATATTCGCCCGCTAATGTAGCCGAAGCATAAGCAATAAGTTCGCCAAAACAGAAATTTACGAACAACAATAATGAATACTATGATGTAGGCAAGAGTTGGGACAGAAAAAGCAGCAAACAGAAAAGATTGGAGACTTTTGGAAGAGGCCTAAGGGGACGCGGAGGTTGCGGGTTCGATTCCCGCCTTGGGATAAATGTTTGTACGATCTGCAAATATTTTTTCCAGGTGTGGGTATTTTATATGAATGATTAAAAAATATATCTATCTATGCAATGTATTGTATTAAGTATGTCAGTCTTCTAGTACCCATAACACAAGCTCTGCTTAGCTTGGGGCTAGATGATGTTGTGTGGATTGTCCAGCATTATTTATTTGACCTAGTTTTATAAATAAAATGGTGTTAGTAAATAATTGTTATCGCTCGATAACTATTAGAAAAATATAAGTAATAAAACTGCTATCAGAGCTCCAACAATAATTAAGAGTAAGTATTGTTAATGAATTTCCGCTTAGATAAAACAAATTGCGTAATAAAATTGAACTAATTAAATCGTTGTGCTATTCGAAAAATAAGTAATTAAGCCTAGCCTTAATGATTACAATACAGAGGGGTAATTCTTCTAATTAAATGTAAGTAAGTAATAAAACTAGAATTGCTATTACATACACTCAATTCCTTAGTTTAACGGTAATTTTGTAACTTTATTTTATTTCAATCAAATTTATAAACATACATATTAATTACGCATAATACTTAATCAAAAACGAAATAAAATCCTTCGAGTATTTTTAGTCGACAATTTTTAAGTAAGTACTTAAATAAACTTAACAGTAAAGAACATATAAAAAAGCTTTCCATATAAGTACAAAATTGAATACCAAATTCAAAATAAAACGTTCAAAATACAAAATTAGAAACTCATAACCGCCCGGGCTGTCACGAAAAGTGAATCCGGCGTTCCATATTTGGAACTGGAATCGATTCGAACATTACTGGTACCTACAGAGTAAACGATCCCGTTTTCACCTCATTAAGCCCAAGTTAAGGACCCTATTATGTACTTTATGTATTCCTAAATTACCCATCACTTAATAGGGTACGAAATCGGGGAGTTTTACCCTTCGGCTGCTATAACTTGACCGGTCTTCATTGAGCTTTTGAACAATTTATAAAGTAGACGAGGAGGATTGAGAGCTCAGTTTAAAATGGCGCATAATTAAGAGGTGGGGTGGTTTAAAGTGTTTGTATGATTACTGGCCTGCTCAAATTTAATGCCGGTATCTCAGTTAATGTAATACAAGTTCGAAAATTGGACGACTCATTGTTGAATAGAGGGTCTTTTGGGAATTGGTGATTATGGGAACGAGTGGGATTTTATATTTTAAAAATATTCACGGACATTTCACACATCACACTCTAGTCCCAAACTAAGCAAAGTACTATGAAAACTAAATTGCTGATAGAATACCTATATATACTTATACTTACATTTTTTGTTTTGTAAATACATTCATAGACAGACATAGAAACACTCAGACACAGAACATATATTTATGTTCATCACACAAACATTTGCTCAGGGTGGGAATCGAACCCACGACGAAAATATGAATCAAGAGCGACTTCGTTCTCATTGAAAGAATTAGCACGGCATGTTTGGTAGTTTTTGGGTTAAAATTGTAACTAACAAACAAGTTAATATCGTTATTATAATATTACTTTAATTTGAAAAAATATGCAAAAACATCGTCCCCTATTTGTACCTGACTATACCGAACCAACTGCACTAAATCATATAATTTTTAGTACAAAACTGCACAAAAATGACTAGCATCGTTATAAAAGCTTGTCCCCGATATCCGAAGCCCCAGATGTCCAAACAACGTCCAACAGCGTCCGACTCGACACCATTGTGCAGTGACAAACGTCGCCATTGTCCCACCAACCTATTGAGACTACTTAATACACTACTAGCTAGTGTTACCATGACTGTTTTAAAATATGGACAAATAATATGCGTTTTATTTAACAAAAGTTGTTAGTGCAACTCTACTAAATTTAGTACAGAATTGCACCAAAATTATTTTAATGGTTAAAAAAGCATATCTCCCATATTAAAAGCAAGTCAAAACTGTAATTAAAAACTCATGTTTTTGATAGTACCTAATGAAACGTAGCCAATATTGTGATCCGGAAAACATACTAAGTACTATACTGTATAAGTTTCATTTCAATCCGTCCAGTAGTTTAGGCGTGATGCTGTAACAAACAGACTAAAATATATTTTTTTTAGAATAGGATTTAGAATCGTTTGCTTAGTGGACCTGATATGTTACTTTTTATTTATTTATTATAGGCAAATGCTTTACCGCAATTCCAGCTGATGTCAAGTGATGATGCGGCCTACGGAACTGTAGCTAATGTAACTTACAGTTTTTCTGTACCTACTGTCCCACTGCTGGGCAAAGGTCTCCTCCATCTCTTTCCACTTACTGTTTTTTTTATTCTTTTGGTAAAAAAGTACTTATTTATATACAAAGTGGTAATGAATGGTCACCCTAACACCATTGCTCGCAGTCTCGATCTGTGCCATTCACAGCCATTTTAATGACCGCCTGATAGCCGTTTAAAAACGAATTTGCTCACTTCTGGTACATTAAACGATCATGGATCACGCTTGTGGATTTCATGTGTTGAATCTACCCTATAAGTGCATTAGTGGACTATTTCATCTTGCACATTTGGTAGAATGCGTGTCACTTCATCTGCCTTTTTTTTGTTTGGGCTTGCACATTGTGTGCATTTGCCATTTATTAAGCTTTTTTTAATTTCTTGCCAGTGTTTAAAACACATTGATTGGATGCATTATATTTTTTTAAATTTCGAACATTGTGTTCACTTAGTGCCTTACATTAAAAAGTTAAAATTATCATTCGTTCAAATAATGGCCAGTGACATTTTTTATTTAGGCACTAAGTTTTCTAAATGTATGGAATCATTAGTCATAATTAAGATTACATAAGTAATACTTGTTTTATACCTACTTCACGTTCTTTATTTGACTTTTTTAGGTTATTTTTTTATCTATGCGATAGGTAGGTAGATACATAAAAAAAAGAACCCTTTCGAAATTCAAAAGCTTTCAGCAGATGTTCAACTTTATTACGATTTAATACCATAAATAATTTGATTAGTCTCATATTTATCAACATAAAATAATCTCTTGGAAAAACGTCATCCATTCATAGAGATTGAAGTCAGCCATTGAAACCAGGACAACCGTTTAGAAGCCACTAATGTTATCTTGATTTCAAAAATAGAATTTTGTTTATGTCATTCGAAAAAAAAATGTCTTTCGAATGAAGTCGTAAGAGCTTTTGAAAAAGGAATTTGGCGGGAATTGAATGGAACGAAAAAAAAAACAACAATCTTTAATTTACCGTCGAGTAATGCAATATTATGGGAATTTGAGCTCTATTTATACTTATAAATAGAGCTTATGAAAAGAAGAGAAAAAGTTTGAAATGTGCATTTCAAGAGAGTATTATTTATTTTTAATGGAGTTGACCTTTTTGCAAAGTTTGATATCAAAAGGTGTCAAAGATTTCCGCGAACAAAGAAAACGAGTTATTACTATTGAATAGTGAAGCACGCGTTTCAAATGTATTTATAAATGTAGTTTTTTGTGGCAAATTATTTACTTAATACTGCAGGCTTGCAAAACTCACAGAATTCCTTTTTTTCTGTCAATTTTTTCATGAAATTATTATTTTAAAATGTTAACAAATCATTCTAATCGTTGTTTATGAGAAAAAAAAATTATTAACTTATTGTTCTATAAAAAGCTTAGTAGATAATAAAATAATTTTGTTAGGTACTTACTTACTTATCTTAATTAAGTAGATACCTTAAGTACTATAAAACACAAGACTCTGCTGACAAGCTAAAATTAATACTTACTTATGTAAGTACTTAAGTAAGTATATTTTTTAATACTTACTTATGTAAGTACTTAAGTAAGTATATTTTTTACTCAATCCTAACTTTTTTTTTTTTTTAATCACAAACAAACTAAGCAGTGGTTTCTACCATGCAAACATTACCAAAATTACCTGTTCAATGTCCATCTAATCATGTTAATACCAAAACAAATCAGTCGAGAGGACCTCACACGATGTTCCCCTAAAAGCGCATACAGTAAAAGGTGCTAATGTGTTACTCGTTCCATTTTTGAAATCACCTAAATGGCAGTTAACCGCCATAATCTGTGTACAGTATTTGGCGCCAGAAAGGGTTCTTTTTTCAAAAGTTGTTTGTTTTACCATAGATCATAAACTAGTAGGTAATACTAGTAGAATTACAGGTAATTCTTCTTTATACAAGTGACAGGTCACTTGTATAATTTTGCTCGAAAACAGGCTGATGTAACATGAAGATTGAGGGTTTTCAGGGAATAATTGAGCTTTTCATTGCTCCTGTGGATTAAAAGCCACACGGCATTAGGGCCCACCTTTAGAGCCATATATTTTGCAGCCGATAGAAATTCTATGTACTTATCAATTCTATAATTAAATAAATAAATAAATAATGCTGGACAATCCACACAACATCATCTAGCCCCAAGCTAAGCAGAGCTTATGTTATGGGTACTAGAAAGACTGACATACTTAATACAATACATTACATAGATAGATATTTTTTAATATACTTACTTAAGTACATATAATACCCAGAACATTATTATATTCTCTTTCTGAGTTGGTTCATTTCGCAAATACGTACCTAGTCTGTGAATCAAACAGTAGAAGTAAGTACTTATAAGTTCTGTATAAGTATTTGAGTAAAATTTCACAAAAGTACCTACTTATCTATCTAGTAAGGTAGGTTCACTTTTTGCACGTGAATTACATGCAAAGTTTTATAAAAGACAAAATAACATGGCGCCCCAATTATTTGAAAATGGAACTTGTTACTTCCAGCCTATTCAAAAACTGATACGCGTTTGTTCAAAAAATATTTGAGTATAATGCGCCCATTCTTACCCGACCCTTATTACCAAAGATTAGTTTGTACAGAGGGTTCTTTCCAAAATGGTTTTGTTAAGTGACGTGGTTAAGTGGCAACTTGATGTTCGGTTGTTTTAGGATGTTGTTTGTTTTCGAGGCTTAAACACGACGTCGCGTCGTAACAAGGTTTATTTTTATTTTAAAGGGTAGCGATATGAAAGACAATGCATTAAAAAAAAGAAATTGTTTGTGGTTATAAAAGTCACTTAGCAGTCTTTTGGGTATTTTTAGTTAGCGCCTGTTGTTTACAAGGTAAAGTGTTTGAGTTTATAATACTTAGCTGCATATTTATGGCACGAAATTTTTTTGTCTTAATTTAGACTAGACTGAAACGAGGCTTAGTCTACGACCAATTGGTTTGTTAGTTATTGTTGTTGTTAGTTTGTTGTTTACTTATTCGTTTTTTTAGTAAAGTAATAATTACTAAAGACCAAGCATATTTTTACATTAGTTTGAAAATAGGGTTCCTTAGTTTTTAATTAAGTATATTTAGAATAAATACGAAAAACATGCTTGCAACACGTCTTCATAGAAATCTAGATTCTCTTTGGTAGGATGTTAATTTTCTCCTTATTTATTTCTACCCCCCCTTTTAACTTAAACATATAATTGCGTGGGGGGTCAATTACCCCCCTCCCCCTTAACAGAAGAATACGAAAGCAATTTCTTAATATTAAAAGTGGGAAATGTGTTTACGATGACAGCGGCGTGCGATACGCGGTTTTATTACTGCTTTCTGTTTGTCTATGGTATTATACAGGGTGCTATAATTTTGTTTACAACTAAAAAAAACACTAGGCATTATGCATTCACTGTAAATATGTCAGTTTACTTACGAATTCCTCACAAAAAATCTTCGTCACAGACAAACAACAAAATCAATAATAGGTAAGTATGTACACTAAGCATGCCTTGTACAGTATTGAATAAAATATGTAGTATTTCTTAACAAACAAATAATAAACGATAATTTAGATAATAAGTATATCGACTTAAAAGCTCAACTCCCAATAATTCTTAGACTAATCTAATGAAGTTTTTTTTTTAGCTTGCCAGAAACAATTACCTACTACTAATTTTTTTAGTTCTCAAAAGGAACTTTAAATCTATGAATCTCAATCCGAATGTTTTTATTAACTTTTTACAAACATCCTGTAGATACAAAAAAAGGTCGCGAACTGAAAACTCATTTCTCGCGAATAATGGCGGCCGGCCCCACTTATACTATTATCATCCCGCTTTTTATTAAAAAAATCTCTCATCTCCGCTAAATTGTAGGCACCACTCGGGAATATGAAGTCGTTATTTAAAAAGATTGCCCTTTTCGTATTATTTCAGTATAAATTTCAGTAAACCCGCATTTCAGACCCTCGAAAGTCGAAGTATCTACATTTTATTACCGCGAGGATTTCTGAGTTTTCATGCAATTTGAGGACTGGGAATTTAATTAAATTAAGGTGAAATTGAGTGCCGAAACCGAACTGTTTCTCTTTTTATAAGGGTTTTGATTGTTTTACACATTAAGCTGTAATTAGTACATTAGCTTTAGATATAATTTTACTATTTCTTAGGGATCTTGGAAAAAGTAATTATGAGATTGATCTTATCTGCATGCCTACCTCATCTTTGGTCAACGCTACAGATTTTGAATTTAGAATCTTCGATTTCAGCCAATCGTAGAGCTCTATCTGACAACTAACTTTATCATTCGAGATCGATTGACAAGCCAGAAAAAAAAAATATCGACGTTCGAAATTCAAAATCCGAAATAAATCAAAGGAAAAATCCAGCCAGTTTTATTACGATCCCAGCATAGTCGATGAAGCTCTACCATTACACTCTTTCAATTAAGGCGAGCGGTAATCTCTCTGTGTGATTACACTGCATTAATTGGGTAGGGGACGCCACCCCTTAAATAACACGACCCTAACACCACTACCTAAGCATCAAATTCCTTTGACGCGTTTGAATAAACGTTTGTTAATATTTGCGAATTGACATCAATTATGATAGCGAGATCTGATTTGAGCTTTAAGTTCAAGTAATAAGGTTGAAATATAAAAAGCAAAATATCAAAGCATTTAGATGCACAAAAAGATGGTAGATAACGATTTAATGCGATTAACTTCGTGTTAAGTGACATGGCGCTAATGGTGTGATTTGCTTTTTTAGATTTAAGTATCTCGTTAAATATTAGATTATTGGCAGTAAAAAATAATTGTATTATGTATAGTGTAATAGACATTTTTTTTCATTGGCTAAGTTCATGTTTTGATTAAAAAGTGTGATGTAGAAGTTAGAAGTATTTTAAGACAAAAACAATATTTCTTTGTTCATGTTCGTATTAGTATTAATGTAAGTACCTAAATACGTATAGAATAGCTGCAAATAATAATAAATTGATCCGTTAATTTAGCAAACACGTTCAAACAATGTCTATTTGAATTCTAAAGGTCCAAAAACGGTTGAATGTAGGTAAACGTCCGGACTGTAAGGTGTGAATCTAAACACGTATCTATCTAAATGTGAACAAGTCACGCCCGAGTCCGCGCGGTACATTCTAACTTCCGAACGGGAGCTTCTGTTCGGAAACGGTAGCGCGTCACATCACACCTGTCATAAACAAATCAAACATGGCCGGCCCGCCCGAGATATTAATGAGACAATGAGACATTAGTTCGCTACAAAATGCCTCCGCATTCGCGAATAATTAAATCGTAAAGTCCCCTACACCGCCTACGGCAGACGTCTATTTACTCCTTTTTCATTCAACACAATACCCACTGCAATCTGACTCGTTCAATTCCGTTACGTCATTTTATTGTTCGACAACTCAATCCAAAATAAACTTTATACGCAAGCGATAAAAGTGAAATTAGGGAGATGTGATAGTATTTTATAAGGCGTACTCCATAGAGACTATTAATTTGAGCGCGACGGACCCCGCCTACTGAATATCGCGTTTCCACACATGTCGGATTGTATCGTCGTCTCGTTCGCTCCGCGCCGCTTATTAAAATTCCTCGGTCGGTAGCTGCGTCTCTCTCGGCTGTTGCGGAGAGGAGAGGCGGTCCGCGACTCGCGGTTTGCGCCCCAATACTAGCGCGATTTTCACCGTGCTTCCACGCGAATCGGTGCGAACGACATCGCGGCTTTCCGAACCACGCCAAGTTTCCGAACGCGGCTAATAGCTGGCCATCTTTTGACGTGCATTTTTTTTGGCGTTCCACTTTTGCATTTCAAAGTGATACTTATTGTGATAAATGAGACGGTGACCTCAGCGGTGCCACGTACTGACATTTGAAGTGTAAATAAACAAATAAATTCACGTGCAACGTATAATCCAAAATCAGTAATAAGTACGAAATTAACATTGATTTCAAAATTATTATCTGTAATCGCAACATTTAAAAAAAATCAGCACCTGTGATACTCAGCTAATCTCCAGCAATGCGACTCAAATTTTCTAAAACATAACATTTAAATTTCGATAATCCGAAGACATTATTTTCCAACTGGCTGAAAAACAATGGAGACTCGGCAGTGAACGCTAAATTCTAAATTAGAAATGCTGAGCAGATGAGATGAAGACGACGCTCGAATGCGAGCGCGCCGACTCCGCCGAGAGCGGCAAAGGGCGGATATCCTTCAGCGTAGATTCCCTCCTGCGAGGTAAAACCACCACACACAAAGAACCTTCCATCGATGCCATCAGCAATGATGCGGAGAGTACTGACGCGGCGCCGGAAACTGACGACAGTGACGTGGACATCGAAGACGTTGATTCCAACGTCGACGACAGAGAAGATAGAGAAACAAATGACGGTGAAGAGGTTGAAAACCGGGTCGTCATTCCCCAGCCGTTGCTGCCAAGACTGTACCAAGGACCAACTGCCCCGCCTTCGTGGCCGTTTGGAGCTTTTCCGTGGATGGCACCGAACCCCATGTTCAGAACCGGTTCGTCTAGTGAGTACTTACAGAGATCTAATTTGATAAGATGCTGGATTGAATTTGAAAAATTCGTTCTTATCTCTTTTATCTACGTGGGTACGAAACAGTAGTTAGAAGTATTTTAAGGCTTTTGGTTTTTACCATCTAGTAGGCGGCGGCACATGCTTGGTTAACAGCATGTTTTTTTTTATTAAGTACACTCGAGAGCAATGAATCCGGGTCACTTAAAGAATGTTAAAAATCTCGGAAACTAAAAATGATAGGTTAATGCAATAAATTGTATTTAATAGACAATGTAATACTCCTTAAATTAAAGTAAAAAAAATATGAGTCACCATACATTTTATTAACACAAAATTACATAAAGAAAAAAACTGCTGATCTCTCCTTAAAACAAAAATAGGAAACATGAAATTTTTGAACTTTATTACGATTTTCTTGAATTTTAATACTTCGTATTGCCTCCTCGTGCTTCCATTACTGCGTTTACGCGGTTTGGCATGCTGTACACCAAGTTCCTTATACGATTTTGGGGAATATTCTCCCATTCCTCTGTGAGAGCAATTTTGAGCTCACGAAGCGTGATTGGGGGAGGGTTTCGTTGTTTTACGCATCTGCTTAGCTCGTCCCAAGCATGCTCGATCGGGTTGATATCCGGGCTGCGCGCTGGCCACTCCATACGAGTAATGTTCATCTCTTGAAGGTAGTCATTCACAATCCTACCTGTATGAGGTCGGGCATTGTCATGCATAAATATAGCATCCTCACCTAAATTGACCATAAATGGACCAACGTGATCATTGAGGATTTCTTCCACATATCTTACGCTAGTTAAAAAGCCGTTTTCTATGATCACCAGCTCTGTGCGACTTTCAGAAGAAATTCCGGCCCACACAAGTACAGACCCACCACCGTAGGCTACTTTTTCTTCGATGCATGCTTGCTTGAATCTTTCCCCTGGTCTTCGATACACTCTGTGTCTTCCATCGTGCTTGTAGAGCATAAATTTTGATTCGTCGGAGAACATAACTTTTGACCAATCTTCAATACTCCAATTTACGTGGCTCTGGGCATATCTTAGTCTCGAAATACGATGCCCACGCTCCAGTTTAGGGCCGTTTGCAGGTCTAAGGGGTTTTAAGTTAGATTCAGCAAGCCGACGTCTTACTGTCCATGCACTTGGGTTACTTCCTCCGAGGCGTCGAAACTGATTGGTGAGTTCAGTTCCTGTGAGAAAGCGATTTCGAAGCATGGTGTTCACCAAGTATCGGTCTTCTCGTGCTGTGGTACACCTGGTTCTGCCCGTTCCTGGTCTGCGTAGGTTAGAACCCGTTTCTTCGTAACGTCGGAGAACTCTTTGTACTGTTGACAGCGACACACCGACAGTCCTGGCTGTATCGCGCTGACTCCGGCCGGTTTCCAGCATTGTAAGTATTCTGGTGCATTCTTCAGGCGTAAGCGACATAATTTCAGCTTGAATAATGAATATAGAGCACTATCAACATGGTTTATGTACCCACATAAATGACAGATTACAAACAAAAGCAAAACCAAATGCTGTAATTTCGTAGTTCCATCTTCGAAAGTGGCCCTTTTTCAAATTTGATTTTTTTATGATATAACTTTACAATAACTAAGAAGTTTTAATACCTTCATTTAAGGAGTATTACATTGTCTATTAAATACAATTTATTGCATTAACCTAGCATTTTTAGTTTCCGAGATTTTTAGGATTCTTTAAGTGACCCGGATTCATTGCTCTCGAGTGTATTTGATGTTGTGCATGGCTTTGGTTTATTTACTTACTTAACTTAGTAAAAATCGATTTGTGGTGTTTTTTCTTAGTACAGACAGTAAGTACCCAATCATTCAAATTAAGAATAGATTAAAATAAAATAGATTTTCCTTAATTAACAAAAATTTAAACAAATAACAATTATAAAAATTACTTTAACCGAGTTACGGCCGGTTTCTGGAAACCCAAATCACGATTGATCCGAGTTTGACACATAGTAATTATTTGATGTTTTCGTTGATCATCGTTCGAGAAACCAGCCGTTAGTGTGACATCGATCTTTCGTCATTTTGTAACATTAAAAAAGCAAACTACTCTAATACAGATTTCTAATAAATTAATAGCCGAAATCTAATTACAATAAAATTAAAATAGAATTGACTCATTAATTAATTTAAACATACTCACACGTTACAAGTTCAAATAATAACAAAATTAAAATAACAAACAATTATTAATTAAGTACTTAAAGAACAGTAATAAAATTAATAATAATAATTGCTGTAAAGAGGCGTCATTAAAAATAATACTCATTGCCCAGGTACCTAAACTACTGTTGACATTTTCTAAAAACTCACTGACATTGTAATAAATGGTTCTGCGAAAAAGTAACTTAATTTTGTTTAGAAATGAATGTACACACGTAATTTGTGTTATACCTAATGAAAGCTTATTAATTAAATAGTATTGGTCCCATAAACTGTAGTTTTTTAAACCTTGACTAAAATTAAACTACACTTAACGTAACTTATTACACGTAACTTCAACTTGTTGAAGGTACTTACTTATATATTTTAACACGAGTGTAAAGAATCATGACCAAAACCTGTACCAGATTGCGTCACAAGCTAATTATCATCAATATTAATATTTTATTTATACTTGTAATTCGTGTACTTTGTTATATTTTTGACCGTCTTTCTCATTCGGGTTTAGAAAATTAAAATTAATAATACAAAACATGATTATCAATTACCTGCTTCCGAGGGCTTAGTCCGAGGTTACATTTTAAAACTCCCTACTCTCTAGCCGACAGTCGTCTCTCGGATGTCATATTTTTGTATGGATATCCGAGAGACCCGGACCGAGAAGCTCGGACTAAACCCTCCGCACGTCAACTATTTTGTTCCGATTCCAGCTGTCACCTATTTTCGTGAGTGGATACCTAATGAGCATAAAAATCTTGTTTACCAAGTAAGCTTTAGCTGAGCAGGCAAACATGATTTTATTATTAATAATAACATGATTTTTATAATAATTTAAGTAATTCAGAGGCTTTAAAAAACTATTTTATTTTACTTATCTCACCATAAATTATTACAATAAGAGCGTTTCGGAACACCAAATAAAAAATTATCAATGATGTCATTGTCAATTTGAGGTTATGGCGATTTGAGTTTCGTTGATGTCTGTATCGGACGATCTATGTTTTAGTGATTAATCATTAAATTCATACCTGGAACTATATTAAATTGCCTATTAACAGTGTTGAGATAGTAACTCTTAAAGTGCCGTGCCGAGATAGTGCATCAAGCATTGCTTAATAATAATATTCAGGCATTTTTAAACTTATTTAAATATTTAAAAAATGCGGTTAAACATTGATAAAAATATTGTTGGTAGCGAAAAGGTAAATAAAAACTAGACTTTTGAGAGTAAATTCAAATTGATGCAAGTTGGTACAGATTCCCATAGGAAACTGGGCATTCATATCATTTATTCAATAAACAATTATTACAAATCGTGTCTGAATGTTAATTAACACTAGCATGCAACTTTACAACAATAAATAATAAATAAAATAAATGTCCGTCTGAATAAAATTATTAAAATAAAATTTCGAAACAGTAATTAATGTCAGAATTTCCATAAATAATAATCCTAAATTTCCTTTATCACATTGAATGCTTCGATTGAATAAAAACACCCCTTCAACAAGAGTTTTTTCAATTCTGAGATAAATTTCATAGGGTTTTCTAAACATTTCAGCTCAACCGGTAAAGAATTAAACAATTTGACAGTCTGATACCGACTGCAGTGCTTTGCGATTTCAAGCTTAGGCGTAAAAGGGACCTCAATGTCCTTTCTTCGTGTTAACATTCTGTGCTTTCTTTGATCCATTGATTCATATTTTAACGGATTTTTGACAACATCCGTGAGTAACAATAATATATATAGAGAAGGAAGGGTTAAGATCTGTAATTTTAAGAAATGATCTTTACATGATTCCCATTGTGGTATGCGGACCATGGTACGTATTGCTCGTTTTTGTATAGTGAAAGCTCTATTGATATTATAACTGTAGCTGTTCCCCCAGAATTTAATACTATACCTCAGTTTTGACTCGACCAAAGCAAAGTAGACTGTTTTTAATTGGCTTATGCCAACTTCGTCTCGCATTGTCCTTTATCTGTACCATTTATCAGTTTACTTGTGTTTTGTTTCAGTGAAACGACGATTGAATTAATGTATTTACTTACATTAATTCAATGTCGTCATACACAACAATTTTTATTCAAACAAAAAACAAAATTATTTGTACGTATAACCTTTAACTTTATGCAAATAACAGTTTGGTAATGGAATTTTAATATGGTATAATTAATTAATAAAATACATAAAAACTAATTCAAACTAAACGCGTCAATAGTTAATTCCTATTAATTTCATTGTATTCTAATTACTTCAAATTTATAATTCAAAAATAAATCAATTAGGTGAATGAGGGCAAGTCCGGCATAATTGTCTAAAAATTTCGATTTGACTTAAAAAAATCCTAAATATT
This sequence comes from Ecliptopera silaceata, assembly GCA_932527185.1. Taxonomy (NCBI): domain Eukaryota; kingdom Metazoa; phylum Arthropoda; class Insecta; order Lepidoptera; family Geometridae; genus Ecliptopera; species Ecliptopera silaceata. Next base: position 4,615,180 of record OW052213.1, on the reverse strand, counting down.
ATGCAATCGAAAAATATTGGTATTATATTTATCTATCTATTTCTAGCCAAAAATAAGGTTAGTATAATTATAGGTCTACAAAAATTGGTAATAATAATAAGTACCTACTCTATATTCTCTATATATATATTACTGAATAATAATAATAAAAAAGTTTTCATTCGCTGAAATTTTGATAACTTGAAAAGTAAAAAGGGAAAAAAAACCTGTGACACTGGTGTGCTAGGTCAGGTTGTTCCAGGGACAAAAGCCTCCTCCAGAGCTTTCCAACATGTGCAATCTTTCTTTGCACGTCCTCCGCCATTCTCTAGGAAGTTCATTCTCCCAGCGCTATATATTAGTACCTACTTAATTTAGTTTAATAGTAATTCTTTGTAAGAAGGATCATAATATAAAAAACGGTAGGAACCAGGCCATAAGTTACTTGTCCGTTCTTCTAGGCTCTGGTCGCGTGGAACTGGCACCTACAATAACCTAGTATGTAAGACGATTCTAAATGATCCTTGTGATTTTACTGAATAAAGCAATTTTGACTTTGACTTTGACATTAGTGTAGTGTTAAACAAATGAAACATCGTGTACTTAGTATACGATTACACATCTAGACCTACCTTTAAGAATTACCTACATTAGCGACATTGTTTTCTACTAAGAAACGACTAAGAAATGTCTACATTCATCTACACTAATTTACATTCTTAGATTCAAGTTAAGTAGGTACTTATTAGCCATCTAGGCTAGATCGTTATCATATTTTGATAGGCGTCACAGCTCAGTTGGTTATTGCTCTGCCTTCCATGCTGTGGATCGTGAGTTCGACTCCCACCCAGAGCAAATGTGATGAACATAAATATTTCTTCGGTGTCTGGGTGTTACTATGTTGTATATTACATGTGAGTATGTATAAGTACTCTATCAGCAATTAGTTGCCATAGTAGGTAGGTACAAGCATTGCTTAGTTTGAGAGTAGAGTGTGATGTGTGAAATGTTTATGAATATGTATTCATTAAATAACACTGATCAATAAAAAAATGATAGTTTATTGGCAGCCCTCAGGTTTCGATAGAGTATGACCGTTCGATAGTCTCGCTTCGTGTATCGATATCCGTTTAGTCGATAGCAATCTCCTGTTTGATTGGTCCAATCAAATAATTGCCACAAAATGGCGGACGACACGCTCATTCGATTCGATTTTCTTATCGAATACTATTAGAAACCACTTCAGCGTATTTAATTTCTAACTTTACGGTCACAGATGAGTGATTACTTTATTTATTGGTAAGGATTTTGTTAAATAGAAATCATGTTTTTATGTTTTTAACCGAGTGCACTAAAAGGCTTTTGATTCGATTATAGGTATAATTTAGTTATGTTTGTTCATATCTGTTGTGTAATTAATTAATTTTGATGTTAATTTTATATTTAAAAAGACTTTCTCTTAATGTAATGTGCATAAATATAAAAGATCTGCAGTTGTTTTTTTTGCTCTTGTAACATTGTAAAATGAACTTTGTAAGGTTACTAATGATGTGAAGTTTTCGCACGAGGTCGTAGTGGACTTTCTCATTCAACGACACGATATTGGCGCAGTTCTTTTTAGAATCATTGAAACATTGATTATGCAGAAGAAGAAGAAGAAGATTCTGATGTATAAACTACATTCTTGTAAAGTTCCATTCAGTAGGTTTTGCGTAAGCGAGTATCAAACGTACATCCACACATCTAGGTATACATCCATACTTCTTGCCTTCATAATATTAGTAGGAAGTAGGATTCAGTAATATCATAAGTATCATTTAGAATTGTGTTGTGTACTAGGTCAGTAGTCTAGTATCAGTTTCAGCTACAGGGAATACCTACTGGACGCTTTAAGATGAGATTTCAATAATGTTCAAATATTTCGATGGGTTGTTAAGAATCGTTAGGACCATGTCGGTTTTAAGTGTCGGCAAATGTGCAAACGTCAAGTCTTATAAATTCAATTGACTTGACATTTGACAACAGGTATCGGAGTGATGTTAAATAAATCGTTGTCAGTCTTGTCGTCAGTGTGCGCGCATCCTAATGCTGGGGCCACATTAGCGGGCTACGGCGAATATTCGTGTTAACGCGATGTATGTGGCCGGGTACATCGTGTCATCGCGTAGTATTTAGACAAGAAGATCGCCTATACCCGAACACGATGTTTTTGTCGCGCCAACACGATACGAATATTCGTCCGCTAATGTAGCCGAAGCATAAGTGCAAAAGCTTAATTATGAGCAAAGTATAGTATACTTAACTACAAAACAAAAACTTAACAGAACTATTCTGTTTAATTAGAGATTTGATTAACGACGCGCTGTCACCATGTACCTAATGATGTCTATAATGGTTGAGTGACGTTCGTGACGAGAATGTTTTGACAAGAAATTGATGCTTTTCACACATTCTGTATATATATGTATATTCATTTATATATATATATACTATATGTAACAACGTTATATAGGCCAAACGTAAACTTTACTTTTTTGTACATGATAAAGAGCTAGTAAATAAATATATTATCTTTCTTTCTGTCTTTTATACATAAAGCTTGTAAGTACTATGGAAACTACTACTTACGGAGGTAGTACTTCCCCAGAGCTTGTTCACTAAAAGCTCTACTACTACCTACTAAAAATTGTGAAATCCAGTAGCAAGCCTCCATCAAAATGCTTTCACCAAAAATGGCGAATATAAAGTATTTAAAAAATGCTGTATGCTTTAATTGGAATCTATCTATTCCCACGTATCGGATTCTACATACTTATTGGAAGTGGAACAGTGAATAGTTCTATAAAAACCAGTGCCGCTATATAACGGCCGTATTGGAGAACCTCCTCCTTTTTTGAAGTCGGAATTCATGTGAAACGACCAAAGAAAGTGATTTTATTAGACATGTGTGTATCTATTCTATTAGTTCCATAGTAAAAAAAATGATTAATTTGGTGGCCTAAGCGCTCATGCGGCTCAAGCGGCTCAGCGCAACTTGAATATAAAACATAAAATAAAAATAAATATTTACAGACAATTCACAAATCACACTCTAGTCCCAAAATAAGCAAAGCTTGTACTGTGCGAACCAGATTGCTGATAGAATACTTATACATATTAATACACCCAGACACAGAACAAATATTTTGGTATGTTCATTACACAAACATTTGCTCGGGGTGGGAATCAAACCCACGACCCCCAGCATGGAAGGCAGAGCTACTACCAACTGAGCTAGGACTGCCGCGGTAAAGCTATTGCATAGCATTTTTTGCTGGATTACGCATGCGCAGTGTTAGGTTATTTTCGTTACGGAATTTCTGGATTCGGTCTCCACGCTCAAGGCCCGCGATAGAAGCTATGCAATAGCTTAAAAAAACAATATGATTGTGATAGTGGGCTCTTCAATCATCACGGCAATAAAACGGTCGCAGTATTTTAACAAACTCTATAGTTGCAAGTTAGTTCAGTAGCAAATACCCAAGATATTTGTCATCGTAAATGGTTAGATTCTTGAAAATGGTTTCTCGTTACAGCGGTATCCATAATTGCGACTCCTATAAGGTGAGGTGGCAATTTCTATTGAGTGGTGCTACTGTAAGCGATTTACACAAACTTTACCTATCAACTATCGGTTCTTCTTTATTATGTGGCTTCTGGGGGGCTATCCAGCAAGGGGAAACTTGCGTGACCGAATATGCTTTCAGTTGCAGTTCAGTTTTCGAACTGCAACTTGATTTTACTAACTCCTCAGTGACTGACGTGCGTGACTGAGTTTTATAAAATTATGACTGAGTTGTTGAAAATGACGATTTGAGCATGGCCTACCTGATTTTTCGTTAACTCTATCAAACGGTATGAAAATCGATCGAATAAAAGACGAAGAAGAAAACTGAACTGCAATTTGATCCAATAACAGATTCAAAAACATTTCAGTTGTCCTTCAATATTTCTACCAGTGTCAAATATATATATATATATATATATATAAATATATATCAGTCAAGTATAAAATATTGTATTTACAAAATGTGCATAGGCATACAAAATACATAAGAAATAGTTGAGTTATCTACAGACCGTTGCAAACGATCTATAGAGAGTTCAATTGGTCCAAATCAATACCAATCGGAAGCGTACCCAAGATACTGTAAAAAAATATTGTAAACATTATTTACCTCGTAAAGATCCATGCGTGTAGGGGAGAGGGTGGCAAGATGGGGTACTTAAGCTTTGAAGGTCAATAATATAAAAAATAACATAGTAAAACAATGAGATTTATTTTTTAATTAACTACTAATTATTATTATTCAAATATTTGGAGTCATTAGGAACTTGTGGTAACACATTAAGGAGAAAAAAAATAAAATAAATGAAAAGGTATTTCGCCCCGTCTTGCCCCATGGTGCTGGTAAGATGGGGTACCCCCCTAAGATAAGATAAGAAGAGAATGATCACAGAGAAAGATAATTAATTAAGCTGGCAAAACTCACAGACATGAGTGGCTTCGTCATCATCATCATTATCTATTCCTGTAGCTATTATGAGCCCATTTTCCACATAATGAGCATGATGAAGCAAAGGTGTGTCTCCAGATGATAAGACTCTTCGTCGCTTTGCTGTATTCACTGATCAGCTAATCTTTTTTGCATTTTAATTTATAGTAGTTTTCTTCGGTTTATTTTCATTCAACTTTTCCCGTTTTTGTTTCTATTTTCTCTAGTTTACTACCCCATTACCCCATCTTGCCTGCAGAGCCATTATATAATTAAAAAAAAACAACAAAAAAGGCAGCCTTCAATCTTAAGGAAACAAAATATTTAGCTTATTATAGGTAAGTTTAAGTGTCAATCACAGCAACAACTTTCTGGCTAACGTTATTTAACAAACTACAGTCACGTGTCAAACCAGAAGAAAATATGATAAGCGATTTGCAGTAAAACACTTTTTTTGTTTTTTTTTTCGACCCTGCGCAGTTTTGAACTACTAACCACCGGGCGACAGATAGGTATCATGGTGGCGCTTCGAAGGATGTATAAACGAGAGTGATCGGTCAATTTTAACTGTGAATTTTGCTGGGTACCCTGTCTTACCCGCTACCCCGTGTTACCTCCCTTTCCCCTAAGTGTGGTTTGATAATCCAAGCTACTCAAGAAATCCGCTAGGGGCGCTGCTTGGATCTCCATACAAAATTGGTGCCGTTTGACGATTGCGTCTCGATCCGTGTGTGCACAAACTCATACTTAGGGTACAGGTATTTTGATGATCATCTCGTAAAAAACTTTTTGGTCGTTGAAACGACCACAATAAAAAGTTAAATTAAAATACGTAGAGTTAAGTAAACATTCCATAACATACAAGAACTTTCCAAACCGGAATCCATCAATTAAAATTGAAGACAACCAAAATATAATAAATTACAACAAAAACAACATACATTACCCAACACACAGAAATGGCTACCGAAAAGCATTAAAGCGGAGAATGCGAATAGTGCCCAAACACAGAGCAACAGAGCATATTATTATAATGACACATTTGTCAGATGGTCCTAAAAAGCTGTGTGTCTGGCCGACCTTCCATATTTGGCTTCGCGTGCGAGAGGGCAGGTGAGTGCCAATTACCGTGCCAGCAAAAAGCGCGGCTCGACAAATTGTGAAATTGTAAGGATGTGTGCCTCCAGTGCTGTAACGCTTAGCCAACCGGTACATGACGAAGGAATAAGGTATACTAAGTGCAATGAGCTGAAGAACTGTTTATTTGTAAATCTTAACTTACCAATGAATGCTAATTTATTATCCTACTATTCTTACTTATTATCACGAAAGCTTCTATTGATCATCATCATCATCATCAACCTATATCAGTCCACTACTGGACGTAGGTCTCTCCCAAGACGTGCCACTGAGCCCGGTATCGGCTCTTCTCATGTTGTATTTGCCAGCTACACTCGGTAGATCGTCGCTCCATCTCGCCGGAGGGCGTCCTACACTACGCTTGCCTAAACGCGGTCTTCACTCCAGTATCAGTATTCTATTGATGGATATATGTTACTCTTTCACGCAAAAACTACAGAATGCAGGACATATGTTTTCGCTGAGGGATGATATGAATGGGAAAGTAATTGAGCCAAAGTTAACGACAGGAGTGAGTGGAAGAAGAAAATATGTGCCAATCCCACCTAGCGTTAGATAAGGATAGGGTGTAAGGTTATGTAAGATTTGATTTGGGATAGGTATATATTTCAATTGTTTGATGAAGTATAAACGAGATATAATGGAAAGTCCAGTACCCCAAGTACAAGTTTGTGCACACACGGATCGCAGAGACGCAATCGCCGAGCGCCACCGATTTAGTATGGAGATCCAAGCAGCGCCCCTAGCAGATTTCTCGAGTAGCTTCCAGATCCTATTGATCGCAAGTTGCAATCTCCATTTGTCAGATTTAATAGCATTTATATCGTTGATAGACAGTCCATATTCGGTCATTATTTTATGATAGATACAGTCATGCTACCATATGTGGATAAGTTAGTACCAGTATTACCAGTTTCTGACCAGGCTGGTCATTTATTCGTGTTAGACGCGGACCACGTCTAACAAAAATGGCGTGAGGTTTTAGTCAGCTTAATCTGACATAAACTACGTAGACCAAGGTAGATATTTTTTGAAACCAAAAAATATAATAAATAGTAGATACCTACTAAGGTTGAAACCCTATAACTATCTAACACGCATTTGGTATCCATATCACATTTGTTTTTCTCTAGCCTATATCGTCCCACTGCTGGGCAAAGGCTCCCCCAAACCCTTCCACTTCTCTCGATCTTTGGCAGTTTCCCATATCACATATACGTAAAAATATGGTACCTATGTATAAAGGTATGTGCGACGGATATCCTAACGTCAGAAAAAAAAGGCTGGTCGATGAGACTTGTCGCCTAGTGCATTCGGTTCCTAAACCAGACGAGCTATGCCAAGAATGGGTGAACAGCTTTTGACCACAAAGCAGAGATTGCGGGTTTAATTCGTAGTTATAAGTAAATACTTAAATAGTATCATTACTTAGTTTATTAGCTTAGTATTACTTAGCTATATTGTTATTTTTCGTAGGGGTTAGTAGATTGATATTTTTACATAAAAAAAATATTCACCGACATTATACACATTTACACAAAGATATTTAAATCTATGCATATACACACATTTTATGCTCTAGTCCTAAACCAAGCAAAGCTTGTATCTACTATGGAAACTAGATTGCTGATAGATACACTTTTTTGTTTACTTTTATACATTTTTTTGTGAATACATAAATATAATATAGTAACACCATTTTTTATGTATATTATTTACATTATTTACCTTTAAATTTGGAAATAAACAATTAAATTATTATAATTTTCAGACTGTTTTTGCTTACTGTTTTTCATTATTAATTCATCTTACTATGTAGGTACGAATAAAAAGTACCTACTATAGGTAGATAAGTAATAAGAACTCTTTTAAAATTAAAATTATACTCAAGCACAAGTGTTTAAAAATTATCAGCAAATCAAAATCGTAAATAGCAAGTCGATTGTATCTCAGAAGGCTCTTTCAACTTTTAGTGTCCGTTCGCAGAATATTTTTTACGTCTTAATTATCATCCATATGGAAGCACATAAAACTTTGCAAGTCTGTCATTAACAAACAATAATTCGGTTGTAAAATTATTTTATGTTTTTAATACTTTTGTCTGTTTGAATGCTTCTGACTCAATACGTCATTTATTATTTTCAATCATCAATATAAGTTTTATAAATGTTTCTGATAATAAACGTCATTTATTATTTCGTAATTAATTTCGATAAAGTAATTTAGAAAACCAGAGAAAAATACATATAATATTATTTTATTTCCATAAAAACATGGACATTAAAGGTAGGACCAGTATCCCAAGTACGAGTTTGTGCACACACGGATCGCAGAGACACGATCGCCGAGCGCCACCGATTTTGTATGGAGATCTAAGCAGCGCCCCTAGCAGATTTCTTTGAAAGCTTGGATCTCGTCTTGGATTGCGTCTCTGCGATCCGTGTGTGCACATACTTGGGGTAGGTACTGACTTCTGTTTTAGTTATATAAAAAATCTGTTTATACAAGAAAGTAAGTAGGTATATTCATTTCAATTCCTGTTTAATAGCATATGTAGCTTAGCCAACTTCGCCAAAAACATTCCAAGACTTTTGTTTTTACATTTTAACTACTTAACACATTTCACACATCAAGTTCTAGTCCCACACTAAGTTAACATGGCCTTTGCTTAGTTTGGAACTTAAAAAGGATTCATGGAATCAAAAAAAATGGATTTTAAATACGATGTCACCAAACCAGTAGTATTTTCATAAAAAGCAAGTCAATAAAACTTCTATAAAGTCTTAAAGGTGTGAAACTTATATGGATGCATCGAGATAATAAATTTTATACATTAAAGGTGTTGTTTGGTCCATAAAAAGGAAAAACACTTATAATTGTAAATTCTTATTTTATTTTCGTATATAAGATAGCTATTCGATCCGTTCGTATATGAAGGTATAGAAACAATTTCTTGATGGACTATGATGACGAAAAAACTAAAGATTGATGGCCAATATTGAACTTAATTTGCCTGTAAAAATGTTTGATTGTGTGAACAAAAAGTCATTTAAAGGTTCTATTTTTTATTAAAAACAGATATTTAAAAGAAACAATATATTTATATAATTACAATATATTTGAATAAATCACATTACTTGTGTAATTTATTTATTTTTCGTCGGTTAAGGGTTCTGGCATTTAGTTCCGACTAATTGGCGAGGTTTCGTACAAGATTTTAATACATGGAAACTTTTCACGGCTACAAAAAGCTATGCATATCAAAGCGTGATTTGTCAAAAGTTGTATGTACTGTAATTTTTTTTAATTTATCAATCAACAACCGAGCAGTTAATTAATGCAGACAAGGTTCCGAAAATTAGCAGTATAAATACTTTAAATCTTTGAGTATATAATGAATCTCTCTAATAATAAAACCACTTGTATTCTACACTACTTTAATCCATCAGTCATTAGTCAGTTTCCAAGAAGTGTAGAAGAAGTGGTAGCGAATCGATAATGTATATTTATTCACCGGAAAATGGAGATAGCATTTTCTTGCTAATCGCTGATTCGCGTCTGCTATTTATAATTTATAATTGGTTGAAGCCACGGGAACGACTGGTGATGAGATTTTTTCACTGATCTGGGGTCCTATTCTAAAGGCAATACTTAAATAAAAAATAGTATTTTTTTCTCATACAACTGGTTTGTCTTAGCTTAAGATCGTTTTTTTTTATGTAAAATGTAATGAAATAATGCATGCGATTTTTTTTGTTTATTCGCCATGCAATCCATATACCTACTTACTGTTTAGATAATTATATTTTATTAAGATAACTCAATAATAGTTGTAAACACACAGAACAAATATTTATGTTCATCACACAAACTTTTGCTTTGTATGGGAATCGAACCCACGAACCACAGTATAGAAGGCAGAGCTACTACCAACTGAGCTGTGACGCCTGTCGATCTATGAATATAGATTTCAAGCTACGATAGTAAAGTATGAAATATATCTCGAACACGCGAGAATACGCCCCACATAACTTCATATCTCAGCTATAAGTAATTATATCTCGATTAGTGTAATTATCTCAGCCATATCTTGTATTTTATCAGATTTGAAAACTGCAACTTTGTTACAATATTGAGCGGAATTCAACCTGTGTTTGCGAAACAGATTTATGTTTTACTAGCTGGGGCCCGTGACTTCATCTTGCTTTTGACTATTCACTCAATAACTTTATAAATTATAACCTATCTGTTATTTTAATGTGTAAACTACAATATTGTAAAGTTTCATTAAAATTCATTTTTTAGTTTTGCGTGAAAGAGTAACAGACTAAATAAATATAACTTACAAAATCAAATTAATTAATTTATTTATAGGTATAAAGAATATTTAGACTGTCACAGTTGAATTTGTTTTTCTTTAAAGGTCTAAAAAAGTTTACTTACTTAAACTGATCGAGTTAAAATCCTATTTACCTACCACTTATAACCATAGGTACTAAGTATACCAATGTTACCCTTTACAAATTAATTTCCTACATCAAAACAAACAATTTACCGAACAAAGATATCCCAATTAAACCCCGACATTGACAACTAAATCGCATTAAGTAGCCGAAACAGGCTTAATTGGCGGCCATTACACAATCTATAGTCAAAATGGCGGACGGTTTGGCGGGAAAATAAATGCGCTTAGCGATCGATATTATATCTTCATTAGCGTTTGCGTTTGCATTGATATGTCTACAGGTGGAGGCCCAGTCCATTGAATTTTTTCTGTTTTATCACCGACGGTCTACTATTCTACCTTTTTGGATTGTCTATGCTCCAATGTGAACTTCGAAGAGCATTAATTCATAAAGCTTGAATGCGAATGAATAGGTTTTCATATTATTGTGTTAGTTCCAGATATTGTATTTAAATGTGTTTGAATATGTAGATAGCATGTCTTTTTAGAGACTTCAAAATCAATGGTTTGCATATAGTATTACCATATATCGTGTGAATAAGTGTAATACAATATAATTAATATGGTAATAATAAAATCCATCTTTTAGTTAAATTTTCTTTAGTATTTCAGGTAGTTTAGTGAATTAAATAATTAAATATTCATGTACAAAAAGTGGTTAATTACCATTTAAAACGAATATAATCTATATACAAGCTTTATATTTTTATTTTAAATTGTTATTTTAGAACAACGTTTTGTTTGTAAATTAAGGTCTAATGTTAATTCAAATACAAAACTCAATCAGTGAAAGGAAATTGATTTAACTATTAACATAATAAAATAAATTAACTTTAATTGTATCGTGAATTCCGTAGGTCTCTAGTTAATAAGTTTAATTTTACAAGTAAAAAAAATAGCGTTTAAAACAGTTTTACAAAATATACATGTAACACAGTTGAGCTATCTGCAGACCGTTGCTAACAACCTACAGATAGCTCAACTTTAATTGTTTGGAAATAAATTCATGTAATAACATACTAACCAAAAAAAACCTAATGAATGAAAAAAAACAAATGTTTGTCGCAAAGATTTTCTTAAACTTCTAAGAAACTTGCCAAATACCGACTCTGACTTCTCCGTAGCTAAATTAATATTAAAATTAACAAATTAGTGTGATAACTGACCCAGGTGGGTCGCTGCAGGTCCAACCTAAGCAGGTGGGGCTATACTAATATCTCGAGGTGGATCCTCAGACATGTCACACACATTGACCGACCTTCTGTGCCCAAAAACTTGTTCTCTGGTCGATTTGTACGCTGCCACAAAGAACGCCATAGAAATGACCAAGTTTTAGGCAAACAATGTTTGAGACCATAATCGACACGAAGAAGAAGTTTCACAACCAAACAAAATCAAATTCCATTAAAATATTTATAATACAGGTTAACTGTCATCAAAGACCCATATATTTATACAAATTTAATTAATATTTGAATTAAGTCAATTCCCGCGACCGGAAGCTGAACAATGGTGGACTAACTCGATTATACACTCGATTTAATCGATTTTGATATCCAAATCGGCTGGCACATTATTCGGCTAATAGCATCAACATGATCAAACAAAGGACGAATGCAATATTAAATCAGATAAATATTATTTGCATGATGTTTAATTATTTATCTGTAAAATCATTAAAATCATTAAAATAAATAAATCAATATTCATGGACAATTCACACATAATAAAAAATAAATATTCCTGGACAACACAACACACTCTAGTCCGAATCTAAGCAAAGTTGTATGGGATTGCTGATAAATACTTATATTTTTTTTTAAATAAGTACATACATAATATCGGTACCGCTCAAAAGCGTTCCAAGTTTTGACCGCGTACGATCGTGGCGGGTTTCAGCTAGTTTGTAATAAACATTAGTTATTGACTGGTGAAGTCTATTCCACGCATGTTTGTAAGCCGAGTATTAGTACGGTAGATTTTACGCTCCAATGCAGTGCAAGAATAGACGAAGCTTTGGCGGTTTTCGGTATTTATGTCCACGGAAACTTGTTGTACTTAGGTTTCATGGTCGGGTTATTGTGGATTTCAATTTGTCTTTCATGTAAATGGGTTATTTTTCTCATCAACACATCTCCTTGAACTATGGTACATTAACGGCCGGTTTTTCGAACGATGATCAAAGAAAAAATCAAATAATTACTATGTGTCAAACTCGGATTAATCGTGATTTGGGTTTCCAGAAACTGGCCGGTATCACATAACTGATTGAAACTGAGAAACAAGGTTAATACAAACATTAATAGGTATGAGGATTTAGTGCTCCGTAAGATATTATTGAGTCTCGTCTATCGTACGATCAATTCGACATTGAAACTGATCACAGAAAGTTTTGGATTAACAGAAGAAAAATAAAAATGTAATTCCTAACAAAATTGGCTAAATACAAGGGGGGCTGAACACGATTCACTGTGATAATCGATCATAAACGTATCGAAACAGTGACGTATTGATACACTGCGCGTCAACATCAGCATTACTGCCCAACGTTGTATATAATAGCGTAATATATAAAATACGTTTCCGATAGTTAAATTTATTCCTGCTCAGCCCTCGGGCATTCGATCATGCGATCACAATCCAGTTAATTCAAGAACTAATTATTATGACCACGGCTATTGCTGGCTATATTTGAATAAAAAAGAGTTTGTTACTAATTTTAACGTCTTCTTATTTCATGACATACTAGTTCTAACGTCTTCTTATTTCATGACATACTAGTTCTAACGTCTTCTTATTTCATGACCTACTAGTTCTAACGTCTTCTTATTTCATGACCTACTAGTTCTAACGTCTTCTTATTTCATGACCTACTAGTTTTAACGTCTCCTTATTTATTACCCAGGTGCTCCCTCTGGCCCGCCAGTCGTCCGCTGCCAGCTTCGAAAGCACAAGCCGAACAGAAAACCGAGGACTCCCTTCACGACGCAGCAGCTTCTGGCGCTGGAGAAGAAGTTCCGAGACAAGCAGTACTTGAGCATCGCCGAGAGAGCCGAGTTCTCCTCGTCCCTGAGACTAACGGAGACACAGGTAGGTAAATACAACTTTATTTTGAGGATCTAAGGTGCTTTATGGTGTAGCTGGTGAGCTCAGCTTCCTAGTCTATCAGTCCACGCAAAAAATTATGAGAAGAGAAAAGGCCCAAATCATTATTGGGGGAAATATAAGGATTAAATAAACTAAATATGGACATATCACACATCACACTCTACTCAGAGGATACAAGGATACAAGACTAAAAGATTGACCTTTAGGTATTCAGTTAGCTTTATCATGTGGGTACCTATTCCCGAATAACTAGATCAGAGCAGTAGGCAGGTCTAGAAACTTTGCCATTGTCACTATTACAATGCAGTAGTTTTGGATAGATGCTGGTCAAACATAGCTGTCATCTTGCCCTCACACAACCTTTAACAATCAAATTCTATCGTTCCAGGTAAAGATCTGGTTCCAAAACCGGCGAGCGAAAGCGAAGCGTCTCCAAGAAGCGGAGATCGAAAAGCTGCGTCTCTCAGCGCGGCCGCTTTTACCCCCCTCTTTTGCCCTCTTCGGAGGAGGCAACCCTCCTCTCTTCGCAGCCATGGCAGCAGCCACACGTCCACAGCTCAGCTTCCTCGGAGGACCACCTAGCCACCAGCACGCTATCAATATGAATATCCTAAACTCTTTGCAGCCTCACTGACGCTTGTATCACGCGAACGCGCGTGAAGATCCGCCATCTTAGTGGTTTGAACTCCGTTCTTTTCGTGGCTGTCAGATTTGACAGATTAATGCAGTTACAAGTGGGTTATGTTAATCATTATAAAATGGACTTGTTGTTCACTGTAATGTCATTGTCATATGATATTATCGTGGGAGTACCTACTCTATTTTGACATTCATTTGTCAGATTTGTGTTCTTTTGATTTAATGACATAACAAAACGTGGTGGACAGTTTAATCCTTAAGTCAATTCTGTAAATTTTAAATAAAGGTAATATTAATTTGTTAAGAAAATCACTTGTACAATGAACGCAACAAATTGTAGCAAGTTAAACAAGTCGGCATACTACAATTGTTAGAAATAAATGTCACAATGTTTATTATATTGAAAATTATTTGTATATTTGTCGTTTTACTATTGATTTTAAAATGTCGATATGGTATGACAAGAATCCCTTTTTACCTATTTGTTATCTGAAAGACCTAGCTATATTTTATGAGCGATTTTCAACTGCTATTCATTATTTCGAGTACTACATTGTGAATAAAAATGACTTAGATTTTTAAATGAAATCATCTGCTATACTTTTCAGCTATAATATAAATAAAAAAAACTGACATTTTGTATTAGGTATATTTTGTAACATAATGTGACTAAAGCCAACTAAATATGCTTTATATTCTAAACACTATTTTTATCTTTGTTAACAGAAAATAATTTTTTATTAAATGCAAAATCTATGCTTTAATAATAAAAAACTATGTGTTTCTTAAGTAGGCATTTAATAAAAACAGTGTTTTGTTTCTATAGCGATTTAGATGTAAAATTAATATAATTTATTATTCCTACAAAACTAACAATGTAAATAGTATTTTATTTATTATTAAATTATTTAAGTAGGTTTACGAGTAGATTTTTTATTAACTTAAAAATTCATATACAAATGTAATAAAATAGACATTCAGGCCAGTAAATGTACATTTAGTTCACAAAAAAAACATATTTCATTATTTCTGTTTGTCGCTGACTGTACTTGTTCTAAATATAAGCTTAAATCATTAACGGTCTATCTTATAAAAGTTAGCGCAGACCTGTACCTCTACCATGAGTTGTCACAGTAAAATCACCTGACTTTACTACAGTAGTTACGTCAATATTAGTATTACGAATTTTAGTACCCAACTATCCGCTAGAGGCGCTGTACAAATCTTCATACATTTTTTTAACTACAGACGCTAGCGAGTATAGTATATATAGTATAGTAAAAACTCATGGTAGAGCTACTGGTCCTGATTACCATACGTAATGGTGACATAATGTAATAAAATAATAAAAGTGTAAATAGTTATTGAGTTACAAAATATATCTACATAAATATAAATACGGTTTGTTTGTTTTATCCTACAGTAAATGTAAGATTAACTGAAAAAATCCTTGTAAATTATTGACTAAATTATACATACGTTATAAGTGGTTTAGTTGTTTTATTGGCCCTTATTATAATATTTTTTTATTTATTTTTAAGCTATTGCATAGCTTCTATCGCGGGCCTTGAGCGTGGAGACCGAATCCAATTGATTTGATTGACTTGATTACATTTGTTTGGGAACTAATAAAGGATTTGGGGTGTTAAAGATCAATGATGTATGGCAAAATACTGTATATTAGCAACTTTATCGACTGTAAACGCTAAAAGAGCTGCACCAAAAAAAAAATTATTTTTTTAGGCCAGTGTAATATGAAAAAACACAGCGTTGCTATGCTACGAGTCACAGATTTCAATATCCCAAAAGTTATAAGTCAAACACGATTCAAACCCACGACCATGCTTTATTTTTGGAATACAAAAAATAAATAAATTAGAAAGTAATACAAGAGAAAAGTCTCGATATAAAACAAAATCTTCGACCCTAATAGAAGTAAATTTTAGTAGGTACATCCTACAATCTAACTTTTTCGTGTGAAATTTTAGTATTTAGGTATATTTATGTATTTATGTATATTACATTTTATTTTTGGTTAATTGTAGGTTTTTCATATTGCACATTAACCTATTTTAATTAATAATTTATAACTAAGGATACATACATTTTGTATAAAAAATGTATATAAGTATTCTATCAACAATCAAGTTCCCAAAGTACAAGATTTGCTTAGTTTAAGACTAGAGCGTGATGTGTGAAATGTCCGTGAATATTTTATTTATTTCTTTATTTAAAACATTTCAGCAGGCACTCTAGGCTAATAGCACTTATGTACAATGCACATTAAGATTATGTTAGTAGTCATCATCATCATCATTTTGCGCCCTTTGGCACCTCGTTATCATGCCGTTCTTTTCGGTCCATTGCAACTCACATCCACTGATACCCGGCTCGTTCTGTAATATCTTTGGACCATTGGGACCATTTGGACCATATCAATAGTAAACTAATGTAAACATATAACGACAAAAGACGTTTTAATTCTTTTTTTCAGAACTACGTCACAATGTCATTTAGCGAGCCATCTCCGTTTCCTGTGTAGCTAATTGGTACCGTCAACAAACAAAAACTGGTTGCAATGCTGACTCCATAATCCATGTTAATACTTTAATGCACAGATTTGTATGCCGAGACGCGACAGCTGTGGTCGCAGTGATGTGACTTATACCGTCTTTGTAGTATCAATAGTTTTTATATCGTCTTTTGAGCATCGATAGTTTTTACATCGTCTTTTGAGCATATATTTTTTTACATCGTCTTTTGAGAATTGATATTTTAGCTTCGATAGTATTTCGATCATGTTTGTAGCGTCGATAGATAGATATATCGATAGAAAGAAAGAAAGAAGAAAGAAAGAAAAACTTTATTTTGTGTCACACACATGAGATCAAAACATATAGGTACACACAATTAAAAATAAACCTTATTATTTACATGGTTGTGACCACAAAACAGGCCATCACTCAGCATGTGTTGTAGTAGTACCTATGTACTAAGTACTACAACGCTGATCTTCCGTGATGCCCATGCGTACCCTGGCAGCAACAGCGGCACACAGCTTAAATCTTATTTAACAAACAAACAAATTAAACTAAAAACAAAACATCTTATTAGGTAATAAAAATAAAAATATCAAAAATATAAACATCTAAACAATAAAAGCTTCTGAACAAAACAAAACATAACATAAAACAAACAATCTATAGATACACATACACAATTAAACAGTTTATTCTTTTCTTCTATCTAAAAAGTGGGTCCAGAACGACCATTAGCGTGGAACAACTTGTGAGTTTAATAAGAAATTCTTTAAAGAGTTTTTAAATGACCCAATTGACTAGATAGATAGATAGATAGATCGCTGATGTGTCGATACTTTTTAAGTAGATCATGATGTCGATATGTTTTACTAAATTATAATAAATACACTCTACTTAGACTAAGTATTTAGACTGTACTCTCTGGAAAATCTAAGATACCTATTTAAGCTTTTGTCGTTTTTCCTAAACGCAACCTTAAAACCGAAAGGCAACCCTTGCCATTTTGTAGCCTTGAAAACCTTCCACGGGACATTTTTTCCGTAAATATAGTGAAATGTAGGCCTTTAAAAGCCTTATTAAAGATAGGATACAGCAACCTTCTAAATGTTTTTTCTCTTTTAAACAACTCAATGAATCGTAAAGAAAGTATCCGTTACAACACTAAAGCCTGTTTACTATTGATCCCATCACTACCCCACACTTGCAAGATCATTAATTACACATTTATTTATTTACTCACCAAAAATGGCCTTTTATTACTATACACCGGCCGTAGTTTATTGTAATTGGTCGTTTTATTCGTAATGATGGTCAGTTGACTACCTTATTACAAACATAACCAGCTTTCCCTGACATCAACGCCCGCCCTTTTGAAGTCCCGATATTTAGAAAATGTGAGTTTATCGGGTGTCAGGTTAAAGTGGTCGTGTTTTATTATATGAATTGGTAAGTGAATAGTTGGCGGTAAAGAAGGTTTTCGCTGTTTTTATAAGTCTTTATTACTTTGTAAGTCCTTGTTAACGGTTAGCTATTGTGACCCGTTATATCGGCCGGTACTATTTCATTTTATGGTGTGAGAAAAAACAAGTGATATTTTTACAAAATAAAACTGTCATCAGATATAAACAGATATAAACATTTTATTGGTAATTTGATAGAATTACATGTCACAAATTATAATTTAATTAATTAAATTAATATTTTAATATTATTTGTTATACCTACTCATCATAACTATAGAACGCCTTTTCTATAAGCCAAGTCTTTAGCTTTAATTTAAAAGTAGTGAGACTCGGTGAGTCCTTAATGTTGCCGGGGAGCTTGTTGTACACCGCAATACCCATTATATGCGACAGCTTATCATCGACATCGACAAGTAGGTAATATAAATTTCGATTTATCGACGAGTACCTAAAATAGATTACGCATAGGGAATAACTGAAAAACTACTGGTCAGATATTGATAAATATGAAAAGCTTTCAAATAGATAAAAATTTTTAGCAAAAAAATAATAATTGAAAAGCAAAATATTTAAACCTTTTTATTTTACTCTAATTACTATCAAAGTTCTTAAAATAATGTAAGTAAACCCAGTAACTTTGAGACATACGTAGTAGTAGTGTTCTAGTAAATAACTTTAGAATATAATTCAACAATTATAAATCCTCACTTGTAAATAAATATACAAATAATTAATTAACGAACAACTGTAAGCCCAGATATTTTTGATTAACATTCCTTTTGTCAAATGACGTCACTACAAAACACGGCAAAGACAAGGTAGCATTCTTTTTGGTCATTATAAAGCCTAATTGCCGCCAAAAAGAGCCAAAGAACACCGAAAAGTATTTGAGGAACAGAGGCCCGAATAAAGTGACAATCGCAATCGTATCTGCACGGCGTCGTATTCGAGTGACATAAACGGGACGTGAACGAAAAGTAAAGTAAGTAATGTTAAAAAAATCTTTATTCAATAAAATCACAAGGATCCGAATCGTCTTACATACTAGGTGATTCTAGGTGCCAGTTCCAAGCGACCAGAGCCTAGAAGAACGGGAAAGAAATCACAATCACATTATTCTCTTCATATAAAGATAGCTCCTTGTACAATAAAATAGTTTTGTCTTTTCAAACCCCGACAGCAATTGCTTCTATAATAAAAAATACACATTTTCCACAAGCTATAATAATTTTTAATTTGTCACAAGATTTGCGGACACCAAGCTCATTACAATACAGTTATTGCTCAAATATACATCAAATAAACATACTTCGACTATCTGATCGAATACCGGAGTAACCCTTGCGTCCAATTTACATTTTTGACATTTCTATCGACCACCGTAGGTTTGTGATTGTGATCGGGGCAACGGACTATTTATTAGGAGTATCAATGCAGCCAGTATCTTAGGTGCGCTTCCGATTGGTCTACTGATTTGGATCAGTTGAACCATCTATAGATCGTTTGCAACGGTCTGTAGGTAGCTCAACTGTTTCTTATGTATTTTGTAAATACTGTAATAGTCGGAATTTTTGTTGTGAATAAAGTATTTCTAGCTTAAAAAAAATAAACTGATGTAAGCGATAAACATACCGTATTGCAAAAAAATATATTGATAAATGTAATCTTTTAACTACATAAAAAATCTTAAAAATTCTTTTAAAACATCAATAATGTCATCATACAATAACCTAATTCAAAATTAATAATCAACAAAACGTCAAAAGTTTCTGATTATTTGAGATAAATGGACGTTTTTTTTGTTTTAAATAACGTTAATGCGAATATCTCAATTTTCTTTTTGGATGAAATAATCAGAAGCCTGAATGAATAAGGTTTAATTAATTTTGCAAAGATTAATTTTCCCCTACCACTGTATCTCGATCAGACGGCAAAAATAGATGATAGCAACAAGAAGTTACGGACACAGTTTATTTTACCCAACACCGTGAATTAAACATTAAAACAATAGGGGAATCGAAGAATACAACACAAACTTTACGCATCAATAGCAAATTTACACTTTGGAATGTAAATTCATTATTTACCAACTTAAGATAAGATAAAGATAAGATAAGATAACATTTATTAACCCAAAAAAAAAAAACATAAGTACTTACAGAAAAAATAATACATAATTACACGAACTAAAAATAATAATAACTAAAAACTAATTACAAATGAACAGTGGGGGTTAATAAGGCCCAGACTCAGCATATGTGCACTATTACTTACTTGGATACTGGAGTAGAGACCGCGTTTAGGCAAGCGTAGTGTAGGACGCCCTCCGACGAGATGGAGCGACGATCTACGGTGTGTAGCTGGCAAAAACTGGATGAGAAGAGCCGAAGACCGGGCTCAGTGGGGCGCCTTGGGAGAGACCTACGTCCAGCAGTGGACTGCTATAGGTAGATGATGACGATGATGACCAACTTGCTTGACAACAAACCTATAAACACTGACATGAACGAATTCGTGGCCACCGAAAAGACAGTAGAAGAAGAAGAATGATGGGTAGAGGCATAATAAAAAAAGGCTTAGGGGCGTTGGCTTTCCTGTCCGCTAACCCCTAGGGGGGGACATAGTAAACATTTTCAAGGCCAATGTAAATAGGTGTCTTCAAGACCATCCTGCTCCATAGTCGGCCTCATCCATCAGGCTTTCCATCAGGGGAGACTGAAGCCAAAGGATGGTCTATAGATTATAAAAAAACGGAGTGCACTGAATATCTAGGAAGTATGAAATGTTTACCATGGTTTTAAGCTTTTCATACTTCCTAGATGCTAGATGCTTCGCTAGCTTGACTTGCATCTTGCAGCTGATTGAGTTGCAATCGAGTTTCAGTAGTACCTACTATCCAGTTCATTTAAATGCATTTGTGTGGGCGCGGTTGTTTAAGTACCCGTGCCTCCTATAACTAATCCCCCGCCTCCAGCCATCGGCTCATTTGTCTTTATATCATCCTTTATAACCTTATGATTGGATTCCATCCCCCTATCTTATACAAAGTTAGCGTTGACTTCAAGTCAGCATTACGTATCTCATTTCTTCAATACTGCGCTAACTTTTTATAAAATAGACCGTATAACACTTGGTTGTAGCCTATAGATACATAGGTATATATGTAATACATAAGAAACAGTTGAGCTATCTTCAGACCGTTGCAAACAATCTATAGATAGTTCAACTGATCCAAATCAGTACCAATCGTCGCGTACCCAAGATGCTGGCTGCATTGCCGCGCTGAATAGCAATGCTGATAGGTACGCTGGGCTAGATACTCACCAGCTTTCGTGATTTTGAAAACGGCGGCCTCGGTACCCCTCGGACCAGAGTCTCGACCCCAAGAGGAGTAAATATGTAGCCTATAAGTTTCTGATATCGACATTTAAGTCAAGATCAACTGAACACTCGTTGACATAACAGATTTTTATGGTTTTGTACCCAAAGGGTAACGGGGCTCTGTTACTAAGACTCCGTAGTCCGTCTGTCTGTCAGTCCCTCTGTCACCAGGCTGTATCTCATAAACCGTGATAGTTACAAAATTGCAAAATATTTCTGTTGCAGCTATAATAACTAATACTAAAACAGATTAAAATAAATATTTAAGAGGCTCTAAAAACGAGTAGGTATTTTTGGTACGGAATCCTTCAACGATAAGGGTACCTACATAGTGCATAAATCAATATTAAATAAAAAAAATTCACGAACATTTCATACATCGCGTAATCGCGTTCTAGTCTCAAACTAGATTGCGGATAGAATACTTATATACCTTTTTTAGAAACTCTACTAAAGAAATGGCATTACTAGATATGCTAGGATAGCTCTAAATTGTCCTTAGATCTGAAGTTTCTTCCTATATCTTTAATTTTAATAGCACTGGCACAAAAATGGACCAGAAATACAAAAACGCCTACAGGAACACAAGGACAGTTAAGACAAAATATGAAAAGTTATCTGTCGGGGGCTACATGGACCAGTGATGTTTTAATTAGCCCAGGGGCAACGGCAGTTAGCCATACTGCCAATTGGAGCCTCAGGCCTAGGGCTGCCACGTCTACCACGGGAGTAGTCTTAACCGTAACCGTTCAGTGATCAGCCCTGCAGACATGACATCGATCGAAGGTTGATGTGTCAATGACATCATTTGACGTATCTTGATAGAATGAATAATCATGGTCTGCATTCGACTAGTGCTAATGTACCCGTGTAATTTCAAATAAAATACAGTTTATTAACTTATTAAACTATATAAAGCTAAACTACGACTGACTGACTGACATAGTTGTTCTCCCAGAAGGGCTTTGAAATTGAAAAAAGTAGTAGGTATATATAGATAATATCTGCGATTGCAACTCACCCACCTCCTTCATCCTCTCTTGGCATCACTGAAAACCAGCGCTGGTGTAGAGCCCAATGGTTCTACACCAGCACAAGCTGAGTGATGACCTTTTTCATTATGTGATTGTATATTTATAAATGTTCTAGGATTAAGTAAAGTAAAGTACTGAAATAAAGTTATTCTATTCTATTTATTCAAATTGGTGCTGAAACCACCCCTATGTATACATTTTGACAATGTCGATATAAGTCTTTTTTTTGACGCGAGGAAAGTATCTATCAACTCTGTCTATTAAAGACCATGATAACGGCAAATGCAAAAGTGCAAGCCAGAAAAAAAACAGAGTCCGTGATTGGCGGATTGGAGATCTCAAATGTGATTTGTTTTTTTTTCATATCATTTGTGTTTATGCGTTTGGTCTGTTAGCTCTTACTTTCCGCAAATCTTGTGATAAATTAAAAATTATTATAGCTTGTAATTTTTTTTTTATAAAGGCAACTGTTGTCAAAGATTATGTCGCTCAAATGCGGGTTTGAAAAGACATAACTATTTTATTGTACAAGGAGCTATCTATAGATCGTTTGCAAAGGTCTGCAGATAGCTCAACTGTTTCTGTTGAAATGTCACAAGAACCACTTGAATATGAACTTACAACAATTATTGTGTACATTGCTTTAATAACAAAAAATAAAGAAGAATTTCATAATTGACATTTTAATTAGATTTGTATGAAGTGAAAACCCTGCGCAGAGCCCGGTTAGTTACTGCTAAGAGGCCATGAAAATTGTTTAACGCCCTTCTAGTGTCGTGAATATCTTCATTTCGAACCACTTCTAGTTTTCTAGAAGTTGGAACTGTTATATTACATCTTTATTTTATCAAAGACATAGCAATAAGTAATTAAAGATAAAGACATAAAGACGACTATTTTCGTATCTAATCTATTTAAAAGACTATTGTCAATCTCAATGTAAGTCTTAAATTAAAAAATATTAGTTACGTTTCAGTTACGTTACGGCTTTCTAGAAGACATTATTTTAGTTTTTTATGATAAAAGTGCTAAAAATAAAATACTGTCTGGTATTTTGATCAAGCGGCGATTACTTTATAGTTATTTATTTATTTACTTGTATGTACTTCGATTTTAAGATCAAATAATAAAAACTGTCCAGCATTATATAGTCTCTATTAGTTCCGTATTTTTCGATTTCTTGTGAATAAAATTCATTTTTAATCAAAAAAGTCAAATTGTAAGTCTTTTTTTACGGCCGCTATAATACGTCCACTGTATTCAGAAAATAAAATGTCCAGTAAATTGAAACACTGGGCACCGGCCAGTGGCGGCTAACAAATTAATGTTTGTGATTTAATCAACTGAGCGCAAAATGGTGGGATAAATCTACCGTCTGAACCATCTTTATTGAGTGGTAATCACAGTGTGGCTGATTGCGAAAAGAACCTTCGTTTCTTTTTAACCACCAACCTAAACACGAAACGAAACGGTTTGTACGTGCGGAAGTATTTTTGCAGGAATGATTTTGAACTCAATCAAATCACCCCCCTAAAAATAACCCGATTAAAAAGTACAGTAAAACTTAAATTAAAAAATATTGTGTTTTTAATTTATGTTCTATAGTTTTATTAAATGTTAGTAAGTATTCATAAAAATGTGGTTGTCAAATTGAAAATTGCACGTGAAATAAAATAAAAAGCGAGAGACAGATTCCTGTGTAATTTAATATCACATATAAATAAAACCTATGAAGTCATCCCGACCGACTTTATTATGATATTCGCAATTAAAATCTTATGAAATCGAGTGAGTTATCATTCGAATGGTTTACAACTCGCAAACCAATTACCCGTTCGCTCCCGCTATAATCGATTCCACTCGCGATTTTAATAATCGATATGGATCTCGATGAGTTATGTTTATTTGTTTTGCGTATTCGATTATCGGATTCGTTGATTGGTATTTTGATTTTGACGTCATTGTAGTAGCGACACAATCACTGAAGCCTGACGAGATTCCTAAGTTTCATATTATACAATATTCAGTTCGTAAAGACTGATTTTAAATGATATTTTGAAAGTAACATATAAAAAGTAAAAAGGTTTTACTTAAGTCGTTTTCGTAATAGATGAACAATTGCTACGTGAATTAGTAGATAATGTTTTTGTCTTGATTTACTGACCAACGCTTAACAACCATAAGAAATATTTATATACTTACCTATTTATTAAAAAATCTCAAAAATAATCGCCAAACAAATTCAATCATGCTTGAAAAAATTTTTTTGTTTATTAGGCCCCAAATACATAATTATATCTAAAATATTAAAGAAAAAACTTATGTTGTAGAGGATTTAAACAATTTGATAAGTTATGAATAGGTACAATTAATTAATATTCATGAACATTTCACACATAATTTTACATTGATAGGAAAATTCTTGGTAAATCCTTAAGAAATATAACCAAAGTTTGCTGGAAGAGAACTCTCTTTAGCGTTAAGCTCGCCTATACGTACATGTTCTATATTTAAGTATTTTATATTCATATTTTGTGTTAACAATAAACTTGAAAGCTTCTCGTCTTATATTAGGTATGGCTCTGTTCATTACCATCTTATTGTACGTCCGGATTTGACAAACTGTATAAACTTGTACCTACTACATAACATTAAGATCTTTTATGTGCAACAGTTAAACATTAAATATTTCTGATTTCTAAGGAATAAAGTATGGTTCCAGCCATTTTAAAACTTCTTATAAAACTTTCATCATGTCTGATGGTATGATATGGCGTCGTTGGTAACAAAAACACTATGTTGGTATTGAAGGTACAACATAGTATTTAAAGGCATTTATACTGAGCCACAGCCTGTACAGTAGTTACAGTAACTCAACAGCTTTCCACGTAAGAAGAGCCCCACTGTGCTCGAATGTCAGGAAAAAAACTAGGAGTGTTTGCAGAAAAATGTACTTAAAAAAACATTCAATTTTCACGAGCAAATTTGCACAAGCGTAGGACGCACCCGGCGAGATGGAGCGACGATCTGCGGAGTGTAGCAAACACTGGATGAGAAGAGACGAAGACCGGGCTCAGTGGCGCGTCTGCAGAGACCTACGTCCGGCAGTGGACTGATATAGGTTGATGATAGAATGAGTGATGTGCACGTTAGGTTAGATTCTAATTCTATGATAATTCTGAATGTCAATTTGCACATAGAGTTTTCATGACTGCAAAGTGAAAAGAAGTTAGTCAGTCCTTAGTATCTTATTACAGAGTTTGGGACCACTTTAACTCTATGTTATGTTGCACTCTGTAAGTAGTATAAATGATAAATAAGTACATATATTATGTGTATATATTTGCCTGTGACATTAGTAAATTTATCAAAAGTCCGTTTTCTATACAATTTTTCTGCCATCACTACCTTGACTGCAAGTGTCGCCAGCTAACTGTTCAGACTTCACCCGCTAATTAGTCGGTTCGATTCCTGGTACCGGTGCACCGGTGACTTTTTACACAATATAATTTTTAGCCAATAAAAGATACTTATCGTATTGTATCAATTAAAGCGTTTTCCAGCCAATTACAAGTGCCTTGTATGTGGATAGTGACTATGGGCTTAACTGTTGTGTTGATAGAGTAGTAATGAGCATGGTATAGTGTTCAGAGAAATGAGAAGTAAATCAGCAAATCAACTTCATTGCAAACAACCATTAAAAATGTAGTTTCCTTAAATATCTACATCAACCTATAGTATCAGTACACTGCTGTACGACGTAGGTCTCTGCAGACGCGCCACTGAGCCCGGTCTTCGGCTCTTCTCATGTTGTGTTTGCTACACTCCGCAGATCGTCGCTCCATCTCTATGGGTGCGTCCTACACTACGCTTGCCTAACCGCGGTCTCCACTCCAGTATTCGTTTGCTCAACTGCAACTAAAATGTAGTTTAATTTATCAAAAAAAATATTTCACAGTATCATAAAATAATAAGTTCATTTTAAATTATGAGACATTTTAACATGGGAGATCATGGGATATCGGTGAAATGAGGCTGATATGATGACCTAAATCTATATTAATTTTCAACGAACTGTTCATACTAAAAACTTGCCATATACAATCCTTTATACTCCAATTTTAGTACGTCAAGGAATTTAAAATATTACCTACCGTCATTGTCCTAGCTGTCATCGTCACGTCCATTTTCGAAAAATGTAGAATAATGCCAATTAATAAAGAATTATGAATGGTTTGAATATAAATTATTCAGATACCAAAATTTATAATTATAAAAAGAGTTCTTTAAAGTGGAATCTAAAGACGTGTGCAAAATTACCAATTAATATTATAAAACACATCTACTTTTTTCTTCTTTTTTCCGTAAGTATCTTCGACCATGCATGTTTTCTTTATTGGTTAACAATCTATGTCACTTTTAAAACCTTTTTCAGCCAAAGAGTGGAACTCGTTGCCGGCGTCTGTGTTTCCCGAGTCCTATAATTTGGATATTTTTAAGAGACGAGTGAATGGGTATCTTCTTGGCAAGTGTGCTACATCGTAGACCGCATCGTCACTTAACATCAGATGAAATCGCGGTTAAACGCGGACATGTTGTAAAAAAAAAAGAAGAAGAATTTAAAGATGCACTAAAAAAGTACGTTAAGTTATGTCAATGTCAAAATACCAATAAATCTAAACATCTGTAGCTTAAAAACCATTCTTCATTCCACCAGCTTTCAAAATATAATAAGTCTCTAATATTATCGCACACCTTTAAAAGAAACAAAAAAACTACGTTCAGAAAGGTAACATGCACTCTTTTAATTGACACAAAATTCTACGAAGTTAATTTCACAAATTACTTTTAGCTACCGGATTTTTAGATGAATCAGACAAGAGCTTAGAACCTTCTCGCTGTAACGGCGTGCAGGTTGATATGGAGTTTTCAGGGCGGTTATGCTGAAGTTAGTGAGACAAAGTTGTATGGCTACCGGTTTTGCCAAAAAACGATATGTCGCCAGAGTTGCTTCAATGCTGTAGGCGGGTGAAAATATTTATTAATTTATTTGTGACATTTTGAGACGTTTAATAGAATAAGTACATAAAACTTTTCTTTTGCGTGTAGAAAAGTACTTTTGTATAAATAATAATCATCAAAGGTTCCTAGGCAACATTTTTAACAACACATCATGCTATCGAAAAAATGTATAAATACATTTTTTCGATAACTAGATATAATAAGTATAATAAAAACCTTCATGTAATAACTTATTTTTCTAGACTATTAAATTTTGCCATTTTCAAGTTTATCGAATGTTTTACCTAAATATTCGCTGAAATCGACTAAAGAAGTTATCCAATAACAATGCTATGTTTTATCTATAATTGGAACCTGAAGCCATTTTATCGCACTCCTCAGGAATAGGTTACCTTATATACCAACCATTACCTTATATATTATTATCTACCTATGATGACCTCATCAATGGTAGATACAGAAAGTTCTACAAAAGTGTTTAAAATTTTTGTTGCGTTCATTTGACACGAAGAAGAAGAAATACGTCACAGTCATATAAAACATAGTCTTGTGGTATTTTTCAAACTCACCAGTTTTCACGAAAGTCTCTGCAGCACACGCGATATCAAGAAAAAATATCGGCACCAACCGCAAGTCTGAGCGTCCAAATTAAAATACGCGAATATCTTCTCTTAAAAAGTTTAAAGTCTTCAAAGTTTTGTTGGTACCTACATGACGGTTGCAATAAAGAGGTCGGTTTCAAAAATATTATTATTTATGTATTTCTTAAAGAAGAAGGATTTTGAGTCGCTTAGCGACTATGTCAGCCCTGTAGGGTTAGTAATTTCAAAAAGATCTATGTGATTTTTTTAAAGAAGTTAAACTACAAAAGTTAGTTTTGGCCACAGATTTTGACAGTACAGTAGGTACCTCTACCATGAGTTTTTACTATACTATATTTACTATACTCGCTAGCGTCTGCAGTTAAAAAAATGTATGAAGATTTGTACAGCGCCTCTAGCGGATAGTTGGGTACTAAAATTCGCCATACTAATATTGACGTAACTACTGTAGTAAAGTCAGGCGATTTTACTGTGACAACTTATGGTAGATGTACAGGTTTTAACCAACTAGGTAGTAGTTGGTTGGCAAAACTTTTTGTCGCATTGATATTTCTATTTTCTTATATCCGATATCTCAAAAACGGAAAATATACGCGGTTGTATATTTATTTATTTAAATACGTTAGCGCAGACTTGAAGTCTTGATAATATCTAACTTTTTATAAGATAGGGGGTTACTATTTTATCAGATTATTTTACAAAATTAAATTGGGATGCAGGTAATACTTATCGACATAAGTACCTACCTACTATTGAAAGAAAGATCTGTATGTGAGAAAATATACCTAGAAATAGCTCGACAAAAGTGTAATGTAGATATTTATACCTATAATAGTATAGATGAGAAAATTTTTCAACTAATAAAGCAATTCCTCATACCTTAGAATCCACAAGTGAAAATGAATCTCAGGTATCGACTTTCGATCAATTACATGTACAGCTTTATTACTTTTTATCAAAAATTACTGAGCCATTTTCTATAAAATTACTGCACTTAAGCAACAATTAACGCAACAGCTAATGACAACCGTGGGATTTGATTTTATGGGGCTTTGTATGTGGTTCATTGATACTTGATAGATTATAGCATAGAGTTTTGTATTAAGTAATTGTATTAATGTTTGCCGAAGAACCGACCACCGTTGGAGCAAACGGACGCTGGAGTGGAGACCGCGTTTAGGCAAGCGTAGTGTAGGACGCACCCGGCGAGATGGAGCGACGATCTGCGGAGTGTAGCTGGCAAACACAACATAAGAAGAGCCGAAACCGGGCTCAGTGGCGCGTCTTGGGAGAGACCTACGTCCAGCAGTGGACTGACATAGGTTGATGATGATGATTAAGGCTATATTGATTATGGCATATACTTCCTCTTTAGACTTGTGAGAAGAGCGTTAAATATCCCATTGAATTTTAGTTAGGTAACAGTTGACAAATAGTTTGACAGCTGTCAAACGTCGAGAGGCCATAGAGAATGTAGAAAAGGAAAAAATAGAGAAAGAAGAAGTAAAAGTAGGCTTTGAACAAATAATCTAGTAGTAGACTACGAAGGCAGCGAAACAGACAATAAAGTAATTAGATAACCTGTCCCAAATAAAACAAACCTACTTTTTCTATATAGAATAGAATAGAAAATATCTTTATTGTACACCAGAAAAAAGAAACAGAACAGAGAGACAATACAAATAAAACGTACAATGGGCGGTCTTATCGCTATAAGCGATCTCTTCCAGACAACCTTTGGATGGACAGAAACATATGATTAGAAAAGAACGGGGCACACATAAAAATAAACACCTACCATTTTTCACATAACTTTAAAGAATATCTACTTATTATACTACATCTACCTACATATATATTAAGATATAATAATAAACACAGATATACATACTAGCTTACTTAAATACATAATAATAACAAATACATAAATACAATATTATACATATACATATTTACATACATACAATTATAAACAAGAAGATAAAATTGTGAGTTTATGATGTTGAAGGTGAGGATGAGAGATAATGCTGAAATAACATACTTTTAAAAATAGGAAGGGATTTTGCATGTCTGATTTTTGACAGCTTAGTTGCCTGAAGGGTAAATGAGCTGCTGTAGAATTTTGAAGAGTGGACTGGGGTTTTTAACATTAGGGTTTCAGAGGATCGAAGGGATCGAGAATTGGAGAGAGAAAGAAACTCAAAGCGCTCTTTGAGGTAAACTGGGGTAGAAGAAAGAAAGAGAATATTGTAGAGAAGTGAAAGGATGTGAGTATTCCGGCGAAGTCGAATAGGGAGCCATTTGAGCTATATATTTATTTACAACGCAGGATTATAAATAAATAATTATCAAAATTTAGTAAATGTAAATGACATAAAATTAACTATATTTCACTGTATTATAAAAGCCAAAATAGAGTGCGTACTTTATGATTTACTTTTGACATGGATTCAATTCTGTAGAACGTGCTGCGTTATTGTCATTCATTCACCATGCACAGTTCATTCATTATTTGAAGTATTAAGAATACATCAAATTATGAAGTATTAGACAAAAATTCTTGATACTATAGTCTAACAAATAAACATGTGCAAACTTTGACAGTTGCTATACATACAGTTGCTATACATACAACTTAATTATTCTTTCTATCATATTATTGAAACAGTTGACTTGTTTAGGGAAGACCTTTGCCCTGCTGTGGGACACAACAGGTTGAAATAATAATGATATGGAAAAATATTACAAATAAAAAATACATGGAAATGTTCTACACGCCATCTAAATCAGCTTTTAAATAGAGTTTTAATAACAATAAGTCTGTTCAAGTTCTAAATATCTACTTAATAATATTTAAGAGATCAGCGAGTAAGTATCAAAATTTTATTTTACTTATGTTTCACTCAATATTTTGAAGTAGGCTAGCAACTAAATATAAGTAAGTATCTTTACAATCAAATCGATGTTTTGACTACAAGACTACCCACAGAGACGTTTATTTCCATTTATTCCAAGATTTATCGCTTGCAATGACGAATTTGTTCTATTATTACCAGTAAATAAAATATTGACACAATTCCCGTTACAAAAATCTTTTAAATGGAACATCGCCCTTCTTGAGTTTCGACGTGTCTCTACATTGTCTGGGCATCGAATGACGGGCGTTTCATCGATTAAATCGATTTTATTGGATACAATTGAATCCCTTTGTTTGCAAATACATCCACTCTATGTTATCTCTATGGCTTTTTAATGGTGGATAAATAAACTGCACGTTTGATACAAAAATACAAAACAATAAATATAAGTCTACGAATAACGTTGTTTGATGAGCCCTGTTTTTTTATTTGTTATACATCCAAGCCGGATATCGTTTCGTTCAAAAATGAAACTGCGAGGAACATGTAAAACTTTTCCCATGATCGTTTGCATAGCATTAATGATGTTTTCATTCGAGATCGTTGAAATATCGATTGCGTTTTTTCCAAGAGCTCGATCTCGTATGCAAAAGAGGACATTTGCATCCACGTTCGGCCTAATTTGAATGCGCCCGCTGTCTCTCTGTAATCGTTAAAATGCACGGTAGCAAAACACAAAACAATAAATAAATAACGAGAACAATAAATATAATTAAAAACGATAAAAAGCATCGTCCTCATGACGCGGGTCGTACAAACAGTTGCGCGCCTGCGACGACTCTATATTACCATCGATAAACAACATTCGAAAAGCATCCTTAACAAGATGATAAGAAGGTTGTAAATCAAATGATTCGTGACTGATATTAATTCCACATTTTGTCATCAAAACGTCACATTTCAGATCGTTCCTCATTAGAGTTTTTTTTGTAGATATAAGATTTTTTAAGAATTAAAGGTGCTGATTTTAAACAGTATGTAGGTAGGTAAGTATAGGTTACATCCATACATGTCATAATAATAAAATATGATCTCGTGCTAACTCACTTTTTAAGACTTAAAAGACAGATCAAGAGACCCTATTAAGGCCTGAGTCCTAGTAAATGGTATTCAGAGTTGTCACAGCATCCCAAAATTTATTGCACCAATTAGTAGAATCCACGTGAAGGGGTTTATCTTGTATTTCGATCGCACTCTATTTGGGAGGTAACGGTCGATAATGGCCGAATTTCGGGGAACGTATCTTTTTGAACGAATCTTTTTTTCTTTTTTTCACGATAGGCACGGCACGGCATTTTCGGAAGCGAGAATGTTACAAGTTAATTGGATGAAAATATTCTGATGCCGGCACCACGGTGGCTTATAAAGTACTTCGGATTAATTATTGGACTACCGGACTTTGATCTTATAACTGGATTAAGAGATAAACAGATAGTTACTGCGACTGTAATTGCTTGAGGCTTTTTATTTATGGACAGCTTGATTATCTATTTACTTATACGATGAAGCTATGAAGTTAATTCTAGTGATCGTTGGAGGTAATTTCCTACGCAGGTCATTATTATTGCTAAGATGTAGCCATCGTTTTGAATTTTCATTTGAGTTTTTGCTTCTAATTATGATATTAGTAGCTTGATAAGTTAGTAAGTAATTTAATATATATATCCTTCTTTAAGTACCTACATGTATTCTTGTTTTGTCATTTATTACCTACCGACCTTTTAAGTATAGTTAAGAAAAAACATTTACTTGCTTAGGCACTAGCATATATCTACCTAAGGTATTTTACTCATTCTTTATTCTTTATTCTTTATTGTACACAAAATAAGACAAACACAAGACAGAAATAGATGACATGTACAAAGGCGAGCTTAACCCTAAGAAGAGTTCTCTTCCAGCAAACCTTTGAGGCTAGGGAGAGGTGACTATAGAGGTAGGATTGTGTACATACATAAACATAAAATAGAATGAAGATAATACTTAACTAAGATACTAAATACAATACAATAAAATGCACAAATACTTTATATAATACACATAATAAATATATAATAAATATATATAAATACATAATAACAGTTAGCAAAGGGACATATAGTGCTCTTTAACTTTGCTCTTAAAGATGTTTAGCGATGGACTGGCCCGAACATTATGAGGTAAGGCATTCCACAATTTGACGGCAGAGACTGTGAAGGAGTTACCATAGCGACTGGAAGAGTGAAGAGGAGTTTTAAGAAGAAGGGACTTAGAAGATCTACACGGCTCACCCCTGGGAATAAGGTATTCAAAGCGCTCACGAAGGTAGGAAGGAGAAAGTGGACAGTGAAGAATTTGATAGAGAAATGCCGTTACGTGGAGATCACGACGACGGCGAATAGGTAGCCAATTTAATCGAGATCTGAACTCAGAGACGTGATCAAACTTGCGCAATCCGTAAATGAAGCGGATACACAAGTTTTGAAGACGCTCGAGTTTGTTAAGAAGTTCCTCCGTGGCATCTAAAAAGCAGACATCAGCATAGTCAATGAGAGGCAGCATTAAAGTCTGAGCCAGAGTGATTTTGGTTTCAAATGGAAGAAAGTTTTGAAGACGCTTAAGTGATTGAAAGGAAAAATTAACTCTTCTGCTGATCTCATTGACATGACTGAGCCATGACAAAGTGCTGTCAAAAACAACACCAAGATTTTTGGCCTTACTGGAATAGGGTAGAAGTACACAATCATAAACACAGGGAGGAATCGCAGATATACTCACCCTATTTAACATGTACGGAGTACCTAGAACTATGACCTGGGACTTAGAAGGATTGACCAACAGACCAAACGTTTTGGCCCACTTGTCAATATGAATAAGGTCAGCGTTAAGCTGAGTTATGCCGACATCTATTTCGTTTACACCAAAATGTCGATATATCTGCAGATCGTCAGCGTACAGATGGCAGTTAGAAGATATGACTTGGGTGATGGAGTTGATAAACACGGAAAAAAGAAGGGGAGAGAGAACGCCTCCTTGTGGCACGCCGGCAGTTATGTTACACCAGTCCGAGT
Source organism: Ecliptopera silaceata (assembly GCA_932527185.1). Taxonomy (NCBI): domain Eukaryota; kingdom Metazoa; phylum Arthropoda; class Insecta; order Lepidoptera; family Geometridae; genus Ecliptopera; species Ecliptopera silaceata. The sequence continues at coordinate 4,581,307 of OW052213.1, read as the reverse complement.
ATGACTCATCCAAGCGAACACACTGCGAGCGCCCAGAGAGATAAGATTTAAACCAAGAGATTACTGGGTGAGATACATTAAGAGAGGAAAGGATAGCTAAGAGGATGTCATAGTCAACTGAGTTGAAAGCACTGCTGAAGTCGAGTAAAACCAAAACTGTGATGCACTTGTTCTCCATGGCCCAGCGAATATCATCAGAAACTTTAATTAGAGCGCTTGCAGTGCTGTGACCAGGGCGAAACCCGGATTGTAGTGGACTCAACAGGCTGTGTTGAGTGAGGAACAGCGATAGTTGATTATGAACAGCAATTTCTAGGATTTTAGATAGAACGGGAAGTATGGAGATAGGACGAAATTCGGAAGCATCGGACGGATTGGATGTTTTAGGCAGTGGTAACACATATGCTTTTTTCCAAGCAGACGGAAAGGTACATGTAGAGAGAGAGAAATTAAGGATATAGGTTATGATAGGGATAAGTTCAGCGGAAAGAAGGTGAAGCATTTGGATGTAAATACCGTCAGTGCCAACGGCTTTCGTAGTAATAGACTTAAGTGATAACAAAACTTCTCTCTCAGTAATCTCTTTGAAAATAAATGGGGGACAGTCGGGCATAGGTAAACGAGACAAGTTGTCCAAGGAAGTACGTTTAATATTGTAGTCAAAAGAGAGAGGGGATTTGGAAAAGTGCGAGTTGATAGAATTTAAATCAATAGTGAGACCCTGAGAAACTTTTACTTCCTTTCCCAGCCCAAGAGATTTTAGAAACTTCCACATATTTGAGGAGCTACAGTTCTTTATGGAGTTATGTATGTGGCGTCTCTTAGCATTTCTGCACATCTTAGTACACCGATTGCGTAATTTCCTATAGATATTTAAGTTCTCGTCAGTGGGGCAGCGTTGATAGGTGCGTTTGGCCTTATCGCGTTTAGACATAGCCTTTTTTAAAGACTGCGTTAACCAAGGAGCGGGGGGATGCTTAACTTTGATCAATTTAAGTGGAGCATGTTTGTCGTATACGGTCGTCAGGATAGAATTGAACGCAGATACTTTATCGTCAACGCAAGTAGCTTTGTCGACTGAAGACCAATCAACATTATTCAAGTCTACCTTCAAGCGCTCCAGGTCAACGTCTTTAAAACTTCGTAATAAAATTGTTTTGGGCTTACGTTTAAGACAGCGAATTTTGTACGAAAGAAACAAAAGATCGTGGTATGAAAATGGAGCATTAAGTTGTCCATAAGTAGCAACGCGATCAGTGTCAGAAACGAGAATAAGGTCTAGAAGAGAGGGAATAGAGTGAGGAGCATGATGTGTAGCCGTGAGAGGAAGAATGTGCATATTGACAGAAGATACTAGAGAGATAAGTTTTCGAGCACGCACATCATCTTTTAGTAAACAGGTATTGAAGTCGCCAAGAATAATAGAATGATCATACAGAGGAGAAAAGGATTCTAATTTTGATTCTAGAGAAGAGAAGTAATCGACATTCAGTGATGGAGGATAATAAACACCGAGAAGAATTTTAGAATGATTTACAACAATTTCAATGAACAGATGCTCAGCGAAATTTTTATACTCACTAGGCGATTGGTCAACAACTTTAAATGGGATATCCGAACGAAGGTAAATGGCAACTCCACCACATCCTTTTCCGATTCTGTCGTTCCTAATTAGTATAAAACCAGGTAAAGGGTATTGAGTAGATGGCAGACCGGGTTTCAGAAAGGTCTCCGAAACTAAAATAGCGTCAATACATTTGCCATTAAATGAAGTGAGAATATCAGCATAATGGGCAGGGATACTTTGGGCATTAAAGTGAACTATGTTAAATTTTTTAATATGCCCATGAAACTTACCTTCCAGTTGATCATATAAGAGAGCAGAGTCATCATTAAGCGCACTCGCAAAGCTATTGTCCGAAGAATAAGAAGACGAGCAAGAAAAAAAGCTATCATTAAGAGCAATATCATTCATATATAAAATAAAATCATTCTCATTCTAAGTGAACTGTAATTGTTCTTATGAGAAAATAATCTCTTTAATCCGAATTACATTCACATATTTTTTTATAAGTAAGTATACCTGTTGCAGCCATTTTTGTTGTGTTAAATAAAACTAATGATCAAAATACTGAATGACATTACATTCGCTCGTGTTTTGTTTCTGTCTGGGTTTGATTCTCAAGCCAAATAAGAAATTCTTCAGCTAATCAGATTTCTGAAAAGTGTTTGAAACAAAACGTAAGCCCGTCAACGACCAAGATTGCGCAGTCGCGATACAGCGCTTTCGAAGAAATGTCTATTTTAGAGAAGTTCGTTTCGTTCAATTTAATTTCTAATTCAACCTTTAAAATAAGATACCTACTATAGGATGAAATTGTTTAATATTTATATCATAAAATTTCGCAATTTTTATGGTTGTTAAATAAGGAAGTAGGTATCTCTTACTTATTTTTTTTTTATTTTTTTTATTTAAGTACTTAATCAATTCAAATGTGTTTTTTAACACTGTAAACTCAATTGGTTGCTGTACTTACATACATATATTTTGTTAACATTGACTTTATTAAACATATTTCACTACATGTACTAGAAAAAAGACAAGGAATTTTACAACAAAAAAGACATGTCAAGAACCCCATTAAAATATGAGATGTCCATTTCACGGTCAGGTATAATAAGTTGATATTCGTCATCATTTTTTTTAATCCCACGGGGTAGAATGAAGTCTTCATAGACTCGAAAATACACTACGTTTATAACCCACTAGACTTTTTGCGCGCCATAGTTGATTGAATGAACACAATATCTTATGAATGAATGGTTACTTTTTTTCAACCTGCGTTCGAATTTCGAATAGTGTTAGGACGATAAAAATTTGTTTTGTAATATTTTTGTATGGTAAGTAATTTATGATCTTAAAATTATTTTTGTGAATGGGGGTGTAGGATTATTCGAGTGTGGCTTGAAAAAATGGATTGACCATTAGTGAATGAATTATTATTACGAATGGTTTGATTCGAACTATTTATTCGTGGAAACGATATTTTTACTACACGCCTATTAATAGATATTATGATATGCCTCTGTTTCAGAACGGGTATTAGGATTTATTTTTTTAATTCCGTACCTAGCTTCATTCTCTAGGTAGGTTTTATATCAGCTGATAAAAACCTTAGGTATCTACTGATTAAACAACTGAAACATAAAGTATTTTTTAAGACATGCGCATAATAAAATTTACATAGCAGTAATACAAATTACAATCTAGCTACCAATAAGTGGTGATGAGTACCTAATTTAAAATTGACTTTAGTTTCTACACCCACTAGTAATTAATAAAAAAAAATCCATAGTCACCAAAATAAAAAGAGGTTTCATAGGTTCACACGCACTAAAAAGTTTGACCATATCGCATTTCAAAAATGGAATAGAAATTAATGGCGCGAACATTCAATAGATTAGTAGCTCAACTTCCCACGTGCAGCAAAAAATGTAAGTGCTGCCATCTTTTGTGACCTCAACACCTGACCGAACATAATCTTCAGATTTGTAAATATTTCACGGATTATTAATTTTTGTAGGAACTCAACGTGTTATTAAGATTATTACGCTTATATTTTACAAAGGTTTACCTACTTATCCAAGATTATCTACTTACTAAACCCTAGGTTTAGTAGGTAGAAGACTAAAACCAGTTCTTACTTATGTAACAAACGACTACGAGTCGCATGTGGCCTTAAAGGTACCTAATGTGTCACATACAACGCTAATTTACCCCTATATGTAAAACAAAAGTCATACAAACCCCAGTAGATTAGCATAGCACAATCCAATTCTACTATAATAAATCACCCTCTGAATTATAGCAGTCATATTCACACGAAAATTTCGTACCTATAATCTCTAAACGACCAACGCGCACCGTCATGAATAAAACTAGCTCGTGTATAAATTCAAATTTCCTCTGTACCACACGCTCATTTCCATTTCTCGGCAGTCGGCCCTCTCCCCCCTATGGTTTATTAAAACTCAGTGCAAAAACCAACACCGAAGTTATTCGCTATCTATAGGAAATGGCATTATCAAAGGCCCGCGCACATGTCTCAGCCAATAGGGCATTCTTATCAGAAAATGACTCATTTCAAATGACAGAGTGTTCTAAAGCGATTTCTAATATAGAACGCCGCAATCACTCTACCACAACCAAACACAATTACAACTCTATTTCAAGCTATATACGTTCTACTTTCATTCGATTGCGTAACGGTTGGTTAGGTCGATGAAAAGTTGCCGCTAGCTCAGAGAGGAAATTGGAATAAGAAAATTTGGGGTGTAAAATGAAAGATAGACGAGTGCTAATTTCCGGCTATTACTACGTCTCTTTCTTTCCCGCACACTTATTGCGGGGAATGTGTTCGAGGGTGGCATATCACCGTCTTTTTCTAGCGTGGAGAGGTTCACCATTTAATAAAGCGTTATAAAATGTGATATGAGACTGGGAAAATTGTGTTTGCCACTTGAGTTTGTTGAGTAGGGTTGTTTGAGTTGGTATTTTACGAGAAGGTATCACATCTTTATAAAGTGGTATTTGTGTAAGTTAGGTGTCTGGTTAGAAGAATAAGAATATATTTCCTATTGCAGGAAATAAGTATGAGCTGCAAATAAAAGAACAAGTTAAATAAACAGTTGCATGATAATAGCAACTGTAATATTGAGAGACCATTTCACGTTACGTTTCACGTCCGTGTCGATCAAGCGTTCAATAACAAATGACGACTTCGACCGAGTTCCGTCACCGCGACCGGAATTTATCGACTACCCGCAAACAATTCGCTTCACGCCAACGACGTTCCATTGGAACAAGTTTGACTGCAAAATTATTAGGTATTTTGCAATGATTCGCTATATTATTTATATATTCGCTATATTGTACCTAGATTAGATATACCTTGTAACTGCCACAACAGTTGTAAAATCATGGTTATCAATACAATTTGTGAGACTCGTAAATTTTAAAACAATAAACCGGTGGGTGTAATAATTTAGCTAAATGTGTAGGAACAGACAATATTGTAAAATTTACAGCGCAATTGACCGGCATGTTGGCAACAGTGGGTGTCGTTTGACAAAGACTTCATTGTTCTTAGTTTATGTTTTAGCTAGCGGATATGAACTGTGAGTTTGAGTATCGAATCGTTCGAGCGAGAGAATTCGCAATGAACAACTCGTAAATACCTTGCCAACTTCGCTTGTGCAACTTTTCGCAGCTTCGTGGCTAAGTTACGTGTGTTAAAGATGCCTACGCACTACACATATGAAAGGTATACTATAATTTTATACGTCAAAGCTAGTGGTGGACTTTACTAGGTACATACTTGATTCACTATCAGATCGCGCTTAGTGGTAGTAAAAAAATATATAGTTTTCTAGTAAGGCACAAAACCAAAGCTTCAGAACATCACTTCAAATGCAATTTCCTGTGTAAAACCGACAGAGACAGAAATAATGACCTATCAAATTAAAGTTCCTCAACGAAAAAACCCAGACACCGCAATTAATTCAAATCGATTTCCACTTAACCAAACCTTCGCCGCGAACGATCAGAATTTCAAATACACCTTCCAGAAAACCCAGCCAGCATGGTGTAAAGGTCCTTTTTTGATTCCAATATGCCATTTAAATGGGACGCACCAAAAGAAATAGTAGCTGCAACCGAGTTAGGTTGGCCAGCCTGATGCTATCTTGGCAGTTGGCACACCTGACCGACGCTAATTGGACAATAAATCAATTCTTCCCGCTTCTTATTGGCGAATCGTAGCATTCCAATATTGAAAATTTGGCCGCGCGATATTGACAACATGATAAAAAACAATAGGCGGCTATCTTTTTCTTTTGTGTTCATCTCTGGGCCCCGGTTCTTATTAAGGCTGAATCGTTTTAGTTATGTTTTGTTTGTGTCGAGTCCAACGTCTTATCGGTTAGACAATTTGTTTTGAGGACCTCGTTACTGAATTATTAATATTGATATTGTGTTTAATATCAATCCGACTTGTCATTCTGTTCAGAGAAAACTGTGAGATTAGTAAAAGGGAGTGAAAAGAATTTAAGAGGCAAAGTTTGCGCGTCATCCATTATTGGAGTTATTAACAAAACGGACGCGCGCGGGGCTAATCTGGGCTCACTCCGAGCGTAATTAAATTCTCAGAACAAGCGAGCTATTAAAGCGAAACGGTAGCGCGAAGCCCATTACCGAACGAAACGTGCATAATTATTTTGTTCTCGCCTCTTTTTACTTTTTTTCTCATTCAAAGTTCGATTTTCGAAAGCTCGCGCTAATGCACCGTCTCTGTCTCGGGGCACGAAGCCTTGTAAACAATGTTCTCGTAAAATCTTGCTCGATTGCCTCCGCGTTCACTTTACTTCAATGAACTGATTAGTTTCCTTTTAATTAGTTTTTCAGTGGACTTAACTACTAAAAGAACTGTGGTTACATTTATGTACTTAAATACATTCTCACTTGCCAACCTTCTACATACTTACTCGTAGGTACCTATTACTTCTGTTGAAAGTTTAGTTCTAAAAGAGTACCTACCTAAGTAAATCTGGAAAAAATGGAATGTAGAGTACTTAGGTAATGCAAATCTTTAGGTAAGTCCCTACTTACACAGTCTTAACGATTGATCGGACTAGAATAGGTACCTACCGATAAGACATAATATTCGGTACCTCTATAATATAGCCCCTATACTATACCACTATAGATATAATCCGCTATCTAAGTAGTATTCTTTTACTCAACAACATTTTAGGAATTTACAATAATATTGGATGCAGGTACCTACTTGTTTACCTAACAACTGGTAGTTGATATTTCCTACCCCATTTTTTGCTACGAAAGATCAAATCACTGGCATAAACTGAAATACCCTGTAATAAATTTACATGAACATGGTTTTGCTGCCAACATAGCGACAAAAACCAGTAGTTTTTCTATCAGACCACCAGCATTCAAATGAGGCATATCATTATACGTATGGTATAAACAATGTCGTGAAATGACAGGCAGAAGAGGTTGTGACATCCTTCATATTATTAATGTTGGTATTATCTGTACAATCTAAACTGTTCGTCGTTTGCTCGTCGTACTGTTAACATATATTTTGACAGATGACATAAGTTTGGCGCCCATATCGCTAGTTTGTCATCTCTCGCTATGAAACAATTCGGGATATTATAATAAGCTCCTGTCTTACGTCGTTAGATAAGAAAACATGTGTAAATCAATGTAATGGTTTCTAGCGTGGGTAGTTTGTAATTTGTGTTGAAGTCATCCGGGGTTTGATTTGTTAAGTTGGTACTAGTATGAATGACATGACAGTTTATACCAAACGTACTTACTTGTACATAAGCTCATTTAAACTGGTTTTTATTTTACTTAGTTTAAAAAAACCATAAAGTATCAATTTTGACAGGAGTTATAGCCCAGTTGGTAGTAGTTCTGCCTTCCATTCTGTGGGTCGTGGGTTCGATACCCACACAGTGCAAATGTTGTGAGATGAATAAGTTTAAATATTTAAATATTTGTTCTGTACCTGGGTTTTACTATGTATGTATGTATTTACAAAAATAAATTATATAAGTACCTATTCTATTAGCAGTCTCGTTCCCATAGTAGGTTCCCTACAAGCTTTGCTTAGGCCGCTTTCAGACTTGTTGGTGCGGTAGCGACGCGGCATCTTTATTTAGGTACTTACCTATATCGTTTGGGCCTAGAGAACAATGTGTGAAATGTCTGAAAATATTTATTTACTTTATAAAGTATAAATAAATATTTTCAGAGTTTTTGTAGCGTAAATTCATTTCACATAAAAATATTTAGATTTATGCATAATGCGAGTATTTATGGTAAACATATAGTGGATCAAATAACGGTGTTGTTCAACAATAAATCCACTCTATTCCTAACACCACTTTGGACCTGATCTTATCGACTGAAGCACGAGTCAAAATCTCATGATGCATGGTCTCCAGCTCAGACCGGCATGTGAGGAATCTTCGAGGAATGTTTCTATGACAAATACGTATCAGACGTGTGTCAATTGGTGCTTTCTAATCAATTAATCAAATTAATTATTAGGTAAGATGGTCCGCGATGGACGGTGAGGACTATGTTAGTTCTACTTAGTTCTACGGTTCTACGCACCAGTTCGACGCGACCAGAACTCTAGGTTCTGGTCGCGAAGAACTGGTGCGAAGAATCATCTAGTAGGCATATAGATATATATTCTATTTAAAAAAAAATACGCTAGCAAGCGCCAGCATCTTTGACTTGCAGCGAGACAGGAAAAAAATCTTTGATTTTCATTACAGTCGCGCCGTCGTAAACGCCTGTTGGTAATTTATAGCAACGTGCTCGGAGTCATTAGATTAAGTACCTATACATAGATATTCCTTACAATTAACCGTCAGTTGCTTTGTAAGTATAAGTACCTACAGATCTAGATGGAGTAGTATGTAAGCTGAGCCATAGGTGCTTATTGAACTAATGGCTCAAGCTTCAGTTGGGCTCGTTTTCAAAACCATGTGAAATCAGCCATAATTAACCCAAGATGGCAGTTAAGTGGCGCTGCGGTGCGGCAGTTGGATGAAACATGGCATGAGCTTGGCCCAGAGGGCCCGGCCGGTTGATGGCTCGGCCTCGGTACTTATAGATGCCAATGTCAACGTCATCATGACTTTGACGTCTATGAAAAATAAGAATGCGAAGTAAACAAAAAATCCAAACAAATTAATAAGCAAAACCGACTGAAATTCAATATTTCCTCTCAAAAAGTTATATGTCCCAAATAATTTAATGAGTAGAATTGATATTTATTGCGTTAGAAATCAACTCGAAGCATAATGGCAGACGATGACCGTAAGTAAAATAGTTTACAAAAGCTAACCTCAAAAACAAAATTCACTCAATATTTTCTGCTAATAACAAGGTAGAGCATAGTAATATGTACCAACTACAATACTATTTAAAGTAAAATGTATGGCTAGAAGTTATTTATCACCGACAACAACTTTTTTATAAAATTATTTTACATTGCAGTTCCATCAGACAGTAGTCTGCTCGTGATCATAGTGGATACGAATCCGAACCAACGCTACATCACTGAGGATCCCAAAGTGCTCACAAACTGCTTGGATGCAGTCATAGCCTTCGCCAACTCTCACTTGATGCAGAAATCTCAAAACCAACTCGCGGTTATCGGTTGTCATTTTCATAAAAGGTACAAGAAATTCACTAAACTGATGTAAAAGTTTAGTTATTATTCCTAATATCATATCCATGCTTAAACTCATCTGAATGAAACTATATTTATATACTTTTGTTTGTATTTTACTTGTTTTAATGTTTTGATAATGTGTACTTTGTTTGTTATTTCTTGAGGAAATAAAATGTCTGTCTATACAAATACAAATATATTTATTTGGACCATAAAACTTAAAATAAGGTACATGTGTGAAACGATGCTGACCGCAAAAGTATAAAACTGTGTCGCAGCCAGTAACACCCTCCTCTTAGCTGGGGGTTTCCAAATCTAGGTACATAAATGTTTCATAATATATATATATTTTAAATGTATATTTAACAACTATGTCTAACTAAGTAGAATTACAGCATTTTGAACCAAAGAAGGAAGTAGGTACAATTATTGTTTTTACTTATACCTATATTTTATGAATATAGGTACAAGTAAAAGCAGAGTTAATTAGTTCATACAAATATGGGTACAAATGTGTTTCAGTGAATACCTCTACCCGTCTCCGGGCAAGCCACTAGACGTGAGACAAATTGATGGGCAGTACGAGTTGTTTACACTTGTGGAAAAAACTATCAAGACAAGGTACATAAAATATTTTAAAATTATTTCTGAGTGTCTAGTCGCAGCATCTAGGGCTGGTAAGTATCTGGCCCAGCATATGCATTGCTATTCAGCGCGGCAATGCAGCCAGTATCTTTGGTATGCTTCTGATTGGTACTTATTTGGATCAGTTGAACTATCTATAGATTGTTTGCAACGGTCTGTAGATAGCTCAACTGTTTCTTATGTATTTTATATGTAAGTACATTTTGTAAATACTGTAATAGTCGTAAGTTTGATTGTGAATAAAACCTTTTTAGGTAAAAACTATTATTCATGTACATTCATGAATAATAGTTTTTACCTAGGTTCTTCCTCATAATGTAGACATAGTAGTTTTTTGTGTCTGATTGTTTCTGTGTATAAATGCATACATTGTTTTCATTTGTTTGTTTATTTACTCCGAGGACTATTCGTGTTGCGTGTCAATCTCACACACGTCCATGAATATTTTGTGCGTAAGGTTATAAATAAAACCACCTACACAATGCCATTGTAAACCAACATTAATATTTATTCCAAATTACAAAACTCTTGAGCCTTAATATCTTAATTCATATTGTTTCAGATTGGTGAATTTAGTAAAAAGTCAACCGCAAGATGATAAACCAGGGGAGTCTTTACTAGCTGGTGCTGTGGCGTTAGGCCTTTGTTTTATTGCACGGGTAAGTTTTGAAATGTTCCAAACGTAAAAAATAAACATTATTTGAGATACACTGCGCGTCAACATCAGCTTTACTGTCGAACAACGCATCATTAGCGCGCAGTTTTTTTTTTATATGTACCTATTTTATCTGCGATCAGTTCGAGAGACTATAAGCAGATGTTTTGTCGTTAGTAGCGTGCAAAGCACCCTTCTGTATTAAGGGGTGCTCTACTTTATAATTGGTCATACAACAGCATGACATCCTTTCTCTTGAGTCGCCGTGTAAGTAGGCCTGGTGAGGTTTTGTGCCAGTTCATTGGGATAGTTTTGCAGTTTGACTTGAGCAGAGCTCCTGATCTCTTCTGATACTGTTTTTATCTTTAGGATGTCATGTAACTCTGCAGTTTTTATGAACCAGGGAGCATTGGAGATGTTTTTAGGACACCAGTATTAGCGCGCAGTGTATCTTAAATGTTATTTAAAGTCACATTTATTCGTGGTCTTCTCCTGCTGTTTTTGGAATTGAATAGCTCTTTACAAGATGCTCCATATCTACATTATAAGTGTATCTGTTTGCAGATGCGACGACAAGCGGCCCCAGGTCTTCGAATGAGCTGTAGAATCCTCATCGTCACTGGAAGCTCAGACACCGCGGCACAGTACATTAATTATATGAACGTGTTCTTCACTGCACAGGTTTATTTTCTTAATCAAATCAAATATTTATTTCGTCCTTACACAAGTCCTTACGTCCAATCACAAGGATCATTTAGAATTGTCTTACATACTAGGTGATTCTAGGTGCCAGTTCCACGCGACCAGAGTCTAGATCTAGAAGAACGGGCAACTTAACTTTTAGGGTTCCATACCCAAAAGGACCGTCTGTTTGTCCGTCCGCCGATGATGTTTTTGTTTTATAGCAATAACAAAATACTAAAAAATAACAAATCAAATATTTATTCATACAAAACCGTGATGTTTGGTACGGTAGAGTACATAAGAACGAAGAAATAACCTTAACAAAATAGAAAACCAAATAGAAGGCGACAACTAAACTTATAATTATTATTACAATAAAAAAAATTAATAATTTAAATTGTCCTATAGCAAAATAAATAACATAAGGTGGGCCATTGTCTTGTTCCATCAGTTAAGTGTATTAACGTTATAGAAAGAAAGAAAAACTCTATTTTGTGTCACAAATAAAACAAAAACATACAATTAAATTAACATATTAACGGGATATTTACCATGATTTGTGAGTTTGATTATTTCCCGATATTTCGTTGCGCAGTTGCATGCGCCATGATCACGGGTCGAACTGAAGTCTTTGCAAGTAGTCCCGTTTATAATGAAAACTATGTTCAAACCCGTGATAGTTTCAAATATTATACATATTAACATATTTGTGACAACTAAACAGGCCACCATTTATAAATTGTATAATATTACAGAAACAGCAAGTGATTATAGATGTATGTTCGTTGGACAAACATCTAAGTCTACTGCAACAAGGCTGTGACATCACTGGAGGATTGTATTTAAAAGTTCCATCATTGGAAGGCCTTCTGCAGTACTTATTGGTGAGTTACTTATCCCCTATCTTATAAAAAGTTGACTTTATGTCATCATTACGTATGCTAATCAATACTTCAAGTCTGCGCTAACTTTTTATAAGATAGACCGTTAAACTTTTCCCTTGTATATCGAGTTTGGGAAAAACCAGCCGCTTTTGAGGTTTCAGATTTGACAGGCGTCACAGCTTAGCTGGTAGTAGCTCTGCCTTCCATGCTGTGGGTCGTGGGTTTGTTTCCCACCCAGAGCAAATGTTTGTGTGATGAACATAAATATTTGTTGTGTCTGGGTGTTTCTATGCATTCTATGGACATACAAAAAAAATATATATAAGTATTCTATCAGCAATCTACATAGTTGCCATAGCTTGCTTAGTTTGGGACTAAAGTGTGTGAAACGTCCGTGAATATTTATTTATATTTAACTGTACTTATATATTTCCAGTGGGTATTTCTCCCCGAGGCTTCAGAACGCACCAAGTTGGTGTTGCCAGGGCGCGGCCGCGTGGACTACCGGGCGGCTTGCTTCTGTCACCGAGAACTGCTCACTATAGGATATGTATGCTCTGTGTGTCTAAGTGGTAAGTTATTTGTAAACCTTGTGGCTAGATGGCTAATCTAAAATGAGTATATACGCTAGAATCCAGGTCTAGTTTCTTACCAGTTCTTCTAGACTCTAGTCGCGACGAACTGGCGTCTAGAATCATCTAGTATGTAAGACGTTTCAAAGTGATCCTTATGATTTTATTGAATAAATGAATTTGAAGTTTGAAGTATGATTTTTGGTTTCACAAAGAATTTAGAGAGTAACTTAACTATTTGGTACCATAATAATTGTAGAATGGGCAATTGGAGAGCGTAGGTCACGACTAAAAACTGCCCTGAGGGTTTTTTTTTTGTTATGGCAATTTTTTTTAGCTCAAAATACTTATGTTTCAAAGTGTTGTATAGTTTTTTCTACAGAGAGACTGTCCGAATTTGAATCTAAATCATTGTTTATTTTGAAATAACTTATCGTTGACATGACCACCATGAACAAAACTAGCGACTTAAAAAGTATTCCAATTTTTTATATTTAGACACTTTAATCACATTGTCATTTTTCTTTCAGTTTTCTGCAAGTTCAGCCCTATCTGCACAACTTGTCAGTAAGTATTTTTTAAACTCATTTATTTATTTCTTATGAACAGAGTAGAATAGAATACATTTTATTAACACAAAAAGAAAAAGATACAACATAATGTAACAGCATAGATAGTATAGTAGAAACTATTATTTTGACGACCGATATGGAGGTTGCGGGTTCGATTCCCGCCTTGGGATAAATGTTTGTACGATCTGCAAATACTTATTCTGGGTGTTCTGGGTATATTATAAAAAAATATATATCTATGTAATGTATTGTATTAAGTATGTCAGTCTTCTAGTACCCATAACACAAGCTCTGCTTAGCTTGGGGCTAGATGATGATGTGTGGATTGTCCAGAATTATTTTTTTATTATTATTATTATGACTAAACTTTTTACGTTGACAAATGAGTAAAATAGTTTTTTTCTTTTCAGTACTGTTTTCAAAATTGGAGGTCCGCTGCCCATTAAACCAAAGAAGAAGAAAATGAAACTTAATTAGGTAAATAATGTTTAAAAATACTTCTAAAAATACTTGTAAATATAGCTTTTAAGAAATATTATTGATATTTTATTTTTAAATTAATATTATTTCCGAAAAGTAACTGTGTGGTCGAAAGGAACTAATAATATTATCACAATATGGTTCAAGCAAATGATTATTTCACCCAGAGCAAATGTTTGTGTGATGTGTATGTATTTACAAAAAAAAATGGTTGTCAGTAAAGTCGGTTTACTGACAAATCGTCAGTAAACCGAATTCGTTGTCACGTTCAACTATCGTCAGTGACGATAGTTGAACGTGACAACGAACGCAAAGGCCGATTGTGCTTCTTTGTCGCTCGTTCCGCGCTCTCGCTTGCACTTCATGGAACGCCTCAGAACGCCTCATGAGTCATGTTTTTTAGTGCGTGCAGCCGGCTCTATCGAATTATAAGACGTTGTCACGTCAATAAAATTATAAAAGTATTCTATCTGCAGTCTAGTTCCACAAGCTTTGCTTAGTTTGGGACTAGAGTGTGATGTGTGAATTGTCTGTGAATTTATTTATTTGTTAGACTATACAACTTCACAACACATAGTACGTACCTACCTTGGAAAGCATCGCATTATAACGGAAATAGAGTCTGTCAAGCGAAAGATGGCCCTGATAAATCGCGGCAAATTCAAAAACTATTAGTATGGCAATACATTAAATAATAGGATAACTTGGAATTACATAATTTGATACTTTGATATTATTCTAAATAAATATACTTACATAATTTTTGATGATGATTATGAATAAGTAGATGATATACTATTGCCATACTAATAGTTTTTGAATTTGCCGCGATTTATCAGGGCCATCTTTCGCTTGACAGACTCTAGCAAATTATTTGCAACTATTATAGTCTGTCGATAAAAACAGATAATTTTAAAGTTTTTTTCAATTTAGGTGTGCCAAGATATATATAATCTTAATTAATTGTTCCTTGATAGCGGTGCTGTTTTGATAATAAAATGGAAGTGGCTTTATTTAGACTAGATCAGATTACATTTTGGTAATTTGCAGTTTATTTTAAAACTGATTCAATGAATTGTCGCGTTTTTTCAATGCCCTTTCGAAAATTATTGCTATCTTATCTTGATTTATATGAGACGTCACAGCTCAGTTGGTAATAGCTCTGCCTTCTTTGCTGTGGGTCGTGGGTTTGAAACTAAGAACAAACATTTATGTGATGGCAAACATTAAGTTATTATGTAATTTGTCTTTATTTACAAAAAAAAATCTATTCGTAATCTAGTGCCCATAGCACAATTTAGGTCATACTTCTAGATGACTTTTTTATATAACTATAAATATATTAAGTGGTAACTACTGCATATGATGCTTTATTGCTACACTGGAATATTTGACAGGCGTCACAGCTCAATTGGTAGTAGCTCTGCCTTCCATGCAGCATGTGGGTCGTGGGTTCGATACCCACCCAGAGTATATGTTTGTGTGATCCATCATCTTGGGACTGTGTTGTCCATAAATATTTATTTAATACACTTACGGCCGGTTTCTGGAAACCCAAATCACGATAGTAATTATTTGATTTTTTCGTTGATCATCGTTCGAGAAACCGGCCGTTACTCAAACATTGATTTTATATTCATCCTACACAACTTTTCTAAAAACTAAATGGTAAAGTAATAACATAAAAAATATAAGTTTCAATCAGTCTTTTTATTCACATACAAAAACCAACAGCGATTCTTATGTCTACAAATACCTTACACTTTATATAATTATATTTTGAATTCACTTAGTCCTAAGAACAAAGTTGAATTAAATTCAAAATTACCTATGAAAACCTAATTAGCGTTATCAAATAAAAAATATCAACTTATAAAACCTACCAGCTTATAACCTAATATACCTTAATTTACTTAACTTTTACTGGGAACGTTATTTATTTATTTTTATTTTATCAATTAATTTATTAAAAAAATACTTGATAATGTATGCTTAAAAAACTTATGTGCTTATGAGCTCTCAAACTTTTCAAATATTACCTACATTTGGCTATTTTGAGTAAGTTCTATCAAGATATTTAAATTTTCGTATGTGCTCCAAATAGCAAATCATTTTACTTAACTTACGACCGGTTTCTCGAACGATGATCAACTGAAAAATCAAATAATTACTATTATGTGTCAAACTCGGATCAATCGTGATTTGGGTTTCCAGAAACCGGCCGTTAGAACCATATTCTGTTTTACTTGATTACATAAGTTTGATTCTTTTGTAGTCTTAAGTTTAGGTTCAGAACGTACCAGTATTTATAAATTTTATAATACACTAGTTTTCCTAATGGGGCGTCTAAACGGGCAATATTTTACGGCAATTTATGTCTGCAATTATTGGCAAACATTGCCCAGCCATCAATAAAACATTTTAGTACATTTTATGGCTGAGCAATCAATTGCAGGCAACATGTTGCAATATGGCTGCAATAGTATGGCCTTTGATTCAGAACCCTTTAATGAGCCACACAAACCAGCAACAATGGCCGACAAAATGTCAAAAAATATGTGGCTATAATGCCGGGCCATCCTTAAAATATTGCATAGTGTGGCTGGTAATGGTGGTAGCAATGTTGCCGGCCACAGTATTGCAGCCACAAATTGCCGTAAAATATAGCCCGTTTAGACGCCCCATAACAGTCACTTATTATATGTTATCTGTTACTTTGACACAATTGTTACGATTTGTCGATTATTTCAAAGGCGTTGTCAATCTCTTCTTCAGGCGATTTGTCAATTATCTCAGTCCTGTTATTTTCTGATGATTCAACTTTAGGCTCTACGCTGATTGATTTTGAGTACATTTTAGCATCTTTTCTGGTGTTGGCGGTTGTTGGTTTGTTGACATGGTATTCTAGTGATTTGGGTCGGTCTGCTGCATGTAAATTCTGAAACATACCGATTTTTTAATTTTATTCGTAATACTAAACGTTCTTGCCAGTTCTTCTAGAGACTGGTCTCGTGGAACTGGCACCTAGAATCACCTATATAAGACGATAAGGTATATAAGACGATTCTATATGATCCTGATTGTGATTTTATTGAATAAAGATATTATTGATTGATTGACTTACCTCCCCTCCATAAACTTCGGCGTTCAACTGCTGCCGTCTCTTGTATGACTGTTTCAGTCTTCCCGACCGCGACATCGAGAGTTTTCGTCTCTCATCCAAAGGTGGAGTCTCTATATCTCCCTCTAACTCGTCTTCGTAGACGTTCCGTCTCTTTTCTGTCGTGAATATAGATTTGATGAACTTTGCCATTATGACGTGGTTATTTCTGAAACTAAAGCTTTTAGTTATTAGTTAATTTGAAATGAAATTGACACTAAAATGTTAGTCACATCTTATTTTTATTATTATATGTATCTGTAATGTTTGTCTTAAATAAATTTAGTTAATTTTTTCAATGATATATGAAAAAGGTAGGTAAAGGTATTTCATAGTGTTGTATAGTCCCAAACTAAGCAAAGCTATGGAAAATAGAACACTGATAGAATACTGCGATATTTTTGTAAATATATTTAAATAGTCACACCCAACTATAGATTTTGTAAATCAGTTTCAGAGTCTCTAATGCTGGAAAAATTATCAAAGTATTCAGACACCTTTTCTACATAGGTATTGTTAAATTTTACTACCCCTGCTTGTGTAATATCTTTTGTCTATGCACTTGTAATATGGTGTTTAATAAATATAATAGTTTTTGAAGCTTAGGGGATTAAAACGAACTTATGTGTAACTTTAGTATGAATGAATGAATGAAAATTCTTTTGCGCACACTTTAAGAAAGACAAGAAAAAACTAGAATGAAATGCACAATGGGCGTTCTTATCGTTAATTGAGCGATTTCTTCCAGACAACATTTGAATGGAGAATAATTTATGGTGTAAAGAAGATCGACTGAGATGCACTAAAAAATATACAAAAAAAAAACTAATCTACTTACTACTAGAAAGTGTACACGGTCATGAATAAAAAATGACCTATGATGTTGCAAATCATCAATAATTAATTTCAATATGCCACGCCATTGACAATGTTTAAATAATTAATTTCAAACTACCACGCCATTAGTGTTAATAAAACAAATAATCTATATTGCAAGGTTGGTAAGTGCATAGTAAAAACATAATCGAGATATGTTATCTATTTCTACGTATGCAATAGTAATAATATGCTTATTGACCAAGATACATACTCTAATTAACCTATTATCTAGTTACTTTGGGATTAACGTCCTAGAATCACCTAGGTGGATGAGAAATGGTACTGATTCGAGTCTGGTACCATTGAAATCCGTTTTTTCAATATACCTACAGGCTTTAAGATGATACCTCTCGCTCTAGCGGAAAGTCAATTTGTTTAGGGTTTTCTTTTTTATTGCGGCTGAACTGTTATATCTTTTACGAGTTTAAGCTATTTTGCGAACATAAACAATAATTTTCTGTGTAACTCTGTATAAATTTTTGAGATTGGTACTTTATATTTGCTGTAAAGCTCCAGAAACTGTTTTGTACAATTTCTGTACAGTTTCTGCACCTTTACAGCAAATATAATCAATCTCAAAAATTGATGAACCTTAAAAAAAATCCCGCTAGAGCGAGAGTACACCAGGTATCAGTTCTAAAGACCATTATTAGAGTATTTTTCGCATACTTTGTGTGATAGTGAACATTGATGATTCTTTTGTGCCTAGATGCAACTGTATCTACTTATATGCATCTACTGAAATTAGTAAAGATAGGTATAAGTATTCTATTAGCAACGTTATGTAGTTCCCAAAGCATAAGCTTTACGTCTAGTCTATATGGCGTAGTGTGAAATGTTAGTTTATATAGCATAGAAGACTTACAACAAAAACTATAAAGCTGTATATAAATAAATGAAAATACAACAACTGTTACCGCTCTTCTAACGTCCATAGAAATCCAACACAATCACAGAAGTAACTTAACAGGGAGATGAAATACACATAGCAACACTCACCTACTGATTAGGTTGTTAGAACGCACCTTTTTGTCGATAACAAAAAAAAACGACTTGAATTTACAAACACTTACTGCAGTACTTTGTAAACGAAACTAATATTTACCATAATTTCATCTGCGCGATAAGATAAAACAATGATATGATATCAACTTATATTGATAAGTAATCGGTATCAGATTAATCGCTATTCTAATTAGAGCTTGCTGTATTTTATTGCAAACTTTAAAGTCACATATATGTTGCATTTTGGTATAATACCTATTGTTAATCTTAAGCCCGGTAATCTTATTGCTTTGGCACACCAAGATAAGTCATAATCGAATGTAATAGGTAGCAATAAAAATAGTAATATTAACGAACATACGATGTATTTAGGTACATAATTCTGCAGCTATATATTGATGATCGCATTGTTGTGTGCTTGTTTAAAGGTTATAGATACCGGTAATGAGAATCGGTCAAATAACCAAACATTTTAATTCTAATATCTAACCAAATATTAGGTGGCCCTAAGTATTACGCTTTTTAAATAATTGAAATCCATCATATAATAAAGATATAAAAGTGTTCTTTGTCTGTCTTAAAACGCGCGTATAAAGGCCCCACACTCGCTGTAAAGGCTGGTTTATACAGGGTCAGTAGACAAGTCAGTCGCAGCAACAATGTTGGCGCCGCGACTGACTTTAACTGTTTACATGAAGTAAGTAGTAGTGGTGCGTTTCTCACGGTGAGCACACGTGTGTGAAGTCAGTGGGGAAAATGAATTCGCGAAAACAACTGAAACGACGATTTAATTATTTGTTGAAAAAATTATCAATTTTGCTGTTGAATGAGTTAATAGAAATGATGGAAAATGAGATAACTAAAAATAACCGACATTTGTTGAGCCATATTTTGCAACGTTGTTGAACGCATTTCTTTATTGCGGTAATTTAGGGATTTAATATCCCAAAGGCACTCGTTTTCGCCATATAATTGCACCAATTTTAAGGTTTCGTCTTCGTTAAGCTTACGCGTTATTTTTATCGCCAGCGAAAAAAACGTGGTCACTCTACAACGCAGCGGCAGTGACTAACCACGCACTGACTTGTTTGTTTACACGGGGTTTATTTGGCTGACGCGGCGGTGCGCGGGTTGCCAACTGACTTTAAAATATTCGTGTCCGAATATTCAAGTCACCGCTGACTTCAACCCACTGTACTGACTTCAAATCAGTTCACACAGGGTTTTTTTCGGGTCAGCACTGACTTGCGTCGAATTTGAAGTCAGTTACTGACCCTGTATAAACCAGCCTTAACGTCATCCGGCATAGGTACCTAATGCTGGATAATCCACACAACATCATCTAGCCCCAAGCTAAGCAGAGCTTGTGTTACGGGTACTAGAAGACTGACACACTTACTTAATACAATACAATACATTACATAAAAAGATATTTTGTATTATACCTACATATAAAATACCCAGAACACCCGGAATAAATATTTGCAGATCGTACAAACATTTATCCCAGGGCGTGAATCGAACCTTCAACCTCCGTGTTGCAGGCAGAGCTTCGCCCGCCGCTCCACATCGGTCATTTAATCATTTAATATAAGCTGGACTTTATTGTGTCATATTCAAACCGATCTTTATCGTAAAGCCCGAATTAGGTAAGTAGATAAATTTTTATCATTCGGTGACCTAATCTTAGTGATGTCTAGTCACTAAGATTAGGTGCACTAACTAAGATTATGTACCTACTTATTGTATACGAAAGGTCTATGCGCACTAAACATTAGTGTATCTTTATAAAAACTAAAAGGGTAACTGGTAAGGTATTCTTTTAATCTTTTGGCAAAAATATTTTTGAACGCTTTAGTACTAACACTTTTTTTCTAGAGTGCGTGAAGGAACTCTTAAAAAAATAATATAAATAAAATTTAACTTTCAAATAATTTTGGTAATTAGATGATAGGAAATGTACAACTTTAAAATAAATAGTTTTAATAACTTGTCTCGCCTGTCCATATGTAGGTACTTGACAACTTAATAAAACTTAACAATATAAATAACTCCAAATAAGACTGATAGCTGATAATACCCGTCGCGGGAATATTCCTTGAGAAAAATATAAGGTTAGTCAGAGCCATGTCAACATTTGGATAAGTTCATATTTATTGGTCTTTACCTATGAAATTGCCGTTCTGCAGTACTGGCCATTTCAAACCAAAATAATTTTTGTTTGGCTAAGAATTATAATTTCTAACTAATTTTATTTTAAAAACATGTTTTTTTTTTCTAAAAATAGTCATTTGTTTATTGATTAGTGTTACATTTTCATCGCATTTCAATCTTTTTCGTAATCATGGATACGTTAAAAATTCGAGTAATTATGGAATATGAGTAGGTACCGTCGTGGCAGCAACGCGGCACAAGCGGCACGCAACATCAACGACGTTTACGGAGCTAACACTACAAACCAACGCAACACCTGTTATTGGTTTCTCGCTTCCGTTTTGGAAATTTCGACCTGAAAAATGAGCCTCACGGTCGTCCGAAGACTTTGGTCGACAATGACGAATTAAAGGCGATTGTGGAAGCTTATGATACACAATCTACGGCTGAATTAGCAGCAGCTTTCAACGTTAGCGTCAAAACAATATTGGTCCATTTGCGTCAAATTGGCAAGGTAAAAAAGCCTTACGAATGGGTGCCCCACGAACTCAATGATCGCCAGCGCGAAGTACGCGTCGAGACGAGCCTTTCACTGCTCAACAGACACACAAATGAAGGAATTTTGAACCGCATGTTACCTGCGATGAAAAATGGATTCTGTTTGATAACCACAAGCGCTCAGCAAGATGGTTGGATCCTGGTTCAGTACCTAAACAATGCCCTAAACGAAAACTTACCCCTAGAAAAGTGATGGTCACTGTTTGGTGGTCTAGCGCCGGTGTGATTCATCACAGCTCTCTCCAAACGGGGTGAGCATTACTGCAGATGTGTACTGTGAAGAACTGATCACAATGATGGAGAAGCTGGCACATCTCCAACCAGCATTGGTCAATCGCTCGTCTCCGCTGCTCCTGCACGACAACGCGCGACCTCATACTGCACAGCAGGCGGTCTCCAAGTTGCAAGAACTGGGGTTGAAAGCTCTCTGTCATCCATCCTACTCACCAGACCTTGCGCCTACAGACTACTACTTTTTCCAGAATTTGGATAACTTCTAGGCGGGAAAAACTTCAATACCCGAGAGGCAGTACAAAATGCCTTTGAAGAATTTGTTGCCTCCCGTCCAGCTGATTTCTTTAAGAAGGGCATCAATAACCTGCCACTGTGTTGGCAAAGATGCATTGATTGCATGGATAATTACTTCGATTAATACAAATAAAAAATACATGAAAAAAAATCGTTTCAATTTCTTCATACAAAACGGTAATTTCATAGGTAATGTACGACTAGCGCACAGGTTACGCTTCCAAATAAGGTCGAGGATAGGAATCTCCCTTTTCAAAAAAACACTCGGATAAGATTGAATCAATCACATTTAGAGATTTATTGAATAATCAAAATCCGGGTGTATACAATTTGCTTGCTTGTACCGCAGGTAAAGATGCATTAAAACTAATGTTTACTCGTAGAATGCCGTGAGTTTTCGTCAGCGCGTTTCAGCAATAGCGCTCACTGATCAGCGCCATCTAGTTAGTTTTTAGTTAAACATTCCGCCCACCAAGGACGAATGACGACACTTTGTCCTTAATAAATGGAACCGCCCACCATTGCGCTATGAATTTAAACAATCACAAGATAAAAACCAGACCAAAAAGAAAACAAGAAACTCCACGGCATACACGTTACAATCCCAAGTTAAGTTAAAAACATATAGTTCTAAATTGTTCCTTATGTTTAGGTAAATGTCCATCACTCGATCTTAAAATTAACACTGCACTGAAACTACTACAAAGAAAAAACTTATGATAAGACTATTTAGTTTACAGGTAGAACACACAATTACGAAGTGGGTCTTTTTATTACATTGTTGTTTTTGGTGCGCAGAGATACAACCCTAGTTAGATTGTCAGCCCCTTGATGTTTTACAACCACCCGACCAAGCAGCCATCGAGCAGGTGGCAGGTCTGCTTCTTTAATGAGCACTAAGTCTCCAATGTTTGGCTCTGGAGTCTGATTTGACCATTTATAACGATGCACTAAGGTCGTTAAGTATTCTTGTGACCAGCGCCTCCAAAACGTTTGCATCATACGTTGTGTTAATTGCCATCTACGTAAACTACCAATGTTTGATGATTCGAAATTGTAATCTGGGACAGTTAATAGAGATTCCCCCACTAGGAAATGTCCAGGGGTTAAAGCATTAAAACCCTCCGATTCGGTATCTGCCCGTGATAAAGGCCGTGAATTTAAACACGCCTCGATTTGCCCCAGAATAGTTGATAACTCCTCGTAAGTTAATGTTGTTTCTCCGATTACTCTTTTTAAGTGAAATTTTACCGCCTTCACTCCGGCCTCCCACAATCCCCCAAAGTTTGGTGAAAGTGGAGGTATAAAGTGCCATGTCGTGCCTGAACTAGCTAAACTGTCAGCTATCTCTGTCGCTATCGCAGATTTTTCTGCGGAGAACATACTGGCTAGTTCCCTGGAAGCGCCCACAAAGTTAGTTCCATTATCGCTCCAGATATCTGTGCAAAAACCTCTGCGAGACACGAATCTCTTGAATGCGGCCAGAAAACCTTGAGTTGTTAGGTCACTAACCACTTCGATATGCACAGCTTTTGTTGACATACAGACAAACAGACATATGTAACCTTTGTAGGCGTGATGCCCACGACCCTTAGATGTCCGTATGTTGATTGGACCAGCATAATCCACTCCGCTACACTTAAAAGGTCTAGTTGGCGTAACTCTGGCAGTAGGAAGTTGTCCCATCAGTTGCGTAGATGAGACCGCGTTATACCGTGTGCACTTGACACACTTTCTGACATGAGCCTTCACTAGATCTTTAGCGCCAAGAATCCAGAATTTTGATCTCAAGTAGGTCAGCATGAGTTGAGGACCTCCGTGGAGTGTTTTCTCATGAGCGTCCGCTACCATCAAATGCGTCAACACTGACTTTTTTGGGATCAAAATCGGATGTTTCTGATCTTCAGTTAAAGACGACCTGTCTAGCCGTCCTCCTACCCTTAATATTTTGTTACTATCTAAGAATGGGTTTAATGATTTTAATGGACCCTTGAGCTTTGTTGATTTTCCATTATCCCTGTCCCCCAATCCTGATATCTCCTCGCTGAAATTTTCCTTCTGACATTGTCTTACACACACTTCTACTGTTTCTCTTAATTCTTTACTTGATAAAAACCCGTTTTCTCTGTATACTTTCCGCTTTAAAAATCTTCTGCAATATGCTAAAACCCGAATCATCCTACTCATGTTTGAAAACCTTTCCCAAAACGACTCTTGCTTTGTTACCAAATGAACTTTAATTTCTTCTATATCTGTCTCTTCGTTTGGTAATCTGTGATATGTGACGTTACTCTCATGCAAAATGTCTGGACCCTTAAACCATAATTTGTTATCTCCAAGTTCTGTTGCTTTCAGGCCTCGTGATGCACAATCCGCTGGGTTTTGTTTTGATCTTATATGTGACCATTGCTGGGCGTCAATTGTTGTTAAGATTTCAGAGACTCTGTTGGCCACAAATGTCTGCCAACGGCTCGGATGACTATTTAGCCATGCCAGCACTATCGTTGAGTCCGTCCAAGCGTGTATGTGGTCCCGTTCGATGTTCATCATTTCTGCTACTTCTACCAACAACCTCGTTACCAAAACAGCTCCACACAGCTCTAATCTTGGGATCGACACTTGTTTAATCGGTGCAACCTTCGTTTTCGCCGTGACTAAATTTACATGGATCTGCCCTTGCTCATCAACTACACGCATATATACTGCTGCGGCATACGCTATCTTTGATGCATCCGAAAATCCATGCAGCTCGACCAGCCTATTCTTCTCAGACGTTTGGATCCAACGCGGTATGTGTAATGTTGATAAATTCGGTAAGTCTTTTCGGTAAGCCAACCACTCTTCTAATATTTTGCTTGGTACAACTTCATCCCATCCTGTTCCTGAAATCCATAGCTTTTGTATGATAGCTTTTGCGACTATCACACAAGGTGCAACCCATCCTAAAGGATCAAATAATCGCGCAATGTCTGATACAATTTTTCTTTTTGTTACAGGTTCCTGCATCTCCGTCAACGTCACCGTGTACTGAAAGGCATCGATCGTCCGATTCCAGGTAAGCCCAAGTAGTTTCATCACCTCGTCCTCTTTTAGTTGCAATCCTTTTTCCTCTTCAATACCTTGTCCAGTTTGCTTTATCTTTTCTAACACCTCTTCACTATTGCTCGACCATTTCTGTAGCTTGAATCCTCCCTTAGCTAACAACTCATTCATCTCTTTGTAAATGTTCATTGCTGTTTTCACATTTTCGCAACCCGTGAGTAGATCATCCATATAGAAATCGCTTTTTACTTTTGCAGCTGCAGCTGGGTACTCTGCTCCTTCGTCGTGTGCCACCTGCTGAAGTACCTTGACTGCCAAGTATGGTGCTGATGCCGTACCAAATGTTATTCTCAGCAGACGAAGTTCTTCTGTTTTTATCGCCGCTTGATCAGTTTTCCACAGTATTCGCTGAAAATCCACATCTCTTGCTGCTACTTTTACCTGCCTATACATTTTTACAATGTCCGCCGACAAGCAAATACGATGTCTTCTCCAGTTGATCAATAGATGTCGGAGTTCCGGTTGTAAGGTAGGTCCTACCATTAGCAGATCGTTTAATGATACACCATTTTCTCCTTTACAGGACGCGTCAAAGACAATCCGCACTTTGGTTGTGTCTTTATCATTCCTGATGACAGCGAAATGAGCCAGGTACGTTGCTTTAGTATTTTTAGTTTCATCCCCGGGTATTCTTTCCATATGCCCTAGCTGCATGTATTCGTCAATGACTTCTTTGTACTTAACTTTCAACTCATTGTCTTTGCTAAGCTTTGCTAACAGTAGATTTAACCTTCTCTGTGCTATCCTTTTTGTGTTTTCTGCTTTCAGGTCCAGCTCTTCAGATTTAAACGGCAGCCGAACTATGTACCGCCCTTCTTCATCCCTCATAGTTGTTTCTGCGAAGAACTTTTCACATTGCTTTTCTTCTTCGGTAAGTATTGAATTTTTGTTCATCTTAGGCTCAGCTTCTATTTCCCAAAATCGCTTAAGTTGCATATCTTCCACGCATGTGTGCATAGATATTAGTTTCCCTTTCTCTTCGTTATTCGCTTGATCCGACACTATCCCAGATAGAATCCACCCGAGAGTGGTATTCTGTGCTAAAAGTGTCCCCATTAGATTTTTCTTTATTCCCGCTTGCACCACCTGACCATAAACTGCAGCACCGAGCAGTAAATCTATTTTGTTAGGTACATCATATTTAGGGTCAGCTAGTGGAATGTTGCCTAAAATCCAGTCCGCCGCAACCACCTTCTTGCTTGGAAGAAGCGTAGTTATAGATTTCAACACATAGACGTTTAGATTTAGACTAACATCATTGTATAAAGATTTTATTGTTATGTTTACCATTGAATTAGAAGAAGTATTTGTGCCTCCTCCTAACCCTGAGATCACTCCCCGTATTGGAATCCTTTTCAGGCCCAAATATTGAGCAGTTGCTTCGGTGACAAAGGATGCTTGTGATCCTTGGTCCAACAACGCCCTGATGATACGAGTGTCTCCGTTGCTAGATTGTGCTCTTACGAGCGCCGTTGCTAATAGGACCTGGCTGCTAGGAGCCATTCCTCCTGATGCGAAACAAACTACTGGAGCAGCTGTTTCCCCTGATACATTTCCCGTGTTTGAACCTTCCCCTTCTATTTGGTGACTTTCTGACTCCGCGCTAGTAGGATGCAGGTACGTATGATGCCTACGTCGGCATTTACGACAACTCATAAAACTTCGACACTGCATGGCCCTATGGTTATCTCCCAAACAGTTGAAACATATTTGGTTCTTTTCAACGAAATCTCGCCTGGCTTGTACCTCTGCGCTCACAAAGTCCTTGCAATGAACTAGTTTATGTGGTCCCTTACAAAATTTACATGACACATTTGTGTTTGATTCCTCTGATACATGAAATGATTTTTGTGGATGTTGTGGTTTACTTTTGTTCCGGTTTGACCCCGAGTCTACGAACTCCAGAGCGCGGAAACGGTTAATTAAAAACTCTTCAAATGCTTTCCACGTCGGAAGAAGCGTTGTGTTTGCGCTTTGTAGTTCCCACTGCTTTCGAGACTCATGGTCTAACCTTAACGCTGTTATATAAACAATGATAGTGTCCCATCCAGATACATCCACCCCTAGACTAGTAAGACCACCTAAACATTCAGACGTGGTATCAAGTAGTTCCCTAATAGACTTAGAAGACTCAGTAGTCGAAGTAGGTTGAGCGAGCAATCTTTTAAGTATAGTGTTGCATAAGTACCTTTTGTTGTTATATCTCGCTTCTAACACCTCCCAACATCGCTGATAGTTATCTGCAGTAAGACTAATATGTCTAACCAGTTGTTCTGCCTCACCGCTCAATAAACCCTTCAAATACTGCATCTTCTGTACCTCTTCCATCTCTGAATTATGGACTAACGACACGAACAGGTCGCGAAACGCACTCCATTCCTGATAGGTTCCGGAGAACTTCGGAATAGTTATCTTTGGAAGTTTAGCATTTGTTCCCTTCTGAATACTATTGTTACTAGGGTTCGATTCGATGTTTCGTTTCGGTTCTTTAACAAATCTTGACAACGATTCTTTCAAGTCGCACTTATAATCGAGATAGATTTCCTCAGTTTCACTATACACATCTTTTTGCATATAAGAAGAATCCTTTAGTTCAGATGGAACTTCACATGATTTTATAATGTCGGAATGATTTTTCACAAACGACAACCATGACTCTTCTAGTGCATACAGTCTTGACTCGACATAATATTTAGTTACACGCTCTTTTGGCGACTTTTTAAAATTACTTCTAGATTTAGTTATACGTTCTTTAGTGTCTTCTTGAAGATACAGAAGTGATTCCATGCTTAAGACTTAACCAAAAAACAATGTTATAAATTTGAAAAAAAAGTGCAAAATTTTTCTAAGTGTTTGAAAAGTTACAAATACAAATTAAAATTTGGGCATAGGTTCCCCGTCTGAACGTTTTTCTTAAAATTATTCTAAGTCTATGGATTAGTGAATTTACAAATTACAAGTTAATTTAGTTAAGCAAATAGAGTTCAAAATAGCCAAGTTCATTCACTGTGTAAATAATAGTTCAAGTTTAACATCACCAAATTTCTGCGCTGATGATCCCTGCCTGCGGCTGTTTGAATGTGGTTCCTTTGCTGCTGGCTGCGTGTACCAAGCTGCCCTGAGCTTGGTCTAGGCTAGCCACCCTTCCTCCGTGTGCTGATGATGATGAGCTTAATTCCCTCCTGAATTAGCTCCCCTTGTCTCAATATGACGTCACACGTTCTTCCTTATTTGAAAACCCCGCCAAATAGATACGCTCGTCCGTTACGTCACACGATTGATGTGCGACAATATTCGACCGAACCCGACTCGAAGGACCAGAATGTACGACTAGCGCACAGGTTACGCTTCCAAATAAGGTCGAGGATAGGAATCTCCCTTTTCAAAAAAACACTCGGATAAGATTGAATCAATCACATTTAGAGATTTATTGAATAATCAAAATCCGGGTGTATACAATTTGCTTGCTTGTACCGCAGGTAAAGATGCATTAAAACTAATGTTTACTCGTAGAATGCCGTGAGTTTTCGTCAGCGCGTTTCAGCAATAGCGCTCACTGATCAGCGCCATCTAGTTAGTTTTTAGTTAAACAGGTAAAGACCTATTATAAGTATTATTATATGTTTTTAAAAGTGACGTTTGGAAATTACAGGCTATTTCTTCTTTGTGGCTTGTGGCGACATCATAACACAAAAAATGATTTCATATAGCTGTCCTCGGTGTAGTTGGGTATGTGATGCCCGCGGTGTACTGGGGTATGTGGTGCCCGCGGTATACTTGGGTATGTGGTGCTCGCGGTGTAGTTGGGTATGTGATGCCCGCGGTGTAATTGGGTATGTGGTGCCCGCGGTGTACTAGGGTATATGGTGCCCGCTGCGTACTAGGGTATGTGATGCCCGCGGTGTACTTGGGTATGTGATGCCCGCAGTGTACTAGAGTATATGATGCCCGCGGTGTAGTTGGGTATGTGATGCCCGCGGTGTACTAGGGTATGTGGTGCCCGCGGTGTAGTTGGGTATGTGATGCCCGCGGTGTACTGGGGTATGTGGTGCCCGCGGTGTACAAGGGTATGTGGTGCCCGCGGTGTAGTTTGGTATGTGATGCCCGCGGTGTACTGGGGTATGTGGTGCCCGCGGTGTACTAGGGTATGTGGTGCCCGCGGTGTACTAGGGTATGTGGTGCCCGCGGTGTAGTTGGGTATGTGATGCCCGCGGTGTACTAGGGTATGTGGTGCCCGCGGTATACTTGGGTATGTGGTGCCCGCGGTGTACTAGGGTATGTGATGCCCGCGGTGTACTTGGGTATGTGGTGCCCGCGGTGTAATAGGGTATGTGGTGCCCGCGGTGTACTAGGGTATGTGGTGCCCGCGGTGTAGTTGGGTATGTGATGCCCGCGGTGTACTGGGGTATGTGGTGCCCGCGGTGTACTAGGGTATGTGTTGCCCGCGGTGTAGTTGGGTATGTGATGCCCGCGGTGTACTAGGGTATGTGATGCCCGCGGTGTACTAGGGTATGTGGTGCCCGCGGTGTAGTTGGGTATGTGATGCCCGAGGTGTACTTGGGTATGTAGTGCTCGCGGTGTACTAGGGTATGTGATGCCCGCGGTGCACTTGGGACTTGGGTATGTGGTGCCCGCGGTGTAGTTGGGTATGTGATGCCCACGGTGTACTAGGGTATGAGGTGCCCGCGGTATACTTGGGTATGTGGTGCCCGCGGTGTACTAGGGTATGTGATGCCCGAGGTGTACTGGGGTATGTGGTGCCCCATCACATACCCTAGTGCCCGCGGTATACTTGGGTATGTGGCGCCCGCGGTGTAGTAAGGTATGTGGTGCCCGCGGTGTACTTGGGTATGTGATGCCCGCGGTGTAGTTGAATATGTGGTGATGCCCGCGGTGTAGTTGGGTATGTGGTGCCCGCGGTGTACTAGGATATGTGGTGCCCGCGGTGTACTGGGGCATGTGGTGCCCGCGGTGTACTAGGGTATGTGATGCCCGCGGTGTACTTGGGTATGTGGTGCCCGCGGTGTAATAGGGTATGTGGTGCCCGCGGTGTACTAGGGTATGTGGTGCCCGCGGTGTAGTTGGGTATGTGATGCCCGCGGTGTACTGGGGTATGTGGTGCCCGCGGTGTACTAGGGTATGTGGTGCCCGCGGTGTAGTTGGGTATGTGATGCCCGCGGTGTACTAGGGTATGTGATGCCCGCGGTGTACTAGGGTATGTGGTGCCCGCGGTGTAGTTGGGTATGTGATGCCCGAGGTGTACTTGGGTATGTAGTGCTCGCGGTGTACTAGGGTATGTGATGCCCGCGGTGCACTTGGGACTTGGGTATGTGGTGCCCGCGGTGTAGTTGGGTATGTGATGCCCACGGTGTACTAGGGTATGAGGTGCCCGCGGTATACTTGGGTATGTGGTGCCCGCGGTGTACTAGGGTATGTGATGCCCGAGGTGTACTGGGGTATGTGGTGCCCGCGGTGTACTAGGGTATGTGATGCCCGCGGTGTACTGGGGTATGTGGTGCCCGCGGTGTACTAGGGTATGTGGTGCCCGCGGTGTAGTTGGGTATGTGATGCCCGCGGTGTACTGGGGTATGTGGTGCTCGCGGTGTACTAGGGTATATGTGGCGCCCGCGGTGTAGTACGGTATGTGGTGCCCGCGGTGTACTAGGGTATGTGATGCCCGCGGTGTAGTTGGGTATGTGGTGCCCCATCACATACCCTAGTGCCCGCGGTATACTTGCGTATGTGGCACCCGCGATGTAGTACGGTATGTGGTGCCCGCGGTGTACTAGGGTATGTGATGCCCGCGGTGTAGTTGGGTATGTGGTGCCCGCGGTGTACTAGGATATGTGGTGCCCGCGGTGTACTAGGGTATGTGGTGCCCGCGGTGTACTAGGGTATGTGATGCCCGCGGTGTACTAGGGTATGTGGTGCCCGCGGTGTAGTTGGGTATGTGATGCCCGAGGTGTACTTGAAATGTAGTGCTCGCGGTGTACTAGGGTATGTGATGCCCGCGGTGCACTTGGGACTTGGGTATGTGGTGCCCGCGGTGTAGTTGGGTATGTGATGCCCGCGGTGTACTAGGGTATGAGGTGCCCGCGGTATACTTGGGTATGTGGTGCCCGCGGTGTACTAGGGTATGTGATGCCCGAGGTGTACTTGGGTATGTGGTGCCCGCGGTGTAATAGGGTATGTGGTGCCCGCGGTGTACTAGGGTATGTGATGCCCGCGGTGTACTTGGGTATGTGATGCCCGCGGTGTACTAGGGTATGTGGTGCCCGCGGTATACTTGGGTATGTGGCGCCCGCGGTGTAGTTAGGTATGTGATGCCCGCGGTGTACTAGGGTATGTGGTGCCCGCGGTGTACTTGGGTATGTGGTGCCCGCGGTGTAATAGGGTATGTGGTGCCCGCGGTGTACTAGGGTATGTGGTGCCCGCGGTGTAGTTGGGTATGTGATGCCCGCGGTTTACTTGGGTATGTGATGCCCGCGGTGTACTAGGGTATGTGGTGCCCGCGGTGTACTTGGGTATGTGATGCCCGCGGTGTACTAGGGTATGAGGTGCCCGCGGTGTAGTTGGGTATGTGATGCCCGAGGTGTACTTGAAATGTAGTGCTCGCGGTGTACTAGGGTATGTGATGCCCGCGGTGCACTTGGGACTTGGGTATGTGGTGCCCGCTGTGTAGTTGGGTATGTGATGCCCGCGGTGTACTAGGGTATGAGGTGCCCGCGGTATACTTGGGTATGTGGTGCCCGCGGTGTACTAGGGTATGTGATGCCCGAGGTGTACTTGGGTATGTGGTGCCCGCGGTGTAATAGGGTATGTGGTGCCCGCGGTGTACTAGGGTATGTGGTGCCCGCGGTGTAGTTGGGTATGTGATGCCCGCGGTTTACTTGGGTATGTGATGCCCGCGGTGTACTAGGGTATGTGGTGCCCGCGGTGTACTTGGGTATGTGATGCCCGCGGTGTACTAGGGTATGAGGTGCCCGCGGTGTAGTTGGGTATGTGATGCCCGAGGTGTACTTGAAATGTAGTGCTCGCGGTGTACTAGGGTATGTGATGCCCGCGGTGCACTTGGGACTTGGGTATGTGGTGCCCGCGGTGTAATTGGGTATGTGATGCCCGCGGTGTACTAGGGTATGAGGTGCCCGCGGTATACTTGGGTATGTGGTGCCCGCGGTGTAATAGGGTATGTGGTGCCCGAGGTGTACTGTGGTATGTGGTGCCCGCGGTGTACTAGGGTATGTGATGCCCGAGGTGTACTTGGGTATGTGGTGCCCGCGGTGTAATAGGGTATGTGGTGCCCGCGGTGTACTAGGGTATGTGGTGCCCGCGGTGTACTAGGGTATGTGATGCCCGCGGTGTACTAGGGTATGTGGTGCCCGCGGTGTAGTTGAAATGTAGTGCTCGCGGTGTACTAGGGTATGTGATGCCCGCGGTGCACTTGGGACTTGGGTATGTGGTGCCCGCTGTGTAGTTGGGTATGTGATGCCCGCGGTGTACTAGGGTATGAGGTGCCCGCGGTATACTTGGGTATGTGGTGCCCGCGGTGTACTAGGGTATGTGATGCCCGAGGTGTACTTGGGTATGTGGTGCCCGCGGTGTAATAGGGTATGTGGTGCCCGCGGTGTACTAGGGTATGTGGTGCCCGCGGTGTAGTTGGGTATGTGATGCCCGCGGTGTACTGGGGTATGTGGTGCCCGCGGTGTACAAGGGTATGTGGTGCCCGCGGCAAAGTTTGGTATGTGATGCCCGCGGTGTACTGGGGTATGTGGTGCCCGCGGTGTACTAGGGTATGTGGTGTCCGCGGTGTAGTTGGGTATGTGATGCCCGCGGTATACTTGGGTATGTGGTGCCCGCGGTGTAGTTGGGTATGTGATGCCCGCGGTATACTTGGGTATGTGGTGCCCGCGGTGTACTAGGGTATGAGGTGCCCGCGGTATACTTGGGTATGTGGTGCCCGCGGTGTACTAGGGTATGTGATGCCCGAGGTGTACTTGGGTATGTGATGCCCACGGTATACTTGGGTATGAGATGACCTCGGTGTAGTTGGGTATGTGGTGCCCCATCACATACCCTAGTGCCCGCGGTATACTTGGGTATGTGGCACCCGCGATGTAGTACGGTATGTGGTGCCCGCGGTGTACTAGGGTATGTGATGCCCGCGGTGTAGTTGGGTATGTGGTGCCCGCGGTGTACTAGGATATGTGGTGCCCGCGGTGTACTAGGGTATGTGGTGCCCGCGGTGTACTAGGGTATGTGATGCCCGCGGTGTACTAGGGTATGTGGTGCCCGCGGTGTAGTTGAAATGTAGTGCTCGCGGTGTACTAGGGTATGAGATGCCCGCGGTGCACTTGGGACTTGGGTATGTGGTGCCCGCTGTGTAGTTGGGTATGTGATGCCCGCGGTGTACTAGGGTATGAGGTGCCCGCGGTATACTTGGGTATGTGGTGCCCGCGGTGTACTAGGGTATGTGATGCCCGAGGTGTACTTGGGTATGTGGTGCCCGCGGTGTAATAGGGTATGTGGTGCCCGCGGTGTACTAGGGTATGTGGTGCCCGCGGTGTAGTTGGGTATGTGATGCCCGCGGTGTACTGGGGTATGTGGTGCCCGCGGTGTACAAGGGTATGTGGTGCCCGCGGCAAAGTTTGGTATGTGATGCCCGCGGTGTACTGGGGTATGTGGTGCCCGCGGTGTACTAGGGTATGTGGTGTCCGCGGTGTAGTTGGGTATGTGATGCCCGCGGTATACTTGGGTATGTGGTGCCCGCGGTGTAGTTGGGTATGTGATGCCCGCGGTATACTTGGGTATGTGGTGCCCGCGGTGTAGTTGGGTATGTGGTGCCCGCGGTGTACTAGGGTATGTGGTGCCCGCGGTGTACTAGGGTATGTGATGCCCGCGGTGTACTAGGGTATGTGGTGCCCGCGGTGTAGTTGAAATGTAGTGCTCGCGGTGTACTAGGGTATGTGATGCCCGCGGTGCACTTGGGACTTGGGTATATGGTGCCCGCTGTGTAGTTGGGTATGTGATGCCCGCGGTGTACTAGGGTATGAGGTGCCCGCGGTATACTTGGGTATGTGGTGCCCGCGGTGTACTAGGGTATGTGATGCCCGAGGTGTACTTGGGTATGTGGTGCCCGCGGTGTAGTTGGGTATGTGATGCCCGCGGTATATTTGGGTATGTGGTGCCCGCGGTGTAGTTGGGTATGTGGTGCCCGCGGTGTACTAGGGTATGTGGTGCCCGCGGTGTACTAGGGTATGTGGTGCCCGCGGTATACTTGGGTATGTGGTGCCCGCGGTGTACTAGGGTATGTGATGCCCGCGGTGTACTTGGGTATGTGATGCCCGCGGTGTACTAGGGTATGTGGTGCCCGCGGTATACTTGGGTATGTGATGCCCGCGGTTTACTTGGGTATGTGATGCCCGCGGTGTACTAGGGTATGTGGTGCCCGCGGTGTACTTGGGTATGTGATGCCCGCGGTGTACTAGGGTATGAGGTGCCCGCGGTGTAGTTGGGTATGTGGTGCCCGAGGTGTACTTGAAATGTAGTGCTCGCGGTGTACTAGGGTATGTGATGACTAAATCTTGTTGACTAAATCTTGTGACTAAATCTTGTTGATTCTACTGTCTTCTTAGGCCTTAATATTGATTCGAAATTGCAATGGGCTCCACATATTGGAACGCTTGCTGGTAGGCTGAGCTCAGCTGCTTATGCTGTTCGTACGATAAGATGGCTCACCGATGAAACGACAGCTAGGTTGGTTTATTTCAGTTACTTCCATAGTGTGATGTCATATGGTATACTTCTCTGGGGTAAAGCAGCTGATATACAAACTATATTTGTTTTGCAAAAACGGGCTATACGTGCCATTTATAAGATGAAACCGCGGGATTCGTTGAGGGAGCGGTTTGGGGAGATTGGTATTCTAACAGTAATTTCACAATATATTTATGAAATCTTATTGTACACTCATAAAAATAAAGATAGCTTTATGAAAAAGTGTGAGGTTCATGGTGTGAACACTAGAGGCAAATATAAATTGTGCGTTCCTGGGTTCCGGCTTTGGAGGGTGAGTGGGTCGTTTGTGGGGGGTGCCGTGCGTTTTTATAATAAGCTCCCCGAAAATGCAACAAAACTCTCAGTTAGAAAATTTAAAACATACATTAAACATAATCTTGTAAAAAAGGCGTATTATACCTTAGACAGCTATATTAATGACAAAACTGCATGGCCTGATGTCGCTCCACCCGTCAACAGCAAATTTGTCGATTTATGATACTAGTAATGTTCTCTTGCCTTGCTTATGTACTTTGTAGTATATTTGTTTCTGAAGCGAAGCGTGTGCTGTCTTTTTGATTTACGTATAGCTTTATTATACTTCTTTTTTTGTTTTTTAAACTCATTAGTGTATCATTACTAAGTTAAATTGACACCGCACTGAAACTTCAGTACTTAATTTAGTTTAATTGTAATTCTTTGTAAGAAGGATCATATAAAAAAACGGTAGGAACCAGGCCGTAAGTTTCTTGCCCGTTCTTCTAGGCTCTGGTCGCGTGGAACTGGCACCTAGAATCACCTAGTATGTAAGACGATTCTAAATGATCCTTGTGATTTTACTGAATAAAGTAATTTTTGACTTTGACTTTGACTTTGATGCCCGCGGTGCACTTGGGACTTGGGTATGTGGTGCCCGCGGTGTAGTTGGGTATGTGATGCCCGCGGTGTACTAGGGTATGAGGTGCCCGCGGTATACTTGGGTATGTGGTGCCCGCGGTGTACTAGGGTATGTGATGCCCGAGGTGTACTTGGGTATGTGGTGCCCGCGGTGTAATAGGGTATGTGGTGCCCGCGGTGTACTAGGGTATGTGGTGCCCGCGGTATACTTGGGTATGTGGTGCCCGCGGTGTACTAGGGTATGTGATGCCCGCGGTGTACTTGGGTATGTGTTGCCCGCGGTGTACTAGGGTATGTGGTGCCCGCGGTGTAGTTGAGTATGTGATGCCCACGGTATACTTGGGTATGAGATGACCTCGGTGTACTTGGGTATGTGGTGCCCGCGGTGTACTTGGGTATGTGATGCCCGCGGTGTACTAGGGTATGAGGTGCCCGCGGTATACTTGGGTATGTGGTGCCCGCGGTGTACTTGGGTATGTGATGCCCGCGGTGTACTAGGTTATGAGGTGCCCGCGGTATACTTGGGTATGTGGTGCCCGCGGTGTACTAGGGTATGTGGTGCCCGCGGTGTAGTTGGGTATGTGGTGCCCGCGGTGTAGTTGGGTATGTGATGCTCGAGGTGTACTTGGGTATGTAGTGCCCGCGGTGTACTAGGGTATGTGGTGCCCGCGGTGTAGTTGGGTATGAGATGACCTCGGTGTTCTTGGGTATGTGGTGCCCGCGGTGTACTAGGGTATGTGGTGCCCGCGGTGTAGTTGGGTATGTGGTGCCCGCGGTGTAGTTGGGTATGTGATGCTCGAGGTGTACTTGGGTATGTAGTGCCCGCGGTGTACTAGGGTATGTGGTGCCCGTGGTGTAGTTGGGTATGAGATGACCTCGGTGTTCTTGGGTATGTGGTGCCCGCGGTGTACTAGGGTATGTGGTGCCCGCGGTATACTTGGGTATGTGGCGCCCGCGGTGTAGTTAGGTATGTGATGCCCGCGGTGTACTAGGGTATGTGATGCCCGAGGTGTACTTGGGTATGTGATGCCCGCGGTGTACTAGGGTATCTGATGCCCGAGGTGTACTTGGGTATGTGGCGCCCGCGGTGTAGTTCTGTATGTGGTGCCCGCGGTGTACTAGGGTATGTGATGCCCGCGGTGTAGTTGGATATGTGGTGCCCGCGGAATACTAGGGTATGTGGTGCCCGCGGTGTACTAGGGTATGTGGTGCCCGCGGTGTACTAGGGTATGTGTTGCCCGCGGTGTACTAGGGTATGTGGTGCCCGCGGTGTAGTTGAGTATGTGATGCCCGCGGTGTAGTTGAGTATGTGATGCCCACGGTATACTTGGGTATGAGATGACCTCGGTGTACTTGGGTATGTGGTGCCCGCGGTGTACTTGGGTATGTGATGCCCGCGGTGTACTAGGGTATGAGGTGCCCGCGGTATACTTGGGTATGTGGTGCCCGCGGTGTACTAGGGTATGTGATGCCCGCGGTAAACTAGGGTAAGTGGTGCCCGCGGTGTACTAGGGTATGTGGTGCCCGCGGTGTAGTTGGGTATGTGATGCCCGCGGTTTACTTGGGTATGTGATGCCCGTGGTGTACTAGGGTATGTGGTGCCCGCGGTGTACTTGGGTATGTGATGCCCGCGGTGTACTAGGGTATGTGGTGCCCGCGGTGTAGTTGGGTATGTGATGCCCGCGGTGTACTAGGGTATGTGATGCCCGAGGTGTACTTGGGTATGTGATGCCCGCGGTGTACTAGGGTATGTGATGCCCGAGGTGTACTTGGGTATGTGGTGCCCGCGGTGTCATTGGGTATGTGGTGCCCGCGGTACTAGGGTATTTGGTGCCCGCAGTGTACTAGGATATGTGATGCCCGCGGTGTACTTGGGTATGTGGTGCCCGCGGTGTACTAGGGTATGTGGTGCCCGCGTCGTAGTTGGGTATGTGATGCCCGCGGTGTACTAGGGTATGTGATGCCCGAGGTGTACTTGGGTATGTGATGCCCGCGGTGTACTAGGGTATCTGATGCCCGAGGTGTACTTGGGTATGTGGCGCCCGCGGTGTAGTTCTGTATGTGGTGCCCGCGGTGTACTAGGGTATGTGATGCCCGCGGTGTAGTTGGGTATGTGGTGCCCGCGGAATACTAGGGTATGTGGTGCCCGCGGTGTACTAGGGTATGTGGTGCCCGCGGTGTACTAGGGTATGTGTTGCCCGCGGTGTTCTAGGGTATGTGGTGCCCGCGGTGTAGTTGAGTATGTGATGCCCACGGTATACTTGGGTATGAGATGACCTCGGTGTACTTGGGTATGTGGTGCCCGCGGTGTACTTGGGTATGTGATGCCCGCGGTGTACTAGGGTATGAGGTGCCCGCGGTATACTTGGGTATGTGGTGCCCGCGGTGTACTAGGGTATGTGGTGCCCGCGGTGTAGTTGGGTATGTGATGCCCGCGGTGTACTAGGGTATGTGATGCCCGAGGTGTACTTGGGTATGTGATGCCCGCGGTGTACTAGGGTATCTGATGCCCGAGGTGTACTTGGGTATGTGGCGCCCGCGGTGTAGTTCTGTATGTGGTGCCCGCGGTGTACTAGGGTATGTGATGCCCGCGGTGTAGTTGGGTATGTGGTGCCCGCGGAATACTAGGGTATGTGGTGCCCGCGGTGTACTAGGGTATGTGGTGCCCGCGGTGTACTAGGGTATGTGTTGCCCGCGGTGTACTAGGGTATGTGGTGCCCGCGGTGTAGTTGAGTATGTGATGCCCACGGTATACTTGGGTATGAGATGACCTCGGTGTACTTGGGTATGTGGTGCCCGCGGTGTACTTGGGTATGTGATGCCCGCGGTGTACTAGGTTATGAGGTGCCCGCGGTATACTTGGGTATGTGGTGCCCGCGGTGTACTAGGGTATGTGGTGCCCGCGGTGTACTAGGGCATGTGATGCCCGCGGTGTACTAGGGTATGTGGTGCCCGCGGTGTAGTTGGGTATGTGGTGCCCGCGGTGTAGTTGGGTATGTGATGCTCGAGGTGTACTTGGGTATGTAGTGCCCGCGGTGTACTAGGGTATGTGGTGCCCGCGGTGTAGTTGGGTATGAGATGACCTCGGTGTTCTTGGGTATGTGGTGCCCGCGGTGTACTAGGGTATGTGGTGCCCGCGGTGTAGTTGGGTATGTGGTGCCCGCGGTGTAGTTGGGTATGTGATGCTCGAGGTGTACTTGGGTATGTAGTGCCCGCGGTGTACTAGGGTATGTGGTGCCCGCGGTGTAGTTGGGTATGAGATGACCTCGGTGTTCTTGGGTATGTGGTGCCCGCGGTGTACTAGGGTATGTGATGCCCGAGGTGTACTTGGGTATGTGATGCCCGCGGTGTACTAGGGTATGTGATGCCCGAGGTGTACTTGGGTATGTGGTGCCCGCGGTATCATTGGGTATGTGGTGCCCGCGGTACTAGGGTATTTGGTGCCCGCAGTGTACTAGGATATGTGATGCCCGCGGTGTACTTGGGTATGTGGTGCCCGCGGTGTAGTTGGGTATGTGATGCCCGCGGTGTACCAGGGTATGTGGTGCCCGCGGTGTAGTTGAGTATGTGATGCCCACGGTATATTTGGGTATGAGATGACCTCGGTGTACTTGGGTATGTGGTGCCCGCGGTGTACTTGGGTATGTGATGCCCGCGGTGTACTAGGGTAGATAGATAGATAGATAGAAAATACTTTATTGCACACCACAACTTAAAAATAAACATGTAAAAATTAACTAAAACTAGAGTATGACATACAATGGGCGGCCTTATCGCTAAACAGCGATCTCTACCAGACAACCTAGTATGGACAGGATCATAAAGAACAAAACATGGGGCTGATAGTGTGCTTAGTAAAATGTTAAATTAAATAAACAAAAATTGATGTGTAACTAAATATGTACCTACTAATAATTATATAACATACATAAACCTACATACCAATATAATATAAATAATTATGTTATATACCTACATACACCTAAAAATAAATATAAATAATTACTTACTCCTAATATAAATGTAAAGAACCAAGCACGAATTAGTGACAACAGGACAGATAGTGTTATAGGGTAGGGGTGTGATAGGGTATGTGATGCCCGCGGTGTACTAGGGTATGTGATGCCCGCGGTGTACTAGGGTAAGTGGTGCCCGCGGTGTACTAGGGTATGTGGTGCCCGCGGTGTAGTTGGGTATGTGATGCCCGCGGTTTACTAGGGTATGTGGTGCCCGCGGTGTACTAGGGTATGTGGTGCCCGCGGTGTACTAGGGTATGTGTTGCCCGCGGTGTACTAGGGTATGTGGTGCCCGCGGTGTAGTTGAGTATGTGATGCCCACGGTATACTTGGGTATGAGATGACCTCGGTGTACTTGGGTATGTGGTGCCCGCGGTGTACTTGGGTATGTGATGCCCGCGGTGTACTAGGTTATGAGGTGCCCGCG
The DNA here is from genome assembly GCA_932527185.1 of Ecliptopera silaceata. NCBI lineage: Eukaryota > Metazoa > Arthropoda > Insecta > Lepidoptera > Geometridae > Ecliptopera > Ecliptopera silaceata. The sequence goes on along the minus strand of OW052213.1, from coordinate 4,541,037 downwards.
GTATACTTGGGTATGTGGTGCCCGCGGTGTACTAGGGTATGTGGTGCCCGCGGTGTACTAGGGCATGTGATGCCCGCGGTGTTGTACTAGGGTATGTGGTGCCCGCGGTGTAGTTGGGTATGTGGTGCCCGCGGTGTAGTTGGGTATGTGATGCTCAAGGTGTACTTGGGTATGTAGTGCCCGCGGTGTACTAGGGTATGTGGTGCCCGCGGTGTACTTGGGTATGTGATGCCCGCGGTGTACTAGGTTATGAGGTGCCCGCGGTATACTTGGGTATGTGGTGCCCGCGGTGTACTAGGGTATGTGGTGCCCGCGGTGTACTAGGGCATGTGATGCCCGCGGTGTACTAGGGTATGTGGTGCCCGCGGTGTAGTTGGGTATGTGGTGCCCGCGGTGTAGTTGGGTATGTGATGCTCGAGGTGTACTTGGGTATGTAGTGCCCGCGGTGTACTAGGGTATGTGGTGCCCGCGGTGTAGTTGGGTATGAGATGACCTCGGTGTTCTTGGGTATGTGGTGCCCGCGGTGTACTAGGGTATGTGGTGCCCGAGGTGTACTTGGGTATGTGGCGCCCGCGGTGTAGTTCTGTATGTGGTGCCCGCGGTGTACTAGGGTATGTGATGCCCGCGGTGTAGTTGGGTATGTGGTGCCCGCGGAATACTAGGAAATGTGGTGCCCGCGGTGTACTAGGGTATGTGGTGCCCGCGGTGTACTAGGGTATGTGTTGCCCGCGGTGTACTAGGGTATGTGGTGCCCGCGGTGTAGTTGAGTATGTGATGCCCGCGGTGTAGTTGGGTATGTGGTGCCCGCGGTATACTAGGGTATGTGGTGCCCGCGGTGTACTAGGGTATGTGGTGCCCGCGGTGTACTAGGGTATGTAGTGCCCGCGGTGTACTAGGGTATGTGATGCCCGCGGTGTACTAGGGTATGTGGTGCCCGCGGTGTACTAGGGTATGTGATGCCCACGGTGTACTTGGGTATGTGGTGTCCCGCGGTGTAGTTGGGTATGTGATGCCCACGGTGTACTTGGGTATGTGGTGTCCCGCGGTGTAGTTGGGTATGTGATGCCCGCGGTGTACTTGGGTATGTGATGCCCGCGGTGTCATTGGGTATGTGGTGCCCGCGGTACTAGGGTATTTGGTGCCCGCAGTGTACTAGGATATGTGATGCCCGCGGTGTACTTGGGTATGTGGTGCCCGCGGTGTAGTTGGGTATGTGATGCCCGCGGTGTACTAGGGTATGTGATGCCCGCGGTGTACTAGGGTATGTGATGCCCGCGGTGTACTAGGGTATGTGATGCCCGCGGTGTACTAGGGTAAGTGGTGCCCGCGGTGTACTAGGGTATGTGGTGCCCGCGGTGTAGTTGGGTATGTGATGCCCGCGGTTTACTTGGGTATGTGATGCCCGCGGTGTACTAGGGTATGTGGTGCCCGCGGTGTACTTGGGTATGTGATGCCCGCGGTGTACTAGGGTATGTGGTGCCCGCGGTACTAGGGTATTTGGTGCCCGCAGTGTACTAGGATATGTGATGCCCGCGGTGTACTTGGGTATGTGGTGCCCGCGGTGTAGTTGGGTATGTGATGCCCGCGGTGTACTAGGGTATGTGGTGCCCGCGGTGTAGTTGAGTATGTGATGCCCACGGTATACTTGGGTATGAGATGACCTCGGTGTACTTGGGTTTGTGGTGCCCGCGGTGTACTTGGGTATGTGATGCCCGCGGTGTACTAGGGTATGTGGTGCCCGCGGTATACTTGGGTATGTGGCGCCCGCGGTGTAGTTAGGTATGTGATGCCCGCGGTGTACTAGGGTATGTGGTGCCCGCGGTGCACTAGGGTATGTGGTGCCCGCGGTGTACTAGGGTATGTGATGCCCGCGGTGTAGTAGGGTATGTGGTGCCCGCGGTGTAGTTGGGTATGTGATGCCCGCGGTGTACTAGGGTATGTGGTGCCCGCGGTGTACTTGGGTATGTGATGCCCGCGGTGTACTAGGGTATGTGGTGCCCGCGGTGTAGTTGGGTATGAGATGACCTCGGTGTTCTTGGGTATGTGGTGCCCGCGGTGTACTAGGGTATGTGATGCCCGAGGTGTACTTGGGTATGTGATGCCCGCGGTGTACTAGGGTATGTGATGCCCGAGGTGTACTTGGGTATGTGGTGCCCGCGGTGTCATTGGGTATGTGGTGCCCGCGGTACTAGGGTATTTGGTGCCCGCAGTGTACTAGGATATGTGATGCCCGCGGTGTACTTGGGTATGTGGTGCCCGCGGTGTAGTTGGGTATGTGATGCCCGCGGTGTACTAGGGTATGTGGTGCCCGCGGTGTAGTTGAGTATGTGATGCCCACGGTATACTTGGGTATGAGATGACCTCGGTGTACTTGGGTATGTGGTGCCCGCGGTGTAGTTGGGTATGAGATGACCTCGGTGTTCTTGGGTATGTGGTGCCCGCGGTGTACTAGGGTATGTGATGCCCGAGGTGTACTTGGGTATGTGATGCCCGCGGTGTACTAGGGTATGTGATGCCCGAGGTGTACTTGGGTATGTGGTGCCCGCGGTGTCATTGGGTATGTGGTGCCCGCGGTACTAGGGTATTTGGTGCCCGCAGTGTACTAGGATATGTGATGCCCGCGGTGTACTTGGGTATGTGGTGCCCGCGGTGTAGTTGGGTATGTGATGCCCGCGGTGTACTAGGGTATGTGGTGCCCGCGGTGTAGTTGAGTATGTGATGCCCACGGTATACTTGGGTATGAGATGACCTCGGTGTACTTGGGTATGTGGTGCCCGCGGTGTACTTGGGTATGTGATGCCCGCGGTGTACTAGGGTATGTGGTGCCCGCGGTATACTTGGGTATGTGGCGCCCGCGGTGTAGTTAGGTATGTGATGCCCGCGGTGTACTAGGGTATGTGGTGCCCGCGGTGTACTAGGGTATGTGGTGCCCGCGGTGTACTAGGGTATGTGATGCCCGCGGTGTAGTAGGGTATGTGGTGCCCGCGGTGTAGTTGGGTATGTGATGCCCGCGGTGTACTAGGGTATGTGGTGCCCGCGGTGTACTAGGGTATGTGGTGCCCGCGGTGTAGTTGGGTATGTGATGCCCGCGGTTTACTTGGGTATGTGATGCCCGCGGTGTACTAGGGTATGTGGTGCCCGCGGTGTACTTGGGTATGTGATGCCCGCGGTGTACTAGGGTATGTGGTGCCCGCGGTGTAGTTGGGTATGTGATGCCCGCGGTGTACTAGGGTATGTGATGCCCGAGGTGTACTTGGGTATGTGATGCCCGCGGTGTACTAGGGTATGTGATGCCCGCGGTGTACTAGGGTATGTGATGCCCGCGGTGTACTAGGGTATGTGATGCCCGCGGTGTACTAGGGTAAGTGGTGCCCGCGGTGTACTAGGGTATGTGGTGCCCGCGGTGTAGTTGGGTATGTGATGCCCGCGGTTTACTAGGGTATGTGGTGCCCGCGGTGTACTAGGGTATGTGGTGCCCGCGGTGTACTAGGGTATGTGTTGCCCGCGGTGTACTAGGGTATGTGGTGCCCGCGGTGTAGTTGAGTATGTGATGCCCACGGTATACTTGGGTATGAGATGACCTCGGTGTACTTGGGTATGTGGTGCCCGCGGTGTACTTGGGTATGTGATGCCCGCGGTGTACTAGGTTATGAGGTGCCCGCGGTATACTTGGGTATGTGGTGCCCGCGGTGTACTAGGGTATGTGGTGCCCGCGGTGTACTAGGGCATGTGATGCCCGCGGTGTACTAGGGTATGTGGTGCCCGCGGTGTAGTTGGGTATGTGGTGCCCGCGGTGTAGTTGGGTATGTGATGCTCGAGGTGTACTTGGGTATGTAGTGCCCGCGGTGTACTAGGGTATGTGGTGCCCGCGGTGTACTTGGGTATGTGATGCCCGCGGTGTACTAGGTTATGAGGTGCCCGCGGTATACTTGGGTATGTGGTGCCCGAGGTGTACTTGGGTATGTGGCGCCCGCGGTGTAGTTCGGTATGTGGTGCCCGCGGTGTACTAGGGTATGTGATGCCCGCGGTGTAGTTGGGTATGTGGTGCCCGCGGAATACTAGGGTATGTGGTGCCCGCGGTGTACTAGGGTATGTGGTGCCCGCGGTGTACTAGGGTATGTGTTGCCCGCGGTGTACTAGGGTATGTGGTGCCCGCGGTGTAGTTGAGTATGTGATGCCCGCGGTGTAGTTGGGTATGTGGTGCCCGCGGTATACTAGGGTATGTGGTGCCCGCGGTGTACTAGGTTATGAGGTGCCCGCGGTTTACTTGGGTATGTGATGCCCGCGGTGTACTAGGGTATGTGGTGCCCGCGGTGTACTTGGGTATGTGATGCCCGCGGTGTACTAGGGTATGTGGTGCCCGCGGTACTAGGGTATTTGGTGCCCGCAGTGTACTAGGATATGTGATGCCCGCGGTGTACTTGGGTATGTGGTGCCCGCGGTGTAGTTGGGTATGTGATGCCCGCGGTGTACTAGGGTATGTGGTGCCCGCGGTGTAGTTGAGTATGTGATGCCCACGGTATACTTGGGTATGAGATGACCTCGGTGTACTTGGGTTTGTGGTGCCCGCGGTGTACTTGGGTATGTGATGCCCGCGGTGTACTAGGGTATGTGGTGCCCGCGGTATACTTGGGTATGTGGCGCCCGCGGTGTAGTTAGGTATGTGATGCCCGCGGTGTACTAGGGTATGTGGTGCCCGCGGTGCACTAGGGTATGTGGTGCCCGCGGTGTACTAGGGTATGTGATGCCCGCGGTGTAGTAGGGTATGTGGTGCCCGCGGTGTAGTTGGGTATGTGATGCCCGCGGTGTACTAGGGTATGTGGTGCCCGCGGTGTACTTGGGTATGTGATGCCCGCGGTGTACTAGGGTATGTGGTGCCCGCGGTGTAGTTGGGTATGAGATGACCTCGGTGTTCTTGGGTATGTGGTGCCCGCGGTGTACTAGGGTATGTGATGCCCGAGGTGTACTTGGGTATGTGATGCCCGCGGTGTACTAGGGTATGTGATGCCCGAGGTGTACTTGGGTATGTGGTGCCCGCGGTGTCATTGGGTATGTGGTGCCCGCGGTACTAGGGTATTTGGTGCCCGCAGTGTACTAGGATATGTGATGCCCGCGGTGTACTTGGGTATGTGGTGCCCGCGGTGTAGTTGGGTATGTGATGCCCGCGGTGTACTAGGGTATGTGGTGCCCGCGGTGTAGTTGAGTATGTGATGCCCACGGTATACTTGGGTATGAGATGACCTCGGTGTACTTGGGTATGTGGTGCCCGCGGTGTAGTTGGGTATGAGATGACCTCGGTGTTCTTGGGTATGTGGTGCCCGCGGTGTACTAGGGTATGTGATGCCCGAGGTGTACTTGGGTATGTGATGCCCGCGGTGTACTAGGGTATGTGATGCCCGAGGTGTACTTGGGTATGTGGTGCCCGCGGTGTCATTGGGTATGTGGTGCCCGCGGTACTAGGGTATTTGGTGCCCGCAGTGTACTAGGATATGTGATGCCCGCGGTGTACTTGGGTATGTGGTGCCCGCGGTGTAGTTGGGTATGTGATGCCCGCGGTGTACTAGGGTATGTGGTGCCCGCGGTGTAGTTGAGTATGTGATGCCCACGGTATACTTGGGTATGAGATGACCTCGGTGTACTTGGGTATGTGGTGCCCGCGGTGTACTTGGGTATGTGATGCCCGCGGTGTACTAGGGTATGTGGTGCCCGCGGTATACTTGGGTATGTGGCGCCCGCGGTGTAGTTAGGTATGTGATGCCCGCGGTGTACTAGGGTATGTGGTGCCCGCGGTGTACTAGGGTATGTGGTGCCCGCGGTGTACTAGGGTATGTGATGCCCGCGGTGTAGTAGGGTATGTGGTGCCCGCGGTGTAGTTGGGTATGTGATGCCCGCGGTGTACTAGGGTATGTGGTGCCCGCGGTGTACTAGGGTATGTGGTGCCCGCGGTGTAGTTGGGTATGTGATGCCCGCGGTTTACTTGGGTATGTGATGCCCGCGGTGTACTAGGGTATGTGGTGCCCGCGGTGTACTTGGGTATGTGATGCCCGCGGTGTACTAGGGTATGTGGTGCCCGCGGTGTAGTTGGGTATGTGATGCCCGCGGTGTACTAGGGTATGTGATGCCCGAGGTGTACTTGGGTATGTGATGCCCGCGGTGTACTAGGGTATGTGATGCCCGCGGTGTACTAGGGTATGTGATGCCCGCGGTGTACTAGGGTATGTGATGCCCGCGGTGTACTAGGGTAAGTGGTGCCCGCGGTGTACTAGGGTATGTGGTGCCCGCGGTGTAGTTGGGTATGTGATGCCCGCGGTTTACTAGGGTATGTGGTGCCCGCGGTGTACTAGGGTATGTGGTGCCCGCGGTGTACTAGGGTATGTGTTGCCCGCGGTGTACTAGGGTATGTGGTGCCCGCGGTGTAGTTGAGTATGTGATGCCCACGGTATACTTGGGTATGAGATGACCTCGGTGTACTTGGGTATGTGGTGCCCGCGGTGTACTTGGGTATGTGATGCCCGCGGTGTACTAGGTTATGAGGTGCCCGCGGTATACTTGGGTATGTGGTGCCCGCGGTGTACTAGGGTATGTGGTGCCCGCGGTGTACTAGGGTATGTGATGCCCGCGGTGTACTAGGGTATGTGGTGCCCGCGGTGTAGTTGGGTATGTGGTGCCCGCGGTGTAGTTGGGTATGTGATGCTCGAGGTGTACTTGGGTATGTAGTGCCCGCGGTGTACTAGGGTATGTGGTGCCCGCGGTGTACTTGGGTATGTGATGCCCGCGGTGTACTAGGTTATGAGGTGCCCGCGGTATACTTGGGTATGTGGTGCCCGAGGTGTACTTGGGTATGTGGCGCCCGCGGTGTAGTTCTGTATGTGGTGCCCGCGGTGTACTAGGGTATGTGATGCCCGCGGTGTAGTTGGGTATGTGGTGCCCGCGGAATACTAGGGTATGTGGTGCCCGCGGTGTACTAGGGTATGTGGTGCCCGCGGTGTACTAGGGTATGTGTTGCCCGCGGTGTACTAGGGTATGTGGTGCCCGCGGTGTAGTTGAGTATGTGATGCCCGCGGTGTAGTTGGGTATGTGGTGCCCGCGGTATACTAGGGTATGTGGTGCCCGCGGTGTACTAGGTTATGAGGTGCCCGCGGTATACTTGGGTATGTGGTGCCCGAGGTGTACTTGGGTATGTGGCGCCCGCGGTGTAGTTCTGTATGTGGTGCCCGCGGTGTACTAGGGTATGTGATGCCCGCGGTGTAGTTGGGTATGTGGTGCCCGCGGAATACTAGGGTATGTGGTGCCCGCGGTGTACTAGGGTATGTGGTGCCCGCGGTGTACTAGGGTATGTGTTGCCCGCGGTGTACTAGGGTATGTGGTGCCCGCGGTGTAGTTGAGTATGTGATGCCCGCGGTGTAGTTGGGTATGTGGTGCCCGCGGTATACTAGGGTATGTGGTGCCCGCGGTATACTAGGGTATGTGGTGCCCGCGGTGTACTAGGGTATGTGGTGCCCGCGGTGTACTAGGGTATGTAGTGCCCGCGGTGTACTAGGGTATGTGATGCCCGCGGTGTACTAGGGTATGTGGTGCCCGCGGTGTACTAGGGTATGTGATGCCCACGGTGTACTTGGGTATGTGGTGTCCCGCGGTGTAGTTGGGTATGTGATGCCCACGGTGTACTAGGTTATGAGGTGCCCGCGGTATACTTGGGTATGTGGTGCCCGAGGTGTACTTGGGTATGTGGCGCCCGCGGTGTAGTTCTGTATGTGGTGCCCGCGGTGTACTAGGGTATGTGATGCCCGCGGTGTAGTTGGGTATGTGGTGCCCGCGGAATACTAGGGTATGTGGTGCCCGCGGTGTACTAGGGTATGTGGTGCCCGCGGTGTACTAGGGTATGTGTTGCCCGCGGTGTACTAGGGTATGTGGTGCCCGCGGTGTAGTTGAGTATGTGATGCCCGCGGTGTAGTTGGGTATGTGGTGCCCGCGGTATACTAGGGTATGTGGTGCCCGCGGTATACTAGGGTATGTGGTGCCCGCGGTGTACTAGGGTATGTGGTGCCCGCGGTGTACTAGGGTATGTAGTGCCCGCGGTGTACTAGGGTATGTGATGCCCGCGGTGTACTAGGGTATGTGGTGCCCGCGGTGTACTAGGGTATGTGGTGCCCGCGGTGTAGTTGGGTATGTGATGCCCGCGGTGTACTAGGGTATGTGATGCCCGAGGTGTACTTGGGTATGTGATGCCCGCGGTGTACTAGGGTATGTGATGCCTGCGGTGTACTAGGGTATGTGATGCCCGCGGTGTACTAGGGTATGTGATGCCCGCGGTGTACTAGGGTAAGTGGTGCCCGCGGTGTACTAGGGTATGTGGTGCCCGCGGTGTAGTTGGGTATGTGATGCCCGCGGTTTACTAGGGTATGTGGTGCCCGCGGTGTACTTGGGTATGTAGTGCCCGCGGTGTACTAGGGTATGTGGTGCCCGCGGTGTACTTGGGTATGTGATGCCCGCGGTGTACTAGGTTATGAGGTGCCCGCGGTATACTTGGGTATGTGGTGCCCGAGGTGTACTTGGGTATGTGGCGCCCGCGGTGTAGTTCTGTATGTGGTGCCCGCGGTGTACTAGGGTATGTGATGCCCGCGGTGTAGTTGGGTATGTGGTGCCCGCGGAATACTAGGGTATGTGGTGCCCGCGGTGTACTAGGGTATGTGGTGCCCGCGGTGTACTAGGGTATGTGTTGCCCGCGGTGTACTAGGGTATGTGGTGCCCGCGGTGTAGTTGAGTATGTGATGCCCGCGGTGTAGTTGGGTATGTGGTGCCCGCGGTATACTAGGGTATGTGGTGCCCGCGGTATACTAGGGTATGTGGTGCCCGCGGTGTACTAGGGTATGTGGTGCCCGCGGTGTACTAGGGTATGTAGTGCCCGCGGTGTACTAGGGTATGTGATGCCCGCGGTGTACTAGGGTATGTGGTGCCCGCGGTGTACTAGGGTATGTGATGCCCACGGTGTACTTGGGTATGTGGTGTCCCGCGGTGTAGTTGGGTATGTGATGCCCACGGTGTACTTGGGTATGTGGTGTCCCGCGGTGTAGTTGGGTATGTGATGCCCGCAGTGTACTTGGGTATGTGATGCCCGCGGTGTCATTGGGTATGTGGTGCCCGCGGTACTAGGGTATTTGGTGCCCGCAGTGTACTAGGATATGTGATGCCCGCGGTGTACTTGGGTATGTGGTGCCCGCGGTGTAGTTGGGTATGTGATGCCCGCGGTGTACTAGGGTATGTGATGCCCGCGGTGTACTAGGGTATGTGATGCCCGCGGTGTACTAGGGTATGTGATGCCCGCGGTGTACTAGGGTAAGTGGTGCCCGCGGTGTACTAGGGTATGTGGTGCCCGCGGTGTAGTTGGTTATGTGATGCCCGCTGTTTACTTGGGTATGTGATGCCCGCGGTGTACTAGGGTATGTGGTGCCCGCGGTGTACTTGGGTATGTGATGCCCGCGGTGTACTAGGGTATGTGGTGCCCGCGGTTTAGTTGGGTATGTGATGCCCGCGGTGTACTAGGGTATGTGATGCCCGAGGTGTACTTGGGTATGTGATGCCCGCGGTGTACTAGGGTATGTGATGCCCGAGGTGTACTTGGGTATGTGGTGCCCGCGGTGTCATTGGGTATGTGGTGCCCGCGGTACTAGGGTATTTGGTGCCCGCAGTGTACTAGGATATGTGATGCCCGCGGTGTACTTGGGTATGTGGTGCCCGCGGTGTACTAGGGTATGTGGTGCCCGCGGTGTAGTTGGGTATGTGATGCCCGCGGTGTACTAGGGTATGTGATGCCCGAGGTGTACTTGGGTATGTGATGCCCGCGGTGTACTAGGGTATCTGATGCCCGAGGTGTACTTGGGTATGTGGCGCCCGCGGTGTAGTTCTGTATGTGGTGCCCGCGGTGTACTAGGGTATGTGATGCCCGCGGTGTAGTTGGGTATGTGGTGCCCGCGGAATACTAGGGTATGTGGTGCCCGCGGTGTACTAGGGTATGTGGTGCCCGCGGTGTACTAGGGTATGTGTTGCCCGCGGTGTACTAGGGTATGTGGTGCCCGCGGTGTAGTTGAGTATGTGATGCCCACGGTATACTTGGGTATGAGATGACCTCGGTGTACTTGGGTATGTGGTGCCCGCGGTGTACTTGGGTATGTGATGCCCGCGGTGTACTAGGGTATGAGGTGCCCGCGGTATACTTGGGTATGTGGTGCCCGCGGTGTACTTGGGTATGTGATGCCCGCGGTGTACTAGGTTATTGTAGTAATTAGTATCCTATCGTGCGGGTACTTATACAGGGTGTTTGGAAGGGAGCTGTACATACGCCTAGGGTAGAAACTAGGGATAGTCTGCTACCTACCCCCGCCCATTATATTGACCTTGGCCTCAAGGTTTTTTTTTAATTTATTATTATTTTTTATTTGACTTTTTTATGATTTTTTGACTAAAACTACCTGTAGCTCAAAATCTATCCATGGGACCGTTCGGCTAATGGTCTTGTTTTAATCGTTAGAGTCTTAGGGTCCTGCAAAAAATTATTTTACACCAGAAAATTGTGGAGAAGAAAAGTTATGGGGCCTGAAGTACCGTAGTAAGGTAAAGAAATAATTTTAAGGGCAACTTTCTATGGGGTTTAAAAAAAAACTAACAGGGTTGGAGTTCTTCTGATTTTTTTAAAACATCCTCAGTCCATGCCCTTTCTAACGATATGCTAAAAGTGTATTTATCACTTTTAGTTTTAAAGTTATTAATTAATTTCCGCAACTAGGGCACTTCAAGCAAAAATTTCAACTAATGAAAATTAAATGTGTTCGATCGTAAAAGGATGGCAAATGAAACAAAAAATTTGGTAATGACTAATGTCATTAAATTACAAATTTTAATTAATTACTAATTTTAATTAATTACAAATTTTGTTCAAATTGATGACCATTGACCTGTAAACATGCTCGGCACCTCTTCCTCATCTCCACGGTCACCGTTCTAAGCAGCAGTTCCTCGCGCATTGTATCGAATGCGGCGTGGATCCTGTTAATTAGAACCTCCCTTGTTGGTACTTCTTCTGCGTACACCAACTCTTTCGCCCTTCCCCAGACGTAGAAGTCGAGTGGGGTAAGGTCAGGCGACCTTGGGGGCCAAAAATTTGTAATTAATTAAAATTAGTAATTAATTAAAATTTGTAATTTAATGACATTAGTCATTACCAAATTTTTTGTTTCATTTGCCATCCTTTTACGATCGAACACATTTAATTTTCATTAGTTGAAATTTTTGCTTGAAGTGCCCTAGTTGCGGAAATTAATTAATAACTTTAAAACTAAAAGTGATAAATACACTTTTAGCATATCGTTAGAAAGGGCATGGACTGAGGATGTTTTAAAAAAATCAGAAGAACTCCAACCCTGTTAGTTTTTTTTTAAACCCCATAGAAAGTTGCCCTTAAAATTATTTCTTTACCTTACTACGGTACTTCAGGCCCCATAACTTTTCTTCTCCACAATTTTCTGGTGTAAAATAATTTTTTGCAGGACCCTAAGACTCTAACGATTAAAACAAGACCATTAGCCGACCGGTCCCATGGATAGATTTTGAGCTACAGGTAGTTTTAGTCAAAAAATCATAAAAAAGTCAAATAAAAAATAATAATAAATTAAAAAAAAACCTTGAGGCCAAGGTCAATATAATGGGCGGGGGTAGGTAGCAGACTATCCCTAGTTTCTACCCTAGGCGTATGTACAGCTCCCTTCCAAACACCCTGTATATGGAATTGTGAGTTACCTACCTACGAATGTAAATAAATCAGTGTTCAATCTACAAGCTGTGTTTTACTACATGGTGACAGCGGTGAATCGGGTTTAAAATAAAAGTCGTAGGATTTCGCACAATTTAACGTTCAATTATCGAAGTGAACAGTGTTTTTTACGTGTGAAGCATTATGGAACATGCAAGACCTCCGCCAGAACTGCAGATTGAAGGCAGTCCGGCGGCACGTGCCGACGCGTGGAAAAAATGGTGGAAACAGTTTGAGGTGTTTCTAAAAGCATCCGGCGTAAATAAGGAGCCCATGGATGTACAAGCGAGCTTGTTGGTGAACCTCATTGGGACGGAGGGTTACGAGATATTTTCAACATTTACTTATACAAAGGAGCAATCGGCTGATGATCTCGAATGTTTAAAAAATAAGTTTGATGAACATTTCGGGACAAAATGCAATGTGGCTATGTTTCGATTTAAATTTTTTACTCGTAACCAGAATGTCGGCGAATCCATAAGTCAATATGTCACGGCGTTAAAGGTGTTGAGTCAAAACTGCGAGTTTGAAAACCAATGGTAAGCGTGTAGAATTCAAGTTAGATTGTGGCGCAGATCTTAATATTATAACGATATCGGATTTTTATCGTCTTGGATTAAATGAGTCTCATTTAAAATCATGTAGTTCAAAAGTGTTTTCATATACAAGAAATGAGCTACCAATTATTGGTGAAGCATTTTTAAGTGTGTCGCGTGGGAATAATTCGCACAAGCTTAGATTTGCAGTTGTAAATATGAATGTGCAAAATATCTTAGGCAGGCAAGACTGTGTGCTGTTAGAATTCATTAAAAGAGTTGAGACTTTAAATTACGAGCTACAAGAATTTTCTGACTTATTCAAGGGTGTCGGGGAGTTACCGGGAGTAAATAGAATCGTAATCGATAAATCGGTACAACCAGTAATTTGTCCTGCTCGGAAAGTACCATTAGGGTTGCGAGATAAGTTGCGTACAGAATTGAACCGAATGGAAGAACTAAAAATCGTACGCAAAGTGAACCACCCAACCGAATGGGTTAATCCGATAGTGTTAGCAGCTAAGAAAAATGGGGATATTCGGGTATGTTTAGATGCACGTGTATTAAATCACGCGATAAAACGAGCGCATTTCTCGTTACCCACTGTTAGTGAGATAGCAGCTAAGTTGAGGGGGGCCCGATTTTTCAGCGTGTTAGACGCGCGATGTGGTTTTTGGATGATGAAGTTAGACGACGCGAGCGCTGATATCTGTACTTTTAGTACGCCTTTCTCTAGATACCAGTTTTTGCGTTTGCCTTATGGAATTAATTGTGCTCCGGAAATATTTCACGCAAAGATAAGACAACATTTGGAAGATTTAGAGGGGACGGACTCGTTTATTGATGATATAGTCTGCTGGGGTTCGTCAAGAGAGGAGCATGATAGGCGTCTACATTTACTTTTATTGCGGGCAAGAGAAGTAGGCATTAGATTCAACAAAGAAAAATGTAAATTCGGGCTGAAAGAGATAACGTACCTAGGACACGTTTTTGATGAAAGGGGTATGAGACCGGATAGTAAAAAGATTAAAGCAATAATTGAAATGCCAGATCCGGATGATAGAAAATCTCTTGAGCGATTTTTAGGAATGGTAAACTATTTATCAAAATTCATACCGAATTATTCCGAGTCAGTGGCTGTTTTGAGAAATCTTTTAAAGAAAAATTCGGAATGGATGTGGGACTCTGAGCATGCTGATGCGGTTAGGTTACTTAGGAGTAAACTTTCATCGGCACCAGTACTGGCGTTGTACTCTCCTAGTGTACCTATAACGCTCTCTGTGGATGCCAGTGCAAGTGCGTTGGGGGCGGTGTTATTACAAGACGGGCGGCCGGTGGAGTTCGCTTCCTTAACACTAACAGAGACGCAGTGTCGCTATGCACAAATAGAAAAAGAGCTATTAGCCATTGTTTTTTCATGTGAACGGTTTCATCAGTACATATTTGGGAGAACTGATGTCACTGTACAGTCAGATCATAAACCATTAGAATCGATTTTCAAAAAACCTCTAGCGTCAGTTCCTACGCGTCTACAAAGAATGATGTTACGTATTCAAAGTTACGATATAAAAGTGGTGTATACACCAGGCAAGTTCATGTATATAGCAGATACTTTATCGCGCGCCGCACTGCCAGACTTGATGCACGAACGATTGAACGCAGAGGTAGAAGCTCAGGCTTGTTTTATGATACAACAAGTACAGTTTAGCGATGAAAAACTAAAATTAGTCAGAGAACATACAGCTAAAGACGAGGAGTCGCAAGAACTAATTAAGTTGATTCTGAACGGCTGGCCTAGGTGTAAATATGATTTAGAAAAAGAATTTCACATTTATTGGCCTTACCGTGAAAGCTTACAATACGTAGAAGGTATATTATTTAAAGAAAATTCCGTTTTCATACCTCAATCATTGAGGATTGAAATGTTGATTCGTATTCATGAGGGGCATTTAGGCTTAGATAAATGCAAGCGGCGAGCACGGGGAGTGTTATTCTGACCGGGGATGTCACGTGATATAGACAGTGTAGTGCGTGGCTGTAGCACTTGTGCGATGCATGCGCCTGCGCCAGCAAGGGAACCAATGTTGCCGCATCATATTCCGGACATACCATGGGCAAAAGTAGGCTCAGACATTTTTGAGTATAGAAAGAGATACTATCTAATAATAATCGATTATTTTTCTAACTTCGTCGAAGTTAATGAATTGAATTCAATTACTAGCAAATCGGTAATTAAAGCTATGAAAGAACAGTTTGCAAGATACGGTATTCCTAGTGAATTGATTACGGACAACGGGCCGTTGTATATTTCAAAAGAGTTTAAAAAGTTTGTAAATAATTGGGAAATAAGACATATTACGTCATCGCCTTTATATGCCCAGTCCAACGGGAAAAGCGAACGAGCAGTTCGAACAGTTAAGATGTTATTAAAAAAATGTGCAGATTCGGGACATGATTATTATGTTAGTTTATTGAATTTCCGTTCTTCGCCTAGATATCAATTAGACTCACCGGCTGAAATTTTAATGGGAAGAAGATTAAATACGCGGTTACCTATTTGTAAGCGTTTATTAGAGGAAAAAGTTGGTAGGAAAACAAATTATCAAGCCATATTAGCACACCAAGGTAAACAAAAGGAAACTTATGATAGATCGTCTAGAAACCTCCCTATATTACACGAAGATGAAAAGGTAGTAGTAGCGGATGGTAGTCAGCGCAGGTGTATGAAAGTGGTCCAAAAAGCTCCTGAGCCTAGATCATACATATTGCAAGATGAGGTAGGACGCAGGTACCGTCGTAACCGTAGGCACATAGTTAGCAAATTGGGTGCATCTTCAGCAGTCGACAGCAGCAAACTATCTATAAGTACAGCACCCGGGGCGGCGCCCGCGGTTACTCAGGCGTCTACAAGTACAGCTTCTCATGTCTCTGACACATGGCCGGCAGAGACATTGATGAAGAAGAGTACGACTGACGGTTCCACTATAACGAAATCTTTGCAGGTTAAACCTGATCCGGATCAAGTAAAACTTAAAGGTGCGGGCCCACCTATGACTAGAAGTAGGGCTAAGTTGGTTGGTTCACCATGCGTTGATCGGAAAACCTCAAAGGATTGGAAACTAAACATCGATTCAATTTATTCAATGTAACTCAGTAATTAGACAAGTGAATAAATGTAAACATCAACCTAAATAGTAGGTATAATGGTTGTTATTAAGGTAGTTATATAGTCATTTAATAAAGTTATATGTACCATCTACCTATTCGTGTTACAGTGGGTTTTATATTGTAATTTGCATAGAAGTTGTTTTGTTTTTATTTTTAGTAAATTTTATATAAGTTTAGATATACGTATACTTAATGGGGTTAGGAATATATTTAAGCTTATTTTATAAGGAAGAAGATGTAGTAATTAGTATCCTATCGTGCGGGTACTTATATATGGAATTGTGAGTTACCTACCTACGAATGTAAATAAATCAGTGTTCAATCTACAAGCTGTGTTTTACTACAGTTATGAGGTGCCCGCGGTATACTTGGGTATGTGGTGCCCGCGGTGTACTAGGGTATGTGGTGCCCGCGGTGTACTAGGGCATGTGATGCCCGCGGTGTACTAGGGTATGTGGTGCCCGCGGTGTAGTTGGGTATGTGGTGCCCGCGGTGTACTAGGGTATGTGATGCCCGCGGTGTAGTAGGGTATGTGGTGCCCGCGGTGTAGTTGGGTATGTGATGCCCGCGGTGTACTAGGGTATGTGGTGCCCGCGGTGTACTAGGGTATGTGGTGCCCGCGGTGTAGTTGGGTATGTGATGCCCGCGGTTTACTTGGGTATGTGATGCCCGCGGTGTACTAGGGTATGTGGTTCCCGCGGTGTACTTGGGTATGTGATGCCCGCGGTGTACTAGGGTATGTGGTGCCCGCGGTGTAGTTGGGTATGTGATGCCCGCGGTGTACTAGGGTATGTGATGCCCGAGGTGTACTTGGGTATGTGATGCCCGCGGTGTACTAGCTGGGTATGTGATGCCCGCGGTGTACTAGGGTATGTGGTGCCCGCGGTGTAGTTGAGTATGTGATGCCCGCGGTGTAGTTGGGTATGTGGTGCCCGCGGTATACTAGGGTATGTGGTGCCCGCGGTATACTAGGGTATGTGGTGCCCGCGGTGTACTAGGGTATGTGGTGCCCGCGGTGTACTAGGGTATGTAGTGCCCGCGGTGTACTAGGGTATGTGTTGCCCGCGGTGTACTAGGGTATGTGGTGCCCGCGGTGTAGTTGAGTATGTGATGCCCACGGTATACTTGGGTATGAGATGACCTCGGTGTACTAGGTTATGAGGTGCCCGCGGTATACTTGGGTATGTGGTGCCCGCGGTGTACTAGGGTATGTGGTGCCCGCGGTGTACTAGGGCATGTGATGCCCGCGGTGTACTAGGGTATGTGGTGCCCGCGGTGTAGTTGGGTATGTGGTGCCCGCGGTGTAGTTGGGTATGTGATGCTCGAGGTGTACTTGGGTATGTAGTGCCCGCGGTGTACTAGGGTATGTGGTGCCCGCGGTGTACTTGGGTATGTGATGCCCGCGGTGTACTAGGTTATGAGGTGCCCGCGGTATACTTGGGTATGTGGTGCCCGCGGTGTACTAGGGTATGTGGTGCCCGCGGTGTACTAGGGCATGTGATGCCCGCGGTGTACTAGGGTATGTGGTGCCCGCGGTGTAGTTGGGTATGTGGTGCCCGCGGTGTAGTTGGGTATGTGATGCTCGAGGTGTACTTGGGTATGTAGTGCCCGCGGTGTACTAGGGTATGTGGTGCCCGCGGTGTAGTTGGGTATGAGATGACCTCGGTGTTCTTGGGTATGTGGTGCCCGCGGTGTACTAGGGTATGTGGTGCCCGCGGTGTAGTTGGGTATGTGGTGCCCGCGGTGTACTAGGGTATGTGTTGCCCGCGGTGTACTAGGGTATGTGGTGCCCGCGGTGTAGTTGAGTATGTGATGCCCACGGTATACTTGGGTATGAGATGACCTCGGTGTACTTGGGTATGTGGTGCCCGCGGTGTACTAGGGTATGTGGTGCCCGCGGTGTAGTTGGGTATGTGATGCCCGCGGTGTACTAGGGTATGTGATGCCCGAGGTGTACTTGGGTATGTGATGCCCGCGGTGTACTAGGGTATCTGATGCCCGAGGTGTACTTGGGTATGTGGCGCCCGCGGTGTAGTTCTGTATGTGGTGCCCGCGGTGTACTAGGGTATGTGATGCCCGCGGTGTAGTTGGGTATGTGGTGCCCGCGGAATACTAGGGTATGTGGTGCCCGCGGTGTACTAGGGTATGTGGTGCCCGCGGTGTACTAGGGTATGTGTTGCCCGCGGTGTACTAGGGTATGTGGTGCCCGGGGTGTAGTTGAGTATGTGATGCCCACGGTATACTTGGGTATGAGATGACCTCGGTGTACTTGGGTATGTGGTGCCCGCAGTGTACTTGGGTATGTGATGCCCGCGGTGTACTAGGGTATGAGGTGCCCGCGGTAGACTTGGGTATGTGGTGCCCGCGGTGTACTTGGGTATGTGATGCCCGCGGTGTACTAGGTTATGAGGTGCCCGCGGTATACTTGGGTATGTGGTGCCCGCGGTGTACTAGGGTATGTGGTGCCCGCGGTGTACTAGGGCATGTGATGCCCGCGGTGTACTAGGGTATGTGGTGCCCGCGGTGTAGTTGGGTATGTGGTGCCCGCGGTGTAGTTGGGTATGTGATGCTCGAGGTGTACTTGGGTATGTTGTGCCCGCGGTGTACTAGGGTATGTGGTGCCCGCGGTGTAGTTGGGTATGAGATGACCTCGGTGTTCTTGGGTATGTGGTGCCCGCGGTGTACTAGGGTATGTGGTGCCCGCGGTGTAGTTGGGTATGTGGTGCCCGCGGTGTAGTTGGGTATGTGATGCTCGAGGTGTACTTGGGTATGTAGTGCCCGCGGTGTACTAGGGTATGTGGTGCCCGCGGTGTAGTTGGGTATGAGATGACCTCGGTGTTCTTGGGTATGTGGTGCCCGCGGTGTACTAGGGTATGTGATGCCCGCGGTGTACTTGGGTATGTGATGCCCGCGGTGTACTAGGGTATGTGATGCCCGAGGTGTACTTGGGTATGTGGTGCCCGCGGTGTCATTGGGTATGTGGTGCCCGCGGTACTAGGGTATTTGGTGCCCGCAGTGTACTAGGATATGTGATGCCCGCGGTGTACTTGGGTATGTGGTGCCCGCGGTGTAGTTGGGTATGTGATGCCCGCGGTGTACTAGGGTATGTGGTGCCCGCGGTGTAGTTGAGTATGTGATGCCCACGGTATACTTGGGTATGAGATGACCTCGGTGTACTTGGGTATGTGGTGCCCGCGGTGTACTTGGGTATGTGATGCCCGCGGTGTACTAGGGTATGTGGTGCCCGCGGTATACTTGGGTATGTGGCGCCCGCGGTGTAGTAAGGTATGTGATGCCCGCGGTGTACTAGGGTATGTGGTGCCCGCGGTGTACTAGGGTATGTGGTGCCCGCGGTGTACTAGGGTATGTGATGCCCGCGGTGTAGTAGGGTATGTGGTGCCCGCGGTGTAGTTGGGTATGTGATGCCCGCGGTGTACTAGGGTATGTGGTGCCCGCGGTGTACTAGGGTATGTGGTGCCCGCGGTGTAGTTGGGTATGTGATGCCCGCGGTTTACTTGGGTATGTGATGCCCGCGGTGTACTAGGGTATGTGGTGCCCGCGGTGTACTTGGGTATGTGATGCCCGCGGTGTACTAGGGTATGTGGTGCCCGCGGTGTAGTTGGGTATGTGATGCCCGCGGTGTACTAGGGTATGTGATGCCCGAGGTGTACTTGGGTATGTGATGCCCGCGGTGTACTAGGGTATGTGATGCCCGCGGTGTACTAGGGTATGTGATGCCCGCGGTGTACTAGGGTATGTGATGCCCGCGGTGTACTAGGGTAAGTGGTGCCCGCGGTGTATTAGGGTATGTGGTGCCCGCGGTGTAGTTGGGTATGTTATGCCCGCGGTTTACTTGGGTATGTGATGCCCGCGGTGTACTAGGGTATGTGGTGCCCGCGGTGTACTTGGGTATGTGATGCCCGCGGTGTACTAGGGTATGTGATGCCCGAGGTGTACTTGGGTATGTGATGCCCGCGGTGTACTAGGGTATCTGATGCCCGAGGTGTACTTGGGTATGTGGCGCCCGCGGTGTAGTTCTGTATGTGGTGCCCGCGGTGTACTAGGGTATGTGATGCCCGCGGTGTAGTTGGGTATGTGGTGCCCGCGGAATACTTGGGTATGCGGTGCCCGCGGTGTACTAGGGTATGTGGTGCCCGCGGTGTACTAGGGTATGTGTTGCCCGCGGTGTACTAGGGTATGTGGTGCCCGCGGTGTAGTTGAGTATGTGATGCCCACGGTATACTTGGGTATGAGATGACCTCGGTGTACTTGGGTATGTGGTGCCCGCGGTGTACTTGGGTATGTGATGCCCGCGGTGTACTAGGGTATGAGGTGCCCGCGGTATACTTGGGTATGTGGTGCCCGCGGTGTACTAGGGTATGTGGTGCCCGCGGTGTAGTTGGGTATGTGATGCCCGCGGTGTACTAGGGTATGTGATGCCCGAGGTGTACTTGGGTATGTGATGCCCGCGGTGTACTAGGGTATCTGATGCCCGAGGTGTACTTGGGTATGTGGCGCCCGCGGTGTAGTTCTGTATGTGGTGCCCGCGGTGTACTAGGGTATGTGATGCCCGCGGTGTAGTTGGGTATGTGGTGCCCGCGGAATACTAGGGTATGTGGTGCCCGCGGTGTACTAGGGTATGTGGTGCCCGCGGTGTACTAGGGTATGTGTTGCCCGCGGTGTACTAGGGTATGTGGTGCCCGCGGTGTAGTTGGGTATGTGGTGCCCGCGGTGTAGTTGGGTATGTGATGCTCGAGGTGTACTTGGGTATGTAGTGCCCGCGGTGTACTAGGGTATGTGGTGCCCGCGGTGTAGTTGGGTATGAGATGACCTCGGTGTTCTTGGGTATGTGGTGCCCGCGGTGTACTAGGGTATGTGGTGCCCGCGGTGTAGTTGGGTATGTGGTGCCCGCGGTGTAGTTGGGTATGTGATGCTCGAGGTGTACTTGGGTATGTGGTGCCCGCGGTGTACTAGGGTATGTGGTGCCCGCGGTGTAGTTGGGTATGAGATGACCTCGGTGTTCTTGGGTATGTGGTGCCCGCGGTGTACTAGGGTATGTGATGCCCGAGGTGTACTTGGGTATGTGATGCCCGCGGTGTACTCGGGTATGTGATGCCCGAGGTGTACTTGGGTATGTGGTGCCCGCGGTGTCATTGGGTATGTGGTGCCCGCGGTACTAGGGTATTTGGTGCCCGCAGTGTACTAGGATATGTGATGCCCGCGGTGTACTTGGGTATGTGGTGCCCGCGGTGTAGTTGGGTATGTGATGCCCGCGGTGTACTAGGGTATGTGGTGCCCGCGGTGTAGTTGAGTATGTGATGCCCACGGTATACTTGGGTATGAGATGACCTCGGTGTACTTGGGTATGTGGTGCCCGCGGTGTACTTGGGTATGTGATGCCCGCGGTGTACTAGGGTATGAGGTGCCCGCGGTATACTAGGGTATATGGTGCCCGCGGTGTACTAGGGCATGTGATGCCCGCGGTGTACTAGGGTATGTGGTGCCCGCGGTGTAATAGGGTATGTGGTGCCCGCGGTGTACTAGGGTATGTGGTGCCCGCGGTGTAGTTGGGTATGTGATGCCCGCGGTGTACTGGGGTATGTGGTGCCCGCGGTGTACTAGGGTATGTGGTGCCCGCGGTGTAGTTGGGTATGTGATGCCCGCGGTATACTTGGGTATGTGGTGCCCGCGGTGTAGTTGGGTATGTGGTGCCCGCGGTATACTAGGGTATGTGGTGCCCGCGGTATACTAGGGTATGTGGTGCCCGCGGTGTACTAGGGTATGTGATGCCCGAGGTGTACTTGGGTATGTGATGCCCGCGGTGTACTAGGGTATCTGATGCCCGAGGTGTACTTGGGTATGTGGCGCCCGCGGTGTAGTTCTGTATGTGGTGCCCGCGGTGTACTAGGGTATGTGATGCCCGCGGTGTAGTTGGGTATGTGGTGCCCGCGGAATACTTGGGTATGCGGTGCCCGCGGTGTACTAGGGTATGTGGTGCCCGCGGTGTACTAGGGTATGTGTTGCCCGCGGTGTACTAGGGTATGTGGTGCCCGCGGTGTAGTTGAGTATGTGATGCCCACGGTATACTTGGGTATGAGATGACCTCGGTGTACTTGGGTATGTGGTGCCCGCGGTGTACTTGGGTATGTGATGCCCGCGGTGTACTAGGGTATGAGGTGCCCGCGGTATACTTGGGTATGTGGTGCCCGCGGTGTACTAGGGTATGTGGTGCCCGCGGTGTAGTTGGGTATGTGATGCCCGCGGTGTACTAGGGTATGTGATGCCCGAGGTGTACTTGGGTATGTGATGCCCGCGGTGTACTAGGGTATCTGATGCCCGAGGTGTACTTGGGTATGTGGCGCCCGCGGTGTAGTTCTGTATGTGGTGCCCGCGGTGTACTAGGGTATGTGATGCCCGCGGTGTAGTTGGGTATGTGGTGCCCGCGGAATACTAGGGTATGTGGTGCCCGCGGTGTACTAGGGTATGTGGTGCCCGCGGTGTACTAGGGTATGTGTTGCCCGCGGTGTACTAGGGTATGTGGTGCCCGCGGTGTAGTTGGGTATGTGGTGCCCGCGGTGTAGTTGGGTATGTGATGCTCGAGGTGTACTTGGGTATGTGGTGCCCGCGGTGTACTAGGGTATGTGGTGCCCGCGGTGTAGTTGGGTATGAGATGACCTCGGTGTTCTTGGGTATGTGGTGCCCGCGGTGTACTAGGGTATGTGGTGCCCGCGGTGTAGTTGGGTATGTGGTGCCCGCGGTGTAGTTGGGTATGTGATGCTCGAGGTGTACTTGGGTATGTGGTGCCCGCGGTGTACTAGGGTATGTGGTGCCCGCGGTGTAGTTGGGTATGAGATGACCTCGGTGTTCTTGGGTATGTGGTGCCCGCGGTGTACTAGGGTATGTGATGCCCGAGGTGTACTTGGGTATGTGATGCCCGCGGTGTACTCGGGTATGTGATGCCCGAGGTGTACTTGGGTATGTGGTGCCCGCGGTGTCATTGGGTATGTGGTGCCCGCGGTACTAGGGTATTTGGTGCCCGCAGTGTACTAGGATATGTGATGCCCGCGGTGTACTTGGGTATGTGGTGCCCGCGGTGTAGTTGGGTATGTGATGCCCGCGGTGTACTAGGGTATGTGGTGCCCGCGGTGTAGTTGAGTATGTGATGCCCACGGTATACTTGGGTATGAGATGACCTCGGTGTACTTGGGTATGTGGTGCCCGCGGTGTACTTGGGTATGTGATGCCCGCGGTGTACTAGGGTATGAGGTGCCCGCGGTATACTAGGGTATATGGTGCCCGCGGTGTACTAGGGCATGTGATGCCCGCGGTGTACTAGGGTATGTGGTGCCCGCGGTGTAATAGGGTATGTGGTGCCCGCGGTGTACTAGGGTATGTGGTGCCCGCGGTGTAGTTGGGTATGTGATGCCCGCGGTGTACTGGGGTATGTGGTGCCCGCGGTGTACTAGGGTATGTGGTGCCCGCGGTGTAGTTGGGTATGTGATGCTCGCGGTATACTTGGGTATGTGGTGCCCGCGGTGTAGTTGGGTATGTGGTGCCCGCGGTATACTAGGGTATGTGGTGCCCGCGGTATACTAGGGTATGTGGTGCCCACGGTGTACTTGGGTATGTGGTGTCCCGCGGTGTAGTTGGGTATGTGATGC
The DNA here is from genome assembly GCA_932527185.1 of Ecliptopera silaceata. Classification (NCBI taxonomy): domain Eukaryota; kingdom Metazoa; phylum Arthropoda; class Insecta; order Lepidoptera; family Geometridae; genus Ecliptopera; species Ecliptopera silaceata. Next base: position 4,517,866 of record OW052213.1, on the reverse strand, counting down.
CCACGGTGTACTTGGGTATGTGGTGTCCCGCGGTGTAGTTGGGTATGTGATGCCCGCGGTGTCATTGGGTATGTGGTGCCCGCGGTACTAGGGTATTTGGTGCCCGCAGTGTACTAGGATATGTGATGCCCGCGGTGTACTTGGGTATGTGATGCCCGCGGTGTAGTTGGGTATGTGATGCCCGCGGTGTACTAGGGTATGTGGTGCCCGCGGTGTAGTTGGGTATGTGATGCCCGAGGTGTACTTGGGTATGTAATGCCCGCGGTGTACTAGGGTATGTGATGCCCGCGGTGTACTAGGGTATGTGATGCCCACGGTGTACTAGGGTATCTGGTGCCCGCAGTGTACTAGGGTATGTGATGCCCGCGGTGTACTTGGGTATGTGGTGCCCGCGGTGTAGTTGGGTATGTGATGCCCGCGGTGTACTAGGGTATATGATGCCCGCGGTGTAATTGGGTATGTGATGCCCGAGGTGTACTTGGGTATGTAGTGCTCGCGGTGTACTAGGGTATGTGATGCCCGAGGTGTACTTGGGTATGTGGTGCCCGCGGTGTAATAGGGTATGTGGTGCCCGCGGTGTACTAGGGTATGTGGTGCCCGCGGTGTAGTTGGGTATGTGATGCCCGCGGTGTACTGGGGTATGTGTTGCCCGCGGTGTACTAGGGTATGTGGTGCCCGCGGTGTAGTTGGGTATGTGATGCCCGCGGTATACTTGGGTATGTGGTGCCCGCGGTGTAGTTGGGTATGTGGTGCCCGCGGTATACTAGGGTATGTGGTGCCCGCGGTATACTAGGGTATGTGGTGCCCGCGGTGTACTAGGGTATGTAGTGCCCGCGGTGTACTAGGGTATGTGATGCCCGCGGTGTACTAAGGTATGTGGTGCCCGCGGTTTACTAGGGTATGTGATGCCCACGGTGTACTTGGGTATGTGATTCCCGCGGTGTAGTTGGGTATGTGATGCCCGCGGTGTCATTGGGTATGTGGTGCCCGCGGTACTAGGGTATTTGGTGCCCGCAGTGTACTAGGATATTTGATGCCCGCGGTGTACTTGGGTATGTGGTGCCCGCGGTGTAGTTGGGTATGTGATGCCCGCGGTGTACTAGGGTATGTGGTGCCCGCGGTGTAGTTGGGTATGTGATGCCCGAGGTGTACTTGGGTATGTAATGCCCGCGGTGTACTAGGGTATGTGATGCCCGCGGTGTACTAGGGTATGTGATGCCCACGGTATACTAGGGTATCTGGTGCCCGCAGTGTACTAGGGTATGTGATGCCCGCGGTGTACTTGGGTATGTGGTGCCCGCGGTGTAGTTGGGTATGTGATGCCCGCGGTGTACTAGGGTATATGATGCCCGCGGTGTAATTGGGTATGTGATGCCCGAGGTGTACTTGGGTATGTGGTGCCCGCGGCGTAATAGGGTATGTGGTGCCCGCGGTGTACTAGGGTATGTGGTGCCCGCGGTGTAGTTGGGTATGTGATGCCCGCGGTGTACTGGGGTATGTGGTGCCCGCGGTGTACTAGGGTATGTGGTGCCCGAGGTGTAGTTGGGTATGTGATGCCCGCGGTATACTTGGGTATGTGGTGCCCGCGGTGTACTAGGGTATGTGGTGCCCGCGGTGTAGTTAGTTATGTGATGCCCACGGTGTACTAGGGTATGTGGTGCCCGCGGTATACTTGGGTATGTGGTGCCCGCGGTGTACTAGGGTATGTGATGCCCGCGGTGTACTTGGGTATGTGATGCCCGCGGTGTACTAGGGTATGTGGTTCCCGCGGTATATTTGGGTATGTGGTGTACTAGGGTATTTGATGCCCGCGGTGTACTAGGGTATGTGATGCCCGCGGTGTAGTTGGGTATGTGATGCCCGCGGTGTACTGGGGTATGTGGTGCCCGCGGTGTACTAGGGTATGTGGTGCCCGAGGTGTAGTTGGGTATGTGATGCCCGCGGTATACTTGGGTATGTGGTGCCCGCGGTGTACTAGGGTATGTGGTGCCCGCGGTGTAGTTAGTTATGTGATGCCCACGGTGTACTAGGGTATGTGGTGCCCGCGGTATACTTGGGTATGTGGTGCCCGCGGTGTACTAGGGTATGTGATGCCCGCGGTGTACTTGGGTATGTGATGCCCGCGGTGTACTAGGGTATGTGGTGCCCGCGGTATATTTGGGTATGTGGTGTACTAGGGTATTTGATGCCCGCGGTGTACTGGGGTATGTGGTGCCCGCGGTGTACTAGGGTATGTGGTGCCCGCGGTGTAGTTGGGTATGTGACGCCCGCGGTGTACTGGGGTATGTGGTGCCCGCGGTGTACTAGGGTATGTGGTGCCCGCGGTGTAGTTGGGTATGTGATGCCCGCGGTGTACTAGGGTATGAGGTGCCCGCGGTATACTTGGGTATGTGGTGCCCGCGGTGTACTAGGGTATGTGATGCCCGAGGTGTACTTGGGTATGTGGTGCCCGCGGTGTACTAGGGTATGTGATGCCCGAGGTGTACTTCGGTATGTGGTGCCCGCGGTGTACTAGGGTATGTGGTGCCCGCGGTGTACTAGGGTATGTGGTGCCCGCGGTATACTTGGGTATGTGGTGCCCGCGGTGTAGTTGGGTATGTGGTGCCCGCGGTGTAGTTGGGTATGTGATGCCCGAGGTATACTTGGGTATGTAGTGCCCGCGGTGTACTAGGGTATGTGGTGCCCGCGGTGTAGTTGGGTATGTGATGCCCGCGGTGTACTAGGGTATGAGGTGCCCGCGGTATACTTGGGTATGTGGTGCCCGCGGTGTACTAGGGTATGTGATGCCCGAGGTGTACTTGGGTATGTGGTGCCCGCGGTGTACTAGGGTATGTGATGCCCGAGGTGTACTTCGGTATGTGGTGCCCGCGGTGTACTAGGGTATGTGGTGCCCGCGGTGTACTAGGGTATGTGGTGCCCGCGGTATACTTGGGTATGTGGTGCCCGCGGTGTAGTTGGGTATGTGGTGCCCGCGGTGTAGTTGGGTATGTGATGCCCGAGGTGTACTTGGGTATGTAGTGCCCGCGGTGTACTAGGGTATGTGGTGCCCGCGGTGTAGTTGGGTATGTGATGCTCGCGGTGTACTAGGGTATGTGATGCCCGAGGTGTACTTGGGTATGTGGTGCCCGCGGTGTACTAGGGTATGTGATGCCCGAGGTGTACTTGGGTATGTGGTGTAACGTTGTGTCTAATACAATTACCTAATTAAATCAAAACATTAAAAATAATTTAAATCTAACTATTAAACTATACATTCTTATAAATTAATCAAATCTATATTTTTACATTTTTTTACTAAGAAACAAATCTGAGTTTTACGGAACGTTATCGTCGTCCTAACAACTAGTTTTTAAACTGTGGCAACTGCATCGTCATTCGCGTTCGCGGCGTCATCAAGCACTACACTACCGGCCTCTGAGAACGAAGGACGCATACCTACATTTTCTACTAAACTATTCAAGTAAATCTAAAAGTGCAAGGAATCCCTCTAGGGTGAGTTCACAGCTTATAATAAACTGCCTAAAGCCTATCAATGTTCTGTAAAGCTGTCTGCGAAGTCCACACTAGCTGTGGGGGTTTTTTTTAAGTGAAAACTTCTTTAGCGGCGCTGGGTGGGTAAAAACTTTCAAACTCGCGTCAGGGTCACGTGACGTCGAAAAAGCGTAAGATCTTATTTAATTTTTATACATTGCTCGTAAAACAAGAGACGACAAAAGAACACACTTGCGGTCACGCGACGTATGACTCAAACAATTAAATAGTGTTGTGGCGACATGACGTGACGATGACGTGGCGACATGACGTGACGTGACGATGACGACGAAGCCAACGAAGACACAGACACATTCGCGCACGTCATGTCGCCACGTCATCGTCACGTCATGTCGCCACGTCATCGTCACGTGACGATGACGTGGCGACATGACGTGACGTGACGATGACGACGAAGCCAACGAAGACACAGACACATTCGCGCTTGCGCGAATGTGTCTGTGTCAGTGTGTCTTCGTTGTCTTCGTCGTTGTGTCACATTCGCGCTTGCGCGAATGTGACACAATGACATGACACAATCACGACTGTGGTTATATTTTTGAAGTGAAAACTTAAAAGTGAAAACACAACGTTAATATTGAAGTTTTCACTTCTGCCGGCACTCCCGGAGTGCTAGCTTTTTTTTTTTTAACGAGTCACTGTCGCCTACTCCCTACCCTCAGCTCTGTGGCTTGGCACTTGGCTCCGTTCTGAAGCTCGTCCTAAGACCTGCTGTTCCTTCCAGGATTCACCTTTCTACTTGGACTATTCTTCTTTCTTCTACCTCTGCTGCTATTGCTGCTTCTGCTTCCTCCACTTACTCCTGACTGCGGCTGCTCCACTACTGGAAAATCTTCCTGGAGAGCCGCGGAGTGAAGCTGCCTTCATACAAGGACACAGAAGAACGTTGCCTAAGCCTGGAGCCTGGATCTAACCCCGGAATACTCAGGCCAGTGACAGTGCTATCATAAACTCAGTGACTAGATAATCTATGTGCGGCTGTGTAGGTTTAAAGGACAGTAAAGGTGTGGTAAATCTAACTATCCTATTTTATTTCCACCCTGAGCAGGACCCTATACCTATCTATCTGCGGGCGAAAAACCCTAACGCCGCAGTGGCGCCCTTATTAACGTGGTTATCTACACAGCCTAGCATTTATCTAGTCACATACCTTTCAGCTAGTCGTGCAGTGTCTAAGAACGTGTAAACGAAGCGGTGAACTACATATGTTATCTCAGCGAACTGGTACGTACATTTTACCCTATGTTAATTGTACGAGAATCATACAAGATACAAGATACAAGATATTTATTTTGCCAAAATAAGTGTTACAAAGGTCTTAAAATTAGGGAGGCACTTAAAAACTTATTCACCTTTTTCAGGTATCGCAAAAAAGGGGTTGGGCGCTTAAACATTATATTATATAGGTACTATATAGGAACTATATTATGCTTATATTATTATTTATATAACTAGTTAACATTTTAGGTACATAGCTCTTAATATATTAGTTAAATAAGTCTAAGTATCACATTTTTGTTTAGTAAAAATTACAATTATAATAAGTTGGGTGTCATTTCTCGAAATATTCTTCAATTGAGTAAAGGCATCTTTTAATTAGGTATGATTTTAATCTTCTATTGAATGTAGTTATTTCCGTTTCATTTTTTATATCGTTTGGTATATTATTAAAGATTTTGACTGCCATGTAATAGGGACTTTTGTTTAGCATTTTTATTCTAGAATATGGTAAATAGAGTTTGTTTTTGTGGCGGGTGTTTATATTGTGAGTGTCACTTATTTTTGGGAAACTACTTTTATTTTTGAAAACAAATATGCTTACATCAAAGATGTAGATTGATGGTAGCGTTAAAATATTAAATTTAATAAAGTAGGGTCTGCAACTTTCAGTATTATCGATTTGGGCTAAGATTCTAATACACTTTTTTTGAATGATGAACAGCTCATTTACATTAACACTATTTCCCCATAACATTACTCCGTATCGTAGCCATGAGTACGCATATGCGTAATATGCCGTTAGTGCAGTATCAGTGTTAGTACTGTATTTTAACTGAAATAATGCGTATGTGAATTTTGAAAGTTTTGTTTTAAGTTCGTCTATGTGATTCTTCCAATTTATGTGTGTGTCTATGTTTAACCCTAATAATTTAAATGTTTCTACTGTTTCTAATCTAATATTTTCATAATCTACTTTTAATTTTAAAGCGGGACTGTTATAAGATTTGAATTGTATTACTTTTGTTTTTTTAAAATTTATTTCTAAGTTATGTTCTTCAAGCCAATATTTTACTGTACTCAACGTATTTTCCAATATTAAATTGTGATCATCATGTTTCTCACATTTAATTAAAATTGAGACATCATCTGCGAAAAGTATTGGTAATGTTGTTTCTTTGTTAAATATTTTTGGCAAGTCGTTTATATATATAAGAAATAATAAGAAATCATCGTGAATCATTGTATCTATTGTTACTAAGCCAATCAAGTAATTTATGTAAACTGTTACGTACGTTAGCTTACATTTATTAAGGAACTGTTAAATTAAAAACTATATGAAAATTTTAAAAATTATTTAATACTACCCTCATTTAAATAAATCTACGTAACGGTTCGCAGTTAAACTATTAACGATTTTGCATGAGTGTAATTTTTATAACTATTTCACTAAATTACTGTTATCACCGATTCGTAATAGGTCAATTCTCTTTGTGTAACAGACAGCTATTTGTTTCTTTAGCTCTCGGCAGTTGTATGCGGTTATAAACAGGTGGTACTTATTTAATAATTTTCTCACAATATTTTGTCTATTGCCATTTCTATTGTTACTGATTTATTTTGTGTTTACTGTGTTTTGCCTGAATCATCATAATGGGAACTCACCCTATAAAATTCCTACTGCTAAATAAAAATGAGTTGTCGTATGAGGTCCTTATCAGAGGCGAGGAACCAGCTGCCACAGTACTAAAACTAAGAAATCAAATTAATAAATTAACTGTAATGATCCCATCGGAGGATATTCAAGAATCTGGTCTTGAGTCTGAGGTTGATTTGGAGGGTGTCACGTTGTCACTTAAAGAATTTTATTCAAGAGTCAAATCCTTGCAAGAAAAATATGACGTAAACCTATTCGAGCGTACTAAAGCCTTAGCTAATCATATATATTACCGTTTGAATCGGATGGACAGGACTGACATTAAGGAGAAAGTAAATAAACTAAGTAATGAGTTTAAAGCTCAATATTCGCTACTAAAAACACTTGCTCAAACTAGTTCGTCTTCGCTAACTGATCAGTCGAGTTCAAGTCAATCGTTTGCTATAAGTGACGCTTACAGTAAATGTGAACGTAATCATATAACCGACTTACAAAAAATAAAATTTCATGGTAAAACCTGTGTGAGAGTGTTTATACAAAGAGTGAATGAGTTTTGTACGTCTAGGAGTATACCACATTCTAAAATACTTACATATGCGACGGAAATATTTACAGGTCCAGCACTACATTGGTACCGTAGTATTAGGGACGAAGTAGGTACATGGGACGAACTATGTAAATTATTAATTGCTGATTTTGGTCAGTTTGACTATGACTATAGACTAATGGCAGAGATACGTAATCGTACGCAGGGTGATTCTGAAAACATAGTAGTATACCTAGCGATTATGTCTGAACTATTTAGTAGATTGTCTAAACCTAGAACTGAGGAGGAAAAAGTAGAAATATTACTACACAATATTAGGCCGTGTTATGCGACTGTTTTATTATCGCACACTGATAGCATAACCTCTATTATTACACTTCGTACACTCTGTCGGAACTTCGAGAAAGTACAGGCGTTGAGCACTCAGTTCCGCGAGCCTCCGAAAATAACTAACGAAACTGTAGCTCCAGATCTAGCGTTTGTAAAACTGCAGGAACCGAATACTAAAAATTATTATAATAGTAGAAATTATAATGCGACTAGTAAACCGTACTATAATAAATTTATGAATGGACAGACCTCTAGTGCTAACTCGAGCGCTGCGCCTACGCCAGTGGCTTCTGTAAATACCAGCTCACGGGACCAGGGTAATAAAAAACTTTATTGTCCGCGGTGCCGCGATGACTCGCATAATTTACGCCAGTGTAAACAGGAACACTTTCTAATATGTTTCAAATGCGGAAAAAAGAACACTAAATATCCTGAGTGTACTAGCTGCCACCCTACTATAAATAATAATTCAAAAAACTAATTAGCTTAGATTGCTGCAAAAAGAGTACTATTAGTTCTATTTCTACAAAAACTAGTGAAAAAGAGTGGAAAGAATGGCTGCATTTTATAAAAATATTTTCATCTAGTTACTCTATTGCATCAATCTTAAATAATAAACCCACTAACGACATACGTCCTTATGTAACTATTAATGTAGGTAACCTATCTATTTGTGGTCTTCTCGATTCAGGATCTGCTGTTTCTATACTAGGAAATAATTCTCACTTACATATTCTTACGTTAGGACATACCCTGATAAAAGATTTTACTCTAAAAACATTTATGGCTGCCGGTGGTCAGTCACTATCTGCCATTGGATATATCAATCTACCTATTTCTTTTGAAAATAACTTCCATGTAATTCGTGCATATGTAATACCGGAAGTGACATCGCCGTTGATTCTAGGTGTTGACTTTTGGGAAAGATTTGATCTTTGTCCGAAGTACTTACATTCCATTACATTGACAAATGAGTCTAGAAACTGTATCGCGGAGGTCAATTACCCTTCAGGCACACTACAGGCCTATAATGATTTGTGCGAGTCAGAACGTATAACTGCTGACAATGTAGTTCAACAATTTCATACAATTAGTTCACAAAAGTGTGGCCTAGGCCGTACCCATCTGGTGGAGCACACTATCGATACGGGTACTTCTGCCCCTATCAGACAGCGATATTACCGTCTCTCACCGGAGAAACAAAGGATACTTAGCAACGAACTCGATGAAATGCTTAGATTAGGTGTGGTCGAGGCCTGCGAAAGTCCGTGGTCTTCCCCTGTTCTACTGACACCAAAAAAGGATGGTTCGTTACGATTTTGTCTGGATAGTCGCAAATTGAACGCAATAACTAAAAAAGATGCTTATAAACTACCTTATATATCTGAAATTCTAGATAATTTAAAAAATGCTCGATATTTATCTAGTATTGATCTTTCTCGTGCCTACTGGCAATTACCTATAGCCGAGCAGGATCGAGACAAAACTTCATTCTATATACCTAATCGAGGTACTTATCGTTTTGTTACCGTTCCTTTTGGTCTAACCAACGGGCCTGCTACTCAGCAACGGTTAATGGACTTATTGTTCTATGGTCCCGAGTTTGAGAATTCTGTCTTTGTCTTTATTGACGATATAATAATCACTTCTACTGATTTTCAAACACATATAGCACTTCTGTTAAAAGTTCATAAAAAACTACAAATGGCAAATCTCACTATAAACTACGAAAAATCTCAATTTTTCAGAAATGAACTTAAGTATCTTGGCTTTGTGGTCAACTCTAAAGGTCTACACGTTGATCCAGGAAAAGTCGAGGCTATCATTAATTTTCCTATACCTACTAATAAAAAGGAGGTTAAAAGATTTCTTGGTACCGCTTCGTGGTATCGGAGATTTGTACCCAATTTTAGCGCTATTGCTGGCCCACTAAATAGTTTAACTTCTACAAGTAAACAGGTTAAGCCATTTACATGGACAAAAGAAGCCGACGACGCCTTCTCTAAATTAAAGGATTGTCTGGTCTCTGCTCCTATTCTTTCGTGCCCTAATTTCGATTTACCTTTTGAGATTCACACTGACGCTAGTGATTATGGTGTTGGTGGTGTACTGACACAAACTATTGATGGTGTGGAACATCCTATTGCTTATATGAGTAAATCCCTAACTGCTCAAGAGAGAAACTACAGTATTACTGAAAGAGAAGCATTAGCTGTGCTTGTAGCTCTTGAACACTGGAGATGTTATATTGATAACGGTCGTAAATTTACTGTCTATACTGATCACTCTGCATTAAAATGGTTTTTAAATCTAAATAATCCTACTGGTCGTCTCGCACGCTGGGGTGTGCGCTTATCTGCCTTTAACTTTGAAATGAAACACCGTCGAGGCGCAGACAATGTAATACCGGACGCGCTATCGCGTGCTTGTCCTATCGCTACTGTAGATACTTCTCCTAAAACTACTAATACAAAAGATGAATGGTACCTTAACATTTTTCACGGTTGTCAGAACTCTGCAGTTTCGTTTCCTAACTACATTATAAAAAATGATAAACTATACCGTTTTATGAAAGGAAAATGTTCGCTAACAAAGGAATTTGAGTGGAAGGAAGTTGTACCTTATGAGGTTAGAGAGGCTGTTATTCTAGAAAATCATGCTGAACCTATTGCAGGTCATCTAGGTATTTTTAAGACATATAAACGTCTCGCTTTAAAATATTACTGGCCTGGTATGCATGCTGACGTGGTCAAAGTGATAACTTCTTGTGAGAACTGCTGCGCTCACAAACATCAGAACCATGCCACTCTAGGAGAAATGGGCCGACCTAAATCGTGTTCTAGACCATTTCAAGTACTAAGTATTGACCTGGTCGGACCTTTACCTGTATCTAGAAAACAGAATACCTTTTTACTAGTGGTCACTTGTTGTTTTAGTAAATATTGTCTTTTATTTCCGATTAAACGGGCTACCGCCGAAATCGTTACTAAACATCTAGAGGAAAATGTATTTCTAATCCACGGCATTCCCGAAACAGTTATACTAGATAATGGAAAACAATTTATTATCTAGTGCTACTTTAAGGCAAATGTTATCTAAATATAATGTCCCTCGTTTACATTTTACTCCTAAATACACGCCTCACGTGAATACAGTAGAAAGATACAATAAAACTATCATGACTGCAGTTTCTACATTTATCGCTAACGATCATCGCATCTGGGATACATTAATACCTAAAGTACAATTTGCAATAAACAACTCTGTAAACGAAGTAACCGGTTATACGCCGTCATTTTTAGTGTATGGCCGAGAGTTAGTTTCTTGTGGTTCGCACTACACTAACAATGAATCTGCTGACGCGGAGGATCTTATCTTCCAGCCGCGTGATCAATATGCTGAAAACCTAGGTATTTTATCGTCTATATTTAACAAGGTACAACTAGCCTTATTACAAGCTCATAGTAGAAATTCTAAGTCTTACCTATAACTTACGTAAAAAACCTATGGAATTTAACGTGGGTGATGTGATTTGGAGAAATACTTTTTTCCAAAGCGATAAGGATAAATATTTTAATAAAAAACTAGCTGCTAAGTATATAAAATGTAAAATTATCTCTAAAAAATCTCCACTTGTTTACGAACTAAGTGACATGAGCGGTAACAATCTAGGCTCATGGCATGTAAAGGACTTTAAATTAATAAATTATAAAGATTAAAACTAGTAAACAAATAAGCTAAGTTTAAATTATATGTACATACTTCACTAAATAATTATCAATAAGTAGGTATTTTTGTTTTGCTGATGAGGTTAGGTAACTATATCTGACTATATCGACTAACTAAAATAATTCTATACGAATAGGTAAACAAACCTTAACACGGTATTATTCAATATGCACCGTGTAGGTATCTAAAATTCTGTACTTTTATATATATCTCTCTAATCAGACGATTATTTCATGCTGCGTTATAATTTGTTTGTAGGTATATTTTTAAAGGTCATTGGAATGCTGAATCTACAAATTTATAGGCTGTTATAAGTTTTATTCAGTATTGCATGTTATTCGTATTAGTATATTATGGTCGTAAAAAATAACTATCTAGTAACTATATTTCAGTACCTATGCTATATATAAATGAACAACAAGCTACCTATTATGAGTTGTCGTGCTAATACGATGAACTTCGTCTATGCTGTTTTGAGTTACTTTGTTTACTAATACAAGTACACTCTTTATGTAAGGGTCTTATGAACGCAATTGTGATAAAGACAAAATGAAAGGTAGAATAAAAGGGATGTATGAATGATGATATTATGAAAGTAGGACAGTACTATGAAATTTTAGTGTAGTGAGTCGGATTTTTTTTTATAGGAAAAATCCTACGCTTTTTGGCGGGGTACTGTAACGTTGTGTCTAATACAATTACCTAATTAAATCAAAACATTAAAAATAATTAAAATCTAACTATTAAACTATACATTTTTATAAATTAATCAAATCTATATTTTTACATTTTTTTACTAAGAAACAAATCTGAGTTTTACGGAACGTTATCGTCGTCCTAACAACTAGTTTTTAAACTGTGGCAACTGCATCGTCATTCGCGTTCGCAGCGTCATCAAGCACTACACTACCGGCCTCTGAGAACGAAGGACGCATACCTACATTTTCTACTAAACTATTCAAGTAAATCTAAAAGTGCAAGGAATCCCTCTAGGGTGAGTTCACAGCTTATAATAAACTGCCTAAAGCCTATCAATGTTCTGTAAAGCTGTCTGCGAAGTCCACACTAGCTGTGGGGGTTTTTTTTAACGAGTCACTGTCGCCTACTCCCTACCCTCAGCTCTGTGGCTTGGCACTTGGCTCCGTTCTGAAGCTCGTCCTAAGACCTGCTGTTCCTTCCAGGATTCACCCTCCTACGTGGACTACCTATTCACCCTTCTACTTGGACTATTCTTCTTTCATCTGCCTCTGCTGCAATTGCTGCTTCTGCTTCCTCCACTTACTCCTGACTGCGGCTGCTCCACTACTGGAAAATCTTCCTGGAGAGCCGCGGAGTGAAGCTGCCTTCATACAAGGACACAGAAGAACGTTGCCTAAGCCTGGAGCCTGGATCTAACCCCGGAATACTCAGGCCAGTGACAGTGCTATCATAAACTCAGTGACTAGATAATCTATGTGCGGCTGTGTAGGTTTAAAGGACAGTAAAGGTGTGGTAAATCTAATATCCTATTTTATTTCCACCCTGAGCAGGACCCTATACCTATCTATCTGCGGGCGAAAACCCTAACGCCGCAATTGGGTATGTGGTGCCCGCGGTACTAGGGTATTTGGTGCCCGCAGTGTACTAGGATATGTGATGCCCGCGGTGTACTTGGATATGTGGTGCCCGCGGTGTAGTTGGGTATGTGATGCCCGCGGTGTACTAGGGTATGTGGTGCCCGCGGTGTAGTTGAGTATGTGATGCCCACGGTATACTTGGGTATGAGATGACCTCGGTGTACTTGGGTATGTGGTGCCCGCGGTGTACTTGGGTATGTGATGCCCGCGGTGTACTAGGGTATGTGGTGCCCGCGGTATACTTGGGTATGTGGCGCCCGCGGTGTAGTTAGGTATGTGATGCCCGCGGTGTACTAGGGTATGTGGTGCCCGCGGTGTACTAGGGTATGTAGTGCCCGCGGTGTACTAGGGTATGTGATGCCCGCGGTGTAGTAGGGTATGTGGTGCCCGCGGTGTAGTTGGGTATGTGATGCCCGCGGTGTACTAGGGTATGTGGTGCCCGCGGTGTACTAGGGTATGTGGTGCCCGCGGTGTAGTTGGGTATGTGATGCCCGCGGTTTACTTGGGTATGTGATGCCCGCGGTGTACTAGGGTATGTGGTGCCCGCGGTGTACTTGGGTATGTGATGCCCGCGGTGTACTAGGGTATGTGGTGCCCGCGGTGTAGTTGGGTATGTGATGCCCGCGGTGTACTAGGGTATGTGATGCCCGAGGTGTACTTGGGTATGTGATGCCCGCGGTGTACTAGGGTATGTGATGCCCGCGGTGTACTAGGGTAAGTGGTGCCCGCGGTGTATTAGGGTATGTGGTGCCCGCGGTGTAGTTGGGTATGTGATGCCCGCGGTTTACTTGGGTATGTGATGCCCGCGGTGTACTAGGGTATGTGGTGCCCGCGGTGTACTTGGGTATGTGATGCCCGCGGTGTACTAGGGTATGTGGTGCCCGAGGTGTACTTGGGTATGTAGTGCCCGCGGTGTACTAGGGTATGTGGTGCCCGCGGTGTAGTTGGGTATGAGATGACCTCGGTGTTCTTGGGTATGTGGTGCCCGCGGTGTTCTAGGGTATGTGATGCCCGAGGTGTACTTGGGTATGTGATGCCCGCGGTGTACTAGGGTATGTGATGCCCGAGGTGCACTTAGGTATGTGGTGCCCGCGGTGTCATTGGGTATGTGGTGCCCGCGGTACTAGGGTATTTGGTGCCCGCAGTGTACTAGGATATGTGATGCCCGCGGTGTACTTGGGTATGTGGTGCCCGCGGTGTAGTTGGGTATGTGATGCCCGCGGTGTACTAGGGTATGTGGTGCCCGCGGTGTAGTTGAGTATGTGATGCCCACGGTATACTTGGGTATGAGATGACCTCGGTGTACTTGGGTATGTGGTGCCCGCGGTGTACTTGGGTATGTGATGCCCGCGGTGTACTAGGGTATGTGGTGCCCGCGGTATACTTGGGTATGTGGCGCCCGCGGTGTAGTTAGGTATGTGATGCCCGCGGTGTACTAGGGTATGTGGTGCCCGCGGTGTACTAGGGTATGTGGTGCCCGCGGTGTACTAGGGTATGTGATGCCCGCGGTGTAGTAGGGTATGTGGTGCCCGCGGTGTAGTTGGGTATGTGATGCCCGCGGTGTACTAGGGTATGTGGTGCCCGCGGTGTACTAGGGTATGTGGTGCCCGCGGTGTAGTTGGGTATGTGATGCCCGCGGTTTACTTGGGTATGTGATGCCCGCGGTGTACTAGGGTATGTGGTGCCCGCGGTGTACTTGGGTATGTGATGCCCGCGGTGTACTAGGGTATGTGGTGCCCGCGGTGTAGTTGGGTATGTGATGCCCGCGGTGTACTAGGGTATGTGATGCCCGAGGTGTACTTGGGTATGTGATGCCCGCGGTGTACTAGGGTATGTGATGCCCGCGGTGTACTAGGGTATGTGATGCCCGCGGTGTACTAGGGTATGTGATGCCCGCGGTGTACTAGGGTAAGTGGTGCCCGCGGTGTATTAGGGTATGTGGTGCCCGCGGTGTAGTTGGGTATGTGATGCCCGCGGTTTACTTGGGTATGTGATGCCCGCGGTGTACTAGGGTATGTGGTGCCCGCGGTGTACTTGGGTATGTGATGCCCGCGGTGTACTAGGGTATGTGGTGCCCGCGGTGTAGTTGGGTATGTGATGCCCGCGGTGTACTAGGGTATGTGATGCCCGAGGTGTACTTGGGTATGTGATGCCCGCGGTGTAGTTCTGTATGTGGTGCCCGCGGTGTAGTTGGGTATGTGATGCCCGCGGTTTACTTGGGTATGTGATGCCCGCGGTGTACTAGGGTATGTGGTGCCCGCGGTGTACTTGGGTATGTGATGCCCGCGGTGTACTAGGGTATGTGGTGCCCGCGGTGTAGTTGGGTATGTGATGCCCGCGGTGTACTAGGGTATGTGATGCCCGAGGTGTACTTGGGTATGTGATGCCCGCGGTGTAGTTCTGTATGTGGTGCCCGCGGTGTACTAGGGTATGTGATGCCCGCGGTGTAGTTGGGTATGTGGTGCCCGCGGAATACTAGGGTATGTGGTGCCCGCGGTGTACTAGGGTATGTGGTGCCCGCGGTGTACTAGGGTATGTGTTGCCCGCGGTGTACTAGGGTATGTGGTGCCCGCGGTGTAGTTGAGTATGTGATGCCCGCGGTGTAGTTGGGTATGTGGTGCCCGCGGTATACTAGGGTATGTGGTGCCCGCGGTGTACTAGGGTATGTGGTGCCCGCGGTGTACTAGGGTATGTAGTGCCCGCGGTGTACTAGGGTATGTGATGCCCGCGGTGTACTAGGGTATGTGGTGCCCGCGGTGTACTAGGGTATGTGATGCCCACGGTGTACTTGGGTATGTGGTGTCCCGCGGTGTAGTTGGGTATGTGATGCCCACGGTGTACTTGGGTATGTGGTGTCCCGCGGTGTAGTTGGGTATGTGATGCCCGCGGTGTACTTGGGTATGTGATGCCCGCGGTGTCATTGGGTATGTGGTGCCCGCGGTACTAGGGTATTTGGTGCCCGCAGTGTACTAGGATATGTGATGCCCGCGGTGTACTTGGGTATGTGGTGCCCGCGGTGTAGTTGGGTATGTGATGCCCGCGGTGTACTAGGGTATGTGATGCCCGCGGTGTACTAGGGTATGTGATGCCCTCGGTGTACTAGGGTATGTGATGCCCGCGGTGTACTAGGGTAAGTGGTGCCCGCGGTGTACTAGGGTATGTGGTGCCCGCGGTGTAGTTGGGTATGTGATGCCCGCGGTTTACTTGGGTATGTGATGCCCGCGGTGTACTAGGGTATGTGGTGCCCTGGGTGTACTTGGGTATGTGATGCCCGCGGTGTACTAGGGTATGTGGTGCCCGCGGTGTAGTTGGGTATGTGATGCCCGCGGTGTACTAGGGTATGTGATGCCCGAGGTGTACTTGGGTATGTGATGCCCGCGGTGTACTAGGGTATGTGATGCCCGAGGTGTACTTGGGTATGTGGTGCCCGCGGTGTCATTGGGTATGTGGTGCCCGCGGTACTAGGGTATTTGGTGCCCGCAGTGTACTAGGATATGTGATGCCCGCGGTGTACTTGGGTATGTGGTGCCCGCGGTGTACTAGGGTATGTGGTGCCCGCGGTGTAGTTGGGTATGTGATGCCCGCGGTGTACTAGGGTATGTGATGCCCGAGGTGTACTTGGGTATGTGATGCCCGCGGTGTACTAGGGTATCTGATGC
This sequence comes from Ecliptopera silaceata, assembly GCA_932527185.1. Taxonomy (NCBI): domain Eukaryota; kingdom Metazoa; phylum Arthropoda; class Insecta; order Lepidoptera; family Geometridae; genus Ecliptopera; species Ecliptopera silaceata. The sequence continues at coordinate 4,501,558 of OW052213.1, read as the reverse complement.
CCGAGGTGTACTTGGGTATGTGGCGCCCGCGGTGTAGTTCTGTATGTGGTGCCCGCGGTGTACTAGGGTATGTGATGCCCGCGGTGTAGTTGGGTATGTGGTGCCCGCGGAATACTAGGGTATGTGGTGCCCGCGGTGTACTAGGGTATGTGGTGCCCGCGGTGTACTAGGGTATGTGTTGCCCGCGGTGTACTAGGGTATGTGGTGCCCGCGGTGTAGTTGAGTATGTGATGCCCACGGTATACTTGGGTATGAGATGACCTCGGTGTACTTGGGTATGTGGTGCCCGCGGTGTACTTGGGTATGTGATGCCCGCGGTGTGGTATGTGATGCCCGCGGTGTACTAGGGTATGTGGTGCCCGCGGTATACTTGGGTATGTGGCGCCCGCGGTGTAGTTAGGTATGTGATGCCCGCGGTGTACTAGGGTATGTGGTGCCCGCGGTGTACTAGGGTATGTGGTGCCCGCGGTGTACTAGGGTATGTGATGCCCGCGGTGTAGTAGGGTATGTGGTGCCCGCGGTGTAGTTGGGTATGTGATGCCCGCGGTGTACTAGGGTATGTGGTGCCCGCGGTGTACTAGGGTATGTGGTGCCCGCGGTGTAGTTGGGTATGTGATGCCCGCGGTTTACTTGGGTATGTGATGCCCGCGGTGTACTAGGGTATGTGGTGCCCGCGGTGTACTTGGGTATGTGATGCCCGCGGTGTACTAGGGTATGTGGTGCCCGCGGTGTAGTTGGGTATGTGATGCCCGCGGTGTACTAGGGTATGTGGTGCCCGCGGTATACTTGGGTATGTGGCGCCCGCGGTGTAGTTAGGTATGTGATGCCCGCGGTGTACTAGGGTATGTGGTGCCCGCGGTGTACTAGGGTATGTGGTGCCCGCGGTGTACTAGGGTATGTGATGCCCGCGGTGTAGTAGGGTATGTGGTGCCCGCGGTGTAGTTGGGTATGTGATGCCCGCGGTGTACTAGGGTATGTGGTGCCCGCGGTGTACTAGGGTATGTGGTGCCCGCGGTGTAGTTGGGTATGTGATGCCCGCGGTTTACTTGGGTATGTGATGCCCGCGGTGTACTAGGGTATGTGGTGCCCGCGGTGTACTTGGGTATGTGATGCCCGCGGTGTACTAGGGTATGTGATGCCCGCGGTGTAGTAGGGTATGTGGTGCCCGCGGTGTAGTTGGGTATGTGATGCCCGCGGTGTACTAGGGTATGTGGTGCCCGCGGTGTACTAGGGTATGTGGTGCCCGCGGTGTAGTTGGGTATGTGATGCCCGCGGTTTACTTGGGTATGTGATGCCCGCGGTGTACTAGGGTATGTGGTGCCCGCGGTGTACTTGGGTATGTGATGCCCGCGGTGTACTAGGGTATGTGGTGCCCGCGGTGTAGTTGGGTATGTGATGCCCGCGGTGTACTAGGGTATGTGATGCCCGCGGTGTACTAGGGTAAGTGGTGCCCGCGGTGTACTAGGGTATGTGGTGCCCGCGGTGTAGTTGGGTATGTGATGCCCGCGGTTTACTAGGGTATGTGGTGCCCGCGGTGTACTAGGGTATGTGGTGCCCGCGGTGTACTAGGGCATGTGATGCCCGCGGTGTACTAGGGTATGTGGTGCCCGCGGTGTAGTTGGGTATGTGGTGCCAGCGTTGTAGTTGGGTATGTGATGCTCGAGGTGTACTTGGGTATGTAGTGCCCGCGGTGTACTAGGGTATGTGGTGCCCGCGGTGTAGTTGGGTATGAGATGACCTCGGTGTTCTTGGGTATGTGGTGCCCGCGGTGTACTAGGGTATGTGGTGCCCGCGGTGTAGTTGGGTATGTGGTGCCCGCGGTGTACTAGGGTATGTGTTGCCCGCGGTGTACTAGGGTATGTGGTGCCCGCGGTGTAGTTGAGTATGTGATGCCCACGGTATACTTGGGTATGAGATGACCTCGGTGTACTTGGGTATGTGGTGCCCGCGGTGTACTAGGGTATGTGGTGCCCGCGGTGTAGTTGGGTATGTGATGCCCGCGGTGTACTAGGGTATGTGATGCCCGAGGTGTACTTGGGTATGTGATGCCCGCGGTGTACTAGGGTATCTGATGCCCGAGGTGTACTTGGGTATGTGGCGCCCGCGGTGTAGTTCTGTATGTGGTGCCCGCGGTGTACTAGGGTATGTGATGCCCGCGGTGTAGTTGGGTATGTGGTGCCCGCGGAATACTAGGGTATGTGGTGCCCGCGGTGTACTAGGGTATGTGGTGCCCGCGGTGTACTAGGGTATGTGTTGCCCGCGGTGTACTAGGGAATGTGGTGCCCGCGGTGTAGTTGAGTATGTGATGCCCACGGTATACTTGGGTATGAGATGACCTCGGTGTACTTGGGTATGTGGTGCCCGCGGTGTACTTGGGTATGTGATGCCCGCGGTGTACTAGGGTATGAGGTGCCCGCGGTAGACTTGGGTATGTGGTGCCCGCGGTGTACTTGGGTATGTGATGCCCGCGGTGTACTAGGTTATGAGGTGCCCGCGGTATACTTGGGTATGTGGTGCCCGCGGTGTACTAGGGTATGTGGTGCCCGCGGTGTACTAGGGTATGTGATGCCCGCGGTGTACTAGGGTATGTGGTGCCCGCGGTGTAGTTGGGTATGTGGTGCCCGCGGTGTAGTTGGGTATGTGATGCTCGAGGTGTACTTGGGTATGTAGTGCCCGCGGTGTACTAGGGTATGTGGTGCCCGCGGTGTAGTTGGGTATGAGATGACCTCGGTGTTCTTGGGTATGTGGTGCCCGCGGTGTACTAGGGTATGTGATGCCCGAGGTGTACTTGGGTATGTGATGCCCGCGGTGTACTAGGGTATGTGATGCCCGAGGTGTACTTGGGTATGTGGTGCCCGCGGTGTCATTGGGTATGTGGTGCCCGCGGTACTAGGGTATTTGGTGCCCGCAGTGTACTAGGATATGTGATGCCCGCGGTGTACTTGGGTATGTGGTGCCCGCGGTGTAGTTGGGTATGTGATGCCCGCGGTGTACTAGGGTATGTGGTGCCCGCGGTGTAGTTGAGTATGTGATGCCCACGGTTTACTTGGGTATGAGATGACCTCGGTGTACTTGGGTATGTGGTGCCCGCGGTGTACTTGGGTATGTGATGCCCGCGGTGTACTAGGGTATGTGGTGCTTGCGGTATACTTGGGTATGTGGCGCCCGCGGTGTAGTTAGGTATGTGATGCCCGCGGTGTACTAGGGTATGTGGTGCCCGCGGTGTACTAGGGTATGTGGTGCCCGCGGTGTACTAGGGTATGTGATGCCCGCGGTGTAGTAGGGTATGTGGTGCCCGCGGTGTAGTTGGGTATGTGATGCCCGCGGTGTACTAGGGTATGTGGTGCCCGCGGTGTACTAGGGTATGTGGTGCCCGCGGTGTAGTTGGGTATGTGATGCCCGCGGTTTACTTGGGTATGTGATGCCCGCGGTGTACTAGGGTATGTGGTGCCCGCGGTGTACTTGGGTATGTGATGCCCGCGGTGTACTAGGGTATGTGGTGCCCGCGGTGTAGTTGGGTATGTGATGCCCGCGGTGTACTAGGGTATGTGATGCCCGAGGTGTACTTGGGTATGTGATGCCCGCGGTGTACTAGGGTATGTGATGCCCGCGGTGTACTAGGGTATGTGATGCCCGCGGTGTACTAGGGTATGTGGTGCCCGCGGTGTAGTTGGGTATGTGATGCCCGCGGTGTACTAGGGTATGTGATGCCCGAAGTGTACTTGGGTATGTGATGCCCGCGGTGTACTAGGGTATCTGATGCCCGAGGTGTACTTGGGTATGTGGCGCCCGCGGTGTAGTTCTGTATGTGGTGCCCGCGGTGTACTAGGGTATGTGATGCCCGCGGTGTAGTTGGGTATGTGGTGCCCGCGGAATACTAGGGTATGTGGTGCCCGCGGTGTACTAGGGTATGTGGTGCCCGCGGTGTACTAGGGTATGTGTTGCCCGCGGTGTACTAGGGTATGTGGTGCCCGCGGTGTAGTTGGGTATGTGGTGCCCGCGGTGTACTAGGGTATGTGATGCCCGCGGTGTAGTTGGGTATGTGGTGCCCGCGGAATACTAGGGTATGCGGTGCCCGCGGTGTACTAGGGTATGTGATGCCCGCGGTGTACTAGGGTATGTGGTGCCCGCGGTGTAGTTGGGTATGTGATGCCCGCGGTGTACTAGGGTATGTGATGCCCGAGGTGTACTTGGGTATGTGGTGCCCGCGGTGTACTAGGGTATGTGGTGCCCGCGGTGTACTAGGGTATGTGTTGCCCGCGGTGTACTAGGGAATGTGGTGCCCGCGGTGTAGTTGAGTATGTGATGCCCACGGTATACTTGGGTATGAGATGACCTCGGTGTACTTGGGTATGTGGTGCCCGCGGTGTACTTGGGTATGTGATGCCCGCGGTGTACTAGGGTATGAGGTGCCCGCGGTAGACTTGGGTATGTGGTGCCCGCGGTGTACTTGGGTATGTGATGCCCGCGGTGTACTAGGTTATGAGGTGCCCGCGGTATACTTGGGTATGTGGTGCCCGCGGTGTACTAGGGTATGTGGTGCCCGCGGTGTACTAGGGCATGTGATGCCCGCGGTGTACTAGGGTATGTGGTGCCCGCGGTGTAGTTGGGTATGTGGTGCCCGCGGTGTAGTTGGGTATGTGATGCTCGAGGTGTACTTGGGTATGTAGTGCCCGCGGTGTACTAGGGTATGTGGTGCCCGCGGTGTAGTTGGGTATGAGATGACCTCGGTGTTCTTGGGTATGTGGTGCCCGCGGTGTACTAGGGTATGTGATGCCCGCGGTGTACTAGGGTATGTGGTGCCCGCGGTGTACTAGGGTATGTGGTGCCCGCGGTGTAGTTGGGTATGTGATGCCCGCGGTTTACTTGGGTATGTGATGCCCGCGGTGTACTAGGGTATGTGGTGCCCGCGGTGTACTTGGGTATGTGATGCCCGCGGTGTACTAGGGTATGTGGTGCCCGCGGTGTAGTTGGGTATGTGATGCCCGCGGTGTACTAGGGTATGTGATGCCCGAGGTGTACTTGGGTATGTGATGCCCGCGGTGTACTAGGGTATGTGATGCCCGCGGTGTACTAGGGTATGTGATGCCCGCGGTGTACTAGGGTATGTGGTGCCCGCGGTGTAGTTGGGTATGTGATGCCCGCGGTGTACTAGGGTATGTGATGCCCGAGGTGTACTTGGGTATGTGATGCCCGCGGTGTACTAGGGTATCTGATGCCCGAGGTGTACTTGGGTATGTGGCGCCCGCGGTGTAGTTCTGTATGTGGTGCCCGAGGTGTACTTGGGTATGTGGCGCCCGCGGTGTAGTTCTGTATGTGGTGCCCGCGGTGTACTAGGGTATGTGATGCCCGCGGTGTAGTAGGGTATGTGGTGCCCGCGGTGTAGTTGGGTATGTGATGCCCGCGGTGTACTAGGGTATGTGGTGCCCGCGGTGTACTAGGGTATGTGGTGCCCGCGGTGTAGTTGGGTATGTGATGCCCGCGGTTTACTTGGGTATGTGATGCCCGCGGTGTACTAGGGTATGTGGTGCCCGCGGTGTACTTGGGTATGTGATGCCCGCGGTGTACTAGGGTATGTGGTGCCCGCGGTGTAGTTGGGTATGTGATGCCCGCGGTGTACTAGGGTATGTGATGCCCGAGGTGTACTTGGGTATGTGATGCCCGCGGTGTACTAGGGTATGTGATGCCCGCGGTGTACTAGGGTATGTGATGCCCGCGGTGTACTAGGGTAAGTGGTGCCCGCGGTGTATTAGGGTATGTGGTGCCCGCGGTGTAGTTGGGTATGTGATGCCCGCGGTTTACTTGGGTATGTGATGCCCGCGGTGTACTAGGGTATGTGGTGCCCGCGGTGTACTTGGGTATGTGATGCCCGCGGTGTACTAGGGTATGTGGTGCCCGCGGTGTAGTTGGGTATGTGATGCCCGCGGTGTACTAGGGTATGTGATGCCCGAGGTGTACTTGGGTATGTGATGCCCGCGGTGTACTAGGGTATGTGATGCCCGAGGTGTACTTGGGTATGTGGTGCCCGCGGTGTCATTGGGTATGTGGTGCCCGCGGTACTAGGGTATTTGGTGCCCGCAGTGTACTAGGATATGTGATGCCCGCGGTGTACTTGGGTATGTGGTGCCCGCGGTGTACTAGGGTATGTGGTGCCCGCGGTGTAGTTGGGTATGTGATGCTTGCGGTGTACTAGGGTATGTGATGCCCGAGGTGTACTTGGGTATGTGATGCCCGCGGTGTACTAGGGTATCTGATGCCCGAGGTGTACTTGGGTATGTGGCGCCCGCGGTGTAGTTCTGTATGTGGTGCCCGCGGTGTACTAGGGTATGTGATGCCCGCGGTGTAGTTGGGTATGTGGTGCCCGCGGAATACTAGGGTATGCGGTGCCCGCGGTGTACTAGGGTATGTGGTGCCCGCGGTGTACTAGGGTATGTGTTGCCCGCGGTGTACTAGGGTATGTGGTGCCCGCGGTGTAGTTGAGTATGTGATGCCCACGGTATACTTGGGTATGAGATGACCTCGGTGTACTTGGGTATGTGGTGCCCGCGGTGTACTTGGGTATGTGATGCCCGCGGTGTACTAGGGTATGAGGTGCCCGCGGTATACTTGGGTATGTGGTGCCCGCGGTGTACTAGGGTATGTGGTGCCCGCGGTGTAGTTGGGTATGTGATGCCCGCGGTGTACTAGGGTATGTGATGCCCGAGGTGTACTTGGGTATGTGATGCCCGCGGTGTACTAGGGTATCTGATGCCCGAGGTGTACTTGGGTATGTGGCGCCCGCGGTGTAGTTCTGTATGTGGTGCCCGCGGTGTACTAGGGTATGTGATGCCCGCGGTGTAGTTGGGTATGTGGTGCCCGCGGATTACTAGGGTATGTGGTGCCCGCGGTGTACTAGGGTATGTGGTGCCCGCGGTGTACTAGGGTATGTGTTGCCCGCGGTGTACTAGGGTATGTGGTGCCCGCGGTGTAGTTGGGTATGTGGTGCCCGCGGTGTAGTTGGGTATGTGATGCTCGAGGTGTACTTGGGTATGTAGTGCCCGCGGTGTACTAGGGTATGTGGTGCCCGCGGTGTAGTTGGGTATGAGATGACCTCGGTGTTCTTGGGTATGTGGTGCCCGCGGTGTACTAGGGTATGTGGTGCCCGCGGTGTAGTTGGGTATGTGGTGCCCGCGGTGTAGTTGGGTATGTGATGCCCGAGGTGTACTTGGGTATGTAGTGCCCGCGGTGTACTAGGGTATGTGGTGCCCGCGGTGTAGTTGGGTATGAGATGACCTCGGTGTTCTTGGGTATGTGGTGCCCGCGGTGTACTAGGGTATGTGATGCCCGAGGTGTACTTGGGTATGTGATGCCCGCGGTGTACTAGGGTATGTGATGCCCGCGGTGTACTTGGGTATGTGGTGCCCGCGGTGTCATTGGGTATGTGGTGCCCGCGGTACTAGGGTATTTGGTGCCCGCAGTGTACTAGGATATGTGATGCCCGCGGTGTACTTGGGTATGTGGTGCCCGCGGTGTAGTTGGGTATGTGATGCCCGCGGTGTACTAGGGTATGTGGTGCCCGCGGTGTAGTTGAGTATGTGATGCCCACGGTATACTTGGGTATGAGATGACCTCGGTGTACTTGGGTATGTGGTGCCCGCGGTGTACTTGAGTATGTGATGCCCGCGGTGTACTAGGGTATGAGGTGCCCGCGGTATACTAGGGTATGTGGTGCCCGCGGTGTACTAGGGCATGTGATGCCCGCGGTGTACTAGGGTATGTGGTGCCCGCGGTGTAATAGGGTATGTGGTGCCCGCGGTGTACTAGGGTATGTGGTGCCCGCGGTGTAGTTGGGTATGTGATGCCCGCGGTGTACTGGGGTATGTGGTGCCCGCGGTGTACTAGGGTATGTGGTGCCCGCGGTGTAGTTGGGTATGTGATGCCCGCGGTATACTTGGGTATGTGGTGCCCGCGGTGTAGTTGGGTATGTGGTGCCCGCGGTATACTAGGGTATGTGGTGCCCGCGGTATACTAGGGTATGTGGTGCCCGCGGTGTACTAGGGTATGTGGTGCCCGCGGTGTACTAGGGTATGTGGTGCCCGCGGTGTACTAGGGTATGTGATGCCCGCGGTGTACTAGGGTATGTGGTGCCCGCGGTGTACTAGGGTATGTGATGCCCACGGTGTACTTGGGTATGTGGTGTCCCGCGGTGTAGTTGGGTATGTGATGCCCACGGTGTACTTGGGTATGTGGTGTCCCGCGGTGTAGTTGGGTATGTGATGCCCGCGGTGTAGTTGGGTATGTGATGCCCGCGGTGTCATTGGGTATGTGGTGCCCGCGGTACTAGGGTATTTGGTGCCCGCAGTGTACTAGGATATGTGATGCCCGCGGTGTACTTGGGTATGTGGTGCCCGCGGTGTAGTTGGGTATGTGATGCCCGCGGTGTACTAGGGTATGTGGTGCCCGCGGTGTAGTTGGGTATGTGATGCCCGAGGTGTACTTGGGTATGTAATGCCCGCGGTGTACTAGGGTATGTGATGCCCGCGGTGTACTAGGGTATGTGATGCCCACGGTGTACTAGGGTATCTGGTGCCCGCAGTGTACTAGGGTATGTGATGCCCGCGGTGTACTTGGGTATGTGGTGCCCGCGGTGTAGTTGGGTATGTGATGCCCGCGGTGTACTAGGGTATATGATGCCCGCGGTGTAATTGGGTATGTGATGCCCGAGGTGTACTTGGGTATGTAGTGCTCGCGGTGTACTAGGGTATGTGATGCCCGAGGTGTACTTGGGTATGTGGTGCCCGCGGTGTAATAGGGTATGTGGTGCCCGCGGTGTACTAGGGTATGTGGTGCCCGCGGTGTAGTTGGGTATGTGATGCCCGCGGTGTACTGGGGTATGTGGTGCCCGCGGTGTACTAGGGTATGTGGTGCCCGCGGTGTAGTTGGGTATGTGATGCCCGCGGTATACTTGGGTATGTGGTGCCCGCGGTGTAGTTGGGTATGTGGTGCCCGCGGTATACTAGGGTATGTGGTGCCCGCGGTATACTAGGGTATGTGGTGCCCGCGGTGTACTAGGGTATGTAGTGCCCGCGGTGTACTAGGGTATGTGATGCCCGCGGTGTACTAGGGTATGTGGTGCCCGCGGTTTACTAGGGTATGTGATGCCCACGGTGTATTGGGTATGTGATTCCCGCGGTGTAGTTGGGTATGTGATGCCCGCGGTGTCATTGGGTATGTGGTGCCCGCGGTACTAGGGTATTTGGTGCCCGCAGTGTACTAGGATATTTGATGCCCGCGGTGTACTTGGGTATGTGGTGCCCGCGGTGTAGTTGGGTATGTGATGCCCGCGGTGTACTAGGGTATGTGGTGTCCCGCGGTGTAGTTGGGTATGTGATGCCCGAGGTGTACTTGGGTATGTAATGCCCGCGGTGTACTAGGGTATGTGATGCCCGCGGTGTACTAGGGTATGTGATGCCCACGGTGTACTAGGGTATCTGGTGCCCGCAGTGTACTAGGGTATGTGATGCCCGCGGTGTACTTGGGTATGTGGTGGCCGCGGTGTAGTTGGGTATGTGATGCCCGCGGTGTACTAGGGTATATGATGCCCGCGGTGTAATTGGGTATGTGATGCCCGAGGTGTACTTGGGTATGTGGTGCCCGCGGCGTAATAGGGTATGTGGTGCCCGCGGTGTACTAGGGTATGTGGTGCCCGCGGTGTAGTTGGGTATGTGATGCCCGAGGTGTACTTGGGTATGTAATGCCCGCGGTGTACTAGGGTATGTGATGCCCGCGGTGTACTAGGGTATGTGATGCCCACGGTGTACTAGGGTATCTGGTGCCCGCAGTGTACTAGGGTATGTGATGCCCGCGGTGTACTTGGGTATGTGGTGGCCGCGGTGTAGTTGGGTATGTGATGCCCGCGGTGTACTAGGGTATATGATGCCCGCGGTGTAATTGGGTATGTGATGCCCGAGGTGTACTTGGGTATGTGGTGCCCGCGGCGTAATAGGGTATGTGGTGCCCGCGGTGTACTAGGGTATGTGGTGCCCGCGGTGTAGTTGGGTATGTGATGCCCGCGGTGTACTGGGGTATGTGGTGCCCGCGGTGTACTAGGGTATGTGGTGCCCGAGGTGTAGTTGGGTATGTGATGCCCGCGGTATACTTGGGTATGTGGTGCCCGCGGTGTACTAGGGTATGTGGTGCCCGCGTTGTAGTTAGTTATGTGATGCCCACGGTGTACTAGGGTATGTGGTGCCCGCGGTATACTTGGGTATGTGGTGCCCGCGGTGTACTAGGGTATGTGATGCCCGCGGTGTACTTGGGTATGTGATGCCCGCGGTGTACTAGGGTATGTGGTGCCCGCGGTATATTTGGGTATGTGGTGTACTAGGGTATTTGATGCCCGCGGTGTACTAGGGTATGTGATGCCCGCGGTGTAGTTGGGTATGTGATGCCCGCGGTGTACTGGGGTATGTGGTGCCCGCGGTGTACTAGGGTATGTGGTGCCCGAGGTGTAGTTGGGTATGTGGTGCCCGCGGTGTACTAGGGTATGTGGTGCCCGCGATGTAGTTAGTTATGTGATGCCCACGGTGTACTAGGGTATGTGGTGCCCGCGGTATACTTGGGTATGTGGTGCCCGCGGTGTACTAGGGTATGTGATGCCCGCGGTGTACTTGGGTATGTGATGCCCGCGGTGTACTAGGGTATGTGGTGCCCGCGGTATATTTGGGTATGTGGTGTACTAGGGTATTTGATGCCCGCGGTGTACTGGGGTATGTGGTGCCCGCGGTGTACTAGGGTATGTGGTGCCCGCGGTGTAGTTGGGTATGTGACGCCCGCGGTGTACTGGGGTATGTGGTGCCCGCGGTGTACTAGGGTATGTGGTGCCCGCGGTGTAGTTGGGTATGTGATGCCCGCGGTGTACTAGGGTATGAGGTGCCCGCGGTATACTTGGGTATGTGGTGCCCGCGGTGTACTAGGGTATGTGATGCCCGAGGTGTACTTGGGTATGTGGTGCCCGCGGTGTACTAGGGTATGTGATGCCCGAGGTGTACTTCGGTATGTGGTGCCCGCGGTGTACTAGGGTATGTGGTGCCCGCGGTGTACTAGGGTATGTGGTGCCCGCGGTATACTTGGGTATGTGGTGCCCGCGGTGTAGTTGGGTATGTGGTGCCCGCGGTGTAGTTGGGTATGTGATGCCCGAGGTATACTTGGGTATGTAGTGCCCGCGGTGTACTAGGGTATGTGGTGCCCGCGGTGTAGTTGGGTATGTGATGCCCGCGGTGTACTAGGGTATGAGGTGCCCGCGGTATACTTGGGTATGTGGTGCCCGCGGTGTACTAGGGTATGTGATGCCCGAGGTGTACTTGGGTATGTGGTGCCCGCGGTGTACTAGGGTATGTGATGCCCGAGGTGTACTTCGGTATGTGGTGCCCGCGGTGTACTAGGGTATGTGGTGCCCGCGGTGTACTAGGGTATGTGGTGCCCGCGGTATACTTGGGTATGTGGTGCCCGCGGTGTAGTTGGGTATGTGGTGCCCGCGGTGTAGTTGGGTATGTGATGCCCGAGGTGTACTTGGGTATGTAGTGCCCGCGGTGTACTAGGGTATGTGGTGCCCGCGGTGTAGTTGGGTATGTGATGCTCGCGGTGTACTAGGGTATGTGATGCCCGAGGTGTACTTGGGTATGTGGTGCCCGCGGTGTACTAGGGTATGTGATGCCCGAGGTGTACTTGGGTATGTGGCGCCCGCGGTGTAGTTCGGTATGTGGTGCCCGCGGTGTACTAGGGTATGTGATGCCCGCGGTGTAGTTGGGTATGTGGTGCCCGCGGAATACTAGGGTATGTGGTGCCCGCGGTGTACTAGGGTATGTGGTGCCCGCGGTGTACTAGGGTATGTGTTGCCCGCGGTGTACTAGGGTATGTGGTGCCCGCGGTGTAGTTGGGTAAGTGATGCCCGAGGTGTACTTGGGTATGTGATGCCCGCGGTGTACTAGGGTATCTGATGCCCGAGGTGTACTTGGGTATGTGGCGCCCGCGGTGTAGTTCTGTATGTGGTGCCCGCGGTGTACTAGGGTATGTGATGCCCGCGGTGTAGTTTGGTATGTGGTGCCCGCGGAATACTAGGGTATGCGGTGCCCGCGGTGTACTAGGGTATGTGGTGCCCGCGGTGTACTAGGGTATGTGTTGCCCGCGGTGTACTAGGGTATGTGGTGCCCGCGGTGTAGTTGAGTATGTGATGCCCACGGTATACTTGGGTATGAGATGACCTCGGTGTACTTGGGTATGTGGTGCCCGCGGTGTACTTGGGTATGTGATGCCCGCGGTGTACTAGGGTATGAGGTGCCCGCGGTATACTTGGGTATGTGGTGCCCGCGGTGTACTAGGGTATGTGGTGCCCGCGGTGTAGTTGGGTATGTGATGCCCGCGGTGTACTAGGGTATGTGATGCCCGAGGTGTACTTGGGTATGTGATGCCCGCGGTGTACTAGGGTATCTGATGCCCGAGGTGTACTTGGGTATGTGGCGCCCGCGGTGTAGTTCTGTATGTGGTGCCCGCGGTGTACTAGGGTATGTGATGCCCGCGGTGTAGTTGGGTATGTGGTGCCCGCGGAATACTAGGGTATGTGGTGCCCGCGGTGTACTAGGGTATGTGGTGCCCGCGGTGTACTAGGGTATGTGTTGCCCGCGGTGTACTAGGGTATGTGGTGCCCGCGGTGTAGTTGGGTATGTGGTGCCCGCGGTGTAGTTGGGTATGTGATGCTCGAGGTGTACTTGGGTATGTAGTGCCCGCGGTGTACTAGGGTATGTGGTGCCCGCGGTGTAGTTGGGTATGAGATGACCTCGGTGTTCTTGGGTATGTGGTGCCCGCGGTGTACTAGGGTATGTGGTGCCCGCGGTGTAGTTGGGTATGTGGTGCCCGCGGTGTAGTTGGGTATGTGATGCTCGAGGTGTACTTGGGTATGTAGTGCCCGCGGTGTACTAGGGTATGTGGTGCCCGCGGTGTAGTTGGGTATGTGATGCCCTCGGTGTTCTTGGGTATGTGGTGCCCGCGGTGTACTAGGGTATGTGATGCCCGAGGTGTACTTGGGTATGTGATGCCCGCGGTGTACTAGGGTATGTGATGCCCGAGGTGTACTTGGGTATGTGGTGCCCGCGGTGTCATTGGGTATGTGGTGCCCGCGGTACTAGGGTATTTGGTGCCCGCAGTGTACTAGGATATGTGATGCCCGCGGTGTACTTGGGTATGTGGTGCCCGCGGTGTAGTTGGGTATGTGATGCCCGCGGTGTACTAGGGTATGTGGTGCCCGCGGTGTAGTTGAGTATGTGATGCCCACGGTATACTTGGGTATGAGATGACCTCGGTGTACTTGGGTATGTGGTGCCCGCGGTGTACTTGGGTATGTGATGCCCGCGGTGTACTAGGGTATGAGGTGCCCGCGGTATACTAGGGTATGTGGTGCCCGCGGTGTACTAGGGCATGTGATGCCCGCGGTGTACTAGGGTATGTGGTGCCCGCGGTGTAATAGGGTATGTGGTGCCCGCGGTGTACTAGGGTATGTGGTGCCCGCGGTGTAGTTGGGTATGTGATGCCCGCGGTGTACTGGGGTATGTGGTGCCCGCGGTGTACTAGGGTATGTGGTGCCCGCGGTGTAGTTGGGTATGTGATGCCCGCGGTATACTTGGGTATGTGGTGCCCGCGGTGTAGTTGGGTATGTGGTGCCCGCGGTATACTAGGGTATGTGGTGCCCGCGGTATACTAGGGTATGTGGTGCCCGCGGTGTACTAGGGTATGTGGTGCCCGCGGTGTACTAGGGTATGTAGTGCCCGCGGTGTACTAGGGTATGTGATGCCCGCGGTGTACTAGGGTATGTGGTGCCCGCGGTGTACTAGGGTATGTGATGCCCACGGTGTACTTGGGTATGTGGTGTCCCGCGGTGTAGTTGGGTATGTGATGCCCACGGTGTACTTGGGTATGTGGTGTCCCGCGGTGTAGTTGGGTATGTGATGCCCGCGGTGTAGTTGGGTATGTGATGCCCGCGGTGTCATTGGGTATGTGGTGCCCGCGGTACTAGGGTATTTGGTGCCCGCAGTGTACTAGGATATGTGATGCCCGCGGTGTACTTGGGTATGTGGTGCCCGCGGTGTAGTTGGGTATGTGATGCCCGCGGTGTACTAGGGTATGTGGTGCCCGCGGTGTAGTTGGGTATGTGATGCCCGAGGTGTACTTGGGTATGTAATGCCCGCGGTGTACTAGGGTATGTGATGCCCGCGGTGTACTAGGGTATGTGATGCCCACGGTGTACTAGGGTATCTGGTGCCCGCAGTGTACTAGGGTATGTGATGCCCGCGGTGTACTTGGGTATGTGGTGCCCGCGGTGTAGTTGGGTATGTGATGCCCGCGGTGTACTAGGGTATATGATGCCCGCGGTGTAATTGGGTATGTGATTTCGAGGTGTACTTGGGTATGTAGTGCTCGCGGTGTACTAGGGTATGTGATGCCCGAGGTGTACTTGGGTATGTGGTGCCCGCGGTGTAATAGGGTATGTGGTGCCCGCGGTGTACTAGGGTATGTGGTGCCCGCGGTGTAGTTGGGTATGTGATGCCCGCGGTGTACTGGGGTATGTGGTGCCCGCGGTGTACTAGGGTATGTGGTGCCCGCGGTGTAGTTGGGTATGTGATGCCCGCGGTATACTTGGGTATGTGGTGCCCGCGGTGTAGTTGGGTATGTGGTGCCCGCGGTATACTAGGGTATGTGGTGCCCGCGGTATACTAGGGTATGTGGTGCCCGCGGTGTACTAGGGTATGTAGTGCCCGCGGTGTACTAGGGTATGTGATGCCCGCGGTGTACTAGGGTATGTGGTGCCCGCGGTTTACTAGGGTATGTGATGCCCACGGTGTATTGGGTATGTGATTCCCGCGGTGTAGTTGGGTATGTGATGCCCGCGGTGTCATTGGGTATGTGGTGCCCGCGGTACTAGGGTATTTGGTGCCCGCAGTGTACTAGGATATTTGATGCCCGCGGTGTACTTGGGTATGTGGTGCCCGCGGTGTAGTTGGGTATGTGATGCCCGCGGTGTACTAGGGTATGTGGTGCCCGCGGTGTAGTTGGGTATGTGATGCCCGAGGTGTACTTGGGTATGTAATGCCCGCGGTGTACTAGGGTATGTGATGCCCGCGGTGTACTAGGGTATGTGATGCCCACGGTGTACTAGGGTATCTGGTGCCCGCAGTGTACTAGGGTATGTGATGCCCGCGGTGTACTTGGGTATGTGGTGGCCGCGGTGTAGTTGGGTATGTGATGCCCGCGGTGTACTAGGGTATATGATGCCCGCGGTGTAATTGGGTATGTGATGCCCGAGGTGTACTTGGGTATGTGGTGCCCGCGGCGTAATAGGGTATGTGGTGCCCGCGGTGTACTAGGGTATGTGGTGCCCGCGGTGTAGTTGGGTATGTGATGCCCGCGGTGTACTGGGGTATGTGGTGCCCGCGGTGTACTAGGGTATGTGGTGCCCGAGGTGTAGTTGGGTATGTGATGCCCGCGGTATACTTGGGTATGTGGTGCCCGCGGTGTACTAGGGTATGTGGTGCCCGCGTTGTAGTTAGTTATGTGATGCCCACGGTGTACTAGGGTATGTGGTGCCCGCGGTATACTTGGGTATGTGGTGCCCGCGGTGTACTAGGGTATGTGATGCCCGCGGTGTACTTGGGTATGTGATGCCCGCGGTGTACTAGGGTATGTGGTGCCCGCGGTATATTTGGGTATGTGGTGTACTAGGGTATTTGATGCCCGCGGTGTACTAGGGTATGTGATGCCCGCGGTGTAGTTGGGTATGTGATGCCCGCGGTGTACTGGGGTATGTGGTGCCCGCGGTGTACTAGGGTATGTGGTGCCCGAGGTGTAGTTGGGTATGTGGTGCCCGCGGTGTACTAGGGTATGTGGTGCCCGCGGTGTAGTTAGTTATGTGATGCCCACGGTGTACTAGGGTATGTGGTGCCCGCGGTATACTTGGGTATGTGGTGCCCGCGGTGTACTAGGGTATGTGATGCCCGCGGTGTACTTGGGTATGTGATGCCCGCGGTGTACTAGGGTATGTGGTGCCCGCGGTATATTTGGGTATGTGGTGTACTAGGGTATTTGATGCCCGCGGTGTACTGGGGTATGTGGTGCCCGCGGTGTACTAGGGTATGTGGTGCCCGCGGTGTAGTTGGGTATGTGACGCCCGCGGTGTACTGGGGTATGTGGTGCCCGCGGTGTACTAGGGTATGTGGTGCCCGCGGTGTAGTTGGGTATGTGATGCCCGCGGTGTACTAGGGTATGAGGTGCCCGCGGTATACTTGGGTATGTGGTGCCCGCGGTGTACTAGGGTATGTGATGCCCGAGGTGTACTTGGGTATGTGGTGCCCGCGGTGTACTAGGGTATGTGATGCCCGAGGTGTACTTCGGTATGTGGTGCCCGCGGTGTACTAGGGTATGTGGTGCCCGCGGTGTACTAGGGTATGTGGTGCCCGCGGTATACTTGGGTATGTGGTGCCCGCGGTGTAGTTGGGTATGTGGTGCCCGCGGTGTAGTTGGGTATGTGATGCCCGCGGTGTACTAGGGTATGAGGTGCCCGCGGTATACTTGGGTATGTGGTGCCCGCGGTGTACTAGGGTATGTGATGCCCGAGGTGTACTTGGGTATGTGGTGCCCGCGGTGTACTAGGGTATGTGATGCCCGAGGTGTACTTCGGTATGTGGTGCCCGCGGTGTACTAGGGTATGTGGTGCCCGCGGTGTACTAGGGTATGTGGTGCCCGCGGTATACTTGGGTATGTGGTGCCCGCGGTGTAGTTGGGTATGTGGTGCCCGCGGTGTAGTTGGGTATGTGATGCCCGAGGTGTACTTGGGTATGTAGTGCCCGCGGTGTACTAGGGTATGTGGTGCCCGCGGTGTAGTTGGGTATGTGATGCTCGCGGTGTACTAGGGTATGTGATGCCCGAGGTGTACTTGGGTATGTGGTGCCCGCGGTGTACTAGGGTATGTGATGCCCGAGGTGTACTTGGGTATGTGGCGCCCGCGGTGTAGTTCGGTATGTGGTGCCCGCGGTGTACTAGGGTATGTGATGCCCGCGGTGTAGTTGGGTATGTGGTGCCCGCGGAATACTAGGGTATGTGGTGCCCGCGGTGTACTAGGGTATGTGGTGCCCGCGGTGTACTAGGGTATGTGTTGCCCGCGGTGTACTAGGGTATGTGGTGCCCGCGGTGTAGTTGGGTAAGTGATGCCCGAGGTGTACTTGGGTATGTAGTGCTCGCGGTGTACTAGGGTATGTGATGCCTGCGATGTACTTGGGACTTATGTATGTAGTGCCCGCGTTGTAGTTGGGTATGTGATGCCCGCGGTGTACTAGGGTATGAAATGCCCGCGGTATACTTGGGTATGTGGTGCCCGCGGTGTACTAGGGTATGTGATGCCTGAGGTGTACTTGGGTATGTGGTGCCCGCGGTGTAATAGGGTATGTGGTGCCCGCGGTGTACTAGGGTATGTGGTGCCCGCGGTGTAGTTGGGTATGTGATGCCCGCGGTGTACTGGGGTATGGTATGTGGTGCCCGCGGTGTACTAGGGTATGTGGTGCCCGCGGTGTAGTTGGGTATGTGATGCCCGCGGTATACTTGGGTATGTGATGCCCGCGGTGTCATTGGGTATGTGGTGCCCGCGGTACTAGGGTATTTGGTGCCCGCAGTGTACTAGGATATGTGATGCCCGCGGTGTACTTGGGTATGTGGTGCCCGCGGTGTAGTTGGGTATGTGATGCCCGCGGTGTACTAGGGTATGTGGTGCCCGCGGTGTAGTTGGGTATGTGATGCCCGAGGTGTACTTGGGTATGTAATGCCCGCGGTGTACTAGGGTATGTGATGCCCGCGGTGTACTAGGGTATGTGATGCCCACGGATTACTAGGGTATCTGGTGCCCGCAGTGTACTAGGGTATGTGATGCCCGCGGTGTACTAGGGTATGTGGTGCCCGCGGTGTAGTTGGGTATGTGATGCCCGAGGTGTACTTGGGTATGTAATGCCCGCGGTGTACTAGGGTATGTGATGCCCGCGGTGTACTAGGGTATGTGATGCCCACGGTGTACTAGGGTATCTGGTGCCCGCAGTGTACTAGGGTATGTGATGCCCGCGGTGTACTTGGGTATGTGGTGCCCGCGGTGTAGTTGGGTATGTGATGCCCGCGGTGTACTGGGGTATATGATGCCCGCGGTGTAATTGGGTATGTGATGCCCGAGGTGTACTTGGGTATGTGGTGCCCGCGGTGTAATAGGGTATGTGGTGCCCGCGGTGTACTAGGGTATGTGGTGCCCGCGGTGTAGTTGGGTTTGTGATGCCCGCGGTGTACTGGGGTATGTGGTGCCCGCGGTGTACTAGGGTATGTGGTGACCGCGGTGTAGTTGGGTATGTGATGCCCGCGGTATACTTGGGTATGTGGTGCCCGCGGTGTAGTTGGGTATGTGGTGCCCGCGGTATACTAGGGTATGTGGTGCCCGCGGTGTACTTGGGTATGTGGTGCCCGCGGTGTAGTTGGGTATGTGATGCCCGCGGTGTACTAGGGTATGTGATGCCCGCGGCTACGAACCACAAAGTATCATATCCTTCAGTCAAACTGAATGAATGAGACACACCCACAGACTAGTACTACACAAATCTAGTTCTTCAACATACGTACCATACCGAATGGTGGCAGCACTTTCATATACACGGCTACACGGGTCACCATCACGCACACATAAACATTTTACGTTAAATTTTAGGAAAAGAAACAAATAAATTTATGCGTTTTCTGAATAAAAGCGTATGAATTTATTAGATAGATGTTTATAAATATCTCTAATGAGTATACTAAGCATGAATTTCACCCCTTTCACTTATTAGTTGTCTTGTAAAATCTTATTGCTTTTTGTATGAGAAAGGAACCACCTTAACAAATAAGTTTTAAGCTATTTCATAGCTTCTATCGGGGCCTTGAGCGTGGAGACCGAATCCAGAAATTCCGTAACAAAATAATCTAACACCCCGACCGGGATGAAAATGCTATGCAATAGCTTAACCGCGGCAGTCCCCGAGTGCCACACGTCTTTTTATATTTTTTGGAACAAAATAACCTATATTCTTTGCAATTGGCTGATAAAAGTGCATTGTAACGTCTATCAGGCATCCATATAACAATTCGAATTAGTATGACAAATGAAAAACATCATAAAATGAAAATAATAAATGTTTCTTAGAAATGATAAGACTTGAGCCACTTTTTTCGTCAGTTTTTTACAATCGGCAAGTATATCATTTATTAGTGATAACTTTGATTTAGCACCGAACCGTTCTTCCGTCATCGAAACGAAGAAGAAGAAGTTCTTCGTTTCGATGATGGTCACAAACAGTGTTTTCCGATCACAGAACCGTAGAAAATAATATATTATGTACAACGCCATCTGTTGCTAAACTAAGCTACAGATATATCTATACAATACAATATATACATATGTTAAAATTATGTACTTACCTACTTATTTAGAAATGAGGGTAGGAATACAAAAAAAAACTTTTTAAAGGCAGTCAATTTATTCAAGTTTCACAATTGAGTCAAACTCAAGTTATCTCAAACATATTCATAATTATTCAGCTCTTGGCTACAAAACCAAATTATTTTAAATAATTATATAGCTAATCTTTTAATAAAACTAGTTTTTAGTTATTTTTTATAACAATGGCATTTATAACTTTGTAATGTTATCAACGAAGATTTACACAAGTATGTCCTACTTTATAAAATGAGTGTTAAAAACAACAAAGTACCATACAATATTTCTTATTTTAGAAAATTTATCTTTGTTAACAATAACTGACATTTTAACTATCTAATGCCCGGATTACACGAGGCTAGTTTTTCAAGCCAGGATAGCAAGCTAGTTAGTTCTCTTCTTAAACTGTCTTGGCTAGCTGACCTGGCTTGGAATATGCTAGTTCTGTTTATATGAGGCTATGTTATTTTTAGCTAGTATATAAACAAACAAAACGCGTGGTTACTGCTTACAAGTCAACTTTAAACTAGCTTCGCCGGCCACATGAAGCTAGTACACAAGCCAGGATAGTAAAAACAGTGGTGGGAGCGCTACTAGCTTAAAAAAATATAACTCCATCCTATTAAAAACTGTCCTGGCTTGTCAACTACCTTACTAGCGTAGAAATGAAGCTAGTTTTGTCTACACGAAGCCAGAAGTACTAGCTTGCTAGCTTACTGACACTAGCTTGCTATCCTGGCTTGAAAAACTAGCCTCGTGTAATCCGGGCATAATGGAACATAACTACGTTCGATATGAAAGTATAAAATCTAGTTAAAATTATGAGTAATTGCAACTCGCCTAGCATCTATAACGAAGTAGTTTTAACGATCTTATTTACTCTCTGCGTCTCGCTTACACTTTAACAGTTTGTTATGAGTTAGAGCGAGATAGAAATATCGCTATATAGATTAGTTTGATTCTTTTTCTCTTTGCGTTTCGCTTGCACATTAACAGTTTATAAGTTAGAGCGAGATGGTTCAATGGATTCTAGAAACTATTTTAATATATGAAAGCCCTTACTGCCATACTCAGAAACATCATACAATCAAATAGCATAAAAAAAATGTGTTTCTGTACGTCACTTCTTCTTCTTTTCGTGTCGATGTTACAACTGTGTTAGATATATCTGTGCCTCACTAGATATCAAAACTAGGCGTTGATTGTCGTATACGTCTCTGAGTGTGGCAGTTAGGAGGTGCTAGAGAGAGCCAAAAGCAATAAATTTTTTGTATTTTATTAGTTAATAACTTGAAAAATGGTTATAAAAATATAATACATTTTTTTTTATTACATATATTTTTCGATGCAATATTTTGTACTCTAAATAAGTAAAAAAAAGTTGATGAAAACACTTTGGAAGCGAATTCTCTAAGACTAAAATCAATAAAACTTTATTATTTAGTTAGTTTAGATTAAACTTTCCACAGATATTTTTTTATGCTCAACATGACCATAGATAATGAAACTTGAAGAATGTATGAAACGAATGGTCAAAATTTTAAATCCGTTTCATACAATTCGAGATTTGGATTAAATCTTTTTTGGTAGATTGAGTTTATGATTACATATTCTTTGTTACATATTTTTTTGACGTGACAACGTCTTATAATTCGATAGAGCCGGCTGCACGCACGAACAAACAACACGAACGAACACACAAACGAACGCACGAACGAACGAAAAACATGACTCATGAGGCGTTCTGAGGCGTTCCATGAAGTGACGTTGTCACGTTCAACTATCGTCAGTAAACCGACTTTACAGACAACCATTTTTTTTATTTTACTCTTCTTTCGAATGACGATAAAAGAGAAATAGTTTTATTTCAACTCTTACGTAGACAAATGTATGTCATGCCAAGCCTGGTTTCCAATCTGCACTAACCTTAAATAAATTACTCTATCTACTTTTCTATCTAATTGTCTTCAATTTTCTTTACAAATTAATTACAGATTTACAAATCAAACAATTTCATACAAGTTATCACAATATCTATAATTTTGACTATTTTCAACAACTTGGTAAAAAACATAAAAAAATATATTGTTATTTTAGCTAAAACGATTTTACAATGATGTAGTATTTACAATGATTATGTATAACTGAGGTACTGAATAAATCTGACTATCGCGTTGTGTAAACCTCGCACATACGAATTACACTACGCGCAAAGTTCGACTAATGACGTTGCAGCGTCACGCGCAGTGTATATCGGATACGATAACGATACGATACGTAGAGACTGGCTTAAAACTGGTTAAACACGATACATGCCTAATTACCACGAAAAGTAATTAGTTATATAAGTTAATTAAAAGATAAATTTACAGGTACATACATATTTGTAGTATTTAAAAAAAATAGTGAACATTTTTGACAGCTTTTTGAGAACCTACAAACAGTTATTCAAATAGTTCTTCTATAAAGACACCAAATCCGATTTGTAATTAAAAACTTCGTTAATTAGATTTATTTTAATAACGTTTGTGGAAGGCGGCAATATCATAGTACAGTAAAAAAATACTTGCTTCGTCAGTAGTACACCAAAAAAATATGTATTTTTTATACCTTTGATTTTAATTGAACTCTTAGCAAAACACAGAAGACCGATTGATTAATTTCGTATCTTCCTGTTTCAAACGCTTTTAAAAACAAATCAGTTAATAATTCATTAAACTAAAACAATTAATACAGCACCAAATTTTATTTTGTCAGTCGAAAAACGTAAAAACCAGTTTTAACCAGTTTGCCAAGAACAACCCTAAACGCACATTGACAATTTAAATTATTCAAAATGGATCAATAAAACTGTGCATATGTATACTTTAAGTATTTCATTGTACCTAATAATCAGTGATTTCACGTATGCATTTTTAAAACAAATATTGGATTAAGATTATCATCCAACTTATTCAAACAGTCGTAATACATTAATATTTTGTATAAAAATAAACAACCGACTTCAATCGTCATCAAGTAACACAAAAAAAACACACCTTTTATGATTACACTCAAAAAGGGTCAATTTTCAATAATATAATGGGACCACCTCTGAAGGACCATCTATGATCTGTGATGAAGTATGATCTAATTCTAACCTAACAATAAGGGCCCCCGCAAACTGCAGACTTTTTGTCGGCCGATAGTTTGGTCGGCTTAATCTGTATGAAGATGTATGCAGATGCGCACATTACAGTCATCCTGTCTTCATACTGATTAAGAAGCCGACCAAACTATCGGCCGATAAAAAGTCTGCAGTCTGCGGGGACTCCAAATCATCAAAATCTGTTGATAACAAGCAGACTAGTCACGTAACATAAAAAAACGAATCGAAATTAGAGCCTCCTTTTTTGAAGTAGGTTATAAAGATTCTTGCTTAATTTTCTGTCTACCCTCAATATTGAAAATCATCAATGCGCGTTCTAGATCACCAATAAATGGATACTATACAACTTGTTCATCATCTCTAGTGCTTGTCATAGCGTCGCTAATAGATGTCGCCACTTCCTTGTATAGTCTTAGGTTTGATTCTGTGTAGTCTAATATCTTTCTGCTTGAATGTCTGATGTATAGCATTTGTTTGTGGTAGATTTTCAATGCGCCTTTTATAGTGATGTACGTTAGACCACCGAGTATTGTTCTGAAAAATACAAGTAATATTTTAACAAAAATAATACAGACTTTGATATTGACAAGATTTTTTTATTAAAACTATGTACATTTATGTTTTTTTTAGTAGTTATAGGCAAGCGTTTGACCGCGATTTCACCTGATGTTAAGTGACGATGCGGTCTACGATGTAGCACACTTGCCTAGAAGATATCCATATAAATAATCAATAATGCTGGACAATCCACACAACATCATCTAGCCCCAAGCTAAGCAGAGCTTGTGTTATGGGTACTAGAAGACTGATATACTTAATACAATACATTACATAGATAGATATTTTTTATTATAGATATAAAATACCCAGAACACCCGGAATAAATATTATTATAATGATAACTGAAAATCGCTACCAGCGAAAAGGCCGCCCTTGTACTTATTTAAGTTACTACAAAGATTTCATTGCGTTTTATTTCCGTACTCAAAGAGTAAAACGGGACCCTATAACCAGAATTCCGCTTTCCGTCTGTCTGTTATCTCCAAATTAATATTTAAAAGGGCTCATATGACGCATGAGCCCATTTTTTTGGTACGGCACGAGTTATTCGTGAGTTTTTCTATACCATAAAGTATTATACATTTACATTTATAAGATTTATGGAAGTTGGTAGGATGATCTGGACGCCCAGGAGAGGGATTGGCGAAGTATCGACAAAGACCGGGATAGGTGGAAGGCTTTGGGGGAGACCTTTGCCCAGCAGTGGGACAGTATAGGTGGAAGGCTTTGGGGAGACCTTTGCCCAGCAGTGAAACAGTATAGGTGGAAGGCTTTGGGGAGACCTTTGCCCAGCAGTGGGACAGTATAGGTGGAAGGCTTTGGGGAGACCTTTGCCCAGCAGTGGGACAGTATAGGTAAAAAAAAGATTTATTACCTGTGTAAGTTATTCTGTATCGACCGGAACAGTATTTTGCCCATAATAGTGGATATAGTAGGCAGGAGTAGCGCAGAGCAGAATATCCTGGTGGGAGACAGTCGGGACGCACCGGCATGCATGGGCGCCGGGGACGCACCCGATACTATCGTACGCTCTTCACTGTTGTCCGCACTGGAATATAAAGTTTAAGTAAGTTACAAGGCATTTTCATCATTCCCCTGCCCTAATCTTATATAATAAAAATGAAACCCGTTTTCCTTGGCCACGGCACCACGCGTGAATGGCTGCACCGATTTCACTAATAATTTGTTATTATTAGGAGAAGGTTTACGGAAAAAAATCAAGAAAATCTCTCAGAAAAAAAAGGCGGTACGAAGTTAAAAATAAAATGCTTTTATTAAATAAATAAATAAAATAAAAAAGCCTTTTAATTCTTGCTAAAATTCTAACATATGTGTTAGAATTTAAAAACTGTACTTTTTTTTTTTTTCAAAAAAAACTAATAATAAAAAAAAAGTAGGTAAGTATTTGGTCATTCTGTTTTTTCTTTTGCGATTTGTGTATAATTACTTTTTTTAGCAATCTAGTTTCCCATTGTACAAGCTTTACGTATCTAGTCCCAAACTAAGGGACTAGTGCGTGATGTGTGAAATGTCCGTGAATTTAGATATTTATCTCGAGAATTTTCCACTTCAGAACTTTCTTATTTTTTGTAAATACATACACACCTACATAGAATACATAGTGACATCCAGATACAGAACAAATAATGTAGTACATCACACAAATATTTTTCAATTTGCAATGTCAGTTCTTTTCTAATCGTATGTTTCTGTCCATCCAAAGGTTGTCTGGAAGAGATCGCTTATAGATAAGACCGCCCATTGTACGTTTTTTTGTATTGTCTGTCTGTTCTGTTTTTGGTGTACAATAAAGATATTATCTATTCTATTCTATGTCAGAATTACCTTCCAAATGGCAGGATATACGACAAAGCCGGTATCTTAGCGCAGTATTTCCTCAAGAACAGTAGTACAGAATCCTCCCAGTTGTACATTTTGCCGCTGATGAGCGTCACGGGTATTGTGGGCAGTAGGACTAACAGGACTAGGGGATCCGCTGACTCCATCATTTCTAGGCCTTCTCTGTGGCCCACCACCTGGAAAAGTTAAATGTTTAATTAATGTTAAATTATTTATTTTTATTTAATAGTTTTGTATAAGGAGGTCAAGGAGGTTGCCCTGGAAAGAATAAATGGCGTGACTAGCCATCGTTACACGAAAAATGACTAAAGAGCGTAGCTCCTAAATATGAAGAAGAATAGTTTTGTTCTTCTCTTTACTATCTCACTAATTTCTTCATATATAGTTTTGTCTGGCGAATTTCTCTATTCATCATTTATAAATATGGTACTGATTTCAGTTGAGTTTCGTTTGCAACTGTCTGCAGTTAGCTCCTTTCGTATTTATTTTATAAATACGTAAATGCAATTGCAATTGTTTTATCAACTTGATAATAGGTGCCAGTTCCTCGCGACCAGAGCCTAGAAGGAGAAACAAGAAACTTACAGTGTAGTTCCTACTGTTTTTGTATGATCATTCTTACAATAGATTAGGATTTCCAGTGTTTTTGAACAAAAAAATACCCTTCGCGATTTCAAGGATTATTATTTATAACTTTTTACATGATATCTGCGTCATAGCAAACGCTCGTAAATAAGCAATATTAATTACAGGAAGACTATTATTTACTAATCTAATGAATTATAATGACAACTCAGCCAACAGTAAACTTTACGTACATAATATTTGGATTTCCGCGGTTTTATCGATTTTCGTTTATCTAAACATTGACGTCCGTGATTTGCAAATTAGTGTTTTGGCACAGAATAATATGATTAAACCAAAAGGACTAGGTATTTTCAAATGATTCGGGTCGATTATCTCTTAAACGATTTAAGAAAAACTAACGGCCGGTTTCTCGAACGATGATCAACGAAAAAATCAAATAATTACTATGTGTCAAACTCGGATCAATCGTGATTGGGTTTCCAGAAACCGGCCGTAAGTATGCATCATCTCAGTATTTCACACGTTTCATAGACAAATTTTTTTTACACATTTTATCTATATTTTAAAAGGCTTCAAAAACTTGCAGTAAATAATTGCATAATTTGATACTTTAAAAAAAATTCAGACACAACAAAGTGTTGATTTATATTTACTAGTGACTTTATCAAAAGATATTATTTAATGTTTACTTGAATAAGATAAATAATTGCCTTTCTGATCCAAAGTTCAAAGTATATCACTTGTTATATCCGTGAAAAAAAGTAGATTGAACAACACATTATTGGCAATTGCAAAAAAAACAGTTCTTATACAAACAGGTGGGTACAAAAACATAACAGCCTGCTTTTCAGCAATTATTATTATCAACCTATATCAGTCCACTGCTGGACGTAGTCTCTCTGCAGATGCGCCACTGAGCCCGGTCTTCGGCTCTTCTCATTCAGTGTTTGCTACACTCCGCAGATCGTCGCTCCATCTCGCCGGAGGCTTCAGCGATGCTTAGATTTATATTGTAGTATACTAGCTGAAGCCCTCGACTTCGTCTTACTATCGTTATATTTCTGTCAATTCACACAATAACTTTTTGTAAGTTAGACCGATAGACTACAATTTACAAAAATATGTGTTATTCTGATGTATAAACTACACTACACTATTGTTAAGTCTCATTAAAATCTATTCAGTAGTTTTTGCGTGAAATAGTAACAAACATACATAAACTTTCGCGTTCATAATATTAGTAGATACAATGTAGGAGAGGTTTACTATGTCCTTGAGAAGTTCCGAGTTTCACGACCCGTACAAAAAGTTTGACAACCGCTATTCTGTCCACACATTACACTAGAATTCGGTCAATAGGTGAAAATATTTAGCAGATGTTTTAAATCTACAACAAGTCAACTGACTAGAACATTGTAACGGTCATTTAAGATTTTGAAGATATTTCGCGATCTCGTCGTATGCCGTTATGAATATGTAAGTACGTGTTTGTTTAATCAAGTGGGCGGACTAGTTTGCAACTTGCAAAATATTTGGCAATATTTTTCACATTGGTTTCATTACTGCAACGCAAGACGACCATATATTTTGATTTTTATTTTTTTTAAAGGTTTAATAACTCTTCTTTTACACAAATATAGTATTCACGGAAATATTGCGTCACAGCTCTGTTGGTAGTAGCTGTGCCTTCGTAGTATCATTATAATAATAATTATAAAATAGTCGTGCTCTACTATTTTATAATTGTATTGGGGGCCGGACCACTGCCTAATACAAAAAATACGTCTTATAATTTGAAATTGAACATAAACATGTGTATTTAATCTGATATGTGTGTTTGTCCTTTCTCGACATAGATATTTAAAATTCAAATGAAGCATTAGCAAACCGGATTGTACAAGGTCAGTTCAAATCAGCTCGTGTGTTAAATATTGTATGAAACCGCAAATAACGTCATATATTTAATTGCTAGTGGCTATAAAATTAAAATTGACAGGCGTCACAGCTCACTTGGTATTAGCTCTGCGTTCCGTGCGAGTCATGGGTTTGATTCCCACCTACACCAAATGTTTATGATGAACATAAATATTTGTTGTGTGTCTGGGTGTTACTATGTATTCTTTGTATTACAAAAAAAATATAAGTATATCAGCAATCTAGTTCCCACAGTGCAAGCTTTGACGCAATTGCAACTCAACGTCTGCTTTGTTTATGCTTTTATAAACAGGAAAAACTAGTTATTCTGCTTTGTTTTCAAGTACGGGGAAATCTAGGGAAATACTGAACCAATTTAAGACACGTATGCTGAGCGTCATTATGTTTTATTGAGAAAGGGCTATTTTGTATGTAGTTTATAAATAGTTGTAACTTTTGTTTTCAACCAAATCGAAAAACTCATAATTCCATTCTCAAGGTAATATTCGATATATTTTACCGGATAAAATTAACGAGTTCAATTTCCTTAACTGTAGTTCCAGTTTTACCTTCATAGCGATGTATATATTATTTATATTCTTACCAGAATACACAGACAGTCATAAAAATATCTTAGTTCAACGACATTTAACAAACATTTTTTTTTACTGTTTTCTGCACTATTGGAACACTACAAAGGACTCCCTCCCCCCTTTTTTTAATTTACCCTATCGTGTCCTACTGCAACTGCAAAGGACTCCCTCAAACTCTAAGAGTTAATAATAAGCATATAATTTTTTGATTTTAAAGTGATTCCTGGTAGCAACCAGGCCGTAAGTGGTCGCGTGCAACTGGCACCTAGAATAACCTAGAATTTAAGATAATTCAAAATGATCCTTGTGATTTTATTGAATAACGAAATTTTTGACTTTGACTTTGGACGTCAGAAAGAAATCCACAATTCAAAACCTTTGGGTGTTCTAATCTTCATGAATCGCTTCGCTAGTTTTAAACTGACCTGCATAACAGTAACAGCACCATACGTGATCGCGACCCAGTATATAGATCCTAGAAGAACTCCACCAGCTATGAAGGGGCATATCTTATGCGTCATGTCTTCAACAGCGTCGAGGAGCGCTACAAAAGCACCCAGGGTTGGAAATACAACGATGTATTCTGCTTTGCATTGCGGACATAGAACTTTACGAGTGATGTTGCCCCGTTGTTTCTCGTCTACCCAACGTTGGAGGCAGCTTTGATGGACCTGTAAACATAATAATCCGTTTAGTTTAATTAAAACGATCGCGAGAAATGGGGATTCTTAGAAGGTTAACCGATTCCAAGATGGGGGCAAAATAAGATTCTATCCATGATAAACACAAGTAGCCAATTCTTAACGTCCGATATGATGATTAGTTTTCGTTACCAGTTGCCTATAGTTGAAGATCGTGACTACTTTCCTAAGATCCGTTAGAAGAAGTACCTTACGCATCAGTATTTCATGTTATCAAAATTATCAAGTTCCCGATACCTGATCAAACCAATGGAAAACTAGAGAAGCCTTAATTAAGAGGCCAAATTATTATGGGTAGGTATAAAATTTGCGTTATTTTAAATAAGTCTATTTATATTAAATAAATAAATAAATAAATATTGCTGGACAATCCACACAACATCATCTAGCCCCAAGCTAAGCAGAGCTTGTGTTATGGGTACTAGAAGACTGACATACTTAATACAATACATTAAGTACATAGATAGATATTTTTTATTATACATATAATACC
This sequence comes from Ecliptopera silaceata, assembly GCA_932527185.1. NCBI lineage: Eukaryota > Metazoa > Arthropoda > Insecta > Lepidoptera > Geometridae > Ecliptopera > Ecliptopera silaceata. The sequence goes on along the minus strand of OW052213.1, from coordinate 4,472,172 downwards.
CAGAACACCCGGAATAAATATTTGCAGATCGTACAAACATTTATCCCGAGGCCGGGAATCGAACCCGCAACCTCCGCGTCGCAGGCGGACCTTCGCCCGCCGCGCCACATCGGTCGTCGTTATTATGTTTAATGTCGACACAGCATGAGCGGCATTGCAGATACTAATTTCGTCATTAAAACTAGTTTTCATTGGATTGGCACGCAGCCCATGGAATGATACCTACCTACTTATTATATGTATACCTGTTTACCTTAACCTTTCGCTTGACTATTGTTTCATAGTCAGAAGGACATATTTATTCTAGCAACCACAATACCGAAGTTTTACTATTGTCAAGCGAAGACAATTCTTGCCACAAAGTCCCTGACATGGAAGTGCCAATTGGTTGGTGGTCGCGGAGTAAATTTGATCTATAGTCGAATGCAAAAAAGACAAAAGTATTTATTATCATTCTATTATTAGGAGCTTATAGTATCCTACTGCATGTCAAAGGTCTCGCTTCCCTTCAGTCATCTCTATTGAAAGCAATTGTTGACCAGTCATTTGCCTAACATTTAATAACAAAAACATCGAATACCACATTGGTCTTTACAGGTCTAGTACAACTAGCAATCAACACTAAATTAAGAAATCCTTAACGGTTTAAGACTTGTATGCTGGAAAGGAAATCTAAACTGGGAAACGTAGAGTATCAAGCACCGATTTGCAGCATGATTAAAGCTTGACAGGCGCACTCAGAGCAAATGTTTGTGTGATGGACGTAAATATCTGTTCTGTGTTTGGTATATAAGTATTTCATAAGCAAACTAGTTCCCACAGTACAAGTTTTGCTTAGTTTTTAGTGTAAGAGAAATGTCCATGAATATTTATTTATTATTATTTGTAATATGACTGAAACTTTAGCACACAGACTGTATTTTCTTCATTTCCAGACCTGTTAGCCTCATTAATTTGGTCACTGCACGATATTGGAATTTATTAGTACACGCATTGTTTTGAATACATTCTTAATTCGTTTTTAATCAAATCTGTTATCAGATAACCCACTTTAATTGACGAGGCTACGACCAATATCGTTATCGAAAAAGTCTGATTCACAAACAATCAAGTATTGATAGCTAGGTGGGTACGAAAATAGTCGCAATTTCTTGAAACAATAGTTTATTGTATAGTTTGTAATAAATAGTTCAAATACATTTGAATGTTCGAGTTTTACAATTAAAAATGAGACTGCGTTTCTGTGCTTGCACCAGCAGGAATGTAAGCTACAAATAAAGAGTCTTTTCTTGCGCAACATTACACCAAGATTCGCGCGTGCACTGCAAGCAGCCATGGACGGATTAAGATCGATCGCAGGCTTATTCAAAATGGGTTGAGACTAAATTAGATAGACCATGATTAAGTTTGTTCACGGGTTAAATAAGATCGGCCGCAGACTAAAAAACTTATGAACTGTAGGAGAGCAGAACGCTGTGTAAGTATAGAGGGCTAGCCAGGAGGGTTAATTTTTTTTTTTATTATTTAAATGTTAAAATAAAAAAAAATCTACAATCCTACTAATATTACAAACGCGAAAGTTTGTATGGATAGATGTTTGTTACACTAAAACTACGGAATTGATTTTAATGATAACTTTTAAAACTATAAATATTATAACTACAGAAAATTGATAAGATTTTTTTCAAAATAAATTGGAAAGAGGGTCAACACTAAAACATGTTGAGAGCCACTGGGTTAAACAGACTAATGTATGAACTATGATTATTTTCATAACATTAAAGTAGAGGGTTAATTTTACATAATTATATAAATCGGTGAGTTATAAATGTTTATTTTTAATAAGTATTACTTAATTTATGATTTATAAAGTAGTAGCCCACTGATATAAATTGCATTTTCTTTTGATAAACTAGAATAATTAAAAATTTTTTTTCTGTAAGTATCCCTATTTGTATCAAGTTGGCATGCCAACCATTTTCTCGACCTTTAAGGTCGGCAGGCAGAAAATGCTTACAGCATTAAGCCCACTTTTTGTACATTACCTATATTTGTGTAAAAAGTGATAAATAAATAAATAATGTTAATTTTATCAATGATATATTGTCATCAATTCTCATGTAAATAAATTCAAGATCGTGAGATGCAAATCTCTTGTGAAAGGAGGAAGATGAAACACTGACATCTAGAACCTTACAAGGTCTTAAGTGCAATACCCTTACACATTGATCATTATTGTCAGATTGACAACTTGTTTAAGAACATCACACATTGTCGTATTGTTTGTACTTGATAGTATGTTTTCTTGCACATTGGTTTATTTATCTTGTCAATACTTCCTCAGGGTTCATTGAATGTTTAAGGTTGAATTTTAAACAAAGGAATGCAGTTTATTTCTCTCTGTTGTTTTACAATTGGTTTTGTATAGATAGTATTTGTATAGATGGCCTATTGTGATATAGGCCATCTAGGCCGCAGTGGAATGAAAGGTGCACAAAGCTAATAAAATAAATACATAGTATGGATATATAAGACATTTCGTTATGTTGAGTGTGATGTAAAATCAACTCACTACTTGGTTAGCAATTAAGATACCACTAATTAAGATAATACAAGTACCGCTCATCAGTAATGGTCCAGGCACTATCATATCTCTTTGTTATGTTTAAGAAAGTCTGTGACTACATAGGTATATACATGTTAAAGCTACATTTATTCAGTAGAATTAATGTTTTTTTAAGGTCACTATAAAATATTAATTCTGAATCGACTGCAATCAATGTGCTGGAGCATGCTTTTATGTTCATTGAATGCTTTTCACAGTAAGCAGGGTAAAGTTACTCAGACAGTAAAATTTGCATTGATATGGGTCTTTGGGTCAAGTATTACTAAGATCTACTTTTCTTGTAGTTATCTTATTTAGTTGGTATCTTATTCAGAAAAACAATAGGTTTAGAGCTACGATTCTGTTTTTTTTTTTTGTATCTATTGGTTGCTAGAGACGTGAACAAAACGTACCCATCTTGTAGTTCCAATGCACTTGCACGGATGAACCCAGGCTGCTAATCTGTCATCCGCCTCCGTAGCGAAACAAACCCAACAAGACTTAGTATTCTCATCTTCAACGGCCTGCAGGGCCTGAGTGGCTTGTGAGCTCGCCATATCTGCAGGTATCGAGAAATCGCGATGATCACCAACACTAGTCATTTTTTTAGAAACTAATGCGTAGCTGACACGATTGTACGATTAATTTCCACTAAGTGTTTTAATCTGGCCAATCACAACACAAACACATTACACAATTTTAACAGCTGTTTGATCAGTTTTGAAACCCTTTTTCGCAATTTTCGCTTTTGATTTGATTTACTGACATGACATACGTGCGTCTTCGTTATGTTGATTTGATTGATTGAATGCACCACAGATTAGTAGGATGCTAAATGTACAATTGAACGAATGAATGAACAGAGTAAAAATACGTTGAATGAATCTAGCGTGCCAGTTTAAAATATCAAAGTTACGCTAAGTTGTAGGATAGTATTCAGATACCTACTCTTAACTACTTTGCCTGACGTGTGAAATATATGTGAATGTTTATTTATTTTATTTACTTTACGACTTACAAAAGCTGCTTAGATTGTAAAGCGTTAGAAATATATGAAATTGACGCGTATGATTTCATATAAATAAATAAATAATGCTGGACAATCCACACAACATCATCTAGCCCCAAGCTATGCAGAGCTTGTGTTATGGGTACTAGAAGACTGACATACTTAATACAGAATAGAATAGAATAGAATAGAATATAACTTTATTGTACACCTTAAAAGAAATACAATGAGATAAACAATTAAAAATAGGACGTACAATGGGCGGTCTTATCGCTATAAGCGATCTCTTCCAGACAACCTTTGGATGGACAGAAAACATTCGATTATACAGAACGGGGGGCGCAAATAAAAATAAACACACACAGTTTATTTATAGTAACAAGAGTTAAAAGATATAAATAATAAATTATCTACCTACTTATTATATACCTAAGATAATATACATACAATACATTACATAGATATAACATGGCCCATTTCAAAAAAGTTTTTTATAATCTATTTATTTATTTATTTATTTATTGCCTACATGTACATTTTTGAAGTGAAAACTTCTTTGGCGGCGCTGGGTGGGTAAAAACTTTCAAACTCGCGTCAGGGTCACGTGACGTTGATAAAAAGCGTAAGATCTAGGGGAAGGGAGAGGAACTAGTATCTCCCACTCTTTCTACCGTGCCTGAGTGTGCTCTGTTTAGGCGGCACACAGACACATTCGCGCACGTCATTGTGATTGTCATTGTCATTATGACGTCTGTGGTTATATTTTTGAAGTGAAAACTTAAAAGTGAAAACACAACGTTAATATTGAAGTTTTCACTTCTGCCGGCACTCCCGGAGTGCTACCTTTTTTATTTTAGCTTAGGTCTATTAGTAGCTATAAGTGTGTACATGCACCCTGCAAGGGCACTGCAAAATATGTTTATTTACTAAGTCAACAGGTAAGTTAATCTTCCACCTGGATGTATAACAGCATCCTAAAAAAATATATATCGAGTCATTACTAGATTGTGCCACGACGACTTTATCTTGCTATCTTTATATTTTGTCAATTTGCACAATATCTTGATAAATTGTGTTACTCATAAGCCTATATGTACAGGACATTCGTCTGTTTCGTCAAAATCCATTCCATTCTGTAGTTTTTGCGTGAATAATATGTGAATGAAACACATCGAAATAGCTAGCTAAAGCGTGAAAACGTTGAATAATGGCAGCCCTGTATGCCAAAGTGAAAAAGCAATGGTTGTCTAGAATGTCATGTGAGTTAAGTAATGTCAAACTGACAATCAGCTGAACTTAGACATTGACAGTTAAAAAGTACTAAAATTCTAATCTATTCCTTGTAAAAAGAAATAGCAATTCAAAGTTTTATTTAAAATAAAGGATGGTCAATGAAGTGGAAGAATATATTGCGTAATTTATTAACAGTGCGGTGTCTGGTGCGGAAACTAAGCTAAAAATACAAGTGGTCGCGACGACAGGCTAGAAAAATATACAAAGTAAGTAACTTTCTCTTCACGCAACTGCTTAAACATTCACGTGCCTGTTGCATTGCCTATGTTATGAATTAAATATTCACTTAAATTTACGCTCACAAGCCTTGGATTTAATTATAAAGTTACAATAACAAAGTATTTATTACAATAACACTCCAGTAAGACTGCCAGGTCAAAACAGAGAGTTTGATGTATGTTACAGGTACAGGTACTAGCATTAGTATTTTGACTATTACATACTATAAACAATTACAAGTTATAACAAAATGATATTTATTTCTTGATTACCTATTAAACGTAATATAACATGTAAGTAGAGTAGATTACAACATATTGTTATGTAATTTCACCTTCACAGGTCAAGATATACATTTTGAAATATTCAATTTGAGCCAGCTTAGTGCCCAGCTTAGTGCCCAGTAAAACTCTAAAATTCAAATAATTTACTGATTAAGTGCAAAAAAATCCAGATATTTATATTCAAATCATTGTAGTGCATGTGGCGGCTTGATTGTTAAATGCACTACATTGCCAATTACCAAGTTTTTATTGACCTTATATTTGAATCTTACACATCTTGACAAATTAATTGATTTTTAAACTGGTTGACCATGTTACAAGCTTTGCTCAGTTTGCAACTAGAGTGTGATGTAAATATATGTTTATTATGTTAATGACCTAGTGCTATGTTATTATCTTAATTGATGATTAACTACGACATTTCATTGATACTGTAATTAAGAATGCCTGACTCAACACCATGTAGAAGTGCCCATATTAGTTATTTCATATTTCCTTGCAGGGTACATGTACTAAGTCTAGCTATATTACACCTCAGCTGTATAAAATGTACTTATGAGTAATGAATAAATCTACTTAAAGAAATGGCATAAAAAGAAAAATAATCTGGCTGCTGGCATTCAATGGACCAAAAATCTAAACTACCACATAATATTGGTTTACAATATTCACAAACAGACTTACTACAACTTAGTACAGTATTAACAAAACTTATATATGTATTTACTTACTAATATACTGGTGACACAGGTTTTCTCAAACCCACAACAGTGACCAGTCTCTTGCAATGCAGGTTTATATCATTTTAACTAGAAAATTGAGCAATTCTGTTTTAAGTTAAAATATACTTACATATTTTATTTATTTATTTTTATTACTTTTGCAACCAAAATCTATGCCTATGTAATGAAACAATAATATGATTAGTTTTGGATTTGAAAGAATTGGAAACAAGAATATTGAATCATATCAATATTCTTTATAGACTTATAAACTAACATTACAAACAGTTCCAGAACATTATTAAAAGTTTTGGGTTATATTATTATAATAAATTTAATAAAGTTGCTCCAGTGACTGAAAAAATGAGGAGTAACAGGTTGGCGTGGTATGGACATGTTATGCGAAGAGAAGAATGTCATGTGACGAAAAGAGTGCTAGGTATGAATGTGGATGGATATAGAGGAAGAGGTAGGCCTAAGAAAAGATGGATGGATTATGTGAAAAATGATATGGATGTGAAAGGAGTGAATACTGAGATGACGGATGATAGAGGAGAATGGAGGAAAAGAACATGTTGTGCCGACCCCACCTAGTGGGATAAGGGCAGGAAGAAGAAGAAGAAGAATATAAAATTAGTACAATATAATTCAAATTGACCCGCTGCTGTTGCAAATATCTTTTGAGTATCTCAACTTGCAGTGTATTTGAGTATCTCGACTTGATAGCCTTGAATTATAGAGGGGGACATAATAATGTGACACAGCATACCATCTAGTAGTTATATGTAAGGTCTGACGGATACAAGGAATCGGCCAATCATAGTGATTTTGGGTTGCCAACAGTGTGAATTCACCCCAGTTTTAAGTGTGTTTGGAAATATTTCCCTTTGAATTTTTTTTTTATTTATTAAACAAGCTCTTTATATAAAAACAAAACAAAACTTATAAATATAACATAAAGCCAATTTACATTTTATAATATTTCTTATAATTATGACGGTCGCCACATAATAATAAGTAACATCTATGGTGTAACAATTATTGAATACTTATTTCATTAAACCTCTGCTATTTCGTAAGAAACCCTTTCGAAAAAAATTACATCACACTGTTATTGCTATCTTATACAGGGTGTAAAAAGACTACTACCGAAAACTGAGGGGTTGCAATCAGACCATGATTCTGAACATATTTAGCGAAAAAAAAACGCAAAAAAAATTTTTCTTAGGTATGTCATTTTATTTTATTTTCTAGTTATGTACTACTAGTACAACATAATAAGACCATACCTACCTAATAATTTCATTTTTAAAAGAAAAAAAACAATAAAATTAAAAAACCAGCAATGTACGTTGTACAACGCGCCGCGCGCCGGCCAGCTGACCGAGGTCGAAGTACGCGCGGCCGACGACCGGCGGTAACCCATCCTCTTTGTGACCGCACAAAATTATTTAGTTAGTTATTTCAGACGATTTTGAGTTTTATTGCGGTCTTAGAAAAGATAAAATGTCTACTGCGCCTTGGTGATACAGTCATCGGCGCGAACTAGTGGTCCTGTTTTTTTTGTGAACACAATGATTTCAAAAGTCAAAAGTCAATTCATTTATTTCTGTTAGGATTACAAGAATCAATTAGACACGTCAAATTACACCGATTCCTCGCGACCGATAAGTAGGTATACCTACCTAATTAGATTTGTGCGGCATTTAGCCAAATAAAATGTTGCGAAGTAGAAATTTGAACCTTATCTCAAAGGAATAAGATCTTTTAAGATAAATCCCTTTGAAAATGCCGCGTCTGTCGGCGCCGGCGCCGACTCGTCTAGTAGAGACTTGCGGCGTCTTTGTCGGCTTTGTCAAGTAAGACTTAGGGTAGGTTCACATGTAGGTACCACCGTGGTGTTGGTGGTGACGATGACGTACGTGTGAGCGGCCTACATTAAGTGGTGGAGTACCTAGTGATGGTTAGCTAAGCTACGTGTAAATAGTGTCGTTGTAGCTAACTACAATAATTGCAATTATTATTGAGTTATGATTTGTGGTAGGTAACAAAAAAAACAGGACTAATACGACTGTATCCCCAAAGCGCAGTAGACATTTTCTCAGATCTTTTTTTATGTATTGAAGATTTCTAAGGGGTTATTTAGAGGCATACCTACTATTACAATACTTACATTTGTGGTAATCACAAAATGTCTACAAACTAGAAATGAGTAGTTCACGCGGTTTGTGTTGTGGTTGCGAAGTGGTCGTTCGTTATCACCCACACATCGTTGAAATGACGTCAATTAACACCTTTACTTTGCAATTCGCACAAATATCGTTGTGGGTTGTTTGTGGACCACCACTAGTAATACGTGTGAAACAACCCTTATTAATCGAAATTAGGTACTCTAATTATTATTTATTGTTTAGTCCGTGTTCAATATTCGTACTGGACGGATGCTTGCGCAATTTCTAAGTTTTCTTTCGCGAAATAGTTTCGAGTTTTTTTGTTTTGTTTTGCGTTATTTTTTTTAGTACCTAGTTCTTTTATTTTCCTAGTTTATTAGATACTTAATTAGTTTAATTACTGCTTTTTTTATTCAAGTGTAAAATAGTTACTTTTAGTGTAGTGTTGGTAATAGGTAGGTTAGATTTATTCAAAATCAGTGATTGTGTAACTGTGTATTTGTGATTAACAATGTTTAGTGCGAGAGAGTACGGGCAAATGCTCATGTGCTATGGTGAAGCTCGTGGAAATGCGTCACGAGCGTTGCGTATTTATCGCGATAGGTATCCGGACCTAAATCACCCGTCGGATGCACGAGTGCTTACTGCGGCTTATCAGAGGATTCTCAATGATGAGCGGATAACACCTCAAAGGCAAGGGGGTGGCAGAGAGGTAGATCAGAGAGTAGAAACTCAGGTCCTAGATCTCGTTGCGAGGAACCCTCGGGTAGGAACAAGAACGGCAGCGAAGTTTCTAAGGGGCCGTGGGACAGTAGTGTCTCACAAAACCGTGCATAAAAATATTCGGAAGAATAACAAAAAGCCTTACAAAATTCACAAAGTACAGGCTCTACTCCCTGCCGACAAGACGAGGCGCCTTGAATTTTGTCAGTGGGTTTTGAATCAAGGCAGCCCTATCGAATTTGTTAGAAATGTTTTATGGACGGACGAGTCCACCTTCACGCGGAATGGCATGTGGAACCGACGGAATTCCCACTATTGGTCGGAGACAAATCCACATGTCTTCCAAGAGACAGGACACCAGATACGGTGGTCGGTTAACGTTTGGGCAGGGATCCACCAGGGGAAAGTCGTCGGGCCCGTATTCTTGCCTTCGAGGATGAACGGAGTGGCATACCTCGAATTAATAACAGGACCAATCACCTTGTATCTGGACGACCTCCCCCTTGCCCAGCAAAGAAACATGTGGTTTCAGCACGATGGCGCACCACCGCACATAGTCAGGTCTGTGCGGGATCAGCTCGACCAGGAGTTCCCGGATCGATGGATCGGACGTTTTGGACCTCGTGCATGGCCTCCGCGGTCCCCTGACTTGACTCCACTGGATTTTTTTCTGTGGGGTCATGTCAAAGAAAGAGTGTTCGATCGGGAGTGTGATACGGCTGAAGAGATGAAACGCCGTATCACATCAGTATTCGTGGATCTGAATACTAGAAGTGCCGAGGATCCTACATTTCTGGATCGCGTCCATCGGTCCACGTTAAGGCGAACTCAGCTGTGCCGTGAACGAGGAGGAGCTCAATTTGAACCATATCTGGTGCGGCCGAGGCTACAGAGAAACTAGGTAAGTACCTAGGTACCTCCCTATCAATGTTCAGTTCAACTTATTACACCACTACAACATGCGTTAGTAGGCACTTCGAAACATATTGCGTGAATGCGTACATTGCTGGCTGACGAAATTAATGAAAATCTTTAAACGCTGTTTTCTCCGGTTATAATTTTTTTTAAGGAAAATCCTTTTGGATTTGGTTATGTGTTGGGGTGCTGTATCACCCCCTTTCGTATTCGGTAGACGTCTTTTTACACCCTGTATACTCCTTCGATTTGTAACATATTTTTGTGATTCATAGCTGGCAACACTTTACCTCTAACCTGCCAGTGTGACTGCCAACCAGCAGTACTAAAGTGTAGCACGCAAAGAACGCGCGTCCCGCGCATTTTTAAACTTGGAACCTCGAGGTTCGACAGTGTTGTGAACTTTCGCTGTGGTGTAATCTATTACATCACAAGACTCGTTCTATAGCGGTAAGCATTTATGCAGTCTGTAACAAAAATAACGGGATTTCGCAACTTTTGGGTCTTCAATCTGCACTCACTTGTAAGATTATGTCGTTTTTTTTGGCTGTTTTATCAAATTCCTAAGATAAGTTAAATTATCTCGTGTTGTGACTCTTCATCTTTGTTTATCTAATGCACCCATATTTGTAGTAATAGATAACTTATATACGTCGGCGACATATCAAGTCTATGAGGAACTCCAGTAGTTCAAATAAATAGACAGTCTGTATCCGAAGACGTTTAAAAAAAAACTTAAGTATAGAAAAACTCAAGTACAATAAGTACTTGAGTTTTTCTATACTTAAGTTCTTCTTTCTTTCTCTTAGGTAGACGAAGTTCCAAAAAACGTGATCGAATATCCGAGAATCACTATCGTAGTAATACTAGCTTATATTAGTACTTGAATGGAAGCGGAACCAGTTATAAACGTATCAACTGTTGCAATATCAACCTTATTTCAAACTGTTTAAAGACTATAATATTGCTAATTGAACAGGATAAACAAAGCTCGCAAAACGAGCATTGGTTTTTACGCAGCTGCTTCTGTATAAGTCGTATGAACTAGGAACTTCCGTCGTTGTTTTTTTTATTGAAATGTACTTATAGGTATAATTAATCATGTCGCACTAATAAATTATATCGTTTAATATATCCAAGCATTAAGTTTTATAACTGAAATAAATGATTTCTATTCTATTCTAATACACTACACCAGCTGGTGCCCGCAATTTCGTCTTGCTATCCTTATATTCTTGACAATTCGCACAAATCTTTAAAAATTATAGCGTTTGTGATAATCTGATGTATTTAAACTACATTATTGTAGAGTTTCATTCAAATCCATTCAGTAGATTTAGAGGTGCTAGTTTTCCCTAAAGTCTGCTGGAATGCTATATCGTCCATTTTGTCTCGATGGTTATCGATGGTTATTATACGCTGGCTACTAATTGGATAGACACGGAAATGTATTTTATTTTGCTACGACTTTTTGCCTTCTCCATAAGTGTTAAGAAGTCTTCGCTTAGGCGCCAACTTTAGAATATGTCATTAATGACCGATATCATTAAATAGATATTCCATTGTTGGTTTCAACTTTGTGCATGATCGTATGCACTCAACCTCGCTAGTTCTGGAGGAAGAACAAAAGAACTATTTATTATAAATATTAGTTATTAGTAGTAAAGTGTTCATAATTACCCATATTAGTACATTCTGTTGAGTCATGAAGCAAATTGAATAAACAAGTAAATAACGGCATGAATCTATCTACAACTGAATAGGATAAATTCCGAAGTGTCGTGTTAATAACTACTACTAGGTATTGTTGACCTCTGTGCAGGTGTCGTCGTAAATGGAAGTACTTACATATTTGCTAGTCTGAGAATTTTATTTAATCAACTTGCTGATATTATCTACATCAAAATGAAGCCATATCGACCATTCTCTTGTAATATTAAATACTAGAAGACACCTTTCTAACTTATAAGAGCTTGGCATTGCAATCAATCTGTAATAGTATTCTTACCAAGCTCACATTAAGTCCTTAAAATACTATATGTAAATATGTATTTTATATGACTTTATACCTATGTTACTCTTGTGTTTCTTGTTAAGTGAATTGTATTCTTAGACAAATAAATATCTTAAACCGTATCTGAAAAGCTCCTGGGTAGGAGTTCTAAAGGTCACTTGTAGTCTCTCTACTTAACGAAAGTATCCTGTACTCTGGCATCGCCTACAATGACCAGTGTGATCCTAGTTTCTTACGTTAATTATAAACGCGAAAGTTTGTGTGAATGGTTGTATGTATGTATGTTTGTTACTCACGCAAAAACTACGGAATGAATGAAACTTCACAATAATGTAGTTTGTACCTACATCAGAATAAAGCATAAACTATAATTTATAATGATATTGTGTGACTTATTCAAAATATAAAGATAATAAGACGTAGTCGCGGGACTAGTATATTTGCAAAATCTTAAATTCTGCAGTATATATAGACAAATATATAGTATGTATATATATTGACAGTATACAGGGTGTAACAAATGAGGTTTACCAAAAGCAAAAGGGCGATAAGGGAGCTCAATGGCTATCCATATAACCCCCATGTATGTTCAGCGATATTCAGTCGTTCAAAAGTTATTCCCACTTTTATGTTTTTTTTTTTCATTAACATATTTTAGGTTAGATTTCCCAAGTATACCCAAACTATCAAGGCTACAACCGTAATTTTTTTACACCTTGTAGCTTAATAGTAGACCTTTCGTACTGCAATACCAGTTTGAGTCGTTATTTGATTGATTTCCAAATAAAAAATAATAATCTTTGCAGAAAAATCCGAAACCTGAACTTCCGCGAAAAACTTTAGGAGCAATTTAAAAAAAAAACTTGCTGAATATTTTTTTCCACAACCTATCTTAAAAACTTCCTCCATTTATGGAGAAGTTACCCTGAAAATTTCATAAGGCTAGTACAGAAGTATCATGTTAAAAAGTGAACTCATGTGTTGTAAAAGTGCTGAAATCGACGGTTCAATCGACCAACACGATGGTCCGGGCAAGGCTCAGATTGTATGCCACCCCTTCTAATCAATTGCTCTTGGTATATTCTAGCAGACTCTCGAACGTTTTCTTGAGCTACAACATGACATTAATACATTTCTGCATATCTACGAGGAGAATATGGCATGATACACTAATCGCAAAGTTTGTATAGTCCGTAAACGCACAATTTTCGTTAAAGTAAAAATCATCCTTTCAGACTCCTGAGTGGCCGCACTTATTTTAGCCCCTGACTCCAAAATAAAAATTTAAAAACAAAAACCTGACAACGAAAAGCTAGGAAGGTTATGGGAAGCGAGGTTAAACTTGTTACCTAGCTTTTCGTAGTCGGGTTTTAGTTTTTGACGTGACAACGTCTTATAATTCGATAGAGCCGGCTGCATGCACGAAAAAACATGACTCATGAGGCGTTCTGAGGCGTTCCATGAAGTGACGTTGTCACGTTCCACTATCGTCAGTAAACCGACTTTACAGACAACCATTTTTTAAATCATTATTTTTGCGTCAGGGGTTAAGAGAAGCGCGGCCACTCAGGGGTCTTAATTAGGATGATTTTTACTTTAACGAAAACTGCGCGCTTACGGACTGTACAAACTTTGTGATTATTATTATCATGCCATATTCTCCTCGTAGATATGCAGAAATGTATTAATGTCATGTTGTAGCTCAAGAAAACGTTCGAGAGTCTGCTAGAATATACCAAGAGCAATTGATTAGAAGGGGTGGCATACAATCTGAGCCTTGCCCGGACCATCGTGTTGGTCGATTGAACCGTCGATTTCAGCACTTTTACAACACATGAGTTCACTTTTTAACATGATACTTCTGTACTAGCCTTATGAAATATTCAGGGTAACTTCTCCATAAATGGAGGAAGTTTTTAAGATAGGTTGTGGAAAAAAATATTCAGCAAGTTTTTTTTTTAAATTGCTCCTAAAGTTTTTCGCGGAAGTTCAGGTTTCGGATTTTTCTGCAAAGATTATTTTTTATTTGGAAATCAATCAAATAACGACTCAAACTGGTATTGCAGTACGAAAGGTCTACTATTAAGCTACAAGGTGTAAAAAAATTACGGTTGTAGCCTTGATAGTTTGGGTATACTTGGGAAATCTAACCTAAAATATGTTAATGAAAAAAAAAAACATAAAAGTGGGAATAACTTTTGAACGACTGAATATCGCTGAACATACATGGGGGTTATATGGATAGCCATTGAGCTCCCCTATCGCCCTTTTGCTTTTGGTCCACCTCATTTGTTACACCCTGTATAGTATGTATAGACAAATGTCCGTGTTGGCCTAACGTTTTATAATTTTTCTACGATTTTGTTTGTGATTTGCCTGTATTTTTTCCTAGACTGCATTTTATATCCATTACGAAATATAGCGGAAACAGTATTCTATTGTATTTATGTGAATTAAAAGAGTTTATTATATTGATAGTTATTTTATCTGTTACAAACTTTTCGCTGCACAAATTCAACCAACCATCAAACTCTAGCAAACATAGCTTTCCTAGTAAAAGTATATTAGGACGAAATTGATCGCAGACTTAATTAGGGAGCTACGTGACCAAAGTCATCTTGACTGCAAAAAAAACATATGACGAATCGGACATAAAATTTGCCGCCGACACCCATGTAGTTACGTGACAAAAATCATCTTGACTACATAGTCCAGTCAAAATAGACTAGAATTATGACTTCAGTTTGCATTAATTCCCAACAAGCTGGATTTTTGTGCAGGCCTTGAATACGTCATTATAAATGATATGTCAAAAGTCCCCATCGATCCCGCTTGTGCGTTGTTTTTTATTCGAGGTCAAAGGTCATAAATTTGCGTTTTTTGCATATATCTCTGAAAATACGAGGGCTATCGAAAAGTGGTTCAGGCAAAGTTTGTACATCGTAAAATTGTCTACAAAAATACTTCAACACTTTTCTTCTACAAAGCATCGCTTTCGAGATATAGTGACTTTAGACCGCAGGAAAATCGTCGAAGATGCTGCGTTTTTTTCATTTCAACCGTTTTATCTGCTTTATTGCCACAGAATAAACAGTATTTTTTGAAATTTACTGAAAGGGGTGATGGGTTCGATGGGTTAGTCCTCCTCCAAGGTAATGAATCGTCTTTTTGTCTCAAGAAATACTGTTTGTTCTGTGGCAATGAAGCAGATAAAACGGCTGAAATGAAAAAAACGCAGAATTTTAGTAGATTTTCCTGCGGTTTAAAATCACTTTATCTCAAAAGCGATGCTTTGTAGAAGAAAAGTGTTGAGATATTTTTGTAGACAATTTTACGATCTACAAACTTTGGCGGAATCATTTTTCGATAGCTCTCGTTAATGACTTTTAAACGCAAATTTATGACTTTAACCTGGGTATTTGCGTTTTTCGCGTATATCTCTGAAACAACGAGAGCTATCGAAAAATGGTTCCGACAAAGTTTGTAGATCGTAAAATTGTCTACAAAAATTTTTCAACACTTTTCTTCTACAAAGCATCGCTTTTGAGATAAAGTGATTTTAAACCGCAGGAAAATCTACTAAAATTCTGCGTTTTTTCATTTCAGCCGTTTTATCTAATTAATTGCCATAGAACGAACAGTATTTCTTGAAACAAAAAGATGATTCATTACCTCGGAGGAGGACTAACCCATCGAACCCATCATCCCTTTCAGTAAATTTCAAGAAATACTGTTTGTTCTGTGGCAATGAAGCAGATAAAACGGCTGAAATAAAAAAAACGCAGCATCTTCGACGATTTTCCTGCGGTCTAAAGTCACTATATCTCAAAAGCGATGCTTTGTAGAAGAAAAGTGTTGAAGTATTTTTGTAGACAATTTTACGATCTACAAACTTTGCCTGAACCATTTTTCGATAGCTCTCGTTGTTTCAGAGATATACGCAAAAAACGCAAATTTATGACTTTTAACCTGGAATAAAAAACAACGCACAAGCGGGATCGATGGGGACTTTTGACATATCATTTGTAATGACGTATTCAAGGCCTGTACAAAAATCCAGCTTGTTGGGAATTAATGCAAGCTGGAATGTCTATTTTGACTGGACTAACATGGGAATGTCCACGGCATTATAACGTCTAAATATATGACTTGCACCATATTTTGAAATAGTAATTAAGGTTGATTGGTAGCTATTTGATATAGATTGTTCGAAAGATTTTAAGAAAAATTGTTTTTTTTTGTAGGACACGATTTTTTTTCGGTCACAGTGTCTGAATTCTCTAGTTTTTATTAATTTATATCTGGAATTTTCTGATTGGATGCTAGTTTTGTAGCTCGCTTTAAAAATACTTTCGAAAGTAGTCAGATACTTTTATAGCCATTTAATTAGTACCAGGTACCAACAATTTAACAAACTCCTAATGTGTATAACATTAAAGGGCTAGTTTATTTATTTATCTTGTATATAACGCAATAGATTTCTCTACATATTGTGCACAGTATAAGCAACTACATTTCGATATCATCAACATATTTAAATTGTTATTACCTTTGATGGAAAACGATAAAGTACCTACCTACACACAGTCGCATTGTACATTTAGATTATCAGTGTCACGTTTCCCGATTAGTACCTCGTAATTGATATTTGTAAGTATTTATTAAATAATTCTTTGCAACGGATTACAATTTTGTCAACTGATTTATGCATTCAGTGTGTTTTTCACACTCAAAACATTATTAGGACTGTAACTCCTAAAGACCACATAAGTAAGAATATTTATTGTTAAACTGTGTTAAAAGATCTTAAGGTAGAGAATGTTTAGCAACGCTTAAAATTATAGTTTTAGATATAGGGTGAATGAGGCAACTTTGAACCATCACAAATATTAGTTCAAAACACCAAATCTCAAGAAAAAAAGGCTCCAAGTACTCCTAATATTGAAGATTCCTTATACTGAGCTTGTTTCACTGTCTGATAAAAGAAATTATAAGAATATTCATAACTTTACATAGAACATATTTATAAAAATTTTGCTGACGAGCAGCCCCTGCGAGCCTATAGCCTATGTACTAAGGGACATCGCAAAATATTTTTTGAAAATACTGCTTAAGTTTGTTCGTTACAAACATCTAAAAATACAAATATTTTCTCTATACATTAGTGTGGATTTTATCTTATAAATTGCGTACTAAACCGTACTCTATATGGGTCAATTAACTGCATGCATTGTTAAGACTGGTCTACCAATAGGCCGGAATCAATTGTTCCATAGGATAAGTACAAGTTATCTATTATTTTCTCAATAGACAATGAAGTGTCTATTGTTAGTCCTTCTGTATACGTATTTAGCTCAATTATTATCTGCCTTTGCAAATAATTATCTTGTGTACATTGAACTTTTACTCGTAAAACTTGTTTTTTATGTTATAGTGGCCCATTGGGTTAAGGTCACTCTCAAAGTTTTACACTTAACCCAGTCTTTGGCGATACTCCTCCAATATTTTTCTAGTCATCCTGATAAATGTGACAATCGTAAAGTAAACGTAAGACAGCGTTAATTCACACTTTGATTCGCGCGATGACAGTCCAGAATTCTAGCGTTTGACACTCAATGCGAATCTAATACGCAGCGTTACGTTTATTCATGTACCGATTGTCATGTCACATTTTTTCGTGCTCGCCCCGTTTTACCTAAATTTGTTTTTTCTTAAACAGAATCAAATTATAAACATAATAAAAGTTTATTATTCGTGCATTTAATCAAGTTTATCATGCGTTAAAATATTTGTTTAATTCGTTTATCATTTAACCCACAACGAAGTTTCTAATTGATTAATCGTGACTAACGAAAGGTTAATGTATCAATAACTGCCTGCCGAACGGATATTATTATTTACCTCAGCTCGTTGCTGTTTACTTACAAAACAACAATTATTTTTCAATTAGTTATTGTTTTAGCCTTGTGATTAAAATCTCGCAAATTAATTTTAGCATCAAACGTTTTAAATAAGTATCCTTCATCATTCACCGTCTGCTGGCTATGGCATACATTTTTGTTGCTTTAATGAACGTATTTCCAAAAAATATTTAATGATATAAATAAAATAACCAAGTGGAGAATAACATAAAAACGGGTTAAGCAAAATAATCATATAGATCTTAGGTTCGAGACAAGTTTTCTAAACATATGTTTTTGCTGTTTATTTTGATTTTTAGACATCTTTTAAAAAACATTGAAGAAACACGAAAATTTTATGAGAATGGCTACCTTAATGTTACTTGTACAATCGTGTGCCAATTTAGTTCGCATGTAACCTTTACGTTGACCTTGTCAAACTGACGGCTGGGCACGAATAAATATGACAATAGTAAACGTAACGTATTTAAGAACACTGCGCGTTACACTGCAACGCTCGACAGTAAAGCTGATGTGACGCGCAGTGTATCTCAAATACGTCACTGTTTCGATAAGTTTACGATTGTTAAAATTATTTGCGATCACCCCCTTGTCAAAGCTACTGTGCTCGTGCACATTTATTACTTTTAGCAGAATACTTGTGTTTACGATAAACTGATTATTCAGCTGTTCTTTATAAGTGAAAACATTATATTTGTTGACGATAAAGCAACGTCATCGAACGACTTATTATTTCAGCATATAAAGTGTATTGCTTATAAATTATACAGTCCACGCTGCGTCACGTGCAAGGCGATTTGAACCTTTTGAATTCGATTCGCATGAATTATTCTCCTTTGAAACGAGATCGGGATTACAATTGGTAATTTGACCTTTGAAGATCCTGGCTCCGACTTCTGAACACAGTTTTAGCTCATTTTGAATGTTTTGAATTGTTATTTTGCTCGGAGTTTCAGTGTGCAAACACTGAGAGGAGCCGAAGACCGGGCTCAGTGTCGCATCTTCGGAGAGACCTACGTCCAGCAGTGGACTGATATAGATAAAATATTTATTTGTCATAAGTACTGTAACTTGGAATGGGCTGTAAGTAATGGTAAATAGTTAAAATCTATAAAGTAAAGGTTGAAATATATTGATGATGTTATGTGTTTCTCGATTTTTAAGTAATATTCATTGTTTCATTGATACTAAGTAGATATTATTATATTGTATAACCGTTACACCACGGATTTCTAATTCATAACCACAATAGCAGCCGCTTGACATCCATCTTGATTTCTCCAAAGTAATCTTCGGAAGTATAGACTGTAATCTTTAGCAACGTATTAATTACGTTTAAATACCTTATCAAACTAATCTACGTACGTGACCAAGACAACGAAACGAGAATCTTAAAATATTTAGATTGGATATACTTAATGAATATATTAATAATCATCCTTAAATGTATAGTAATAAGAAGTTTATTTGGTGATAATGTTATCGAGTTATTCGCCTTGCGTGTTTATACTTAAAATATTTTTAACACTTGCGGTGTAGTCTTGGCGCAGAGTGTACGTATTGCCTTGATCACACGTACCGAGTAAACCGGCGAGACAGTGACGTATTTAAGATACACTGCGCGTCGACATCAGTTTTACTGTTGAACGTTTCAGCGTTAGCGCGCAGTGTATCTTAAATACGTCACTGTCTCGCCGGTTTACCCGGTACGTGTGATCAAGGCATTAATGTTGTGAATTGTATAAAGTAGTTTTACTTATATTTCGTGTACGTATATTATAGTACGCTAAAGATTTTTGTATATTAATTATTACATATATAAATAATGTTAGTTCATGACTCGAGTAATTTGAAAAGATTTAGGCGTGTGTTTTAGTATTTAATTATACGTGCAACTAATTAAAACATAATTTTTAAATATTAAACGTAATTTTTATAAACATATAACAAATGCGCAATCAATTAAAAAATATTTAAATGTATGCTCTGCTATCAATTTAAATAAGGGGAGATACGGGGAAAACATATCCATTATGTCTCCTATTCATTTCAAGTATTATTTTCTAGTCAATATTTAATTTACTTATAATATATATTAATAATTTAATACTGAAAACTAATGATATTATGTATGATTAATAAATTAATTTCATTTTCGTTAAAGTCAACTCTGCACATTTGACTTTGTTTTTCCTATATAATTTTAATACAAAAGTCGGTTTATTTAGCATTGTTTTTTACAGAAATAAAAACAGGCCAAGATGTGTCCAATCTGGCCTCTGCACCTGATAATCCTGTATATCCTGGCAATATGTCCGCTATGGGTGATCTGTCAGGCGATGCCGGGATTGACGGCGAAGTTCGACCCCGCCGAAGTCAACGTGCATATGGAAAGCTACGAATACGTTGATGTCACTGTACAAGGTAAGATATATAAATATGACGTATATTTGACTACCGATGTGACGCGCCGGGCGAAGGTCCGCTTGCGACTCGGAGGTTGCGGATTCGATTCCTATAACATGGGATAAATGTATGTACGATCTGTAAATATTTATTCCGGGTGTTCTGGGTACTTTATATGTACTTACAATAAAAATATATCTATGTAATGTATTGTATTAAGTATGTAAGTCTTCTAGTACCCATAACACAAGCTCTGCTTAGCTTGGGGCTAGATGATGTGGTGTGGATTGTCCAGCATTATTTATTTATTATTTAATATGGACATTTCACACAATAAACTCTAGTCCCAAACTAAGCAAAGCTTTTACTTTGAGAACTAGATTGCTGATAGAATACTTATATACATTTTTTTGTAAATACATATGTAAGGTCAGTGTGGGTAAGTCCGTCTAGGCCCTAAGTCCGTCTATTGGCAATAACTTCCGTTTTTGAATAGCTAGAGCCATATAACTCGGTTGGTAAAACAGTATCATTGAGTTTGTTCGAACTAGTGATAATAGATGTCGCTAACATCTTAATGTTGGAAAAAATTTGACAACCAATTTTTTCCGCGAATTTAACTTGAAGTAGAAGTTTGACGTCTCGTCGAAAAATGAAAAAAAAGGTTTGAAATCTAAGGAGTTTTCCGAGTATTTGTGATAACGTAGGCCATTTACAGATTCGGGAATGTATATCTGGTGTCCGATTCAAAAATAACGCATAAGTTTCGTAATTATAACAAATAGAAAAAATCCAAGCTTCGAATGTTATAGTTGGGAAGTCCGTCTACTATACATAAGGCAAGTCCGTCATATGCCGGTCTTGCCTTTATTCCAGATATTGTCAACCTTTTTAGTAGTTCAAATTTTATAATTATTTTATACTGTTTATTCAACTTGTAAGTATTATTCGCCTGTCTACGAAAGTGAACTCTTTTCAGGGTTAAACTTGCCTCTGTAAATCTAATCTATTTACGTTTATTTTTCTGTATTTACTTTGTGTATAATAAATAATTAAGTGAAAGATGCACTGGTATGTTTGCAAGAGGACTAGCATCACCTATAAGTATTCTTTAAAAGTTTATAAATTGTGAATACATATTTTGAAACCATGGAACTATCCAACCTTTTTTTTAGTTTCTGATTTTTTATACCTGACTCATGTAGCATGGCACATCATGTCGGACTTTGTGAACATTTATCGTTTTAATAAAGATCTGATTTAGAAAATTATCCCATACTAATTTATTTCGTACTGGCAGAAAGTGTTATAAATGTAGCTACAGATCCGGCAATAGTTTGCCACACCATTTCTAAATTCATACATTACATTATTAACGATTACTTGTTTACAAATAAAGATTCTTGTGTATTGATTTGTATTTTATTGACAAAAAAAATCGTAAGTGGGTACTTTGTGAAAATGTTTACAACCACTGAAAGTACATCATCAGCAAAGATATGCCGGACTTGCCCTTGATTTTAATAATTTTATTTTTCTTTAAAAGTATACCTTATAGTCACACGTTTAAAACACTTATTTCAACGGCAGCTTTTCATCATTTATCGATAAAGTTTTCATACATATTAGCTTACTAGTTACGATTTTATTGCTACTAGACGGACTTGCCTCAAACTGGTTGGGAAGTCCGTCTAAATGCCTACTTTACAAAAAAATGCTATAAATCTGAAGACAATTACAATTAACCCTACTTTTAGATAGATATAGAATGATAAATGTAATACCAATATTTTCCGACTACTTAAAGTAACTAATAAATTTTATTTCGATTTATAAAGTTAAATTGAAATTCAATTTAAGAAAACTATGCCGGACTTGCCCACACTGACCTTACATAGAATTCATAGTAACACCCAGACACAGAACAATTTATGTTCGTCACACAAACATTTACCTACTCTAGGTGGGAATCGAACCCACGTACAAGCTTTGCTTAGTTTGGGGCTAGGATGTGATGTGTGGTTTGTCCATGAATATTCATTTATTTATTTATACCTGTAAAATACGGTATATCTATCAAACAGCCAATGGTTCTAAACGAATAGTTAGCGTGATATCAAGGTCCTCACGTTTCACAAGTACAAAACCGTCGATTTACCGGATGGCAAGGCGAATAGCTAGCTTAGTATTAAAGGTTCTATATATTGCATCATATTCTCATAAACGAGTCGCCAAAATATTGCATGATAAAGTCTGCTGATTGATTGATAGAGGGATTGGTGGATTGTTGCCAAAGACCGGGATAAGTGGAAGGCTTTGGGGGAGATCCTTGCCCAGCAGTGGGACAGTATAAGTTAAAAAAAATGTCTGTTGAAAATGTACAAAATAAATATAGAAAAACACTACCTACCTGATTCTAAATATCTTAAACATATCAAAAGGTAGGAAAGATGTCTGTGAGAATCATCAAAAAACGTTACATTGTATAGGTTGATAAGAAAATAATAGCAACGTTATCTATAATGAGATAAATATACTACCGACGAAGGCTAATATGAAATTAAATTACATTAGAAATATGCATGTATAATTTTATAAATTTAAGTATTAATTCTTGATAAAAACTAACATAACATTTCAAAGTCAAAATTACTTTATTCAGTAAAATCACAAGGATCATTTAGAATCGTCTTACATACTAGGTGATTCTAGGTGCCAGTTCCACGCGACCAGAGCCTAGAAAAACGGGCAAGAAACTTACAGCCTGGTTCCTACCGTATTTTTATTTGATCTTTCTTACAAAGAATTACTATTAAACTAAACAATGAGAACATAATATAACTTTGATATGCACCAAAAGTTCGTCAATAAATATATCTTTATTTTTCTAATTTCCATAACAAAGTATTGAAAAATCACGAAGACTTATATAACTTAAATAACTTTTGGGATATTTGTGTATTTTTTACTTTTTTTGTTTTTTTTTATTAATAAATCTCTTAATCACCATACAATTAATTATATAAAATACCATAGATAATAAATGTAGACCTTATTTTATCTGTAACATGCATGTGACATTTCAACATCATACAAAACAAACTAAGGCCGACCTACATACTGAAGGCAAGGCTCGAATCGAAAGTTGTTTTCAAAACGATTATGTACTACAAAACTGTACCATTGAGAAGAGTTTATACATTACAAAGTTTAATGATATTTTATTCAAATTTTCGGTTTTAAAATATTATTTCTCAAGACAATTTTGTCTCTTACATAAATAAATAAATATTCATGAACATTTCACTTATGTAAATTACATAGTATATTACATACTTACTTAACTAATATATCATCTAAATATACGCATATAACCTACATAAGCTATTATATATTATTTACACATTTATTTAAAATCTTAGCTATAAAAGTTTTTTACAATATAGAATATTAAAAAACATAATATTTATTAGCTTTTAAAAAAATGCACCCTTGCAGACCTACTTATATTACACTTAAGCTATATGGCCCTGCCATGGCTGCAATAAAGAATTATTTATTAAATAAAATAAACATGTAAGCAATTAATAAAACGAAATATTATCATAACAAAATAATTTCATAAGTTCCAACCAATTAAAAGATTACGAAATGTTTTTATATTATCAAATAGATAAATAAAATATGTATCTAATCTACCCGAGTCCGGCCAAAATGTTACAAAAAGTGTTAGTACAAAAAATCATATGTAACTTTGATAACCTTATGATAAGTTATTGCACTATCAAGTTCATTATCCATGCATTTTTTTGTGTAAAAGTGATAACTTCCATACCAACGTAAAAGTCGGGTTAAAACTTTTTATTGTAGTAGATATGAGTATGTAATCAAAATAAAAAGTACTCTGTAAAGAAATTCGGCGTCCGATTTTTTCAACATTATTGATAAAACAAGTTATTTTATTATAATTTAAATGTACCTACTAAAGTGGAGAGTGAGATTTTAGTAGGCACTAATTTAAAAAATATATTTACAAAACAATTATGTACAAGAAAATTTGTTCATAATCAATCAGTTAGGTTTCTATAACATTATTTCGTTTGAGATAAAAGACGTGCGAGCATGCTTTCACAGATTTATTTATGAACGAATGATTTTATAACTTAACCACAGATACACAACAATACTACATACACAGATAACTTATTATATATATCAATCATAGTAACTTATACTTATAATTTATATAAATAAATATAAATATGTAAATTAATAATGCTGCACAATTCGCACAACATCATCTAGCCCCAAGCTAAGCAGAGCTTGTGTTAGGTACTAGAAGTACTATATATTTCTTTGTTTTAAGGACCGCAGTTCTTCAACTTGTTTTTGTTTTTTTTTCAGGATCTGATATGCAAGTTGGTGATCAACTGCTACTCGAGTCGGATACTTATCACCTGGCTACAGCAGAATGGAACGGAACAAATGTACTGACCAGCGCCGATGTTGCCAACAATACTTGGACACGAAGACTTCGTGTTATTGGAAAATTTTTGGGTAAGTTTTATATTTTTTTTATTGATGTGACAACGTCTTATAATTCGATAGAGCCGGCTGCACGCACGAAAAAACATGACTCATGAGGCGTTCTGAGGCGTTCCGTGAAGTGACGTTGTCACGTTCAACTATCGTCAGTAAACCGACTTTACAGACAACCATTTTTGACGTGACAACGTCTTATAATTCGATAGAGCCGGCTGCACGCACGAAAAAACATGACTCATGAGGCGTTCTGAAGCGTTCTGAGGCGTTCCATGAAGGGACGTTGTCACGTTCAACTATCGTCAGTAAACCGACTTTACAGACAACCATTTTTTTTTAACTGCAGCCTCCATGTAGCCCACAAAAAAATTATGTTTGTTCATACATATTTTTTTATCGACATTGCTTTACTTTTGCTGGATAAAGATCTGTTTTCTATTTAGCATATTCTCTCGATCAGCTTTACACATGGAGATTTGCAACTAAATATTTGTGCATAAATTAATACATTTCTATAGATTTCTATAGAAAAACAAGCCTTTGCATTAATACTTTTAATTTAAAACTAACAATTAAAACAATATAAACATAAGTAGGTACTTATTTTTTACGTTGCTGTACTTTTCGTTTGTTTCCTTATCTATAGCTATTTTGAATTTATTTAAACCTGTCTCAAATAAAATACCTGTTTTGTAAATTTGATAAAGGTTTAACTCGACAGTCATTTCAGCTTACGATTTGAATGCATGTCGCAACGACTATGTTCATTTAATCTGTATTTAATATAAAAATCATCTAACTAGTATATTTTACTGAATAAAACATGATTATAACTAATAAAAGTAATAACAAAATATTCTATAGTAATTGAATTTCAAAACAACGCACATTTATAAAAAAACAGATGTGAGTCTGTTTTTTTATAAATGTGCGTTGTTTTGAAATTCTAGGTATTGTACTTTCTAGGTATATATTTCATTAGCACATGAAAAAGGAAATATATAGGTACAATAATTAATAACCGTGTAACTACCTAGATGTAACTATAGGCATGACTGAGCTGGCCTACGTGACCTGGCATATCCAGGATAAATTAATTTTATATCGTTATCATGTTTTATGCAGTTTTATGAATATGTACATATAGTTTTCAATGGTTAAAAATATCTATAAAGTCGCCTATCGCCTTTAAAGTATGAATATATTTTAATGGATAAATGATGCTAAAAGAAATAAAAATAAAATTTTTGTACAATATTGTAAAAAATATTTAGTGGCAGCTGCATCACCAAAAATATTAATTACGTTTTTTATTTATTTAAAACATGTTTTGAACAGTTATAAAACTGTGTAAACAAAGTAATGTATGCAAGAAACAGCAGACAAATATTGTCCACCATATTTAATGCATTGGCATATTAATGAACGTTACCAAACTGTGCAAATATTTGAACTCAGAAGTCATTCGAAAAAAGCAGGTATTTTTGAGAAATTTTGTATAACTTCAAGGATACAAGTTACTTCAAGATGTTAATAAAAACGTAATTTCAATCATTGAAATTCGTTCATTCAAAGCATTTCTATACATTCAAACTTCAAACTTCAAATTCATTTATTCAATAAAATCACAAGGATCACTTTGAAACGTCTTACATACTAGATGATTCTAGGCGCCAGTTCGTCGCGACCAGTGTCTAGAAGAACTGGCAAGAAACTAGACCTGGATTCTAACGTTTTTTTCATATGATCCTTCTTACAATTGTTTAACAAAGTTGGAGCTAGTTCGTCCCAAGCTTGCTTGTCTTCTAAATAGTCAGATATTTTATAATATGCTTTTGATAAGAGTTTTCGTTTTATTACGTTTTTGAACTTGCCAATCGGCAATTGACAAACATAGCTTGGGACTATGTTATAGAAGCGTACACATTGCCCTTTAAAATATTTATTTACTTTGGTGAGCCTAGTAATGGGAACAGCGAGTTTATCCTTATTTCTTGTGTTAACATTATGATTGTCGCTTTTTTTAGGAAAAAGATTAATATTTTTTCGAACATACATTAAGTTTTCGTAAATGTACTGACAAGGCACTGTCATTATGTTTATTTCCTTAAATTTATTTCGTAGCGATTCTCTGGGACCCATGTTATAGATTGCACGAATAGCTCGCTTCTGCAACACAAATACGGTATTTACATCTGCAGCATTCCCCCACAACAAAATGCCGTATGACATAATGCTATGAAAGTAGCTGAAATAAACTAGTCTAGCTGTATCCACGTCTGTAAGGAAGCGGATCTTTTTGACTGCATATGCTGCAGAACTAAGCTTTTTCGATAATTTGTCTATGTGTGGGCCCCATTGAAGTTTATTATCTAAGGTTATTCCTAAAAACACTGTGGTGTCCACTAGATCTATGTTTACATCTTTAATTTTAACATTAGCTAGCGATTGTGTGACATTTGGTAAAACAAATCGTATACATTTAGTTTTTTTTTCGTTTAATAATAAGTTGTTTACATTGAACCAGTTTACAACTTTTGAGATTGTATTATTCACGTCGTCATAATTTGTTTGTCGTCGTTCCAATTTGAACAAAAGTGAAGTGTCATCTGCAAACAGTACAATCTCGTGATCATCTTTAACTACTCGTGGTAGATCATTGATGTAAACTAGAAACAAATTTTTTATTCATTTATTAAAAGAAGTTCCATTCGTTCACTATCCCTAAAAGTCGTATAAAAGTCCTTTACTATACTTATAATCAAATTCCACAGTCCATTTATTTATACAATTTTAATTATAATGGAACGTCCAATTGACCCCAACCTATCACATACGTGATTTATTCGAGTTGACTTCCTGCGCCATTGACTGTTTCTTTGTTCCTTCTAGAAACGTTAAAATTATATACCTAGAGTCCAATTGACCCCACGATCGACTGTCTTTTATTCCTTCTAGTAAAATCAAAATATACCTTAGTGTCTATGACCCCACAGTCGTCATTTGTTTCTTCTAGAAACATCAAACTGATATAATTTTGTGTCAAAATATCCTTAGTGTCGTCGTTCCACGTTCGTCATTTATTTCTTCTAATAACGTTAAAAGTGCCGAGACTCTTGTGTCCAATTGACCCCAACCTCCCCAACGTATCCGATCACAAACCCACATTGTAATCTATACTACTCAAGTGAGCTCAATGTTGGTTTCCGATGTATTGAGACTTCGCCATCCATTGTGCCTATAACCGCATCCAGTTTCCTTTGTTCTAGATACTACTTTTGGTTCTAGAAACTATTCTAATAGAAAGAAAGAAACAAAGAAATATTTATTTACACCTTGACTTACATGCATATTATAAGACATAAAACATTTAAAAATAAGTGTAAAAAAGCCGCCACTCAGTCTAAGCTATAGAAACCATTGGTTCCTATAGCGCTGGTTTTCAGTGGGGAACATACAAACGCATACTACCTTATGTTACCTTACCTTATGTTACTTTACCTTATGTTACCTTACCTTATGTTACCTTACCTTATGTTACCTTACCTTATGTTACCTTACCTTATGTTACCTTACCTTATGTTACCTTACCTTATGTTACCTTACCTTATGTTACCTTACCTTATGTTACCTTAAGTTCATATTTATTTTTTACAGGCAGGACAAATATAACAGTACAAAAACGTAGGAACGCTCAAACAGTCGCTATAGACAACAACGCGTTACCAGTTATAGTGACGCGGCCAGACCGAGTGATTGACACCATATTCGTAACCAGTGTTGCCACATTCGTAAGTTTTTTTTTGTCACATGATTTTTGCCGCCCGCCGACTTCTGATATACTTAACATTATCTAGTTTTTTTCAATATGTTTTTCTACACATCAAGTTTTTTTATCCTTCCCCTTCTGAATGACCTCAAGATATTATAAAAGCACTTAAAAATTATCATTAACCTTTCATTCAAAAAACTTAATAGAAAAAATCGGCTGTGATGACTTTTTGCAAGTTCATATATAATTCAGATAACAGATAATTCAGTTTGAAGCGTCGAAAGAACATAAAACTGAAATTTTTGATACATTTTTAATTAGTAGTAGTATTTTTAAGTGTAAGAGTATGTACTACCACTTATTATATCTGTCGCAAAACAGTGATAATCCCATGTTTCGTCAAGCGATTCATATACACTACACCTCAATGAGATAAACTCAGTAATAAACTATTATTATAGGCAGTACTATAAAATGTATAATTGCCTCAATTTTTTTCATAAATATAGTCATAGAAACTATTAAAAACCTTAAATTAGGGAATTCTGCTTTTCAGAGAAGGTTCAATTTATTAGTTTTAAATTTAAATTATTGTCTTAAATATAATATCCTGATTTATTATTATGATTAGGCTCTTGTCTGCGTAATCAGTGCAAGTCACGCCATTTATTTCCGTAGGGATACACATAATAAAAAAAAAGCTAGCACTCCGGGAGTGCCGGCAGAAGTGAAAACTTCAATATTAACGTTGTGTTTTCACTTTTAAGTTTTCACTTCAAAAATATAACCACAGTCGTGATTGTGTCATGTCATTGTGTCACATTCGCGCAAGCGCGAATGTGACACAACGACGAAGTCAACGAAGACACAGACACATTCGCGCAAGCGCGAATGTGTCTGTGTCTTCGTTGGCTTCGTCGTCATCGTCACGTCACGTCATGTCGCCACGTCATCGTCACGTCATCGCGCAAGCGCGAATGTGTCTGTGTCTTCGTTGGCTTCGTCGTCATCGTCACGTCACGTCATGTCGCCACGTCATCGTCACGTCATGTCGCCACAACACTATTTAATTGTTTGAGTCATACGTCGTGTGACCGCAAGTGTGTTCTTTTGTCGTCTCTTGTTTTACGAGCAATGTATAAAAATTAAATAAGATCTTACGCTTTTTCGACGTCACGTGACCCTGACGCGAGTTTGAAAGTTTTTACCCACCCAGCGCCGCTAAAGAAGTTTTCACTTCAAAAAATATAGACGCTTTTATATTCACCCAATGTTAATATAATGTTTATTTCCAAGGTATCACTAATCTTCATTAACTTCGGTTGTGCTATGGACTGGCCGACCGTACAACAAGTTATCAAACGGCCTATAGGGCCGCTCATAGGAATGGCTGGACAATTCTTATTTATGCCATTGGTAAGTTATATTATAATATTTATGGACATTTCACACACTCTAGTCCCAATCTAAACAAAGCTTGTACTATAGGAATTAGATTGTTGATAGATTACTTATATACTTCTTTTATACATACATAGAATAGGTACATAGTAAAATCCAGTCACAGAATACATATTTATGTTCATCATACAAACATTTGCTCTGGGTTGGAATCGAACCCACGACTCACAGTATGGAAGACAGAGCTACTACCAACTGAGCTGTGACTGTCAACGTGTCAAGTATATGACACCAGTGTATAAAATAAAAAATAAAATAATTTAAATCAGTTTAATTCGAAATAAATTACCAACTCTCTTTATTAGGGTCTATGATTTCATAGTTTACTTAATTAGTGAAAATACTTGGTAATACCTTTGCTCAGACGTGATTAGTTAAAATAAAAGACGACCGATGTGGCGCGGTGGGCGATGGTCCGCCTGCGACACGGAAGGTTGCGGGTTTGATTCCCGCCGTGGGATAAATGTTTGTATGTTCTGCAAATATTTATTCCGGGTGTTCTGGGTATTATATGTATTATAAAAAATATCTATCTATGTATTGTATTGTATTAAGTATGTCAGTCTTCTAGTACCCATAACACAAGCTCTGCTTAGCTTGAGGCTAGATGATGTTGTTTGGATTGTCCAGCATTATTTATTTATTTACTAATAGAAATAATTATTTTCAGTTAACATTCGGCCTGGGTTTCGTGATATTCCCTGAGAACCCGGAGATGCGTCTGGGCATGTTCTTCACGGGCGTGTCCCCGGGGGGCGGGGCCTCCAATATATGGACCTTCATCCTCGGAGGGAACCTAAACCTCTCCCTCGCTATGAGCTCTATATCTACACTCGCTTCTTTTGGTAATTGTTATTTTTTTCATCTGTACTGTCCCACTGCTGGGCAAAGGTCTCCATTCTTTTCTATCAGCCGCCGCTTCCCACCAGGCTCCAATAAGTATCCAAGTCGTCACGCCAACGTTGTCTTGGTCTGCCTCGGTCGTTTAATCTATAAATATTCACGGACATTTCACACTCTAGTCCCAAACTAAGTACAAGTTTTGCTTAGTTTGGGACTAGACTGGTACTTATATACATTTTTATTTGTAAATACATAGAAACACCCATACACAGAACAAATATTTATGTTCATCACACAAACATTTGCTCTGGGTGGGAATCGAACCCACGACCCACATGGAAGGCAGAGCTATTACCAACTGAGCTGTGACGCCTGTCAAATATACAACAGTACATTTGAAGTGGCTTTTATAAAAGTATTTTTAGTATACCTACTTGTTGATGACGATTGAAGTCGATTGATTTCATTATGTAAATATAGTTAAATATTTCTTATTTGTGTTTGGTTTCAGGTTTCATCCCCGCTTGGCTGTTTTCCCTCGGCCAGGTTATATTCCGCGATGCCAACATAGTTGTGCCGTATAGGAACATCGCCACATTTGTTATAGGTAACTTTACTATTTATACATTGTAGACCACATCGTCACTTAACATCAGGTGAGATCGCGGTCAAACGCTTGTAAATAACTTGTGAAAAAAATACCATGAATAGTATATGTATATGGGTGTTGTGTGATCATTTTTCATAACGCCATCCATTTCCAATAAATAAATATAAATTTACTTGTCCAAAATGGCATCCACTTCGAAAAACTCAAAATTTTCAAAGTCAGGCAACCAACGCCATCTTTTAGCTCTTTGATTAATATGATTAAAATAGATCATTGACATAATAGGAGCGTTCCACAGATTCAAATAAAAATAAATCCAAGGCATTCCTTAACATGTTTATTATAATACACATTGTCATGTAATTGATTAAGCCTCCGTTTAATCTGCAAATAAATTAGATTGAGCCTGGGTTTAATCTTCAAATAATTTGATTAAGCCTGGGTTTAATCTGCAAATAATTTAATTAACCCTGGGTTTAATCATGAAATAAATTAGATAAGGCCTGGGTTTTAATCTTCAAATAATTCATTATGATTATGGTAGGTAAATCACATATTCAAATAACTTATTCTAAATGTGTGGTTATTGTTGTAATTTATGTATATGTGTTATGTGTGTGAAAGAGGATATGAATGTGAACGGAGTAGACTCAGAGTTGAAGAATGATAGGAGTGAGTGGAAGAAAAAAACATGTTGTGCCGACCCCACGTAACGTGGGATAAGGGCAGGGGAATGATGATTGTTGTAATTTATAAATAATTATTTATTCCAGGTTTGCTCATCCCCCTGGCTATAGGATTGGGTATGCAGAAATGGACGCCGCGTCTCGCTCGGTTCATGGTCCGGATTCTCAAAGGATTCTCCACTACTCTATTGCTCTTCATCATCATATTCGCCATCGTCACCAACCTGTATATCTTCGAGCTGTTCTCTTGGCAGGTAATGATTATTTTATTTATTTAATTCAATAATAGGACGGAATTATAGATATGTGTGAATAGTGTGCTAGTATTAATTAATGTAATTGGTTGTCATAACCGTTTTAGTTAATATAAATAAATAAATAAATAGAAAAAATAAACTAAACTTATACCTAGTATGTGTAATTTGATAACTATTTTACATGTTTCATATATATTTTTTAATAGTTATCAAAAACTATTTTGAATTTTGAATACATTTATTTATCATCGCCAGGCGTCACAGCTCAGTTGGTAGTAGTTCTGCCTTCTGCCACCCAGACATCACACAAACATTTGCTCTGGATGGGAATCTAACCTACAACCCACAGCACGGAAGGCAGAGCTATCACTGAGCTGCGGCTTCTGTCTAAATCTATACTAATATTATAAAGAAGTAAAGTTTGTGTATTTGTTAAATTGTAAGGGGTAATCTCGGGATCTACTGAACCGATTTTAAAAGTTCTTTCACCAATAGAAAGCCATATTATTGCTGAGTGTCATTGGTTATATAAAAACCGAAAAATAAAAAGGCTTTTAAGTGGTAGTCCGTTATGCAAAGTGAATCGGAGAAAAAACGGTCGAATTATGCCCAATGAAGTAAGCACAGGTCAACTAGTCTCATTATAAGTGAAGTTTGTGTTCTTAGAATAAATGTCTTCAAACCTAACTTTTATAATTTCAGATAGTGGTAGCAGGAATGTGTATACCCTGGCTAGGGTACTGCGTAGGGTACGTTGTGGCGAGACTTCTCAGGCAACCGCATCCGGACGCGCTCGCTATCTCCATAGAGACGGGCATACAGAACACTGGTATCGCTATCTTCATGCTCAGATATGCTTTACCGCAACCTGAAGCCGATTTGACTACAGGTATTAAAAATAAAAAAAACTACAAAAAATTCATTGATTTTAATTTTACAGGTCTTTTTTAGAAATGATTCCGGTCGATAAACTAAGACTTATTTAAAAACAAAGCCATTTGCCTTTTTTTATAAATCTTTAAAAATTTAAAAAAATCATGGCATTTTTCTACAAACAAAAAAAAATTGTCGAATTGGCAACTTGCTTACTAAAAAATTTAATTTTTGTAGTTAATTTTCAATAAAAGCAGAACTAAACTAAAGTAACATGACGACCGATGTGGCGCGGCGAGCGAAGGTCCGCCTGCGACGCGGAGGTTGCGGGTTCGATTTCCGCCTTGGGATAAATGCTTGTACGATCTGCAAATATTTATTCTAGGTGTTCTGGGTATTTTATATGTATAGTAAAAAATATCTATCTACGTTATGTATTATATTAAGTATGTCAGTCTTCCAGTACCCATAACACAAGCTCTGCTTAGCTTGAGGCTGCTGTGTGGATTGTCCAGCATTATTTATTTATATATTTTTTTCAGTGATTCCCGTATCAGTGGCTATTATGACACCCGTTCCTATGACGTGCATATATATCTACCAGAAAATCATGTCTTGGTGAGTACATTTACTTAACATATATCGTAGATACTTTTTTATTATTTAAATACTTATTAATATAGGAATTGCAATCTTATTGCAAAGGGAATAGAGTTGGTTTTGAGCTTGGGATTTTGCATTGTGATATTTATACACTAGATTAATGTAGGAGAGTTATATAATCTCATAACATTGTGTGTTAGTATATTGGACTTTTTTAATAAGCATGTTTTGAGTTTTTAATATTTAAGAATGTCAAGTT
The DNA here is from genome assembly GCA_932527185.1 of Ecliptopera silaceata. NCBI lineage: Eukaryota > Metazoa > Arthropoda > Insecta > Lepidoptera > Geometridae > Ecliptopera > Ecliptopera silaceata. The sequence continues at coordinate 4,437,984 of OW052213.1, read as the reverse complement.
GTAAATTTGTGGTAGTTGTATTGGACTTAATAGCATGTATTGAGTTGTTTTATATACAAGAATGTCAAGTTGTTAGTAAAATCTTCTTAAGAATATAAAACTGAAGAATATCTGCATGCTGAACGTTACATACGTTTTGATTAATTGGATTAAGCCCAGGTTTAATCAAATTTCAAATTTGTTTTAAGAATAAGTCGAATTTTAATCATAGTTATTTGAAGATTCATCTTAAGCTTAATCGAATTCTGGCGTAATCAAATTTATTTAAAGTTTAAACCCAGGCTTACTCAAATGTATTGGGGATCAAACTCAAGCTTAATCAAATTATTTGAAGATTAAACCCGGGCTTAATAAAATTAATTGAATATTAAATTCAGGTTCAATGAAATGATTTGAAAATTAAGCCCAGTTTATTTCTTTTTTTAAGATTTAGCCTAGGTTTAATCAGATTCATTTAGAGGTTAAGCCCAGGTTTAATCAAATGTATTTGAAAGTGCATGATCGCATTACAGCCTGTAGAGGCTTAACATTCAAAATTGTGTTTATGTATGTCTAAATGATTATTTTTTATTTTCATATATCCATAACGTCATTCCATACCGTTATGTCGCCAGTTCGGGAGGTATGTTACATTCGCATCGAGTTTTATCAAAATTGGTTCAGCGGTGGCGGCTTTTCTATTTCCGTTCATATCACATTATCATTGCTTTTGCTTTTTACACAAAAAATATGGAATATGCTTGCCCGGATGTTAAGCGGTGAATTGTATCTATATAACTATATATGTATCAGAATTAAGTTATTTGAGGACGTATCCTAGACTTACGAAGAAAGCCTTCAGAAAAATTGCACTATTAAAAAAATACTTTTTCTTATTACATCACAAAATAAGACGAAGTCTCATTAAAAATATAAAGATATACATACATATATATATTTATTGGTATGAAATAAAGAAATACTATTTATTCATATATGTATATAGTATATAATAAGTAAGATTACGATCTAGCCTAATCAGTAAATTTAATCATTTTTTTTTGTTAACCTATACTGTCCCACTGCTGGGCAAAGGTCTCCCCCAAAGCCTTCCACTTAATCAAAATTAAGTTATTAAAAATATGATAGTACCTAGTTCAATCCCAGATCACTAAAAGAACCAACTTCAAGAAATATTTTATATATTTAATTCAATGATAATATAATTTGTATTAATATAACATAAGCATATATATATTTCAAATCGCTTAAAAGTAAAAAAATGTCTCTAAAACACTAACGAAATCTTCTTGACTACACTTTGTTTCATTAACTTAACCTTTGGGCTTTTACTATCGGAAATGCACTCTACTCTAATGCTTTAGTTAGTATAATTATTAATTAAAATAAATTATTTTAAATAACCTGTGATAAGGTCAATTTAAACATATCTTATAAAAAGGTCTATATTATAAAAAGTTAGCGCTGACTTGATGTTTTGATTGCCATACGTAATGGTAACATAATGTCAACGCTAACTTTTAATAAGATTGGGGGTTATAAGTATTTTATATTTAAATAAAGAGTTTAGTTATTTTTTTGATTATTTTCGTTCAGTTTTTTAGTTAATAATAAAATAATAATAAATAAATAAAAAGTATATTTCCCCAAAGGAAAATGGTCAATATTCTACGAAGGACGGGGCACAACTAAAACAAAATGTCCCTCAGGGTTGCCACATAGTACGTTTAAAAGGATTTCTATATTTACGGAAAAAACCGTCCGAAGAAAATCGAGGACTATTTTGTTCAATAAAGAAAAAATAGTTATAATATAATTTTGGGAACGATTTTATAACAATGAAATAATAATTTTTAGAAATTATTTTACACTTATATTTTATTTATATACTGCTAATATATATAAAACATAAGAACTTTATTGTTAACACAATAAATAATTTACTAATAATATATAAAAATTAATTGCAGCGTTATCAAACGAAGACCAGATAAAGAAATCCTTGAAGAAAGCAACTCCCCCGTTCCAGAGACACCCGAGCCCGCAGTCATCGCAACCGTTGATGGCGAAAAATGACGTGGTTTAACGTTTTCAATAAACAAACCTATAAATAACAACGTTAGTATTACAAAAACGTTGCTACCAAAAACAAAGTTCGTATTACAAACAACGTTGCTACCAAAAAAAACGTTAGTATAACAAAAAACGTTGCTTAAAGTATTTTCAACTTACTACTAAGAACGTTGGTGCACAAAACGTTGCTACCAAAAACAACGTTAGTATTATAAAAAACGTTGCTATTTAAAACCGTTGGTAAAATAGTTTCTGCTAACAACAAATAACAACTTTGTTAAAACAACAACAGCGTTGTTTTTCGAACCAACGTTGGTATTACAACAACGTTGATGCACAGAATATTGCTATTACAAACAACTTTACATAAACAAGGTTGTTTAAAATAAAGTTGTTATTTGTTGTTAGCAGAAACTATTTTACAGTTTCTGCTAACAACAAATAACAACTTTATTTTAAACAACCTTGTTTATGTAAAGTTGTTTGTAATAGCAATATTCTGTGCATCAACGTTGTTGCAAGTGGCAACGTTGTTGAAAATATCACCTTGTTTCTACCAACGGTTTTAAATGACAACGCTGTTTGAAATACTAGCGTTGTTTTTAATTACAATATTGTTTGCACCAACGTTGTTGTAATACCAACGTTGTTTCGAAAAACAACGTCATGTCTCTGTTCTCTATACACTTTAAAGTAGTAACCATTGAAATGTTTGATCAATATTTAAAGTTTAAATAATTCTAGTTATTTTTTTTTTACTTGGAAAAATGTACTATACTTATCCCTGTCATTTCAAATCTGTAAAAAACTCGTTTTGAAATTTGAATCAAAGTAAATTATCAAAACTATAGAAAAATCATATCAAACATTAAAAATCACTTATTTTAAATGTCAATTTTATTATTAGCATTTTTACCAGTGGGGGATATTTATTATTTTTTAATCTATTTATAACTAAGAACAAATGAATTATACTGTTATATTTGTGAGATATTTTGTACACTGTATTTGGAAAAAAACTTTGGACTATTATCAAAATTATTAAGCTCTACAAGCAATCTTTTTGGAAATTATTTATTATGAAAAATTATATTTATTAAATACAACGCCTTCATATGTTTTGGCGATTGTAATGTGGACATTCCGTATGTCATGACAGATTTTCACCTATAAAATCATATAAAACTTTCAAATATATATATATTATGTTTTGGGGTATCGGGCAAGTTCTTTTTTATGATTTTTTGAGCCTTTTTGTGAGTAATTGTGAGGTACATCCAAAAATAATTAATTGAACGCCATCTAGTTTTCAATTAAGCGAAGCTTTTATGGGTGCTAGATTGCTGAGAGAATGTAGCTAAACTTTTTTTATTAATACATACATTCTTATATTCGGGTACCCACAATATTTTGTTATCATAATAGCACAGACAAAGGCTAACGGTCTATCTTATAAAAAGTTAGTGCAACCTTGATGTATTGATTACCATACGTAATGATGATATAAAGTCAACGCTAACTTTTTGGTACTAAGGCACAATTTTTGAATAATTATTTTGATGCTATTTTTACAAACTTTTATGTATTATAACAGTGTTGAAAATTGCTATTTGATTGGTATTTTGTTTTAGCTGCTTTAATATTGTTAATTATTATACAAAGCGTTGTAGATTTTGAAATTCGTTAATATGTTTTGTTTGAATTTGAATTATGTTGAAATTTTTGTTACAATGTTATAAAGCAGCCTAGCTGACGTCATTTTAATATCAATTTTAATTGAAAGAATTTATTGTTCTTTTCTTTTGTTTATAAAAAAAAAAACAATTTGTGAAGTACCTACGTTTTTCTAACAATAAAATTGGAACAATAAAATTAGACTAAAAAAATATACTATTATTAAATCTATTTATTGAAAAAAATAATAATATAATATCTACAACGCTAATGTAATAATTCGAACCGCATAGTGCATTCAAAATTAGCTTTTATTTGAATAGTAATAGATCTCAATTCAGTTGTTCACATGACTGGTTTTATAGGTGAAACAGATGTGGAAGGCTGCTATACAACAGTATTGTTATGTTGTGAGATCAATATATGTTTTGAAGATGAAATACATTTTTTTATATTGATTTTTGTTTTTTATTTTATTCTTAAAACTTAGGAGAAAGATATTGGCATCATTCATTTATTATCTACTAAGATTCAAACTAGATAGTCTACTTAGTCGATAATTGTAGGTATCGAGAATTTAATTTATGATATTATTGCACTTTGGTAAGATTCAATCTAGACAAACTACTGGAAGAGATCGCTCTCAGCGATAAGGCCGCCTATTGTGATGCCTATTATAACTAGTTTAAGTTCTATTGTTTTATATGTGGTATGCAAATAGATATCTATCTATCTACTAAGTACCTACAATAGGACAAATTATCGAGTTATTACGATGATGATAATAAAAATCATGACTGGCAGAAAATACTTTTTTTCTCTTTGTGTACAAGTATCGTTTAGGTGTAATGAAATACTAAATAAATAATCACGTTTTTTTTACTCGTAGTAGTGCACGAATATTTGATTAAAACCTATAACCGAGGCCAACTAGACTTTCCCAAAAATTAAAAATTACACCGAAATTACACGTCATTCTAAAACAAAAGTCTGTCTGTCTGTCACATCGATCACACACAGCAACAAGCCAGAAAAAATCCATCAAAAAATGGATACAAAATAAAACATCCAACCACCCAAAAAATGTGATCAACCTCCAAATCCCACCCCCACCACCGTGTAACTCTCAAAACAGCTAGAACAAACAAACCGCATCAAAAATGGGCAAGCCGAAGTTTGATACCCCGACTACCACCTTCCCTTACAAGATACCAAAGAGATTAAATATACTCAGTGTGCCGAGGAAGTATATAATAGATACGGGGGAGGGAATGCCGGCTTACACGCCCAGAGGTATCAGAAAATCTGCTCTCAGTAGTCAGTTGTCTGACAGAGTCAATGATGCGGCTTGGCCTTATCTGCGGTTAGTACCATTTATGTTGAATTAATAAATAAATATTCACGGACAATTCACACATCACACTAGTCCAAACTAAGCAAAGCTTTTATTATGGGATCTAGATTGCTGATAGAATACTTAGATACATTTTTGTAAATACATACCCACATAGAAACACCTAGACACAGAACAAATATTTATGTTCATCACACAAAAAAGAATTAATTTATTGTAAACCAACATGCAATAAATGAATCAATCGTTTATTTCCAGCCGTTTCCTATTAATAAAGAAGATGTACAAACACCGGTTCAGTTTGGAGAGAATTGAGCGTATAGATCGTATGATAGAAGCGGCGAACGCTACATGCTACTCCAAACTGGCTAATTGTGTGATAGACCTGAAGAAATCCGACACCAAGGACGTGAAGAAGAAGAGGGGATGGACTGAGAGCGAGTGGAAGAAACACATGGATTATATCAACCAGATTGCTGGGCCTAAGGCGGACTTTAAAGCGCAACCTGTCAGGGTAAGAGTTTACTCATTCGGAAACTTTTCTGCGAAATAAACCTACTATCATGCATAGGTACTATGCTCCTAAAATCCTTTCAAAGTATTACAAGCAAAAGTTTGTCTGTAAGAATTGTTGTGTCAAACAAAGGCGAGCGTTAATTAAATATGAACTTTTGAAAGAGCAATGACTGGTATAGCAATAAGCTTGCACCTATACCTAGCACCTATACTTCTATATAAATATATTAAAGTAAAGATTTGACTTACCTATCCTTTCTCGAATTCTAGAACCAATTCAAACCAGCAATGCTCTATCAGTAGGTATAGTCTTTGTTAGTGTTTTTTAGAGCCATTGTAGGTATCTAATGCATTTTGACTGCTGATTCTAGGTAGGTACTACTCTAGGTACCTACTACTGTAGGTAGGTACTTGATTGAATTGGCGTTGGTATAACGACTGTTTTAATTTGTAAAATATATTATTTCAGAGAGGAATGTGCAAGCCGCTAGAGTTACTTCTGCCCAGGATCAACGAGATTTGCTTCCTCCCTGATTACAAGGTGTACCGGCGGCTCTCGCAGGAGGTCTGGTACAGGAACCCGGAGAAGGTACAATACATAACCTATGTTGCGCAACGGCGGATCCAGGGGGGGGGGGGGGGTCATGGGGGGCACGACCCCCCCTGAGCTGGTTCCAGGACTTAGGTGGAACATTAATGCAACATAATTATTTTATTTATATATTTTGTCACCATACAGATTTAATGTAACTAACTACATACGTTCAATATTTAATTAATTTAATATAATAACTTTGTATGATGGCAAACGTTTGGGAATTACATTATCAAAATTAAATTGTAAGTTCTTGACTTGACCACGACTATGTGACCCCCCCTGGCGAAAAACTGGATCGTGACCCCCCTGGCGCCAAAGCTGGATCCGCCCTTGATGTTGCGTATGAAAACTTATGAGCACTTCTTCTTCGTGTCTATGATGCTCTTATACATTGTTTTCCGAAAACTTGGCCACTCTTTATCATAGCGTTCAAATAGATTTTTGGTGCACAGATTTACAAAGACGGTTTTTTCCGAAAATAATTTGAAGCCAATACGTTTTTTTTTCTTTCTAGGTCGCACCAAATGCCCTAAAGTACGTGATATCAGACAGAGTGAAGAAACTAGCTGCGCACAGAGTTCTACCACCACAAGACTAACCTCCGCATCTAGTCTAGCAATAATCAACCTTACAGTCCATAGAATAGTGACGAAAATACCGTAACAAGTCTTGTAAGTTCAGTAAATAAAACCAGTTATTACAATTTTATCGTTTTATTTCTATTTACAGAAGGATGATTTTATAAATACTTAACAAAATACTGTTACAACATTGTTTGACCAGATCACGATTTGATAAAATAATATAAATAATTTAAACTTATAAATAGGGGGGTTGAATGGTACTAAATGGTGTATACATAAAAAAAAGACTGCGACGCATAAAATCGATCTCACTAGAAGGAGACAACACGACAGTGCGGCCAATGCCTCTCTTTTCCGTAAATCTGTAAAGCCACGTATTCATTGTAACTGGCCGCACGATTGTTTTGTCTCTCCCGCTTTGCCGTCCGTATTTACTTCAGGGGTAAATTCTCGTTCTTTAGAGATTAAGTCGAATTCGACATAGGTCGAAAAAAGACGGAGTAAGCTATTTTTTGTAATGTTGTTAATGGACATACAATATTTAGCGACATACTCTTTTTCGTCCATGTCGAATTAGACTTAATCTCTAAACAGCGAGAATTGCCCCCCCCAGAAGTAAAGTCAGTTCTCTATGTCCACGGGGGATTTGTAACAAGTTATGTCAAACAGTGGATGACAGCGTAGGTGAAGTCTTTTGTAGTAGATTGTCCTCCGAGGTCCTTTGTCCTCACCTTTCCATCTTTCAAGACCCTGGAATGAAAATATTTAAATTAGTTATAAAATAAATATTTATGGACATTTCAGTAGTCTAGTCCCAACAAAGCAAAGTTTGTACTATGGTAACTAGATAGCTGATATAATAAATAAATAAATAAATAATGCTGGGCAATCCACACAACATCATCTAGCCCCAAGCTAAGCAGAGCTTGTGTTATGGGTACTAGAAGACTGACATACTTAATACAATACAGATATTTACATGTATATAATACTTATATACTTACTTGCTGATAGCGTTCTTGACCATCTTGGAGTATGAGGGTAGATTGACATGCGCCAACAGATTGGCGGAACACAGTAGCATGGCGGTAGGGTTCGCGATGTTTTTGCCCACCGCGCCTGAGAATATATGACGGGCTCCCTGCGGATACAAACATAATTAATTACAGTAGCATTGGTTATTTATTTTATTCTAACAAACATTTAAAAATACACTGTGCACGCGTCCGAGTTGGTCGCGCCGCCAAATTGGTTGCGCAACCAAACGGACACCAGGTGAGTAACTCTCTATAAAGCTGTATACATTTTGTTGGTGGTGGCGACTGGTTGCGCCGCCGGTATAGCTCGAACAGTCGCGATCGTCCTGTTGGTCACCCCTGATATATGCCATTGTAATGGTGAGGTTCCTATAGCGCTGGTTTGATATATACCTGTTCAAAGACGGCACACTCGGAGCTATAGCTAGCGCCGGCGACGACGCCCGCACCGCCGACCAGCCCGCTCGCGAGGTTGTCCACGATGTTGCCATACAGGTTGGGAGTCACCATCACGTCGAACTGGTTGGGGTTCGAAACCATCTGCATCGTGCAGTTGTCTACTATCATCTTCTCGAACTGTATGCGCGGGTATAGCTTCGCCATCTGGAAGGATAAAGAAATTCTATTGTACCCAACTACGCTGAGCAAAAGGAGGAGTTATGAGTTTAGTCAGTGAATGTTAAACTACGCGAAGCAAAGGGAGCAGTTATGAGTTTAAACTTGTATGTTTCTGGAGTCTGTTAAAAATAACTGAACTAACCTGTCCTTACACTAAGTATACACAAATATAGTATTCTTTCATTTCATTCTTGTCAGTTTCTTAAGCACTACATCCATAATTCTTACACAAACCTAATTTACAAGTAATATATAACTAAAAGAAGTGTTTAGCCCCCTAACTACTAAGGAGAATAGAGAAGGGAAGATATTCCACGTCGAGCGACCTTTGGCTCGTGGTCCGAGTACCAAAGAATAGCAATCGGTTCTATTACTTATGGTCAAACTTCGTGATAACTTCGTTTGCGCGATCTAGGAGTTGTCAGCGCCATCTGTTGGTCTGCTGCGTAGACTACGATGCAGTTTATCATGTATCAAGTTAGATGGCGCTACCTTTTATAGACCTTTTCTTTATATTACCTCTTCACAGCTGCGCAAAAACAGGCCATCTCCCAATTTCATGATGTTAGCCTTGTGTACCGCGGTGACCTTCTTACGGCCCATTTTGACCGCGTAGTCGAACGCGAACTTTGCGATACGTTCCGACTTCGACGCTGTCACGATTTTAAGGCATTCCACTACGCCTGGAATAAAAAAAATAAGATTAGTTTATTCTACAACACAACTTGTGGGCTTATTGTAATCAATATATTTTTCACAAAAATAAACAAAACTACAGTCGGTTGGAGAGCCTCTTTTTTTGAAGTCAATTGATAAAATAGACTTACTGAAGCACCTTACTGATATATTGAATACTTACAGACATATTTAATGTAAATGAAATTATTCGATGGTTAATTATAGATTCTTCAATAATAATTACAATTAATATAACAGCTAATAAAGAAATATAGGATCCATTAAAATGGTATTATTTCTATCAATCATTTGAATAGATTGAAATTAATTCAAAGCCCCAAAAGCTTTAAAATTGCTACAAAACATACATATTTAAAGTTTTGTTACTTTAGAAATTAGAGTTAAATCTTAACTATAACAACGTAACTTTCGTTAGTTACATTTTTTACACTTATATTTTAAATATTATGTAAGTAACATACCAGGAACGCTCTCATGTTCTAGAGCAGAATACTCCCCCTCGGTTTGTTCACGGATGATGATGCAATCTACGTCATGGTGTCTGCATTTCACGTTGGGCAATGACTTCACGTGAACTACGTTAGCGTACAGATCTAGTGCGTTACGTAGCTTCATGTTTAGGGTTTGAAGTTCACCAGTGTGGGAGAAATCTGGTGTTGCTAGGATACCCTAGAATCAAAGATTTTAATAAATAAATATTTTCCCCCTGTCTTGTAAAAAGTTAGCCTTGCCTTTATGTCATCATTACGTATGGTAATCAATACTTCAAGTCTGCGCTAACTTTTTACAAGATAGACCGATAAGATATACATAATAAAATTTATTCACAAACAAACTTACGACTATTACAGTATTTAAAAAATGTACATAGGCATATAAAATACATAAGAAACAGTTGAGCTATCTACAGACCGTTGCAAACGATGAAACGATCTATACATAGTATAAATAAATATACATGGACATTTCACACATCACACTCTAGTCCCAAACTAAGCAAAGCTTGTACTATGGGATAAGATATCTAAACTAATATTATAAAGAGGAAAGATTTGATTGTTTGTTTGTTTGTTTGTTTGTTTGTTTGCATCGAATAGGCTCCGAAACTACTGGACCGATTTCAAAAATTCTTTCACTGTTGTGAAGCTACATTATCTGTGCTGAACATAGGCTATATTATATTTTCAAAAAAATTAGGGATCCTTACTAAAACTTCAATTATGTAACCCAAGGTGTAAAAGAAATTCCTTACATCGCGTGCGCTGCGGAAACCTTTGATGATAGAAAGAAATTATGTACTACAATTTTGTAGAACACATCATCATCCACAAAAAAGTCAGCGACAGCATATGTCTAACTATTATAGATATGTCATAATAAGTGTTTTAATATCAAAAAAATATAATTAAAATGACGACGCCAGAAAACGTTCTATATTTGTACTTAGGTATTAATCCTTATCTAAATAAATTACTTTAAAATTAAGACTGCTTCAATACCTTTCTATTACTTTTTAAATTATTGAATTCGGACATTCCATTCGAAAGATATCACGAGTTCAAAAATGTAAGTACTTATTAGAAAAAAGACAGCGGGCGCCGCGCCGCTGCCGGTCACGGGAGTATATGCGGGGGGGTTACATACTATAGGGTCTATATTTTTTATCATTTCGAAAATACATTTATACTGAGTAACATAATTAGCTATATTATAATGATATTTATTTATATAGGCTACCCGTGCGAAGCCGGGGCGTACTACTAGTAGATAATATTTGCTTATAAGTATCTAGTGTAAGACAGGTGTGGAGATAGGTGTGGCATCCTACTAAAAACGAAGATCTTCCACGCCGAGCGGCCTTTGGATATATGTAGTTGTATAGTTGGATATAATATTTATGTTCCTCACACAAACATTTGCTCTGGGTGGGAATAGAACCCACGACCCACAGCATGGAAAGCAGAGCTACTACCAATTGAGCTGTGACGCCTGTCAACGCCTTTTAAATAAATAAATAATGCTGGACAATCCACACAACATCATCTAGCTCCAAGCTAAGCAGAGCTTGTGTTATGGGTACTAGAAGACTGACATACTTAATACAATACATTACACAGATAGATATGTTTTATTATTCATATAAAACACCCAGAACACCCGGAATAAATATTTGCAGATCGTACATATATCCCATACATTTATCCCAACCCAAGGCGGGAATCGAACCCGCAACCTCCACGTCGCAGGCGGATCTTCGCCCGCCGCGCCACATAGGTCGTCTTTACACTCTTACGGCCGGTTTCTGGAAACCCAAATCACGATTGATCAGAGTTTGACACATAGTAATTATTTGATTTTTTCGTTGATCATCGTTCGAGAAACCGGCCGTTAGTGTAGATCAATTCCTTACCTGTTCAATTGGAACACATTTATTTTATAAGGAGGAGGGCGTTGTTGCTTGCGACACAGTATTTTACTTCTGCAAGTAACATCGTTTTTTATGTATTTAGAATTTATATTGTTTTTTTTGTTCCGAAATAAATACTTTTTGACTTTGACTTTTTGACATGTCAAAAATGATAAAATTAGTCAGTATTACACCCAATAACATGTCACTTTAGATATCTATATACTAATGATATACTAGATTGTCCCTCACTCACCAAATACGTAGTCACTTTAGAGATATAAATAGTCAGTAACTCACCTTCATACAAATCTTGTTCTTAGAAATAGAGTTAACGACATCTTCGATAGGCGCAGAGAGTGTGGGGTTCACTTCCGAGAAAAAGAACGATTCGAAATCAACGGGAATGCTCGCCGCCTGAAAATTATAAACAATAATTTATTAGTATTTTTTAAGAGTATTAACATATTATATACAGTTTAATTATAAAATGGTATAAGTATCAGTGAAATGAATAGGCAAATTAATAAATATTCACTAACTTTTCACACATCATGTTCTATTCCCAAACTAAGCAAAGCTTGTACTATGGGAACTAGATTACTGATAAAATACTTAATTTACATTATTTTTTTGTAAATACATAATAGCACCTAGACCGAAACATAGTTACGCGATCATTCTGCCAATGCTGATTCGATTTTGATGATTCTTTTGTTGAGTTAATCATACTTCAGAAGTGGTTCCATATTTTGATTAAGATTTGACCATTTTTAGTTATTTTTTATATATTACAGTATTTACAAAATGTACAAAGGTAATAAAATACATAAGAAACATACAGAAAGATCCTAATCAGTACCAATCGGAAGCATACCCAAGATACTGGCTGCATTGCCGCGTAAATTAATACTATTATTATTAATTGGTAATATATGTATTTTTTTAATACCTTAAAAACTTCCTGCACTGAATAAACAAGTTCTGGTCCCACACCGTCTCCGGGGATAAGAGTGCACTTAATGCGGCCCTCTTTGTTGGCCATTTGTTGCTGAAATAATAACATTATTTATTATTTTTATTCCAATTAAATAAATAAATAAAGATAGCTTGATAGAAATCTTTAGACGTACCAGCGCCACCTAGCTAAAATTGCTACAAAAATATTTTAATGTTATATTTTAAAAAGTATTCATATAATGTAGGTATATAAATAAATATTCACGGACATTTCACATCACACTCCAGTCCCAAATAAAGCTTGCACTATGGGAACTAGACTGCTGATAGAATACTTACATATTTTTTTATTGTAAATAAATAAATAGAATACTAACGGCCGGTTTCTGGAAACCCAAATCACGATTGATCCTAGTTTGACACATAGTAATTATTCGATTTTTTCGTTGATCATCGTTCGAGAAACCGGCCGATAGTAACACCCAGACACAGAACAAATATAATAATATTCAATAACCTTTTTTCTGTATGTTTTAATGTAGGTAATATTATCATAAGGTGTAAATCATTATTTTTTTTACTTTTTTTTTCTAAACTAGATTTTAACAGCCTGTATACAATCACTTTATTTTGAACATACATACATATATGTTTAAAATATAGTTTGATGGTAAACAATTTGCTGCATGAACTACAATAACATCACTCTACATAACGTCTGGTGTAAGATTGATAATGATTTGTTCATAAAACGTTATCAGTGTGTAACCTAGACTTGTTTGATAAGACCTTGAACTCAGGCCAAGGGGTAGAGATAACATATTGATAGTACTACCAATACTCATATGTAAGTTGGTCATCAGAAAATATTAAGGGACTATTTTAACAAATTTTAAATTCTGTGATGACAAGATTGTAGTTTGATGCTTGTGGCACTAAGGCCGTTTGTCCACCGCCGCCGTCACCGTCACGTCACCGAGAACGAGATTATTTCGGGCCAAGTTTAGTATGGCGGCCGCGATGACGGCGCTCGGATGACGGATGTGCGGTGGACATGCGGCTCAAGTAAATGTATGTACCGCTACTTCGGCGCCGTCATCTCGTTCTCGGTGACGTGACGGTGACGGCGGCGGTGGACAAACGGCCTTAGAATTACCTAGTATATCAGACAATTCTAAATTATGTGATTTGATTTTTTGTTTGATTTTGATACTATTCATTTAACATTGTATTATACACAAAATATGAGCAAACATACCATTTTATCAGTCTAGTTGTTCTTATACATGAACATGGTCAAGTTTATTCATTGAATATCTAGAATATTTTTATTAGATTCTATTTAAAAAAAACATGTCTTTAAAAGTTCTTACCACTCATTCTAATGCTTTTATAGCATTTTTATTTGAGCTAACATTGCGCACATAAATATTCTGAACTAGTAGTACGCCCCGGCTTCGCACGGGTAGTCTATATAAAAAATATCATTATAATATAGCCTATGTTCAGCGCAGATAATGTAGCTTCACAACAGTGAAAGAATTTTTGAAATCGGTCCAGTAGTTTCGGAGCCTATTCGATGCAAACAAACAAACAAACAATCAAATCTTTCCTCTTTATAATATTAGTTTAGATAAATAATGCCATATGGCAGATACGCAATTGGAATTCGAAGTAAGATCCAGGCAAGAGTTGTTACCACAAGACCATAATATACATCTTCAATACCAAGGTACTTACCCAGTATAAAATAAATAAATAGTTACAGATATGTCATACACTCTGATTCTTCTTCTTTGTGTCAATGAACACAACAAAAATTTTAAATGCAGTTCATGTAGAACTTTGCCACATTTATCCCCTTGTCTGTACTATTGATGAGGTCATCCCTTGTGCAGGTATTAGGGCACAAGGGGCAAACGAGCATGTGGGACATAGATTGTATGGGGGCCCCACAGTCACACTCTAGTCTCAAACCCAAAGCTCGTAGATTGCTAATAACTGGGAACTAGATTGCTAATAGAATACTTACATATATTATATTAACTATTCTTTTTTTTTCTTTTTCCTAGCTTTAATCATGTATGTACTATGAAAATATAAGTTTTTGCAGTGGGTGTTAAAGTTAAAACAATAATTGGACAACACTGAAACGACAATAGTCATGCTATAAATGGTAGTAAACAATGAAATATAGGTAACAATTTGTACTTTGTTTATAAAAAAATTGTACTTTGATCATTTCTTTTTCAGTTTATAGTGTTTATATTTATATGTATGGTGGTGTGTGTGTGGTGTTATGTGTATGTATGCAGTAATAGTTTTACTCTTTTAAGCAGCCATTGACTTTGGATCTTTAAGACTTTTTCATGCATTATTTTTGCATGGAATTAGGTACCAGATACATGCTAAATCTATTTTCTATACATATAGGACCAAACATGGGTGCTTCCAATGTGCATGCAACAAATAATTCTTACAACACAGGAACTGATGCGGACTTCTAGAACTCAAAAATGTGATTAAATTAACACAATTTATTGAGTTTTTTCAAATTTTATACAATTTTTGAAAAATCTTTTTTATTTTAATAATTGTAGGGTAATTTTGAATACCAATAATGTGTAGTTTTTATATAAAAAAGTAATTTTGAATGCCAATAAATAATTTTGTGTCTTGTTGTGTGCCGAATTAATATAATTTTGGTGCCAAATACTTACAATTTATATCAATTTAATAAATTTTCACTTCTTTGAGTAATTGTACAAGTAATAAAGCTAAAAATACTATTAATTTTTTTAATTTACCAAATCTATTATAATTGATATATTATATTGATATTTGATATTTCTTGATTAATATACTAAGAATAATAATTATAAGTACTAATAAAAATAATATTGTGATAGCTTCATTACTCATACAAAAGACTGATTACACAAACCATGAGTAACAAGTGACCGTAGCCACTTGACATCAGGTGGAATTTGCTTGTTATAAATATGATAATTTAAATATGATCTATAGCTGGGTCTGAGAACTAATTCTAGACATATCTGTAATCAGCTAAAAAGTACTATTCTTCTTTTTTTTGGTTGCAAAACCAATTATTGAAAAAATGAATTTTCTAGTTAGTCTAACACACTCACGGCCGGTTTCTGGAAACCCAAATCACGATTGATCCTAATTTGACATATAGTAATTGTTTGATTTTTCCGTTGATCATCGTTCGAGAAACCGGCCGTCAATGTTGCTAACTTGGTCAGAGGTGGTCTGTCCTTTGTGAAAACTAGAAAGTGATATTTATCTCACCCGAGTGTCCAACCTGATCTTAAAGTTGGAATGTGTAATCAGTTTTAAATATTAGTAGACAGTTAGTGGAGCTCACCAGGGAACCGGGGGATATTGGTGCGAAACATACATTTTTCTCAGCGGTTACCGTACTTGTATGGATACCCTTGCAGTGTTGCGATCCCTGAAAACGAATATATTCGATATAGAGAACGAGTTTTTATTGATGCAACCTTCATGGTAGTTTGAGGCATAAATAATAACACCAGAAAAAGTTTTTATTGTTGTGACCATGAAGGTATGACTAGATGTATCTCTGAAAGCATACAGTTTATACAGTAGTTTATATACATATATAAATTACTTTTATTGGTCACGTGAAATACGCCTATATACATTTTAACAGTAGTATGTAGGTGCTTCGTCTTTCTAAATAAACCTTTACCATGTCAGAATTTAAAGTTTGAAACTTGATATGCAATGTGTAAAAGGAAAATGTAGAGTTTTCATTCAAGATGTCTAGGTAGGTAAATAGATATGTAGCTGAAAGGTTACGAAACACACAATGTTATACGCTGAATATACAAGAACTGTAGATAGAAACTGCACTTTACCTGGACTAGGGTTCGGAACACGCTACGGCTGATTAGAGACATCTTTGTTTTGACCAAAAAATCTTTAGTTATACAATATATTTTAGATTTATTTCTGGAACGTCTCTGCTCGCGAAAGACGTAACTTTGCAAGGCTCCGTTTTACGTAAAGTTGACAGACGTCAACCATGTGTCAAACTACTGTCAGCGTCAATTTCTACGTAAAACAGAACGTATTTGTTAAAATTTAAAAAGTAATACATTAAAAATACATTTAAAAAGCTTCCTTAAACCTAACTTAACTAATTAAGAGTTTTATTCCCCTATTTTATTCTGTATAATCTCAAAGATTTCGCAAATTATTAAATATTTACTGCTGCAACACCAGAGTCGTAACTACAACATTTTTGCAGACCCAAGACCCAACCAATGAGGTAGAATATGATTGGCGGACGGATCGATTTTTACGTCATTTCTGTCTGAAACTGAAGGCTAGCTGTCGGCGCAACATTTAAACGTGTTGTGCCGATAATATTTTTTTGTAAAATTAAACAATTTATCTAAATAAAATGTGTATGTGAAGAGTTACCGTAATAGTTACTAAATAAATATTTTAAGTACATAATTGGAAAGTGATCTGAATTACTGGCTGTCCATTAAACGAGAAAAATGTAAGTTCTTAGCGTTATTTTGTTATATCATCAAAGAAACGCCTTAAAATTATTTTGTATATGCGATAAGAGCAGATAGAGCAGAATAAACAATTAGAATGATAACGTGGAAGATCTATGCTTCTATTCACATAAATTTTGATACATAAAAGGATTAATTCGTAACTTTTGTAAAGACTATTGATTTTCAAAATTTCGTAATCTCTACACCAGGGTACTTAGCACTTTTGGTAATATAAACAGTAGGTACCTATTGTCAGAGGCGAATTAAGAAAGACTTATTTTATTTCGTAATTAGAAATAAATGAAGAATAAGGTAAGTAGGTACCCAATTCTCCTACACTACTTACAACGAAACGTCGATAATAAGATGGGGTCAAAAGTTTACTCAAATAAGATAAACGGTAAACTTCATTTAATAATTGTCACTAAGTATCTGTATTAAGCAACGAGTTTGTTATCACAAAAGAATACTAAGTAGTAATAGTACAAAGTGTATATGAGTCTTTACAGAGGGGATGTTCCATTTTCCACCTTTGGTGTGGCATAATTTATGGGGACACCCTGTGTAGTCTACAATAATAATATTAATATAAGTAATATTACGAAGAAAGTTATGAATGTGAGTGTGGCTGGGCGTGCAAGTAGAGGTAGGCTGAAAAATTATATGCATAACATAGTTCCTATATACCTGTATTTTTAAGCGCCCAAACCCCCCTAAAATATACCTACAAACACACAAACTTTACTTCTTTATAATATTAGTAATTATAGATAACATATTATTCGAGTTTTTACCTATCTACTATCAAGTAGGTACTAAAATTACCTACCTTTTAATTAATTAATAAAAATGATTTTGGTAGATACCTACCTATCTTGCACGGTGTCGATGAACGATAAACCCAATTAGTAAGAAATGCAAAAGTAAAAGGACTAATTAGTGTAAAGTAGATAGTAGCATCGAAGGATGTTTAACTTTATTGTCGGATATTATATCCAATTTCGTGGAAGTACAGGAATTGTGTGGTGACGTCTTCAGCAATTAGGATAGCTCCAGAGCACCCTGAAAGTTTAATTACAAAATTTGTTGATAAAGGTATAAACCATTCTAAAAATGAACGCCTTTTACGGTTACAGATACAATACGCGGTTACACGCACTTGCAAATATGATGTCAGGTACAATACAAAATAAATTAGTTTTTGTCGTTGGTTGTTTATTCATCGTCTTGACACGTTACCACGTATAGGTACAGGAATGGCTGGATCTGTCGGCCAACGAGTGCATATGACTAGTGCACTAGACAAGGGCGGATCCATGGGGGGGTTTGGCGCCATGGGGGGGTCACGATCAAGCTTTGGCGCCAGGGGGGGAGGGTCACATAGTCGTGGTCAAGTCAAGAACTTATATAAATAAAATAATTATGTTCTATTTAGTGGTCCACCTAAGTCCTGGAACCAGCTCAGGGGGGGGGGTCATGACCCCCATGACCCCCCCCCCTGGATCCGCCTTTGGCACTAGACCAAATAGAGCCAAACACAGGTTCATTTTCAAAATGGTTTATATTTAACTTCTTATTGTCCCACTGCAGGGCAAAGGTCTCCCCCAAACTCTTCCATACATCTCGATCTCCTGCGTCCATCCACCACTCCGTCGCGTATGAGTCGAGATCGTCTCTCCAACATCTCTTATTGTTAACAGATAAAAATGGCTCCACCACCGATAGATCTGGACAAGTCTCCATATGACCTGAACACATACTTTGGGCGAGCGAGGCATTTCTTGAGACTCACAAATCCATTGAATGCGTTCACTTCAGACAAGAAACTTGATCAGGCGAAGGAAATCGTCACGGCATTCAAGTAAGTCCACACGGCATGCGAAGAAATTCGTAATGTCTGAAAACCCTTATTTTTTATGCATTATCGGCAAACGCTTGACTACAATCTCATCTGATGTTAAATGATGATGCGGCCTACGGTGTTTACCTATTTACTCTACTCTTGAAAACCACCAAATTATAACTATCTGGAAACACCGACGCAAGAAATTTCACTCCATGGCGGTCACTAAAAGTTAATAGTCACTCTTAAGTAGGTAACTCCAAAGCACTGAGTGCTTAGTCCGAGGTTGCATTTAAAAAGTCCCTAGGTACCTACTCTCGAGCTGAGAGTCGTCTCTCGGATATCTATAGAAAATATAAGGACATCCGAGAGACGACTGTCGGCTCAAGAGTAGGGAGTTTTAAAATGCATGCTCGGACTGAGCACTCTGCTTAAAACCTTCAACAGAAGGCAACTACAAAAACGTGATCACAACACGGCTAGAGCCTTTCTGAAACACTTTTAGACTTTGAAAAGAGCCGAATTAATTAATTATTCATAATTCATTATGTTTAAATATTTTTGACGAGGCGAATAAACTATAAATCAAATTCAATTGTCTATTCGTTTGAATTTTGTTTCAATATACCTAAATGAATATGTGAGTTATTCTCAGAAATAGGCGGTGTTTTGAAAACAGTCAAATCCGTGTAGCAGTTCTGTTAAATGAAGCATCAAACGATATGTCAAGGGAAACATGAGCTTCAAAATTTTTTGTAGCTCTATCTCATGGTTCGATTCCTAAATATTTTCGACACCTATTGCCACAAAGGTCCCAGTTGCATTATCAACTGGGACCTCTATAGTAGTAGTAGTAGTCAGAGTCAGTGTATAAGATAATAAAGAAAACAATATAAAAACTAATAAAAATAACTAGGGCAATATGAAAAAGAAAATCATGGTTTGTAACCAAAAATTACAACTATCGCGGTATCACGGTCGATCTTATCTCCATGTGCAATCACATGCAGACAATCTAAGAATGAAAAAGTGATAGTGAATTGACGCGATGGTAATATACAGGATGGGTTTTTGCGAAGGGCCGAGAGGACATTTCTCTTACTGTTCGCTTCGACATCACCGCTTTTTTCAAAAAACAACACCTTGTAGAAAGTATTTTCCATTTCCAATATTGGCCATCTACGCACCGCTGTTCTCAAAAAACAACACCCTGTAGAAAGTATTTTCCATTTCCAATATTGGCCATCACCGCTCTTCTCAAAAAACAACACCCTTTAGAAAGTATTTTATGCACTTAATCACCTCTCGGTACCTCTTCGATAAAATGTAAACCCAATAATAGGCTTCGTAAGTTTGTTGTATCAAATTTTGAGAGCTGTGGATTTTGTTTAATAAATAAATCTTAGCTTCATTAAAGCTTCAAGTTCAGATAACTATTGTTCTTCTAATTTATTTATTTATTTAATTCTTTATTGCACAAAATTTTACAAAATTATACAAAGGGCGAACTTAATGCTAAAGCATTTTCTACCAGCCAACCCAAGTGGTGGATTTGTAATGAGGTTGGCGTGCGACAAAAAATAAACAAACACATATAATCTAATGCTTCGGCTACCTTAGCGGGCGAATATTCGTATCGTGTTGGCGCGACAAAAACATCGTGTTCGGGTATAGGCGATCTTCTTGTCTAAATACTACGCGATGACACGATGTACCCGGCCACATACATCGCGTTAACACGAATATTCGCCGTAGCCCGCTAATGTGGCCCCAGCATGAATGATCCTTGAGATTTTACTGAATAAAGCAATTGTGACTTTGACTTGACTTTGTTCATCCAGAAAGAGCCGCAGAATGCCGCCAGGGTACGACGAAGCGAAACTATGGAAGACGAAGTATCTATACGACAGTGCATTCCACCCGGACACGGGTGAGAAGATGTTTGTATTGGGACGCATGGCAGCGCAGGCGCCGATGAACACTATTATAACTGGATGTAAGTTCTATCACGGACCAAACTTATAAGCTATAATCATCATCATAATCATTATCAACCTATATCAGTCCACTGTCTCCAATGTCTCTCCCAAGACGCGCCACTGAGCCCAGTCTTCGGCTCTTCTCATCCAGTGTTTGCCAGCTACACTCCGCAGATCGTCGCTCTACTAAACTTTAATATTAAGTAGGTACAACACAAATAAACGCCGCGTAGACAATAAAATCTAAAAATTGTGAATTTTGGAAGTTCTTCAGTTATGAGCTTATAGTTTTTCAACCAAAACTTTTCGTGTACCTACTTCATCAGCTTTCTTGATATCAACAACTAATCCAAATACTTATAAGGAAAAAGAAAAATATCTCTAGAACTAGTTAGCAGTGTATGTTCAATTTCTTCAAATTAGTGTGGATTTTTTGCATTTTGCAAGACGTTTAATTACCTCAGACAAATGTTACAGTTTGGTCAAAACGATAGGAACTTTAGCGTCAGTTTTATAATTATTCCATTCTTTTGAATCTCGAGGAACTAAATATCATTTAAAATGATTCAAACTTGATTGTTTTCCACCAGGTATGATCACATTTTACAAAACGAACGCTGCCACGATATTCTGGCAGTGGGTGAATCAAACGTTCAATGCAGTTGTTAATTACACAAACAGAGCCGGCGATGCGCCTTTATCAACAACGTAAGTATTATTTTATAAACATACTAGGGTAAGTCCGGGGTAGTTGGCCATAGTTTTTTCAAATCGCCATAAAAAAAAACTCTCGCACATTAGATTCAAAATATTTATTAGTAATTAAACTTTAAACAATCAACTTTGAACATATTAATCTAAATAGGAACAATTGTAACGAGATCACACTTAATTATTAAAATAAAAAAAAAACACAGTTGGCCATCTCTCCCAGAGTATCCGGTTGAGATGGCCATAACATTAAAGGTAAGATGGCCATAGCTTAAATCTAGTTATTTTGGAATTTTTTGGTAGTTTTTTCATTTTGTCCGCACTTTGAACACGAGTCATCGAACTCGGTGCAATGCTCGTGCACCCAAAACTGACAAAATTTACATTGAAGCCAGTCTTCGACGAGCTGGGTTTCATAATAATTTTCGCCACATCCGCGACAGTTATCCTTTTCGTCGTAGTGTTTTTTCTTAGTCATCTCTGCTAAATTTGCTAAAGGAACATCGTCACTACAATCAGAAAGCCTACGAAGAGCTTTTCTTTTGTTCACAGTGCGTTTTACATGTGATGGCCATATGGCCATCTTATACTGACTTAATCTGGCCATCTCTCCTTTTCTTCCGGGTAAGATGGCCACACGAAAAAAAAAAACAAGTATAAACATGACACCCGGAATTTTGAGGTTAGATCAACACATTGTTTGTTTACTTTTACATAAATACAAAAATAGCCATTATTCTAAGAAACTGTCATCATAATTACATAAAACATGAACCCCTTAGAAAATATTTGCATAATACAAAACAATTGATAAGGATTTTACTCACTTTTCGATTTTTTTTTCGCCAAAATGTTGTCTCACGTATGCTCACACACACTACGCGAAGCGAACTAAATGGTTTCTAGCGACATCTAGTCAACGTTCCATGAAATATTTTGACGGGCCATCTCTAACGTATGGCTGTCTCCCCCGGAATTACCCTACTACTACCTTATCATTCATTCTTTATTCTCTTCGTACGAAAACTCTTTATATACTTAAAAGGAGGTATCCAACCACTGTATCTAGTTAATAATTTACTTTACGTTACTGAATAAAACATTTTGTATTTGTACATATTTGTATAGGTACCTTACCTAGATGGTTTTAGGACCTAATAATGTCTCAGTGATTTTCAGTAAATACATGCATAGAATTCATAGAAACACCCAGACACAACAAATATTTATGTTCATCACTCAAACATTAGTGGGAATCGACCCCACGACCCACAGCATGGAAGGCAGAGCTAGAATACAACCACTGAGCTGTGAGTTGTGACGCCAGTCAGAGTTACAGGCGTATAACAGGAGGTTGCGGGTTCGATTCCCGCCTTGGGATAAATGATTGTATGATCTGCAAATATTTATTCCGGGTGTTCTGGGTATTTTATATGTAAGTATACAAAAAATAATATATATAAAAAATATCTATGTAATGTATTGTATTAAGTGTGTCAGTCTTCTAGTACCCATAACACAAACTCTGCTTAGCTTGGGGCTAGATGATGTTGTGTGGATTGTCCAGCATTATTTATTTCTCTCTTCTTATTATTAAAGAGCTACGCTCTTGTCTGCGTAAGTAATCAATGCAATCCACGCCATTTTTTCCTTTCCAGGGCCGCCTCCTTGACTTCCTTATACGACACGAGGGCAACCGTCATCTTTATTTGGCTCATGTAGTTTATTTATTTATATAAAAAGTTTATATGTGTAAATATTGTTTTTTTTCCAGACAACTGCTGTCATCGTATTGTGCAGCCTGTGGCGGTGCTTTAGGTACCGCCCTGTATCTCAACAACAAGGTTAAGGTAAGATCATTTTTGTACATTATTATTAAGAACTTAACTTTTCTTTATTAACTTTGACAGGCGTCACAGCTCAGTTGGTAGTAGCTCTGCCTTCCATGCTGTGGTCCATGGGTTCGATAAGTATTCTAACAGCGCCTCGTTCCCATAGTACAAGCTTTGCTTAGTTTGGGACTAGAGAGTGATTTGTCTAGGTTTTTTTTATTAAACAATTGTAATAAGGATCATATAAAAAACGCTAGGATCCAGGTCCAGTTTCTTGCCAGTTTTTCTAGACTCTTGCTTGACACAATTTGTGATTTTCGATTTATCTCTGTTAAGATTTCTTAATTTATCTTGTAGCTATAGAGGTTCTAATAAGTTTATAATATGTATTATGGTAGGTATAGTTAAACTAGATAAATCGCTGAAACTTTTTATCTTTAAGATCTCCTTTACTGTGTTACAATAAATCATTCTTATTAAGTTTACACTTTTAAGTCTTTAGATACCTATAGTAGTAGGTATACCTATGTAACTACTATGTTACACTTAATTACACTTAAGGGTCCTGCAATTTCCGCTTATAGCAAAAATACGTGCTAAAATTATGAAAAACTTATTTGTTTTTGACTTTATAATATTAATTTGTATTATAGGTGGATATGTTAGTTTCCATTTTATGTCAACATGTAAGATATAATTGTTTTTATGCTGAAAAAAACATGATAAAAACATCAATTACGACGTAAAATGTCCTAATTTCATTTATCTAAAGTACATTACTCGTTTAGCGTAGTATTTTGAATAAAATACAGCAAAGAACTTTCAAAAATATTGTTAAATTTACTATATACAAAAGTGTTATTTATATTTAATTATACTCTGAGCGTCATAGTATTAGCAATTTAAATATAAAACATTTAATTTTCTGAACAATTTTACAATGGAACAATTCATATTGCTAAGCCTCATATGCTTAAAATAATAATTCCTAGTAATAGCATATCTATAAATATAATAATGAAACCCGTTTTCCGTTGCCATGACATAGCATGAAAACGACTTGACCGATTTGGCTGATTTTTTTTTGTAGTTTTCTAATACCCTTTACAAGGTTCTTACGGAAAAAAATATTAACAAAAACTCTCAGAAAAAAAAAACTCTCTAAGGCGGTAAGAAGTTCGCCGGGACAGCTTGTTTTCAATAAAATTTCGCATAACATTGAAATTAATGTATACAAATCTTATCTTATTTCATTAACATCATGGCAATTATACTTCCATAGTTTATTTAACTTATCAACAATATAGATAAACTGGAAATCACATTATCGTACGGCCATGATAAAACATTCCTTCATAACATCTATTTTTGATAGTGTCAATATGCCTTGTGACGTCAGTATGGAGGTGTGTCGTTTTATGTAAATAAATAATAATGCTGGACAATCCACTCATCATCTAGCCACAAGCTAAGTATAGCTTGTGTTATAGGTACTAGAAGACTGATTTACTTAATACAATACATTACATAGAGAGATATTTTTTTTATTATACATATAAAATACCCAGAACACCCGGAATAAATATTTGCAGATCGTACAAACATTTCTCCCAAGGCGGGAATCGAACCCGCAACCTTCCGCGTCGCAAGCGGACCATCGCCCACCACGCCACATTGGTCGTATGTAAACCTTGGTTTATCTACTTACATTATGGATTTACACTGTTGAATCTGTAAATTAGCATGTACACCTAATCTAAGTACTTACCAAATATGAGAAAATATTATTTTAAAAGACTGCATGATCTGCTCATATGATATTACATATATGATCAAAATATGTAGTTCAATAAATATGAGTGGTTTTAATTAAAGTTGTAATTATAGCACTTTCCTTTTTTTTTTTATCAACCTTCACTGTACCACTGCTGGGCAAAGGTCTCCCCCCTCTCTTTCCATAGCACTTCTATTTAAATAAAAAAAAATAACTTTATGAATTCTTTATTGAGGATATTAGGTAACATTTATTAGGTAGCTTTTTCTTTTTATCACGAAACACAGAAACATTTATTCATAATTTTTGATAAGTTCTCCGTAAAATTTTGTGGAAAGCTAAATTTTACGGAAAATTAAGTTGCGCTCGGTGATTGATGGGCCCTTAAGTGAATATTACTGTTAATTTATTTCTTTTGCGTTTAAATTATTTTACTTACTTACTTGTAGTTGTAGGTACCTATTTGACATTGTTTAACTCTAAAATAAACCCACGTGCGTAATGTAGGCATCACAATATTGCGTTGTTTTAATGAATATAAGTACTTACAATAAAATATACGTACGCTGGAAGACATTATTTAAAACGCAGAAAGTGTACATACGAGTA
The DNA here is from genome assembly GCA_932527185.1 of Ecliptopera silaceata. Classification (NCBI taxonomy): domain Eukaryota; kingdom Metazoa; phylum Arthropoda; class Insecta; order Lepidoptera; family Geometridae; genus Ecliptopera; species Ecliptopera silaceata. Next base: position 4,412,157 of record OW052213.1, on the reverse strand, counting down.
CCTCATTAAAATAATTTAATTCTTAACTTATTCATTCATGAGTATCGGAATAAATTTTGCAAAAAAATCTAATGGGTAAGTCAGCACATGTTTTTGATGAGTAACAAATAATATTTTTTTAATAAGAAGATCGATTTTAGTCGTCCTTGACAAATAATACTTACCTACTAAATAAGTGGGAAAAAGGATATCCCAAAAAGTAGGTACTACTCATACCTTGATCAAATTACCTAAAACGGAAACGCGTAATGGACTTGAATAAAAAAAAACTCAAAAAATATCGAATTGAAAATATCCTCCTATATTTTTGTTGGTTTAAAATATGCGTTCTTAAATATACCATAGACAATGAAGATGATGATCATTGGAGTTCCACAGATGATAAAGTTCAAGATGAATGTGTAATATCAACATTTGTGATAAATATTCATGGACACGCAACGCTATCTAGACCTAAACTAAGATGAACTTATTGCTGATATAATACTTAAATACATTTTTGTAAATACATATGATAAGTATATACCTACATATTATACATATATGATTTTGCTAATATTAATTCTACAAACTGCAACGTCTTGACCTGTCATGTACATCTCATTTAGGATGTGTTAATAGACCATGTGAGCGTACTTAGCGACCACGATATTTGATAACGTGAGTTTGCTTAGAGATTAGCTTGTATTCGTATGACGTTTGGACCAGCCCCCGCATTTACTATATTTGATAGTTTTATACTTCTAAAACCTTAAACTTATACCTATATGAAATCGTCGAAATCGCTTGTTTTTTTAATTATTCCCTCTACTGCATCTCAGCCGATCCTGTTATTTCTCATCCAAAGGTTAAATGAGAGAAATCGCTCATCTAGTGTTAAAACAGTCCATTGTAAACTTTATTCCATTTCAGTCATTTTCTTGTTTTTGTTACCTTATTTTAGGTATCTTTTAAGGCGTGCATTAAATAATTTTCTTTCTTTTTGACTCTTCGATTTACAAAGAAAACTTTAAAACAGTCTTCGACATTGAGAAATCATAAATAAGAACAACATTCAATATAGGTTCCCCATTTTGTGAATTTAGTTTTAGAAATATGGGCACAAATGTGGCACCACGTTGGGCGCCAGTTTAAGATTTCATTTAGGAATGTATGATAGTTTCTGCAACCTAAGTATTGTTTTTTTTAGAAAATGAAGCCTATTTACGGCAGGATGGTGCCGTTTGCAGCCGTCTGCTGTGCCAACTTCATCAACATTCCTATGATGAGGAGCAAGTGAGTTTACAATATCTTGAAAATTAATCACCTAAGTTATTTTTCCTGTTCTCTATACTTAAAGGTTTATACAGAAATTGACAGTGCAGTTCAAAAGAGCTAGGAATTCTATAAGGCATTATAGAAATATAAAAATGTTTATTGACACTTAAGTATATGTAGTAGGTACAGTTAAATGTGAGGCCCTAGTCTTGTGTCATGTGTCCTTTATATTTTAAAGAATGTGCTAATAAATAATGAAGCATTCTAAAATCAATCTATATTTTAACTAGCACTTTCTGCCACGTTTTTAAATCTCCAGTTTGGCAGCTATTTCTAAAGTACCCATTTGTTTTAAGATAAAATAAGCAGATATATTCACGGTTGTAGTATTAATTACCATGGAGCTCTTTCACAGAGAGGTTCTCTAACGTTCTTTATTATTAAGTACCTACTAGCACATTCATTTCAGCTATGTTCTGTAAATTACCGTTTGCAGCTATTTTTTTTTTAAAAAGGCTGAAAGACCCATTTATTTTATGATAAGAAAACCTAGGAGTAGCTTTACTTATGACTTTATGTAACATTTCAGCGAGCTAAGTAAAGGCACTCCCGTGTTCACTCCGGACGGCAAACGCGTGGGCGAATCTAAGAGTGCAGCTAGAAACGGCATCGCACTCGTCTGCATCTCCAGGGTACTGATGGCTGTTCCTGGCATGAGTAAGTTAACCTTCATAACTAGCTACTTACTTACTCCTATGGCGCAGTGACCCAAAATGAGTGTTGGCCTCCGACACGAGAGCTCGCCACTTGTCTCTGTCCAGCACGGATTCCCGCCAGTTATAGGCTTGGAGCTCGTGAAGGTCAGCTTCCACTCTATCGATCCAGCGATACTTGGGCCGACCAACCGGACGGCGGCTGATTGGTCACCCCAAGTATAACTAGCTACTACATTACGTAATTTATTGATATAAAGGAAAACCAACAGCACAAACAATACATAATGAGACAACAAAATAGAAACATAATGCCAATAAAAGGTTTTCACGATTAATTATATATTTACTTATCTTAATCTTTTATGTACCTAAACCTACATTTTTTAAGTAGTTTTCTTCTTTCCCGATTTCTTTTTACTAATGACTTTGTCCAGGACGATATGAATTTCAATAATAAGCTTATGAAAGATAGAAGTATTATGAATCCTATATCGAAAATGATTCTTACATAAGTTCTTTAATACAATACAATTTTTTTTATAGTCCAACTAACTACTATATTAAATAAATACCCATAGCACATTATTTATTCAGCAATAAGTTTTAATTCAATCTACCCTCAATTCCAGCTCTAACGCCATTCATAACGAACCACGCTACCCGCCGAGGCATGTTCTGTCAAAACCCACTCATGGTGATTCCCTTCCAAATCGGCCTGGTGGGACTTTGCGTTGTATTCGCGACGCCTCTCTGCTGCGCTATATTTAAGCAGACCTCGTCTATTGCTGTGGACAGCCTCGAATCACCCCTTAAGGTAAACAAAGACGTGTGGCACTCGGGGACTGCCGCGGTAAAGCTATTGCATAGCATTTTTTGCCGCCGGTCAGAGTGTTAGGTTATTTCGTTACGGAATTTCTGGATTCTGTCTCCACACTCAAGGCCCGCGATACAAAGCTGTGCAATAGCTTAAAAAGTCACAGTTTTGCATCGGACTAATAAGGCACTCTGTCGTATGGGTTAATTTACGTAACGATGCTAACTTGTCTATTGATGCTATCATTTTTTTTTAGGTATGAAACTCTACTAAATCTATTCTAATAAAGAGCGAAATCTATACCTACACCTTAATAATTGCCACCACAAAGCCACAAAAAAATAAGGAATGTTAAAAACTCTATGGATCTGTATTTAAAAAGGACCCATTTAATTTTAATTTATTTTTTGAAGCATGATTATTCTATTGCAGGAAAGTGTAAAGTACAACTATCCGAAGATCAAAGAAGTGCTCTACAAAAGAGGAATTTATTTATCTCATATTTGATCCAGATCACATTCCAATATGTACTAACATTTCTAAGCAAAGTACCAGTCCGTCTTGTAATAAATGTTTTTGTCAACAAATACTGTTTTTATTAAATTAATTTTTATTTCTTTCAGGAGGATTTAAAGAAGAATTACCCGAAGGTGACGGAAGTTTACTTCAATAAGGGACTCTAAATACGAGCTTCGTAGGGCTTAGAATTATGTGAATTATTTTTAATTTACTTTAGGAAAGAATGGCTTATTCTGTTGTTATATTCTTCAAATTGAACTTTACTTGTTATTTCAGTTTGTGAAAACGAAATGGCAACATTAAGTGCTATCAAATTAGTTTAAATTTAACAACAGAACTGCTAGATATTGCTAATTTAAATCCAAGATCAAAATATCTCGGATCTTAAGGAGATTAATTTGAAAAACTGAAAAGGTTAATAACCAACAGCGAAGTCAGCAAATAACAGACAGAAATTGTCTCAAAATATAGATTGACTTGTCTGTGGTTTAAAAAATCTATGGATTTACATAGAATCGCTTCTCAATATCTGCGAAGGGAATCACCTTTTAAATATTGCTATCTCGTTTTGTTTAGATAGTGGCAGAGAATGATAGAAAATAGTTTAGATTGCAATGTTCAAGTTGAGATGCGATTCTAAGACCAGATGTTTTTTTGAAGGTTAAAAATGCTTGAAATGCATTAATAATGCTTTGCTTTTTTTAATATTACCTTGACGCACCTTTTTTGAGTGATATTTCGTTGAAAATTCTCACAAAATAATTATTATTACAGCAAAAGTGATATTTCCCATTAACATTCCAAAGGATATATTTAATTTATTTATTATAGGATTTTTTTTATATAATTAATTTTTTCAAGTTTTAAAACAAATACCATAATTTTATATGGGATACTTCATATAACTTTTTTAATAATTTTACAACACAATATTTTAAGTTGCGTTATTTTTGATTTATTGTTTTTTCTTTTGCTAATTTTTTTTTTTATTAATTAATTTATGAAATAATGCATTTTTAATGGGCAAAATTATGTAGGTCAATTGTAATTTTAAAGGATATTATGAAATAATCAATTAAATTAATCCTGTTTAAAATGGACCCTATTTAAAATGGGGTGAATGTAGATTCTTGCAAAGACAGCGGTCAGCTAAAGACATGAAATATTTAAATTTTGCTATTATTTCAAAAATTGTGTAGTCTTTGTTTAAAAATAAGAGCTATGCTTTAAAATATCAACATTGACTTTTTGCTTGAACATCATCGCTGTCTTAATTGTTTTAAAGACATTTAATTATCTTTCTAGATATAATACTAGAAACGATTATTCGTTATTTTTTTTGTTCTACGATCTGAGGAACAAAATTTTAACTTATAACTATCGTCACACTATCGAGTGATAAAAAGGTTTGTAATAACATTCCAAAGATTATTAAGTAGATGTTTGTAAGTGTTTGTTAATTAATTTTCGTGAATAGTAATAGATTGTTGAAATTTTAAAGTTTTTGTGAAACAAATAATGGGTGATGTATTAATATGTATTCTGACAATAATATCAGTGCTGTTATAGATTTGTTTGCGCATCAAATGTACAAAATAAATGTATATGTTTAGAATGTTTTTTGTAATTATCAACCAACTTTGAAATACCCGCGTTCCATTTTCCTCTTTTCATCCTGTTTATTTATCGGGATGAAAAGTACCCTAAAGCTAATTTTGGTTAGGGACTATATACAATACATATATATAGATTGACAGGCGTCACAGCTCAGTTGGTAGTAGCTCTGCCTTCCATGCTGTGGGTCGTGGGTTTGATTCCCACCCAGATCAAATGTTTGTGTGATGAACATAAATATTTGTTCTGTGTCTGGGTGTTACATGTACCTATTCTATGTATATATTTACAAAAAAAATGTATATAAGGTAGGAGCAATCTAGTTCCCATACTACAAGCTTTGCTCAGTTTGGGACTAGATGTGTCAAGTGTTAGAGTCTGTCAAGCGAAAGATGGCCCTGATAAATCGCGGCAAATTCAAAAACTATTAGTATGGCAATACATTAAATAATAGGATAACTTGGAATTACATAATTTGATACTTTGATATTATTCTAAATAAATATACTTACATAATTTTTGATGATGATTATGAATAAGTAGATGATATACTATTGCCATACTAATAGTTTTTGAATTTGCCGCGATTTATCAGGGCCATCTTTCGCTTGACAGACTCTAGTAGATTAACAAAGCAATACATTAGCCCAATATAATAAACGACAAAAATAAAACATTACAACAAATACATAATAACATTAATTTATTCAGATTATTTGACTTTTACTTATGCCTATCTAATTTATATTATACATAAATATACATTTAGGCAGCATTATTCTATTTTAGAATAGTTTTTTAATGTATAAAACAATTTAAAAAAAGTATAGCATTATTCATTTGATTTCAAATTCGCACGTTAAATATATTTTTGAAGGCAGACTGGCGTTCAGATTATATTTTAGAGAGCTGGTTCCAGGACTTAGATGGACCACTAATTGAATATAATTATTTTATTTATATATAAGATTATATTTTAGAGAGCTGGTTCCAGGACTTAGATGGACCACTAATTAAATATAATTATTTTATTTATATATAAGTGCTTGACCACTACTATGTGACCCCCCCCCCCCCCCCTGGCGCAAAAACTTGATCGTGACCCCCCCCCTGGCGCAAAAACTTGATCGTGACCCCCCCCCCCTGGCGCCAAAGCTGGATCCGCCCTTGACTAGTTGGTAGCCAGCCCGCGACTTTGTCTTATTATTATATTTATATTTCTTTATATTGTTTTTCTTTTATTAATTAATCAGGCTCTTGACAATTACACGAAAAATGCTTCGGATATAAAAAAACCAAGTAGTCATTTAATAGGTATCTCTTACCAGACCAGATAATGATTGTTACTCTTATTTAGGAAGCAATATGTGACAACATACGTAGTACAAACTACTAAAAAAGCTGAATCAAGTTCTAAGTTGATAAATATTGAAAAAGTATTAGGGCCCCCGCAAACTGCAGACTTTTTATCGGCCGATAGATTGGTCGGCTTCTTAATCAGTATGAAGATGTATGCAGATGCGCACATTACAGTGATTCAGTCAGTCACCGCGCAGTGTGTCTTGAATGTGCTAACGTTACGATACGTTTACGTCACATTTATTTTCACACCTCTGATCTTCTTGCTTTGATTTCGATTATTAAGGGCCCCGCAAACTGCAGACTTTTTATCGGCCGATAGTTTGGTCGGCTTCTTAATCAGTATGAAGATGTATGCACATGCGCACATTACAGTGATTCAGTCTTCATACTGATTAAGAAGCCGACCAAACTATCGGCCGATAAAAAGTCTGCAGTTTGCGGGGCCCTTAATAATCAAAATTGATTAAGAAGCCGACCAAACTATCGGCCGATAAAAAGTTTGCAGTCTGCGGGGACTCTAAGACTTTATGAACCTTACCCTTTTCCCTTCTATGGTGTAATGAATAAATAGTAATGATCTATTCATCAGTGTAGGTGATATACGCGTTTACATAGTCACCGTGTGAATCTATAATTAACTTGTGTTGTTGCGGCATTTGAGGTATAGGTGGCGCTTCTGCTAGGTTTACATCTGAAAAAAAAACAATATAAGTACATATATATAAAAGAAAGTTGTGTTAGTTACACTATTTATAACTCAAGAACGGCTGTACCGATATGGCTGAAAATTGGTGGATAGGTAGCTTAGAGCCAGGAGACAGACATAGGATAATATATAAATGAATGCATGTATTATTTCTAATAAAAAAAGAATGGTTGTCTGTAAAGTCGGTTTTCTGACGATAGTTGAACGTGACAACTTCATGGAACGCCTCAGAACGCCTCATGAGTCATGTTTTTTCGTGCGTGCAGCCGGCTCTATCGAATTATAAGACGTTGTCACGTCAAAAAATTATAAATTAAAATATCTGCTTATTTATTGCATTTAAGGCGGAACAGAGTTCATTTACATTTCATATATCACACTCTAGTCCCAAAATAAGCAAAGCTTGTATCTATGAGAATGAGATGAGATACTATGAGATGTATGTATTTACAAAAAAATCAGCAGTCTAGTTCCCATAGTACAAGCTTTGTGCTTAGTTTGGGCTAGAGTGTGATATGTGAATTGTCCGTGAATATTATCTATACTAATACTAATATATTATAAAGAAGTAAAGTTTGTGTTTGTCAAATTGCAAGGGGTAATCTCGGGATCTACTAAACCGGTTTTAAAAATTCTTTCACCAATAGAAAGCCACATTATTGCTGAGTGTCATAGGATATATAAAAAACCGAAAAATCAAAAGGCTTTTACGTGGTAGTCTGCAAAGTGAATCGGAGAAAAAACGGTCGAATTATGTCCAACGAAGTGGGCACAGGTCAGCTAGTTTACTATAATGGTAAGTTACCTGAGGAAATACCAGCAGTTTCCAACTCTTTCCGTCTCTTTCTGTTCTTTTTATCCCACGGCGCGTATGGGATCTTCAAATGCACAGTTTGTATGTGCAGTTTGACCGCACTGCTTTGTGTGAAGCGGCGGTTGCAGTGCTGACATTGATAGCGTTTCTCACCAGTGTGGACCTGGAGTGAGCACGAGTTAATGTGACAATCGTAAACGTATCGAAACATTGACGTATTTGAGATACACTGCGCGTCGACATCAGCTTTACTGACGAACGTTGCTGCGTTAGCGCGCAGTGTGTCTCAAATACGTTACCTATAATCTTTGCGGGTAGGCGCACGCTACAAACAAGCTCCGCAGACATTTACTGTTTTTAATTATATTTAGCTCAAATTAAGCTAACAAGCTAGATAAAAGTTATTTAAAATTTCACAAATTTTCCATATAAAATCAGTTTCATCAGAAAAATCATCATTAAAAGTGCAATATGAGTCAGTGTAGTGCCTGCCATATTACGACTGCAGTGAAGGAGCGAGTCAAGTGTACCATTTGTTCACTCATCTACCACTTCCTGTGTGTTGGCCTCTCAGCGAACCTGAAGCCCGCAGACCAGCCTAAATGGAAGTGTCCACAATGCAAACTCAAGGAGAAAAGGAAAAGTGACTTTTATGAATCACCGGTGCGGAAAACAATCGGCCCCGCGGAAGAAGATTCTGATATTAGCTATGTGACACACCGTCCACAGAGGTCCAGTCAAAAAGAAGAGGATAGCAGTGATATATTATCCAGTATGCGGGCCGATATCCTTGCCGCGGTGACAGAGCAGCTGCCCAAAACCATCCGCGGTATACTTGACCTGAAGCTCGAAAAACTTATCGATAAGCTGCAGTCGATGGAGGACTCAGTTAAGATGGTAAGCGACAAATACGATGAGACTAAAAAAACCATTGACATGCAAAACTCCTCCATAAAGAAGCTGCAATCCGAGAACAAACAGCTTAGAGATAGTGTCAAGGATCTTGAGCAGAGGCTGTCATCTACGGAAGACTATGCAACAAAACAGGAGCAATGGGCCAAGCAGCAGAATGTGGTTAATACTTTTTTCCAGGACATGTTTATGGAACCTGCTAATATCTACTCCACTGCTGAGTTCAATCACTCGGTGCTAAGTCAGGAAGTCATCAGCACCAAAATACTGCACGAGGAACAAGTATATAAATTATTATGTCATCTTGACACCAAAAAAGGGGCTGGTAGTGATAAGATTCACCCATTTTTTATTGTGAATTGTGCTGAGTCGTTGTATAGGCCGGTAACAATCATATTTAATCGTTCCATCAGGGAAGGTACTTTTCCACGCCTTTGGAAGGAAGCTCATATAGTTCCCTTACATAAAAAAGGATCAAAAGCGATCATAGAAAATTACAGGCCTATATCCATCTTAAACACCCTAAGCAAATGCTTTGAAAAAATAGTCTATGATATTATTTGCCCCGTGATCCGGCAAAGTATTCCGGAGCAACAGCATGGCTTCATTAAGGGTCGCTCGACGACGACAAATCTTACATTTTTTGTCAGTGAAATACTAGCTGGGATGGAGTCTGGTGCACAGGTAGACGTGATTTATACTGATTTTGAAAAAGCGTTTGACCGTGTGGATCATGTCATTCTTATCCGCAAACTTGGTGAACTTGGTATACAGGGTGATCTACTGCGCTGGATTGAATCGTATATTAATAATAGAAGTCAGGCTGTTGTTATAGGTGGTAGTCGGTCAGACTTTATTCTGGTGCCATCGGGTGTCCCGCAGGGTTCTATCCTTGGACCTCTATTTTACTTGGCCTACTTGTACGACATTGACTCATGTTTTAGACATGCAAACTTTTTACTATTTGCAGACGATAAGAAAATTTACTATAATGTTCGATCAACCGACGATTGCAAACGGCTTCAAGAAGATTTGGATAGGCTTTCTATTTATTATATAGCCAATCGAATCGGTGTCAACGTGAGTAAATGCAAACATGTTAGTTTTACACGAAGTACCAATCCCATCGTAAATACTTATTATATCAACGACAACCATATTGAGAAAAGTCAAAGCATTAGAGATTTAGGAGTGCTTCTTGATCATAAACTTACGTTTTCAAATCATATCGAGCAAACCATTAATAAAGCTTATAAAAATTTAGGATTCATCTTTCGGGTAACCAAACCCTTTACTGACATAGCTTGTTTGAAAGTACTCTATGTTGCTTATATTCGTAGCATTGTCGAATATTGCAGCTCTGTCTGGAATCCACAATATGTGACATATGACCATTCCATAGAAACCATACAAAGAAAGTTTATTAAACATTTGAATTTCCGCACGAAGTCACCTAATGACAATTATGTTGAATCGTGTCGCAAGTACGGTTTAATGCCACTCAGAGATAGAACAACTCTGCGGGATATGTCGTTGTTGCACGACGTCTGCTCTGGAGCTTTGGATTGCCCGTTCCTAATAAATAAAATCTTAAAATTGAGAGCTCCAAATACCCGTACCAGACACACACAACTATTTTATGTGCCTACCCATCGCACAAACTACGCAGCTAATAGCGTCACCAGTCGACTACCTCAAACCTACAATAAGCTATTCAATGACATAGACCCCTTTTCTACATCCAAAAATATTTTTAAATCAAAAGTATGTAAACAATTGTTAGGCTCCTAAATAAATACACATTCATAAGCATTTGATACAGCGCCATCTAGTCCCAAATTATCGAGTACTGTCTCTAAATAATGAATATCAGGAATAACAATTTATCATATTAAGCAAATCATTTAATTTAACAGCATGAAATTTTAAATTTTAATTTAAAATTTTAACTTTAATGACCTCCATGTAAGCCCTCCCTTCAAAAAACCAGTTTCTGTTTGTTGACTACAGTTTGCACCTGCACTAATCGAGTCTAATCCTGTTCAAGCTATGCGAATTCTTACAGATTTGTCTATTCTCACATTTCATACACATGTATCACACACTACACACACTACACAAGACACTACACCCACTACACATTTTGTCTATGTTGTACGAGCTATCTACCTTCAGCTATATAGATACTGTTTTAATTCTTAATCTTAGTTTTAGTTTTAGATATGTACTGTACATGATTGTTGACTAGTCTGGCGTGCCCGCCGCATTGTTATTAATGTTTACCTACCTATATTATTATTCTAAGTTATAAAATGTTGATTCAAATTGGTTAATGTGCGATATAAAATAGATAGTCTACAATTGATAATAAATAAACTGTGAATCTTAGATTAAATAAATAAATAAATAAATAAGACAGGAATCTCGAATTTATTAAACACAACTGGTTTTTTGGGAAGGGCGGTGATGGCCAAGTCAGAAACTACGAGAGTTTAAACTATGCCCTCAATTTATAAAACAACAATAACAGCAAACTTGGAATACTTTATTATACATGTACACCTTGCAAATAACTATTGAGAAAAATACATTAAACAAAATATGTATACAGGAATAATGAGCGGTCTTATCGCCAGGAAGCGATTTATGCCAGACAAAAATAAAGTTTTATTTATTTAACACTACAAATATTATGCAAATAAATGATCAGATATCGATCATTTATTTGCATAACATTTGTCTGTGTATCTTGGGAGACTTTCACGTTTGTAATATAAGTAGGAAGTAGGTAATAAGTAGGATAGTTACCACAAGATGCCTGTCTCTATTACTGAGCATGCTAAATCTCCTGTCGCAGCGCGGACATTCGTAGGGCTTCTCATTTGTATGGGTCCTCATATGCACAAGAAGATTAGCGTATTGCTGTAAAACATTAAATACAAATACATTTATTTACAGACGGACAGCGGAGTTTCAGTAATAGCAGACACTAGTAATATAAATAGACTGCCAATCTCATACAAAAAAACGTGACTCGGAAAAAGGTGAAATCCGAGTTGTAGTGGCTTATTTCTAGATGGCGCTGTATTCCGATCAAACCTATGGTATAAATCATTGTTTACGATCACCTAAAAATAAAATAAAAATTTTGGTGTGCACTAACACAGAAATAATACAGATTTTTTGGCTTTTAGTGCTGTTAGGATAATTTTTCAGCGCCATCTAGAAATAAGCCACTACAACTCTCGGATTTCACCTTTTTCCGAGTCACGTTTTTTTGTATGAGATTGGCAGTCTATTTATATTACTAGTCTCTGGTAATAGGGTCTTATAGGTATAATGTATGTTGGCCTTTGCATTTCATACAGCGTTATAAGCCATTTTCACCCATTTCCCGATATACGGGACGTTGCAGTGCCTGTGACACTTATTTTAGATGGAGT